>CM057343.1:548163946-549466121 GCA_030015575.1 Agapanthus africanus | reverse complement strand
TGGGTTTTATGAAAAATATTTTACATATACTTCCAAAATAATTCTCAAGTATTTATTTATCGTATTTAGGATTTTCATGGATGTAATTTTTAAAAGTGAGGTATTCTAGTGAATAAATACCTATCTTGAAAAATACATGGTATTTTAGTGTAAAGTTGACTTGTATGGATTCTTGATGGTATTTTCATGAAACTTGTAATTCTTTTGTTTAGAAAAAACATGGAATTTATTATATATTTAAAATAGATGGTTTGATAATATTTATATATAATTATTAAAAATAAAATTTATTTATTAAATAGAAAATCATGTTTTTCTTAAAAATTGCATTAAAAATTCCATCGAGATCGTATGCTCCGTGAGGAGGTCTGCATCTCACCCCACTAGTCCGATGGATGTGTGATAATCTACACCAACCGAATCGGATTCCCCAAAATTGGGTTGTAGAGGCACAACGCAAGGAATTTAAATAATACAATTTAAAGAATACGGTTTTTAACAGTTTATGGTATTTTAATGTAAAAGTCGTATTTGTCCCAAAAATATTGTTAAAAGGAAATCGTGCTATGTCATGATGCGTGTTTGTGAGAGCTAGGTCATTATCTCGTGAGATTTTCTAAAGATAATATAAGCAAAAAAAATGATAAAAGATATCATATTTAACTTTATGGTATTTAAACGTAAAAGTGTAATAAAAGTTGTTTTATTTGGAGTTTTGAAATTAAGTTGTTCATAATTATTGTTTAATGTTTAACAAATAAAGTATAATGATTTAGATAATTAGTTCTTGAGAAAATTTGTTATTTTAAAAAGTTTTAGAAATGAATGTCGGTATAACTCCACTTACCGACATCATTGAAACGAAGAAGTTTTGAGTTGTGAAAAGAAGAAAAGAGAGGGAACTTACTAGTTTAGGGTTTAGAGGAGAGGTTGATAATAGAATTAGGAGCTTCGTGGAGTCGCAGGGTCGCCGGAATTGTCTCGAATTATCACCGGAACTTGACCTAGTGCTAACTCCACTTGTACTCTTCTTTGACTTGGAAAATTTTGAGAATTTTTGACAATAGATTTTAGAATGAAGAGGGCTAGGATATGATGTGGTATTTATAGGATGGAATTAGGGTTTTGAGAATTGAAGAGAGAATTAAAATGTATTAAAAATAGGATTTATGAGTGAATTAACACTCTCTGGATAATTACAGGGAATTCAAACATAATAGGAGTAGTGGGGGTAGGCCAAAGGACCGGGGTTCAGAACATGGGAGCATTCCTAATGTGGGAGCCCGGCGCCACCGGCCCTATAGAAGTTCTCGCCGGTCCACTGTTGGAGGTGGGGGTTTGGATGAATGACACATGTCTAGGTTGGTTCATATAACATTCAGCACATATTTGATTTTATCAGATTTTTCATTTTACGTGTATTGCATGTGTAAACTTTTGGGCTTCCAAAATGTTTAAAAGAAAAATCAGTAAAAATATATGTGGCTGATGGGATTCGAACACATGGGATATGTCACAGCAATGCAAGGCTTTACCAATGAGCTACAAGTGTTTTCTTGCTGTTCTTAAATAAATTAAATTTATAATTTGTGCTTAGGCTTGAAACTCTATTCTGTACATTAATTTGAAAATTTTTGTATAATGAAATTGGAGTCGTTACATTTATATACTGTATTGAAGTAAGAAAGAGTTGTTACTTGTTCATTCTTTGTCCTTTAGCCGAACTTTTGTTAAGAATGTAGTTAACATAGTGCCACATCGTGAAAATTGCAGGATGCATACGGGTATAAGATATAAGATGGTATAAACTTTCATAAGACTTGAGTCTTTTGGATGGAGTCCCACTGTATTTAAAGCCCGTGTGTATCCATGTTGTAACGACCCTGAATTTCGATACCCTTGTATTAATTCAATGCTAATAAAAGATGTGTTTCTAATTTTGATTCTGATTTATTTGTATTTTCTGAGAAATCAAGGAAAGAAACTCCTTATATCCTACTGGTTATGACTTTCCACTGCTGTCACACACCCTGTGTGTTCGAATCACACACCCTGTATGGTTAAGCTTTGGCATTTTGTAAGCCCAAAAGTTTGCACGAGTATTACACGGAGATATGAAAAGTTGCAACAGAAAAATTGTATTCAATCAGAACCCCAAACCAGACCCAAACAAAAAACCCGAGCCCCGAGCACAAAGCTCGAGGCAGTGCGGAGCTTTGGCCGAGATTAACGGCTTGGTTGACTCAAGTGGGTCCGTGTTGGGCCCATGCGACCCTTGGACTATCCTTGTAACATTTCAGAAAATAAAATATTATTTTTGGGAATTTAAATAAATAAAATAATAAGTTTTATAAATATTATAAAGATATAGAAATTAGTTTTAGTGAGATAGTATAATTATATACCAATAGTTTGAAAAATATTTGAAAAATTAATGTGAATTATTGATTTTGAAAGTATTTATTTAATTTGGACATTTTATAAATTGTTATACAATTATTTGTATACAAGTTTAATAGTAAACTTGATTACTACTTCACTAATTATGCATCAATCTCATATATGTGTTATGACATGCAACATGACATGTTGCAAATCTTGCTCACTTTTATTTTTTTTACAATGACATTATTGCATTCTCATTTAAAATTGTTTTGTTTTAAAATGAAAAGAGAAAAGATAAAGACGAGAGAGGGTGATGTGACTTGTGTCATGGTTGAGGAGAGAGAGAGAGATAGAAGTTTCTACACACTACATGGTTCCTTTTTTCTTCACTTCATTCCTCTTCTTCATCTTCTTCTCCTCCTCCTCCTTCGTCCTCCCACCTCCACTACCACCCATAAACACCTCTAAATCTCCACTAAAATACCATGCTCACTTCACAAAAATCACTCCAAACCTCATCCTAAACCCTATGGATCAATCTAGTGGAGGTTTTGAGCACTTTGGGCAACCCAAGAATTTTTTTGAGTTGCCAAATGAGGTAATCCCTACACTTTTAGTTAAGTTATTAGTGTTTAGTATATCCTATAGTAGTTTAGAGCCAAAACAATGTAGTTTAGTGATCTTGAATTTTTCAAGATGAGGTTTAGGGGAGATTATGAGTTGTGATGGTGTAATTGAGTGTAATTAGTGACCACAACTCTATTAGTGTTAATCCTGGACCAACTGAGTGTAGAAACCCAAATCATAAATTGGAATTTTTCCGATATCGGTTTTCATTGATTTTTGAGGATCAAATGGAATCTGGAGCAACTTAGGGTCCTTATAAGAAAAACAAACGACTACATTGACCTAGTTAGACCACTAGATGACCACCACAGAAAAACGAGACCAAAATTCCAAGGTGAGGCCGGCGACACCGGGTACTGTAGCATTCTCGCCGGCCAAATTTTAGGTTTTGATGTTGGGGTTTGGTCTGTAGCTCACACTTCTTATAACTTAGCCACTGTATTGTTTGTTTTGTCCTAGTCTACCTGTGCCAAAATCTGGGTTCATTTTGAGTTGGTTTTGACAATATTTTCCGATATTTGAATCTTGGATTTTTGGATTTCTTGATATAACTTGATCGTTCGTCGTTCGCACATTGACGTCAGAGAGTATTTTTTTGTTTTTGCGCACGTTGACCATAGGTTCAAACCTATATGCGCTTCGCGTGTCATGTCGGTTTCGAATATGATTTTGATGCGATACGATATATTTTGACTTGTAGGTACAAGCGCATGGATTTTCGGTACGACGAAGGACGGCAAGGCATCCGTCAGGATCGACTAGAGCAAGGCGTGTAGGTGAGTAGATGTATATCTACGGGAGAAGTCGGGTGGATGGTCTATAGGACCCCCGCAGCCGTCAAATATGTTATATATATATTATATATATATATATAGGTGTTGATGCAAGACTTTGATACTTAGCAAATAGGGTTTTAGGGGACCGTAAGATTAGAATAAGCGTATTTGTAGGAAGGTATAACCTTAGCCTCTTTTACCTTAGTAGCGAACCTTAGGATATATGTTGTCTCTTTCTCACACATACACGCACACTTGGTATATGTATGTATATGTGTGTCTATATGTTTGTGTGTATGATTATACACATACACACACACACGTGAGATGAGGATATGATATGTTATTTGGTTTTGAGTCGATATGATCAGACATGATGTCGTAAGGTTATGTTATATGATCGAGTTGAGACCTCGTATATGACATATTAAAGGATCGTTGGGCGATATACACATAACATACGATAACATGCGACTTGATGTGATATTAGATTGTATGTGACCTTAGATCCGTACCTTTGATCTTGATGATACCATAAGAATTATGATATATGCAGGGTTGCCTAGCATGGCAGTAAGGTTTCGGGAGGCATCATTCATGCCATATTAAAAATTTTGTCGTTCTGGCTAACCCTAACCCTAGAATCGTTAACTAGAAATCCGACGGAATCAAAATGCAAACACTTTGCAACTAAAAGAGAACAAGGAATACAACCTTTGTAGACCGGTCCTTCATTTCATTAGCTCCGTGTAGTCGTCCCTTCACTGTGATCATGAACTTCCGGACTCTAGAGAGGCTCACATGAAGAATCGAACATGCTTGCATCGAAGTCTTCGAAGCCGAAGATGATCTACGTCGAGGAGACACTAACCCAAGTTATCTCTTCACTAATTGTGGAATTAGTGAACCAAACACCCTATACCAAATGGCAAGTAGTAGAGGATGATGAAGTAGGAATTTTATTCATTTTAGATTTCATTTTTTCACCCATTTTCCTTTATCTCCATTGAAGCTAGAAAGCTTTGAGAAAGAAGAAGAAGAAGCAAGTGATGAAGTGAATAATGAATTCATATTGAGATTAGAAATGCAACCAAGGGTTAAGCATGTCATGCTTAACCCTTGTAGAGAGTTAACCATGGCCATGGGTTAAAGGGTTGGGTTAATAAATATCCTAAGCTAGACAAAAGAGTAGACTTAGTCAAAGGTTCATACAAGCTTCTACAAGCTTTGAACATTAAACTAATTCTCCACTAATTTGTTTAACTTTGAATAAATTATAAACCTTAACTTAACCCTAGCATGGTATAAGTCTCATATATACATGTTGCATGTGTAACCTAGCATGAAACAAACATGTACACTTGCATATATCACATATATACAATGCGCACAAACTAGTGAGAAAAGAAATCTTAAGTGAGCTAATACTAGTTAATGTAAATTAATATATCAAATATATAACTATACATTAGATTATCAAATGAACTCTTGATTTAATAATCCGGCTATATCACATATAACCGACTAATATCATATGTAACAACTTATCGAATCAACACTTGATCCGATAACTCGGTTATATCACATATAACCGACCGATGTCACAAAACGCGAGAATAAAATACGGTATCTCATATCGTATCAATCTCGGTCCCGCACATATCATATATGCGCTCCTACTCCGTTTCGCTTGAGCCAGGAAACCTCTGTGTAGGACTCTAAACACTCGTCAATATACCGGCAGTAGGTGATGATCATATCAAGCACCCACAAGCCGCAAGTGGTCTGCCAAACGTAACGGCCACCCGGGTATTGAGCGATCAGAAGATTAACAAGCAAGCCTGCTCACACTCCTGCGAATCCAATCAGTAACACTCCGTACAGTCCGGTCTCTTCGTCTGATATGTCGCATATCTCGTCTAGGGGTTGTAAACGTCAGACCCCAGTAACTCGATAAATCGTGTCGATATGAGGATCATAACGGGTCAAGAAACTACTGATAACACTTACCAGTATATCTCTGAAGCAGCCCTAACCAGGGACTTCCTGTTATAGACAATCGAGCACAGCGCAACATCAACCCCCAATACCGGGAGAGACGAAACCCCTCCTATCGCTCATTGCCCCCATATGATTCGGGACTGTACCCAAAAGCCACCATTTTGCACGTTCTCTTGAACATGGTAAGGTGGAAATCAAAGCACAATAGGAATCACACAGGACTCTATGACAATCTCGGGTCTACAGTGTCACCAGAGAACTGCCATCTTACATGAGGTATTATACCATCTAGGAGTTCTCGGCGAGTCCGTCCAGTGTACCCAGTCTCCACTAAGCACCCGTATACTGTCTCTGATGTCAAACACCAATGGATATGGGATCATCCATCGCCCATCTATATGGGTCGAGAAGCTATACGCTAGTCTACTCTAGTATATCGATGCCCTGTCTCGATACACCCACGATTAGGAACATTTGAAGGATGTACTTAACGACTACTCTGTCCCCTCTAGTATGATCTGCATCATAATCCTGGTAGTCAAGTACTAACCCTAAGAGCTTTATCAACATGTAATAGAGAGACAATAAGTGTACATGTTAAGATAAAGATCAACCAGATAGCATACTATCATGTCGAGCAAGAAAGTCCTCCCTATATATGTCCAAGCATCCACTACAATATACATCGTATGTACAGTAATGGCCTCTAGGGCATACATATAACTAACAATCTCCCACTTGCACTAGGGCCATCTGTCGTAGTATCCAATACCCAACAATCAGCAGTTGTTATAGTATCTCATACATAACCATCCCATAAAAGTCTCTTTTGGAAATAGGCCTTTGTGAGTGGATCCGCTGTGTTAACCTCTAAGTCTACTCTCCTAATCTCGATCTCCCTGGGGATCAACCATCTCCATGATCAGGTGATACTGCCTAAGAATATGTCTGGATCACTGATGGGACGGGGGTTCCTAGGCATAAGCTACAACTCCATTGTCACACAATGGTAGGAACGAAGTTCATTTCATGAACTAATATATATCCAGACTTCCTCTTTGGTAGCATTTTTGGTTGCAATGTATCGATCCTTTATCGTCTAGTTTGTCACGGTATCTAGCTTGGAACTCTTCCAACATACCGTCCCTCCACTGAGGGTAAAGACAATGCCTGTGACTGACATTTAGTCGACCTTACCACCCTGGAAGCTATCCAGTGATTCTTCCCAGGAACGATTGATACCATCTCACTACACCTAGTAAGAATCCTAACATCCACTTAGATCTATCTCATAGATCCAAGACCCAGGATTTAGGAGATATCACCTTGATCCTATATGGAGAATCTATGTGATAAGAGGAGATTGACCGAGTGTAGCATAGGAAACTCCTTTCCTATTAAAAGTATGTCATTCATGTACAATACGAGGATCACCACCATACTCCCTACTGCCTTTTTATATATACAAGGTTCATCTATCATTTTGATGAAGTCAAACGCTTTGACTTTCCACATCAAAACAGATGTTCCAACTCCGCGATGCCTGCTTTAACCCATAAAGCAACTTGCACACGTTTCCGCTGCTCCCACTGTCTACAAACCCCTCTAGCTGTGTACTTATAGACGCTCTCTTCTAAATCACTATTTAGAAATGCAGTCATGACACCCAACCGTCAGATATCGCAGTCATGGTATGTAGCAATGGCAAGTAGGATCCGGATGGACTTAAGCATAGGGATTAGAAAAGGTTTCATCATTATCCACACGTGGTCGATGACGAAAACCTTTTGAAACAAGCCTTAGCTTTGAAAGTCTCAACTTTTCCATGTACACCAAGTAATCTTCTCAAGATATACTTGCTCCTGATGGGGATTTAACCCTTCAGATATAGCAACCAAAGTCCATACTTTGTTGGTGTATATGGATTCCATCTCGGATCGCTTAGCATCCAGCCATTCTCACAGAGTCACCACTCTTGATGGCCTGCTCGAAACTAGTTGGGTCATCATCTCATGATGCAATCCTCGCTCCCACTATCATAGAGAAAAACCAAAGTATTTCTCAAGTGGATGAGGAACCCTACCAGATCGGCGGAGAGACTGAGGTTCGTTGGGAACTATTGAATCCTTTGTTTCTACCAAATCATCAGCTGCATTTTATATAGCTGGAACTCCTTCCAGTTCTACCTCATGACCATTAATTTCTTCACAAGAAATTCTTTTTCTAAAAAAGGTGGCATGCCAAGAAATAAAACACCTTTTGTTCCTCGGTGTGGTAGAAGATATTCCCTTGCGAATACTTGGGATATCCAACAAACTTCCACAGAACTGACCTTGCCCCGAGCTTGTCCGGATTTTGCTTTTAGACATAGACCGGACAACCCCAAATCTTAACTTACTTAAGAGATGAGCTCTTCCCATATCATATTGCATATGGAGTGGTAGGCACCCAATTTGGTTGGAACCCTATTCAATTGGTATGCAGCTTCTCAAGTGTATAACCCCTAAAAAGAAATAGGCAACTCAGTAGTACTCATCATATAGCACACCATATCACATAGGATGCGATTGCTCCACCCCGATATACCATCATGCCGTGATGTATACGGAAGAGTAATGCTGAGAGAGAATCTCATTCTCCTTTAGAATAGTCCAGGAATTCCGTGCTCAAGTATTCTCCTTCCTGATCACATCAAATGATATAATACTTATACCCATTGTGGTTCTCTACTTCTGACTTATATTCTTTGAATTTCTCAAAAGGTTCAGACTTGTGTTTCAATAGGAACATATGTCCGAATCTTGAGAGATCATCAGTGAATGTAATGAAATACAAAGAACCGGTCCTGGCATGTGTAGACATGGGACCTACATACATCATCATGTATCAATCCCAAGAGTTCACCAACTCTTTCTCTGTTTCCAGTAAACGGAGCTATGGTCATCTTATCTTTTGTGACATGACTGGCAAGTTTCACAAGATGTAAATTCAAACTGATTTAAATATGTATCTAAATGTAACTTAGCTAGTCGGGTCGCAGTTGATATGACCTAGTCTACAATGCCTCAAGAAGGATTCGTTCATTTCTGAACTTTTCCTCTTGTGTGTGTTCTATATGTTAAGAATTATAATTTGATTTAGAACGTATATGATTTTAGATAACGTGCCTGAACTGATCAACTCTTGATATAGAAAATGCTCAAAACATTATCCAACAATTCAAAATTATATCCTTCTTTACTGAATAAAGAGATTGATATGATATTGTATATTAGGTTCGGTATCTAATAATATTCGTTCAGAATCAATATATTTGGTAATACATGGTGATAACTGCCAACTGCTTTGGCTGCAACACTTGCACCATTTCCAACTCTTGAAACTTATCACCCATTCTCAGTTCTCTACCTATCTGTAGCCCATGTAACAGTTTACATATGTGGGATCCTGATCCGGTATCTCATACCTAGGACGTAAAGGAAACTGAGAAACAGTTCTCGGTATTGAATACATCCGAAGAAAATGCATCATCATGCACTGTTCCCCTCCGAATGACGGCACGACTGGACGTCTTGCCTGTGATTCGGGGGCAGATGCTAATTGGTGCTATCCGTCCACCTCTCCGAAGATACCAAGTTGATTTATGGCACCGTGTATCGAAGGTTTAAACGGATGCGTCCGATGTAGCAGACTTCGTCAGATTCCCCCTCGCTTAAGGGGTTTTTGATTGTGGGGATGCTCTTCCCTGCAGGCGCAAGCCCCTGCAGTTAATTACGCTACCGCATCGCGGTAACCACTTTCTCCTTCTCCAGATGGTCACTTCGTGTCGCATGTGTTTATTTTGTGTTTAGTTGCCCGTGGATTGTATCCGGAGACTGAGTTATGTCGTTGCCCGTAGGGCGTGGACTAGTCCAAATCCGCATTATCTTAGATTTGGGTTTGGGGGTTTGGGTTTAAGGATACGTTAGCCTCATTCGAGACTAAGATCGACTTAAACGTTTGTTAAGGATACGTTAGTCTAGTTTTCAGACTAAGATCAACTTAACGGGATCGTTTAGATCCAACAATAGAGCAATTAAGGGAGCCATGTTGTTTAGTTTAGTGACATTGCGGTCAATAAGTAGTTTAAGGACATTGTGGTCCAGTGTTAGTTTTAAGACGTTGCGGTCAAGGTTAAGGACGTCGTAGTCCGTGGATTTAAGGACTCCACAGTCCGATGTTAGTTTTAAGACATCACGGTCAAGGTTAAGGACCTCATAGTCCATGAGTTTAAAGACCCCACAGTCCGTCGTTAGTTTTAAGACATCCCGGTCAAGGTTAAGGACCTCATAGTCCATGAGTTTAAGGACCCCACAGTCCGTATTAATATGTGGTCATCGGGACCCGTCACCTCTTTGAAGACGTTGAGGAATTACAACGCCAAGTATCAAAGGAGTGAAGAGATGTACCCTTAAACCGAGATAGATTAAATAATCTTTGGCCCAATTTGGAACCAAGACCAATTAATTATATTATGAGCCCATTGGCTCAGTTGAATTTGAATTGAGGACTTATGGCCAGCTTGGGCTAAGTCCAATCATGTTTAGGATATTGGCCCTCTGTTGGTCCATTAGAGGAGAGGCTTTGCCTCTAGACACTTAGCCAATAGGGCTAAAGTTAGTGTTAAACACTAAAGATCAATCAGTGTCGAACACTGAGAATGAGATTGACAAGTTAGTGTTTAACACTAAAAGATAGTTAGTGTTAAACACCAGCAACAGGGCTTTCAAATTAGTGTTTATACACTAAGGCAGATCAATATTAAATACTGGAAACAGGGTTTTCCAGGTTGGTGTTCAACACTAAGAAAGTCAGTGTTAAACACTGTAAATAGATGTTTTCCAAATTAGTGTTTAAACACTAAGAAAATCAGTGTTGAACACTGGATATAGAGGTTTCAATTTTAGTGTTAAACACTAAGGCAAGAGGGGTCACATGGTAGCACGTGAGAGCGCCCTCAATTCATTTTATTCTGCCAAAAGTATTGAATACTTTGGAGCATCACGTTCTGTCATGTGATGGGAATTCTGGTGTTTGTCCGTTAAAGCTTCAGCCAAGGGGTCACGTGGTAGCACGTGATAGCGCCCTGTTTCCCTTTATTTTGTTCTACAGATAAGTGTTTAACACTTTTAATTCTGAAAGCCATCACGTGTGGGCACGTGATGGGGGCCTGCGCTTTGATCTGTTAGAATGTTCACTAGGGGTCACGTGTCGACACGTGAGGGCGCCCTAAAGCTCTTTTCTGTTTCTTTTCAGGGGTCACGTGGTAGCACGTGACCCTATTCATTTGCCTGTTTGAAGATGTGTTTATCTTTTTAAGAATTGAATTCTTCATAGGTTTAAACCCTAGCAATAACTTTAGAGGAATTAAATTCCTACTTTCTTTTGAAGAATTATATTCTTAAATAGGGTTAAACCCTCATTTCTTCTTTCTTGAGGGAATTAAATTCCTGTTATTTTAACAGAACTAAGTTCTTAACTAGGGTTAAACCCTGATTCTGTTCATTCTGAAGGAATTAAATTCCCATAACATAGGGTCAAACCCTAATTTTATTTTAAAGAAATTAAATTCCTATAGTTCTGTGAGAATTAAATTCTCAAGCTTCCATTCCCTCTCTATGCTTTGGATCTGCATGGCAGGATCTCAACCCATTGAGAATTAAATTCTCAACTCAAGGGGAGATGTGCACTTTACAGATCCTCCACCAAAGAGAGAACTGTGTTCTTCTGTTTTATATCAGAGTTAAACTCTGTTGAGAATTGAATTCTCTTTTCCTTTCAAAAAGCCTTCCTTTTCTTACCTAGGGTTTTCTTTTGCAGAAGATCCAAATTCTTCCAAAGTATCAAGGCTCTCCTCTTTTTTTATGTATCGATTCCTTTCTGCATGTCTATCCCTCTGTGTGTCTCTTGGCTCCTATTTATAGGAGAAGCAGCCGAATCAATTAGTTTTGGTGAATCTTTCATTGAGAGATTTAATTTGTATTCACCATTCGTTTTGGACCTTTGGATTATTATGTGAAATTTAATCACCATTGGATTTTAAATCCCGAGATTCTCCTTTGTTATTTCGGTTAGATTTTAAGGGGAAATCTTTCCAAGTTCAAGCTTTTTCCATAGATAGGTGATATTTAAGAATCTTTAAATCTTTAATTCAATCGGTTCCTTTGGAAAGATTTGAGAGGCCTTTTCTCAGAATTTAATTCTGTTAACAGATAGACTTTGAAAGCCGGTCACGTGTGGGCACGTGACCCACTTGGAACGAGCCCTCTTCTTCTTTTTGCGCTCTGCCTTCTGGCCGCTGCTTAGCCGTCACGTGCCACCACGTGACCCCTGGTCACGTGTGAGCACGTGACCCTCGTCTGGAACCTTTTTCTCGATTTAACCGGAGAATGAGTCTGCTGCTCTTCAATGTCACGTGCCAACACGTGACCCCTGGTCACGTGTGAGCACGCGACCTCTTCTGAAGCTTCTTCCTTGAGTTGATGTGATGTGCCTTTGAAGCCGTTTTTAAATGTCACGTGCCAACGCGTGACCCTGGTCACATGGAAGCACGTGACCCTTTCTGAAGCCCCTTCCTTTGATGTAGTCGGGAAACTGAATCTGCCTTGCCGATGCTTTTAGATGTCACGTGCCAACACGTGACTGCTGGTCACGTGTGAGCACGTGACCCTTTTCTGAAGCCTCTTCCGTAGGCTTTTCTGATTTTAAATCAGGAAAAAAATGCTCCCACAGCGTTGTTCTCACGTGTCTGCACGTGAGTGCAACGCTGTCACTTTTGTGACCGTCGGATCTGTTTTGGGAGTAGGGTAGATGAATTGTCCTTTCAGAAGCGCCTTCACTTTTGCATCCTCTTCTTTTCAAACCCTTCTTTTAAGAATTTGATTCTCGTTCTCAGAGCTTAGTTTTCTGTTGTGTCTGTGCAGTACCACTTTATCTTCCAATCGAAGGCTAGTGCTCACGTGTTGCGCATGCAGGGATCTGCTTGATGGGGACGTTTCATTTCCCTAACCTGATTCCAATGCGTCGTTGGATTTCATTTCCAACGCTCTCCCCTTCTTTCCGGGCTTTGAGAATCGTCCCACCATGTACAACATTTTTTGTGCATAGCATTAAATGCTCCCCTTTATAACCTGAACCCATGCCTTACTTTTTTTCTTCACAGAGAAATCCATTCATACCTTAAGGTGATCATCTTCGAGAGCCCGATCAATCGCCATGGCTTGCAATCGTCCCCATGCTGTGCCCATTGAGGAGATAATCCCTCGCTTCGCTGCGCGGCTGGCAGATCCCCTCCTCACTGACGCTCAATGTGACACGGTGATGTATGAGCTACTGACTCGTCAGGGCTCTCCTCTTCCCATGGGCTCTATTTGGCTCCGGATGATCCTCATGTCTGTGCTTGCCGATATACCCCCTCATCCGGCGGAGATGACTTCGGCGATCCTTGACGCGGCGGAGGATAAGCTTGAGTGCTTTCATGAGGCTTGTCTAATCACTCAAGCTCTGAAGGATCACTCAGTTCATATACTGAGTCAGATAAGAGCCCGTCGGGCCGTCATGTCTGCTTTCGCTGATGAGCACGGCTCCAACCGATGGGAAGCGACTCCTCGCGAAAACCGTCGTTTTGACGTTCTGGAGAAAGCAGTGAGGGAGCTGGAGAATTTTGTGTTTTGCTTTGTTAACCCTTGCATTTCTGATCCCTTGTTTGGTGATCTTTTCCCGGTAGTGTAGTATGTTTGAATCAATGTACTCCTTTTATCATTGGCGGTTTGCATGCTTTCTGTTGAATTTTCATGTTTGTCAGATAGTCGTACGTATGTCTTGCTTGCGTAAATGAGCTGCATGTTTTTCTCATGGGAATCTTCTTTAATTGCGGGCACCGTCGTTACGTTGCATGCGCGTCAGTGCCTCGGGTAACATTTCCTTTTAAACATTCGTACAGCTGCAAATGCGCGCCTGATATGATACATATCAGAAACTTTCCTTGTTATCTCCCGTATCGGGTGGTTTGTGCTGGCTTTAGATCGAGTATTGTTGTCGAAGGGGGGTTTATGAATGAAGACATATTTTTCTCTTCAATGGTGTGTCCCCTTTTTGTTGAATGTATTCTGCGGACAATTTATCTTGATCTCCTTGCAGGGCAGCGATAGCTCAGGATTTAGGGTTAAGATCTGCTTCCTAAGACTTTTGCACTTTTCGAGTCACGAGGGTCTCATAAAGAGTTTTTTCTCCCCATGGGTCGAGAGGACCCTATAGGTGTAAGTTCCTCTTAAGAATCGTGAGGATTCTTAAGCGAGTTGTCCCTTGAGAGCCGTAAGGATCTCACAAGAGAGTTTTTCTTCCTTACAGGTCGTGAGGACCTGCAAGTGCTGGATGTGGTCGCCCTTATCCGTGTTTCACGGGGTCAGGGGTCGCTCAAGGTATCGTAGTTTAAAGACGTCACGGTCAAGGTTAAGGACCTCATAGTCCGTGGATTTAAGGACTCCACAGTCCGATGTTAGTTTTAAGACATCACGGTCAAGGTTAAGGACCTCATAGTCCGTGGATTTAGGGACTCCATAGTCCGATGTTAGTTTTAAGACATCACGGTCAAGGTTAAGGACCTCATAGTCCGTGGATTTAAGGACTCCACAGTCCGATGTTAGTTTTAAGACATCACGGTCAAGGTTAAGGACCTCATAGTCCGTGGATTTAAGGACTCCACAGTCCGATGTTATTTTTAATACATCACGGTCAAGGTTAAGGACCTCATAGTCCATGAGTTTAAGGACCCCACAGTCCGTCATTAGTTTTAAGACATCCCGGTCAAGATTAAAGACCTCATAGTCCGTGGATTTAGGAACTCCACAGTCCGATGTTAGTTTTAAGACATCACGGTCAAGGTTAAGGACCTCATAGTCCGTGGATTTAAGGACTCCACAGTCCGATGTTAGTTTTAAGACATCACGGTCAAGGTTAAGGACCTCATAGTCCGTGGATTTAAGGACTCCACAGTCCGATATTAGTTTTAAGACATCACGGTCAAGGTTAAGGACCTCATAGTCCATGGATTTAGGGACTCCACAGTCCGATGTTTGGTTACAGGGACCCGTCACCTCTTTGAAGACGTTGAGGAATTACAACGCCAGGTATCAAAGGAGTGAAGAGATGTACCCTTCAACCGAGGCAGATTCCGTAGGGAATCGGGGTGGTTGATCGTTAGTTTTAAGACATTACGGTCAAGGTTAAGGACATCATAGTCCGTGGATTTTAGGGACTCCACAGTCCAGTGTTTGCTCTGGATGCTTCACACGGGTTCACTGCCGTGCTTGGCGAGGACCAGGCTCCGCTCTGGGCGTTTTCCGAGGGGTCAAAGAGTGACATTATCCGCGTTCTACGTGATCAGGAATTTTGCACTAGATGCTTCACACGGGTTCACTGCCGTGCTCGGCGAGGACTAGGCTCCGCTCTGGATGCTTCACACGGGTTCACTGCCGTGCTCTGCGAGGACCAGGATCCGCTCTGGACGTTTTCCACGGGGTCAAAGAGTGACGTTATCCGTGTTCCACGTAACCAGGAATTTTGCACTAGATGCTTCACATGGGTTCACTGCCGTGCTCGGCGAGGACTAGGCTCCGCTCTGGATGCTTCACACGGGTTCACTACCGTGCTCTGCGAGGACCAGGATCCGCTCTGGACATTTTCCACGGGGTCAAAGAGTGACGTTATCCACGTTCCACGTAACCAGGAATTTTGCACTAGATGCTTCACACGGGTTCACTGCCGTGCTCGGCGAGGACTAGGCTCTGCTCTGGATGCTTCACACGGGTTCACTGCCGTGCTCTGCGAGGACCAGGATCCGCTCTGGACGTTTTCCACGGGGTCAAAGAGTGACGTTATCCGCGTTCCACGTAACCGGGAATTTTGCACTAGATGCTTCACACGGGTTCACTGCCGTGCTCTGCGAGGACCAGGATCCGCTCTGGACGTTTTCCACGGGGTCAAAGAGTGACGTTATCCGCGTTCCACGTAACCAGGAATTTTGCTAATTGTATCCGCATTTCACGGGATGGAGGTTTGACTGTTGGCGATATGTATACCACCGAGCCATGGAACCGGGAGTTGCCGCTGTTCCGCTTAGCTTAGCGTTATGTCCGTTGTTACGAGACGAGTGTTGAAACGATCTCCAGGTCTCCTTTGGCCCGTCGAGACTTGGCTTCCTCTTCTGATGAAACCTGGGGGAGAAGTATGATCCCTTTTTTGTTTACGCCCTTGGATTGTGTACAGGGTGTGATGGAACATCACCTGTAGGGCATAAATTGAAACCCTTTTTTTTATATTTTATTTCTTTTTCCGCGATGCTCTATCATTTCAGCTTTTATATCGCGGAGGTCGCGATTGCCCTATCATTTCGGCGATTTTTCGTGGTGCCCAATCATTTCGGCTATTTTTTTCATTTTCACTCGCTGTTTTTTATTGCGAGTTGCCCCATCATTTCGGCTATTTTTCATGCATACATTTTTACTTGCTGCTTTTTATTGCAAGTTGCCCCATCATTTCGGCTATTTCGTATGCATGTGTGGCTTGCTAGCTTTTTCGCCGCAAGCTTGGATTTTAGACACCGATTTCGGCATCAGCACCGCTGCAACTGGGATGTTGTCAGGAGCGAATCATCGTTTGCCTCTGTCGATGTCGAACAAAGGTGGCTTAGTAAACAGGGTTAAGGGTCCTGTCGACCAAGGCTTTTGACTTCATGAGCCGTAAGGGTCTCACAAAGGTATTTCTCCCTACGAGTCGTGAGGATCTTGCAGGTGTATTTTCTCCTTAGGGATCATGAGGATTCCGAAGTGTATGTTACTCTGTAAGTCGTAAGGATCCTACAAGAGGGTTTTCTCCTTATAAGTCGAGAGGAATTATAAGGGTTGTTCACCATATGGACATGTCCCTAGTCACGGGTGTGACTTTGCTGGGGAAATGTTTATTCGCGCCCGTGGATTGTATACAAGGGCCAGTATTGAGCCGCTTGTAGGGCAATATCGAAGGTTGTGGGGATCTGCTTAAGAACAGGTTTAGGTTTCTGTAACTTAAGACTTTCAAATCTCATGAGCCGTGAGGGTCCTATAAGAGAATTCTCCTTACGAGTCGTGAGGATCTCGCAAGTGTATTTTCTCCTTAGGAATCGTGAGGATTCCTAAGTGTGTTGCTCCTTTGTGAGTCGTAAGGATCTCACGCGGGTGGTTTCTCCTTACAAGGTCGAGAGGACCTTATAAGTGTCTTTTAACGAGCTTGCGCCCTTTCGGGTTTTCACAAACACTCGCCGGTAGTCCTGCTGTTTTTACTCACGGAGCCCTTTCGGGTTTTCATCCGTGCCCATTTTGCTTATGGACATACCGTTTTTTTTATTCTTTTCATTTCCTTTTTCTCCTTTTTTTTACGAGGCCGCGCCCTTTCGGGTTTTCCTGAACACTCGCCGGTAGCCCTGCTGTTTTTACTCACGGAGCCCTTTCGGGTTTTCATCCGTGCTCTTTTTGCTTATGGACATACCGTTTTTATTTATTATATATTTTTTTATCTCGTCATCCTAAGGATACTGCGGTATTAGTTTAAGGACGTTTCGGTCCGCTATTAGTTTAAGGACATTTCGGTCCGTCGTTAGTTTAAGGACGTTTCGGTCCGTCGTTAGTTTAAGGACGTTTCGGTCCGTCGTTAAGAGGCTGGCTACCGTTTATAAAACTTGAGCTTAGTAAGATAGCGAGCGGGCATGGTCGTCATCACCTATCATTGACCTAGGCTGTGGCTCATTAAGCATAGTATTTCTTTAGGAAGCAACCGTTTATCGGCCTGAAAGGCCTTTCACCGCGCACGTCCATGAGTAGATAGGCCCCACCCTGGTAGACCTTATCTATGATGTACGGGCCTTCATAGTTTGGCTCGAATTTTTCCCGCTTAGCGCGATTGGGGATCATAGGTCTTTTGACCACTAGTACGAGTTTGCCTTGGCGGAACGTCCTCGGCCTGGTCAATCTTTCGTACGAGCGCGTCATCTTTGCTTTGTAGGCCTCTAGATTTTGTTGCGCTATGAGCCGGGTTTCATCGAAGGCATTAAGCTCCTCAAGCCGAAGGTGAGCATTTTCTTCGTCCGTCAGCTCGTAGTGGACTGCCACTCGTAGAGAGGGTAACTCTACCTCGAGGGGGAGCACTGCTTCCGTCCCAAATACCAACGCGTACGGCGTTGTGTTCGTGGCCGTCTTGAACGTAGTTCGATAGGCCCAGAGAGCTTCTTGTAGTCTTTCGTGCCAGTCTTTCTTATTTCGTGATTGCTTTCTGCCCCCAGCAGAACTCGACTTAAGTAGTAGAGTGCTCTCTCTTTTCCTTGATCGTTCTCTTGTGCCCATAATGCGCCTAAGGAACCTTCGAGGGCGGTTGTATAAAGAATGGGGGTTTTTCCCTTGACCGGCGCAGCCAACACCGGAGGGTTTTGCAGGTACTGCTTGATCTCGTCTAGTGCATCTTGGCATTTGTGATCTCAAACGAATGGAGTTCCCTTCTTCATTAGGTGGCTGTAAGGGCGGCACTTGCCTGAAAGATTGGCAATAAATCGCCGGATGTATGCGAGCTTCCCTTGGAAAGACCGCAACTGTTTGAGGGTTCTTGGCGGAGGCATTTCCATGATTGCCTTGATCTTAGATGGATCTACTTCGATACCTCGGTGTCGGATGATGAATCCCAGGAATTTACCCGAGGAGACTCCGAACGCGCATTTGAGGGGATTCATCTTCGAATTATATTGCCGAAGGCGTTGAAATACAGTCTCAAGATGCTTTAAATGCTCTTCGTATGACATGCTCTTCACTACGAGGTCATCGATATAGCACTCGACGATGTCATGTACGAGATCGTCGAAGATCTTTGTCATGGCCCTTTGATAGGTAGCGCCGGCGTTCTTTAGACCAAAGGGCATAACCCTGTAGCAGAATATACCCAAAGGGGTCCGGAAAGCGGTGTGCTTCTGGTCTTCGGGATGCATCTTTATCTGATTGTACCCTGATGAACCGTCCATAAAGGAGAAAACCTCGTGAGTGGACGTGTTATCTATCATTAGCTCGGTTACCGGTACTGGGAAATCGTCCTTCGGGCAAGCTTTATTGAGATCCCTGAAATCCACGCATATGCGTACCGTCCCATTTTTCTTCATTACCGGGACGATGTTGGCGATCGAGTCGGGATATTGGACTTCTTGGATAAATCCAGAATCGATCAGCTTCTTGACTTCGGCGTTGATGCTCATCTCAAGCTCGAGTCGCATCCTTCTCGGCGCCTGCTTGACTGGCTTGATATTCGGGGATATCGCTAATTTATGTACAGCAATCTCCGGATCTAATCCTGGCATCTCGGAATAGTTCCACGCTAAGCAGTCTTTATGCTGTAGGAGCACATTCTTTAACGCAGCCACCCTTTCTTCAGATAGCAGCTCGCTGACAAATATCGATCGCGGATCATCTGCCGATCCCAACTCAATCTTCTTGAGGTTATCTGCAGTAGTATGTATGCCATCTTCCAGTTCTTTCGGAGCTGGCGGAAATTCTGAAATCACCTCATCATTGCTGTTCTCAAAGGACCAGGGAAGGTCATCCATGTCCTTGGGCTCTTCTTTTAATATCGTAATCATGTAACAGGTGCGAATCCGCTTCCAGGACTGAGGTGGATCCGGTTCTGCTCTTGCGGCTTTGGGTTCGTGCTTTTGTGGCGGCGTTACCCTCCAGCCGTTGGATAAAGCGAATCTGCCCTGTTGGTACTGGTCCTCGACCCAGTTCTTGAAGGTGAAGCATTCTTCGGTAGGATGTCCTATGGCTCGGTGATAAGAGCAATAGCTCAGATGAGAAGCCTTGTTAGCTTGCTCAGGGTGTCTAGACTCTGGAAGCGCGATCATTTGATGTTTTATAGCGAGCTCGAGTAACCTCTCCGTCTTGTCTCGAGGGAAGGAATACGCTCGACCCATCTTCTTCATGAGGGACAAATCCGGACCACGCAACGCCCGATCACACGACTCTCTAATCCTGCGTTGTTGTTGTCGGCTCCTCTTTCCGCTTCTTGATTTATTTCTGCCTCTGCGTCGGGCCTTTCGTACAACGGGTTGACAGGGATGAGCATCTTCGTCTTTTGCAGCCTATTGAAACAGACGTTGCGTCCTGGCTTTCTCGTAGATGGCCATCTCGTGGTTGTGGTCTTCCCGAGCTTTTTCACCCGCTTTCCTGATAAGCTTGTCCATTCGTTCTTCAAATGACGGACTCGGCCCTTCAATCGCGGGATCTAGTTTTGATGAGGGGTTGGCATTTCCTGACAGGGCGTCCTCTTCTTCATCAAAAGTATATATGGCGTAGCTACTGTGGGCCCGTTCCCATTTTCCGGCTCTCACGTATCCAAGCCCAAGTGTTTCCATTTTCCCGTTGGGCAATTTGCGTTGAGTCCAAGGGACATCCCAAATCCTGTTGTAGAACCGAGCTTGTCGAACAGTCTGTTTTAAGGGTACTCCTTGGCGCTTCAATAGCCTCTTTAGTCCATTTGTATAGTATCTGGGCAAACGGATGGATTGGAGCCTGTCGAGTGTAGCATCCGCGCCATGCCAGATCTCCTTCTCTACTTTCGTCTCTGAGGATCGGTAGAATAGAATTGCCTTCTCACCCCTTTGCCTGGGAGGGACGTAAAACGTTTGCAGGTCCTGCACATTGTAAGCTTGAAGTGTGTCGAGCTCCTTGTAGTGTTCTCGCAGCACCATGGTGATTTGCAAACTCTGATCATCGCTAGGGGGTGCTTGTATTGACGACCGATTGGAGAACACGGCATTAACCTCATCTTCCGAGTCACTTCCGAAGACCAACATGGGGGCGGGCGTCCCCGGGTTGTTGCGTTGAGATGGCCCAGCATAAACTATCTCTTCTTCTTCGGTATCGCTCCCGAAAACAGGGATGGCGGCGGCGGCTTTGTTCTCCGGCTTGCGGCACCTTTCTGTATCCTCGAAATCTGGCAAAAAGTACTTCGCATCTTCGTATTTGCGGACTTCGTTCACGGAAAATGGGTTTAGCTCACCTGTTACGGTATGCTCGAAACCATCCTTAAAGTACTTCATACACTGATGTTGTGTAGAAGGGATAATGTTGTACTCGTGTAACCAAGGGCGACCGAGCAAGGCGTTGTAGCAGGTCTTGGCGTCAATGACATGGAATTTGATGTCTGTGACGAGTAGTCCGAAGCGTAATGTTAGTATCACGGATCCGAGAGTCCGTGACGATTGTGAATCGAAACCGGAGATGGTAATTTTGTCACGAGCGAGGTGTTGCACACTCATGCAGATTTCCTTTAACACCCGAACGTTAAGGAGATTGACGGAGGATCCATTATCCACTAGGATCTTGCCTATCTTGATATCATGGCAGTATCCAGAGACGTATAGGGGACGGTTATGGTCGCACGTCCCAAGAAGGAGGTCTTCGTCCCCGAAAGTGATGTCGGCCGTATGCACTTCCTCCAGTTCATCCTTCATCCTTTCCGTGGCGAGGAAGGCTTGGAATTGTTCGGGTTCTTATAACGCCTTAATTAGTGAATCTCGCGCTTCTTTTGATAATAGGAGGGCATCGAGAATGCTAAGTTGAGAAGGTAGCTTCCTTAGGTGCGCCAGGATGTTGTAGTCCACCTTACCCTTCCTGGGAGGGTCTTTGGTAGTCAGCTCTTTCATGACTTGGTCATCTAAAGTGATATCCTCAGTGACCTTTTCCTTTCCCTTATCTTTTCTACTTGCGGGCCCGAGATTCTTTTTCGGGAGCGTGCGATTGCGCAGCTGAATGTTTTCGCAGGCCTCCGGTTCCTCCTCTTTCCCTAAAACGGATTCTTTAAAGAGAGGGCCCAGAGCTATTTCTTCATCAGAGTCGCTCCCAAAGGTGAGAAATTGTGACCCTCCGGCGTTAACCATGCAACAGTTGCCAGTGGTTCTGTTGTGCCCGTCGGCAGTACTTCTTCGTTCCCGACGGGTCTTGCGTTTCATGCGCTTAAAATGTTGTCGATGAGCAACATATCCCTGCCACCATATCCTAAAGGCGTCGCACTCCTCCGTGGGGTGTGAAATTTTCCGATGATATGCGCAATAATTAGGGTGCCTCTCCGCCCCATTGAGCGTGTTTTCTTCCGAGGGTGGTAGCTTCATTCCCATTGACATGGCTTTGGCAAACCTTTTCCTCGTCTTGAATATCTTCTTGTCTGCCTCGGGTGCCTTTCGATCTGGCAGGAGTACTTCAACTCTTTCGTTCAGTCGCCTGCATTTGGCTCCTTCCGATGCGGCCATCTCACGCTCCTGATCCGCTTTACTCTTTAGACGAATCTCGTCTAGAAAGGCGTCGGTCATTTCATCTGTTGGCCACACAAGCTTTGGTTCAGGCTCTGTCCCCAGTTTCTTAGTGCCAGAAGTTTTTTCATCGTCGGTAAACGAGTGGGAGATTACGTTACAACTCGCCACATATCCCTCGGATTCATCCGACGAGCTTTCTCCATCATCTTCCACCTGAAAGATGTGGTTGAGGAACTCTTTCAGCGTGACAGGAGTTCGCGCCTTTTGATTGTACTCTTCCAGCGCATCGATTTGCTTCTGCAAGTTCGTACGCTTGTCTCCAGGCTTCACGGGCTTCTTAGATTTCTTCTTCTTTTTCTTCGAAGATTTTGACGGTAGGGCATGAGTACTTGGGCCATCACCACCGCTCTTTGTAGTTGGGCGCGGCCTCAGCATTCCTTCAATGATCTGGGATCCCAGCGGGTCCTTCCATTCGACCGCCGGGCACGCATGAAGGTCCTTCAGCATTCTTTTGGTTTTAGTTGACAGCACGACCTCCCATGGAGCTTCCTCAATAAAGGAACAGGTTGGCCCCGGTGTATCTGCTTTCTTGGGAGTATGCGGCTGTGGCGGGTTCACCTTCCACTTTTCGGACAGCGCAAACTTCCCCTGGAGGTATTGATCTTCAATCCATCCTTTGAAGATGAAGCAATCCTCAATCGGATGACTTACCGTTTGATGGTAAGGGCAATAGTTAGGGTTATTCACCTCAGTGGGTTGTGGCGGTCGCCTTGGATTTGGCAAGTTTATAAGTCTGTTGCGTACTGCCAACTCGAATAACCATTTCGTCTTGTCCCGTGGGAACGAGTAGGGACGCTTCATTTTCTCATTATAATACCGGCATCTTTCTTCCAGTTGATCCGTCAGCTTTGGGGCATTGGGTTGCTGCTGGGCATTCACGACGAAGGTTGCTTTTCCTTTACCCTTGTCACTCCGAGGCTCGGGCTTCGGGGGAGACGGTCTATGACCCATTTGGTCCATCTGGGCCAGCTTGTCGATTAGAGCCTGGAATGTGGTTGGCTTAAAGAACATCATGAACTGGGAGATAGTTGCGTGAGGGTCTAGGGTTCCTACGAACATGCCCACCGCGGGCACTTCCTCAATGCGCTGCTCGCATTTCGACCATAAATTCCGCCAGCGTATAGCATACTGGACCCAAGTTTCACCTGGTTTTACCCTGGCGTTAATCAATGCTGTTATTGGAGTGCGTTCGCCGGCGCTCGCGAATCGCTGAGTGAATAGCAACTCCATTTCAGCGAACGTCTTGATAGAATCGTTCGGGGGTTCTGAATACCATTCGAACGCTGTTTCTGATAAGCTACCCACGAATTGGCGAAGCAACAGTTTATCATCACCGTCGGTGTTACCGCAAAGGGCCCTGAACTGGGTGACATGTTGGTGGGGATTGCCGGTCCCCTTATACACGTGAAATTTTGGTATTGTATAACCCGATGGATATTTGATTTAGTCGTACCAGCTTGGATATGGCCGCCCCGTTTTTACAACTTGACCAGCTGCCTCAGTCGCATGATGAACCCGGATTTGCTGGGCTATATAGTCGACCAAATCAGCCTTAGAGATTGTCTCCTCCTTGGCCGTTGAGAGGGCCGGCGGTGGATTTGACGTTTCTCCCCGGTCGTCTTCAAGAACGATTGGGGGATCCTCAGCGGGTGGGTCCTGTTGGATCATCATTCCTATCATATCTTGGAAGAGAAGGCCCATACGCTGTATGTTGGCTGCTTGTTCAGCAGCCTCTTTGTCCTTCTTCTCCAATATTCGGCGAAAGAACTCAGCGTCGGTTTCTTCCTCCTGGCGTTCGTCCGAGGACATTTCTGGGTTTTCTTTTGGCCCGATATGTGCGGCCATAGCATTCATCATTTCCTGGAGCTTTTGCTGTTGCTCCTGAGCTTTGGTCACTGACCGTGTAAGCGGTCTATGACCTGTAGACGCATGGCCGTCTTCCTTTCCTGACGCCATGTATACGGTATGGACCATCATGCCCCCAGACTTAGGGCGTCTGGGCTTAGTGCCTTTAGCTGTCGTTGCAGGCTGGGGGATCTTCTCTGGCTTCCTCCTTTTATGAGCAGTGGAAGTTGAGGGGGCCGTTGAAGTGGGCACCCAAACAGCCTTTCGTGGTTTAGCCTGGTGACTGGCTTCCTGTTGGATTTTCAGCTTCTTGTGCTGGCGGGAGAAGTTTGGATCGATCATCGAGTCTCGGGCCTGCCGCCAAACCTTATAGATCTTGGAAGACAGCCGTTGAGGAGATCGGGGCTGTTCTGGCTTTATTTCCGCAACTTTTTTTAGTGGAGGAGGAGACCTCTTTAGCACCGCAGTAGGAGAATTCCTTCGCACCTTATTTAGCATCTCGAAGCTGTTCCCAGTTGGAACGGCAGCATTAACTTCCACCGTTGAGGCTGATGGAGTTAGCCCAGAGGGGGAGTTGCCCCCAGCCTTCCTTACTCGGCGCCAGTGGCGACGTCGAGCATGTCGAGCGGACGGCGCTGGTTCAGCGGTGAGGATGGCTTCGTCTTGCCCCCTGTGTAGGTGGGGGGTCGTTGCTAGTGTTAGCCTGTTAAAGACCGATGTCTTTTGGGTAGCAGGAGCGGGAGCTGAAGCCGTCAATCTTGTAAAGACCGACTTTTTGGCCGGGGAAGCCGCCTTGGCGACTTCAGGAGCAGGACCGGTCACTTTCTTAGAAGCAGCCTTCTCTGGGATTGTAGGCCCCATTGTGGGTCTACAGGAGTCTTGGCCCAATCTAGAGAAGACCGAGGCGCTGGTGTTGGGCGACCCGTTGAGAGGGGTCGCGGCAGGGGTAAGACGATCAAAGACCGACTTCTTGGGAGCTTCCTTTGTCAGCACCGGAGCGGTGAAGCTTGTCGGCGGGAGCATGGTCCCAAAAAACAATCCCGTGGTGGCTCGAGTGACCTGTTCCACGGGCATTGTGAATAACGAAGCAGCTTGGGGTCCGTAGACTATACCTTCTGGCGAGGCAGAGCGTTGGTTGCAATTGCAGTCCGAGCAGTTGGAGCATTTCGCAGAAGTAGAAGCTATTGATTCTTTGCTTTCTGCAATAAGCAAGACGCCAAGTCTTAGTATCTTGAAACCCAAGGGCAACCATTAGCGAACCGCGATTGGTTCGCGAATCACGACACACGAAGTGTGGAGTGGAAAGAGGAAAAGGTCCCACCGGGCGTGCCAGAATCTGTTCCCCTCCGAATGACGGCGCGACTGGACGTCATGCCTGTGATTCGGGGGTAGATGCTAATTGGTGCTATCCGTCCACCTCTCCGAAGATGCCAAGTTGATTTATGGTATCGTGTATCGAAGGTTTAAACGGATGCGTCCGATGTAGCAGACTTCGTCAGATTCCCCCTCACTTAAGGGGTTTTTGATTGTTGGGACGCTCTTCCCTGCAGGCGCAAGCCCCTGCAGTTAATTACGCTACTGCATCGCGGTAACCACTTTCTCCTTCTCCAGATGGTCACTTCGTGTCGCATGTGTTTATTTTGTGTTTAGTTGCCCGTGGATTGTATCCGGAGACTGAGTTATGTCGTCGCCCGTAGGGCGTGGACTAGTCCAAATCCGCATTATCTTAGATTTGGGTTTGGGGGTTTGGGTTTAAGGATACGTTAGCCTCATTCGAGACTAAGATCGACTTAAATGTTTGTTAAGGATACGTTAGTCTAGTTTTCAGACTAAGATCAACTTAACGGGATCGTTTAGATCCAACAATAGAGCAATTAAGAGAGCCCTGTTGTTTAGTTTAGTGACATTGCGGTCAATAAGTAGTTTAAGGACATTACGGTCCAGTGTTAGTTTTAAGACGTTGCGGTCAAGGTTAAGGACATCGTAGTCCGTGGATTTAAGGACTCCACAGTTCGATGTTAGTTTTAAGACATCACGGTCAAAGTTAAGGACCTCATAGTCCATGAGTTTAAGGACCCCACAGTCCGTCGTTAGTTTTAAGACATCCCGGTCAAGGTTAAGGACCTCATAGTCCATGAGTTTAAGGACCCCACAGTCCGTATTAATATGTGGTCATCGGGATCCGTCACCTCTTTGAAGACGTTGAGGAATTACAACGCCAAGTATCAAAGGAGTGAAGAGATGTACCCTTAAACCGAGGTAGATTAAATAATCTTTGGCCCAATTTGGAACCAAGACCAATTAATTATATTATGAGCCCATTGGCTCAGTTGAATTTGAATTGAGGACTTATGGCCAGCTTAGGCTAAGTCCAATCATGTTTAGGATATTGGCCCTCTGTTGGTCCATTAGAGGAGAGGCTTTGCCTCTAGACACTTAGCCAATGGGGCTAAAGTTAGTGTTAAACACTAAAGATCAATCAGTGTCGAACACTGAGAATGAGATTGACAAGTTAGTGTTTAACACTAAAAGATAGTTAGTGTTAAACACTAGCAACAGGGCTTTCAAATTAGTGTTTATACACTAAGGCAGATCAATATTAAATACTGGAAACAGGGTTTTCCAGGTTGGTGTTCAACACTAAGAAAGTCAGTGTTAAACACTGTAAATAGATGTTTTCCAAATTAGTGTTTAAACACTAAGAAAATCAGTGTTGAACACTGGATATAGAGGTTTCAATTTTAGTATTAAACACTAAGGCAAGAGGGGTCACATGGTAGCACGTGAGAGCGCCCTCAATTCATTTTATTCTGCCAAAAGTATTGAATACTTTGGAGCATCACGTTCTGTCATGTGATGGGAATTCTGGTGTTTGTCCGTTAAAGCTTCAGCCAAGGGGTCACGTGGTAGCACGTGATAGCGCCCTGTTTCCCTTTATTTTGTTCTACAGATAAGTGTTTAACACTTTTAATTCTGAAAGCCATCACGTGTGGGCACGTGATGGAGGCCTGCACTTTGATCTGTTAGAATGTTCACTAGGGGTCACGTGTCGACACGTGAGGGCGCCCTAAAGCTCTTTTCTGTTTCTTTTCAGGGGTCACGTGGTAGCACGAGACCCTATTCCTTTGCCTGTTTGAAGATGTGTTTATCTTTTTAAGAATTGAATTCTTCATAGGGTTAAACCCTAGCAATAACTTTAGAGGAATTAAATTCCTACTTTCTTTTGAAGAATTATATTCTTAAATAGGGTTAAACCCTCATTTCTTCTTTCTTGAGGGAATTAAATTCCTGTTATTTTAACAGAACTAAGTTCTTAACTAGAGTTAAACCCTGATTCTGTTCATTCTGAAGGAATTAAATTCCCATAACATAGGATCAAACCCTAATTTTATTTTAAAGGAATTAAATTCCTATAGTTCTGTGAGAATTAAATTCTCAAGCTTCCATTCCCTCTCTATGCTTTGGATCTGCATGGCAGGATCTCAAACCATTGAGAATTAAATTCTCAACTCAAGGGGAGATGTGCACTTTACAGATCCTCCACCAAAGAGAGAACTGTGTTCTTCTGTTTTATATCAGAGTTAAACTCTGTTGAGAATTGAATTCTCTTTTCCTTTCAAAAAGCCTTCCTTTTCTTACCTAGGGTTTTCTTTTGCAGAAGATCCAAATTCCTCCAAAGTATCAAGGCTCTCCTCTTTTTTTATGTATCGATTCCTTTCTGCATGTCTGTCCCTCTGTGTGTCTCTTGGCTCCTATTTATAGGGGAAGCAGCCGAATCAATTAGTTTTGGTGAATCTTTCATTGATAGATTTAATTTGTATTCACCATTCGTTTTGGACCTTTGGATTATTATGTGAATTTTAATCACCATTGGATTTTAAATCCCGAGATTCTCCTTTATTATTTCGGTTAGATTTTAAGGGGAAATCTTTCCAAGATCAGGCTTTTTCCATAGATAGGTGATATTTAAGAATCTTTAAATCTTTAATTCAATCGGTTCCTTTGGAAAGATTTGAGAGGCCTTTTCTCAGAATTTAATTCTGTTAACAGATAGGCTTTGAAAGCCGGTCACGTGTGGCCACGTGACCCCTGGTCACGTGTGGGCACGTGACCCCCTTGGAACGAGCCCTCTTCTTCTTTTTGTGCTCTGCCTTCTGGCCGCTGCTTAGCCGTCACGTGCCACCACGTGATCCCTGGTCACGTGTGAGCACGTGACCCTCGTCTGAAGCCTTTTTCTCGATTTAACCGAAGAATGAGTCTGCTGCTCTTCAATGTCACGTGCCAACACGTGACCCCTGGTCACGTGTGAGCACGTGACCTCTTCTGAAGCTTCTTCCTTGAGTTGATGTGATGTGCCTTTGAAGCCGTTTTTAAATGTCACGTGCCAACGCGTGACCCTGGTCACGTGGGAGCACGTGACCCTTTCTGAAGCCCCTTTCTTTGATGTAGTCGGGAAACTGAATCTGCCTTGCCGATGCTTTTAGATGTCACGTGCCAACACGTGACTGCTGGTCACGTGTGAGCATGTGACCCTTTTCTGAAGCCTCTTCCGTAGGCTTTCCTGATTTTAAATCAGGAAACATGCACTTTCTTCGTTTGGGCGGCACGGGAATCCTGGTATTCCCCTATTTTCTACTCGGTCTTATAACAATTATAAGTTGGAGCGGGACCAACGTTCCCCAGCTTAGTATAACAAGCGGGTTCGGTCAATACATCCATATTATTATCTTGATTATGGCATGACATGGTCGCTACATGGAGAGAGAGAGAAGAAAACACTCAGTGTATGCTCTTGCAAGATTAGATTGGTTATTAATCTATCTAATCGGAATGGCTCCTACTGTTTTAGTCAAATCTTCCTTCAAACCCTAAAAGGAAGACTAGCCGGGATTAATTACACTCTCCAAGTTCCCAATCTTTCAGTTAGGCCAGTGCCGATACTTTGAGAGAGGTTCCCCGTGTTTTCGCACGGACCTAATTAAAATAAATCTCATTTTCCTAGAGGCATAATCCTATTAACACCTTTCTAGACACCTACTTGATCGGCTAATTGTAATGTGTAAAACTCTCCCAAGAGTAACTTTTACTCGCAGTGGGTATCGGGATCAACTATCTCATAGAAGGTATGCAATCTCATTGCAAATTTCAACACTTGAAATTCCCGATAATGTTTTGCCCCGAGCGATCTATGACCTTGACAAGGTCAACAAACTATAGACCGCAAGTCAAGTTCAACCCGTCATTTCCTGATTGAATTAAACCCACCCGCATGACCCTTGACAAGGTCAACAAGGTCGCACAACTACCCTAATCCAATCGCATTATATGCTAGCAGATAAGCACTAATCAGCTACCGCACACTACGCCTTGACAAGGTCAACAAACGCAGCACAAATATTAACTATTACTTATCTGAAATGACGGAGGGCTACAACAGGTTTTTAAGAAAACCTTTTGCGTAATGAACTTGATATCGTCGTAGAATCGAGTGAATTTTAAAAGGAATGTTTTTGAGGCTTTTACTAGTTTTGGTAAAGAGATCACTCCCGGCGAAGGGATCTCGGCTCTTTCCTTATCAAATAAGGTGCATGATATTTCACAACTACCACTATGCAAAGGAAAAACTATAAAAGCAATCAAAAGACAAACTGAGTTTGTAGCATCTGCTAGTTTCACTAAAGAGGTCACTCCCAGTGAAGGGATCTCGACTCTTTCCTTATCAAATAAGGTGCTGGATATTCTATAAGGAATACCGCTATGCAAAACAAGAACTAGAGCAACCAGTTTTTAAAACAAGTTTCTACAACATCTTTTAGCTTTCTTTTATTTCATTAATCTCATTAATGAAGTCCCATTATAATATACTTCCTAAGCATCACATATGAAACGAAAGCAACAATATATAATATATATCATATATATAATATAAGCATTCATCTCAGAACATTTCACAGTGATCTCATCATAGAGCAGCAGAAGATAACATATGAAATATTGGATATACTAGGATTTCCGGATTTTAAATTAAGCCTGTATAAAACACGGATTCTACGGTCATGATGAATAGCCAATCCCACACCCCTAGACCCATATGAGAGCGGCAATCAACCCTACCAATTCTAGAGTTAGGAGACCCGGTCTCGACTCCTCGAGATGGTCTCCCACTGGACCCTAGAACCCGGTTACTTATGCTCCCCGTCTTGGGTCTATCCTAATGCGAAAAAGTAAATAATATACAATGGTGACATCATCCTCAACCCGGAAATACCCCAATAAAAGAATATTACATACAATGAATTTTACATGAATGAAAATAAAAAAAACTCTCATCTCATATAAAACCCCCGGCTATTCAAATACGACGATCCAATATAACATATCCCAGCAACACATAACATCACATGTCATCAACGTAAGTAAGTATGCGTATCTCAGTTATCGTTAGCATATAGTACCGAAACCAGCGATACAACACATATTACACTTACGGTCGCAGAAAAGAAAGTGAAAAACTACAACAGTTGGAATCCGCAACCACCTTAGACATCATAAACCCAACGTATCCCATACTTTGGATTTCATACCTAACCATATGAATTCCTTAGACATCGCACGCCTAACAATTATAAACCCCGCATTTTAGTCTCGATCTCGAAAACAATTTTCAATATCCAGTCGGGCAATTCAAGATTCCCGACATCCTGATCGAATGCTCGTCGAAAACTTTAGTAGACGGCCGCACCCCCCGATACCGTCGACGAAGTGCACTAAGGCGGAACACCGCTGCCGCGAGCACCCGAATGGATGCTTTTGGTGATGGGGTTCTCCTACAGTCACTTGGTCAGGACTATGGGGCATGGCTATCTAATAAGGTTACCCGGCGAGTATCCGCGTACGCTACGTGATTGCGACAGAGTTTTGATCACATTAAAATCCCGTGGCAACCGATCAAATGAGACTAAATTGCTAGATTTATAACATTCAAATTAGTTATCTCATAACTATTTTTGTGGATTCCAAATATTGTATCCCATCACATGATACCCGGACGACGTTAAACTTTTCGATCGATTCATCAAAGTCCCACAATTTCCCGACGACTCAACACTTGAGCACAGTTTTAATAATACCCAGAATATGCCACAATACCTATGCACCAGCCGTAGAAGGGCAAACCCAAGGCTCACTCATGTCGCTACGAAACTGTGGCAAACCCTAAGGTATGACCATGGTTCTGCGATCCAAGAAATCGAATTAGGGTTTCATTCTTCTAGAGGGTTCACAGAATTACTTGCATATTTTTCCGAATACGTTAAATTTGGAAAAATGGGTTTTTGACATTCGATCGAACTTTTCAACTTCGCCTAAACAACATGTGAAAAACCCGAAATATTGTTAAAACTACGAATACGAAACACTCCGAATTGCTTATAGTGCAAGATTACATCACATGCAAAATTAGCAAAAACAAACAACACCTGAAACACCAAAACCCAGTCACTAGAACATAGTGAAAATTTCAGGCAAAAACAACCCAAAGTGGCCGGCCCCAACTACCTTGATCTCGGCCAAAATCCGAGCAAACTGCCTGAAATTTTCATGGTGTTCATGATATATCCCATATAACATTCTGTACCTGTTTAAAAGAAATTTTGACAGCATTTTAAATTCGACAGAAACTACATTTTCGCGTTTCAAGTTTCGGAGTATTTCGATTTCGTAATCTTAACAAAATCCGTCTAATTTTCTAGTATAGCTCTGATACCACTGTAGGGTTGCCTAACATGGCAGCAAGGTTTCAGGAGGTATCATTCATGCCATATTAAAAATTTTACCGTTCTAGCTAACCCTAACCCTAGAATCGTTAATTAGAAATCCGACGGAATCGAAATGCAAACACTTTGCAACTAAAAGAGACCAAGGAATACAACCTTTGTAGACCGGTCCTTCCCTTCATTAGCTCCGTATAGTCGTCCCTTCGCTGCGAGCATGAACTTCCGGACTCTAGAGAGGCTCCCATGAAGAATCGAACATGCTTGCATCGAAGTCTTCGAGGCCGAAGATGATCTACGTCGAGGAGACACTAACCCAAGCTATCTCTTCACTAATTATGGAATTAGTGAAGCAAACACCATATACTAAATGGCAAGTAGTAGAGGATGATGAAGTAGGAATTTTGTTCATTTTAGATTTCATTTTCTCACTCATTTTCCTTTATCTCCATTGAAGCTAGAAAGCTTTGAGGAAGAAGAAGAAGAAGCAAGTGATGAAGTGAATAATGAATTCATATTGAGGTTAGAAATGCAACCAAGGGTTAAGCATGTCATGCTTAACCCTTGTAGAGAGTTAACCATAGCCATGGGTTAAAGGATTGGGTTAATAAATATCCTAAGCTAGACAAAAGAGTGGACTTAGTCAAAGGTTCATACAAATTTCTACAAGCTTTGAACATTAAACTAATTCTCCACTAATTTGTTTAACTTTGAATAAATTATAAACCCTAACTTAACCCTAGCATGGTATAAGTCTCATATATACATGTTGCATATGTAACCTAGCATGAAACAAACATGTACACTTGCATATATCACATATATACAATGTGCACAAACTAGTGAGAAAAGAAATCTTAAGTGAGCTAATACTAGTTAATGTAAATTAATATATCAAATATATAACTATACATTAGATTATCAAATGAACTCTTGATTTAATAATCCGGCTATATCACATATAACCGACTAATATCATATGTAACAACTTATCGAATCAACACTTGATCCGATAACCCAACTATATCACATATAACCGACCGATGTCATAAAACGCGAGAAAAGAATACGGTATCTCATATCGTATCAATCTCGGTCCCGCACATATCACATATGCGCTCCTACTCCATTTCGCTTGAGCCAGGAAACCTCTGTGTAGGACTCTAGACACTCGTCAATACACCGGCAGTAGGTGATGATCATATCAAACACCCACAAGCCGCAAGCGGTCTGCCAAACGTAACGGCCACCCGGGTATTGAGCGATCAGAAGATCAACAAGCAAGCCTGCTCATTCTCCTGCGAATCCAATCAGTAATACTACTGTATAGTCCGGTCTCTTCGTCTGATATGTCGCATATCTCGTCTAGGGGTGGTAAACGTCAGACCCCAGTAACTCGATAAATCGTGTCGATATGAGGCTCATAACGGGTCGAGAAACTACTGATAACACTTACCAGTATATCTCTGAAGCAGCCCTGGCCAGGGACTTCCTGTTATAGCCAATCGAGCACAGCGCAACATCAACCCCCAATACCGGGAGAGACGAAACCCCTCCTATCGCTCATTGCCCCCATGTGATTCGGGACTGTATCCAAAAGCCACCATTTTGCACGTTCTCTTGAATGTGGTAAGATGGAAATCAAAGCATAGTGGGAATCACACAAGACTCTATGACGATCTCGGGTCTACAGACTAACCTGTACCAGTGTCACCAGAGAACTGCCATCTGACGTGAGGTATTATACCATCTGGGAGTTCTCGGCGAGTCCGTCCAGTGTACCCAGTCTCCGCTGAGCACCCGTATACTGTCTCTGATGTCAAACACCAATAGATATGGGATCATCCATCGCCCATCTACATGGGTCGAGAAGCTATACACTAGTCTACTCTGGTATATCGATGCTCTGTCTCGATACACCCACGACTAGGAATATTTGAAGGATGTACTTAATGACTATTTTGTCCCCACTAGTATGATCTGCATCATAATCCTGATAGTCAAGTACTAATCCTAAGGGTTTTATCAACATGTAATAGAGAGACAATAAGTGTACATGTTAAGATAAAGAGCAACCAGATATCATACTATCATGTCGAGCAAGAAAGTCCTTCCTATATATGTCCAAGCATCCACTATAATATACATCGTATGTACAGTAATGGCCTCCAGGGAATACATATAACTAACAATATATATATGATATTTGACCCGTACCCTCGATTTTGAGGATGTCGTACGATGTATTTTACTGTACGAGATATATTTATATGATGATTGATCCGTACTCTTGACTCGAGAATGCCGTACGATAGATTATACCGTATGTGATGCTATGAGGCTGGATCGCCGACTACTAGACTTATCGACTCGGTTATGCTTTAAATTTCCTTTCACTTTCGACACCATTTTAGTTTATTCCTTTAGTTACTTAAGTAGATGTTAGAATAGAGTTTGATTCATACCTATTTTCAAAACTAACGAATCGTAGGTATTTTCAAAGCGCAACCTGAGGGACGCTATGGATTTTCAAAATGATATTTCTTTTCTCAAAAACATCGTAACCCCTAATTTTCCAAAAACAACGATTCATAGTATTTTAAATACGGTAACCGTATGGCTCGTATATAGCTATGTATATCTTATCTTGTTGCGTTTACTATTTACCTTTCTGCTATGTTTATGTTAATTCCATTTCATTGCATTATGTACATGTGCTTTCATTAGCTGTTACGATTTCGTCTACTATGACACATGCACCATTACCGATGATGCGTATGTTGCACGTACACCTACTGGCCGGCTCACACACATCTTCATCGGTAATTGCTATGCCATGTACACATTGGAGAACCGTTACTTCACTCGTACTATCTGATAAATTGTAGTTTACTAGTATTGTTTAGCTTTCATAATCTCACTTGCTAGTTAAGATATTGCATTCCTTACTTAGATGCCACATGCATTCTTATATACATTCCTTTTATGCATTATGAAGGGGATTTATGCCGATATTCATTGCTTTCTTATTGACTCATGATTATGAGATTTTGGTATTTCATAAGATTTCTGGATTTGGTAAACCGTATGTGAAATTGAAAACTTATGCTCCTTTAAAAAAAGAAAAATGCGGTTTTCCTTGATATGATGTATGATGTCCACCATGAGATTTCTTGGTTCTGGAGCATATATGATATATGATAACCCGATTCGAGGAGTGAGGAGACACCGTCTGCGGGTACATGATGGACCCGGTGCGGTATCCCGGGACAAGAAGGCCGTATAGAGATTGAAACGTTGAGCCCAGCAAGGGAGCACTACCGACCGGTGATAGTTTGGCACGGTGGATATCCGGAGGATACCGACCGTAGTCGTGAGATCAGATGATATGGGCCGATCCGGACTGACGGAGTCTGAGATATGAGTATAATGTGTCGATGTTGGACACGGTTTTCATGATGTTTTCGAGTGTCGATGTCGGGCACTCAGGTTTTATAATGATTCAGTGTGTCGTTGGTGGGCACACGTTGGTTGATGCATTTACACTCATACATACATTACACATAACATGGTATTACTTTATGACCTGGACATTATTACTTTAGTAATGTTTTACTGATGTTTATATTATTACCCTTACTACCACTCGACGTTATTATATATTATTATTGTACTGTATGACCTAGGAGATAGTCATGCCTTCGGTTTCTACTCGGTGATGTCTTTTACACATAAGTTGGCAACTCACCCCCATTGTGCCACAGTTTTCTTGCAGGTTCGACCGCACAGGTTCCATTGCGGCTTACTGGCACACTACCTTCTTCAGGGTGATTGCATTGATAGGTGGGATACACTTGCATCGTGACCACCATTATATACTTGTATATTTCATTTCAGTTGTATCTAGTTAAAAGCTCTATCAACCAGACTATATATATTCGTAGACTTAAAAACCTTTATTGTATATTCTTTCGGACTTCGAGTCACGCTCATGTATTTATTATTGTTTCTGGTTTCTTGATGATGCTTTGGTTTCTTACTTTATTTCTGTGTTTTGATCCTCGCTTTCGCCATTGTATATTTATATCATTACGCGGAATTGGCGAAGAGATAGCTCCCGCTTGGGGATGCCTATATTTATTGTTGTTATATTATTTTCGGGTTAAAATATACAAAGGAGGTGCTGCCCAAATTTTAAATGACGAAACACGTTTTCAAGTTAGTTACAAAATATTGTTTTTCGTATGATATTATTTATGTTTTAAAGAAGGAACTTGATTTCAGTGTACCTTATTTTAAAACTGCACCTCCACTATTTTCCCCTAAAAAGGTTTAGATTTTCCGGGCTTTTAGCTTATTTGAATTAAGTGGGGTCCTATAGACTTCACATGATTCAAGTGCCAGTCACGTGTCTTATCCAGGTCATGACATTCCTCTGCACCTTTTCATATACCTAACTCCCCCACTCATCCAGAGACTGCTCTATCTCTTCATTTTCTCAATTAAACATATTTTTAATGTCTTTAAATTCTTTTTTAATTCCCCACATCTCCATGCCTCTCCTATAAATACCCCCACCCAGTTCTAGCTTTTTTTCCTAGGCATACCACTCATAAACTAGACTCTCTCAAAGTATCAAATTCCCTCAAAACCAAAGTTCTCTCAAGGCCAAGTCCTTCCCAAGAAGCTAAGTTCTCACAAATTTATTCTCTCTATACGAAGCTCTCAAGTTGACCAAGGATATTCCTTTAGCTAATCGCCAAGCTCTTTCTCCTAGGCGCCTGTAGCTCGCCATTCGTTGCATTCACGATCTCGGATCTTCAAACCAAGGCTTCTACTCTTTACTTCTCGCTCATACGAGTACGAAAGGATCGAGTAAGTCCTTTCTCTTTCCCTCTCTCTCTTTCTTCTAATCTTGTAGATCTCGCCCCTTCTTTAAATCGTAAGTTCCCTCTTCATTTCTCTTTTTGATTGAATCCCTCTTATGGCCATTTTATGTTTTATAATTATAGCCAAATCTTATATTCAAATTATCGTTTCTATATGATTTATCCATACCATCATACTAATTCTACCAAACAAATTTATCGATCGAAAACTTATGATAAGTTGTTTCCAACGAACCGGCTCATAACGAATGTCATGACAACATGTAGTTGTTTTTCAAGATAAGCATTTATTAACATACATATACCATATACTTTCATTTAACCCCCTTTCCTTTTATGCGTTAACATGTGAATTTTAGAATATTGTAGATCATGCACAGGGTAACGACTTACCCCACTCACGCACATATTGGATTCATAACACGATAACATATTTGACGCGTTTTTCCAAAAGAACCGAAATTACATTAAAATATCCTCAAGTTAAAATTACAGTTTTATCGATATTCTTTCCTTTGCAAATACGTCTCTATAGCCCTCTTTAGAGGATTCGTTAATGATTGGTGTGGATTATCGCACATCCTGGGCTTAGTGGAGTGAGATGTAGAACTTCTCACGGAGAATACAGTCTCGAAAGGAAAATACGGTTTTAAAGGAAAAAACAATTTGTATAATATTTAAAATAAAAGAATATATATATCAAGCTATGTTAAATTGGGTGATCACCATTTTCTAAATAATTAAAGCAAATTTTTAGAAAATACCTCAAGTTTTCCAAAAAGATAGATTTTTCATGAAAATACCGTAAACTTGTAAAAGCTATATTTTAACACTAAAATACCATAAAACCTAAAGTATATTTTTAAAAAACTTTCGACATTTTAATTAACACATTTTACCAAAAACACCCTCGAGATTTATTTTTAAAATTAAAGCATTTATATAAAACCCCTTGAGTTTTCAAATGAACTATTTTAAATAGATAACCTAAGTTCATTAAAATATCTAAACTATATAAACTAAACTCTAAGATATATAGATAACAATGAGTTTAAGCGGTATCTTTTCTCTTAAGCCTCGGGGGGGGGGGCGGAGATAGTGAGTACTTGTTTAGTTTAGATAAACTAGCAATCGTCTTTGAAAAAGGTACTAATGCTGCCGGCCATGTGCAGTGGTTGCCATCTTAAATCACTTGAATATCGAATCATATATAATTTAAACACATGATATCTTACTTAACTTGATTTGAGCACATGAAACTTGACTTAAACCTGAACTTGACTTGAATTCCAATCTAACTTGAGCTCGAACTCAAACACAAACTCGAACTCGACTTGAACTTAAACACTTGACTTGACTTCCCGAACCATGAATATGACTTGACATGAATATTTGAACCTAACATGAATACTTGTACACAACTTGAACCTGAACTTATACTCTTTATATTCATGAATTCGGTCAAGACTTGTAAACTTAATCTATACATTAAAAACGCGGGGATAAGTGGTAGGTTGGTAAGGAGTGTATGACGTGGAATGAAAGTCCACTAAAAGACATCTCTTGAATATGCTTTTTGCGTTGTTCTGTAGGGTTTGACGGAGTCTTGTACTCTTTTGTACTTTGGTCCGCGGGATACGACAGACCACTCTCTTATACATGCATACCTTTCTTATCAAACTACAATCACCCATGTTATAATAGAATTACCAGATTCTTATACTTGTCATGCTTAAGATACCTCAACAAACTCATATCTAGTTAATACTCTTACATCTCCATCTTTGTTTAAGATTCATGTTCTATTTTCATACATTCTCTTTATCATACTTTATGTTTATACTCTTTTGGGGACTTACCGAGCACTAGTTCGCTGACGGCATTTCTTCCTCTTTGTTTTTCTTGGAATGTTCGTCATGTGGTTTAGAGAACGAAGAGATCAAGCCAAGTCAGTAGGAGTTCGATCAGATTGTAGCACAGTCAGACTCCTAATTTATTTCAGCTTTTATTTTCAGTATGCCACTTGTTTTGGCATCTTCTTGTATTTGTAATTTTATTGCATCTTGTTATCAGTTGAATCCTTATGGAAGTGAATATAAATAAAGTTATTATTGAATTTTAATCACTCTTGCTAATTCTTACATGTTTTTATATTGTTTATAAACGCTTAGCGTATTTATTCTGAGAAATGACATTCTCATGATAAATACGTTGCGGGTCTTGTCACGTGTCGTTACCGTCTTTTGGGAAGCGGAGCATGACACATGTGTGGGCCCATATGTTGTGGGCCCAAACCGAGTTTTACATGGTATCAGATCATGTAAAGCTTCGGAGTTTTACATAAATATAAATATATTTCCTTAACCCTTATCATAACTTTAGAATTTCAGTGTCGTCCTCTTTGTCCATGTGCGTTACACATGAGGGGGAGTGTTGAGAATGTGGTTAACATAGTTCCACATCGGGAAAATTGTGGGATGCATATGGGTATAAGATATAAGATGGGATAAACCTTCATAAATGCTTGAGTCTTTTTGATAAGTCTCGCTATATTAAAAGCCAATGTGCATCCTGAAAGTGTATGTTAGCACCACCACTGGATTTTACTAGTATCAAGCATGCCGTTTTCCAAATTTTAGGGGTGCTAATCTACACTAACCAAGATCTTAAACTAGATGATTAGGGATTAATTATGAAATCATAAACTATACTAAGAGATGTGATTGATATGAAAAAGTATTTGTAGTAACAGCAATCAATAACGGTGTCATGTGTAGCTAGCCGAGATGAGTACGGGTCGTCCGCAGGGATGTGTGAAACTTTTAATCTTACTTTAGACAAGTTGATTAAAAAGAAAGGGTGATTGGTTGTAGAACTACGTTGAACATGGATGTAGAATCTATAAAGAAGAGGCTTGTAGGGTTCGTTAGAATTTAGTAGTAATGGATAATTAAATAAAGATGACCCCTTTCATCTTTTAATAGATTTAAAACTAGATCGATAGTAATGGATGAAGATTAGGCTTTTTGGAGGGAATAGGGTTCCCACTCTTAACCCTTATCTTTTCATTGACCTCTATTCATGTCTAACCTCTACCAAAACAATTGTTAATCTGATCTCAAATCGCGGTCGAGACTATTAATAAATTAATAGCGTGCCCGATTAGGATATTAACGATTCTTTTGACAAAGTTTATAAACTTTATAAGATGTAAAAGAAGTTAAGGGATTTTATCATCCATTGATTTACCCTAATCCTACGAACCCTGTCAAGCGGAGAATTACTCACGCATGGTTGAGATAGAAGAAGAAAGGATATAGAAGGAAATCATAATGCAGAATTTAAATGCAGAAAGTAAATGCGAAATAATTAAGCTAATGATCTATCTTTATTAATCAACGTTACAATTACAAATCCTTCGAATTTAGATTACACGAGGAAGAAATTGCTCTTGATCTCTGCCTCATAGGAAGTATTTGCTCCGTCGATATTCACGTCGCTCTATCACGTTGAATCGTGGACCTGTCGTGGATCTCTTGTTCTTTGACGGTGATTTACTTCGTGTTAAAGGTGATGATTTCTAACTTTAGCCCTTGGTCCTTTACATAGCCCTCAAATCAGAAATCCTAGATCTCATAGGTTAAGATATGCAATCACGATCACCCACCAAAAATCTCAGATCCAACGGCCACCAATTGGCCACAGATCCGCCGCGCAAATAGGGTTTTAGCCGCGGAAGCGCCGCTCTTAGGAGAGATTATGGCTTCAATCTTCTGGGGCTTCTGCATGTTGACCATTGACTTTCAAGAGGTTTCCACACTCTTCTTTTCTTTTCCTTTTTCTTTTGGATTATGATAATGGTCAATTCAAAGTAGCCATCAACTTTATCTTGATGGAATTAGTAATGATGATGTTTTGCATTATTTGCAACCATGGTTCTTTTCTTTTGTATCATAATATTATTCTCTTTCTCTCTCTTGTTTTTGAAGTGAGAAGAAAATGAGAAGCTCCATGGTTGCTAGAAAATCTCCTTCTTCTTCCTCCTCTTGATTTCTCCTTTGATCTCATGTGTTGAGAGAAAAAGGATTCTACTTGACAAGATTCTACTTGACAAAACACATCCATACATCTTCTCTACACAACCTAAGGCTTCTAGATTAGCAATCTCCTTGCCCTAGTTACCTCGGCTTGAGGTGGAGCTCGGTGTACATCTCTCGGGTGGATCGTCTTCGACTCAAGGAGGCCGCGGAGGTGACCGAAGTCCGGATCAACCTTTGAGCAAGCAATGAGAAGAACAACAAGAAGAGAGGAACATCAAAGAAGAACAACAACAAGAAGAGAAGAACATCAAAGAAGAACACCAACAAGAAGTGAAGGAGTTCAAGTTGAGGTATAACCACTTTGCCGAGTAGTTAACTCTTCTTTGCAAGTATGCTAGTTTAGTTTAGCAAAGATCCGGCTTTTACGGTCCATGTTACAAAGTTTAGAAAAATTTTGATTTACCGTTTCCGCAACCCCGTAAGTACCGGGAGAGGTAACGTGGACCTAACACCTTGGCATTTGTAGACATGGGACCATATACATCATCATGTATCTGTCCCAAGGGTTCACTAACTCTTTCTCTGTTTCCAGTAAACGGAGTATTGGTCATTTTAACTTTGAGACAAGACTAGCAAATAGCATAAGATGAAAATTCGAACAGATTCTCATATTCATCCTTATGTAACTTAGCTGGTCGTGTCGCATTGATATGACCTAGTCTACAATGCCTCAAGAAAGATTCGTTCAGTCCTGGACTTCTCCTCTTGTCTGTGTTCTATATACTTTGAACTGTGGTTTGATTTAGAACGTATATACTATTATATAACGTGCCTGATCGAATCAACTCTTGATTTAGGAAAATGTTCATAACATTATCCTCCAATACAGAATTATATCCTTCTTTAACTCAGTAAAGAACATGATGTAATGTTGTATATCAGGTTCGGTATGTAATAACATTCGTTCAGAATCCATGTATCTAATACAAGGTGATATTTGCCAATTGACTTGCTGCAACAATTGCACCATTCTCTAACAATTAGAGATTTATCACCCATTCTCAGTTCTCTACCTTTCTGTAACCCATGTAACTCTTACATATCGGGATCCTGATCCAGTATCACATACCCAGGACGTAGAGGATACTGAGAAACAGTTCTCGGTAATAATGACATCTGAAGAATATGCATCAACATGCACTTTCTTCGAATTGGGTGGCATGGGAATCCGGATATTCCCCTATTTCATGTTCAGTCTAATAACAATTATTAGAAAGAACGGAACCAACGTTCCCTAGCACAGTATAATAAGCAGGTTCGGTCAATGCATCCATAGTATTATCTTGATTAAGGCATGACATAGTCGCTGCCAGGAGAGAGAGAGAAGAAGACACTCTGCGTGCGTTTTTGCAATATTAGATTGGTTATTATTTTATCTAATCAGGATGGCTCCCACTGTTTTAGTCAAATCTTCCTTCAAACCCTGAAAGGTAAGACTAGCCGGGATTAATTACACCTTACAAGTTCGCCAATCTTTCGGCCAGGCCAGTGTCGGTACTTTGAGGGAGGTTCCCCGTGCTTCCGCACGATCCTAACTAAAATAAACCTCATTTTCCCATGGGCGTAATCCCATTAACACCTTTCTAGACACCTACTTGATCGGCTAATTGTGATGTGTAAAACTCTCCCAGGAGTAACTCTTACTCGCAGTGGGTATCGGGATCCAACTATCTCATAGAAGGTATGCAATCTCATTGAAAATTTCAACACTTGAAATTCCCGATAATGTTTTACCCCTAGCGTCCTATGACCTTGACGGAGGTCAACAAACCATAGGCTGCTAGTCAAGTTCTACCCGTACATTTCGTGATTGAATCAAACCCACCCGCACGACCCTTGACGGAGGTCAACAAGGCCGCACGACTACCCTAATCCAATCGCATCGTATGTAGAAGATAAGCACTAGTCAGCTACCGCACATTATGCCTTGACGGAGGTCAACAAACGTAGCACGAATACTAAGTAGTACTTATCTGAAATGACGGAGGGCTGCGCAGGTTTTTAAGAAAAACATGAGCGTAATGAACTTGATATCATTGTAGAATCGAGTGATTTTGAAAAAGAGTGTTTTTGAGGCTTTTACTAGTTTCGCTAAAGAGGTCACTCCCGGTGAATGGATCTCGACTCTTTCCTCATCGAATAAGGTGCAGGATATTTCACAAATACCACTATGCAAAGAAAAAACTATAGAAGCAATCAAAAGACAAACCGTGTTTGTAGCATCTGCTAGTTTCGCTAAAAAGGTCACTCCCGGTGAAGGGATCTCGGCTCTTTCCTTATCGAATAAGGTGCTGGATATTCTACAAGGAATACCATTATGCAAAGCAAAAACTAGAGCTACCAGTTTTTAAACAAGTCTCTACAACATCTTTAGGTTTCTTTTATTTCATTAATCTCATTAATGAAGTCCCATTTATTTATGTTTCCCAAGCATCACATAAGAAACGAAAGCAGCAATATTAATTATATCTCATATATATAATATAGGCATTCGTCTCAGGCATATAAAATGATCACATCATAGAATATCAGCAGCAGAAGAACATATATGAAATATTGGATATACTAGGAATTCCGTGTTTTATTTAAGCCAATAAAAACGCAGATTCCACGGTCGTGATGAATAGCCAAACCCACATCCCTAGACCCCTACGAAAGCGGCAAGCAACCCTACCAATTCTAGAGTTAGGTGACCCGGTCTCAACTCCTTGAGATGGTCTCCCACTGGACCGTAGAACCCGGTTACTTGTGCTCCCCGCCTTGGGTCTATCCTAATGCGGAAAAGTAAATAATATACATCAAAGGTGACATCATCCTCAACCCGGAAGTGCCCCAATAAAAGAATATTACATACATTGAATTTTACATGAATGAAAATGAAAAACTCTCATCTCACATAAAAACCTCCGGCTATTCCGAACACGACGATCCAATATAACATATCACCGCAACACATAACATCACATGTCATCAACGTAAGTAAATATGCATATCCCAATTGCCGTTGACATATAGCACCAAAACCGGCGATACACCACATATTACACTTACGGTCGCAGAAAAGAAAGTGAAAAACTACAACAGTTGGAATCCGCAACCACCTTAGACATCATAAACCAAGCGTATCACATACTTTGGATTTCATGCCTAACCAAATGAATTCCTTAGACATCGCATGCCTAACATTTATAAACCCCGCATTTTAGCCTCAATATTGAAAACACTTTCCAATAACCTGTCGGGTGATTCAACAAGATTCCCGATAATATGATCGAATGCTCATCGGAAACTTTAATAGACAGCCGCACCCCCCGATGCCGTCGACGAAGTGCACCAAGGCGAAACACTGCAACTGCGAGCACCCGTATGGATGCTTTTGGTGACGAGGTTCTCCTACAGTCACCTGGTCGGGGCTATGGGGCGCGGCTATCTAGTAAGGTTACCCGTCGAGTATCCGCGTACACTACGTAATTGCGACGGACTTTTGATCAACATCAAAATTCTGTGGCAACCGATCAATTGAGACTAAACCGCTAGATTTACAAAATTCAAACTAGTTATCACATAACCAATTATGTGGATTCCAAATATTGTATCACAATCACAGATAGCTAAGCGAAATTAGATAATTCGATCGATGCAACGAATTCACAAAAATTCCCAGAGAGCTCAACACTTGAGCACGGTTAAAGTTAACCAGAGACATGCCACAGTACCTACGGACCAACAGCTGAAGGGCCCAACCCAAGCCTCTCAAGTGGCGTCGTGGTTCCGCCGCCAAAACCATGTTTTGGCCGCGGATCCGCGGTCACTTGGACGAGTTAGGGTTTCATTCTTCAGGTGTGTCCATAGAATTCCCTGCATGATTTTCTGAGTATTTTTAACATGGAAAAATCCAACTTTTTGAAAAATTTCCAGAAAAGGGGTCATTTCGAGCTTTCGGAGTTCGATCGGACTTTAAACTTTGTCTAGACAACACCTAATGCTCTAGCTTGGCTCTGATACCACTGTAGGGTTGGCTTAGCACCTTAGTAAGGTTTTAGTAAGCATTAATCATGCTATTTTAAAATTTTGGGGTGCTAAACAAACCCTAACCAAGATCTTAACTAGAGACTTAGGGTTAAACATGATATATAAACTCTTTACATCTAAGTGAACAAGGAATACAACCTTTGTATACCGGTCCTTCACTTCAATAGCTCCATGTAGTAGTCCCTTCGCTGCGATCACGATCCCTGGACTCTAGAAAGGCTCCCATGAAGAAACGAACAAGCTTGCTTCGAAGTCTTCGAGGCCGAAAATGATCTACGTCGGGGAGACACTAGCTCATGCTATCTCTTCACTAATTGTGTAAATTAGTGAAGCAAACACCCTAAACTAAATGGCTAATAGTAGAGGATGATGAAGTAGGAAGTGCGTTCACATTAGTTTTATTTTCTCACAATAAATCATCACTTAGAAAAAGCTAGCAAGCTTTTTCTCTTGACGAAGAAGAAGAAGTGATTTAGCAAATGAATGAAAGAATGAGGTTAGAATTGCAACCATGGGTAAGTTAGTGTCATGTCTAACCCATGTAGAGAATAAACCATATCTATGAGTTAAGTGTTGGGTTAAAAAATATCTTAAGCAAGACAAAAGAGTAGACTTGGTCAATGTTTTCTACAAGCTTCTCCAAGCTTCATACATGACTCATTCTCAATCTTTTGTGAATTACTTAATGATAAATAAAACCCAAACATAAACCCTAGCATGGTATTAGTCTCTTACATACATGTTGCAAGTGTAACCTATCATGACACAACAATATATATATATATATATATATATATATATATATATATATACATAAAGAAAATAATACAATTAACATATATCACATATATATTAATGTATCATAAAGTGAGAAAAAGTAATACTTAAGTGAGCTAATATTAGTTAATGTAATTTAATATATCAAATATATAATTATACATTAAATTATCAAATCAACTCTTGATTTAATAATCCGGCTATATTACATATAACCGACTAATATCATTTGAATCAACTTATAGAATCAACACTTGATCCGGTAACCCGGCTATATCTCATATACCCGACCGATATCACATATCACGAGAATAGAATACGGTATCAAATACTTGTATTAATCTCGGTCCCGCACATATCACATATGTGCTCCTACTCCGTTTCGCATGAACTAGGAAACCTCTGTGTAGAACTCTAAAGACTCGTCAATACGCCGGCAGTAGGTGATGATCATATCAAACACCCACAAGCCGCAAGCGGTTTGCTAAATGTAACGACCACCCGGGTATTGAGCGATCAGAAGATCAACAAGCAATCCTGCTACAACTCCTGTGAATCTAATCAGTAACACTACCGTACAGTCCGGTCTCTTCGTCTGATATGTCGTATATCAACAGCCTGGGGGTGGTATAACGTCAGACCCCAATAGCCTGATAAGTCATGCCGATCAAGGTCCATAACGGTTCGAGAAACTACTAATAACACTTACCAGTAAATCTCAGTAACTCTGGCCAGGGATTTCCTATTATGGCCAATCGAGCATTGCGCAACATCAACTCCCAATACCGGGAGAGACAAAACCCCTCCTATCGCTCATTGCCTCCATGTAACTCGGGACTGTCCTAAAAGCCACCTTGTTGCACGATCTCTTGACCGTGGTATGGTGGAAATCAAAGCACAGTGGTAATCACACAAGACTCTATGACGATCTCGGGTCTACAGACTAACATGTACCAGTGTCACCAGAGAACTGCTATCCGACGATAGGCATAATACCATCTAGGAGTTCTCGGCGAGTCCGTCCAGTGTACCCTGTCTCCACTTAGCACCCGTATACCTTTTCTGATGTCAAACACTAATGGATATGGGATCATCCATTGCCTATCATATAGGTCGAGAAGCGTATACGCTAGTTTACTCTGGAATACCGATGCCCTGTCTCGATACTCCCACAACTAGGAACATTTGAAGGATGTACTTATCAACTACACTGTCCCCACTAGTATGATCTGCATCATAGTCCTAGTAGTCAAGTAATCATCCTAAGGGCTTTATCAACATGTGATCACAAAACAGTATTTGTTAACATGTTAAGATAAAGTGCAACCAGATAGCATACTATCATGTCGAGCAAGAAAGTCCTCCCTATATATGTCCAAGCATCCACTACAATATACATCGCATGTACAGTAATGGCCTATAGAGCATACATATAACTAATATCGACTCCTCGAGATAGCCTCCCACCGAACCCTAGAACCCGGTCATTTGTGCTCCCCTCCTTAGGACTATCCTAATACGGAAAAGTAAATAATATACAATAATGGTGACATCATTCTCAACCCGGAAGTGCCCCAAATAAAAGAATATTACATACAATTTAATTTTACATGAATGAAAATAAAAACTCTCATCTCACATAAAACCCCCGGCTATTCAATCACGATGATCATGCACATCATATCTCAGCAACACATAATATCGCATATCATAAACGTAAGTAAGTATGCATACCCCGATTGTCGTTGAAGTATAGCAACGAAACCGGCGATACACCACATACTACACTTACAGTTGCAGAAAAGAAAGTGAAAAACAACAACACTTGGAATCATCACTTTCACATATATCAAGACGATGTTAAACGTTTCGATCGAATCAACAAACACCCACAAATTACCCCGAGAGCTCAACACTTGAGCAAAGTTGAAATGCCCAAAAAATGAGCCACGGTGTCTATGGACCAGTCGTAGAAGGGTCAACCAACGCCTCACCTATGGCACCACGGAACTACGGCAAATCCTAGGGTTCGGTCACGGTTCTGTGGACATAGAATCGAGTTAAGGTTTTTTGTTCTTCTAGAGGGTCCATAGGGATACTTGTATAACCATTGAGTATAATCAACTTAGAAAATTACAACTCTTGAAAATTTCAGATAGGGTCTTAACGTGGGGTTTGAAGTTCGTTCGAACTGTTAAATATTGTCTAGGTTACCATTACAGTGTTAAAATATATGATTACAAAACACTACGAATTAGCCCCTAATCAAAATAAACATCACATGAAATTTTGGGCTAAACAAACAGTACCTGAAACCCCAAAACCTATAGACTAGAGTACAGTAGAAATACGAGGCACAAAGGAGCATGAATGGCCGAGCAGGCTGGTATTTTGAGGGTTGTGCTCGGTTGAAATCCGAGCAAATGGCCTCGTTTTTATACTGTATTCTCACTATATCACATACAGTCCTCTACAGTTGCATAAATAATTTTTAGACGACTTTTTTTAAAAATTTACTTAGAGCAATTTCTAGGGTTTCAAATATCGTATTTTTCGGAGTTGTTTTCATTTTCGTAATAGTTATACATGTCTAAATTTCTAGCTTGGCTCTGATACCACTTTAAGGTCTCCTTAGCACCTTTCCTAGGGTTTGGAAACATCGCACATGCCACAACAAAAATTTAAAGGGATGCTAAGCAAACTAACTATGAATCGAAACTAGAATTTTAGGGTAACATCTAACTAGCATCACATACTAGATGAAATCTACACTAAGAGTTAAGTAATACAACCTTTGTAGACTTCCCTCCTTGACTCCTTGGATCTCCTAGAATTTGAATTGGCTTGCTTAAGCTCCTTCCAAGTCCACGATGATTCACCCGAAGTCCCTTTGCTCAAACTCCAAGCTTCACTTGATCAAAGATGAAGATGAAGCAATCACTCTAAACTAGTGGGCTAGACTGATGTAGAATGATGATGTGGTTTGTATGCTCACTTAAAAACCCTTTCTTTTTTATAAACCTCACTCACTTTTGAAACTCAAGAGAGTTTGAGAGAGGAAGAAGATGAAGATGGCAAAGCTAGAGCTCTCTCTTGATAATTATCAATAATAATTATCTTAAGGCTTGAAATAAAATATCAACCATATCTTTATGTCATGCCAAACTAAGGTTAATAAATATCTAGATATTTTGATGTTTGGTTAAAGTCCAAATGAAAATCAAACCATGGGTTAAAGCTAGGTCAAATGGAAAGAAGAGTGTAGAAACCCAATTTAGATTTAATTTCCATTTTCTTTTAATCCAATATCAAAATATAAATATACAAATGAACCATGTGAGTCTTGCATTGCCATCTCCCATGTATCAACAACCATGACACCATGTATGCATGTATGTATGCATTCACATCATCATATGCACATACACACATTCATGCATACATCCAATATAAAGAAAGGTTTTATTTAAATGAGCTAAAAAGTCAATTATTAAATCAACACTTGATTTAATAACCCGGTCATATCACACGACCCGACCAATTGAAAAACGCCCTAATAAAATACGGTATCACATACACGCATTTAATCAAGCTCCCGTGCATATCTCATATGCACACCACATTGTTTCGCCTGAGCTAGGAAACTCCTGTGTGGGACTCTAAGGCTCGTCAATACACCGGCAGTAGGTGATGATCACATCAAACACCCACAAGCCGCAATCTGTCAGCTAAACGTAACAGCCACCCGGGTATTGAACGATCAGAAGAAAAACAAGCGAACCTGTCAAAACTCCCATCGAACCAACTGGCAACGCTTACCGTACAGTCCGGTTTCTTCGTCAGATATGCTGCATATCGAGTCTAGGGATGGAATCGTCGACCCCAATAATTCTATAAGTCATGTCGGTGTATGGCTCATAACAGATCGAGAAACTACTGATAACACTTATCAGTAAATCTCAGTAATCCTGGCCAGGGACTTCCTGTTATAGCCAATCGAGCATAGAACAAAATCAACCCCCAATACCGGGAGAGACGAAACCCCTCCTATCGCTCATTGCCTCCATATGCCTCGGGAGTGTACCCAAAATCCACCTGTTTGCACGACTCGGTAGAGCCGTGGTAGGGTGGAGATCAAAGTACAGTGGGAGGACACACAAGACTCTATGACGATCTCGGGTTTACAGACTAAGCTGTACCAGTGTCACCTGAGAACTGCTATCCGACATGAGATATAATACCACATAGGAGTTCTCGGCGAGTCTGTTCAGTGTACCCGGTCCCTACTGAGCACCCGTATACAATCTTTGGTGTCAGCACACGAGATGGATATGGTATCATCCATCGCCCATCATATGGGACAAGAATCGTATACACCAGTCTACTCTAGAATATCGATGCCCTGTCTCGATACACCCACAACTAGGAATATTTCAAAGATATGCTTGTAAACTACAGATGTCCCACTAGTATGATCCATATCATAATGTCAGTAGTCAAGCAAATATCCTAAGGGTTTTATCAACATGTATCAAATGAGTAAGATGCAAGATCAAATGAACATGTCGAGATAAAGTACAACCAGATAGCATACTATCATGTCGAGCAAGAATGTCCTCTGAATATATATACACATACTGATACACCACTATCATATAATGGCATCTAGGGCATACATATATCCAACACTTCCCAGTAGACGGAAGCAAGTGCGTGACGAGGCCCGCGACGTATTTATTTCGAGAAGATCATTTTCTGGAATAAATACGCTAAGTGTAATTGAGCAATATAAAATGACAAGAAATTAACATGAGATTTAAACTTTAACAACTTTATTTACATTCAAACTTGATATAATTACAATATATAAGTTCAACTGAAAAAGAAATACAAGAAAAGAAATGCCTAAACAGGTGGCATACATAAACTGAATGAAAAGGATAACTAGTCTAGGCCTGGGTCGCAATCTGATCGTGCTCCTCCTCTGTGGTATCCACCTCCTCAGTCTCCACAGTATCTGACAAACATTCTAAGAAATAAAGGTGGGCGGAATGCCCGTCAGCGAAATTTCGCTCGGTAAGTCTCCAAGAAAAAGGGTGTGAAGTATAAAAGTATAATGACAAAGAAAAATGGATATCATGAAGCAATGGACTATGAGATATGGTGTTTAAACATGTCATTTAATGTAAGCATGGCAATTTTATTTAACATGCAGTTCTATATATCATGGCAAAATAACATGAACATAGTATAGCATGGTCGTGTAGTGTAGGTATAGTGAACATGAAATGCATGTAAGTGTCCTAAAAGGTCTCTACACGGATAAACTAATTTAACATAAGTTCAAGGGTGAATATCAACCAATCTCAAGAGTGTTCTTGAACCTAACAGGCTGTAATCCAGGAATAAGGAACCATGGGCCCGAATCAAGTGTTAGTAACAGAACTTCAACCTAGTGTTGAAGTATTCCAAACTCAACAGGCTATAATCTAGGAGCAAGGAAATACGGACCCTCATAATAGCTTACTTGTGTTAGTAAACATGGATTCACGATCTAAGGGGACTCCTGATATTTCATTGGATTCACACTTGAACTACCCCAACAACCCGTGTATTCTAGGTTACAGTTAAAATTACCAGTTTTGCTCGAATCCATGAATATATCAAGTTGCAAGATTAAGTTCATATCAATGTCAAGTATTCATGTCAAGTATTCATGTCAAGTATTCATGTAAAGTTGTATTCATGGTTCGAGTCAAGTCAGTTTCAATAGCAGCCACTGTGTTCTGGTATTCATGTTAAGTTCATGTCAAGTCATAGTATTCTAGTATTCAAGTTTTGGGATATTCAAGTTCAAGTGTTCTTGTTCATGATCAAGGGTTCAAGTTTATGTTAAATTTTAGATCCTGATTGAGTTTGTATTCATGTTAGAGTAAATATCTTATGAAATGATTTAGCTCTTGAATTTCTTAAGTTCGGGAGTAATCGGGCAACTGCTGCACATGGACGGCAGAATTTATGTCTTTTTCTAAGACAATTGCCATTGATAACTCCGTTAAACTTGTCTAACCTGAATAGGTAAGCACTCACTTTCTCCTACTCTCTAGGGCTCAAGAGAAATGATACCGCTTAAAACTATATTAATCTAAAGTCTTTAGAGATTTATTATTCTTGTTTACATTGTATTTATATTGTTTGCATTTCTCGAGGGGGTTTTTATGAAAATATACTAATATTGTTTAAAAATAAACCTCGAGCATGATTTGTAACATTTAGAGTTTTTATAAACATATATTTTAACTTAGGTGGTGTTTTAGTGATAAAACCTAGTTTTTAAAAGTTTATGGTATTTTTATGAAAACTACTCCTTTTGGAAACTTGTTGGTGTTTTATTAAACTTTTAATCTTTCATTTTAAAAATATAGTTTAATAATATTTTTTTTATTAAAAATGCGAGTTCATTGTTTTATATAATTTCCAAAGTTTATTTTTGTTTAGAAAAATCGTATTTTTTAAAAACCGTATTTTTATTTCCTTTCGAGACCGAATAGTTAATGAGGAGTTCTACATCGCTCTACTATCCCAAGAATGTGCAATAATCTGTACCATCCATTAGTTGGTCCTCTAACGAGAGTTGTAGAGACGTAATTGCCAACGATTTAAAATATCGATTTAAAAGAAACCCGTTTTGAGAAAAAGTGTGGTATTTTAATGTAAAACTTATTCTTTAAATAAATCCTATGTTTAGAACATCGTGCTATGAAACCATAGTGTATATGATGGTGCAGGTCATTACCCCGTTGGTTTTTTAGAGGTATATATTTCTAGGTATCGATAAAATGCCACTTTTAAAGTTCATGGTATTTTGGCATTACATGCATTCTAGGGTAGTTTTAACAATAACAAAAATTCATTTTAAATTCATATGATATGAAGGTGAAGCATGACATGTAATGGTGGTATGTTGGTAAGTGAAATTACTTATTAATATTAACATGAAATTATAATGGATAATTCATTGTTTTACAACAATAAATTTAAAAGTGGAGTTAGCCACCAAAAGTCGTATTTTGATGGTGATGTGAAAAAGGGCAACAAACGGATAAGTCAAGAGGATTGGGACTTACAAATCTAGGTGTAGGGGAGAACAGAGGAGGAGGTAGGAATGGAGACTTATAATTGCGCTTTCGTACGTACGAACGAGAAGGAAGAGTAGAGTCCTAGGTTTGTAGAACCGAGACCGAGATTACGACTAAGAAGGTATACTTGATCTACCGACGTCCTATATGCGAGTTGTGTAGCAGTGGAGGAACCTTGGAAGGATTTTTGAGTGGTTCGAATCCAAGAGTTTTCCTTCACCTTGATCTTGAGAGAGATGAACTTGAGGGTACTTGAGAGTTAGAATTTCTTTGAGGGTATTTGAGAGGAACAATTTCATTATAATTTTGAGAAGAACAAGAGAATAGGCTCTGAGCGCAAGAGCGCTAGCGCTTTGAGCGCTAGCGCCCCACGTGCCAGGCACGTGGGCGCTCGGGCGCTAGCGCTTTGGGCGCAAGGGCGCTAGCGCCCCACGTGCCAAGCACGTGGGCTCTCGGGCGCTAGCGTTTTGGGCGCTAGCACTCTGAACGCAAGAGCGCTAGCGCCCCACGTGCCAGGCACGTGGGCGCTCGGGCGCTAGCGCTTTGAGCGCAAGGGCGCTAGCGCCTCACGTGCCGGGCACATGGGCGCTCGGGAGGCAAAAGAGATTTAGTCCCTGCAATGAGAGTTGTACTCTCAGAAAGGAGCACTTATTATTTTGTATATATGTATATATATGAGGAGTTAAACTCCTAAGGTATTTTGAAGCTGATGAAAGGGACTTCTCCCGTTGAGCCCTGGATCTTCCCCAAAGTTGGGTTTCTGGAGATGGCTCTCCTTCTTCTTCCTTTATTGGCCGGATCTTGAAGATCAAGAAGTATAAGATTTTAAAAATCTCTCCTTTCTGAGATCTGATAGAAGATCTGAGTTCCCCTTTGTGGGTTTTGTGGTGAAAAACTATTTAGTTTTATAAAAGAAAGAGTAAAACTCTTGATTTAATTCAAAAAAAGAAAAAGGTTTTAGAACCTTGAGAAAGCAGAAGATCACAGATCTTCATTTTTAGGAGAGAAAAAAGGTTGTTGCGATATTTCCATTATCTTTGCCTTTATAGGCTATGCACTTTACATATAGCCCTTTGGGCTTTACAAAAATGGCATCTTGCCTATCCCATACCTCATGTGCTATTTCTTTTTGCACACAAGCCATGAGCTTTACAAAAATTTGGCTTTATACCCATTTTTCTTACATTTATGCATAAAATAAAAGAAATACAACAAAATTATTTATTACAAAATTTTTATTTTGGCAAGGGGGAGGCCGGCCGCTTCATGTTTGGGCTCGACCCCGGGCATTGGCCCACTTGATGTGGGCTTGGGCCCGCTTGGCTTGAGGTTGACTTTGATTTTGACTAGATCAACCGGGATGTAAATTTTTACCCTAACAATGGATACTACCCACAAAATCCTATCAAGTTAGCCGTCGACTTTAATTCTACAGTTCAGTATCTTAGTTAGAAACTCTATCATCCTAAAGTAAAAATATCCACCCTTCTTTTTTATACCTCCTATTCATTTAACTTAAAATCCTATATATTTTGTCAGTTTATAAGGATCTCAGTTTCTCTTAAGTTTTTCTTCTAAAACGTAGTCTCCAATCCGGAATTTTTATAATTTTTAAGGAAGATATAAGACTTATTCTTCATTCTTATCTCTCCTCCAAATATCGATCATATACCCCTACGTGTGTGTAATTGCACCCCTGCACTTAGGAATTCAATTCAAGCTATAGTGTTCTTGCCCTAATACTTAATACTACTTCTTTTTATTAATAATGGGCGGATTCACTCACACACTTTTCATGTGACTACTACTGCTTCCTGAGACACTAATCAGCCGATTACCTAGTGCGTGAGCTTATTAAGGTGTAAATAACAATTTCCAGGTCTTGTAATATACACAATATTTTCTCTCTTTTTTAAAGACCAGATATATTTTTCAGCGATGCTCGTGATTAGTCAGATACCATTTTTTCTTTCATACTAGGCTTTCAGACAAGAGTATTTCTAGGTATCTTTTACTATCCCAAGTTTCAAGGTGTGTGTAGGTGCAGTTTGTAAGGTATATACTTTCTGAATTTGGACTAAAAAATATGAACTATTTTTCAGACTTATATCATTCAATAAAGTTTTCAATAATTTTCCTTCATTTCAACTTAACTCAAGAACTGAACTCAAAATTACTTGCTTCTGAACAAACTGCAAGGACGTATATTTACTACGGTTATACTTCAAGAAGGGTTATTTTTTAGGGTTTTCAATTTCTAAGATTACGATTTAGTTATTTTTAATTAGTCAACCATCATGTCGAATTCGAGTCTAAATAGCAAACTTTGACGACAAAATTTTTATGATTTTTTTTATTTTTTTGGAAAAGAAGCTTTCAAATTTTTATGGGTTCTTAGAATTTTCAAATTTTTATGGGTTTTTGAAAAAACAATGCAATGTAGCAATATAAACATGATGCGATGCAGAATTTAAACATGCAAGCAAAAGAAAAAATATTTATAAGCAAAAAAAATAAACGTGCAAATGCAGAATAAATGGAGAACTATTTACAACAAACCCTACCCTCAAACTTACTCGCAGCAGTACCCTCACTGATGCCTACTACTTCTCTTAGAGCCAGACGTAATACCACTCGTGTCAGCACCACTTGTGCCTACCCCACTGGTGTCAGCACCACGACCTCTAGATCCTGTCCTATCACCACGTCCTAACAAGATGGACATCCCCTATTCCAGACTCGTAATACGCTAATCAAAACTGGTCGGCATCCCTAACACCCTATCGACCCCTTATTAGTGCGCCGCAACAAGCGTGCTTGCTCAGCGAGAGTTAGCTCTTCATCATTCGCTGTGGAACTCAAGTTAGGGTTCTCCACCATCACATCCTCGGTCGGCTTGGTGCGCGACCATAACTCGTGAAGCCTGGTGTATGACGTGGATGCACCCTCAAGTAAAGGTCGAATGGGAACCCCCATTTGCATATAAGCCTCGAATTTTTCCATGGGAAGAAAATAGCGATACAATTGTGTCGCTAATATCGGACACGGATAATTAGCTGCCCCTTTGCCGGCGTCAATCGAGTGTAACAACACTATGAACATGTCATAACTTAGATTTTTCATCATTAGTGTGTGCACAATTTATAGAAATGGAGTAAAAAGGTGGTGTTATGCGAACTACCAAAAATGTTATTTTGTGCCCAACGGCACACGGTCAACACGTTCGCATACAGTGTACATCCAAGAATTCCTTTTTGGCTCCCTAGCACAATTTTTGTTCGATATAGTGCCCTCAAGGAAATTATTATAATCGCGGGCAGACGATTATGATGATTCGGGGAGGACCTGTATAGATAGAACAATCTTACTCGAGATAATAGTATACAATCTGATTCATCTCTATCATCATGTACATTTATTATGTGGTATTATAGATCACTATTACATATTTATAGAGCCCATAGGATTCTTACTTGACTATCAGTATTATGATGGTGATCATATACGTGGGAGCTGGGTGGTCTATAAGCACATCCTTAAATGTTTCTAGTCGAGAGAGTATCAAGACTGGGCATCGATACTCCGGAGTAAACTAGTGTATACTTTTCGAGACCCCGACGAGAAGCAGTGGCCGGTCTCATAAGCCATTGGTGTCAGTTAGTCATCTAAGATAGTATACAGGTGCTCATTGGCCTAACAGTGTTATCGATGTTCAAATATATAAGCTTCTCATAAAATAAAATTAGTAGTTTGTATTCTTTAAGCCTCTACAATATTTTTGGCATAGAATGGAATGGTTTTTATTAAATCATTTCTTATTTGCTTTATAACAATATTTTCACGGTTCAAATATATAAATTTCTCATGAAAGGAAAATGAGTAGCTTATAATTCTTGAGCCTCTACAATATTTTTAAGCTTGGTGTATATTTTATTAAAATATATTTATAGAAAAAATAATATAAAAACTCTATCTTGTTTGCGTTTAACAATATTGTGGAGGTTCAAATATATAAACTTCTCATAAAAGGAAAATGAGTAGTTTATGATTTTTGAACCTCTACAATATTTTTTGGTTTACAATGGAATAGCTTTTATTGAAAAATACTTCAAAAATATTTTAAAACTCTTGTTACTCTTTAACAATATTATCGAGATTCAAATATATAATTTTCTCATAAAAGGAAAATGAGTATACTTATATAAAAGGCACCTGCAATAATTTTAGGTTTCGAATGGAGTAGTTTTTTTTTAAAATATACTTATATAAAATTAATATGAAAACTCTGTTGCTTGTCTTATAAAAATATTGTCGAGGTTCAAATATATAAACTTCTCATAAAAAGAAAGTTAGTAGTTTATAATTTTTGAGCCTCTACAATATTTTTTGGCTTAGAATGGATTCACTTTTATTGAAAAATACTTCAAAAATATATTAAAACCCTTGTTAGGCTTATACAAATTTTGTCGAGATTCAATTATATAAACTTCTCATAAAAGGAAAATGGGTAGTTTATAATGTTTGAGTCTCTACAATATTTTTAGATTTAGAATGGAGTAGTTTTTATTAAAATATACTTATAGAAAAAATAATATGAATATATCTTGATTTCCTTTAATAATATCGTCAAGGTTCAAATATATAAACTTCTTATAATTTTTGAGACTCAACAATAAAGAAAAAATAATATCGTCGAGCCTCTACAATATTTTTTCCCGTAGAATGAAGTAGTTTTTATTAAAATACTCTATCTTGTTTGCCTTATAATAATACTGTCGAGGTTCAAATATATAAACTTTTCATAAAATTATAATGAGTAGTTTATTATCTTTGAGCTTTTATAATATTTTTTTGGCTTTGAGTTGTTTTTAATAAAATATACTTATAAAAAAATAATATAAAAACTCTATCTTGTTCGTCTTTAACAATGTTGTCGAGGTTCAAATATATAAACTTCTCGTAAAAGGAAAATGGGTAGTTTATAATTTTTGAGCCTCTACAATATTTTTAGGCTTAGAATAGAATAGCTTTTATTGAAAAATACTTCAAAAATATATTAAAACTCTTATCAATCTTTAACAATATTGTTGAGATTCAAATATATAAACTTCTCATCAAAGGAAAATGAGTAGTTTATAATTTTTGAGTCTCGAAAATGAGCAGTTTATAATCTTTAAGCTTCTAAAACATACTTATAGAAAAAATAATATGAACACTTTATCTTGTTTGCCTTAAACTTCTCATAAAAGGCCTCTACAATATTTTTAAGTTTCGAATGGAGCAGTTTTTATAAAAATATGTAAACTCTATGTTGTCTGCTTTATAACAATATTGTCGAGATTTGAGGCTTTAAAATATTTTTTTTGGCTTAGAATGGAGTAGCTTTCATTGAAAATACTTCAAAAATATATTAAAACTTATGTTAGTCTTTAACAATATTGTCGGGTTCAAATGTATAAACTTCTCCCTGTGGATAGTTTATAATTTTTTAACCTTTACAATATTTTTAGGTTTAGAATGGAGCAGTTTTTATTAAAAAATACTTACAAAAAATATAATATGAATACTCTGTCTTGGTTACCTTATAACAATATTGTCGAGGTTCAAATATATAAACTTTTTATAAAAGAAAAATGAGTAGTTTATAATTTTTGAGCCTCTACAATATTTTTAGGCCAAGAATCAAAATTTACTTATAGAAAAAATAAAATGTGTCTTGTTTTCCTTTTAATAATATTGTCGAGATTCAAATATATAAACTTTTCATAAAAGGAAAATGAATAGTTTGTAATTTTTGAACCTCTACAATATTTTTTGGCATAGTATGGAGTAGTTTTTATTAAAATTGTTTGCATAATAGTATTATCAATGTTCAAATATATAAACTTCTCATAAAAGGAAAATTAGTAGTTTCTATTCTTTAAGCCTTTACAATATTTTTTGGCGTAGAATAGAGTGGTTTTTATTAAAATACTCTTATTCCTTATAACATTATTATCGAGATTCAAATATATAAGCTTCTCATGAATGGAAAATGAGTATATAATCTTTTAACCTCTACAATATTTTTAGGCCTGGAGCATATTTTATTAAAATACACTTATAGAAAAAACAATATAATAACTCTATTTTGTTTGCCTTTAACAATATTGTGGAGGTTCAAATATATAAACTTCTCATAAAAGGAAAATGAGTAGTTTATAATTTTTGGGCCTCTACAATATTTTTAGATTTAGAAAGGAGTAGCTTTTATTGAAAAATATTTCAAAAATATTTTAACTCTTGTTAGTCTTTTACAATTTCAAATATATAATTTTCTCATAGAAGGAAAATGAGTAGTTTATAATTTTTGAGCCTCTACAATATTTATATATTTAGAATGAAGTAGTTTTTATTAAAATATACTTACATAAAAGGCTCCTACAATAATTTTAGGTTTCGAATAGAATAGTTTTTTTCTTAAAAATATACTTAAATACAAAAATAATATGAAAACTATGTTGTTTGCCTTGTAACAATATTGTTGAGCTTCAAATATATAAACTTCTCATAAAAGGAAAGTGAGCATTTTATAATTTTTGAGTCTCTACAATATTTTTTGGCTTCGAGATTCAAATATATAAATTTCTCATAAAAGGAAAGTGAGCAGTTTATAACTTTTGAGTCTCTACAATATTTTTAGGCTTCAAGGTAATGGAGTAGTTTTTATTAAAATATATTTATAGAGAAAATAATTTGAATACTCTATCTTGTTTTCCTTAAATAATATCGTCGAGATTCAAATATATAAATTTCTCATAAAAAGATAATTAATAGTTTATAATTTTTGAGACTCTACAATAAAAGAATAATAATATCGTCGAGCCTCTACAATATTTTTTCGTATAGAATGTAGTTTTTATAAAAATACTCTATCTTGTTTGCCTTATAACAATACGAGATTCAAATATATAAACTTCTCATACAAGGAAAATGAGTAGTTTATAATTTTTGAGCTTTTATAATATTTTTAGGATTTGAGTTGTTTTTAATAAAATTTACTTATAGAAAAAATAGTATAAAAACTCTTTCTTGTTCGTCTTTAACAATGTTGTCAAGATTCAAATATATAAACTTTTCGTAAAAGGAAAATGGGTAGTTTATAATCTTTGTGCCTCAACATGCTTATGCTTAGAATAGAGTAGCTTTTATTGAAAAATACTTCAAAAATATATTAAAACTCTAATTAGTGTTTAACAATATTGATGAGGATCAAATATATAAACTTCTCATAAAAGGAAAATAAGTAGTTTATAATCTTTGGGCCTCGAAAATGAGCAGTTTATAATCTTTGAGTCTCCACAGTATTTTTAGGTTTAGAATGAAATATTTATAGAAAAAATAATATGAAACTTTATCTTGTTTTCCTTAAACTTCTCATAAAAGGCCTCTACAATATTTTTAGGTTTCGAATGGAGTTGTTTTTATTAAAATATACTTATAAAAAAAATAATAACAATATTGTTTGAGCCTTTACAATATTTTTTGTCATAGAATGGAGTGGTTTTTATTAAAATACTCTTATTTGCCTTATAACAATATTATCGAGGTTCAAATATATAAACTTCTCATGAAAAGAAAATGAGTAGCTTATAATTTTAGTCTCTATAATAATTTTAGGCTTGGAGTATATTTTATTAAAATAAACTTATAGAAAAAATAATATAAAAACGCTTTTAATAATATTAAAGAAAAATGAGTAGTTTATAATTTTTAAGTCTCTACAGTATATTTATTCTTAGAATGAAGTAGTTTTTATTAAAATATACTTACGTAAAAGGCCCCTACAATAATTTTAGGTTTCGAATGGAGCATTTTTTAATAAAATATACTTATATAAAAAATAATATGAAAACTCTATTGTTTCCCTTATAACAATATTGTCGAGAGTAGTTTATAATTTTTGAGTCTCAACAATATTTTTAGACTTAGAATGGAGTAGTTTTTATTAAAATTTAGTTATAGCAAAAATAATATGAATTCTCTATCTTGTTCTTCTTCGTCTTTTGACAATATTGTCGAGATTCAAATATATAAACGTCTCATAAAATGAAAATGAGTAGTTTATAATTTTTGACCCTCTACAATATTTTTAGGTTTAAAATGCAGTAGTTTTATTAAAAATATACTTATAGAAAAAATAATATGAATGTGTAATATTGTCGATGTTCAAATATATAAACTTCTAATAAAAGGAAAATGAGTAGTTACTTAATAATTGCACAAGAAATAGAGTATCCTACGGTATACCATACGCAAGGAAAATGATACATGATGCATATCACAATTTACCCTCGTTCATTTAAACAATACATTATGTCAAATACATATTTTGAGTCATCCTCTTCTTTCGCTGTCCAACTTGATCTCTTTTGAATTGCATATTACTAGGATTTTCTTCTTATATTCTGTTAATACCTTTTCATGGATTCTCTTTTCTGTGATTTTTCTTTCATTTCATTACACTTTCTATATCCAAAATGGAGGTATCATCCAATTGTACATGTCTTTTTAAAAGCCAAATTTTGTGTTCTTGTGGATAGACCTATACTGCTTGAAATTCATTATTAATTTTTTGGAACGTGCTTCATGCAAATACAGTAAATTTGGAAGCATGCATCTTAATAAATATAATCACCTCTACATAGATCTACACATATATAGAAGTGGAAAGAGAGCAACACCCTGCACCAATTAGCCCTCTAGTGAGTGTGAAAAGTCGAGATTATCGGCTAATTCATCCGTGCTAACCATGTGTGAACTGTGCTTAGTGAAAGGCATTGCTTTTTACTGCTAAACCCACCAACCAATTGTGCATCTTTTCAAAGAAAATGAAAAACAAAACAAAACATTATTGTCTTCAAAATAATCAAGCATTACCAAGGAATTGAAAATATATTGGATTGTGAGGCAACTTTACCTAATGTAAGAAGCGTCAATATCTGATGGTGATTTTTCCTCATGTTTTACATATTGTATAACAGTTGAAGCATTTGCATTGGTTGTCTTGTCGTCTGAAAAATGTTCTGATAGTGATATCTGCATCAAAAGGTCAAAATCTCCAAATATGAGGTGGCATTAATTAAGGAACTCAGACGGGGACCCATACAAGAGAAGGGTCAGGCATGGAAGAATGTACAGGTTTTGAATTTTTTTGGTTAAAACCGGTTACGAACGGTTGAGTTTGGAAGTAAAATACAAATCTTATTTTTAAGAATATATTTACTTCTTATTAAATCTTAACCGTGTGTGTATATTATATCAAGGTTACCAGCTTTGATAAAGAAAACTTCAAAGCCTATCCGTGCCCCCAAAAAGTTTTTCTTCCTTGTAAAATTGTATTTCTTTTCAAAATATTTTGGTTCCTTGCCAAATTATACTTCTTTCAGCTATTTGAATCATCAATTATTGTTGCTTGCTAGATTGAATATTTACTAACTTGTATCATGTGAGCAAATTTGGTTCTTGATGATGCTCTATATTGGCGATCTCCCAGATCAGGACACGTGACAGATGACGTGTCCCAGAACTCAGAAGAAATGGCTCACAGGGGCCGACCAGGCCACCTCTGTACCCGACCTGCAAGCACAAGCTGGCTCTCCTCAGAGCCCCCTACAAATTGGCCTTCTCGGCCTCTCAGCTCGCCCCGAGCTACCACAGGACCAAGATACCTCGGCCCTCCCGCTCGTTCCCAAGCTCTCCCGCCGAGGCCATCTTCCTCGGTCCCTCCGACCGACCAACTCCACCACTCACAGGTGTAACCGCCGTTCTGCAAATTTCACCATGCGCGGATTCTCCGCCGGCAACATCCCACGTTCCACGCCATCACGATCCCCATTAACTGGCGATCCGCTTATTACACGGGCGTGACGTCGGGAGCGTAACTGCCGGCGAGATTCTCACGCCTGCTACTGCGTGCTGCCGCCACTATATAAACCCCCATCACATAAGGGTCAAGTAAGCTTTTTTCACCCCACTTAGCCGTTACTCTGCTCGGATCTTGTGCTAACTTGATCGTCGGAGGGTCCTTGATGGTACCAAACCACCCTGGGACTTCCTTGCAGGTACTCGGCGCAAACTTCTCAAAACCACCAATCTCCTCAAAACCCATTGAGACCACACGCAACAGGAGATCACCTCCAAGGTCCACCGGGAGATCGACGGAAGACAACATCTGACGGAGACCCGAAAAGGACCTCCATCAGCTGGCGCCGTCTGTGGGAAACTAAACTCCACAAAAAACAAAGTTGGCCTTTCGATCTCCATCCACATCGCATGCGATCACCCTGAAGATCCAGGCACCAGCCGCCGCCTCCCCCTCACCAGAGGCGCGGATGAACCTCCTCCGGCAACCGTCATGAACACCCTCGCCGGCCGAATAGACCGACTACAGTCTATCGTGGAGGCGCTCGTCCGCGTCCAAACGCCCGGGCCAGAGGCCCAGATCGCCGCTCCTCCGCCTCGAGAAGACTCTGCCCTCGTCGGCACGGCTAACCACCGGCAGGCTGCATCCCATGGCTACAGATCTCACGAGCCGATACTCGTTGAGGCCCGCTGGGCGCCCCACAGCTCCACACCAAGATCCGCCGCCAGAGCGCCCCGCCTCGAGCCTCCTCACCCCCCTGAGGAGATGTCCGTCACCCCGCCTGTCCCCAGGCATGACTGACACCCCCTCCCTCGACGGGGTCGCACAGAAGGGGCTCGTCACGGCGGCTCGAGGGCCACCTCACCTGGGGATCTGAGGAACCTCATCAAAAGGAACCGGGGCCGCGTCCAGACGCAGATCTCCCGCAGCAGAGGCCAGGGGTCACAAGGGGCCGAATCCTCGGGGTACCACGGCCAACTCGACGCCCCCGAGAAGAAGATCGAGGGCATACTCGGAGAAGGTCACCTCTCGGGCAACGGGGGTAAATGCGCCGCCGACTCTCTCACCAAACCATTTACCGAGGGACTGCTTGCTGTTCACGTCTCCTCACGCAACAAGCCCCCGAAGGTGTAACACCCGAGCCCAATAATACTATTTCTGGTACTAGTTGAGTGTTATACATTGCTCATTTCAATTATCTTGATTGTTTGGTGATTTTGCTAAATTTTAACCGGCTAAGTCATTTTTTTTTGCATATAACAAATTTTAACACCTAAAATGAAATTAAAAATATCCATGTTGGCCTACTCGTCGCCACTAGTCGCGTGGTAGCGTCCGCGTGTCGAGATTTCGTCCCGTTCGGTGAAACGGGCAAGTTTGGACGGCTACGCGCGCGTACAAGTGTCCAACTTGGGGGCATGCATTTTAATCATAAAACATCTCATCTCAAAATTTGGAACTCGCTTAAAATCCTATAAATTGAATTTGAAACATTTGGGCGCAACCCGGGCGCGATTTGGAAATATTTCATTTAGCGCCGAAATGCCCATTTAATTAAACATATTTAAAACCATAAAATATATATAAATCCCTAACTAATTACTCAGTTAACAAATCCAAACGTTTTAAATCTTACTGTTTGTTAAATTCTTTAGTGTTAATCTTCAAAGATTTTTGTGCGCAGCCAATCACGAGAGGGTTATTTCTCTTGGGCCCCCGCCTCATCTCTCTCTCTCTCTCTCTCTTTCTCTTCCTCGATCCCTCTCTCTAGCTTTCTTTTTGGATACTGTTCCTTCATCCCTGCAAACCATTAAACCCCACGACGAACCCCTCCATCGCGAACCCTGGCCTTCTCCACTGCCGACGCCGCCGCCGTCCCCGCGCCGACGACACCACCACCATCACCCTCGCCTCCGCCTCCTCCTCTCCATCTCAACACTGTTTTCTCCCCGCGCACTGCAGCCACTTGCAGCCTTCGCTGCAGTCGCGTGAGTCGCCGCCGGCGATCACCTGCGCCGCCAACCAACACCGTGCCGTGCTCCTCTCACCTGAGTCTCCCTCTCCTCACCACCTCATCTCTTTCCTTGGTTACCCGAGCCTCCACCCTCGCAACAGTCACCGGCAGCATCTCGTCGTCGCTGCTCGCCGCCACCGCCGATCCCCTCGTCTCCATGTCCTCGTTTCATCACCTCCACCTCCAGCACCTCTCTCCTTTCCCGACTCAACCTATCCCTGCACCCCAGTTACACCGAGTCTAACCCTAACCGAAACCCTAGCGTCCAACACCTCTTTGCCGGAGTTCCGTCGACCCCGTCGTCATCCCTCGCCTCGTCTCCGCCACTGAACACCACAACAGTAAGTTCTCTTGACCTCTCCCCTTCCCTTTTTCCTTCGCTGGTCGTGTCGTGTCCATGCTTTGTATTTGGCTAACCTTCGTCGCTGATTTGACATTTCGCCGGGTTCCGGCCGTGCCGACGACTTGACCCGACTCTCCAGCGAAGTACTCTGGTCCGTGTGGTTCCGCTGTTCGCTGTTTGGACTCGATCCGTGGCCCGTGCATCCGTCGCGTGTTTTCTGCCGACGTTGCGTTCGTGTTTTCCGGTTTGCGAAACCGTCGAGGCAAGATTTCTTGCTACATGCTACGTTAAACTAATTAAGTGTTTGACTCTTAAAACTTGCAATATTAACGAAGTATAGTTACTTGTCTCATTGGACGAAATATGATATACATCATAATACTGCCAACTAAATCGTATTTTGCCACCATAACCTTAATAACAACTACCTGTTAATCATTCTGTTATTTAGAGGACGATAGTCGTACACTTATATCTTCATTACTCGTTGTTATTAATATTGCGCTACCCTGTGATTATTGCACCCCAAGAGTGCTCGAACCTGCTAGTATAATACAACTGCATCATATTCATGTACCATTGTGATTAAATGAACCGTTATTGTTATTTACTTTATTCTTGCTGCTGTTCATTATTCGATTGTATACCTGTTGTGAGCACATACTCGATTGCACTACATATTGACCTGACCTTGCTACACATGACATATATATACATACCGACTCAACTTGTTGTACCACGACCTGACTTGTTACCTGATCTCATGCCTAATGCCAACAAACCTGACTTGGGGTCCTCATGGACCATTCCTGTTGTCTATCCAGACAAACCTGACCTGTTACCTAATCCTGTATTGGCATTAGTCCTTAATTACTGAATACCTGACCTGACATACATAACTTGGGGGGTATGGGGAAATCAAAGGTGAAACCGATTTGTAACTCAACAGTTCGATACCTGTTCTGATCAGTCTTACGGGCTTGGCCAGTCCGGGAGTGATGATGCTGACATCACTCGTCCATCCTGCTACCTATTACTGCCTAGCGGCACGTCTCGGATTCAGCCCCGAGGGTCTTGACCGTGGTCCCGGGCATGCACGGGATACTATTGAGTTACATCGACGAGTCACCAATTGATTTCAAAGACTTTAGAATAGAAACCCGATAGAACAGTATAGCTACCCACAGCACACTACCCTGCACTATTATTTCATATTACTGCTTTTCATGCTTACTTTCTGCATTGCTTATTACCATGTTCGTATTATATTATTGGTTGACTTGACGCGCTGACGTCTGGGTTTTGCATGGCCCAGATTCTTTACTACTGTCGTCGACCGAGCAGGAGTACTTCAGCCAGCAGGCTGATGTGTGAGTTCTGTAGTGGTTAGTTCCTTTATTGCATTTTATTTCCAGGTGCGATTCCGTATTATGGGACGTACCTTTCTATTATTGTATTGGATCATTTGCTTCCGCACTTATTGTTTATTGACTCTTGTTATTATGGATTTGGACATGTGTTAGATTAGTTTATTTATCTTGTTCTTGATATCTCTACAACCGTAATGTGACTGTGGATGGATACTTCCTACCCACAGGTAGCATGGTTGGCTGTGTCACGTGCCCAATCTTGCGTACTCTGGGAAGCGGGGCGTGACATGGTTCTTTTGGTATCAGAGCCACAGGTTAGTTGGGTTGATTCTTTGTAGTTGGGTATTGTACCCAGTACACGAATCAGAATACCCGTGTTTAGGAAACATGTCCTGCCACCTTGACCGTTTTACCATTCTTGAATCACATTCTTCCGGATTATATCTTTTACGACGTGCAAACTTACTTTGCATGTCGACTCGGAAACCTGATTTCTTGTTATCCCTAGGACTTGAGCGACTTGGGTGGAGTTATGTAATTGTGGCTATGATACCGCGGCATAGTTACAATGCGGTACTCTATTTAAGTATCTTGGAGTTCTAGCCTTGATCTATATTCAGAATCTATCTCATGCTAATGTTGGGTGTTTGTCGATCGGTTGACCAAGGCAACTCACTTTATTCCTTTCCGGGTTGGTCAATCGACGGAGACCTTGGCAGAGCGGTACATGCAGGAGATTGTAAGATTGCATGGAGTACCGGTGAGCATCGTGTCCGATCGGGACACTCGGTTCTTGTCGCACTTCTGGAGGAGTTTACAAGAAAGTTGGGGACTCGATTGAAGTTTAGCACAGCTTATCATCCTCAAACTGATGGGCAATCGGAGAGAACGATCCAAACTCTTGAAGATATGTTGAGGGCTTGCATGTTGGACTTCAAAGGTTTTTGGGAGGATCATCTACACCTGGTGGAGTTTTCGTACAACAATAGCTTCCAAGCGACTATTCAGATGACTCCGTTTGAAGCGTTGTATGGTCGTAAGTGCCGTTCACCGGTTTGTTGGGATGATGTTGGTGAACGAAGGTTACTAGGACCAGATTTGGTAGTACAGACAGTCGAGAAGGTGAATACAATCAGGAAGCATATGAAGGCAGCTCAAGACAGACAGAAAAGTTGGGCTGACACGTCAAGAAGACCTCTAGAGTTCGCCGTGGGTGATTTGGTATTCCTGAAGATATCACCGACTAGAGGGGTGATTCGCTTTGGGAGTCGGGGAAAGCTTAGTCCTCGATCCGTTGGACCCTTCGAGATATTGGACCGTGTTGGAGAGGTAGCGTACCGTTTGACGTTACCACAGTCGTTGGCAGGAGTGCACGATGTGTTTCATGTGTCTCAACTACGGAGGTATGTTCGCGATGAAACTCACGTCTTGGATCATTCGGAGTTGACTGTACGGGAGGACCTAACTTTTGAGGAGCGACCAGTTGAAATCAAGGATCGAAGAGAAAAGGTTCTTAAGAACAAGGTTATCCCTCTCGTGCTAGTTTCTTGGGGTAATCGATTGCATGGAGAATCCACTTGGGAGCGAGAAGACGAGATCCGGCAGAAGTTTCCTCACCTGTTCCTGTAGTTAGCTATCTTGTATTCTTGGAATTTTGAGGACGAAATTCTTTTTGTAGTTGGGTATGATGTAACACCCGAGCCCAATAATACTATTTCTGGTACTAGTTGAGTGTTATACATTGCTCATTTCAATTATCTTGATTGTTTGGTGATTTTGCTAAATTTTAACCGGCTAAGTCATTTTTTTTGCATATAACAAATTTTAACACCTAAAATGAAATTAAAAATATCCATGTTGGCCTACTCGTCGCCACTAGTCGCGTGGTAGCGTCCGCGTGTCGAGATTTCGTCCCGTTCGGTGAAACGGGCAAGTTTGGACGGCTACGCGCGCGTACAAGTGTCCGACTTGGGGGCATGCATTTTAATCATAAAACATCTCATCTCAAAATTTGGAACTCGCTTAAAATTCTATAAATTGAATTTGAAACATTTGGGCGCAACCCGGGCGCGATTTGGAAATGTTTCATTTAGCGCCGAAATGCCCATTTCATTAAACATATTTAAAACCATAAAATATATATAAATCCCTAACTGATTACTCAGTTAACAAATCCAAACGTTTTAAATCTTACTGTTTGTTAAATTCTTTAGTGTTAATCTTCAAAGATTTTTGTGCGCAGCCAATCACGAGAGGGTTATTTCTCGTGGGCCCCCGCCTCATCTCTCTCTCTCTCTCTCTCTCTCTCTCTCTTCCTCGATCCCTCTCTCTAGCTTTCTTTTTGGATACTGTTCCTTCATCCCTGCAAACCATTAAACCCCACGACGAACCCCTCCATCACGAACCCTGGCCTTCTGCACTGCCGACGCCGCCGCCGTCCCCGCGCCGACGACACCACCACCATCACCCTCGCCTCCGCCTCCTCCTCTCCATCTCAACACTGTTTTCTCCCCGCGCACTGCAGCCACTTGCAGCCTTCGCTGCAGTCGCGTGAGTCGCCGCCGGCGATCACCTGCGCCGCCAACCAACACCGTGCCGTGCTCCTCTCACCTGAGTCTCCCTCTCCTCACCACCTCATCTCTTTCCTTGGTTACCCGAGCCTCCACCCTCGCAACAGTCACCGGCAGCATCTCGTCGTCGCTGCTCGCCGCCACCGCCGATCCCCTCGTCTCCATGTCCTCGTTTCATCACCTCCACCTCCAGCACCTCTCTCCTTTCCCGACTCAACCTATCCCTGCACCCCAGTTACACCGAGTCTAACCCTAACCGAAACCCTAGCGTCCAACACCTCTTTGCCGGAGTTCCGTCGACCCCGTCGTCATCCCTCGCCTCGTCTCCGCCACTGAACACCACAACAGTAAGTTCTCTTGACCTCTCCCCTTCCCTTTTTCCTTCGCTGGTCGTGTCGTGTCCATGCTTTGTATTTGGCTAACCTTCGTCGCTGATTTGACATTTCGCCGAGTTCCGGCCGTGTCGACGACTTGACCCGACTCTCCAGCGAAGTACTCTGGTCCGTGTGGTTCCGCTGTTCGCTGTTTGGACTCGATCCGTGGCCCGTGCATCCGTCGCGTGTTTTCCGCCGACGTTGCGTTCGTGTTTTCCGGTTTGCGAAACCGTCGAGGCAAGATTTCTTGCTACATGCTACGTTAAACTAATTAAGTGTTTGACTCTTAAAACTTGCAATATTAACGAAGTATAGTTACTTGTCTCATTGGACGAAATATGATATACATCATAATACTGCCAACTAAATCGTATTTTGCCACCATAACCTTAATAACAACTACCTGTTAATCATTCTGTTATTTAGAGGACGATAGTCGTACACTTATATCTTCATTACTCGTTGTTATTAATATTGCGCTACCCTGTGATTATTGCACCCCAAGAGTGCTCGAACCTGCTAGTATAATACAACTGCATCATATTCATGTACCATTGTGATTAAATGAACCGTTATTGTTATTTACTTTATTCTTGCTGCTGTTCATTATTCGATTGTATACCTGTTGTGAGCACATACTCGATTGCACTACATATTGACCTGACCTTGCTACACATGACATATATATACATACCGACTCAACCTGTTGTACCACGACCTGACTTGTTACTTGATCTCATGCCTAATGCCAACAAACCTGACTTGGGGTCCTCATGGACCATTCCTGTTGTCTATCCAGACAAACCTGACCTGTTACCTGATCCTGTGTTGGCATTAGTCCTTGATTACTGAATACCTGACCTGACATACATAACTTGGGGGTATGGGGAAATCAAAGGTGAAACCGACTTGTAACTCAACAGTTCGATACCTGTTCTGATCAGTCTTACGGGCTTGGCCAGTCCGGGAGTGATGATGCTGACATCACTCGTCCATCCTGCTACCTATTTACTGCCTAGCGGCACGTCTCGGATTCAGCCCCGAGGGTCTTGACCGTGGTCCCGGGCATGCACGGGATACTATTGAGTTACATCGACGAGTCATCAATTGATTTCAAAGACTTTAGAGTAGAAACCTGATAGGACAGTTTAGTTACCACTGCACATTACCCTGCACTGTTATTTCATAGTACTGCTTTATTCATGTTCATCCCTGCATTGCTTATTACTATGTTCATATTATATTATTGATTGACATGACGCGCTGACGTCTGGGTTTTGCATGGCCCAGATTCCTTACCACTGTCGACGACCGAGCAGGAGTACTTCAGCCAGCAGGCTGATGTGTTAGTTCTGTAGTGGTTAGTTCCTTTATTGCATTTTATTTCCAGGTGCGATTCCGCATTATGGGACGTACCTTTCTATTATTGTATTGGATCATTTGCTTCCGCACTTATTGTTTATTGACTCTTGTTATTATGGATTTGGACATGTGTTAGATTAGTTTATTTATCTTGTTCTTGATATCTCTACAACCGTAATGTGACTGTGGATGGATACTTCCTACCCACAGGTAGCATGGTTGGCTGTGTCACGTGCCCAATCTTGCGTACTCTGGGAAGCGGGGCGTGACAGAAGGTCTCTCTGTTCGACAAGAAAACCGACCGGAAAGACCATTTGGATGCTTTCACCGTGGGGATGAGCTTCCAGGACCATTCCGACGCCACCCAGTGCAGAGCCTTCCCAGCCACCCTCATCCGCTCTGATCGGGACTGGTTCTGAAGACTCGAGCCTCGCTCAATCTCGACCTTTGACGAGCTGGCTACTCAGTTCCTCGGCCACTTCATCGGGAACCTTTTGGCAGAAGCGCAATGCCCGGCCCAACTCAGGACCCTCGGGTCGCCCTACTGCGCCCCAACGGAACCCAACAGTCGCCCGTTTTCGCCCACAAAGTCGTTGCCACGCGGCGATCATTGAGCCTTCTTTGGCGGAATCGAAACGACGCGACTCTGGCGCTTCGCCTCCCCACACATTCAATCCGCATGCTACGCGCACGTTCGCCGCGACCGTTCATGTCCCCCATACCTGCAACGGGATGGTCGGGTGAAACCTCATGAAGAATCGGCCAAGTATCTACCATGCTCGGCTATCCCTAGCCGGTAGCTTCCCTACTCGCAACACCAGGGATCAAAGCCCTCGCCAAGAGGCAACCGCGCAGCTTCACTGCCTGGTTATCCTTAGCAGGCCTCCTACGGCCCCTCCAACGCTAAGGATCAAAGTCCTCCTTAGAGGCAGCTGAGCGGCTTCCCTGCTCGGCTATCCCTAGATGGTAGATTCAGTACTCGCAATGCCAGGGATCAAAGTCCTCTCCAAGAGGCAACCGCGCAGCTTCACTGCCCGGTTATCCTTAGCAGGCCTCCTACGGCTCCTCCAACGCTAAGGATCAAAGTCCTCCTTAGAGGCGGCCGAGCGGCTTCCCTGCTCGGCTATCCCTGGCCGGTAGCTTCCCTACTCGCAACGCCAGGGATCAAAGCCCTCGCCAAGAGGCAACCGCGCAGGTTCACTGCCCGATCATCCTTAGCAAGCCTCCTACAGTCCTTCCAACGCTAAGGATCAAAGTCCTCTTTAAAGGCAGCTCAGCAGCTACCCTGCTCGGCTATCCCTGGCCAGTAGCTTCCCTACTCGCAACGTCATGGTTCAAAAAGTCCTCCCAGAGGCAGTCGAGCCCGACCCTCGCTCGGCTATCCTCGGCTGGTAGCTTCCTACCACCACCGACAGGGATCAAAAGCCCTTCCAGAGGCAGTCGAGCCCAACCTTCGGTCGGCTAACCTTCAGGACAAAAGCTCTCGCCAAGAGGCACCGGGCAGTAACCCTGTCCGGCCAAGGGTCCTTGGTAGGCTTCTTACAGCCCCTCCCGTGCTAAGGACCAAAGTCCTCCTTTGAGGCAGTCGAGCCCGACCCTTGCTCGGCTATCCCCAGCCAGTAGCTTCCTACCACAACTGACAGGGATCAAAGTCCTCGCTAAGAGGTACTGGGCAGTAACCCTGCTCGGTCCCTGTCCTGAAGGATCAAAGCCCTCGTAAGAGGCAACCGAGCCCGACCCTTGCTCGGTCATCTCCGGCTGGTAGCTCCCTACCCATGACGCCAGGGATCAAAGCCCTCGCAAGAGGCATCTGAGCGGCTACCCCGCTCGGTCATCCCAGGCTGGTAGTTGCCTACCCACGACGCCAGAGATCAAAGCCCATGCTAAGAGGCAACCGCGCAGCTGTAGGGTTCCTAGGCACTCTAATAAAGTCTCACAAGGCATCAATCATGCCAATTTCAAAAATTATGGGTGCCGAGAAACCCTAATACGGATCGTTGACTAGAAGTTTAGGCGAAAAGATAAACTAGTTAACTACTTAACTAAAAGTTAGATGCTACAACCTTTGTAAATCCGGTTCTCCACTTCCTTAGCTCCACGTGGATGTCCTCTCGCTGTCCATCATGAATCCCGAACTCAATCGTTGGCTTCATCGGAGAAACGGGCGAGCTAGGTCGTCGGCTTCGTGTCAAAGACGATCTACGTCGAGGCATCACAAGTTCAAGCTTCGACTTCACAAAGTTGTGAAACTTGTGAAGAAAACACCCAAAACAACTTGGCAAGAGGTAGAGGGTGAAGAAATAGGAGGTGGGTTCATTTTAGAATTGGATTTCTCACTTTGGAACTCAAGATGCCATTGATGGCATCTAGTTTTCTTTCTTGAAGAAGAAGGAGAAGATGAAGCTAGAATATGATAAGTGTCTTCATAATAGAAAAATAAATCAATACTTATCATATCTTAACCAAGGTTAAGTGTAGAGAAAAGACCATGGTAAATGAGAAGGGTTAGGGTTAAGCTAGAAGACAAAATGGTTTCTTTAGTCAAAGCTTCATGAAGCTTCAACAAGCTTCATGATAAAAAAGAAACCATTATGTTTTCATTTATCCATTTATATAAATAAAGAATGGATAAATAAATGAGAGAATAAATCAAAACCCTAATTATCTACTTAACCATGGTTTAATTCTTTACACTTAACCATGTGAGCAAGTATCATCAAACATGATACAAACATGTGCACAAAAGTATATCACATATACAACTTGCACATCGAGTGAGAAAATCCATTTAAAGTGAACCAATACTAGTTAATGCAAAGTAATATATCAAATATATAATTATACATTAAATCATTAAATCAACATTTGATTCAATGATCCGGTCATGTCGCACATAACCGACTAGAATCCAATGTATCGATTTATCGAATCAAAGATTCGATAACTAGGTCATATCGAATATAACCAATCGAAACATATATCGCGAGAATGAAATGTGGTATCACATACACGCATTGTTCTCGGTCCTGCACATATCTCATATGCGCTCCTATTTCGTTTCGCTTGAGCCAGGAAACCTCTGTGTAGGACTCTAAAGACTCGTCAATACGCCGGTAGCAGATGATGATCATATCAAGCATCCACAAGCCGCAAGCGGTCTGCTAAACGTAACGGCCATCCGGGTATTGAGCGATCAGAAGATCGACGAGCTAGCCCGCTCACACTCCTGTGAATCCAACCAGTAACACTTACCGTACAGTCCGGTCTGTTCGTCTGATATGTCGCATATCAAGTCTAGGGGTGGTATACGTCAGACCCCAATAACCGATAAGTCGTGCCGATGTGAGGCTCATAACGGGTCAAGAAACTACTGGTAACACTTACCAGCAAATCTCTGATCAGCCCTGGCCAGGGACTTCCCTGTTACGGCCAATCGAGCACCGCGCAACATCAACCCCCAATACCGGGAGAGACGAAACCCCTCCTATCGCTCATTGCCTCCATGTGACTCGGGACTGTACCCAAAGACCACCGTTTTGCACGCCCTCATGGACGTGGTAAGGTGGAGATCAAAGCACAGTGGGAATCACACAAGACTCTATGACGATCTCGGGTCTACAGACTAACCTGTACAAGTGTCACCTGAGAACTGCCATCTGACGTGAGGTATAATACCATCTGGGAGTTCTCGGCGAGTCCGTCCAGTGTACCCAGTCTCCACTGAGCACCCGTATACCATCTCTGATGTCAAACACCAATGGACATGGGATCATCCATCACCCATCTCATGGGTCGAGAAGCGTATACGCTAGTCTACTCTGGTATATCGATGCCCCGTCTCGATACTACCACGACTAGGGACCTTGAAGGATGTACTTATGGACTACCATGTTCCCACTAGTATGATCTGCATCATAGTCCAGGTAGTCAAGTACACATCCTAAGGGCTTTATCAACATGTAACTATAAGACAGTTTAAAGAGACTAGTGTACATGTTAAGATAAAGAGTAACCAGATAGCATACTATCATATCGAGCAAGAAAGTCATCTCTATATATGTCCAAGCATCCAATATAATATACATCATCTGTACAATACTGGCCTCTAGGGCATACATACAACTAACAATCTCCCACTTGCACTAAGGCCAGCTGCTGTAGTATCGCATACCGAGCATCCCGAAGAGTCTCTCAAACTGTATCTGGGGAATGGCCTTCGTGAGTGGATCCGCCGTGTTGTTCTTCGTGTCAACCCTCCTGACCTCGATCTCCCGGCGATCAACTATCTCCCGGATCAGGTGATACCGCCTCAGAATATGCCTGGATCGCTGATGGGACCTGGGTTCCTTGGCCAAAGCCACCGCTCCATTGTTATCACAATACAAAGGTATTGGATGCTCAATGGATGGAACCTCTGCAAGTTCAGTAATGAATTTCTTGATCCAGACAGCCTCTTTGGCAGCATCGTTGGCAGCGATATATTCAGCCTCCATCGTCGAGTCTGCCATGGTTTCCTGCTTGGAACTCTTCCAGCTAACCGCCCCTCCGTAAAGGGTAAAGACAAATCCCGACTGCGACTTAGAGTCGTCCTTATCACTCTGGAAGCTCGAATCGGTAAAAGACTCCACTTGGAGTTCTCCGTTACCATACACCAAGAGCATCTCTTTAGTCCTTCGTAAGTACTTGAGAATGCTCTTCACAGCTGTCCAGTGACTCTCTCCAGGATCAGCTTGATACCTGCTCACTACACTTAGTGAGTATGCATCATCGGGTCTGGTACATAGCATCTCATACATGATAGATCCTACAGCTGAAGTATAGGGTATCCCTTGCATGCGAGCTCTCTCCAAATCAGTCTTGGGAGACATCTCTTTGGAGAGAGTGAGTCCAGAGATCGTGGGCAAGTTCCCACGCTTGGATTCTTCCATACTAAACCTCTTTAGTATGGTGTCAATGTACCTGGATTGGGACAATCCCAAAATCCGTTTGGATCTATCTCTATAGATCCTGATTCCCAATATGCAGGAGGCATCACCAAGATCTTTCATCGAGAATCTTTGTGATAAGAAGAGCTTGACCGATTGCAGCATATGAATAACATTTCCTATCAAGAGTATGTCGTCCACGTACAATACGAGGAAGACAACCTTACTCTCTGCCACCTTCTTGTAGATACAAGGTTCATCTGGATTTTTGACGAAATCAAACTCTTTGATAACGACGTCAAAGCAGATGTTCCAACTCCGCGATGCTTGCTTTAATCCATAAATGGATTTAAGCAGCTTGCACACCTTCCCGCTGCTCCCACTGTCTACGAAGCCCTCTGGCTGAGTCATGTACACGCACTCTTCTAAATCACCATTTAGAAAGGCGGTCTTAACATCCATTTGCCAGATTTCGTAATCATGATATGCAGCGATGGCAAGCATGATCCGGATGGATTTAAGCATAGCCACTGGAGAAAAGATCTCGTCATAGTCCACACCTGGTCTTTGACGAAAACCCTTTGCTACAAGTCTAGCTTTGAAAGTCTCCACTTTCCCATCTACACCAAGTTTCTTCTTGAAGATCCACTTGCTCCCGATGGGTTTTACCCCTTCAGGAGCAACTTCCAAAGTCCATACTTTGTTGGTGTACATGGATTCCATCTCGGACCGCATAGCATCCAGCCATTTCACTGAGTCCCCACTCGTGATGGCCTGCTCGAAGCTAGTTGGGTCATCATCCTCCATGATGCAATCCTCGCTCCCACCGTCCATGAGAAAACCGTAGTATCTCTCAGGTTGGCGAGGAACCCTACTAGATCGGCGGAGAGGCTGGGGTTCGTCGGGTACTACTGAATCCTCTGGTTCCACTAAATCTTCAGTTTGAGTTTGTGTAGCCGGAATTTCTTCCAGTTCTACCATATCCCCACTAATTTCTTTTGCAAGAAATTCCTTTTCTAAAAAGGTGGCATGTCGAGAAACAAACACTTTTTGTTCCTCTGTATGGTAGAAAAAATATCCATGTGAATGTTTGGGATATCCCACAAACTTACATAGAACTGACCGTGCCTCGAGCTTGTCCGGATTTTGCCTTTTGACATAGGCCGGGCAACCCCATATCTTAACTCGTTTAAGACATGGTCTCTTCCCACTCTATATCTCATATGGTGTGGTAGGTACAGATTTAGATGGAACTTGATTCAATAGGTATGCTGCTGTCTCCAGCGCATAACTCCAGAAAGAAATAGGTAACTCAGCTGTACTCATCATAGAGCGCACCATATCTAATAGGGTGCGATTTCTCCGCTCCGATACACCGTTGTACTGTGGTGTAGAAGGAGGAGTAAGCTGAGAGAGAATCCCATTCTCTTTTAGGAAGTCCAGGAATTCATTGCTTAAGTATTCTCCTCCTCGATCAGATCGTAGGATTTTAATACTTTTTCCGGTTTGGTTCTCAACTTCTTGTTTATATTCCCTAAATTTCTCAAAAGCTTCTGATTTGTGTTTCATCAGGAACACATACCCGAATCTAGAGAGATCGTCAGTGAATGTAATGAAGTATGAAGAACCATCCCTGGCATGTGTAGACATGGGACCGCATACATCACTATGTATCAGTCCCAAGAGTTCGGTAACTCTTTCTCCGTGTCCCGTAAACGGAGTTTTGGTCATCTTGCCTTTGAGACATGACTGGCAAGTGTCATAGGATGAAAATTCAAACGGATTTAAATATCCATCTTTATGCAACTTAGCTAGTCGTGTCGCATTGATGTGACCCAGTCTACAATGCCACAAGAAGGATTCGTTCAGTTCAGAACTCTTCCTCTTGTGTGTGTTAGTTATGCTCAGAATTGTTGATTGATTTAGAACATAAATGCCATTGCACAACGTGCCTGATCCAACCAACTTTTGGTTACGGAAAATGTTCATAACATTGTCCTGTAATACAAAATTATATCCCTCTTTACTCAATAAAGAAACCGATATAATGTTGCATATCAGGTTCGGCATGTAATAACATTCGTTCAGAACCAATGTATTACCAGTTGGTAATACAAGGTGATATTCCCCGACAGTCTTAGCTGCAACAATTGCACCATTTCCAACTCTAATGTCTTTATCACCTTCTCCAAGTTCTCTACCTTTTCTAAGCCCATGTAACTGATTACATATATGGGATCCTGACCCGGTATCTAATACCCAGGACGTAGGGCAAATGGAGAAACAGTTCTCTGTAACGAACACACCCGAAGAAAATGCATCATCATGTACTTTCTTCAATCGGGTGGCATGGGAATCATGGTATTCCCTTATATCCTGTTCAGTCCTATAACTCTTATAGGAAAGAACGGAACCAATGTTCCCCAGCACAGTATAACATGCGGGTTCGGTCAATACATCCATATTATTATCTTTATTAGGGCATGAAATGGTCGCTACCTGGAGAGAGAGAGAAGAAAACACTTTAGCGTAAGCTCGTGCAAGATCAGATTGGTTATAATCTTATCTAATCAGGATGGCTCTCACTGCTTTTTATCAAATCTTCCTTCAAACCCTAAAAGGAAAGACTAGCCGGGATTAATTACACACTACAAGTTCGCCAATCTTTCAGCCAGGCCAGTGTCGGTACTTTGAGGGAGGTCCCCCGTGCTTTCGCACGAACCTAATTAATGTAAACCTCGTTTTCCCAGAGGCGTAACCTCGTTAACACCTTTCTAGACACCTACTTGATCGGCTAATTGTAATATGTAAAACTCTCCCAGGAGTAACGCTTACTCGCAGTGGGTATCGGGATCCAACTATCTCATAGAAGGTATGCAATCTCATTGCAAATTTCAACACTTGAAATTCCCGATAATATTTTGCCCCTAGCGTCCTATGACCTTGACAAAGGCCAACAAATCATAGCATGCTAGTCAAGTTCAACCCGTCATTTCTTGATTGAATCAAACCCACCCGCACGGCCCTTGACAAAGGCCAACAAGGTCGCACGACTACCCTGAAACAATCTGCATCATATGCATAAGCAGATAATCACTATTCAGCTACCGCACACTACGCCTTGACAAAGGCCAACAAACACAGCACGAATACTAAACAGTTCTTATCTGAAATGACGGAGGGCTACGACAGGTTTTTATGAAAACCTATTGCGTAATGAACTTGATATCGTTGTAGAATCAAATGAAGTTTTAAAATGGAGTGATTTTGAGGCTTTTCTAGTTTTGCTAAAGGGGTCACTCCCGGTGAAGGGATCGTCGGCCCTTTCCTCGTCGAATGAGGTGCGGGATATATCATATATATCACTGTGCAAAGCAAAACTCAAAAACGATCAAAAGCAAACCGAGTGTGTAGCATCTGCCAGTTATTGCTAAAGGAGTCACTCCTGGTGAAGGGATCTCGGTCCTTTCCTCATCGAATAAGGTGCGGGGTATATCATATACACCGCTATGCAAAGCAAGAACTGTAGCTACCTGTTTTGTTTAAAATTTGATTCTACAACATCTTAGGTTTCTTTTCTTTCATTAATCACATTAATGAAGTCCCATCATTTAAATACCTAAACATCACAGATAAATACGACGTACACTTATGCCATCCGCATTCGCCTCGATGTCCCCTCGTGCACCGTTAGGTTAGGTAACTAACGACAGAGCAGGGCAGGGCTAGTGCGGGTGCAAAACATAAGTAACGTCTATATAATATATCATATATACTATATATAGTATTTATCACAGAACATCACATGATCACATCACAGATATCGCAACAGAAGAAACATATGAAACATTGGATATACTAGGACGTCCGTGTTTTTAATACGAGCCAGTATAAAACACGGATTCCACGGTCGTGATGAATAGCCAATCCCACACCCCTAGACCCCTACGAGAGCGGCAAGCAACCCTGCCAATTCTAGGGTTAGGAGACCCGTATTCGACTCCTCGAGTTGGTCTCCCACTGGACCCCAGAACCCGGTTACTTGTGCTCCCCTCCTTGGGTCTATGCTAATGCGGAAAAGTAAATAATATACAAAGGGTGACAACTTCCGCTACCTGGAAGTGCCCCAAATAAAAGAATATTACATACAAGTTTTTACATGAATGAAAATGAAAAAACACTCATCTCACATAAAAACCCCCGGCTATTCAAACACGACGATCCAATATAACATATCCAGCAACACATAACATCACATGTCATCAACGTAAGTAAGTATGCATACCCCAATTGTCGTTGACGTATAGCAACGAAACCGGCGATATGAACATACTACACTTACGGTCACAGAAAAGAAAGTGTAAAACTACAACAGTTGGAATCCGCAAGCTCTTTAGACATCACATGCCTAATCAAATGAAATACTTAGACATCACATGCCTAACAGATATAAATCCTGCATTTTAGTCTCATTATCGAAAACTCTTTTCAATATCAAGTGAAACTAAACCGCTAGATTTATAACATTCATCCAGTTATCTCATAACTGTTTGTGAATTCCAATTATTGTATCCAATTCCGGATAAATAGAATATATCAAACTTTCCGATCGAACATTCGAACACCCAAGTTTTCCCGACACCGATCAACACATGAAATAAGTTCAAAGACATTCACTTCATGCCTCAGTACCAACGGTCCAGCCGTAGAAGGGTCAAGCCAACGCCTCACATGTGGCACGCCGTATTGCCCCAAACCCGAAGGTTCAAAGGGCAGTTCAAGACGGTCACATAATCGAGTTAAGGTTTGTTGTCTTCTAGAGGGACCATCGTGTTACTTGCACTACTCAGAACGTCTTTAAACCACAGAAAAATCCAACACTTGGAATTTTTCCGGCAGGGGAAAACTTGGGTATTTATATCCGGTCGGACTTTTTTAACATATTCAAAAAATATCCGGAAAAACACTTAGACAAGGTTCGATAATCCGATCGAAACATCGTTTCCCAATTTAACCCCAGAACACTCAACTTAAGAGCCAATTTAAAAATTCCCAGAAAACTCAGAATAATTAATCAGGAATTACTGTGCAAACACTTAGGGCTGACGTCACCAAAGAGCCGCGGAACCGCCGCAGAAGCTAGGCTTCTGCCGCGGTTCCGCCGCACAAAGTACTGTTCATGGGAAACTTTTTGCACCGTAATTCTTAGATTTCATTGCTGAATTTTTTAAGCATTTTTAATTGGAAAAAAACCACAAATTTGGAAAAAGTCCAGAGAGCATTATCGGGTTAGGGTTTCGGGTTCGTTCGGACTTCAAACTCCGTCTAGACTTCGCCTAAGGCTCTAGCTAGGCTCTGATACCACTGTAGGGTTCCTATGCACTCTAATAAAGTCTCACAAGGCATCAACCATGCCAATTTCAAAAATTATGGGTGCCGAGAAACCCTAATACGGATCGTTGACTAGAAGTTTAGGCGAAAAGATAAACTAGTTAACTACTTAACTAAAAGTTAGATGCTACAACCTTTGTAGATCCGGTTCTCCACTTCCTTAGCTCTACGTGGGTGTCCTCTCGCTGTCCATCATGAATCCCGAACTCAATCGTCGGCTTCATCGGAGAAACGGGCGAGCTAGGTCGTCGGTTTCGTGTCAAAGACGATCTACGTCGAGGCATCACAAGTTCAAGCTCCGACTTCACAAAGTTGTGAAACTTGTGAAGAAAACACCCAAAACAACTTGGCAAGAGGTAGAGGGTGAAGAAATAGGAGGTGGGTTCACTTTAGAATTGAATTTCTCACTTTGGAACTCAAGATGCCATTGATGGCATCTAGTTTTCTTTCTTGAAGAAGAAGGAGAAGATGAAGCTAGAATATGATAAGTGTCTTCATAATAGAAAAATAAATCAATACTTATCATATCTTAACCAAGGTTAAGTGTAGAGAAAAGACCATGGTAAATGAGAAGGGTTAGGGTTAAGCTAGAAGACAAAATGGTTTCTTTAGTCAAAGCTTCATGAAGCTTCAACAAGCTTCATGATAAAAAAGAAACCATTATGTTTTCATTTATCCATTTATATAAATAAAGAATGGATAAATAAATGAGAGAATAAATCAAAACCCTAATTATCTACTTAACCATGGTTTAATTCTTTACACTTAACCATGTGAGCAAGTATCATCAAACATGATACAAACATGTGCACAAAAGTATATCACATATACAACTTGCACATCAAGTGAGAAAATCCATTTAAAGTGAACCAATACTAGTTAATGCAAAGTAATATATCAAATATATAATTATACATTAAATCATTAAATCAACATTTGATTCAATGATCCGGTCATGTCGCACATAACCGACTAGAATCCAATGTATCGATTTATCGAATCAAAGATTCGATAACTAGGTCATATCGAATATAACCAATCGAAACATATATCGCGAGAATGAAATGCGGTATCACATACACGCATTGTTCTCGGTCCTGCACATATCTCATATGCGCTCCTATTTCGTTTCGCTTGAGCCAGGAAACCTCTGTGTAGGACTCTAAAGACTCGTCAATACGCCGGTAGCAGATGATGATCATATCAAGCATCCACAAGCCGCAAGCGGTCTGCTAAACGTAACGGCCATCCGGGTATTGAGCGATCAGAAGATCGATGAGCTAGCCCGCTCACACTCCTGTGAATCCAACCAGTAACACTTACCGTACAGTCCGGTATGTTCGTCTGATATGTCGCATATCAAGTCTAGGGGTGGTATACGTCAGACCCCAATAACCGATAAGTCGTGCCGATGTGAGGCTCATAACGGGTCGAGAAACTACTGGTAACACTTACCAGCAAATCTCTGATCAGCCCTGGCCAGGGACTTCCCTGTTACGGCCAATCGAGTACTGCGCAACATCAACCCCCAATACCGGGAGAGACGAAACCCCTCCTATTGCTCATTGCCTCCATGTGACTCGGGACTGTACCCAAAGACCACCGTTTTGCACGCCCTCATGGACGTGGTAAGGTGGAGATCAAAGCACAGTGGGAATCACACAAGACTCTATGACGATCTCGGGTCTACAGACTAACCTGTACAAGTGTCACCTGAGAACTGCCATCTGACGTGAGGTATAATACCATCTGGGAGTTCTCGGCGAGTCCGTCCAGTGTACCCAGTCTCCACTGAGCACCCGTATACCATCTCTGATGTCAAACACCAATGGACATGGGATCATCCATCGCCCATCTCATGGGTCGAGAAGCGTATACGCTAGTCTACTCTGCTATATCGATGCCCCGTCTCGATACACCCACGACTAGGGACCTTGAAGGATGTACTTATGGACTACCATGTTCCCACTAGTATGATCCGCATCATAGTGCAGGTAGTCAAGTACACATCCTAAGGGCTTTATCAACATGTAACTATAAGACAGTTTAAAGAGACTAGTGTACATGTTAAGATAAAGAGTAACCAGATAGCATACTATCATATCGAGCAAGAAAGTCATCTCTATATATGTCCAAGCATCCAATATAATATACATTATCTGTACAATACTGGCCTCTAGGGCATACATACAACTAACACAGCTTCACTGCCCGGTTTTCCTTAGTAGGTTTCTTACAGCCCCTCCAACGCTAAGGATCAAAGTCCTCCTTAGAGGCAGCCGAGCGGCTTCCCTGCTTAGCTATCCCTGGCCGGTAGCTTCCCTACTCGCAACGCCTGAGATCAAAGCCCTCGCCAAGAGGCAACCGCGCAGCTTCACTGCCCGGTTATCCTTAGCAGGCCTCCTACGGCCCCTCCAACGCTAAGGATCAAAGTCCTCCTTAGAGGCAGCCGAGCAGCTTCCCTGCTCGGCTATCCCTGGCCGGTAGCTTCCCTACTCGCAACGCCAGGGATCAAAGCCCTCGCCAAGAGGCAACCGCACAGCTTCGCTGCTCGGTTATCCTTAGCAGGCCTCCTACGACCCCTCCAACGCTAAGGATCAAAGTCCTCCTTAGAGGCAGCCGAGCGGCTTCCCTGCTCGGCTGTCCCTGGCCGGTAGCTTCCCTACTCGCAACGCCAGGGATCAAAGCCCTCGCCAAGAGGCAACCGCGCAGTTTCACTGCCCGGTCATCCTTAGCAGGCCTCCTACGGCCCCTCCAACGCTAAGGATCAAAATCCTCCTTAGAGGCAGCTCAGCAGCTATCCTGTTCGGCTATCCCTGGCCAGTAGCTTCCCTACTCGTAACGCTAGGGATCAAAAAGTCCTTCCAGAGGCAGTTGAGCCCGACCCTCGCTCGGCTATCCCCGGCTGGTAGCTTCCTATCACAACCGACAGGGATCAAAAGCCCTCCCAGAGACAGTCGAGCCCGACCTTCGCTCGGCTATCCTTCAGGACAAAAGCCCTCGCCAAGAGGCACCGGGCAGTAACCCTGCCCGACCAAAGGTCCTTGGTAGGCTTCTTACAGCCCCTCCCGTGCTAAGGGCCAAAGTCCTCTTTTGAGGCGGTCGAGCCCGACCCTTGCTCGGCTATCCCCGGCTGGTAGCTTCCTACCACAACCGACAGGGATCAAAGTCCTCGCCAAGAGGCACTGGGCAGTAACCCTGCTCGGTCCCCGTCCTGAAGGATCAAAGCCCTCGCAAGAGGCAACCGAGCCTGACCCTTACTCGGTCATCTCCGGCTGGTAGCTCCCTACCCATGACGCCAGGGATCAAAGCCCTCGCAAGAGGCATCTGAGAGGCTACCCCGCTCGGTCATCCCAGGCTGGTAGTTTCCTACCCACGACGCCAGAGATCAAAGCCCTCGCCAAGAGGAAACCGCGCAGGTTCACTTCCCGGTTATCCTTAGTAGGCTTCTTACAGCCCCTCCAACGCTAAGGATCAAAGTCCTCCTTAGAGGCAGCCGAGCGGCTTCCCTGCTCGGCTATCCCTGGCTGGTAGCTTCCCTACTCGCAACGCCAGGGATCAAAACCCTTGCCAAGAGGCAATCGCGCAGCTTCACTGCCCGGTTATCCTTAGCAGGCCTCCTACGGCCCCTCCAACGCTAAAGATCAAAGTCCTCCTTAGAGGCAGCCGAGCGGCTCCCTGCTCGGCTATCCCTGGCCGGTAGCTTCCTTACTCGCAATGCCGGGATCAAAGCCCTCGCCAAGAGGCAACCGCGCAGCTTCACTGCCCGGTTATTCTTAGCAGGCCTCCTACGGCCTCTCCAACGCTAAGGATCAAAGTCCTCCCAGAGGCAGTCGAGCCCGACCCTTGCTCGGCTATCCCCGGTTGGTAGCTTCCTACCACGACCGACAGTGATCGAAACCCTCGCAAAGATCAGCCGAGCAGCTTTCCTGCTCGGTCATCCCAGCAGGCATCCTCCTGCCCAACAAACACTGCGGGTTTGTAGCTCTCATAACGAGGCCATCGAGCCCCTTTATGCTCGGCATAACTACGGCGAACATCTCTCTGCCCATCACATGCAGCGGATCCGAAGCCCCAACAAGAGACATCAGGTCTATCCAAATCTAAGTGATCCCCCCTCGACTTCGGGGCCATAGAGATGCCCCCTTCTCAGCAGCGCTGGCACACTTGGCAAGTGATCGAAATCAACTGACGCCGCATCCCACACTGGGCTGCGTCCCGTCAGACGCCGCAGGTCTGCATACGTCACGTTGGCCAACCGACGCTTGACACGCGGACCGTCGCTTCAGTAACAGGATGCACGAACCGGCGCACCTTCCTTAAATGCAGAGATCTCGCCCTGATTCGCTGGCAGAAAAGACAGCTGACAACCCGGGGATGCGTCCCGACGAAATCTTAGGAGGGAGCTCACCCCGGGCGGCCCGGCAGTCCACTCTTGACCCGACCTGCCAGCTGGTCGGGACAAGAGTGGGGGGCTAATGATGATGCTCTATATGGGCGATCTCCCAGATCAGGACACGTGGCAGATGACGTGTTCCAGAACTCAGAAGAAAGGGCCCACAGGGGCCGACCAGGCCACCCCTGTACTTGACCTGCAAGCACAAGCTGGCTCTCCTCAGAGCCCCCTACAAATTGGCCTTCTCGACCTCTCAGCTCGCCCCGAGTTAACACAGGACCAAGATGCCTCGGCCATCCCGCTCGTTCCCAAGCTCCCCCGCTGAAGCCATCTTCCTCGGTCCCTCCGACCAACCAACTCCACCACACACAGGCATAACCGTCGCTCCGCAAATCTCGCCATGCGCGGATTCTCCGCCGGCAACATCCCACGTTCCACGCCATCACGATCCCCATTAACGGGCGATCCGCTTATTACGGAGGCGTGACGTCGGGAGCATAACTGCCGGCGAGATTCTTGCGCCTGCTACTGCGTGTTGCCGCCACTATATAAACCCCCATCACAGAGGGGTCAAGTAAGCTTTTTTCATCTCACTTAGCCGTTACTCTGCTCGGATCTTGTGCTAACTTGATCGTCGGAGGGTCCTCGGTGGTACCAAACCATCCCGGGACTTCCTTGCAGGTACTCGGCGCAAACTCCTCAAAACCACCAATCTTCTCAAAACCCATTAAGACCCACACGCAACAGGAGATCACCTCCAAGATCCACCGGGAGATCGACGGAAGACAACATCTGACGGAGACCCGAAAAGGACCTCCATAAGTTCTTTGCTGTTTTTCTTTCAGTAAATTGTGTGGTGATATATTCCTAATCAATCTGCAGTATGGGCCATGGATGTAACATCGTCTATATTAATTTCAGTCACCAATCTCTTTCACTTTCAGTGTCTTCGTTAAATTTGTAAGTTTATTATTGAGTATTAAATTACATATGATTACTCTTAGGCCAATGAGCTACTAGCTCCTCGAAATGTTACCACATTTTAAAAATTATTCATGAGCAATCTGAAGAAAATTATTGAACTGGCAACAATTACTAAATTGTCAGCAGTCATATAAAATAAATTTTCTCAACCCTCTCTTATTTTAATTGGCTCTGCTGTTGCAACAAACTCTGGAATGGTGATGGGGTTGAGTGAATATTTTACATTCTAATTCGCCCTTTGTTGATTTGAGCCTCTGGGTAATGATAATTTTTAAAGATTAATACGCTTTTAAACAAATATCTGGTGGGAATCGAATCTGTATTGTTTTGATGCCATTTTAAAAGTCTGTGTTGTATCAAAAGTTGGGTAAATATATATGTTAAAAGCTAGAGTCTTTTGACAATACGGTTTATGGTCATTTAATTATATATTTTTTGAAGGTAGGAGAAAGAGAAAAAAGACATCATGAAACTTTGTGAAATTCCTTCTTTTGGAGTTAAGAAAAATGGGCTTTCGAGTTCTTGAAACATTTTGAAAACCATTGTTGGATAAATTTTATTACCAAAACGAGCAACGGTTCCAATTTTTTGAGTTAGGTATTGAAACATCGTGAAACCAAGGTTTCGGAAATCGTAACCTTGCTTCGAAACATGATCTTAGATTCACGACAATATTTATTATCTTTTCTTTACTATGAGAATTAAAGAAGTCATTTAGTCATATAGATTCATGACAAGTATTCTGTTTATGTTGTATATTTGATTACAAAGTTCAACACTGATCAATAAAATTTGAAATTATAACAAAATTGACACAAAATTCTATCAAATTATATATTAAGAGAGAACCTTTTAATTTATAAATCAAATCACCAACAAAGGCAATTGTTAAATGGTAAGGTCTTGCTTACGACAAACAGCTTAACAGCTATGCTACTAATTAATGGCACCATCATGTGTTTAATTCTCCAAGTGTCCATCGCAAGTCAAATGTCAACTCTAGTGAGTAATTTTTTTCTTCATAATCATAAAAAATTAAAATTCATTAATTAATATTAATTATATGCAGTGTAAATTAATATTAATTTACCCAGTAATGTCAAAATAAACTTAAGCCCTTCCCGGCTTTAAACGGTTGAGCAGATGCAAGACCTAAATGAAATACAGCTTAGAGGTTTTTCCATAAAGATTTTGAACAATAGGTCCTTTCCAACAATTTTGAAAATTATAATGGTTTTTAGACAACTTCTGAACGGGCCGGGGTCTTTTTGACATTTTATCCTAAATATGATTTCTCGAATGCTATCGGATTCTTTGGTATGATACTTAGATATGGATTGGTTGGATGATAGCCATGAGAGGCCATGTGTCTTCAATTATTTGAAAATATTTGTTAATTATATCTTAACCCTTGTTATGTGTTTTCTAATCAGTCATTTGATATTAACCCTTTCATCATCATTCTTATAAGCTTACTGCTTACATCTAGTTCTTGATAATTTTAATATTTATTTTTTATGTTACCACCATCTTCATTTATATTTGATATTGTTCGGTACCAATCAGTTAGTATGTAATGCATAATCATCTAAAATGCATAAATGAAAGGGTTAGAAAGTGGTTGTTTTCGCGGCGAAAATCTCTAATATTTAATACGATAGCCACAAATAAAGTTATAATATCCTGTGTGTTGTTGATATTGTGGCTAGGATTCTAATAGAACAAAGCCGGCTCAGTTAGGTTCAGGTACGGCTTCCTAAGAACATGCTTAAGTTCGGTTCATTAATAAGCAAACCAAACTTGAGTTAAGAAATTAGGATTGTCATCTAGCTAACTAGCAGAACTCGACTTGACCCTAACCTGATCATATATAGTTCGAGTTTGGCTTGTTTATGTATTATATTTTATTTTATATATTTTTAGACATTATCCAACTTATACATAAACAAATGGGAATATATTCATAAAACTTATACGTAGTACTTACCTAATAATTAATACCTCCCCTCTCCCGCCAGCCACACCAACCGATTGATTTGCATTGATAATATTGGTTAGCAACCTATAAACCAGCCGAATTCATATATTAGTTCGAACCAAACTTGAGCCAGACAAGTTCAACTCAAAACAAACTCGGGCCGCACTGAAAATAAATGAGCTGAACTCGGTATGACCCCGGCACATATAAGTTCGGTTCGTTTAATGTTGGCTTTAGAGATTATGCATCATTCACAAGAGATTCAATTAGACTATAATATATGCCGACTTGCGGTAGCTGTAATATTCTAACAAATCCTGTTGATGATTGCAGTTTAATTAAGATCACCAAGTGTTAGTCAAAGTTTATATACGTAGCCCTGTGTAATTTACACCAATCACTTGTAGCCATGAACTATAAATGACTGACAATGACCCTTTGACGGATGTCGGATCACGTCAAGATGTTACCTTCCGTAGATCCTCTGGGAGCGACGATGGACGGCTGAGATTGGAGTTGGAGGCTGGCTCTTGAAGCGTGGATCTCAATGGGTTTAAGATTGTTGTTGCCGAGCTACCTGTAAGGAAGTCCCGGAATGGTTGTAGCACCGAGAACCCTCTGACGATCAAGTTAGACCGGATATCCGAGCAAAGTAATGGCTTTATGGAGAGAAATAAGATTTACTTGAACCGTCTGAAGGAGAGGTTTATATAGCGGTGGCAGCAGGCAGACAGACGCGAGAATCACGCCGGCTGTTACGCTCCCGACGTCACGCCCGCGTGATGGGTGGGATCCCGCATTAATGGCGAGACATGCTCGTTAATGAGGGATCGTGATGGCGTGGAACATAGGATGCGGCAGACGGATATCTCGTGCATGGCGAGATACGCGGCATGGCGGTTGCGCCTGTGAGTGGCGTCGTTGGTCGATCGATGAGACCAAGGAAGATGGGCTCGGCGGGAGAGCTCGCGGACGAGCGGGAGGCCGAGCTATCTTGGTTCTACTATAGCCCGGAGGCGAGCTGAGAGGCCGAAGAGGCCAATTGTGCAGGGGGCTCGGAGGTGAGCCAGCGGTTGTTTGCAGGATGGACATAGGAATGGTCCGGTCGGACACTGTAGGTACTTCCTTGTGAGCTTCGGGACACGTCATCTGCCACATGTCGCCATCTGGAAGATCACCGATATCGAGCACCATCACCCTTAAAAGATAATTTCTCAAGTATGAAGAAATACGACCATGAAGATAAAATTTCCAAAGTAAAACAATCTTATAGTAATAATTCTTCTCCAATATAAATATGAGAGACGGGCGGTTTTGAGTCCTGAAATAGTTTGATCGGCCAATGAAAAAAGAAAGACAAATTGACCCTATGATGGGTTAATTTTCAAAAGAAATGTTTCGAAAGGCTTCAATTTTTCCATTTTGAATCATTTGGGGGCATCTCGAGAGCATCATGTAAGTGAAAAATCCACGCGTTCCGGCGATACCAAAATTTATCATGCAGTAATGGGAGACCGGTAATTTCTTGTCGCTTGGATCTTCCGGTTTCGAAATGCGTTCAAATTTTCAATTTTGAATCACTTGGAGTCGTAGGGCATCTCGAGAGAATCGCGCAGGTGAAAAATCAAATTTTATCGTGCATTGGTAATGGCAGACTGGTAATTTTTGTCGTACGGATTTTCACGTTCCGAAACGCGTTCAAATTTTCGATTTCGAATCACTTAGAGTCGTAAGGCATCTCGAGTGCATCACGTAAGTGAAAAATGAATGCGTTCCGGCGATATCAAATTTTACCGTGCAGCAACGGCAGACTGGTAATTTCTTGTCGTTCGGATTTTCATGTTCCAAATCGCGTTCAAATTTTCTATTTTAAATCGCTTGGGGTCGAAAGGCCTGCCACTCTAGTGCATCAGGTAGATGAAAAATCGACGCCCGACACCAAATTTTGCCGTGCAACAATGACGGTCAATTTATTGTCGCTAGGATTTTCAAAAGAAATTTATTTAAGGGTTCAGAAAATGAAGTAAACCTTTTGAACTATGACCAGCATGTACGCGTTCCGTTACCGTGGCCGCCAAAACAAGGATAAGATGGTCATTTCGCCTCGAGAGAGATTGGGACACGTGGCAGCAAACAATTCGATGAAGTCGTCTATAAAGGACGTAGGATTTCAGTAAAAAAAGGGCAGGAGAAAGATGAAGAAGACCCAAAGCGAGCTGTGTTTCTAAATTTAGTAGCACTAGGAAAGAACTCAAGAAGCCATTGAAGCATCTGTTTGCTCTTAATCTTATTACAAGAAATAAGAGGTGCACTCTCTCTTTTAATTCTATGTTTCTCTTTTTCTTGCTTTACAATTTCTTGTTCATTTCACTATTGGAAGGATCTTCAAGAAAATCAAAGCTTCATTAATGCATGCATGAGACGCATCCACTACATAAATCTAGGTGTGAGCATGTGTAGGTAATTGCCCACAGTTGGCTTTGAGGGAAAAAATGAGGTTCAAGTTTTTCTACCGAAAGTTTGCACTCCATATCTATATCTATACTATTCTATAATGCAAAAGGACTTAAGAAAAAATGAGAAAATTTCTCTATTCTTAAGATATTGCAGAAAACTAGTTCCATCTTTTAAAATCAAAGAAAAAATTAGAAAATTTCTCCATTCTCTTGCAGAAAACAAGTAGATTAATACTTCTTTTGTTAGAAGATCCTTGGTTCACTTGAAACAAATTATGTATGGATCTGATCTTCATGATTTGGGAAACAATCGAATCATTGGTCCTTGTCTCTTTATATATTTATCTTTAAATTTGATTATAAAGCCTCATTTAAACCAAAAATCTTTAATTGTTATTCAAACTTAATACGATAAAAGCAATAAAATCTTTGCTTGCTAGCTACCCCAATTTATTCTCAACTAGATAAAAACAATAAAATAGGGGGAAATAGCTTCTCGCTTGATCCTTTTTCTTTTTGTTGATTACATAGTATAATTAAACTTTAGCTTTCTCTTTGAGAAAAGTTCATTCCTAAATTACGCATGCATGATACTTTATATTTCGGCATCTCAAAATCTTTTTATATCTTTCTTATTGTAAGTAAACTTCTTGAACAAATTTATTTTTTCCTTATATAAAGGTTTTTAGCTTATAATTTTTTGGGAGATATTAAGTAGTGATTCACTTAAAGCATTGGTAAATTTTGGGTTTCATTTTTCTTTTTACCTTTCTGAAGGTGGGTGTCATGAAGGGAACAGAATCTATCGGATTCTATTCATTTACGATGACTCGACATTTATCGTTTATTGCTTTTTTGGGTACCGAGAGTGATAGCTTTATCCTCTAACTATGTGATTTAGTGTTGCATTTTCTTTTCTTTTATATAAATTCTCTAAATTCATAGTAAATGTAAGTTTTTGCGATTATATTCAAATTTAAATGATTTTGATATCATTTTCAATGTCTATGTTACTAATATCAAAAGTTATAGTGATTTTTGAGTGCATTACTTGTATCTGTATACGCTATGTGACAATATTAAGGTGTTGTCACCAATTTTACAATAAGACCCTCATGTTTATTTCTCTCCTTTTTTTCATTTCTTTTTAAAAAAAAATTTGAATATATATAAAGATGTAATATGATGCAAGTTGATTGGAATTTCACATCTTTTGCACAACCACAGAAAGTCTTTACCATCAGCATGCTATAGCAGCACTTGCTATAGTCTTCTTCTTTTTAAGCCTACCATAATATGTGGAATAAATTAGGCATTCCTTCGTAAATGAGAGACCCCGGTCTCGATCATGGGTCTTTCTAATGGGCTACTCCAAGCCCCTTCTGTTTTGGGCCTATTATGCTCTAGGCTCTCTCTTCTGTATCTTCTCTTCTCTTCGCTTATCTTCATCCCAATCTCTTTTTCTCTTATCTTCCCTCCTTGTCTCCTATTTGTTTATCCTTCTCTTTCCGTCTCCTAAATCAACTTAACCCAAACCTAGATACAAAATCTAAGGTACCTTGGAAACCTAAAATTTGATAAAGTCAAAATCAAAACAAATTTTTTGAAGACAAATCTCACTCCTTATATACCTATACCTTATCCCAACGTAAAATTTTTTCCTTATAGCTTCCAATATTTTCATAATTATAAAGAATGAGAGGAAAAAGATGTCAGGATGAGTGACCTAAACGTCTTAACAAGTTTATTGATATTTGAAGATTTAAAAATCATGTGGTGTGGGGAAAGAAATAATGAAAGGTATTATTCAAATAGGAAAAAGTTATGAGGAAGTTTTGAAAGCTACCCTAAAAGTTCGTTTAGTACCATCTCATTTTGAGATTTGATTGGATATATATAGAGTTAATGGTTAGGGTCCTTAAGCCATAAAAATGATCGAGTCTTTGCTATTACGAGAATAATAGCATGGGTGCTATCACATCCAACAGTCCAGATTCATTCAAAATTGAAATCAACGGTCGAGATTTGTGTAATACATAGGATATTCAGTATTGATGTCTCTTACGTGCTTTGTGCGGCCAAGCTATTATATTTTCTAATGGCAGGGTTCGTGTTCCCCCTAAAACCCTATGCGGTCCTTGACTTAAAATGATATATAAAATAATTAGAAAATTTTAGTTGCTCCAATTTTCCAAACAATATCACGAGATTGCATTTTAATTGGAGCTTGGCCTATCTTATAATGACATAATTTACATGTTTTGATTTTCTTTCTCAAAAAAGTCAAACCCACTTCCACTTGCATCCCAACGCGGCATTGATCACGGAGAAACAAAAATTAATGCTTATCTAAAGAAATTATTATTTACTATATTTGCCTTCTTGCAATTTTGTATGTTAAAAATGTCAAAATAAAAAATTAGTGGTGTATTATTATGTAAAGTTTCTAATTACCTGCTACACTGCTGATAAAGATAGCCATTGGGAGTAATAAATATTATTCAAAATGTCAAAATTAGCTATCAACTATATATACTATATATATATATATATAAGATTAATGGAAGAAAGATGTCATAGGAGGGAATTTCCTTCTATGGTGTCGAAAAAATACACCCTCATTTATTTTTTCCGACGATCGGCACCCACCGTCTTCATCGCTATCTAAGATGTGGGTACACCAAATTTCATGTGATTCTACAACATTTTCACCGTTGATTTAGTGGGTTCAAAATTGACGGTTTACCGACAATAGAACTTTTTACATTGTTAAATCAACGGTGAAAAGGTTGTAGAGTCATATGAAATTTGGTGTATCCATATCTTAGATGATAGCGATGAAGATGGTGGGTGCCGATCGGCGGAAAAAATAAGAGGAGATGATTTTATCGACGCCATAGGAGGGTGTATTTTTTCGACGCGTTAGGAGGAAATTCCCTTCTATGTTATCTTTCCTTCATTATTCCCTCTCTCTCTATATATAGATAGAGAGAGAGAGAGGGATATAGCTCAATTTGGATACATTTCATCCTGTCTTTTCGTTTCCTTCTTTTATAATCTGTTTTTAGTTTGGAGATTACAAAACCGATTAGATATACCAATTGCAGACATTCAACAACCTCAAAACAAACAAAAAACAAGAATTGACGGTTCAACAACCTCATATAAAAAGACTAGATAGCAAAAAACCCTCTTTGCTTCTGCCCGAATTCTAAAATTTCTTTTTTAGTTATAAAATAACTGCACTACACCTTCCAGATTTCCATTAGTTATTTCCAAAATGCATCAGACTTCTATGATTATTATATTACGGTCTCACAATCGTTAGTAATTAATATTTTACCCTGGAGGCATGCCGAGTAAAAGAAAAATTAGTCCTCGTTCAGCAACCGGTTACGGTTTTCGGAACCATTGATTTGTGAGGTTCTGAGATTAAACTTCAAAAACTATAATCAAAGCCTGTTTGGCAACAAAAATAGAGTTTCCTAAACCACTGTTTCCAAAAATTTCAAGAGCTCGAAACCCCATTTTCAAAACTCTAAAAAGAGTGGAGTTTAAGAAAGTCTCGTATTATCTCGTCTCGTGTTAGCTCTCTTTATTATCTCTCTCTCTCTTACTTAAAAATGGTTCAAGTCAAAAGAAATATTGGTTTCATAAATTTTGTTGCCAAGTACTCTAAACTTTTTGAAATCCCAATTTTATGGAAATCACATTCTGCATAAATGCAAACCATCTTGTCATTATAACTTGATCAAAACCAAGGTTTCGGAAACCTTATCGCCCAACTGAGCCTTAACGCTGTTAAAACAAGAAAGGCCTAAATACAAAAGTTAGAATAAAATTATAGATGGGGGTTGGGCCCATTTACAGGTTGGATCCAACTGTAGGTAAGGCTGAACCCGAATAGAAATTAAACATTCTTTATGTGGGTTCAGTTGGAATAAATAAAGAAACTAGAGCCGACTCAGCTTCTTCTTCTTCTTCCTATGATCATTGAACCGTTACATATTTTAATTATTATTATATTAATTTTTAAGGGTTTTGCTTATCATGGGACTTCGGCTTCATTGTAATTTATATACTTATTTTAAACAAACCCCACAATAATTGCTTATGTTAATACATGTTTTGACATATTCCATTAGCCATATGGCTTGTTTATATAGCTAGTAACAACACCGGTCTTCTTCTTCTTCTTCTTCTTCTTCTTCTCTTCTTTCATCAGCTATTCTGCGGCCTAAAGAACGGAAGATGAAGAACAGCGCCGCTGCCAGAAAGCAAGGCGAGGTATGCATGCTTATGATCTTTTGGTTGGTTGGTTTGGTCCGGTTCGATGCGGTTTGTTTATTGTTTGTTTGCTTTGCTTAATTTGCAGCACTCGTGGCCGAAGACCGTGTTCAAGAAATGGCTCAACATCAGCAACGACGAGTCTGATTACAGCGCCGATGAAGGCGACAACGAGAGTGATTATGATGATGAAAGTATGTAACCACAAAAGAAAAGTTAAACAAAAACAAATAAAAAACCAAAAAAACTACTACAGGGCTTTTGAGACGACTTACGGATTGTATGGCCTTTTGTAGATCGGAATGGGGAATTGCGCAATAAGGAGAGGAGCGAGAACAGAGATCAGGCGGAGTCAAGAGGTATAGGCAATTCCAAGTTCAGTTTCCTTATTGGTATACATGGAAATGAATTATTTGACTTTTTAAACCCCATATAAATATCGAGTAATATGCATTATTTTGGAGGGTAAATTACGCTAAAATACCCTAAACTATTGTGTTTTTCACTAAAATACCTTAAATTTCTTTTATTATAATAAAATACCTCAAGTGCTACTTTTGGTAATTTGACCTAACACTACTAAGGGTTCCAGATAGATCTGATACTAGTTTATAGTTGATATTTGCCATAGTTTGATATTTTAGTTTTTTCAGCTCAACCACTGGTCCTGAATTAAAATTTGATTGAAAATTCAATCCCAAACAGAGTTGCCAATTATTATCATGTAAGCACTTTCAGATATATGCAGTAGCCAAAAGGTACAAAAGCTCACACAAAACTTAATATGGATGCAAACCTTAAATCATAGTTCAATATATTCAAGAAGAAAAATTACAATTAAAAAAAAAAGAGTAAGATATGATACATCAATGGGAAAGCAGAAAAATATAGTTAAAGTGCTAAAATGATCGATTGCACTCAAGACTTTCACATGCATGCAGCTAACAACTCAGAGATGCCTGGCAAATTAAGAAGAAGAAACTCAGAGACCCTGCGTGCGCAGTATATAAATACCAAAGAACTCAGGTATCTAACAATTTCTTGATTTGATCATTTTCCATTTCTCTCCTTAATCTACAAGTCTCTTCGTAATCACCGATATTACTTTGCTACAGTGAGATATATGTTTTAGGTCAATATTTATTTGTTCCCTTTGAGCTGAAGCTTAATCTCCTACAGGGTCTGTGTGGGGACATGGAATGCTGGAGGAAAAATTCCAGGCGATGACCTTGACATTGAGGAATGGCTAGATATACAGGAACCTGCTGATATCTATGTGCTCGGGTAAATTTAAATTTTACACACGATAAGTTTTGTCCGACAGTATTTTAAACTACGTTTACCTCTGTGATAATGCTTCATCTGAATAGAAATTACCAAACTCGATTATATTAATTGTATCTACGTAAGACAACAATGACGATATCATTCATAATTGTTGTCGGAAAAAAAATTGCATTATTACTGAACCCAGTTTTAGTTAGCGGTATTGATATTGGTAGGATGGATATATTAGTCCATTTCGTAGTGTAACAGCTTATAGATATACTGCTGAGCAAGTATAATGGTTTACTTCAAATAAAAGATGGAACTTTCTCATGTTGTAAATGATTAAAGTGCATTAGGCAAACACAAGATATTATACAGTCAACTTCTTATCTTTTGTCAATTCGGATATTACTGTGCAACACTTTACTGGTTAAAACATATATATTAAGCTCTTACAGTCAATTCCCCTATCAGGGTCAATCAAATTTAGCTAACCAAAACTGTCGAGATAGGAAGTAAAAATAATAATAAATTGGATGGACTTTTCCTCAAATGTGTACCTCAAAATATCGTTTCAGCAAATGTCAAAAGTGTCTATCATTGCAGCCTTCAGGAGATTGTTCCTCTAAACGCTGGCAACATCTTTGGTGCGGAGGACAACCGCCCAGTTCAACAATGGGAAAGCCTTATCCGCGACACATTGAATCGGATTCGACCAGCAAAACCGAAATACAAATGCTACAGCGACCCTCCATCTCCATCAAGATTCAAACCCTCTAATGACCTTCATGAATCCACCGTAGAAGAGCTTTTACCCAGGAGCGATACCGACTCAGATGATGAAGAAATGCCCTTCAGCTCACCTAGTGACAGTGATGGGTGCAGTCAAGATACTATCATGCAAATGCCAGCTCCAATGAGAAGATTACAACGGTTGGATCATTTTCCGTCTATTATAGTAAATGAGGTGAATCCTGAAAGTGAAACAACCATCAGTAGTGCACAACAGAAGAAGTTAACAAAAACGCTAAGTAGCTCTGAGAGGATCGGGCTAGTGTGGCCGGAGCAATCACTAGACTTATTGGCTAAATGTGGTGTCGACAATCCTAATACATTGCGATCCACGAAATCATTTATAGCTTATAAGTCGTTTAAGGAATCCTCAGGGGTTGGTGTGATCCCTGAATATGACTGGAATGCTGTTGTGTACAAGAAGAGGTCGTCTTTTGTGAGGATTGTGAGTAAACAGATGGTGGGGATTTTTCTTTCGATATGGGTAAGACGAAGTCTGAGGAAGTATATTCAGAATCTGAAAGTGTCTACTGTTGGTGTTGGTATTATGGGCTATATTGGTAACAAGGTCAGTTTTCCTCAGTTTTCTTTGGAAAATCTTGAAAGATTAGTTTCTCCACATGATTCAGTTTCAAGTCTTGTTGTACTGCCATGCAAGCTAAAATGACAATCTTTTTCTGATACATCTTTATCCTTAACATTTGGGTCATATAAAATGATTTTGGATTGATTTGTTAAGCATCATGTCCTCGATTAAATGAATTATGATTCTTTTAACTGCCTCTGGTTATTGATCCTTCACTTATAATTTTGTCACAATTCTAATTGGCACGAATAGATTTTTGTTGCACATGCTGAAACAACCTGAATAGTTTCTTCCGCATTTCATCCTCTACGGAAAGTACTTGCAAATGATATCAAATCCTATGTTTGGATATTAGTACCTATCGATTTCAAATATCTCCTATCAGTAATAATTAAAATACATAACATTTCGTTGAAAAAAAATTGATGTTTAAATAACTTGTTTGCTTAACCTATATGCCTGAAGGGGAATGACACTTCAGACAATGAACAACCTTATAGAAGGATAGCCTGGAAATTTAGAATATATATATAACATTCAATGTCAAAAATCCTGATGGCACTTGGATTCTGTCAAATTCCAAAAAAAATAATAATAATTCTAATCTCACAACAAACTTTATTAGGGACCTAATTAGGCGGTAGTAATCTCATGCTATGATTTGGTTATAAGTTACGTTTCTTTCTTCTACCCGTAGATTTCTTTTGACATCACACTGAAATATATTGACACCTTCCTAAATATGTTCTTCAGGGATCAGTATCAGTCAGCATGTCCGTCTACCAAACACCCTTCTGCTTTATATGTAGCCACCTTTCTTCAGGCGAAAAAAATGGAGACGAGCTTCGTAGGAATGCAGATGTGCAAGAAATTCATCGTAGAACACGGTTTAGTACTTCAGGAATGGGACTACCACAAACAATCCTTGATCATGAGTAATTTTAATCACTCTTATATTTTTATGAAGACCGCATATGTTCCAACGTTTAGTTCTTCATATGCAACACGTTTTAATTGTTTCACAGAAGGATCTTTTGGTTTGGAGATCTAAATTACCGCATCAACTTATCTTATGAAAGAACACATGAACTCATTTTCAGAAAGAAATGGTCTGAATTGTTCGAAGGGGATCAGGTAGCCACTTTATCTTCATCTTTCTTTTCCAAACCTTTCGTTTTTTTCTTAACTTGTTATCAATGGATTCAGAAGATCTCCCAGAGTTTCTTTTAACTTCATTCATTGGTTCATCAGTACATAGCCATAAGGCTTCATGTATACCTTATATAAGAAATGAAAATGTATACAAATTCAATTCAACAGTAATAGGAATCCAATTCAAGTCATCAAATTTTGAAATTTGATGAATGGTGTTGCTTTCAATTTTATGGCAGCTAAGGCGGGAGCTAAAGAAAGGACGCGCTTTCGATCGGTGGTCCGAAGGAGTTATTAAATTTCCGCCAACCTATAAGTATGAGGTTAATTCAGAGAAATATATTGGCGATGACTTAAAGGGTGGGAAGAGGACACCCGCATGGTATATAAGAACTCAAAAATACCCACTCAACTTTCCATCTATAGATATACTATGCTTTCAAACATGTACAAGTGCTTGTAAACACCATACCTGTTTTGATCAGGTGTGACCGAATCCTTTCATTTGGAACTGGACTGAAACTTTTGAGCTATAGAAGCAGCAAGCTGAAACTCTCGGATCATCGTCCTGTGACTGCTACATTCATGGCCGAGGTTGATGTGTTCTCCCATAGAAAGCTTCAGAGAGCTCTCACTTTGACAAATGCTGAGATTGAAGATGGAGAAATCATAGATATTGATTTTTGTTAATATTCCCAGAAGCCAATCTCCATTTCCTCAAGAGCTTAGTAGGTATAATAGTTGTGAATATTGGCGATATGCACATATCAATATTGTAGTGGCCATTCTGTTTTGGACCCCTGAGAATAGGTTTTTTCAAATCTCTGATCTAAACAGTAGCTAAAGGCATTGTATTGCGAAAGATGAGCATCAGTCAATTTTCTCTAGTAATGTGATGCTTTCATTAGTTAAATCAGTACATTCTGTCTCTTAATTTTTGTAGACTTGGCTCTTCTTCTTTGCGGGGATATATGACATTATTCTTAAGAATCTTCAGAGCTTCTTTAACTCCATCCTTCAAAATATCCAGAAAAAGGGAATTTAGACAATTGGAATGAAATGTGTAGAATTTACATGGTACACTTGAGCTATCTAAAATCAACCAAGGTTCGAGGTTTCGGCCGAAATCACGGATACGTGGTGGTTTCATATCGGTTTCGGTGCAGACCGATGCGAAACCAACTGAGACCGATACGAAATCAACCATATAATATCATTTCGGCCAAAACCTTTAAAAACTTTTTTATAGCATTTTTACTGTTATTCTGATCATTGTAAGCCTTCGTTGTTAGAAAACCGCAAAAAGGTAAACCCAAACCCTATATTAATACTTATCTAAATACACTTTTCAATATATTTTGCATCATAGCTGGATTTTTAATTACTAAGATCGTTATCTTGTAATATAGAAGCATAAATTTAAATATTTAATATATCTACACTTATGTATGTTTTATTACCGTCAAAACCCAAACCCAAACCCAAACCGAGATTAGCGAAACTAGCCGAAACCCAGCGAAACTAATAAAATTATGAGAGACCGAAACCGTGTTTTTGAACCTTGGAATCAACTAATCAATTTAGTATCTTTGGGGCATTCATATAGGTTTACAACCTACCTTTCAAGATAATGGATATGAATTCTTTTTAGTTGTAATTTCAAATTTCGTGATATCGTCAATACAAAAAATGTCATTTCCTTTTCCAACCTCACATTGCAGTTAATATTTAATCAAATCACCAAAATACAAGAAATCATTACTTTGAAACAAAAATATATAATGTTTAGTCAGAGTGAAGAATTCTGCCATAAACTCATAGCTTTAATAAAATACACTATAGCAGAAAATACCTCTGAAGAAATTCTCTCGGAAACTCGAGATGCTTGCATTTTCATGGCAGGGGATAGGGCATGCTTAATGGCCCTGGAGAGCACATCCGCAGCTTGCTTGATACATATATCATCCTCAGTATTTGGAACCAGGTGATGTTTCTTTATTGGTTCCGGTGCAACTCCAAGCCAAAAAAGTCTCTCGGCCCAGTAAAATTGATCTAGTAAGAAAGGGCACACAATCTGATAGCACATAATAAATTGATCATTTATTGAATAAAAGCCTGCATAAAAAATAGCAAAGATAAAAATGCAGTTTGCCACTTTCATACCTAGCGGTCCACATTTTATTTTTTTGTTTTTGAAGAAAGAGCGGGGCTCAAATTTTGGGCCCGTCTCAATTGCATTAAAATGTAATACGAATGTACAAAACCTTGTTGTCCATGGTATTGAGTCATTTATTAAAATAACTATTTTCCAGCATGTTCTCCACACTTTTAACAAAAATAAAATATTTGGTTTAATTAATGAGGAATGTGGGGGTCAAAGGCATAGGAGAGAAAAACTCTCCTAGTTGTCAAAAGTCAACAATGTATCGACTTATTTAATGACCGACACCATTCATCCTGAACAACATATTCTAAGGGATGCACACACACAAAAAATTACATGATCCAATACTTCTTGCACATGCATCGAAGTGTCTCAAATTGAATGGTTTACCGATATATAGAACATTATCCATAACCAAATCAACGGTCAAAGAGTAAAAACCGCATGGAAATTGACATGCATACTTTAGGCATGAAGATCAAGATGGACGCTGTCAATCATTAAAAAAGGTTGTTGGAAGTTGACTTTTTGACCAGTATAGAAGAGAGTTTCTCCTATGCCTTTGATACCCACATTTCTCTAAATTTATTTAATATAATTTTAATTTTAAGCGTATATAAAGATTTAGAATATCATTGTATCGTCTTTAAGTGCTCACATGCAAAAGGATGAATGAATATATTCTAACGAATACTCTTTTGCAAATTTTCGAATTTTGAAAAACTTTATATGGAAAAGGACAAAAAAATCCTTCTATCAATACAATACCTTTTGTATAATGCCGGATTGCAATCAAAGAGACACAAGTGAAGGCAAAATGAAACTCAAGAATGCAAATCCACCAAGTGATTAGCATTACCAAAGTAATTATAATGTTACTGATGTATAGAAGCTTGAGCATGAGAAAAACCTGAGGGCATCCTGCATGTAGTGCTGCCGCGGTAGATCCACTGTTCAATATCCAAGAAAAAAAAGGCACGCATCTAAGTTGATCAACCCATTCCAATAAAAACAATGATCTATTCAATATTGATCTATTTAGTTACTTACCTTCCCCCGTGATGGATTACAGTTGCACATTTTGGAAAGAGCCAGCTGTACGGCACGGAACTGAAGAAATTTATAGGTCAGTAAATGGTTAATGCAGCAGCTCTGAAAGGAAATCCTTTGCATATAATTTCAGGAAAAGAAAGTTACCCAGAGAAACAAAAGATCCTGTTGCTGAAGAGAACAGTCCCACCAGAATTCGAAGATCCACCGGAAGCCAATCGAATGGCCGCATCCAAAGGCTCGTATCCAGCTGAGAAAAGGATGAATATGTAATTTGTGATCTCTAGGACAGCTTTGAGCACCAGAAGAAATGCATGAGGATTACTGAGAAAGCCCATGCTGCACAATGTGAAAGAGGTGTTTAATAAAGGGAAGGCGTTGTCTAGAAAAAATCTTTTCTGATCATGGCACATAAATTAGAAGATGACAGTAGGCAATAGCTGAGATTTAATCTACATGTCAGTCTTAAGACTCTTACGCTGCTCAAGATGCTTGACTTTATTCTTAGGTATCAAATATTGTAATAATCAATGAGGTATCTAAGAATGGGGGGAAACTACCAAGTTCATCAAACGACGAGACGTGTGTCGGGTTGTTTTAGACCTGGTATTGTATATCTAACTATCCAAATCTATAGTATTCCTAAAAGAGAAAATAAGAAACCATGTTGATGTCCCTTCTATAATTTCTGGTAGTCCCCTATATAATTTCTGGTAGTCCCTTTAATAATTTCACTCCTATTTTTATGGTTCACTCTTTCATACTTAAGGATAGGATAAGGAATGAGCGTGGCTGTAATGAGAATGTTAACATGGATGAGTGGTAGCACAATAAAGGATATGATAAGGAATGGGTATATTCGTAACAAATTGGAGGTCGCTCTCATCGAGGATAAGATGAGAGAACCGCTTGAGATAGTTTGGACATGTGCGGAGATCAATAAATGCCCCAATTAGCAGAGGCAAAGTTGTAGCTAATGGTGCAACTAGGGGTAGGAGTAGACATGCCTAGAAGAACGTGGATAGAGGAATTTTAAAAATGATATGTTAATTGTTAATTTAATCGAGGAGACATCCCTTAACTGAGGAGAATGGAAGAAACAGGTTAATTTAGTCGACCCTAAAATTTCAGGATGCTTGTTGTTGTACTCTTTCATAGTACATGTTTACACCTATTTTAATAGCCTGTTATAGTCTTATAATATATATCTTTTAATGAGTGCATTGTGGCTCTATCATAAGAATTACGTACGTAGAAAAATGATGGGTAGTTCTTTTGCATGTAGAAATTAATAATGAAAAATAAGAAACATTTATCAAATTATTAATTAATACATTTTTTAAAATATGGAGAAGCACATGTCCTTTTTTAATATACTCTAGGTATTACATGTTTTTTGAGTAAATAAATGTGGATATATTCGTTATTGTCTGAAGTGTAGGATACAAATGAGCCTGTGCATAATGTGTAACGCAGGTGAACACAGTAATTTTGACAATGAGAAATGTCATGAATATCATAAACTTTTCTAAACAAAACTAAGGTTGGATCCCCTTACACTATACTTCAATCTTGTTGTCATTATGTTGACTCTCAGGTCTACTTCGGTAATACAATTTTGAAAACATGGATTCATGAAGTTTGGCAAAATCTAAAATTGTGATACGTTTGGATACTAAATCAGAGTTTCCCAAACCAGAGTGTGGGAGACCCCAAATGACTGAATCCACGATCCGTGAAACTCCAATCTGATTGGATTCATCCCAAGTTTGTGAAACTCCAGCCCTCTCTTCTCTTTCCCTGCATGTTGCCAAATAATCACTAAAGTCGGTGATGCGGATGCTCCAGAGTTTAAATCGTGGTCCTTTAAGCATACAAACCCTAGGTCCAGACACTTTGTAGTCAAGTTAGGCCTCAAAGGTTTCACAGCATGTATAAATAACCTTCTCGAGCATGAGATACAAAGCGATGAATTGGACTTACCTTCCAATAGAACTAAACCCAATAAATATTGGTAAATGCTGACCAGAAGTCTTCATAAGGAACTGTTGTAGATCAATATGATCAGCACATAATAAAATCTCTTGCATTGAATGTTCATGCGACTGTGGTAACAATATTTCCTTGCATCTACTGCATGAAAATTGCCATTCCATGGGCAGAAACCAGAAGCCACACGCATGAATGTTTGAGGGCCAATAACCTGTCATTTTACTTCTTAGACAAACAAATTTGACATATAATATAAGCAATGTTTTAAATTGCAGCCATAGCGGCCGCAATAGCGTTTTAGACCGTCAGACGGTATACGGGATGCACCGATATGGTTTTATAGCGGGTTAGGACAAACGGGCGCCATGGCGCCCGCAAATGATAATTCTACCTCCGACAACGATATTGATGGAGATGATTGAATTTGCTTTTGTGATACTTGCTTGTTGAAAACTTATTTCATTTTGGTTTTTTGAATTATGATGCATGAAACTTATGGTTGTTTGCTAGCGCTTTTGCTTTTTGGTTTTGAATAATGATGATGATTGTTCCTTTTATTTTGATCATTGATGTGTATGGAAACTTATGTGAAATGTTATTTAATCTAATTATATAATGAACTTCATTCCATTAACACTTGTAGAGCCATTTAATATAAAGGCCGCCATAAAAGCCGCTATCCGATATCCGCCATGAAACCCTCCCACCGCCATGGACTGCCATACGCGATTTACAACCTTGAATATAAAAACTGCTCATATGTCAGAGATATTCCGTTGACTGATGATGTTTGTAGATGGGAAAGAAGGGATATTATCCCACACAAGAGAATACATAAGGGGGCGAACTAATCCAAGTTCTAACAGGTTTCTGTTATTGATATATCTTTTCTGCTATATTTAAAATGAAAGAAGCATAAAGTTAGTTTATAAGTTTTCACTAAAGCAAGCATACAATAATTAAATGCCTATCGTATAGATTTTTGCAGCATCAGTGTCCGCCAGCCAGAAGCTGTTCAAAACAAATATTGAAGACAATGCCCAAACCTCAAGGCTTGAAGAAGTATGATACAAATATAGTATGCCAGTGATCCTGCTTGCGGCGCATAAGCGCTAACAATATTAATTACTTCTTCTCCTAATACAAGTTTTGTAAATATTATTCTGTCTTCAAATTTTTTTACATTAACTACATTTGTATTAGTGTTTTATCCATTAGTATACCCATCACATTTTTGTTCCTATATTTACCTGTATACCATGATTTATATCATGTATTTTCCCTCTCTAGATTTTCACCTGTCCATTTGGTTTCCCGCTGACAATCTATACTATTTTTTCTTTGAATCATTGTACCTACCAACACCATCAATTTTCCTATAAGAGTTCCAATATTCCATAGTAGCTAACCTAATCCTACTCTCATGAATAAGTTTCATTCCTTTTTCTAATCTATGAACTCGGATAGAGGAAGTGACAAAATTGTAGTTAATGACGTAACTAGAAGTGGGATAGACCTAAACGAACATAGCCAGAAGCAATTAAGAAATATATGAGCATAATGGAAGAAACAGACTCATGTAGCCGACCCCAAAATTTTGGGATAAAAAGGGCTGTGTTTTGTTGTTGTTGTACCAGGACTATACAAAGGTGAATTCACTATTTAAGTATTTATCATGTTAAGTCAAAGAAATTAGTCGCAATAATTATTGACAAAAAGGTTAGCAATGAGATTTGCAGCGGAGTATGGAACAAATGACACAACAGATCAAGTATGAAGATATGGGTAGCAACTAGCAAAAGAAACAGACATGTTGGTAACAAAAGGATGTCCATACATAAGAGCCAATTTCTATTTCCACCGTTTGGCAGAGACAAGGTATGTGGAAATGATAGGTGGAGCTACAAATTGCGCATAAAACTGTGGTAAATTCTACAACAAGTTTGGCCTCAATGGAAGAACAGAATTTTGTAGGTTTCATTACGATATTGGCAGGAACTATAGTAAATACAGAAGACTAGGAAAAACAATCGGGTTAAGCTATTCATTGACCCATGTGTGTGTATTTTGCAAATTTAGAGTGAGAAAAGGTAAAATGATATGGATCGATGAAAAGTGCTGCCACTAAAGGAATAGTGACACTATATATTCAACATTCTCTCTCTCTCTCTCTCTCTCTCTCACACACACACACACACACGCGCGCGCGCGCGCGCGCATGCCGCGTGTGTAGGAAATACAACTGTGTTAAGCTCCAGGTAACACTGACCAACTATGACAACCAGTTGGTATGCACATAGGTTGCCTTAGTTTACTCAAGTTAACATTTTATTTCAGTTGCATTTTGCAAACCTTACATTTTGGAATGAACTCTTTTTCACGTTCACTTTTATTAAGATTTACGAATTTTTAAATGTTGAGTACTTGAAATTCTTAATGCTCACCTTGAATAATTACGGTAACCACACACAGAGAAATGAATACCAGTTACTCTAAACTATTATATTAAACATGGTTGGTGTACTGATCAATGAAAATATGAAATATTTATCTGTTTTATATATACCTAAAGAATGCAAGACAATCTATGTAGAAGCAAATAGGCTGTAACGTCATAATTCAAACTAGCAACACCAAATCTACTTACTACATGGATTGTTATTTAACTTTCATCGAGTTCTAATCATTTCGGAAGATTATGTTGAAGATTTAGATAGAAAGAATTAATCTAAGCTGTTGGCATGGCTATTTGCACTGAAAATTATATTCATGTCAATGTATAGCAAGCCTATAGCTTGCAATAACTCCTTTGTTCATTATCACTGATTCAGTATTCTGTGATACATAGATATTTACATTGGTTATATAACTGACGAACAGTTACAGTATAAGCGTCGCTGCATTTTAAATACTAAATGAATTGATATTTGATTGAGATTTACCAGTGTGTAGTAATGCACTTGCTTTGTTTTGCAAAGAAAATCATAAATCAAAATAACAGGAAATCAGTTCTATTCAAATAAGGTGATACCTGGACATTCCACAATCTTCTTGCTGAAGCCATATCTGTTTATTAAAAGATAGTTATGTAGCTTATGCAAAGTTTGAACTCAAGGAAGGAAAATAAAAACTTTTGCAGAACAACCAACATTGAATGTGTCAGTGACGGGGTAACATCACAATGTTTTAAAAATAATTATTAAAAAGAAACAGTGTTTGTGAAAGGATAGAAGGGTATGCCTACATTAAACGCACAAGAATGGATCTCCATATCAGCATATGTGCTAAATTGGCCAAGTGCCAGGACTGACACTTGCAGGCCTACACTTTTATGCTCTTGTATCCGTGGATGTGATTAATGAACAAAACCAGTATGAGTGAAAAGAAAACAACAAAGAGTCTTACAAGACTTTCCATAGAACTTAACATGAAGGAAAAAAGAAAGCAAATATTCGTTGCAAATATTCGTTACAATAATGTGTATTGATTTCAAGGGCCTAGAGGCTTCTTCAACACAATAATAGGAGTCACTCTCTTGATCAAGAAAGATAAATCAATCTAAAGGTTTTCTAAGTGAGATGAATAGATAACGGCCATAGCCAACAAGAAGAGATGCTGAATTAATATAATTCTTTTCCCTAATACCTTGTAGAATTCAATATCCCGAGAAAGCTGGGAAATTTTCATAGAAATAAATAAAAAGATATAGTTTTTACCTCAGAAGTAATGAAGGCAAAAAAATTGCTATGGATTGTCTAATAGGGAGAATTAAACTAGAGTATGTTTCTTTAATGGAAGACGCGAAAGGCCAAACTCAGTTGAATAGTTTTAAGTTGAGGCTACCAAGACATGGCTAATCAAAATGCAGTTTTCTCACACTGCCTCATTATTCATTAATGTACAGAGTATTTGAATCTTACAGCAACAAAGGTGATTGCGCCCGCATGTGCCACATAGGAAGATTCGTCACAGGATCCTGCACTTGTTAGGAGATCCACTTTAACTTTTAAAACCAACAAGTGGAAAATGTGTTTTGATTAACATAAAGATAGGTTGTTTTTTGATAGTTACACAGACCACAAAAGGTAAATGGCCTAGGTTCAAAATTTCACTTCTCCACAAACCCCAATCTTCTGAGAAGAGCGGCCACATCCAGTGGAGAACATCTTTCCAGCTGACCTATTAACATGTAAATGGTCTAAGATATTACTTTCATGGAGAAATAATATTATATAAAATCATATTTCAAATTTTTTATAACAGTAATTAAAGAGGTTTGTAAGAACAGCAAAATATTAGGAATGAAAATACCACAAAATTGGACAGGTGCCAGCAGGCCCACCTCAGAGTTCCTTATCAATTATTTATGGGATGGTAATAATAATAAACATGGAATGATTCAATGGGTTCTCTTCAAGGCCGAGAAGACTTTCACTCACACCGTAACAAGTGACAGTAACTGCTAAGTCTAATTGTATCTACGTGGCACACTTTTATACGTATAAGTAAATTATTCCTTCCATGGGGAGAATTAATATCCAATGTCTTCCAGTAGCATATCCATTACAACATATTATCTTTAAAAGTGTTATGAGGCAAAGAAAAGTTCCTTCCAGACCTCTACATTTAGCCAAATGAATCAGTTGAAACATCTGATTTAACTAGCATTTACGATTAAGCACTTGGAAAACAAAGTATAGTTTCAGTACCACCCACCTTAACAAGTATCGTTTCAGTGTAAGCACACTATCTACAGTATTTGCTAGTTATGGTCCTGCTCCATCTGGAAAACAGATCATTACTTTGGGTGGCATGTTTCTGTGAAAAGCTTGCACTTGGTGCAGTCAAATGGTTAATATGAGCTTGTAAAAAATATGGCCTTCTATGCTTATTTTCTCTGAAAGTCTGTAAAAACTTCAAAGATAATCCAGATATAGAATAACTTTGACATACACACAAGACTAAAGGATCATGATAATCATCATCACTATCACCTAAGCCATTTCAAGCAAGCCATGAACATATTGAGAAGGTTAGGGATAATTTGGGCAAAATTCTTGTGACAGGCCTTTTGAGTTGCTACCAAATTTCTAGATGAAGAATCCAAAAAACCATGGAAACCGTGGCCTTATATAAAACCTTGAAGGCCGTGTCATTTAAGCTCAGGTGACCTAGAAGTATAGCTCCAGATACTCCTAGTCTAAGATACGAACATTGATTGGTTTGAAATCCATTTTGTTCTACAAATTTCTTAACTGGTTATAATTCTAATGTATCTCCATGATGTAGCATCAAGAGTAATTGAGTCAAGTTGTTGTATGATAAAGTCTGAAAGACATGCTTAAATTTACCAATTGGGGATATGTATTGCTTATAAAAATGGCATGTATCAGAATTATTAGAATAGATGCCATAAAGCCGTCTATTTTCACTATTAATGCAATAGGGGGCCGGGTGCTATAAATTGAATTTGCCAATTTGATTTTCATGTTGACACGTGGCTAGAAAAATTCTCATAATTTTCAGAAGAACTATTATTAAAGATTATAACAACAACTTTTTAAATCTCCACATATCTTTAAATAAATTTACTAAATCTCTTTAAAAATTTATAGTTAACTTTTAAAATGTTCTCATCTTTAAATTTCTGCGAAAAATCTTTAAAGATCTATACAAATTTAATCAAAAAATTTAAAATACCTTCAAATCTTTAGCCATAACTTTACGTGCCATCACATGAGCACAATACAAATATAAATTTCATGTGCATTACATGTGCTTAAAATCTAGTTGGAATAGATGTGAAAACCAAAAGGTGATGGAAGTCCTCTCTGTAGTGTTCTGAAAGAAAACCTAGACAAAACATAATCTCGCTTTGGCTTTGGTCCATGGGTACAATGTATTGGTGGGGCTAATACAAACAAACTACTATAAATTATAATTCAAAAAGATCTGCATATGAGAAAAATAGATGATACCTATATAATGATGATTGAGTTCCATAAACCATAGGTTTCCTCTGAGGTTGCACGTTATCCGATATATATAATGGATGACGACTTGACAAAATCCATCTGTTTAACTCAAAGTGGATAGTAAAGCCTTCTATGATGTCTTGCTAAGATGCTAAATGAAGTCTCTTGCTTTTCAGTTGTTGCTAGGTATGTTAGATTGTTGTAGTAGAGAATTTCTTAAACACTACAAAGAAAATATCCAACAAAACCATGTGGTTTGGCTGGTCTCAATGAAGTTGCCATGAAATGGAACGATCACTAGTAAAATCTCTTTCAACTTCCTATCTTGTTGCTTTTAAGTCAGAAAACTTCTGTCATAGCATCAAGTATCTAGTTTGACTGACGGACCAACACTATCTAACACTTTATAATTTTATTTTGATAATATCATGGTAGAATTATAGTGCCACAGAAAATTCGTCAATAAATCAATGGTTCAACACTTCAACATGTCTTAAAGTTTCCAAACTCACCTACAATGGAAATACTAAAAAAATGAGTATCTGCCCATCACAGAAGAATGGAATATTAAGAATGCAAGAACGCAAGCTATATGGACATATCGAGCAAAGTTAAAAGAATCGGCAGAAATGGGCGGTCATTTGCGATTGGAAGTCATCTCGGATGATAATATCGAATTTTTTATCGTTTGATTACACAATGTTTTCAATGCTTAAGTTAAAATTCAAAAAAAAAATTAATAATGTCTCAAAGGGGTTTTTTAAAATATGTTTTAAAGGTAACTATAAATTTTTGGGGATCTCAGTATCGATCTCCATATTGGTACTTGGACATCATTTTTCGGGATCTGAATTGGCCATCTCAGATTGGGATCAGCCGAATTTGAAGATCATGATATCAAGTACACATTGAAAGGAGCTAATGATGGAGGATGTACACAATCATCTAAAACTAACCTTTCCAACAGGCGCTTCTTGAAAATACTTGTACAACAGAGGTAATTCGCATCTGAATAGGCGTTCAAATGATGAAGGTGCACTGCACAAGGCATGAAAATTATGGAACCATAAAATGAGGCCTAAATAAGTATTCTGGTAATCTAGGACTTGCAGGAAAGAACCCAGAACGATTGAGGCAAGTAATACAGGTAGGGTAAATAACAGATTATCTGCTTAGTGCAACATACGGTAATGCTTAACTAACTCTTGCACCCTGGCAAACTGGGTTAATACATATCAGAGAAAGATTGGACAGGCTAAAGAAACATATGTAGATATGCTAGCCGAGAAATTTGAAAAGCCAGGTGATTGTCAAATATGAGCTTTTGATCCAAAACTTCTGATCAAGGGTCGTAGGACTACTGCTGAAATTTTAGGAAATAGCGCACAATTATCTGACAAAAAATAACGAGTTATATGTAATAAACTCAGTAAAATTGATAAGTGTCAATGTGTGTGTAATTAATAGCTGCTGTCTTTGTGGTCCAACTCTCTTAAGAACATGTTGGACAACCAATGAATGAACCCACAGAATATGTAATACCCAGTTTTCTTTGAACATATTTCCCGTATTTATAAATAAAAGTTTCCCAAAATTTTTCTGTTAGAATATTTCCTATAAATAATTTCCTTCACTTTCTAAAATTAATTTACTAAACTTTTATTTAATTAAATTTTTCTAATTCTTTTCCCAACCCACTAGCCCAGCCCAGCCCACAACCCCCTCACCCTTCATCCGATCCGACCCGACCTACTCTACCCGACTCGAACACCCCCAACACCACTCTCCTTCTTCTTCTTCTCTTTCTCCCTCTCTTTTCTATTCCCGCCTTCTTCGCCTGAGCCCCCACGACCCACGCTCCTCCATCTTCCTCGCAACTTCCCCCATCTCTCTCGCGCTACCCCCACGAACCGCGACCTCTTCCTCGTACCCACGTCCTCTCGAGATCCACGCTCGCCCACGACCCAGCCCTCGTCGGCGCCGCCCCCGCTAGCCAACTGCCCCCGAGATCCTCGCAACCGCCCTTCGCCTGCCTCACCTCTCACAACCGACCCCTCTCTCCTCACTCCTCTCTATCTCTTCACTAGTGAAGCCCTATCTCTCGAGCTCCTCACCTCCGCCGACGAGCTCGAACCCACCAAGATCCCCCTTCGACCTCACTGCACCGACCGCCTGCTGCCACCGCTCACCTCCACCTCACCGTCAACCCCAAACTGCATGAGCCCCCAATCTTCACGAGCCGCGGCAACCATCACCACCTTCTCCAACCTCCGAGCTCCCCACTCCTCATCTTCTCTTCCCCCAACCCCCTATCTCTTCGTCCAACAAACCCAACCTCCAAGCTCCGTACCCGAGCTCCCCTTGCCCCCTCCGCTTGCAGTCGCCGACCGCCTCCACGAGCACCAACGAACACCGCTGCCCCTCCATCTCCGAGCTCCGAGCACTTCGAACCCCAGCCAGCGAGCCCGAGCACCACGCCCCACCCGAGCTCCTCCCGCTGCCACCTTTGCCGTCGACCCCCACCAGAGCATCGCCAACCTCGCGGAGTCACCGCTATGCCACACCGTACCCAGTCCCCGTGCCATGTCATGCCGGTCCCGTGCCATACAGTACCCAGTCCCCGTGCCACGTCGTGCCAGCCCCGTGCCACACCGTACCCGATCCAGTGCACGCACCGTGCCACACCCGCACCATGCACCAAGTCAAGACCATGCTCGGTACCGTGTCACGCCCGCGTCATTACCACGCCCACTACCGTATCACGTCCGCGTCGCCACTGCATCCAGTACCGAGTCACCGTGTATCACGCCCGCTTTGCGCACGTGTCCAGCATCGACTCGAGTGACTAGACGGATCCCGCATATGGTGTCGCTTCTATATCAAGCGACCGAAAGCAAGTGAATCCATTCACTTGTTTTCATACTATAGTTAGGACATTTTATGTATAAATACAACGCTTTTAATATTAACTGAACCGAAATTGAAACTTTAGTGTAAAACACCGATTAATGTTTGCGGAACATGTAACCAATAAATTCTATATATGATGATGAACAACATATTGAAAATTCGCACCAATCAGATAATGTTTGACCACGGATTCGATACCCCCAAGTTGAGTATCGAAACAGACTAATGCGACTCTCTTTAGGTCAATCCCCATCTTTACGCCTTGATGGCGGTACCACTGATATTTATGTTTGTTTAATGATAGATAGCGACACATTAAAAGTTTCGTAGCAAAGAACGCAATTACACACCTAAAGTGATGTCCCTAATGTCTATACCGAAACTTGCGTTTTACTGAATACTTGACACCGTTAAACTCATGATTAATTCCAGAAAAATCCAATCGCAGCGTGTCTGGGTTCGTTGCGAAGGGTACTGCATAATATTTAAAACGACATGTAGCTTTACTGTTAGATATATCCTATGAACATCGACAACAAAGAACTTACCTGATCTTGGACTGCAGTCCAGAGCAGGAACTTACCCTTGACATGCATTCATACCCCTGAAACCTTGTTGTTTAATTGCGAAGTGTGCGGAGCCAATTACCATTGCGTAGAAAATTGTGTTAACTTCCCAATGGTACCGGTTTCACTGAATTCCCGTATCATTTGGTATTTAAATCATATTTTAAGTGGATGACAGGTCCGGCAGATTTCTGCCATTTCAACTTGCACCTATCATCAGTAATCTGACCATAACTCATAAACCAAGATGACTATTGTTGATCTGTCTAATGTGCTATAAAGTTAACTTACAGCCCTACAATTAGTTGAACAGTAGCGCCGCCTAATTATGCTCACAACAGGGAGTAAAATATATTACGAAACGGACTTTCAGTTCAGAAATTGGATTTCCAGCAGGGAACACTTAAAATGAAATAACCATAACTCGCAAATCTGAAACCCGATTGACACGAAACCAATTTTGCTGTATAGATAATTAAATACACTACATACTTAAAATGATTTTTCTAATCCAACCGACACCGGTTGCTCATATGTTTTTAGCAGTGCATTTAATGTTTTCCCATCCTGTTGCATGACCGATATACACGTGTAAATAGTGTTCATTTGCATCAATAACCTAGTAACCGTGTTATATTACCAAGTGATAATATTAGTGATTGGATTGTGATAGATACGTCATTGTAAAAGCGTGAATGAATAAGTGAAGTGACACGTACTTGTACACAATCAGCGGAACCAATTAGTTATTGCATTGTCAGCGCCTATGGGACATATGTAAGTGTAACTATAACTAGAATGGGACGGTTATGGAAACACTTATATTAGTGTCATAGGTAAGACGTCGAACACTGTCCATTTATCTTGGATACCAGTCGAGACATGCTTGATGGAGACCCTGTCTCCAGTTCTCGCGTAGACTTGTCATGGAGCGACTAATATTTGGATTCCTGGTCGGTGCTTGATGTAGACCGTGGGGGTGGGGTAGTTTGAGTGTGAGTTCGATCAACGGAATCTCAAGAGTCCCACTGCCGGCATATATAGCGATTTCGGAAGTCGTATGGATGGTATTATTGATTATTAGCGAGCGTGATTTGAGCCCGTGTTCCCTTGCCCCTGGGGCCTACCCTTGGATTGAGATACTCCTGCGGTGGTTGACGCTCACAGTCGGACTGACGATAGGTTTAGTGACTTGGACATTAAGACTTAGAGACCGATAGGTTTAGTGACTTGGATATTAAGACTTAGAGACTGATAGGTTTAGTGACATGGACATTGCAGATTACTGATTCGATATACCTGCTTTATGGTTTACCTGTACCGGTTACTTCATGCTCATGTCATCACTCCATGTTTATTGTTTCATGTTCATCATCATTGCAAGTGTTTACATATGTATTTATATATATTGCTATTGTGTCGCTCTGACGACCTGAGTATGCATGCTCAGAGTGAGAAGTAGACTTAGCTCAGATCAGGACCTGCCTTACCTCGAGAATACTGCGGACATCTAGATCAACGACGCCAGCGCTATCTTTCCCTTGATCTCTATCTGGTTAGTTTTATATCTGTTTTGGTAGAATTAGTGACTGCATTTCTCATTACCTGTGCTATGATTACTGATTGCCTCGTAATACTAGAAGTCGAAGTGTGACTACGGCAGGATATTTCCTTAACCGTAGGAGCATAACTGGTCTTGTCACCCCTCGTATTCCGTATTTTGGAAAGCGAGCATGACAGAATATCATGTTATCAACAGGCACAATGTAAAATGGATATCTGGAGCAAAGTAAACTGCTAGGAAATTGACTGGCACACAATTATCTGACCCAGAAAAAGGGACTTGTATGTAATAAACTCAGTAAAATTAATTTGATGTGTGTAATTAATAGCTGCTGTCTTAGTGGTTTAACTCTCCTAAGAACACGTTGGACAACGAATGAATGAACCCACGGAATATCATGTTATCAACAGGGATCCTGTAAAATGTATATCTGGAGCGAAGTAAACTGCTAGGAAATTGACTTGTCCGCGATTATCTGACCCAAATAAAAAAGAGTTGTATGATAAACTCAGTAAAATTAATATGCGTGTGTAATTAATAGCTTCTGTCTTAGTGGTTGAACTCTCCTAAGAACACGTTGAACAATGAATGAATGAACCCACAGAATATCAAGTTACCAACAAGCATAATGTAAAATGTATATCTGGAGCGAAGTAAACTGCTAGGAAATTGACTTGTAAAACTGTAGGTTCAAAAAGCATAAAGAAGTAGGAGATTCACTTGTAAAGATGTAAGTTAACAAGCATAATATGATGAGGTGACATATAAAGTGGCAGCATGGACCATGGCATCATAACGAGAAGATGCCAAGGATACAAGTTAGTGAAGCTAATTATACAAATCTTTGATAATAAAAGAGAAAGTGCAGGAAGCAGCTGATTTTAATCTTGTTACGTCACCAATTTTCAGTATTATAATTTGCAATGCCACACCCTCTAGTCATTCACACGATTCAAATTTCATTTTAGAACAAGATTGTATTGCTTCAGATATATTAATCTACATCAGAAAAAGAAACTGAAGAAACCTTATAAATATACATTTTTTCCTTGGCAATTAGACCTTACATATGACTATCACACAGTTAAATCGAGATTCAATCTATCTATATAATATATATAATATATGTAAAGCTATATGAGAGAATATTCCTTGGAATAATCCTTTATCTAGCTTGGCCTTTAGTGGAAATATTGTTATCTCGCCCCTAATTAATTCTCTTACTACATTTGGATCCCAGAAATTTTTTTATTGACCTCCTACTCAATATTTATCACTTTTTTATCTCATACAGTTAAACTTATATGGTGGTAAAATTCTGATCGACCCCTTTCTTTAAAATCGCGTTCAATTTTTTTCCTCACTACTTAAGTTTTATTGGCAAAATATTGTAAAATTTTACAATTTTTGTGTGTTACATAACACGTAAAATATTGAAAAATCAAAAAACATTTTAGAGTTATTGGTATTGCAAAAAGTTAGAAAACCCAAAGAAAACAAAATATTTTGACATTTTTGAAAAATTTGCTATTTTCATGTGCTATATATAGCATCTAAAATATTAGAATTTTGAAGGGAACAAAAAATTTGATATTTTTGAAAATTTCATGGTTTTTTGTGTTATTTGCAAAAAATTGTAAAATCGAAAAAAAAAACAAAAAAATGAGATATTATAAAATTTAGCGATTTTCGTGTGCTATAAGAAGAAAATCACTGAAAATTAGAAGAAAACAAAAAAAATTGATATTTTTGAAAAGTTCATGATCTTTGTGTGTTATATAGCAAGCAAATTTTTAAAAGACCGAGAAAACATAAAATATTGAGACTTTTGCAAATTTTATGATTTTCATGTGATATAGCATGCAAAATATTGAAAATTTAAACAAAACATAAAAAATTTAGATTTTTAAAAAACTCGCGATTTTCCTGAGCTATATCATGCAAGATATTGAAAATTTGAAGGAAACAGAAAAATTTAGGATTTTTGAAGACGTCGCGATTTTTGTGTGCTAAAGCAAGCAAATTTTAAAGCCGAAGAGCCTAGAAAATTTTGGGATTTTGAAAATTTAGCGATTTTCTTGTTGTATCATGCAAAATATTGAAAATCGCAGAAAACGGAAATAATTTGACGATTTTGAAAATTTCACGATTTTCCATAAGTAAAATATTGGAAAACCGAAGAAAATAGAAAATTTTGAGACTTTTGAAAATTATGCAATTTTCATGTGGTAGCGTGCAAAATTATTGTAGATTTGAAAAGAACAAATAATTTTGGGGTTTTTACAAATTTCAGTTTTTACAAATTTCCAGATTGTCACGTGAAAATATTAAAAACTAAGGAAAACAAAAAATTTGAGATTGTTGAAAAGTTCATGATATTCATGTGTGCATAATATTAAAAAAGGAAGACAACAAAAAATTTACAGATTTTTGTGTGCTATATTATTTGAGATTGTTGAAAAGTTCATGGTGCAAAAAATACCTAGTGGATAGAAGTTATTTATTGGTGGTGATCTCAATGGACATGTAGGTACTAGTCGTAATGGGTTTGATACTATCCATAAAGGTTTTAATTTTGGACAAAGGAATGAAGCATGTAGCTCGATTCTAGTTTTTGCCTTGTCTTATGACTTGATCTTAACAAACACTTGGTTTAAAAAAAGAAAGTCCAACCTTATCACCTTTAGAAGCGGATCAAGTGCAAACCAAATAGGCTTTTTTCTGACGAGAATGATAGATAGAGATTGTTGCATCGACTGTAAGGTAGTACAAGGTGAGAATGTAGCCACTCAACATAAGACTTTTAGTTCTCGATTTTCGATTTAGAAGAGAATTTAGGAAGATTAGACGTAAGGTGGAACCTAGAATTAAGTGGCGGCGACTGGAGGAAGGTAACCAAAAAGTTTTTATAGATCGTTTAGTTTAAGAGGCGGATTGGCAGTCTGGAGATAATTCATACAAAACATGGAACAAGATGGCTAGCTGTATCAAGAGGGTAGCTAGAGATCTACTTGGTGAGTCGAGAGGTGGTGTTCCACCATCTAAAGACACATTATGGTGGAACGGAAAAGTAAAGGCTGCTATTAAAATCAAGAGAGATCCTTATAAAGATTTGAAAAAAAGCAGAGATGCGGAGAGATTTGAGAAGTATAAAATGACTAAAAAAGAAGTTAAGAAAGCTGTTCGAGAAGTTAAAGCTAAAATCTATAAGGATGTGTACGAGAAGTTGGATACTAAGGAGGCTGAAAATGATATATACTGGATTGCTCGGATGCGGGAAAGGAAGACCAGAGACTTATGTGCAGTGAAGTGTGTCAAAAATGAAGATCGGAAGGTTTTAGTTCGAGATAATGATATCAAGGAAAGGTGGAAAGATTATTTTGACAAATTGTTCAATGAGAACTTTACCAAGAGTTTGGATGGACTTATCATTCAATCTCAAGATATAAACCGTGATTTCATGCATAAAATAAGAATACCAGAGGTTAAAGAGGCTTTGAAGAGAATGAGATCAAGAAAAGCGGTTGGTCCAGACATGATTCCTATCGAGATTTGGAGATATTTAGGAGATCAAGAAAAGCGGTTGGTCCAGAATGAGATCAAGAAAAGCGGTTGGTCCAGACATGATTCCTATCGAGATTTGGAGATATTTAGAAGAAATAAGCGTTAAATGGCTGACAGATCTGTTTAATAAGATTTGGCAGACCAAAAAGATACCAAATGAGTGAAGAAAAAGCACCATTGTACCTATCTACAAGAACAAGGGCGGCATTCAAAGTTCTCAAACTACCGTGGAATAAAACTTATGCATCGCACCATGAAGTTTTGGGAGTGAGTGATTGAACACAGGCTAAGAAATGATGTTAAGATAAAAGAGAACCAATTTGGGTTCATACTTGGACGATCGACGACAGAGGCTATTTATTTGCTTCGTCAACTTGTCGAGCGTTTTCGAGAGAGGAGAAGAGATTAGCATATGATATTTATTGATTTAGAGAAAGCGTATGACAAGATATCTAGAGAGGTATTATAGGGGACAATGATGATGAAGGGAGCCCCGTCAAGTATATTGACATAATCAAGGATATGTACGATGGAGTAGTGGTAAATGTCAGAACTTACGGCGGCCTAACGAGTGATTTTCCGATTACAAATGGTTTATATCAAGGATCGGCACTAAGTCTATTTTTGTTTACTATCGTGATGGATGAGCTTATTAGAACTATCCAAGATGAGGTACCTTGGTCTATACTATTCGCTGATGATATTGTTCTAGTAAATGAGACGAAAGCAGGGGTTAATGCCAAATTGGAGTTATGAAGTCAAACGTTGGAATCTCGGGGGTTAGATTGAGCAGGTTCAAGACAGCATATATGCATTGCAAATTTAGCAAACAGAGAAAACGAAACCACATTGGTATTACACTGGAAGGACAAGAGATATCACCGAGCGATCAGTTTAGATATCTAGATTCCATCATCCAAAATGATGGGAAGATCGATAGCGATATTAATCAAATGATCCAAGCTGGTTGGTTGAAATGGAGAAGTGCAATAGGGATTTTATGTGATCGTAACTTTCCGTTAAGGTTGAAAGAGAAGTTTTATCGGAGCACTATTCGGCCTGCTTTATTATATGGTACAGAATGCTGGGCTCCTAAGAAGCATCATACACAGAAGATGCACATAGCGGAGATGCGCATGTTGCGTTGGATATGTGGTAACACTAGAATAGATAAGGTGCGAAATGAAGATATTCGTGCAAAGTTTATGTAGCACCTGTGGAGGAGAAGATGCGGGAAAATCGGCTAAGATGGTTTGGTCATGTGCGACGCAAACCTATGAAAGCACCGGTTCGACGAATGGATACTATTGATATAGGCAATGTCAAAAAGGCGAAAGGGAGACCGAAAAAACATGGATGGAGATGATATGAAAAGATATGGTTGCCAAAGACCTCAACGAAACTATATTGTTCGATAGGAGTAGGTGGAGGCGGAAGATTCATGTGCTGGACCCAGCGTGATTCTCATGTTGGTTCATGTAGCCTACCCCATATGCTTGGAATAAAAGGCTCAGTTGTTGTTGTTTGTGTGCTATATTATGGAAAATATTAAAATCTAGAAAATAATATTTTTTTTTCGAAAATTTCATGATTTTCTTCTGCCATAGCATGCAATATATTAGAAAACCGAAGAAAATAGGAATTTAAAGATTTTAAATTTCGCCATATTTGTGTGCTATAGCATGCAAGTTGCTGAAAATTTGAAGAAAATAAAAAAAATTGGGATTTTTGTACATTTCGTGATTCTTGTGTGCTAGAACAAGCAAAATATTCTAAAAACCAAGAAAAACGAAATTTTTGAGATCTATAAAAAAAATTGTGATTTTTGTATGATATAGCAAGGAAAATATTGAAAGCCCGAAAAATGCCCAAGTGTTAGCAAGTTACTCCTTATATTGTACATATGAAGTTCATGAATATGAGAAATTACAGCTTACAAATCATATAACAATAAACTTTAAAATTAATACAATTTTTCTTTACTTTGGACTTTGTATACGCATACGGGGGCTCTTGCTAGTTAGTCGACTACAATTCAATGCTTCTCAACAAATCCAATTATTCAGCAAAATCAAGTGGCCGCCTAATAAAGCACATTTTAACAAAGGTGTCAGTCCTATTAAGTTGGAGCAAAAAGCTTTGTAAAGCTACCAGAAAGGGTACCGGTGTATATTCAGAGCAAGAACCCACTGAAATTTTTATTAGACGAATGCTCACAGTAATAATCAAGTAATATCTTTTTGTCCATGGTTAAGTTCATATAGTTATCTACAGCTAGACTGAAGTATTCAAGCATAATCTAAAATGAGCAAAAGTCTCCATACCTATAAGGTACAACATAAGGAGCAGCAATAACACATCGAACTTGATACAGCTCTGCAAGACTCCAGCCTTCCTGGATCATTACGGAAAGCAAATCAAGAATATAAACTTAATGATACATGAGAACAAACGAACATCAACATGTCTAGTTAATCAAGATTTCCTCGTGCTAATACCAAGGCGAAGAAGTTGATCACTATAAAATCACCCGCCACAGTCAAACCGTCTCCAAAAACTCGTTCAATTGCATGTAAACACTCCTGCCTATGTTGCGTTTGAATCATCTTCTTGCATGAAGAAAAGGACTCCACCTCGGAATCTGATATAAACAAACCATCAACATGCTTCTTTCTAACAAATTTATTAAATTACAAAAAAAAAATTACAAAATCTAACCTGACCCATTGCTAACATGATGAACTGAAAGGACCGGGGGACTCGAGATCGGAATAAAAACAACACCTTTTGCAGCTAAATTTGCATCTAAACTCTGCTACATAACAAGAGTATCAGAAACATTCCATTGTGAAAGTTGAAAAACACGGATACAGAGAGTAAGCCAGAAACCTGATGAGCTGAATGAGTGATGAACACAACATCATACTGCGGTTGATCACACGCAAAAGCCGCAGCAATAGCCTGAAATTTTAATAGATCAATAGATTTACTTTTGCATTTTTAATAACTAGTCTAATAACATACAAGATCAAACAAATTAGGTATGAATCAATCATTGAACCCTAGGTATCGTAAAATCACGCAACGTTCGAAATGAAACCCTAATTGTAGAAATGGAGATTGGGTGGGTGGGGGGGGGGGTGGATTACTGCGATTGGAAAGACGTCGCCTTTGGTCCCAAACGCCATGAAAATTGCTCGTGGTCTCGAGCTCTCCATGGTCCTAGTCGAAGGGCTTTGATTTGTTTCAGTGGGGGAGAGGGAGTTCATAAACAGTCGAAAATCGGGTAAATCGATTAATAATAATGTTTCATCACATTTTGCATTTTAATAAATTATATAGTTTTATTTTCAAGGCTTTAATGCCCTAATATACTTAGCACTTTGTTACATTCTGCCTTACCGTCGTGTTTGTTTTGTATCGATTTACTCATATAATCATGTAAACATTATGAAAATGGTTCGCAATGAATAAACCAATGTAAAAGAGACACGACGGTAAAGCAGAATATAGCAAAGTGCTAAGTATATTAGGATATTAAAATGTTGAAAAGAAAATTATAGGGTATTAAAATGCAATGGTTTGAGGTATTATTAAGCAATTTACCTCCAAAAATTTAAGGAAATTATTTAGTATACAGGATAAATAAATTGTTTTAAACTTATAGACGATTTCATACTAAATGGGTGTGCTAGATAAATGGATCTTTTATAAATAATCTAGATGTTTTTGGAGAATGGAAATTACAGCCGATGTAGCAAAAGAACGGCCCTGCAGCCCATACCATCATGAACACTGCAAGAAAAGGATTACACATCTTAAAATTAAGCGGCAAAATATATATATTCCAAGACGAGGGTTTCATGCAAAGGTACGAGATTTAGGTTTATCCAAACCAATTGATACGAAACACAATCATGTGTTGTCTATAATAGGGGGGGCTCGAGGGGTTTTTTGTTCCTGGCGCCAACAACTGCAGAAAAAACCGATTCTATAGCTTTTGCAGTGGAAGAAAAACCTTTCTTAGTTTCCAGCATAAAGAACGATATCACCTTTGTTTTTTTTTACCCTTTTTCTTTCTTTCATTTCCTTAGTACAAGGAGAATCTTCGTGTTGAAGGATAATGGCTTTCTTTTCCTTAGTATAGATTGTTAAAAGTTAAAATATGCTTCAGTTCTTCCTGAATGTCGATCGTCATAAACAAAGGAAGAAATAGAAATGAACCAGCCAGAAAATTGAAGCCGGATAAGAGCTATGGCAGGGTATCATTCTTCTACTACACCATTGGTGGATAATGGCTTTCTTTTCCTTAGTATAGATTGTTAAAAGTTAAAATATGCTTCAGTTCTTCTTGAATGTCGATCGTCATAAACAAAGGAAGAAATAGAAATGAACCAGCCAGAAAATTGAAGCCGGATAAGAGCTATGGCAGGGTATCATTCTTCTACTACACCATTGGTGTTGTGTTGCACATGAGAAATGTGAACTAATAATAACTTAATATAAAAAGTATTTATTTACAATATAGTGGCGTGAACGAGCCGGGATGAACTTGAGTTCGGCTTGTTTATTTAGACATGCTCGAGTTCGATTCAAACCGAGCTTGCTTGACCCAAGTTCAATTTTGCTCATTTATCTTCGCTCAAGTTTGGTTCGTTGACAACTCAATTACAAAACGAACCAAACTCATAGATGAAAGAACAAGTTTGACGCTTGTTTGAGAGTTCGGTTTGTTCATACCATCAGCACAAAAGAATACTATTAAAACATTTTTTGACATTATTTTATTATATATGCAATTTGGATTTACTATTTGTTTGTTTGGATAGTGAACATTAATTTAAAATACATAAAATATATAAATGAGCCACACTCTATGAATACTCAAGTTATGAATGAACGAAATATGAATGAACAAAACCAAGGTCAGCTTGAGTCTGAGTTCAGTTCGTTAAGGCCTAATTTCTTAGCTCAAGTCCATTTCTTTTATTAATGACCCAAACTTGAGGGAGCTCTTACCGAACCAAACTGGGCCGGTTCGGTTTGGTTAGAAACTCTAATTATATAGTAACTCAAAACATCCATTTGTATCCTTCGACTTGTACTCTTATCTTTTATCTTGTCATCAGCTCTCCTTAAAATGCCCAAAATAAGGCTGCTTTGATGGACCGGTTGCACTCATAATACGAGTGAAGAACAATGATATGATTTATGCTTTAGGAGCCAAGATAATCGCATATTTGGTGAATAACAAGGTAACATGGAATAACAAGGTAACATGTTAAAGAACAAAACAACACCGGTTAAGCAATTTCTTTTCCAAAACTAATGGAAACGTCTTTGGTGCCAAATACCGCTCCTTCGATCACACATCAATCGAAATTTATACCAACCGTCTCCAAACAGTTGAATCTAACATCTACAACTGGATGCATTTCCATACAGCTACAGCTACTGGATTTATTATCTCCTCAAGTACATGAAATCTAATTCAAAATGGGAACTCCCTCTATAATCAACTCAAATACAGATTAAGCTCTACCTAAACCTTGAACTCATTCAAACCAAGAACCTTGTTTAAACAAAATAATATACTATATAATTAAGAATATACTTACAAAGGTCCAGTTCTACATCAATCCTACCATTTAATAAGGCAGTGCTCCAGCGATAAGCATTACACTATTATTAAAACTAAGCTGAGCACCATTCTACAATATTATCGGAACTGGGAGCTCATACAAACGATTCTAACAGGAATTCAGAAACCCCCTACGGTTTGCCCAATTTGCTTGGTGAAAACCTGCACTTTGCCCTTTATTTTAGCAACATTAGCTTTTCCAACCTTTACTTATTTTTTACCCCCAAAATCCCCCACATTAGACTTATATTACTTACAAGCAGTTAAGGAAGCAATAATAGAAAAAGGGACAGAAGTTCAGGGATATTTTGGGAACAAAATCAAATGAAACAATGACACATTTAGGATGAAATGGGTAGAGTGCAGGTTTTCAAACCCAGGGGCGATTTTCTTCTATTTGAGCAAACGTGAAGGGGGTTTCCTGCAATTTAGCCTATTTACACAATATTCAAATGCTTCAATAGCACTCAGCCCAGAGAGTCCGATCCAGTTCCTAGTATAATGGGCTTCCTGAACCAATACTGCTGGAACCTCTGCCTTGCATACTCCATATAATCGAAGTCAATATCATTTACGTGTTCCTATTATAAAGAGAATTAAATCAGTACACTAAAGTCATGAAAAAAACTCCTAATTAAGTTCATTGTGATAATAAGCGGCTTACAGAAATTATTCCCCATAGGCCCCACACAAGGTGACTTGCCAGGTTATATTTCTCAATATCTTGGAGCAAATTTTCGACCTCTGCATTTTGTTGTTCCTCACCTGAACAAGAAAATGGTATTTTAGAAAGAGATTCAAGAAGTTGATAAGGAGAGCACAGGAATTTAAGTTACCGTGTCTACACGTTTGTAGCAAAATTTTGGCATGAAAACATATACTGTAAATTTTCACTGCTTTTAAATGCCTATGGTTCCATGGTCATACTCTTAGAATTTTATGAATATAAGGTAACTTTCTAAGGCAAGAACGCAAGTGTTTCACACTTTCACTCCAACATCAAAACTGAGAAATTGAGTCAATTAGCATATTCTTAGATATCTTAAATTTAAACCTTTGATGCACTAGCAAGACACTGTATCACATCTTTCCGAAATTCATTACACAATTTAAAAGCTGGCATATATCTTGAGTGAGCTAAGGTTTTAAAAAATATAGGAACTAATGAATATTTTTCTTATAAACCCTAGTGCTTACCTGAATCTGAAGCACTGAGATATATCTGAACAAATTGTTTGCGCTCCTCAAGATCTGTTGCCAGTTAAAAACAGGTCAGTCCCCATAATAATTAATAGTCTAGATTAAAGGTGGTTGACATTAAAAATATTCTGAGCATCGACAATCACCAACCTGGATATTTACTAAAATCCATGACATGAGGTGTTTCTGTATGGTAATCAGCACACATCTCGCAAAAGTGATTAGCAAAATCATATGTGACAGGGTTGAAACCAGCATACTCATAGTCCTAGAAATAAAAAAACGAAAGCATTAAAATCATATACCATTTGCACGATAGACAAATTCAAGATGCCTGTTTAGTGGATTAGGATAAAAAGGTTGAAAGAAACAAGTACAAGAATGTCGTTGCGACAAGAATAGTACAAGAATACCATCGAATCTTGAAAATTAGTGGAAAGAGCTTATAGACATGTATAAGAACAGAGAACATAAATGATTGAATGAAGCAAATATATCTTATTCAAACAACTCGAGAAATATAGTGTAGACTGTAATGTGTAGCGACTATGATGTTTGCAGTTTATAGCATAAACATGTCCATCACTGTACGCTTAATTGATATCCGCCATAAACTGATTAACAACAGCTTCAGAGTTTATCATACCCAAAAATGTATCATCTTGAGACAATTTAACAAGTTTATTTATCTAGGCATGACACATCAAGCATGTGTATATGAATGCAACTACATAATTTGACTGTTAGGAAAGCTATCTAATTTAAAGCAGGACTTTTGAACTCGAAACATCTTCTTATGTAACAAACAAAGTACTACCACGTGAAGTTAAAAGTTTTGTCTGAAAATGCTCCAAATCTACCAACTTTCATATTTGTAATGATACTGAATAAAGTTAAGCTTGTTTTCAAAAATCAATACCTCTTTAGCTTGTATTTGTCTCATGAATCAAAGCAAACTAATTTTCTATAAGTACTCGATTTAGTTGCCAAATTAAGTCCTAGCAGCCACCATAACTTCCATCAGGCTGCTTAAGTGAAGATTCTACCTATCAAAGTTTTGTCTGAAAATGCTCCAAATCTACCAACTTTCATATTTGTAATGATACTGAATAAAGTTAAGCTTGTTTTCAAAAATCAATACCTCTTTAGCTTGTATTTGTCTCATGAATCAAAGCAAACTAATTTTCTATAAGTACTCGATTTAGTTGCCAAATTAAGTCCTAGCAGCCACCATAACTTCCATCAGGCTGCTTAAGTGAAGATTCTACCTATCACCAGCACATACCAAAAGATCAGAATTTTATGCAAACATGTATTATGAGATCCAAAGCTGAACACCTTAAGAATTTAATAACTCTCATCAATTTACTTAAAATTCTCATCATAAATGTGAAGATGTTTAGAAAATTATAACAAACAAAACCCCAAAGTAATAAAAAGATTAATAAACCAAATTGTATAACAAAGGGACTCTTAACACACACACACACACACACACACACATCGATAGAAGTGACATAGCTATGAACTCACTATTATAGTGATCTGTCTGGTCTCTTCATCAATCATAATGTTACCATACTGAAGATCATTGTGGCAAAACCCTATCCTCTGATCTTCCCGTGACAATAAATTTTCCAAACTATTGATCTCTTCACCTATACTATCTAACCGAAATTCCTCAGCTTCTTCAGAAGAACACATTCTCTGGGCAGCTTTAAGCCAGTTTCTGAAGGAAAGAGAAATAATAAGTTTACATAATTGTTAGCAACATGGCTACTACAAGTGAAATATGTGTTTTAGTAAAAATTACAAGTAAAAATTACAGCACTACCTTAATCTTTCCCACAGCAGCACATTCTTTGAACCAGGAACATCAAGGTTATGAAACTCTCTCAGTTTTAATGCAATAAGTGCAGATATTTCTGGGTCGCGTAGATCAACTGCTGAAAGAGTCTGAAGTTAGGAAACAACCAAGACAAGATCAGAACAGGTATCATATGCATATCACATGAGATATAATTCTTGGTTTCTAGCATGAGATACAAACTGATATTCTGCACCCAAAATTAGGCAAGGCATGATAATACAATATAAGTTGCAATGCTTCTCAATATCATATGGGACTGTACCTTTACTTGTCACGGCAATGATTTCTTAATGACATTTCAAATAGTGTTTCTTTTCTATTTTCATTTGTACAAGTTTCCCTATTGTTAGATACCTTTGTTTTTTTAATATTTTATATGAGTATAATAGAACCTTATTTATAATTAAAAGAAAAGGCTAAGAAGATAGTAAAATAACATAACACATTAAAAAAAATCATTATAATGAATGCTACCGCAAAGAAAATATATATATAGGCAACACAAGGGACTTTGCTCTGGTTCATTTGCCATTCGTTCTTTTTTAAATTAAGAAGAAAACTCACATTTACAGCAGCAGCAAGTCAGTAACCACTGTACGTTTTAATTGAGATACTCAGTTATAAATCCATATAATAAAATGGTTGCGTCATAGAATAGCTAGCACAACAGAATGCCACTAAGAAGAGAGGTCGCCATTAGAATGTTGAAGTCTACATAACAAATTAAGAATTCTTATATGTCATTGTCAAACCTTAAAAAACTTTCAATCCAAATAACACTCATATCATTTCATTCATAAAAATTCATGCAGCCTGAAGGGAAAAAACTAACCAGCAAAGTAAAAGCTGCTACTAATATGTGAAGGTAAATGTTAAGATACGAAGAAAAGGATATTGAAACTAAATGTTTATTGTAGATTTGTAATATAGAACTATCAACTTTAGCCTTACTGTACCAGTAAACAATGACCCATTAATAAGAAAACCCCTCAAAAAAATTTACAGGCTTTTAAATACCTAAGAATCTTGGGTGGAAAGAATTGCACCTAATGTTTCTTCTTATCAGTTAAGGCATCATTCTTTTTCAAACAGAAAAACCCTTAAAGGATTCCTATCAAAGATCTGTTTAACTCGCAATCTTTTTAACTTCACAGCTTGTAGACACAAGACAACCTGATATAGATTTATTCTAAGCATACAATAAGGTACTAATGATGCCTATTCTTCTTGAGGAAAAGCAGGCTTGTAAACACATAATCTAAATTTTTAGGACCAGATACAAAGTTTGTCAAGCCAGGTATAGCTAAAGCATAAAGCTTAAAACCCCCCAAATATGCTGGTTACACTTTCCAAACTTTTCCATGCAGCATCTTATGCTAACCAACTCAAGATATACAAACCAAATGATTAAAAAAAGGAAACAGAAGGAGCATTGTATATTATTTTAACATGACCCACCCAAAAAATGTGAAGGGAATATGTGGAAAATTAGGAAGTAGACTCCATGTGAGGGAACATGGTACACTTATTTCGTCAACTGTATATTTCAAGATCACCCTGCTAAGCAAATCCAAATTTCAAACCATCAATGCTTTCATACGGAAACAACAACATCAATAATTCAATTAGATCTAGTAAATTTCTTGTACCCATAAATTAGTTGGAAATTGTAAATATTTTTGTCTGAAAAATTAAAAAAAATCTTTTTGAGAGGGAGGTGGCAGACGTCCGAAAAATTAAATTAGTTAGAAAGATGGTTCCCGAGTTTGAGAGGGAGGCGGCAGATGTGGAATCAGACGTCGGGGGAGATGACGATGCTGACGGCGAAGAAGGAGGTTCTTGAGAATGGGACTGCGGTCACTTGTGGGGAAGGGTTTTATTTACTGCCCTTGTTTCTTTTTGCACCGACTACTTGACGTGTCGGTAATGGTATCTTTTGTGGATGTTGGCTTGTAAACTTTATTTTTTTGTCTTTGCTTTTGGTTGTATTCCGGACATGGGACTTGGGTGTTTAGGCGTTTACATTAAAACCTTTTTAATGACATGGGGTGGCTAATTATCCACCCTTTTTTCTCAAAAAAAAATTCAGCAAAATATCAAAATCTTACGACAGGCTTGATTTCTTTCTTGCTGGTTTTGGATTTTGCTTGTGTTGGGGTTCACTAAATTGTCCATTCTTATCAACAAATCAAATGTCTAAATAGAAATAAATAAAAATAATGGTAAAATACAATTTTTAAAAATACCCTTAACTGCGTGTTTCTTCACTGAAATGCCTTAAAATTCTTTTGTTACCATAAAAACACCATAAGTACTATCTTTCAGGGTATATTTTATTGCAATTTACACTAAAAATAAAGATTGAATCTTTATCATACCCTAGCATTGATGAATTCTTCAACTCGTCCAGTAGCGAATCTCCCGAGCAATCGAGGCCCCTGCCCGTGCCTCGACATGCATTCAAACGTTCTGATCTCATCCTCGCGATCGAAGAAAACGTCAACGCCTTGGCCATAGATCCGAACCAAGACCTTCCGCGATCTCCCCTTCGTCGGCCACTTGATCTGATAGACTTCGTTCGTCAGCGCTCCTTTCAATGGAATCACCTCCAGAGCTCTCGAATCAGCCACGTCGGTCCAATCTGATGCCAATGCATGCAGGATCCTCTTCGCCTCCTTCGGAATTCGTGCTTGCCCATCGATCAATTCGACAACCTCGCCTGCTACCATCTTTCCCCTTCAACAAAAAAAAAATGGCCCCTTTTTTGTGCAATTTCTTTGCTAATCGATCATTGAATCCTGCAGACCCTAAAAGAGCTGAAATTGATGGATAATTGAATGAAAATTATAGGGGTTGTTGATTTTCCCGCGCAAATATCGGACGAATTGTTAGAAGAGTCTTTAAGATCCGAGATCAGATCAGAATGGAGGACGAAATTTGAAGAGGATAAAAAGGACAGAAATTTTTCTAGATTCAGGATGGCTTCGATGGATAAAAATAAGGAGAAACCTTCAAGGATAATAATAGACGTTTCATATTGTGCCACATCATGGGATAAGGTCTAACTTTGATGATGGGGCAGAGGCATTGCAAGAAGTTAGTGCAATTTGCGCATGTAAGGTAGAAGATAGAAAAAGATAGAATAAATAAGAAAATGGACTTCATCAACTGCCCGAGGCATGCTATCTTTTTCTATCATAACCGGACACATATGACCGGCGCATCAAATAATTTTCTTAGAGTTTGAGGTGGAAAAAAACTTGAATCGAGTTTAAAAGATGAGAAAACGGGTCGCTGCAGGTCCAAAACTGCAGTGGACTCTCATATGAGCCGGTGAGGTCCAACGGTCTAACTGCAAAACATTTAGCAGGCCTTACTATTCCATATGAGAGGCCACTAGGATTTGGACCTGCAGGGTCCTATTATTAATAGATACAGACTTATATATTTGAATTTATCGATTTTGAACTTGTGTAAGACATAGATGTCATTAAGCTTATGACATGGTAAAATTAATATAAATTTGTAGGTGAAACGAGAATCATGCTCATTTACTTGGATATAATAGGCATTTTCTTTTGAAGATAATTTAGAAAGTGATAAATTGGATCAATTTTATTAAGAGATAATTTATCTCAATTTATACCCCTCATAACATAACTAACTACTAATTAATAATCATAGCAATTTAACATATTAATCATAATCTTAACAGCATAAATCATAACTTATCTGATTTATGATAACTATAATATCTAATATAATTATATTCAAATATCTTATAATCTAACCGTCTTCCCAAACCCACGATGGATAAACAGGAGTTTGGATAATATCTTGAACCAAAATATGCAACTGGTTGAACGATAGAGAAGAACAACACATCTAAACTATCAAGCATGGTGGGCTAATACCCTTTGGTCTCTTTCACGGATTGCAGGATGGACCGAATAACCTGTAGCCTCTTTCACTGAAAACGCTGAAGGAAAAAGATCATGCTGCTGGAAGACGTCATAAGAAAAGAATAGTTGCTAGGACGGAATAAGATCATATTGCTAAAAGACATTATAAAAAAAGAATAGTTACTTGTACTTGATATTGATGGAAGCAACTGCTTATGATCAAACCGAGAGAATTCATTTCTGAATTAGATATTATTAACTCAACTTTATTTATTTTGGAATAAAAAACTAAAAATATAAATGAAGATAAATTTTGAATCGAGCTTTAATACCATGATAAAAAAGTAAAAAACTTGATCAATTTTATTAAGAAATAAACCATCTCAATTTATACACCTCATTACACAACTAATTGCTAACTAATAATCCTAACAATCTAACACACTAATCATGATCTCAACAATATAAATCAGAACTTATTTGATTTATAATAAGTATAATATATAATACAATCATATTCAAATATATATCTCGTGATCTAACACAACAAGCCTTTTTATCGTCACACCCCGCTTCCCAATATACAGAGAAATAGACGTGACGGGCCCGCGACATATTTACTTAGAAATAAACACGCTAAGCATAAATAAGCAATATAATAAATATTCACAAGAAATGACAAGAGATATAAATAAACAACAACTTTTTATTGATTAAATATTCTTTACATACAACTGGAAAGTAAATACAATACTGGAAAGCAATGCCTAAACAATGGTAAATGAACTGAAACTAAAGTAAGTACAAGTGAACTAAAACTCTGAATCCTCAGTAAAGTGCTCCAAATCGTCCTGGCTGGGCTTGATCTCTTGCGAGTCGGGTCCTCCTGACAACATTCCAAAGAAAGAAGAGATAAAAATGCCGTCAGCGAACAATCGCTCGGTAAGTCCCAAAAGAGAAATAGATCAAGAAAAAAGAATAGATCTGGTAATTTATCTGTTTTTATTATACTAACATAGTTGTTTTTAGTTTGGTACAGAATACATCAGTGTATATGAGAGGGGTCCAACTTGCTCCGTGGATTAAGGCATATGGAGTACAAGGCCCCGTCAAAACCCACGGGACAACGGCAATGGATATTCATGTTAGGTGTATTATAGTGACTGTCCCATTCCACTTCTAATACATTTCGTACCAATCTACCCCTTAAAAACCCCGTAAATGTATATTGTATTGATTGTAATAATTTGTTGTATAAGACCTGCCGAAACTATGGTATAAGTTATTCATGTAAACGGATCGGATGTAAACGAATAGTCATGCGGTCAAGTTCAAAATACATCCATGGTTCGGTCCAATCCAGTCATGTTGCATGTTCATGTTCAAGTGTTTATGTTTTATACATTAGATTCATATTGAAATGGAGTTATAGTTTGATTGTGTTCATGTTTAGATTGTATTCGGATTAGACTGAGACTTAGATTGAGTCAGACACTTAAACAAAATTGGATTCTTGAATTAGGTTTTTGAGTTATCAGTAACTGCTGCACATGAACGGCAGGATTTGTGACTTTTTCCAAGCCAATTACCATTGATAACCCCAATTTAGTTTTCTACCTTAAATAGGCAAGCACCCACTTTCTCCGGCTCCCTGAGGCTCAAGAGAATTGGTCCCGCTTTAACCTATATTTACTAAGATTTTTATTGTAATTTAATATAACTTGAGTGGGTTTTATGAAAAATATTTTACATATACTTCCAAAATAATCCTCAAGTATTTATTTATCATATTTAGGATTTTCATGGATGTAATTTTTAAAAGTGAGATATTCTAGTGAATAAATACCTAACTTGAATAATACATGGTATTTTAGTGTAAAGTTGACTTGTATAGATTCTTGATGGTATTTTCATGAAACTTGTAATTTTTTTGTTTATAAAAAATATGGAATTTATTATATATTTAAAATAGATGGTTTGGTAATATTTATATATAATTATTGAAAATAAAATTTATTTATTAAATATAAAATCACGTTTTTTTATAAAATTTGCATTAAAATTCTATCGAGATCGTATACTCCGTGAGAAGGTCTGCATCTCGCCCTACTAGTCCGATGGATGTGTGATAACCCGCACCAATCGAATCGGATTCCCCAAAAGTGGGTTGTAGAGACACAATTGTAAGGAATTTAAATAATATAATTTAAAGAATACGGTTTTTAATAGTTATGGTATTTTAATGTAAAAGTCGTATTTGTCCCAAAAATATTGTTAAAAGGAAATCGTGCTATGTCATGATGCGTGTTTGTGAGAGGTAGGTCATTACCTCGTTAGATTTTCTAAAGGTAATACAAGCAAAAAAATGATAAAAGATGCCATATATAACTTTATGGTATTTAAACGTAAAAGCGTAATAAAAGTTGTTTTATATGGAGTTTTGAAATGAACTTGTTTATAATTATTGTTTTATGTTTAACGAATAAAGTATAATGATTTAGATAATTAGTTCTTAAGAAAAAGTTGTTATTTGAATGTCGGTATAACTCCACTTACCGACATCATTGAAAAGAAGAAGTTTTGAGATGTGAAAAGAAGAAAAGAGAGGGAACTTACTAGTTTAGGGTTTAGAGGAGAGGTTGATGAAAGAATTGGGAGCTTCGTGGAGTCATTGGGACGCCGGAATCGTCTCGAATCGTCGCCGGAACTTGACCTAGTGCTAACTCCACTTGTACTCTTCTTTGCCTTGGAAAATTTTGAGGATTTTTGAGAATTTTTGACAATAGATTTCAGAATGAAGAGGGCTAGAATATGATGTTGTTGGGTTACGGCAGCGCCCCGGCCATCAAACCGTGGCCAAATGCGGAATTTTTTTTTTCTAAACTGGCGCGGCCACAACCCGATACCTGGATGTACTCTAAACCATATACTAGCAAGCAATATAAAGAGTTAGGAATGGTTATACCGAGTTGATCCGTATCCTTCGGTCTTCAACCATCATCCCAAGCTCCTAGTGGTTGCGGATCGAATTTGGTCACCGGTCTTCCACCATCTACGATGATCCACCTGAGAGAAACAGCGCAAGTTTCAGCCTCGCCAAGCAAGGAAACCGACGCCCCAAGGTTGCTAGCAATGGAGAGTGGAGGTGTAGGAATGTTTTACTATAATTTTTCTCTCATCACAAATGCTCCATGAGCAACTTAAGAAGATGAAGAGGAGGTGAGGAAAACATGTGGCATGAGCAATCATGGAAAAATGGCTAAGTGTTTTCTCCAAGTGAGAATAAGAAAGTGAAGAAAACCAAGTGAATGATCAAGTGAAGAAAGACTTAGCATGGCATACAAAGAATCATGGCTACAATAATTTTCAACCATAAAAATATCTCCTCATTTTACAATAAACAAATGTGTGTCATGCCTCTCTACATGCCAAACCCATGCTCATGCCAACTCACCCTCCACCTCATTTCCAAATGATTTTCTAAAATGAAAATCAATTAATGAGGTGGCCATCTTCTAAAAACTATTCCGTATAAATACGGAATACAACCTGGTACATGTATCGAAATACATATACGCGTATTCGTATAAAAATACGAATAGCCAAGAGAGAAAATGAATAGTGAACAATGATACTAGAATACATATATATAAATATATATATAAATTATTAAATCAAAACTTGATTTAATAATCCGGCTTAATCCTAAGCCGCTAGTATTATCAACCGTCCGATTAAAATCTGTGCAGCCTGTACACATATTTAATCGGACACCTGTATGTACCAACATACGTCATCAACACCATATCACCTGAACCGTGAAAACCCTCTGTGTGGGACTCTAAAGACTCGTCAATACTCTGGCAGTGGGTTTAACCATAAGCACGTCAGCAGCACTAGCTGTACGTAACGGCTACCCAGGTATTGAGCAAAAGGAAGGCCGACGAGCAAACTCATCCAAACCCCTACCGAGCCTGACAGTGACAATATTCGTACAGTCCAGTCTATTCGTCTAAGAGTGTCGCATATCGAGTCTGGGGGGGTGAATAAAATTAGACCCCTAATAACGCGATAATTAGTGTTCGTACGTAACCCATCACCACCTGAGAAACTATCGATTCTGGATCGGTAATTCTCGTCTACCTGATCGAGAATTTCTGGTGATGGCCACCTATGCACAACGCGACATCAACCCCCAATATCAAGAGAGGCGAATCCCCAATGATTCGCTCACTTCCTCCATGTGGCTCGGACTGTACCCAACAAAAACCTATTTGCACGACTCTTTGGAGTCGTGGTAGCATAGTAATCAAAGCACAGTGGGAACTCACACGAGACAAATGACGATCTCAGGTCGACAGACTAACCTGTACACATGTCACCTAGGAACTGCTATCTGACAATAGGTATAATACCAACTAGCAGGTTCCCGGCGAGTCCGTCCAGTGTACTCATAACGCAATGAGCACCTGTATACTATCTTGGGTGAACAAACTAACACCAATGGCTTGTGAGACCGGGCTACCGTCCCTCGTCGAGGTCTCGATCAGTATACACTAGTCTATTCTGGAGTATCGATACCCAGTCTCGAAACTCCCACGACTAAGGACATTTAAGGATTTGCTTATAGACTACCCAGCTCCTACGTATATGATCGCCATCATAATACTGGTAGTAAAGCATAAATCCTATGGGCTCTATCAACATGTAATAGTGATCTGTAATACCACATAAAACATGTACATGATGATAAAGACAAACCAGATAGTATACTATCATCTCGAGTAAGACTGTTCTACCAGTATAGGTCCTCCCTCAATCATCATAATCACCTGCCTGCGATTATGATAATTGCCTCGAGGGCACTATAGCCAACAGATGTGGTATTTATAGGATGGAATTAGAGTTTTGAGAATTGAAGAGAGAATTTAAATGTATTAAAAATAGGATTTATGAGTGAATTAATACTCTCTGGATAATTGCAGGGAATTCAAACATAATAGGGTAGTATGGGTAGGCCAAAGGATTGGGGTTCAGAACATGGGAGCATTTCCAACGGGAGAACCTAGCGCCGACGGCCCTATAGAAGATCTCGCCGGTCCACTGTTGGAGTTGGGGGCTTGGATGAATGCCACGTATCTAGGTCGGTTCATATAACATTCAACACATGTTTGATTTTACCAGACTTTTCATTTTATGTGTATTGCACGTGTAAAATTTTGGGCTTCCAAAAGTTTAAAAGAAAAATCAGTAACAATATATGTGGCTGATGGGATTCGAACACAGGGGCTATGTCACAGCAATGTAAGGCTTTACCAATGAGCTACAAGTGCTTTCTTGCTATTCTTACACAAATTAAATTTATAACTTGTGCTCAGGCTTGAAACTCTATTCTGTACATTAATTTGAAATTTTTTGTGCAATGAAATTGGAGTTGTTACATTCTACCCTCCTTACAAGAATTTCGTCCTCGAAATTTACAATTATTTGAGGATTAGTTTACAAACAAGTAAGGGTATCTTGCATGCATGTCGTCCTTACGTTCCCACGTTGGTTCTCCTGGTAAATCTTTTCTCCACATCACTCAGACCAAATTTATTTCCTTGTTCCTATGTGGCTTTACTTTTCTGTCCAAGATCTCAATGGGTTGTTGTTCACAAGATAGATCTGTCTGTACAGTGAGCTCGGAGTGATCAAGAATATGGCTGGAGTCGCTCACTTATCTTCGAAGCTGGGATATGTGGAATACATTGTGCACTCCTTCCAATGAGGGTGGAAGTGTCAAACGATAAGCCACATCTCCGACTCGTTCAAGTATGTCGAACGGTCCAATAAACCTCGGACTGAGCTTACCCCTCTTTTTAAAGCGAATTACTCCACGATTTGGAAAGATCTTTAAGAACACATGATCTCCCGGCTGGAACTCCAGGTATCGGTGTTTTGCATCAGCCCAGTGCTTCTGTCTGTCTTGGGCTATGCGCATTCTTTCCCTGATCATGCTAACTACGTCCACAGTCGCTACGATCATCTCTGGTCCAAGGAGTTCCCTATCTCCGATGTCGTCCTAACTTAATGGTGAACGGCACTTCCTTCTATAGAGAGCTGCAAAGGGTGTCATTCCAATACTCGCCCGGTAGCTGTTGTTGTACGAAAACTCCACAAGGTGTAGGCGATCTTCCCACGATCCTCCGAAGTCTAACATACACGCTCTTAGCATATATTCAAGGATCTGAATCGTTCGCTCAGACTAACCAACTGTTTGTGGATGATAAGCTGTGCTGAAGTTCAGACATATTCCCAGGCTAGCTTACAGACTCTGCCAAAACGGCGATTGGAATCTGGTGTCACGATCGGAGACAATGTGTTTACCGCCAAAAATAGAGACGAAACCGCGTAGGTCGTCTTTCCTGAATTTAGGGGCAGATGCTATTTGGTTTTATCTGTCTACCTCTCCGAAGATGCCAAGTTTATTTATGGCGCTATGTATCGAAGGTTTAGACATATGCGGCCGTTGTAGTAGATTTAGTCAGATTCCCCCTCGTTGTGAGGGTTTTTTTATTGTGGGGACGCTCTTCCCTGCAGGCGCAAGCCCCTGCAATTAATTACGTTACCGCGTAGCGATAACCACTTTCTCCTGCTCCAGAAGGTCACTTCGTGTCATGTATGTTTGTTTTATTTTTGGTTGCCCATGGATTGTATACAGAGACTAATTTGTATTGTCGCCCGTAGGGCGTGGATTAGTCCAAATCCGTATTTTCTTAGATTTGGGTTTGGTTTGATTTAAGAATCGTTAATCTTGTTTGAGATTAAGATCAACTTAAATATTTGTTAAGGATACGTTAATCCGATATTGGACTAAGATCTACTTAACGGGGGTTCGGGATCATTTTTGATTCAACGAAAGAGTATTTAGGCACATTTTAGTTTAAGGATGTTGCAGTCCACAGCTAGTTTAAGGACATTACGGTCCGTAGATAGTTTAAGAACATTACGGTCCAAGGAATTGTTGATTGTCTGGACCCGCCACTTCTCTGAAAACGTTGAAGAATTACAACGATATATATCAGAGGTGTGGGGAGATATACCCTTGAACCAATGTCAGTTGGGAGATCTGTAGTTGGGTTTGGGACTAAGACCAATTTAGAAAAATTGTGAGCACATGGGCTCGGTTGATCTGAATTAGGGAGTTTTGGTCAACTTGGACTCAACCCACTCAGTTTTTGAATAAAGTGTTAAACACTTGTTTGGGCTCGGTCCCTTTTCTGTGCAACAATGTTGAGCATTGATATGGGCTCTGACGCTCACCCTATTTTTTTGTTTTTTATGGAGTGTTAAATACTCTTTATGGCGATGGGCTCTATTTACAGAGCAATTTATGTTAAATAGCGCCCACGTGAGGGGTACGTGGGGCGCTCGGTGCTGGACACCAACCACTGAGTGCAGAGCACTCTTTATTAAGCAACGCCCACGTGAAGGGCACGTGGGGCGCTGGGCGCCAACCATTGAGTGCTGACACTCTTTATTAAGCAGCCCACGTGAGGGGCACGTAGGGCGCTGGATACCAACCACTGAGTGCTAGGCACTCTTTATTGAGCAGTGCCCACGCGAGGGGCACGTGAGGCGCTTGGTGTTGGACGCCAACCACCGAGTGCTAAGCACTCTTTATTTGGGCAGCGCCCACGTGAGGGGCATGTGGGGCGCTTGGCGCCGGGCGCCAACCACTGAGTGCTAGGCACTCTTTATTGAGCAGCGCTCACGTGAGGGGCACGTGAGGCGCTTGGCGCTGTGTCTTTCTTTGTGTATTTTTCTGAAGACTTCGATTCTTTGTTCTCCCCTGGATCTTCAATCCCAAGAACAAATTCATCCCCATAAGAATTAAATTTTCGTTTGTGGAAGACTTGTCTCATTGATCTTAGATCCAGGGAAAGAACTATGTTCTTTTATGAGAGTTAAACCCTTGGGTATGCAGATGAGATACTACGATCTCTATTTACCTTGAAGAAAGTTCTTCTTCCTTCTTCTCTCTTAAATCTTTTCTTTGCTTGCTCTTCTTTTTGAACTTGAAGTTTATGGGGGGGGTTCCTCCCTAGAAGACTTGAGGTCTTGGGGCCTTTATATAGTGGAGGCAAGTTTGTTGATTTAGTTAAAGAAATCTCTCATTGAGAGATCCTTAACTGATTTGGGGATTTTATCCACCGCTGGATCTTTGATCCAAGAACTTCTGTTTTACAAAAGATATTTTTCTTGTTTTTAATAAGATCGGGAAAATATTTTCCATACAGAGCTTATTCTGTAGCTTGGTGATTTTTAATCACCATTGGATCTTTAATCCAACAGTACTATATTTTACAAACCGTAATCTTTCTTGTTCAGAAAGATTGGGGAAAATATTTTCCCCTCCAGAGCTTATTCTGTAGCTTGGTGATTTTTAATCACCATTGGATTTTTAATCCAACGGTGCTCTGTTTTATAGAGCGTAATCTTTCTTGTTTAGAAAGATTTGAGGAGTATTTCCTCAATCAGAATTTAATTCTGTGTTTTGATGATTTATCATCTCCGTTGGATCTTTGATCCAACGGCAGAGAACTTTTAGTTCTGGCGCCGGCGCCCTCGTGCGGGGCATGTGATGTAAGGCGCTGCCTCAGAGTTTTTTAACTCTCGGCACTGGCGCCCTCATGCAAGGTACGTGAGGCACTGCCTCTTTACTGAAGGTGTCTTTTCGCGTTCTTTCTTTGCTTTTCCTAAGTCAAATGCTTGGAAATAGTTTCATCATGCACAACATTTTCTGTGCTTAGACTTAATGTCTCCCTTCATAATCTGAAGCAATACTTTTCTTCTCTTTCACTTTCAGAGAATTATTTCAACAGAGAAGTGCTATGGCTTGTAATCGTCCACATACTCGCCGGCAGCTATGGGAGGTGCCTATTAAGGAAATTGTTCCTCGTTTTACTGCCCGTCTGGTGAACCCTGACCAATGCGATACGGTGCTGCACGAGCTCTTGACTCGAAGAGGATCTCCTCTCCCCATCGGCTCCATTTTGCTCCGGATGGTCTTCTTGTCCGTGCTCGATGATATTCCTTCTCATCCAGCGGAGATGACTCAGGCGATACTCGACGCAGCGGAGGACAAGATCGAGTGCTTTCATGAAGCACTTTTGATCACCACAGTTCTGAGGGATCGCTCTGTTCAGCTGCTAAACCAGATACGGGCTCAGCGAACCATCATGTCTGCCTTCGCTGATGGGCACGGTGCTGACCGATGGGGAGCGACTCTTCGTGAAGATGGCCGCTTTGCCATGGTGGAGAAGGCAGAGAGGGAGTTAAAGAATTTTATCAATAGTTTTGTGAATTCCTATACTTTTGATCCCATGTATTGTGGTCTATTTCCTGTAGAATAAAATGTTCAATTAAATGCTTTCTTTTTGTCGTCGAACACCCGTTCTTCCTCTGATGTGTGCGTATATGAATGAGCCCGATTTCACACATATCTGTAAACGAAACTTAAACCGGTGTAAATAGAAACACATAGCTCTTGGCCGAAGATTTTGGCGAGAACAAATGCCCCCCACTAGTTTGCCCACGTAAATATGTACGTAGGTGAAGTAGTGCAGAATTATGCATGGCCATGGAATTAAGGGCTTAGGAGACAAGTTTAGGGTCCTTGTAGCCTAAGACCTTTTTCGTCTTCATGAGCCGTAAGGGTCTCAAGAAGGTAATTTCTCCCTACGAGTCGAGAGGATCCCATAGGTGTATTTTTTTTTCTTAGGAGTCGTGAGGACTCCTAAGTGCGTTCCCTCTTGAGAGTCGTAAAGATCTCACAAGAGAATTTTCCCCTTTACAAGTCGAGAGGACTCGTAAGTGGTTTTTTTTCCTTGTTGATATTCAACTTTGGAGAATGTGGCCCGTAGATAGTCCATCTTGATCTCCTTGTAGGAAAGCAATGGCTTAAGAAACAGGTTCAGATCTGCCGTCTAAGACTTTTCAACTTTATGAGCCGTGAGGGTCTCATAAAGACTTTTCTCCCTATGAGTCGAGAGGATCCTGTAGGTGTCATTTCTCCTTAGGATTCATGAGGACTCCTAAGTGCGTTTTCTCTTGAGAGTCGTAAAGATCTCACAAGAGAATTTTCCCGCTTATAAGTCGAGAGGACTCGTAAGTGGTTGTTTCCCTCCTTGTCGAGATTCGACTTTGGAGAGTGTGGCCCGTGAATAGTATGCAATAGTCCATCTTGGACCGACTTGCAAGGCCCCAGTGCTTAGGAAACATGTCCTTATCCCTATTGCCTAAGGCTTTTCCCTACGAGTTGAGACGAATCGAGCAATTCTCTCCAGGACACTAATTTCCTCATGAGTCGAGACGCATCGAGAAGTTCTCGCAAGGGTTTCCTAACGTCACAGTTAACTCCTGCTAATGGAAGTCTGTTAGGGTCTGTGGTGCTAGGGTTTTTTTTACCCGTCGCACAGTCGCGTTGGCCGATATACTCCCCGATATGCAATCTTGCTGTTCGGGTAGCTCCGCGACCGTCGTGTCTTTGATCCCTTCGGGGGCTGGACAAGACGTCTTCAAGTAATCTTCCAGGTAATATTTCTATCGAAAGAGCAAGCGTTAGGGATATTCCATGTCGCTTTTTACTTGAGGTTAGGCTCAGTTTGGGAGCCTCGATGAGTTATGACCACTCCACGTTAGAGTGGGATGGTCTCCGATAGTCTTTCAGGTCTCATTTGAGTTGCCGTCAAGACCCTGAAGCTAGGGATCTTCGTTTGCTTCGTTTGTTGACATTGTGTCTGCAATATTGCGACGCACGTCGAGGTTGTCTCTGGGTTGTCTGTGAACAGTCGAGATTTGGAACTAGGGAACTTTGCCATGGCTCCGTTTGTTGATGTCGTGCCTGTATCCTGCTGGAGGGAAGAAGAACGTTGTTGGTTGATCTCTAGGCTATGGATGCTGCCGTCGAGACTTGGAACTAGGGACTCTGCCATGGCTCCGAGGTAGTCTCTAGGTTGTCTGTGAACCATCGAGATTTAGAACAAGGCGACTCTGCCGTGGCTCCGAGGTAGTTTCTAGGTTGTCTGTGAACCATCGAGATTTGGAACTAGGGGATTTTGCCGTGGCTCCGTTTTGCTGACGTTGTATCTGCTTCTGGTTGAAATGAGAAGGAACGCCGTTGTTGATTTCTAGCTGTAGATGTAGCCATCAAGATCTAAATTCTCTTTGACGAAGCATGGTGGGACGATATGGTTCCCTTTCTGTTTGTGCTCATTGTAGGGTGTTTTTCGTCACCCCATTGAGATGGGAATACGCGCGCGGTTGTCAGGCGCATTACAGATTCCCCCTGCCTAGGGTAGGCTGGGGTTTATTGATTATGGGGATCCGAATCTCCGACAGCCACAGACTAAGCTGCCGTTAATTACCCCTCACCTTTGGAGCGAGAGAACCTCCGATTGACGGGTCAAACAGGTCATGCGAACTCAACATGCAGTGTGCATATGTGTTGAAAAGGGTTTTGGATATATCAGAGGGACCCACAGAGTTTTTGCGGAGGGTCCCACTACCCGGATAGCGGGCTGGGGGTCAAGGGGGCTAGCAGCCCCTTGCGGGGTGCGGGGCAGCGTCCCGTTAGAAATTTTTTCTAACAAGGACAGTGTCGTGGAGTGTGTGCGTATCTATATATACATACATACATATATATAAGAAGGGGAAAAAGCGTCCAAAGGACGCGTGGGAACCAGCGCCTCACGTGTGTGGCATGTAGGCGCTGGGCGCTGGCGCCTCACGTGCTTGGCACGTGGGCGCTAGGCGTTGGGCGCTAGACGCCTTGGCACACGGGCACCAACGCCCCACGTGCTTGGCACGCGGGCGCTGGGCGCCAGCGCCCCACGTACTTGGTATGCGGGCGCTGGACGACAGCGCCCCACGTGCTTGGCACGCGGGCGCTCGACGTCAGCAGGAAAAGGGACTTAGTCCCTACACTGGGAGCTGTGCTCCCGATTTGACTTATGGAGTTGAACTCCCGACAGAGATTAATTTAGGGAGTTAAACTCCAATAGATCTTGAATGGAATTAAACTCCTAAAAATATTTAGAAATGATCAAAGGGGGCTGCTTTGTTTCTCCCCTGAGCCTTGGATCTTTCCCAAAATGGGGTCTTTGGAGATGAGTCTCTATCTTCCTCCTCTTTTGGCCGGATCTTGAAGAACAAGAAGTATGAGATTTTAAAAATCTCTTATTTTTGAGATCTGATGGGAGATCTGAGTTCTCCTTTGTGGGTTTTGTGGTAAAAAACTACTTCTTTTTTAGAAAGGAAGAGTTAAACTCTTGATTTAATTCAAAAAGAGGAAGAAGGTTTTAGACCCTTGAGAAAGGGGGAAAGAGGCACACAAACCGTAGATTTTGAGAGAATGAAAAGTGTCTCATTTATTCATCATCATGTTGCCTTATATAGGCTTACACATTTACGTGTAGCCCCTTGGGCTTTACAAAATGGCATTTTACCCATCCCATGTCTCATATGCTCATTTCTTTTGCACATAAGCCATGGGCTTTACAGAAATTTGGTTTTATGCCCATTTTCTTACATTCATGCATAAAAAATTACATCAAAATTATTTATCGCATGATTTTTTATTCCGGCATGGGGGAGGCTGGCCGCGGGGCTCGACCTGGGCATGGGCCTACTTGCTTGGGCTTGGGCCCGCTTACTTGGGGTTGACCTTGACTTTGACTTGGTCAATTGGGGTGTAAATTTTGACCCCAACACCCATGGATTGTATACAGGGGTCAATGTGATCTCACCTGCAGGATAGAAATTTCATTTCATTTTTTATTTCTTTCCGCGATACTCTATCATTTCAGCTTTTTATACCACGAAAGTCGCGATTGCTCAATCATTTCGACTATTTTTTCGCGGTGCCCAATTATTTCGGCTATTTTTCTTTTTCTTTACTCGCTGCCTTTTATTGCGAGTTGCCCAATCATTTCGGCTATTTTTGTATGCATATATTTTACTTGCTGATTTTTGTTCCAAACTGCCCTATCATTTCGGCTATTTCTCATGCATTTTTGGCTCGCTGATTTTTTCTGCGAGTATGGGACTCAAGACCTGATACCAATCTTAGCATCAGCATCGCTGCGACTGGAATATTGCCAGGAGCGAATCATTATTTGCCGTGAAAGGACTTGGAATTTGATATCGATTTAGGCATCAGCATCGTTACCACTGAGACATTTTCAGGAGCGAATCATCATTTGCCTTTGTCGATTCGAGCAAAGGTGGCTTAGAAAACATGGTTAGGATCCTGTCGACCAAGTCTTTTGACTTCATGAGCCGTAGGGGTCTCATAAAGGTGTTTCTCCCTATGAGCCGTGGGGATCTCGTAGGTGTGTTTTCTCCTTAGAAATTGTGAGGATTCTTAAGTGTGTGTTCTCTTACAAGTCGTAAGGATCTTACAAGAGTGTTTTCTCCTTATAAGTCGAGAGGACTTACAAGTGTTGTTCACCACATGAGGACATTCCTCGTCATTGGTGGGACTTGGTGAAGGAACGTTTATTTATGCCCGTGGATTGTATACAAGAGACAATATTGAACCGCTTGTAGGGCAATTTGGGGAATGTGATGGCTTAAGAACAGGTTCAGATCCCTGTAGCTTAAGGCTTTTTGAATCCTACGAGCTATGAGGGTCTCATAGGGGAAATTCTCGTTACGAGTCGTGAGGATCTCGTAAGTGCAATTTCTCCTTAGGAATCGTGGGGATCCCTAAGTGTGTTTCTCCCTTGTGAGTCATAAGAATCTCACGCAGGTATTTTCTCCTTACAAGGTCGAGAGGATTTTGCAAGTGTGCAAGAATTTTTTATGAGTTTGCACCCTTTCGGGTTTTCACGAACTCGCTGGCAGTCCAGCTGTTTTTACTCACGGAGCCCTTTCGAGTTTTCATCCGTGCCTATTTCGCTTGTGGATGTACCCCTTTTTTGTACGATGAAACTCTTGAGAATAGTTTCACCGCAATGTGATCCATCGGTTTGTCGGTGGGATTTGAGTTGCAGTCCTCACCGCTGGGACTTGTGGACTTGCATTCTACTATCGCCGTGTTAGAGGCAACGTTGTTAGTTTAAAGACATCTCGGTTCATCGTTAGTTTAAGGACATCTCGGTCCATATCTAGTTTAAGGACGTTGCGGTCCATAGCTAGTTTAAAGACGTTGTGGTCCATGGTATTTTTTGAGGCGAGGTTTCGCTGAATACTACTTATAGAGTTTGGACTCTGGGAGATAGTGAGCAGACATGAGCATCGTCATCTATCATTAACCTGAGCCGTGACTTGTCAAGCGTAGTATTTCTTAAGGAATCGGTCGTTTATTGGCCGGAAGGGTCTTTCACCGTGCATATCCATGCGCAAGTAGGCCCACCTTGGTAGACCTTGTCTCTGATGTACGGGCCCTCATAGTTCGGCTCGAATTTCCCCCGTTTAGCACGATTGGGGATCATAGGTCTTTTTACGACTAGCACGAGTTCGCCTTGGCGGAATGTTCTTGGCCTATTCAATCTTTCGTATGAGCGCGTCATCCTTACTTTGTAAGCTTTTAGGTTTTGCTGTGCCATGAGACGAGTTTCATCAAGGGCGTCTAACTTCTCAAACCGAAGATGGGCATTCTCTTCGTCTGTCAGCTCGTATCGAACTGCTACTCGTAAAGAGGGTAGCTCTATCTCCAAAGGAAGTACCGCTTCCGTGCCGAATACTAACGCAAATGGCGCTGTGTTTGTGGCCGTCTTGAAGGTAGTCCGATAAGCCCAGAGAGCTTCATGCAATCTCTCGTGTCAGTCCTTTTTATTTCTGGACACCATTTTCTTTATGATCTTTGTCAAGGTCTTGTTGAAAGCCTCAGTTAGATCGTTATCTCAGGGATTATAGACCGAAGAGTATCTTCAATCTATTTTATGCTGTTGTGCGAAGCGACTGATTTTGTGGCTTCTGTAAGCCGAGCCATTATCCGAGATGATCCGTCGCGGAGTGCCGAACCGGTAGATGACGTGTGTTTTGAAGAAATGGATGATGTTCTCCGTCTTCACCTCTCTTAACGGTATTGCTTCTGCCCACTTAGAGAAGTAATCGGTTATTGCTAGTATGAACCGATGTCCCTCGGATGATGATGGTTCGATGGGCCCGATTATATCGGTCCCCCACATTTCGAACGGCCAGCTAGCCAGCGTTGGGTGTAGCGGATTTGGATGCTGGTGGATGAAGTCCCCGTGAATTTGGCACGAGTGACACTGCTTCGCATATTCGAGGCAGTCCTGAATCATCGTGGGCCAATAGTAACCCATTCTTTTGATCTTCAGCTTCATCTTTGGCCCGACTTGCTGGGAACTGCAGAATCCGTCATGAGTTTCTTGGATGACTCTCCTTGCTTCTTCTGGTCCCAGATACCTTAGCCACAGGCGATTGAACGATCTCTTATATAGAGTATCATTGACGAAGGCGAAAGACAGAGCTCGCTTCATGAGCTGATGTCTTGATGATGCGTTTTCGGGCGTATGATGAGATTTGAAGTAGTCTACAAAGACTTCTCTCCAATCCTTTGCCTTTTCTTCATCCTTTATTTGGAAGTCCGCTCGTTTGGTCGCTTCCTCTTCTTTAGACGACTCCGGAAATATTTCTGCTGGCGCGAGAATCCGGTGATTTTGCACAATTATCTCTACGTTATCGAGGTTTTCGTCGACCAGTTCTTTAGCGAGCTTGGCTAACGCATCCGTCTTACTATTTTCCGTACGCGGTATGCTTTCCAGGGGGTAGGAGGTGATTTGCGTCAGCAATTGCTGCACTCTTTCACCATACCTGATCAGTTCTGGCTTGCATGTCTGGTAGTCGCCATTTACTTGGCTAACGACCAGCTAGAAGTCTCCATATATGAGGAGATTTTCGATTCCCATGTTGATAGCAATCTCGAGACCTGCTATCAAAGCTTCATTCATAGCTTCATTGTTTTTTCCTGGCTCCGTTAAGGAAAGGGCAAAACACATAATCTCTCCTTGTGGAGTCACGAAGATAAGGCCTATCCCGGCTTTAATCATGGGGGTGTTTTGCTTTCGCTTCTTCAGGGAGGACGCTCCATCGAAGTAGAGTTCCCATCGGGTATCATTCCCTTCTTCCTCCCTGTCAATTGCGTCAAACGTGTGTTCGTCCGGCAACTCACAGTTCAAGGGAGAGTCAGCAGGTATCGGATTCTCAGCGAGAAAATCGGCGATGGCCTAGCCTTTTATTCCCTTGAGAGGTTGATATACTATTGAGAACTCCATCAAGAGGAGGGCCCATTTGGCTAGCCTTCCTGTTAATATGGCTCTCGATATCAAATACTTGGTAGGATCCACCTTTGATATGAGTTGGACCTCATGTGCCAATGCATAATGTCGAAGCTTCATTACCGTGAATATCAGCGCCAGGCATGCTTTTCGATGGGGGAGTAGTTATTTTCTTCCCCCAGGAGAACTCGACTCAAATAGTAGGGAGCTCTCTCCTTTCCCTGGTCATTCTCTTGTGTCCATAGTGCGCCTAAAGAACCTTCAAAGGCTGTTGTATACAGGATGAGGGGCTTTCCCTTGACCGGAGTGGTCAGTACCGGCAGGTTTTGCAGATATTGCTTGATTTCATCCGGTATGTTTTGGCATTTACGATCCCAAACGAACGAGGTCCCCTTCTTCATTAGATGACTGTAAAGGCGGCATTTGTCGGAGAGGTTAGCTATGAACCGTCGGATATACGCGGGCTTTCCTTGGCGAGACCACAATTGTTTAAGAGTTCTTGGCACGGGCATTTCCATAATTGTCTTGATCTTTGACGGGTCTATTTCGATGCCCCGGTGTCGTACGATGAATCCTAGGAATTTTCCCGAGGAAACTCAAAACGCGCATTTCATAGGGTTCATCTTCAGGTTGTACTTCCAACGGCGCATGAACACTATCTTCAGATGCTCCCAGTGCTCTTCGTACGATTTGCTTTTCACCACGAGGTCGTCAATATAACATTCGACAATCTCGTGTATGAGATCATCAAAGATCTTTGTCATGGCCCTCTGGTAAGTGGCGCCAGTGTTCTTCAGACCGAAGGGCATCACTTTGTAGCAGAATATGCCCAGCGAGGTCCGGAAAGCAGCGTGCTTTTGGTTTTCAGGATGCATCTTAATTTGGTTGTACCCTGATGATCCGTCCATGAAGGAGAAGACTTCATGGGTGGACGTGTTATCGATCATCAGCTCGGTAACAGGCACTGAGAAGTCATCTTTCGGAAAAGCTTTGTTGAGATCCCGAAAATCTACAAAGATGCATATATTTTTCTTCATTAACGGAAAGATATTGGCGATCTAGTCAGGGTATTGAACTTCTTGGATGAAGCCGGAGTTGATTAGCTTCTTGACTTCGGCATTAATACTCATCTCAAGCTTGAGCCATATTCTTCTTGGCGCCTGTTTGACTGGCTTGACGTCCGGCGATATCGCCAGTTTATGCACAGCTATCTCTGGATCTAATCCCGGCATCTCGGAATAGTTCCATGCGAAAAAGTATTTATACTGCATAAGTACGTCCTTTAACATGGCTACTTGTTTCTCAGACAGCAGCTTACTTACGAACGTTGGCCTTGACTCATTCGTCGTCCCCAAGTCGATTTTTCTCAGCTTGTCTGCTGTGACGTGTATTCCATCTTCCAGCTCTTTTGGCGCCGGTGGAAATTCTAAGATCATCTCGTTCTCATCTTCATTTGCGAAGCACTAGGGGAGGTCGTTTTTATTCTCATGCTCTGCCTCCTTTGAGAACATTATCACGTTGCAGGTACGAGTTCGTTTCCAAGACCGATATTGATCTGGCTCTATTCTTGTCCTATAGGTTGCTTTTGGCTCATGATTTTGTGGTGGGGTTACTCTCCAACTGTCGGATAGAGCAAACCTGCCTTGCTGATATTGATTTTCAACCCAGTTTTTGAAGGTGAAGCAGACTTCAAGAGGATGTCCTATTGCTCGTTAATAGGAGCAGTAAGCCGGGTGATGGACCTCGTCTATTTGTTCGGGGCGCTGAGACTCCAGGAGCACCATCATTTGATGTTTCATGACAAGGTCGAAGATTTTCCTTGTCTTGTCTTGAGGGAAAGAGTACTCCCGACCCATCTTCTTCATAAAAGATGAGTTCCAGCTGACTTTTTCTCGCTCGCGTGGCTTCTTGGATCCGCTTCGCTGTCTTTGAACACTGTCCCTATTCTTGATCTTGCTGTTGTTTCTAAGTCGGGCTTTCTTTCTGCCATGAGAACGCACAGCGGGTTGAGGGTGAAGGGGATCGTCATCCTCTGTAGCCTGCTAAATGATGCGTTGCGTCTTGGCTTTCTCGTAAATGGCCATTTCGCAGCTATGGTCATCCAGAACCTTTTGACCCGCTTCTCTTATTAACTTATCAATCTGTTCTTCGAATGACGGGCTTGGTATTCTCATGGCGGGATCTCGCTCTGCTTTGACATCAACGCTGTCCGTAAATGCATTTGCTTATCTACCGGAGTTATTTATGATAAGGAAACCATAGAACCTCTCCCGTTTATTGGACTGAACGTATCCAAGGCCAGTCTTCTCCATTCTCCCATTGGGCATCTTCCGCTGAGTCCCAGGAACGTCCCAAATCTTGTTATAAAACCGGGCTTGTCGAGCAGTCTGTTTGAAGGGTACGCCTTGGCATCTCAATAGCCTTTCAATCCCTCTGCGTAGTATCTGGGCAAACGGATAGGTTGAAGCCTGTCAAGCGCAGGTTCGGCACCGTGCCATATTTCTTTCCCCACTTTAGTCTCCGTGGATTGGTAGAAAAGGATCCCCTTCTCACCTCTTTGCTTAGGAGGGATGTAGAAGGTCTGCAGCTCTTGCACGCTGTACGTACCAAATGCATCAAGTTCTTTGTAATGTCGCTGCGGGACCAGGGTAATCTATAAACTCCGGTCAGCTCCAACAAAGGTCTGTATTGACGGGCGGACGGAGAACACTGCGTTGGCCTCGTCCTCAAAGTCATTTCCAAAGACCGGCATAGGAGTAGATGGTCCTGTCCTATTGCCTTTGGGTTGTCCCGAGTAGTCCATCTCTTCATCTTCTTCGGTATCGCTCCCGAATATCGGGATAGTGGTGATGGCTTTTTGTTTATTCTCCGGTTTGCGACAAATTTCCATTCTTCGAAATCTGGTAAGAAGTACTTGGCATCTTCATATTTGCGAACTTCATTTACGGAGAATGGGTTCAGCTCCCCTGTAACTGTGTACTCGAGGCCGTCCTTGAAGTACTTCATACACTGATGTTGTATAGAAAGGATGATGTTGTACTCATATAACCAAGGACTGCCGAGCAAAGCATTATAGCAAATCTTGGCATCAATAACATGGAACTTGATATCGGTGACGAGCGGCCTAAAGCGTAGTGTCAATATTACAGACCTGAGCATTTGTGATGACTGCGAGTCGAACCCGGAGATAGTAATTTTGTCCCGAGCCAGGTGTTGAACATTCATGCAAATCTCCTTCAACACTCTTACATTGAGAAGGTTGACGGATGACTCGTTGTTGACCAGAATCTTCCCTATCTTAATGTCGTGGCAATACCCGGTTACATACAGCGGACGGATGTGCTCGCTTGTTCCAAGAAGGAGGTCTTCATCGCTGAAGGTGATATCGGCCGTGTGGAATTCTTCTAGCTCGTCCTTCATCTTTTCTTCCGCCAGGAAGGCTTGAAACTGGTTGGGCCCTTGTAATGCCTTGATCAGAGAATCTCGTGCATCTTTAGACAGGAGAAAGGCATCCAAGATACTCAATTGTGAGGGTATCTTTCTCAGATGCGCCAGGACATTATAATCCACATTGTTCTTCTTGAGCGGGTTCTTAGTTGTGAGCTCTTCGACAACTCTATCATCTAGAGCAATCTCCTCAGGAACTTTTTCCTTTCCTTTGTCCCTTTTGTCCAAACCTATGTTTGAAGGTCCGGGATTCTTTTCAGGCAACGTACGGTTACGCAGCTGAATGTTCTCACAGTTCTTCATCTCTTCTTCTTTTTCATAGGTGGATTCCTTGAAGAGAGGGCCGAGAGCTATTTCTTTGTTAGAATCGCTCCCGAAGGTAAGATTTTGAGGTTTTGCTCTTGTCGGGATGGCATCAACCATATGACAGTTATCGGTCGTTCCTTTACGCTCGTCTATCGCGCTTCTCTGTTCCCGACGGGCTTTGCGCTTCATTCACTTAAATTGTTATCGATGGGCAACGTATCCCTGCCACCATTTCTTGAAGGCATTACACTTTTCGGTAGGGTGCATGACCTTCCGATGGTATAAGTAGTAGTTCAGAATTACATCCGGTTCGTCGGGGCATATACTCCCAGAAGCATTTTCTTTGAAAGGTGGAAGCTTCATTCCCATTGACAGAGCTATGGCGAACTGCTTCCTTATCTTGATTCTGCTCCTGCTGGTGACAAGGGCACTTTGATCCGGTTGAGGTACTTTATGGCTTCTCATCACCGGAGCTTTTTCGGCCTGACACCGGCGCTTGGCCTTTTCGTAAATGGCCGCTTCACGTTCTCGATCAGCTTTGCTCTTTTGAAGAGCTTCGTTTAGCAGCTTATCGATGAGGTCATCTGACGGTTCCATGGGTTTTGGTTCTGGATCTGCCCCTAGTTTCTCTACTTCAGGAGCCTCTTTGCCATTTATCGATGAGTGAGAGATCATGTAGTAACTCGCTACATAATCCTCGGGTTCTTCCGAAGAATCGTCTCCTTCATCAATGTCACTGTTTCCGTCCTCAAGAACATGTTTGAAGAACTCTTCCAGTGTGACTGGGGTCCGTGCCTCTTGGTTGTATTCCTCCAGTGCATCGGTGTATTTCTGCAGACATGTATGATTGCCGTTGAGCTGTACGTGCTTCTTGGCCTTCTTCTTTTTCTTTGAAGACTTCGGAGGTTTGGCCTGGAGGGTTTGTCCATTATTACCAACTTTTGGCGTTGGACGCGGTTTCAGCATTCCGTTAATAATTTCAGGCTCCAACGGGCTTTTACACCTAATCGCCGGACATGCTTGAATATCATTCAGCATTCTTTTAGTTTTACCTGAAAGGACCACTTCCCACGGAGCTTCCTCTACAAATGAGCACGATGCCCCCGGCATATCCACCTTTTTAGGAACGTGCTGCTGCGGAGGGTTTACCTTCCAGTTTTCGGACAACGCGAACCTGCCCTGTTGGTACTGGTCTTTGACCCAGTTTTTAAAGACGTAGCAATCTTCGATTGGGTGGCCCACTGTTCGGTGGTATGGGCAGTAATTGGGATTGTTAACATCACCCGATTGCAGTGGGTGTCTCGGATCCGGCAGAGTGATGAGCCTGTTGCGCACCGCTAGTTCAAATAGTCTCCTCGTTTTATCCCGGGAAAACGAGTAAGGACGTTTCAACTTCTCTTCGAGGGATCGCAGTCTGCTGTTTTGGAGAATAACCGGTTTCGGGTCACTCGGTTGTTGTTGAGCGTTGGCGATGAAGGTCGCTTTTCCTTTGCCCTTTTCATTCCGAAGATCTGTCTTTAAAGAGGACGGCCTATGGCCCATCTGGTCCATTTGAACCAGTTTGTCAATCAAGGCCTGGAAGGTGGTCGGCTTGAAGAACATCACAAACTGAGATATAGTTTCCTGAGGATCAAGGGTCCCTACGAACATGCCCACAGCAGGAGCCTTTTCTATGCGCTGTTCACACTTTGACCATAGGTTATGCCATCGAATTGCGTATTGAACCCAGGTCTCTCCTGGCTTCACCTTGGCGTTGATTAATGCCGTAAATGTCTTGATGGAATCATTTGGAAGCTCCGAATACCATTCAAATGTTGTCTCCGCCAAGCTGCCAACAAATTAGCGAAGCAACAGTTTGTCATCGTCCCCAGTATTACCGCACAAAGCTCTGAATTGAGCAACATGCTGATGCGGATTAACCGTCCCCTTATACACATGGAATTTAAGGATCGTATATCTTGGCGGGTACTTAATTTGTTCGTACCAGCCCGGGTAAGGTCACCCAGTTCTAACGACCTGGCCTGCCACTTCGTTCGCTTGATGAGCTCGTATTTGTTGAGCTATGTAGTCATCAAGGGTAGATTTGGAGATTGTCTCCTCCCTGGCTGCTGATAAGGCCTGAGGAGGGTTCGATGTCTCCCCTCTGTCGTCTTCAATGATTATTGGAGGGTCTTCGGCAGGAGGGTCCGGCTGGATCATCATCCCAACCATGTCTTGGAACAGAAGCGCCATCTGTTTTATATTAGCCGCTTGTTCCGCGGCATCTTTATCTTTCTTTTCAAGCACCCTTCATAGGAATTCGGTGTCGGTCTCCTGCTCCTGGCGTTGTTCCGACGATACTTCTGGGCTTTCTTTCTGCCTAGTGAGTGCGACCATTCTTGTCAACATTTTCTGGAGCTTTTGTTATTGCTCCTGAGCTTTCGTTACAGACCGTGTGAGTGGTCGATGACTCATGGAAGCACGACTATCCTCTTTTCCGGATGCCATATAGACGGTATGCACAACCATGTCCCCAGTCTTGGGGCATTTGGGTCCACTGCCTTTGAAATTTGCCGCGGGCAAGGGGATCTTCTCCAACCTTCTCCTCTTATAGGAGGTCGAAGTTGAGGGGGCCGTTGCGGCATGCGCCCATGCAGACGATACCTTTCATGGTATGGCAGAGGGATGGTCCCCCTCTTGCCGAGCTTTCGTCTTCTTCAGCCGAAGAGAGTAATCTTTGTCAATTACAGAGTCTTGGGCTTTCCGTCAAACTCTGTGGATCTTGGAAGACAACCGCTGAGGAGGCTGTTCTGACTTCGCCTGTGTTGTGTTTTCAACAGGAGGAGACTTCTTCAGTATGGCGGTTGGAGAGTTCTTGCGCACCTTCCTGAGTAGCTTGAAGCTGTTCCCAGTTGGAACAGTAGCATCAATTTCCACCATTGGAGCTGATGGGGTAAGTCAAGAGGGGGAACTGCCCCCAGCCTTCCTTATTCGGCGCCAGTGGCAACGTCGAGCATGTCATGTAGATGGGAATGGTTCAGTTACGGGAGTGGCTTCTTCATGCCCCCTACTCTGATGGGGTGTTGTTGGTGTCAACCTGTCGAAGACCGACATCCGCTGAGAGGGAACGGTCAATCTTGCAAAGTTCGACTTTTTGGCAGGGGAAGCCCCTTTGACGACTTCGTCTACCGGAGCTGGAATGGCTATCTGCTTCGGGATAACCTCTTCAGTTATCGCGGTCCTCTTCACGGGCCCACTTGAACTTTGGCTCATCCTGTCGAAGACTGAGGCGGCAGACTTGGATGACCCGTTGAGAGGGACCGTGCTAGTTGCAAGCCGATCGAAGACCGACTTCTTTAGAGCATCCTATGATGATATTGAAGCATTGAATCTCATTGGCCGGAGCATGGTCCTGAAGAACAGTCCAGTGGTCGCCTGAGTCACATGTTCCACTGGCATTGCAAAGATGGAGGCCGCTTGGGGCCCATAAGTTACTCTTCCAGCAGGGACGGAGTGGGAGTTGTTGTTGCAATTGGTGCAGTTGGAAGCCATCGATGCCATCTTCTATTCTGCACGGAGCAAGACACCAAATCTTAGTACCTCAAATCCAGAGGCAACCATATTAAACCGCTATTCGTTCGCGAACACGACACACGAAGTGTGGAGTGGAAAGAGGAAAAGGTCCCATCGGGCATACCAGAATCTGTTTACCGCCGAAAACAGAGACGAAATCGCCTAGGTCTTCTTGCCTGAATTTGGGGGCAGATACTATTTGGTTTTATCTGTCCATCTCTCCGAAGATGCCAAGTTGATTTATGGCGCCGTGTATCGAAGGTTTAGACAGATGTGGCCGTTGTAGCAAACTTCGTCAGATTCCCCCTCGTTGTGAGGGTTTTTTTTTATTGTGGGGACGCTCTTCCCTGCAGGCGCAAGCCCCTATAGTTAATTACGTTACCGCGTAGCGATAACCACTTTCTCCTGCTCCAGAAGGTCACTTCATGTCGTGTATGTTTGTTTTATTTTTGGTTGCCTGTGGATTGCATACGGAGACTAATTTGTGTTGTCGCTCTTAGGGCGTGGATTAGTCCAAATCCGTATTTTCTTAGATTTGGGTTTGGCTTGATTTAAGGATCGTTAACCTTGTTTGAGATTAAGATCGACTTAAATATTTGTTAAGGATATGTTAATCCGATATTGGACTAAGATCTACTTAACGGGGGTTCGGGATCATTTTTGATTCAACGAAAGAGCATTTAGGCACCATCGTTTTAGTTTAAGGACGTTGCGGTCCACAGCTAATTTAAGGACATTACGGTTCGTAGCTAGTTTAAGGACATTACGGTCCAAGGAATTATTGATTGTCAGGACCCGCCACTTCTCTGAAGACGGTGAAGAATTACAACGACATATATCAGAGGTGTGGGGAGATGTACCCTTGAACCAATGTCAGTTGGGAGATCTGTAGTTTGGTTTGGGAGTAAGACCAATTTAGAAAAATTGTGAGCACATGAGCTCGGTTGATCTAAATTAGGGACTTTTGGTCAACTTGGACTCAGCCCACTCAGTTTTTGAATAAAGTGTTAAACACTTGTTTGGGCTCGGTCCCTTTTTTGTGCAACAATGCTGAGGATTGATATGGGCTCTGACGCTCACCCTATTTTTTTTGTTTTTTATGGAGTGTTAAACACTCTTTATGACGCTGGGCTCTATTTACAGAGCACTTTATGTTAAACAGCGCTCACGTGAGGGGCACGTGGGGTGCTCGGCACTGGACGCCAACCACTGAGTGCAGAGCACTTTTTATTAAGCAGCGCCCACGTAAGGGGCACGTGGGGCGCTTGGCGCTGGGCGCCAACCACTGAGTGTCAGGCACTCTTTATTAAGCAGCGCCCACGTGAGGGGCACATGAGGCGCTTGGCGATGGGCGCCAACCACTGAGTGCTAGGCACTCTTTATTGAGCAGTGCCCACGTGAGGGGCACGTGAGGCGCTTGGCGCTGAGCGCTAACCACTGAGTGCTAAACACTCTTTATTTGGGCAGTGCCCACGTGAGGGTCACGTGGGGCGCTTTGCGCCGCCCGCCAACCACTGAGTGCTAGGCACTCTTTATTGAGCAGCGCCCACGTGAGGGGCACGTGAGGCGCTTTGCGCTGTCTCTTTCTTTGTGTATTTTTCTGAAGACTTCGATTCTTTGTTCTCCCCTGGATCTTCAATCCCTAAGAACAAATTCATCCCCATGAGAATTAAATTCTCGTTTTTGGGAGACTTGTCTCATGGATCTTAGATCCAGGGAAAGAACTATGTTCTTTTATGAGGGTTAAACCCTTGGGTATGCAGATGAGATACTGCGATCTCTATTTATCTTGAAGAAAGTTCTTCTTCCCTCTTCTCTCTTAAAACTCTTCTTTGCTTGCTCTTCTTTTTGAACTTGAAGTTTAGGGGGGTTCCTCCCTACAAGACTTGATGTCTTAGGGCCTTTATATAATGGAGGCAAGTTTGTTGATTTAGTTAAAGAAATCTCTCATTGAGAGATCCTTAACTGATTTGGGGATTTTATCCACCGTTGGATCTTTGATCCAAGGACTTCTGTTTTACATAAGATATTTTTCTTGTTTTTAACAAGATTGGAAAAATATTTTCCATACAGAGCTTATTCTGTTGCTTGATGTTTTTTAATCACCATTGGATCTTTAATCCAACGGTGCTCTGTTTTACAGAGTGTAATCTTTCTTGTTCAGAAAGATTGGGGAAAATATTTTCCCCTATAGAGCTTATTCTGTAGCTTGGTGATTTTTAATCACCATTGGATCTTTAATCCAACGGTGCTATATTTTACAGAGCGTAATTTTTCTTGTTTAGAAAGATTTGAGGAGTATTTCCTCAATCAGAATTTAATTCTGTGTTTTGATGATTTATCATCTCCATTGGATCTTTGATCCAACGGTAGAGAACTTTAAGTTCTGGCGCCGGCGCCTTCGTACGGGGCACGTGAGGCGATGCCTCAGAGTTTTTAACTCTTGGCGCTGGCGCCCTCATGCAAGGCACGTGAGGTGCTGCCTCAGAGTTTTTTAACTCTCGGCGCTGCGCCCTCGTGCAAGGTACGTGAGACGCTGGCGCCCTCGTGCAAGGCACGTGAGGCGCTGTCTCTTTACTGAAGGTGTCTTTTCGCCTTTTTTCTTTGCTTTTCCTAAGTCAAATGCTTGAAAATAGTTCATCATGCACAACATTTTTTGTGCCTAGACTTAAATGTCTCCCTTCATAATCTGAAGTAATACTTCTCTTCTCTTTCACTTTCAGAGAATTATTTCAACAGAGAAGAGCTATGGCTTGTAATCGTCTACATGCTCGCCGGCAGCCATGGGAGATGCCTATTGAGGAAATTGTTCCTCGTTTTGCTGCCCATCTGGTGAACCCTGCTTTTACGGATGACCAATGTGATACGGTGCTGCATGAGCTCTTGACTCATAGAGGATCTCCTCTCCCCATCGGCTCCATTTAGCTCTGGATGGTCTTCTTGTCCGTGCTCGATGATATTCCCCCTCATCCAGCGGAGATGACTCCGGCGATACTCGACGCAGCGGAGGACAAGACCGAGTGATTTCATGAAGCACTTTTGATCACCACGGCTCTGAGGGATCGCTCTGTTCAGCTACTAAGCCAGATACGGGCTCAGCGGGCCATCATGTCTGCCTTCGCTGATGGGCACGGTGCTGACCGATGGGGAGCGACTCTTCGTGAAGATCGCCGCTTTTCCATGGTGGAGAAGATAGAGAGGGAGTTAGAGAATTTTATCCATAGTTTTGTGAATCCCTGTACTTTTGGTCCTATGTATGGTAGTCTATTTCCTATAAAATAAAATGTTTAATTCAATGCTTTCTTTTTGTTGTTGAACACATGTTCTTCCTCTGATGTGTGCATATATGAATGAGCCCGATTTCACACATATCTGTAAACGAAATTTAAACCGGTGTAAACAGAAAAAAATAGCTCTTGGCCGAAGATTTTGGCGAGAACACAATGCAAACCGGTACTCCATGTAATCTCACGATCTCCTGCATGAGTTCATGGGTATCAAAAATAGTACACTATGAAGAGTTAAATCTTACTTAGATTCAGACTTACTTCCATGTACTTCTTTGCTAGTTTCTCGGTAGATTGGCCAACTCGAAATGGGATGAAGTGAGCCGACTTTGTGAGTCGATCCACAAAAACCCATACCGCATTGTTACCTTTCGTGCTGCGAAGAAGTGCAGTCATGAAGTCCATGGTGATGTGTTGCAACTTCTATTCTGGAATAGGTAATGGTTGAAGTAAACCAGCAGTCCTGTAATGTTCAGGTTTTACTTGCTGACACACCAAGCATTTGGCTACGCTTCTGGCTACTTCACGCTTCATGCCATGCCACCAGTAATGTTGACATAGATCTTTGTACATCTTTGTACCACCAGGGTGTACTGAGTACGGAAAGCTGTGAGCTTCTTTCATCAACTCTTCCCGAATAGGACCTTATGGTACAACAATCTTCTTCTGTATCTCAAAGATCCGTCTTCGTGAATGATAAAGTCTGTTATAAGTCCACTTTCTACTTGCTCTCTAATCTTTTGCAACTTGGCATCACTTGCTTGTACTACTTTGATCTGATTGACAATAGTAGACTGAACTTGTAAGTTCATCAACCTTGAAGTATTACCTGGCATAACCACTTCTATCTCCATCTTGTGCAATTCTTGTTGAATATTCCACAATGCGGTGAGATTCATTGATAGAAGCTGGCGAATAAGTGCATCATGAACTACATCCACCTTCCCTGAATGATATTGTAGGTTGATGTCGAAGTCCGCCATGAGTTCTAACCATCTTCTCTACTGCATATTCAACTCTTTCTGAGTAAACACATATTTCAGACTTTTGTGGTCTATGTATATATCTAATCGTTCTCCAAGCAGATAATGACGCCAAATCTTCAGTGCAAATATAACGGCCGCTAATTCCAAATCATGTGTTGGATAATTGCGCTCATGAATCTTCAACTATCTTGCTGCATAAGCTATAACTTTTCCCTGCTGGTGTAGAACACATCCTAATTCTTTACTGGATGCATCGCAATGCACAACGAAACCTCCAGATTGGTCCGGTATTACTAGAATAGGTGCCGACGTCAATCTTGGCTTGAGTTCTGCAAAAACTTGTTCACATGCTTCTGACCACACGAATACTTCATCTTTACGTGTGAGCTTGGTCAGGGGTGTTGCAATCTTCGAAAAGCTTTCTATGAATCTTCGGTAGTATCCTTCTAATCCCAAGAAACTTTGAATGTCCTTCACTGTCTTTGGTGTCGGTCATTCGTTTACTGTTGATACTTTAGCTGGATCCACAGAGATTCCTTCACCTAAAACGATATGTCATAAAAATCCGACTTGATCTAGCCAAAATTCGCACTTGCTGTATTTGGCATAGAGTTGATGCTGTCGCAAAGTCTCCAGGACAATCCTCAAATGCTCAGCGTGCTCTTTCCGATTCTTTGAATATACCAGGATGTCATCGATGAAAATGACAATGAACCTGCTTAGGTACTCTCAGAAAATTTGGTTCATTAGATTCATGAATATAGCTGGTGCGTTGGTCACTCCAAATGGCATCACGAGAAACCCATAATGACCATAGCGAGTCCTGAATGCCGTCTTCGGAATATCAGACTCTTTGACCTTTACCTGATAATAACCCGAACGAAAATCTTACTTTGAGAAAACACAAGACCCACTTAGCTGATCGAATAGAGCGTCGATTCGCGGGAGTGAATATTTGTTTTTTATCGTGACTTCGTTCAGAGCTCGGTAGTCAATGCACATTCTGTATGAACCTTCCTTCTTCTTTATAAGCAAAACTGGAGATCTCCAACTTGAAGTACTGGGACGAATCCATCCTTTCTTCAGAAGTTCGTTCAGCTAAGTACGGATCTCCTTCAATCCTTCAGGACTTAAGTGATATGGTGTTTTGATCACCGGTTGTGCACCAAGTACCAAGTCAATATTGAATTCAAGAGCTCGATCGGGAGGCAAATATGAGATGTCTTTATGAAATACATCTTCGAACTCTCGAACTATTTCTAGCTTATCTTCTTCAGCTTGTATTGTTGCAATCACTGCCTTCTTTGGCTTAGCTTTATAGGTGCTAGGTTCCAGGGTTCGGTCTCCTCTCTTGAAATAAAATACCGATGATCTGGTATCTCGAACACTTCCCTCCTTTGACGACAGTCGAAGATAGTGCAGAAAGTTCCTAGCCAGTTCATTTCCAAGACTACGTCGAAGTTCGGTATGTCCAACACCTTGAAGTCTGAATAAAATTCTCTGCTGCAGATGACCACTGGACACAGGTCGTATCCCAAAGTTTCCTTTAGAGTGTCGTTCCCTGAACTGACATTCCAGTTGGATACGAGCGGCTTTACTAGAATCGCATGAGTTCGGACGAACCGTTCCGACATAAAGCAGTGTGATGCTCCAGTATCGAAGAGTGCTAGTGCAGGAAGTGAGGCTAGTAAGATTGTATCTAGGTCGTGTAGAATATGTTTAGGTATAGGAAAAGATATATGGATGTAAACAAGTATTGAACAAATTTGAAAGATGGGAAGTTAGCAGTGATGACTTGGCCAGTGGCTTCAGCTTCTTCCATAGTCATTGTGAAAGCCTGACGCCTTGATATATTCCTCCTTGCTAGGGGAGCATTCCTCTGTCCGTTCCTCTGTTCTTGAGGTAAGTTCCTTTGTGCTAGATGGAACTGACGAGGAGGAGGTACAGTAGGTCCACGAGGAAGGGAGCTGGGAGAGCAAGTTGAGGAGCAAGTGCCTAGATAGCTGGCCGCTGTGGATAAGTGATTGCTGGTCGGGATGCAAGATTTGGATTGAGTCTACGAGGACAAGATCCAATATCGTGTGTGGATGAGCCGCAGACTAAGCATAGGCAATTAGCACGCCTTCAATCCTTCACCAGGTGTCCATTACTTTTGTAATAGAAGCAGAAATCCGGACTGGGCCGGTTAAAAGGCATTCCCGGTCTCTTGGGTACAAACGATGGCCTGAAAGAGGCTCCTCCTGCTATCTGAGTAACAGGGCGCTTCACACCGGCAGATTGAGGTCTGCCCTTCTTCTTCACTACTGCCTCATATCGAAGGGCAGCCTTCAGAGCTAGGTCATGAGTTGGGAAATCCCCTGTAGCTAGAGCAGCTTGGATCTCTTGGTCCAACCCTTGCTGAAATCGTCTAGCCTTGATCTCAGTAGTCGGTATGAGATGTGCCGTGAACCTGTTGCGGTCTTGTGTTAGCCGTGTAGTATATGATATTAGAAAATCGAATATTTGAGACATATTTTACCTGCTCAGCATGGTGAATTCAGCGTCATACTCATCCACAGATTTGCTCCACATCGAACCTTATTGCAGGTGGATGAATTGCTGCTCCATGTCAAATCGGACAGTCTCGGGAAAATATTTCGCGTCGAACATATCGCGAAATGTCTTCCATTCGATCGGCTGGGTAAGTCGGTTTTCTTCAGCCTTCCACCATACTCTGGCGTTGTCAGTTAGTTGCAGCTTTGCAACTCTTACCCAAGCAATATCTGGCACTTGTGCTGTTGCCAGATCGTCCTCAATCGAATGAGCCCATTCCTCTGCCTCCAAACGACTCTCTTTCCCAGAGAATTGTTTAGGGTGCAGTGCCCGAAATTGTTTCACACCGGGTGCCTCAGCTTCTAGGCGATGCAAAAGGACAACAGTCTACTGCTGCTATCCCTCCAAGAGGCTCTTGATCGCCTCGAGCAATACCGTCTGCTAGTTGATAGGAGCTGCTAAGGTAGGTGTAAGTGGTAGAGGTGATGATAGGGTGTTGCCATTCACGTTGGTGCTGGTATTGTTCGGGGAATCCATAACCTTGAAACAAAAATGGGGTTAGGATATACTCAAGGAATATGAAATGTAAAGAATGTTTAGTTACCGATTCTTATAATTCTTGTGATATATTGCTTAGGTTTCTATACAGAACTGACCTGCATGGTCTGCCAACAAAACCTGTTACGCCCCGCTTCCCAGTATACGGAGAAATAAACATGACGGGCCCGCGTTATATTTACTCAGAAGTAAACACGTTAAGCGTAAATAAGCAATATAATAAATGTTCACAAGAAATGACAAGAGATATAAATAAACAACAACTTTTTATTGATTAAACATTCTTTACATACAACTGGAAAGTAAATACAATGCTGGAAAGCGATGTCTAAACAATGGAAAATGAACTGAAAGTAAAGTAAGTACAAGTGAACTAAAACTCTGAATCCTCAGTAAAGTTCTCCAAATCGTCCTGGCTGAGCTCAATCTCTTAAGAATCGGGTCTTCCTGACAACATTCCAAAGAAAGAAGAGAAAGGAATGCCGTCAATGAACAATCGCTCGGTAAGTCCCAAAAGATAAATAGATCAAGCAAAAGGAATAGATCTGGTAATTTATCTATTTTTGTTATATTAACATAGTTATTTGTAGTTTGGTACAGAATATATCAGTGTATATGAGAGGAGTCCAACTTGCTCCGTAGACTAAAGACATATGGAGTACAAGGCCCCGTCAAAACCCACGGGACAACGACAACGGATATTCAAGTTAGGTGTATTATAGTGACGATCTCATTCCACTTCTAATACATTTCATACCAATCTACCCCTTAAAAACCCCGTAAATGTATATTGTATTGATTGTAATGATTTTTTGTATAAGACTTGCCGAAACCATGATATAAGTTATTCATGTAAATGGATCGGATGTAAACGGATAGTCATGTGGTCAAGTTCAAAATACATCCATGGTTCGGTCCAATCGAGTCATGTTGCATGTTCATGTTCAAGTGTTCATGTTCTATACATTAGATTCATGTTGAAATGGAGTTATAGTTGGATTGTGTTCATGTTTAGATTGTATTTGGATTAGAATGAGACTCAGATTGAGTCAGACACTTAAACAGAATTGGATTCCTGAATTAGGTTTTGGAGTTATCGGTAACTGGCACATGGACGGCAGGATTTATGACTTTTTCCAAACCAATTACCATTGATAATCTCGTTTTAGTTTTCTACCTTAAATAGGCAAGCACCCACTTTCTCTGGCTCTCTGAGGCTCAAGAGAATTGGTTCTGCTTTAAGCTATATTTACTAGGGTCCTTATTGTAATTTAATATAACTTGAGTGGGTTTTATGAAAAATATTTTACATATACTTCCAAAATAATTCTCAAGTATTTATTTATCGTATTTAGGATTTTCATGGATGTAATTTTTAAAAGTGAGGTATTCTAGTGAATAAATACCTATCTTGAAAAATACATGGTATTTTAGTGTAAAGTTGACTTGTATGGATTCTTGATGGTATTTTCATGAAACTTGTAATTCTTTTGTTTAGAAAAAACATGGAATTTATTATATATTTAAAATAGATGGTTTGATAATATTTATATATAATTATTAAAAATAAAATTTATTTATTAAATAGAAAATCATGTTTTTCTTAAAAATTGCATTAAAAATTCCATCGAGATCGTATGCTCCGTGAGGAGGTCTGCATCTCACCCCACTAGTCCGATGGATGTGTGATAATCTACACCAACCGAATCGGATTCCCCAAAATTGGGTTGTAGAGGCACAACGCAAGGAATTTAAATAATACAATTTAAAGAATACGGTTTTTAACAGTTTATGGTATTTTAATGTAAAAGTCGTATTTGTCCCAAAAATATTGTTAAAAGGAAATCGTGCTATGTCATGATGCGTGTTTGTGAGAGCTAGGTCATTATCTCGTGAGATTTTCTAAAGATAATATAAGCAAAAAAAATGATAAAAGATATCATATTTAACTTTATGGTATTTAAACGTAAAAGTGTAATAAAAGTTGTTTTATTTGGAGTTTTGAAATTAAGTTGTTCATAATTATTGTTTAATGTTTAACAAATAAAGTATAATGATTTAGATAATTAGTTCTTGAGAAAATTTGTTATTTTAAAAAGTTTTAGAAATGAATGTCGGTATAACTCCACTTACCGACATCATTGAAACGAAGAAGTTTTGAGTTGTGAAAAGAAGAAAAGAGAGGGAACTTACTAGTTTAGGGTTTAGAGGAGAGGTTGATAATAGAATTAGGAGCTTCGTGGAGTCGCAGGGTCGCCGGAATTGTCTCGAATTATCACCGGAACTTGACCTAGTGCTAACTCCACTTGTACTCTTCTTTGACTTGGAAAATTTTGAGAATTTTTGACAATAGATTTTAGAATGAAGAGGGCTAGGATATGATGTGGTATTTATAGGATGGAATTAGGGTTTTGAGAATTGAAGAGAGAATTAAAATGTATTAAAAATAGGATTTATGAGTGAATTAACACTCTCTGGATAATTACAGGGAATTCAAACATAATAGGAGTAGTGGGGGTAGGCCAAAGGACCGGGGTTCAGAACATGGGAGCATTCCTAATGTGGGAGCCCGGCGCCACCGGCCCTATAGAAGTTCTCGCCGGTCCACTGTTGGAGGTGGGGGTTTGGATGAATGACACATGTCTAGGTTGGTTCATATAACATTCAGCACATATTTGATTTTATCAGATTTTTCATTTTACGTGTATTGCATGTGTAAACTTTTGGGCTTCCAAAATGTTTAAAAGAAAAATCAGTAAAAATATATGTGGCTGATGGGATTCGAACACATGGGATATGTCACAGCAATGCAAGGCTTTACCAATGAGCTACAAGTGTTTTCTTGCTGTTCTTAAATAAATTAAATTTATAATTTGTGCTTAGGCTTGAAACTCTATTCTGTACATTAATTTGAAAATTTTTGTATAATGAAATTGGAGTCGTTACATTTATATACTGTATTGAAGTAAGAAAGAGTTGTTACTTGTTCATTCTTTGTCCTTTAGCCGAACTTTTGTTAAGAATGTAGTTAACATAGTGCCACATCGTGAAAATTGCAGGATGCATACGGGTATAAGATATAAGATGGTATAAACTTTCATAAGACTTGAGTCTTTTGGATGGAGTCCCACTGTATTTAAAGCCCGTGTGTATCCATGTTGTAACGACCCTGAATTTCGATACCCTTGTATTAATTCAATGCTAATAAAAGATGTGTTTCTAATTTTGATTCTGATTTATTTGTATTTTCTGAGAAATCAAGGAAAGAAACTCCTTATATCCTACTGGTTATGACTTTCCACTGCTGTCACACACCCTGTGTGTTCGAATCACACACCCTGTATGGTTAAGCTTTGGCATTTTGTAAGCCCAAAAGTTTGCACGAGTATTACACGGAGATATGAAAAGTTGCAACAGAAAAATTGTATTCAATCAGAACCCCAAACCAGACCCAAACAAAAAACCCGAGCCCCGAGCACAAAGCTCGAGGCAGTGCGGAGCTTTGGCCGAGATTAACGGCTTGGTTGACTCAAGTGGGTCCGTGTTGGGCCCATGCGACCCTTGGACTATCCTTGTAACATTTCAGAAAATAAAATATTATTTTTGGGAATTTAAATAAATAAAATAATAAGTTTTATAAATATTATAAAGATATAGAAATTAGTTTTAGTGAGATAGTATAATTATATACCAATAGTTTGAAAAATATTTGAAAAATTAATGTGAATTATTGATTTTGAAAGTATTTATTTAATTTGGACATTTTATAAATTGTTATACAATTATTTGTATACAAGTTTAATAGTAAACTTGATTACTACTTCACTAATTATGCATCAATCTCATATATGTGTTATGACATGCAACATGACATGTTGCAAATCTTGCTCACTTTTATTTTTTTTACAATGACATTATTGCATTCTCATTTAAAATTGTTTTGTTTTAAAATGAAAAGAGAAAAGATAAAGACGAGAGAGGGTGATGTGACTTGTGTCATGGTTGAGGAGAGAGAGAGAGATAGAAGTTTCTACACACTACATGGTTCCTTTTTTCTTCACTTCATTCCTCTTCTTCATCTTCTTCTCCTCCTCCTCCTTCGTCCTCCCACCTCCACTACCACCCATAAACACCTCTAAATCTCCACTAAAATACCATGCTCACTTCATAAAAATCACTCCAAACCTCATCCTAAACCCTATGGATCAATCTAGTGGAGGTTTTGAGCACTTTGGGCAACCCAAGAATTTTTTTGAGTTGCCAAATGAGGTAATCCCTACACTTTTAGTTAAGTTATTAGTGTTTAGTATATCCTATAGTAGTTTAGAGCCAAAACAATGTAGTTTAGTGATCTTGAATTTTTCAAGATGAGGTTTAGGGGAGATTATGAGTTGTGATGGTGTAATTGAGTGTAATTAGTGACCACAACTCTATTAGTGTTAATCCTGGACCAACTGAGTGTAGAAACCCAAATCATAAATTGGAATTTTTCCGATATCGGTTTTCATTGATTTTTGAGGATCAAATGGAATCTGGAGCAACTTAGGGTCCTTATAAGAAAAACAAACAACTACATTGACCTAGTTAGACCACTAGATGACCACCACAGAAAAACGAGACCAAAATTCCAAGGTGAGGCCGGCGACACCGGGTACTGTAGCATTCTCGCCGGCCAAATTTTAGGTTTTGATGTTGGGGTTTGGTCTGTAGCTCACACTTCTTATAACTTAGCCACTGTATTGTTTGTTTTGTCCTAGTCTACCTGTGCCAAAATCTGGGTTCATTTTGAGTTGGTTTTGACAATATTTTCCGATATTTGAATCTTGGATTTTTGGATTTCTTGATATAACTTGATCGTTCGTCGTTCGCACATTGACGTCAGAGAGTATTTTTTTGTTTTTGCGCACGTTGACCATAGGTTCAAACCTATATGCGCTTCGCGTGTCATGTCGGTTTCGAATATGATTTTGATGCGATACGATATATTTTGACTTGTAGGTACAAGCGCATGGATTTTCGGTACGACGAAGGACGGCAAGGCATCCGTCGGGATCGACTAGAGCAAGGCGTGTAGGTGAGTAGATGTATATCTACGGGAGAAGTCGGGTGGATGGTCTATAGGACCCCCGCAGCCGTCAAATATGTTATATATATATTATATATATATATATAGGTGTTGATGCAAGACTTTGATACTTAGCAAATAGGGTTTTAGGGGACCGTAAGATTAGAATAAGCGTATTTGTAGGAAGGTATAACCTTAGCCTCTTTTACCTTAGTAGCGAACCTTAGGATATATGTTGTCTCTTTCTCACACATACACGCACACTTGGTATATGTATGTATATGTGTGTCTATATGTTTGTGTGTATGATTATACACATACACACACACACGTGAGATGAGGATATGATATGTTATTTGGTTTTGAGTCGATATGATCAGACATGATGTCGTAAGGTTATGTTATATGATCGAGTTGAGACCTCGTATATGACATATTAAAGGATCGTTGGGCGATATACACATAACATACGATAACATGCGACTTGATGTGATATTAGATTGTATGTGACCTTAGATCCGTACCTTTGATCTTGATGATACCATAAGAATTATGATATATGCAGGGTTGCCTAGCATGGCAGTAAGGTTTCGGGAGGCATCATTCATGCCATATTAAAAATTTTGTCGTTCTGGCTAACCCTAACCCTAGAATCGTTAACTAGAAATCCGACGGAATCAAAATGCAAACACTTTGCAACTAAAAGAGAACAAGGAATACAACCTTTGTAGACCGGTCCTTCATTTCATTAGCTCCGTGTAGTCGTCCCTTCACTGTGATCATGAACTTCCGGACTCTAGAGAGGCTCACATGAAGAATCGAACATGCTTGCATCGAAGTCTTCGAAGCCGAAGATGATCTACGTCGAGGAGACACTAACCCAAGTTATCTCTTCACTAATTGTGGAATTAGTGAACCAAACACCCTATACCAAATGGCAAGTAGTAGAGGATGATGAAGTAGGAATTTTATTCATTTTAGATTTCATTTTTTCACCCATTTTCCTTTATCTCCATTGAAGCTAGAAAGCTTTGAGAAAGAAGAAGAAGAAGCAAGTGATGAAGTGAATAATGAATTCATATTGAGATTAGAAATGCAACCAAGGGTTAAGCATGTCATGCTTAACCCTTGTAGAGAGTTAACCATGGCCATGGGTTAAAGGGTTGGGTTAATAAATATCCTAAGCTAGACAAAAGAGTAGACTTAGTCAAAGGTTCATACAAGCTTCTACAAGCTTTGAACATTAAACTAATTATCCACTAATTTGTTTAACTTTGAATAAATTATAAACCTTAACTTAACCCTAGCATGGTATAAGTCTCATATATACATGTTGCATGTGTAACCTAGCATGAAACAAACATGTACACTTGCATATATCACATATATACAATGCGCACAAACTAGTGAGAAAAGAAATCTTAAGTGAGCTAATACTAGTTAATGTAAATTAATATATCAAATATATAACTATACATTAGATTATCAAATGAACTCTTGATTTAATAATCCGGCTATATCACATATAACCGACTAATATCATATGTAACAACTTATCGAATCAACACTTGATCCGATAACTCGGTTATATCACATATAACCGACCGATGTCACAAAACGCGAGAATAAAATACGGTATCTCATATCGTATCAATCTCGGTCCCGCACATATCATATATGCGCTCCTACTCCGTTTCGCTTGAGCCAGGAAACCTCTGTGTAGGACTCTAAACACTCATCAATATACCGGCAGTAGGTGATGATCATATCAAGCACCCACAAGCCGCAAGTGGTCTGCCAAACGTAACGGCCACCCGGGTATTGAGCGATCAGAAGATTAACAAGCAAGCCTGCTCACACTCCTGCGAATCCAATCAGTAACACTCCGTACAGTCCGGTCTCTTCGTCTGATATGTCGCATATCTCGTCTAGGGGTTGTAAACGTCAGACCCCAGTAACTCGATAAATCGTGTCGATATGAGGATCATAACGGGTCAAGAAACTACTGATAACACTTACCAGTATATCTCTGAAGCAGCCCTAACCAGGGACTTCCTGTTATAGACAATCGAGCACAGCGCAACATCAACCCCCAATACCGGGAGAGACGAAACCCCTCCTATCGCTCATTGCCCCCATATGATTCGGGACTGTACCCAAAAGCCACCATTTTGCACGTTCTCTTGAACATGGTAAGGTGGAAATCAAAGCACAATAGGAATCACACAGGACTCTATGACAATCTCGGGTCTACAGTGTCACCAGAGAACTGCCATCTTACATGAGGTATTATACCATCTAGGAGTTCTCGGCGAGTCCGTCCAGTGTACCCAGTCTCCACTAAGCACCCGTATACTGTCTCTGATGTCAAACACCAATGGATATGGGATCATCCATCGCCCATCTATATGGGTCGAGAAGCTATACGCTAGTCTACTCTAGTATATCGATGCCCTGTCTCGATACACCCACGATTAGGAACATTTGAAGGATGTACTTAACGACTACTCTGTCCCCTCTAGTATGATCTGCATCATAATCCTGGTAGTCAAGTACTAACCCTAAGAGCTTTATCAACATGTAATAGAGAGACAATAAGTGTACATGTTAAGATAAAGATCAACCAGATAGCATACTATCATGTCGAGCAAGAAAGTCCTCCCTATATATGTCCAAGCATCCACTACAATATACATCGTATGTACAGTAATGGCCTCTAGGGCATACATATAACTAACAATCTCCCACTTGCACTAGGGCCATCTGTCGTAGTATCCAATACCCAACAATCAGCAGTTGTTATAGTATCTCATACATAACCATCCCATAAAAGTCTCTTTTGGAAATAGGCCTTTGTGAGTGGATCCGCTGTGTTAACCTCTAAGTCTACTCTCCTAATCTCGATCTCCCTGGGGATCAACCATCTCCATGATCAGGTGATACTGCCTAAGAATATGTCTGGATCACTGATGGGACGGGGGTTCCTAGGCATAAGCTACAACTCCATTGTCACACAATGGTAGGAACGAAGTTCATTTCATGAACTAATATATATCCAGACTTCCTCTTTGGTAGCATTTTTGGTTGCAATGTATCGATCCTTTATCGTCTAGTTTGTCACGGTATCTAGCTTGGAACTCTTCCAACATACCGTCCCTCCACTGAGGGTAAAGACAATGCCTGTGACTGACATTTAGTCGACCTTACCACCCTGGAAGCTATCCAGTGATTCTTCCCAGGAACGATTGATACCATCTCACTACACCTAGTAAGAATCCTAACATCCACTTAGATCTATCTCATAGATCCAAGACCCAGGATTTAGGAGATATCACCTTGATCCTATATGGAGAATCTATGTGATAAGAGGAGATTGACCGAGTGTAGCATAGGAAACTCCTTTCCTATTAAAAGTATGTCATTCATGTACAATACGAGGATCACCACCATACTCCCTACTGCCTTTTTATATATACAAGGTTCATCTATCATTTTGATGAAGTCAAACGCTTTGACTTTCCACATCAAAACAGATGTTCCAACTCCGCGATGCCTGCTTTAACCCATAAAGCAACTTGCACACGTTTCCGCTGCTCCCACTGTCTACAAACCCCTCTAGCTGTGTACTTATAGACGCTCTCTTCTAAATCACTATTTAGAAATGCAGTCATGACACCCAACCGTCAGATATCGCAGTCATGGTATGTAGCAATGGCAAGTAGGATCCGGATGGACTTAAGCATAGGGATTAGAAAAGGTTTCATCATTATCCACACGTGGTCGATGACGAAAACCTTTTGAAACAAGCCTTAGCTTTGAAAGTCTCAACTTTTCCATGTACACCAAGTAATCTTCTCAAGATATACTTGCTCCTGATGGGGATTTAACCCTTCAGATATAGCAACCAAAGTCCATACTTTGTTGGTGTATATGGATTCCATCTCGGATCGCTTAGCATCCAGCCATTCTCACAGAGTCACCACTCTTGATGGCCTGCTCGAAACTAGTTGGGTCATCATCTCATGATGCAATCCTCGCTCCCACTATCATAGAGAAAAACCAAAGTATTTCTCAAGTGGATGAGGAACCCTACCAGATCGGCGGAGAGACTGAGGTTCGTTGGGAACTATTGAATCCTTTGTTTCTACCAAATCATCAGCTGCATTTTATATAGCTGGAACTCCTTCCAGTTCTACCTCATGACCATTAATTTCTTCACAAGAAATTCTTTTTCTAAAAAAGGTGGCATGCCAAGAAATAAAACACCTTTTGTTCCTCGGTGTGGTAGAAGATATTCCCTTGCGAATACTTGGGATATCCAACAAACTTCCACAGAACTGACCTTGCCCCGAGCTTGTCCGGATTTTGCTTTTAGACATAGACCGGACAACCCCAAATCTTAACTTACTTAAGAGATGGGCTCTTCCCATATCATATTGCATATGGAGTGGTAGGCACCCAATTTGGTTGGAACCCTATTCAATTGGTATGCAGCTTCTCAAGTGTATAACCCCTAAAAAGAAATAGGCAACTCAGTAGTACTCATCATATAGCACACCATATCACATAGGATGCGATTGCTCCACCCCGATATACCATCATGCCGTGATGTATACGGAAGAGTAATGCTGAGAGAGAATCTCATTCTCCTTTAGAATAGTCCAGGAATTCCGTGCTCAAGTATTCTCCTTCCTGATCACATCAAATGATATAATACTTATACCCATTGTGGTTCTCTACTTCTGACTTATATTCTTTGAATTTCTCAAAAGGTTCAGACTTGTGTTTCAATAGGAACATATGTCCGAATCTTGAGAGATCATCAGTGAATGTAATGAAATACAAAGAACCGGTCCTGGCATGTGTAGACATGGGACCTACATACATCATCATGTATCAATCCCAAGAGTTCACCAACTCTTTCTCTGTTTCCAGTAAACGGAGCTATGGTCATCTTATCTTTTGTGACATGACTGGCAAGTTTCACAAGATGTAAATTCAAACTGATTTAAATATGTATCTAAATGTAACTTAGCTAGTCGGGTCGCAGTTGATATGACCTAGTCTACAATGCCTCAAGAAGGATTCGTTCATTTCTGAACTTTTCCTCTTGTGTGTGTTCTATATGTTAAGAATTATAATTTGATTTAGAACGTATATGATTTTAGATAACGTGCCTGAACTGATCAACTCTTGATATAGAAAATGCTCAAAACATTATCCAACAATTCAAAATTATATCCTTCTTTACTGAATAAAGAGATTGATATGATATTGTATATTAGGTTCGGTATCTAATAATATTCGTTCAGAATCAATATATTTGGTAATACATGGTGATAACTGCCAACTGCTTTGGCTGCAACACTTGCACCATTTCCAACTCTTGAAACTTATCACCCATTCTCAGTTCTCTACCTATCTGTAGCCCATGTAACAGTTTACATATGTGGGATCCTGATCCGGTATCTCATACCTAGGACGTAAAGGAAACTGAGAAACAGTTCTCGGTATTGAATACATCCGAAGAAAATGCATCATCATGCACTGTTCCCCTCCGAATGACGGCACGACTGGACGTCTTGCCTGTGATTCGGGGGCAGATGCTAATTGGTGCTATCCGTCCACCTCTCCGAAGATACCAAGTTGATTTATGGCACCGTGTATCGAAGGTTTAAACGGATGCGTCCGATGTAGCAGACTTCGTCAGATTCCCCCTCGCTTAAGGGGTTTTTGATTGTGGGGATGCTCTTCCCTGCAGGCGCAAGCCCCTGCAGTTAATTACGCTACCGCATCGCGGTAACCACTTTCTCCTTCTCCAGATGGTCACTTCGTGTCGCATGTGTTTATTTTGTGTTTAGTTGCCCGTGGATTGTATCCGGAGACTGAGTTATGTCGTTGCCCGTAGGGCGTGGACTAGTCCAAATCCGCATTATCTTAGATTTGGGTTTGGGGGTTTGGGTTTAAGGATACGTTAGCCTCATTCGAGACTAAGATCGACTTAAACGTTTGTTAAGGATACGTTAGTCTAGTTTTCAGACTAAGATCAACTTAACGGGATCGTTTAGATCCAACAATAGAGCAATTAAGGGAGCCATGTTGTTTAGTTTAGTGACATTGCGGTCAATAAGTAGTTTAAGGACATTGTGGTCCAGTGTTAGTTTTAAGACGTTGCGGTCAAGGTTAAGGACGTCGTAGTCCGTGGATTTAAGGACTCCACAGTCCGATGTTAGTTTTAAGACATCACGGTCAAGGTTAAGGACCTCATAGTCCATGAGTTTAAAGACCCCACAGTCCGTCGTTAGTTTTAAGACATCCCGGTCAAGGTTAAGGACCTCATAGTCCATGAGTTTAAGGACCCCACAGTCCGTATTAATATGTGGTCATCGGGACCCGTCACCTCTTTGAAGACGTTGAGGAATTACAACGCCAAGTATCAAAGGAGTGAAGAGATGTACCCTTAAACCGAGATAGATTAAATAATCTTTGGCCCAATTTGGAACCAAGACCAATTAATTATATTATGAGCCCATTGGCTCAGTTGAATTTGAATTGAGGACTTATGGCCAGCTTGGGCTAAGTCCAATCATGTTTAGGATATTGGCCCTCTGTTGGTCCATTAGAGGAGAGGCTTTGCCTCTAGACACTTAGCCAATAGGGCTAAAGTTAGTGTTAAACACTAAAGATCAATCAGTGTCGAACACTGAGAATGAGATTGACAAGTTAGTGTTTAACACTAAAAGATAGTTAGTGTTAAACACCAGCAACAGGGCTTTCAAATTAGTGTTTATACACTAAGGCAGATCAATATTAAATACTGGAAACAGGGTTTTCCAGGTTGGTGTTCAACACTAAGAAAGTTAGTGTTAAACACTGTAAATAGATGTTTTCCAAATTAGTGTTTAAACACTAAGAAAATCAGTGTTGAACACTGGATATAGAGGTTTCAATTTTAGTGTTAAACACTAAGGCAAGAGGGGTCACATGGTAGCACGTGAGAGCGCCCTCAATTCATTTTATTCTGCCAAAAGTATTGAATACTTTGGAGCATCACGTTCTGTCATGTGATGGGAATTCTGGTGTTTGTCCGTTAAAGCTTCAGCCAAGGGGTCACGTGGTAGCACGTGATAGCGCCCTGTTTCCCTTTATTTTGTTCTACAGATAAGTGTTTAACACTTTTAATTCTGAAAGCCATCACGTGTGGGCACGTGATGGGGGCCTGCGCTTTGATCTGTTAGAATGTTCACTAGGGGTCACGTGTCGACACGTGAGGGCGCCCTAAAGCTCTTTTCTGTTTCTTTTCAGGGGTCACGTGGTAGCACGTGACCCTATTCATTTGCCTGTTTGAAGATGTGTTTATCTTTTTAAGAATTGAATTCTTCATAGGTTTAAACCCTAGCAATAACTTTAGAGGAATTAAATTCCTACTTTCTTTTGAAGAATTATATTCTTAAATAGGGTTAAACCCTCATTTCTTCTTTCTTGAGGGAATTAAATTCCTGTTATTTTAACAGAACTAAGTTCTTAACTAGGGTTAAACCCTGATTCTGTTCATTCTGAAGGAATTAAATTCCCATAACATAGGGTCAAACCCTAATTTTATTTTAAAGAAATTAAATTCCTATAGTTCTGTGAGAATTAAATTCTCAAGCTTCCATTCCCTCTCTATGCTTTGGATCTGCATGGCAGGATCTCAACCCATTGAGAATTAAATTCTCAACTCAAGGGGAGATGTGCACTTTACAGATCCTCCACCAAAGAGAGAACTGTGTTCTTCTGTTTTATATCAGAGTTAAACTCTGTTGAGAATTGAATTCTCTTTTCCTTTCAAAAAGCCTTCCTTTTCTTACCTAGGGTTTTCTTTTGCAGAAGATCCAAATTCTTCCAAAGTATCAAGGCTCTCCTCTTTTTTTATGTATCGATTCCTTTCTGCATGTCTATCCCTCTGTGTGTCTCTTGGCTCCTATTTATAGGAGAAGCAGCCGAATCAATTAGTTTTGGTGAATCTTTCATTGAGAGATTTAATTTGTATTCACCATTCGTTTTGGACCTTTGGATTATTATGTGAAATTTAATCACCATTGGATTTTAAATCCCGAGATTCTCCTTTGTTATTTCGGTTAGATTTTAAGGGGAAATCTTTCCAAGTTCAAGCTTTTTCCATAGATAGGTGATATTTAAGAATCTTTAAATCTTTAATTCAATCGGTTCCTTTGGAAAGATTTGAGAGGCCTTTTCTCAGAATTTAATTCTGTTAACAGATAGACTTTGAAAGCCGGTCACGTGTGGGCACGTGACCCACTTGGAACGAGCCCTCTTCTTCTTTTTGCGCTCTGCCTTCTGGCCGCTGCTTAGCCGTCACGTGCCACCACGTGACCCCTGGTCACGTGTGAGCACGTGACCCTCGTCTGGAACCTTTTTCTCGATTTAACCGGAGAATGAGTCTGCTGCTCTTCAATGTCACGTGCCAACACGTGACCCCTGGTCACGTGTGAGCACGCGACCTCTTCTGAAGCTTCTTCCTTGAGTTGATGTGATGTGCCTTTGAAGCCGTTTTTAAATGTCACGTGCCAACGCGTGACCCTGGTCACATGGGAGCACGTGACCCTTTCTGAAGCCCCTTCCTTTGATGTAGTCGGGAAACTGAATCTGCCTTGCCGATGCTTTTAGATGTCACGTGCCAACACGTGACTGCTGGTCACGTGTGAGCACGTGACCCTTTTCTGAAGCCTCTTCCGTAGGCTTTTCTGATTTTAAATCAGGAAAAAAATGCTCCCACAGCGTTGTTCTCACGTGTCTGCACGTGAGTGCAACGCTGTCACTTTTGTGACCGTCGGATCTGTTTTGGGAGTAGGGTAGATGAATTGTCCTTTCAGAAGCGCCTTCACTTTTGCATCCTCTTCTTTTCAAACCCTTCTTTTAAGAATTTGATTCTCGTTCTCAGAGCTTAGTTTTCTGTTGTGTCTGTGCAGTACCACTTTATCTTCCAATCGAAGGCTAGTGCTCACGTGTTGCGCATGCAGGGATCTGCTTGATGGGGACGTTTCATTTCCCTAACCTGATTCCAATGCGTCGTTGGATTTCATTTCCAACGCTCTCCCCTTCTTTCCGGGCTTTGAGAATCGTCCCACCATGTACAACATTTTTTGTGCATAGCATTAAATGCTCCCCTTTATAACCTGAACCCATGCCTTACTTTTTTTCTTCACAGAGAAATCCATTCATACCTTAAGGTGATCATCTTCGAGAGCCCGATCAATCGCCATGGCTTGCAATCGTCCCCATGCTGTGCCCATTGAGGAGATAATCCCTCGCTTCGCTGCGCGGCTGGCAGATCCCCTCCTCACTGACGCTCAATGTGACACGGTGATGTATGAGCTACTGACTCGTCAGGGCTCTCCTCTTCCCATGGGCTCTATTTGGCTCCGGATGATCCTCATGTCTGTGCTTGCCGATATACCCCCTCATCCGGCGGAGATGACTTCGGCGATCCTTGACGCGGCGGAGGATAAGCTTGAGTGCTTTCATGAGGCTTGTCTAATCACTCAAGCTCTGAAGGATCACTCAGTTCATATACTGAGTCAGATAAGAGCCCGTCGGGCCGTCATGTCTGCTTTCGCTGATGAGCACGGCTCCAACCGATGGGAAGCGACTCCTCGCGAAAACCGTCGTTTTGACGTTCTGGAGAAAGCAGTGAGGGAGCTGGAGAATTTTGTGTTTTGCTTTGTTAACCCTTGCATTTCTGATCCCTTGTTTGGTGATCTTTTCCCGGTAGTGTAGTATGTTTGAATCAATGTACTCCTTTTATCATTGGCGGTTTGCATGCTTTCTGTTGAATTTTCATGTTTGTCAGATAGTCGTACGTATGTCTTGCTTGCGTAAATGAGCTGCATGTTTTTCTCATGGGAATCTTCTTTAATTGCGGGCACCGTCGTTACGTTGCATGCGCGTCAGTGCCTCGGGTAACATTTCCTTTTAAACATTCGTACAGCTGCAAATGCGCGCCTGATATGATACATATCAGAAACTTTCCTTGTTATCTCCCGTATCGGGTGGTTTGTGCTGGCTTTAGATCGAGTATTGTTGTCGAAGGGGGGTTTATGAATGAAGACATATTTTTCTCTTCAATGGTGTGTCCCCTTTTTGTTGAATGTATTCTGCGGACAATTTATCTTGATCTCCTTGCAGGGCAGCGATAGCTCAGGATTTAGGGTTAAGATCTGCTTCCTAAGACTTTTGCACTTTTCGAGTCACGAGGGTCTCATAAAGAGTTTTTTCTCCCCATGGGTCGAGAGGACCCTATAGGTGTAAGTTCCTCTTAAGAATCGTGAGGATTCTTAAGCGAGTTGTCCCTTGAGAGCCGTAAGGATCTCACAAGAGAGTTTTTCTTCCTTACAGGTCGTGAGGACCTGCAAGTGCTGGATGTGGTCGCCCTTATCCGTGTTTCACGGGGTCAGGGGTCGCTCAAGGTATCGTAGTTTAAAGACGTCACGGTCAAGGTTAAGGACCTCATAGTCCATGGATTTAAGGACTCCACAGTCCGATGTTAGTTTTAAGACATCACGGTCAAGGTTAAGGACCTCATAGTCCGTGGATTTAAGGACTCCACAGTCCGATATTAGTTTTAAGACATCACGGTCAAGGTTAAGGACCTCATAGTCCATGGATTTAGGGACTCCACAGTCCGATGTTTGGTTGCAGGGACCCGTCACCTCTTTGAAGACGTTGAGGAATTACAACGCCAGGTATCAAAGGAGTGAAGAGATGTACCCTTCAACCGAGGAAGATTCCGTAGGGAATCGGGGTGGTTGATCGTTAGTTTTAAGACATTACGGTCAAGGTTAAGGACATCATAGTCCGTGGATTTTAGGGACTCCACAGTCCAGTGTTTGCTCTGGATGCTTCACACGGGTTCACTGCCGTGCTTGGCGAGGACCAGGCTCCGCTCTGGGCGTTTTCCGAGGGGTCAAAGAGTGACATTATCCGCGTTCCACGTGATCAGGAATTTTGCACTAGATGCTTCACACGGGTTCACTGCCGTGCTCGGCGAGGACTAGGCTCCGCTCTGGATGCTTCACACGGGTTCACTGCCGTGCTCTGCGAGGACCAGGATCCGCTCTGGACGTTTTCCACGGGGTCAAAGAGTGACGTTATCCGTGTTCCACGTAACCAGGAATTTTGCACTAGATGCTTCACATGGGTTCACTGCCGTGCTCGGCGAGGACTAGGCTCCGCTCTGGATGCTTCACACGGGTTCACTACCGTGCTCTGCGAGGACCAGGATCCGCTCTGGACATTTTCCACGGGGTCAAAGAGTGACGTTATCCACGTTCCACGTAACCAGGAATTTTGCACTAGATGCTTCACACGGGTTCACTGCCGTGCTCGGCGAGGACTAGGCTCTGCTCTGGATGCTTCACACGGGTTCACTGCCGTGCTCTGCGAGGACCAGGATCCGCTCTGGACGTTTTCCACGGGGTCAAAGAGTGACGTTATCCGCGTTCCACGTAACCGGGAATTTTGCACTAGATGCTTCACACGGGTTCACTGCCGTGCTCTGCGAGGACCAGGATCCGCTCTGGACGTTTTCCACGGGGTCAAAGAGTGACGTTATCCGCGTTCCACGTAACCAGGAATTTTGCTAATTGTATCCGCATTTCACGGGATGGAGGTTTGACTGTTGGCGATATGTATACCACCGAGCCATGGAACCGGGAGTTGCCGCTGTTCCGCTTAGCTTAGCGTTATGTCCGTTGTTACGAGACGAGTGTTGAAACGATCTCCAGGTCTCCTTTGGCCCGTCGAGACTTGGCTTCCTCTTCTGATGAAACCTGGGGGAGAAGTATGATCCCTTTTTTGTTTACGCCCTTGGATTGTGTACAGGGTGTGATGGAACATCACCTGTAGGGCATAAATTGAAACCCCTTTTTTTTATATTTTATTTCTTTTTCCGCGATGCTCTATCATTTCAGCTTTTATATCGCGGAGGTCGCGATTGCCCTATCATTTCGGCGATTTTTCGTGGTGCCCAATCATTTCGGCTATTTTTTTCATTTTCACTCGCTGTTTTTTATTGCGAGTTGCCCCATCATTTCGGCTATTTTTCATGCATACATTTTTACTTGCTGCTTTTTATTGCAAGTTGCCCCATCATTTCGGCTATTTCGTATGCATGTGTGGCTTGCTAGCTTTTTCGCCGCAAGCTTGGATTTTAGACACCGATTTCGGCATCAGCACCGCTGCAACTGGGATGTTGTCAGGAGCGAATCATCATTTGCCTCTGTCGATGTCGAACAAAGGTGGCTTAGTAAACAGGGTTAAGGGTCCTGTCGACCAAGGCTTTTGACTTCATGAGCCGTAAGGGTCTCACAAAGGTATTTCTCCCTACGAGTCGTGAGGATCTTGCAGGTGTATTTTCTCCTTAGGGATCATGAGGATTCCTAAGTGTATGTTACTCTGTAAGTCGTAAGGATCCTACAAGAGGGTTTTCTCCTTATAAGTCGAGAGGAATTATAAGGGTTGTTCACCATATGGACATGTCCCTAGTCACGGGTGTGACTTTGCTGGGGAAATGTTTATTCGCGCCCGTGGATTGTATACAAGGGCCAGTATTGAGCCGCTTGTAGGGCAATATCGAAGGTTGTGGGGGATCTGCTTAAGAACAGGTTTAGGTTTCTGTAACTTAAGACTTTCAAATCTCATGAGCCGTGAGGGTCCTATAAGAGAATTCTCCTTACGAGTCGTGAGGATCTCGCAAGTGTATTTTCTCCTTAGGAATCGTGAGGATTCCTAAGTGTGTTGCTCCTTTGTGAGTCGTAAGGATCTCACGCGGGTGGTTTCTCCTTACAAGGTCGAGAGGACCTTATAAGTGTCTTTTAACGAGCTTGCGCCCTTTCGGGTTTTCACAAACACTCGCCGGTAGTCCTGCTGTTTTTACTCACGGAGCCCTTTCGGGTTTTCATCCGTGCCCATTTTGCTTATGGACATACCGTTTTTTTTATTCTTTTCATTTCCTTTTTCTCCTTTTTTTTACGAGGCCGCGCCCTTTCGGGTTTTCCTGAACACTCGCCGGTAGCCCTGCTGTTTTACTCACGGAGCCCTTTCGGGTTTTCATCCGTGCTCTTTTTGCTTATGGACATACCGTTTTTATTTATTATACATTTTTTTATCTCGTCATCCTAAGGATACTGCGGTATTAGTTTAAGGACGTTTCGGTCCGCTATTAGTTTAAGGACATTTCGGTCCGTCGTTAGTTTAAGGACGTTTCGGTCCGTCGTTAGTTTAAGGACGTTTCGGTCCGTCGTTAAGAGGCTGGCTACCGTTTATAAAACTTGAGCTTAGTAAGATAGCGAGCGGGCATGGTCGTCATCACCTATCATTGACCTAGGCTGTGGCTCATTAAGCATAGTATTTCTTTAGGAAGCAACCGTTTATCGGCCTGAAAGGCCTTTCACCGCGCACGTCCATGAGTAGATAGGCCCCACCCTGGTAGACCTTATCTATGATGTACGGGCCTTCATAGTTTGGCTCGAATTTTTCCCGCTTAGCGCGATTGGGGATCATAGGTCTTTTGACCACTAGTACGAGTTTGCCTTGGCGGAACGTCCTCGGCCTGGTCAATCTTTCGTACGAGCGCGTCATCTTTGCTTTGTAGGCCTCTAGATTTTGTTGCGCTATGAGCCGGGTTTCATCGAAGGCATTAAGCTCCTCAAGCCGAAGGTGAGCATTTTCTTCGTCCGTCAGCTCGTAGTGGACTGCCACTCGTAGAGAGGGTAACTCTACCTCGAGGGGGAGCACTGCTTCCGTCCCAAATACCAACGCGTACGGCGTTGTGTTCGTGGCCGTCTTGAACGTAGTTCGATAGGCCCAGAGAGCTTCTTGTAGTCTTTCGTGCCAGTCTTTCTTATTTCGTGATTGCTTTCTGCCCCCAGCAGAACTCGACTTAAGTAGTAGAGTGCTCTCTCTTTTCCTTGATCGTTCTCTTGTGCCCATAATGCGCCTAAGGAACCTTCGAGGGCGGTTGTATAAAGAATGGGGGTTTTTCCCTTGACCGGCGCAGCCAACACCGGAGGGTTTTGCAGGTACTGCTTGATCTCGTCTAGTGCATCTTGGCATTTGTGATCTCAAACGAATGGAGTTCCCTTCTTCATTAGGTGGCTGTAAGGGCGGCACTTGCCTGAAAGATTGGCAATAAATCGCCGGATGTATGCGAGCTTCCCTTGGAAAGACCGCAACTGTTTGAGGGTTCTTGGCGGAGGCATTTCCATGATTGCCTTGATCTTAGATGGATCTACTTCGATACCTCGGTGTCGGATGATGAATCCCAGGAATTTACCCGAGGAGACTCCGAACGCGCATTTGAGGGGATTCATCTTCGAATTATATTGCCGAAGGCGTTGAAATACAGTCTCAAGATGCTTTAAATGCTCTTCGTATGACATGCTCTTCACTACGAGGTCATCGATATAGCACTCGACGATGTCATGTACGAGATCGTCGAAGATCTTTGTCATGGCCCTTTAATAGGTAGCGCCGGCGTTCTTTAGACCAAAGGGCATAACCCTGTAGCAGAATATACCCAAAGGGGTCCGGAAAGCGGTGTGCTTCTGGTCTTCGGGATGCATCTTTATCTGATTGTACCCTGATGAACCGTCCATAAAGGAGAAAACCTCGTGAGTGGACGTGTTATCTATCATTAGCTCGGTTACCGGTACTGGGAAATCGTCCTTCGGGCAAGCTTTATTGAGATCCCTGAAATCCACGCATATGCGTACCGTCCCATTTTTCTTCATTACCGGGACGATGTTGGCGATCGAGTCGGGATATTGGACTTCTTGGATAAATCCAGAATCGATCAGCTTCTTGACTTCGGCGTTGATGCTCATCTCAAGCTCGAGTCGCATCCTTCTCGGCGCCTGCTTGACTGGCTTGATATTCGGGGATATCGCTAATTTATGTACAGCAATCTCCAGATCTAATCCTGGCATCTCGGAATAGTTCCACGCTAAGCAGTCTTTATGCTGTAGGAGCACATTCTTTAACGCAGCCACCCTTTCTTCAGATAGCAGCTCGCTGACAAATATCGATCGCGGATCATCTGCCGATCCCAACTCAATCTTCTTGAGGTTATCTGCAGTAGTATGTATGCCATCTTCCAGTTCTTTCGGAGCTGGCGGAAATTCTGAAATCACCTCATCATTGCTGTTCTCAAAGGACCAGGGAAGGTCATCCATGTCCTTGGGCTCTTCTTTTAATATCGTAATCATGTAACAGGTGCGAATCCGCTTCCAGGACTGAGGTGGATCCGGTTCTGCTCTTGCGGCTTTGGGTTCGTGCTTTTGTGGCGGCGTTACCCTCCAGCCGTTGGATAAAGCGAATCTGCCCTGTTGGTACTGGTCCTCGACCCAGTTCTTGAAGGTGAAGCATTCTTCGGTAGGATGTCCTATGGCTCGGTGATAAGAGCAATAGCTCAGATGAGAAGCCTTGTTAGCTTGCTCAGGGTGTCTAGACTCTGGAAGCGCGATCATTTGATGTTTTATAGCGAGCTCGAGTAACCTCTCCGTCTTGTCTCGAGGGAAGGAATACGCTCGACCCATCTTCTTCATGAGGGACAAATCCGGACCACGCAACGCCCGATCACACGACTCTCTAATCCTGCGTTGTTGTTGTCGGCTCCTCTTTCCGCTTCTTGATTTATTTCTGCCTCTGCGTCGGGCCTTTCGTACAACGGGTTGACAGGGATGAGCATCTTCGTCTTTTGCAGCCTATTGAAACAGACGTTGCGTCCTGGCTTTCTCGTAGATGGCCATCTCGTGGTTGTGGTCTTCCCGAGCTTTTTCACCCGCTTTCCTGATAAGCTTGTCCATTCGTTCTTCAAATGACGGACTCGGCTCTTCAATCGCGGGATCTAGTTTTGATGAGGGGTTGGCATTTCCTGACAGGGCGTCCTCTTCTTCATCAAAAGTATATATGGCGTAGCTACTGTGGGCCCGTTCCCATTTTCCGGCTCTCACGTATCCAAGCCCAAGTGTTTCCATTTTCCCGTTGGGCAATTTGCGTTGAGTCCAAGGGACATCCCAAATCCTGTTGTAGAACCGAGCTTGTCGAACAGTCTGTTTTAAGGGTACTCCTTGGCGCTTCAATAGCCTCTTTAGTCCATTTGTATAGTATCTGGGCAAACGGATGGATTGGAGCCTGTCGAGTGTAGCATCCGCGCCATGCCAGATCTCCTTCTCTACTTTCGTCTCTGAGGATCGGTAGAATAGAATTGCCTTCTCACCCCTTTGCCTGGGAGGGACGTAAAACGTTTGCAGGTCCTGCACATTGTAAGCTTGAAGTGTGTCGAGCTCCTTGTAGTGTTCTCGCAGCACCATGGTGATTTGCAAACTCTGATCATCGCTAGGGGGTGCTTGTATTGACGACCGATTGGAGAACACGGCATTAACCTCATCTTCCGAGTCACTTCCGAAGACCAACATGGGGGCGGGCGTCCCCGGGTTGTTGCGTTGAGATGGCCCAGCATAAACTATCTCTTCTTCTTCGGTATCGCTCCCGAAAACAGGGATGGCGGCGGCGGCTTTGTTCTCCGGCTTGCGGCACCTTTCTGTATCCTCGAAATCTGGCAAAAAGTACTTCGCATCTTCGTATTTGCGGACTTCGTTCACGGAAAATGGGTTTAGCTCACCTGTTACGGTATGCTCGAAACCATCCTTAAAGTACTTCATACACTGATGTTGTGTAGAAGGGATGATGTTGTACTCGTGTAACCAAGGGCGACCGAGCAAGGCGTTGTAGCAGGTCTTGGCGTCAATGACATGGAATTTGATGTCTGTGACGAGTAGTCCGAAGCGTAATGTTAGTATCACGGATCCGAGAGTCCGTGACGATTGTGAATCGAAACCGGAGATGGTAATTTTGTCACGAGCGAGGTGTTGCACACTCATGCAGATTTCCTTTAACACCCGAACGTTAAGGAGATTGACGGAGGATCCATTATCCACTAGGATCTTGCCTATCTTGATATCATGGCAGTATCCAGAGACGTATAGGGGACGGTTATGGTCGCACGTCCCAAGAAGGAGGTCTTCGTCCCCGAAAGTGATGTCGGCCGTATGCACTTCCTCCAGTTCATCCTTCATCCTTTCCGTGGCGAGGAAGGCTTGGAATTGTTCGGGTTCTTATAACGCCTTAATTAGTGAATCTCGCGCTTCTTTTGATAATAGGAGGGCATCGAGAATGCTAAGTTGAGAAGGTAGCTTCCTTAGGTGCGCCAGGATGTTGTAGTCCACCTTACCCTTCCTGGGAGGGTCTTTGGTAGTCAGCTCTTTCATGACTTGGTCATCTAAAGTGATATCCTCAGTGACCTTTTCCTTTCCCTTATCTTTTCTACTTGCGGGCCCGAGATTCTTTTTCGGGAGCGTGCGATTGCGCAGCTGAATGTTTTCGCAGGCCTCCGGTTCCTCCTCTTTCCCTAAAACGGATTCTTTAAAGAGAGGGCCCAGAGCTATTTCTTCATCAGAGTCGCTCCCAAAGGTGAGAAATTGTGACCCTCCGGCGTTAACCATGCAACAGTTGCCAGTGGTTCTGTTGTGCCCGTCGGCAGTACTTCTTCGTTCCCGACGGGTCTTGCGTTTCATGCGCTTAAAATGTTGTCGATGAGCAACATATCCCTGCCACCATATCCTAAAGGCGTCGCACTCCTCCGTGGGGTGTGAAATTTTCCGATGATATGCGCAATAATTAGGGTGCCTCTCCGCCCCATTGAGCGTGTTTTCTTCCGAGGGTGGTAGCTTCATTCCCATTGACATGGCTTTGGCAAACCTTTTCCTCGTCTTGAATATCTTCTTGTCTGCCTCGGGTGCCTTTCGATCTGGCAGGAGTACTTCAACTCTTTCGTTCAGTCGCCTGCATTTGGCTCCTTCCGATGCGGCCATCTCACGCTCCTGATCCGCTTTACTCTTTAGACGAATCTCGTCTAGAAAGGCGTCGGTCATTTCATCTGTTGGCCACACAAGCTTTGGTTCAGGCTCTGTCCCCAGTTTCTTAGTGCCAGAAGTTTTTTCATCGTCGGTAAACGAGTGGGAGATTACGTTACAACTCGCCACATATCCCTCGGATTCATCCGACGAGCTTTCTCCATCATCTTCCACCTGAAAGATGTGGTTGAGGAACTCTTTCAGCGTGACAGGAGTTCGCGCCTTTTGATTGTACTCTTCCAGCGCATCGATTTGCTTCTGCAAGTTCGTACGCTTGTCTCCAGGCTTCACGGGCTTCTTAGATTTCTTCTTCTTTTTCTTCGAAGATTTTGACGGTAGGGCATGAGTACTTGGGCCATCACCACCGCTCTTTGTAGTTGGGCGCGGCCTCAGCATTCCTTCAATGATCTGGGATCCCAGCGGGTCCTTCCATTCGACCGCCGGGCACGCATGAAGGTCCTTCAGCATTCTTTTGGTTTTAGTTGACAGCACGACCTCCCATGGAGCTTCCTCAATAAAGGAACAGGTTGGCCCCGGTGTATCTGCTTTCTTGGGAGTATGCGGCTGTGGCGGGTTCACCTTCCACTTTTCGGACAGCGCAAACTTCCCCTGGAGGTATTGATCTTCAATCCATCCTTTGAAGATGAAGCAATCCTCAATCGGATGACTTACCGTTTGATGGTAAGGGCAATAGTTAGGGTTATTCACCTCAGTGGGTTGTGGCGGTCGCCTTGGATTTGGCAAGTTTATAAGTCTGTTGCGTACTGCCAACTCGAATAACCATTTCGTCTTGTCCCGTGGGAACGAGTAGGGACGCTTCATTTTCTCATTATAATACCGGCATCTTTCTTCCAGTTGATCCGTCAGCTTTGGGGCATTAGGTTGCTGCTGGGCATTCACGACGAAGGTTGCTTTTCCTTTACCCTTGTCACTCCGAGGCTCGGGCTTCGGGGGAGACGGTCTATGACCCATTTGGTCCATCTGGGCCAGCTTGTCGATTAGAGCCTGGAATGTGGTTGGCTTAAAGAACATCATGAACTGGGAGATAGTTGCGTGAGGGTCTAGGGTTCCTACGAACATGCCCACCGCGGGCGCTTCCTCAATGCGCTGCTCGCATTTCGACCATAAATTCCGCCAGCGTATAGCATACTGGACCCAAGTTTCACCTGGTTTTACCCTGGCGTTAATCAATGCTGTTATTGGAGTGCGTTCGCCGGCGCTCGCGAATCGCTGAGTGAATAGCAACTCCATTTCAGCGAACGTCTTGATAGAATCGTTCGGGGGTTCTGAATACCATTCGAACGCTGTTTCTGATAAGCTACCCACGAATTGGCGAAGCAACAGTTTATCATCACCGTCGGTGTTACCGCAAAGGGCCCTGAACTGGGTGACATGTTGGTGGGGATTGCCGGTCCCCTTATACACGTGAAATTTTGGTATTGTATAACCCGATGGATATTTGATTTAGTCGTACCAGCTTGGATATGGCCGCCCCGTTTTTACAACTTGACCAGCTGCCTCAGTCGCATGATGAACCCGGATTTGCTGGGCTATATAGTCGACCAAATCAGCCTTAGAGATTGTCTCCTCCTTGGCCGTTGAGAGGGCCGGCGGTGGATTTGACGTTTCTCCCCGGTCGTCTTCAAGAACGATTGGGGGATCCTCAGCGGGTGGGTCCTGTTGGATCATCATTCCTATCATATCTTGGAAGAGAAGGCCCATACGCTGTATGTTGGCTGCTTGTTCAGCAGCCTCTTTGTCCTTCTTCTCCAATATTCGGCGAAAGAACTCAGCGTCGGTTTCTTCCTCCTGGCGTTCGTCCGAGGACATTTCTGGGTTTTCTTTTGGCCCGATATGTGCGGCCATAGCATTCATCATTTCCTGGAGCTTTTGCTGTTGCTCCTGAGCTTTGGTCACTGACCGTGTAAGCGGTCTATGACCTGTAGACGCATGGCCGTCTTCCTTTCCTGACGCCATGTATACGGTATGGACCATCATGCCCCCAGACTTAGGGCGTCTGGGCTTAGTGCCTTTAGCTGTCGTTGCAGGCTGGGGGATCTTCTCTGGCTTCCTCCTTTTATGAGCAGTGGAAGTTGAGGGGGCCGTTGAAGTGGGCACCCAAACAGCCTTTCGTGGTTTAGCCTGGTGACTGGCTTCCTGTTGGATTTTCAGCTTCTTGTGCTGGCGGGAGAAGTTTGGATCGATCATCGAGTCTCGGGCCTGCCGCCAAACCTTATAGATCTTGGAAGACAGCCGTTGAGGAGATCGGGGCTGTTCTGGCTTTATTTCCGCAACTTTTTTTAGTGGAGGAGGAGACCTCTTTAGCACCGCAGTAGGAGAATTCCTTCGCACCTTATTTAGCATCTCGAAGCTGTTCCCAGTTGGAACGGCAGCATTAACTTCCACCGTTGAGGCTGATGGAGTTAGCCCAGAGGGGGAGTTGCCCCCAGCCTTCCTTACTCGGCGCCAGTGGCGACGTCGAGCGTGTCGAGCGGACGGCGCTGGTTCAGCGGTGAGGATGGCTTCGTCTTGCCCCCTGTGTAGGTGGGGGGTCGTTGCTAGTGTTAGCCTGTTAAAGACCGATGTCTTTTGGGTAGCAGGAGCGGGAGCTGAAGCCGTCAATCTTGTAAAGACCGACTTTTTGGCCGGGGAAGCCGCCTTGGCGACTTCAGGAGCAGGACCGGTCACTTTCTTAGAAGCAGCCTTCTCTGGGATTGTAGGCCCCATTGTGGGTCTACAGGAGTCTTGGCCCAATCTAGAGAAGACCGAGGCGCTGGTGTTGGGCGACCCGTTGAGAGGGGTCGCGGCAGGGGTAAGACGATCAAAGACCGACTTCTTGGGAGCTTCCTTTGTCAGCACCGGAGCGGTGAAGCTTGTCGGCGGGAGCATGGTCCCAAAAAACAATCCCGTGGTGGCTCGAGTGACCTGTTCCACGGGCATTGTGAATAACGAAGCAGCTTGGGGTCCGTAGACTATACCTTCTGGCGAGGCAGAGCGTTGGTTGCAATTGCAGTCCGAGCAGTTGGAGCATTTCGCAGAAGTAGAAGCTATTGATTCTTTGCTTTCTGCAATAAGCAAGACGCCAAGTCTTAGTATCTTGAAACCCAAGGGCAACCATTAGCGAACCGCGATTGGTTCGCGAATCACGACACACGAAGTGTGGAGTGGAAAGAGGAAAAGGTCCCACCGGGCGTGCCAGAATCTGTTCCCCTCCGAATGACGGCGCGACTGGACGTCATGCCTGTGATTCGGGGGTAGATGCTAATTGGTGCTATCCGTCCACCTCTCCGAAGATGCCAAGTTGATTTATGGTATCGTGTATCGAAGGTTTAAACGGATGCGTCCGATGTAGCAGACTTCGTCAGATTCCCCCTCACTTAAGGGGTTTTTGATTGTTGGGACGCTCTTCCCTGCAGGCGCAAGCCCCTGCAGTTAATTACGCTACTGCATCGCGGTAACCACTTTCTCCTTCTCCAGATGGTCACTTCGTGTCGCATGTGTTTATTTTGTGTTTAGTTGCCCGTGGATTGTATCCGGAGACTGAGTTATGTCGTCGCCCGTAGGGCGTGGACTAGTCCAAATCCGCATTATCTTAGATTTGGGTTTGGGGGTTTGGGTTTAAGGATACGTTAGCCTCATTCGAGACTAAGATCGACTTAAATGTTTGTTAAGGATACGTTAGTCTAGTTTTCAGACTAAGATCAACTTAACGGGATCGTTTAGATCCAACAATAGAGCAATTAAGAGAGCCCTGTTGTTTAGTTTAGTGACATTGCGGTCAATAAGTAGTTTAAGGACATTACGGTCCAGTGTTAGTTTTAAGACGTTGCGGTCAAGGTTAAGGACATCGTAGTCCGTGGATTTAAGGACTCCACAGTTCGATGTTAGTTTTAAGACATCACGGTCAAAGTTAAGGACCTCATAGTCCATGAGTTTAAGGACCCCACAGTCCGTCGTTAGTTTTAAGACATCCCGGTCAAGGTTAAGGACCTCATAGTCCATGAGTTTAAGGACCCCACAGTCCGTATTAATATGTGGTCATCGGGATCCGTCACCTCTTTGAAGACGTTGAGGAATTACAACGCCAAGTATCAAAGGAGTGAAGAGATGTACCCTTAAACCGAGGTAGATTAAATAATCTTTGGCCCAATTTGGAACCAAGACCAATTAATTATATTATGAGCCCATTGGCTCAGTTGAATTTGAATTGAGGACTTATGGCCAGCTTAGGCTAAGTCCAATCATGTTTAGGATATTGGCCCTCTGTTGGTCCATTAGAGGAGAGGCTTTGCCTCTAGACACTTAGCCAATGGGGCTAAAGTTAGTGTTAAACACTAAAGATCAATCAGTGTCGAACACTGAGAATGAGATTGACAAGTTAGTGTTTAACACTAAAAGATAGTTAGTGTTAAACACTAGCAACAGGGCTTTCAAATTAGTGTTTATACACTAAGGCAGATCAATATTAAATACTGGAAACAGGGTTTTCCAGGTTGGTGTTCAACACTAAGAAAGTCAGTGTTAAACACTGTAAATAGATGTTTTCCAAATTAGTGTTTAAACACTAAGAAAATCAGTGTTGAACACTGGATATAGAGGTTTCAATTTTAGTGTTAAACACTAAGGCAAGAGGGGTCACATGGTAGCACGTGAGAGCGCCCTCAATTCATTTTATTCTGCCAAAAGTATTGAATACTTTGGAGCATCACGTTCTGTCATGTGATGGGAATTCTGGTGTTTGTCCGTTAAAGCTTCAGCCAAGGGGTCACGTGGTAGCACGTGATAGCGCCCTGTTTCCCTTTATTTTGTTCTACAGATAAGTGTTTAACACTTTTAATTCTGAAAGCCATCACGTGTGGGCACGTGATGGAGGCCTGCACTTTGATCTGTTAGAATGTTCACTAGGGGTCACGTGTCGACACGTGAGGGCGCCCTAAAGCTCTTTTCTGTTTCTTTTCAGGGGTCACGTGGTAGCACGAGACCCTATTCCTTTGCCTGTTTGAAGATGTGTTTATCTTTTTAAGAATTGAATTCTTCATAGGGTTAAACCCTAGCAATAACTTTAGAGGAATTAAATTCCTACTTTCTTTTGAAGAATTATATTCTTAAATAGGGTTAAACCCTCATTTCTTCTTTCTTGAGGGAATTAAATTCCTGTTATTTTAACAGAACTAAGTTCTTAACTAGAGTTAAACCCTGATTCTGTTCATTCTGAAGGAATTAAATTCCCATAACATAGGATCAAACCCTAATTTTATTTTAAAGGAATTAAATTCCTATAGTTCTGTGAGAATTAAATTCTCAAGCTTCCATTCCCTCTCTATGCTTTGGATCTGCATGGCAGGATCTCAAACCATTGAGAATTAAATTCTCAACTCAAGGGGAGATGTGCACTTTACAGATCCTCCACCAAAGAGAGAACTGTGTTCTTCTGTTTTATATCAGAGTTAAACTCTGTTGAGAATTGAATTCTCTTTTCCTTTCAAAAAGCCTTCCTTTTCTTACCTAGGGTTTTCTTTTGCAGAAGATCCAAATTCCTCCAAAGTATCAAGGCTCTCCTCTTTTTTTATGTATCGATTCCTTTCTGCATGTCTGTCCCTCTGTGTGTCTCTTGGCTCCTATTTATAGGGGAAGCAGCCGAATCAATTAGTTTTGGTGAATCTTTCATTGATAGATTTAATTTGTATTCACCATTCGTTTTGGACCTTTGGATTATTATGTGAATTTTAATCACCATTGGATTTTAAATCCCGAGATTCTCCTTTATTATTTCGGTTAGATTTTAAGGGGAAATCTTTCCAAGATCAGGCTTTTTCCATAGATAGGTGATATTTAAGAATCTTTAAATCTTTAATTCAATCGGTTCCTTTGGAAAGATTTGAGAGGCCTTTTCTCAGAATTTAATTCTGTTAACAGATAGGCTTTGAAAGCCGGTCACGTGTGGCCACGTGACCCCTGGTCACGTGTGGGCACGTGACCCCCTTGGAACGAGCCCTCTTCTTCTTTTTGTGCTCTGCCTTCTGGCCGCTGCTTAGCCGTCACGTGCCACCACGTGATCCCTGGTCACGTGTGAGCACGTGACCCTCGTCTGAAGCCTTTTTCTCGATTTAACCGAAGAATGAGTCTGCTGCTCTTCAATGTCACGTGCCAACACGTGACCCCTGGTCACGTGTGAGCACGTGACCTCTTCTGAAGCTTCTTCCTTGAGTTGATGTGATGTGCCTTTGAAGCCGTTTTTAAATGTCACGTGCCAACGCGTGACCCTGGTCACGTGGGAGCACGTGACCCTTTCTGAAGCCCCTTCCTTTGATGTAGTCGGGAAACTGAATCTGCCTTGCCGATGCTTTTAGATGTCACGTGCCAACACGTGACTGCTGGTCACGTGTGAGCATGTGACCCTTTTCTGAAGCCTCTTCCGTAGGCTTTCCTGATTTTAAATCAGGAAACATGCACTTTCTTCGTTTGGGCGGCACGGGAATCCTGGTATTCCCCTATTTTCTACTCGGTCTTATAACAATTATAAGTTGGAGCGGGACCAACGTTCCCCAGCTTAGTATAACAAGCGGGTTCGGTCAATACATCCATATTATTATCTTGATTATGGCATGACATGGTCGCTACATGGAGAGAGAGAGAAGAAAACACTCAGTGTATGCTCTTGCAAGATTAGATTGGTTATTAATCTATCTAATCGGAATGGCTCCTACTGTTTTAGTCAAATCTTCCTTCAAACCCTAAAAGGAAGACTAGCCGGGATTAATTACACTCTCCAAGTTCCCAATCTTTCAGTTAGGCCAGTGCCGATACTTTGAGAGAGGTTCCCCGTGTTTTCGCACGGACCTAATTAAAATAAATCTCATTTTCCTAGAGGCATAATCCTATTAACACCTTTCTAGACACCTACTTGATCGGCTAATTGTAATGTGTAAAACTCTCCCAAGAGTAACTTTTACTCGCAGTGGGTATCGGGATCAACTATCTCATAGAAGGTATGCAATCTCATTGCAAATTTCAACACTTGAAATTCCCGATAATGTTTTGCCCCGAGCGATCTATGACCTTGACAAGGTCAACAAACTATAGACCGCAAGTCAAGTTCAACCCGTCATTTCCTGATTGAATTAAACCCACCCGCATGACCCTTGACAAGGTCAACAAGGTCGCACAACTACCCTAATCCAATCGCATTATATGCTAGCAGATAAGCACTAATCAGCTACCGCACACTACGCCTTGACAAGGTCAACAAACGCAGCACAAATATTAACTATTACTTATCTGAAATGACGGAGGGCTACAACAGGTTTTTAAGAAAACCTTTTGCGTAATGAACTTGATATCGTCGTAGAATCGAGTGAATTTTAAAAGGAATGTTTTTGAGGCTTTTACTAGTTTTGGTAAAGAGATCACTCCCGGCGAAGGGATCTCGGCTCTTTCCTTATCAAATAAGGTGCATGATATTTCACAACTACCACTATGCAAAGGAAAAACTATAAAAGCAATCAAAAGACAAACTGAGTTTGTAGCATCTGCTAGTTTCACTAAAGAGGTCACTCCCAGTGAAGGGATCTCGACTCTTTCCTTATCAAATAAGGTGCTGGATATTCTATAAGGAATACCGCTATGCAAAACAAGAACTAGAGCAACCAGTTTTTAAAACAAGTTTCTACAACATCTTTTAGCTTTCTTTTATTTCATTAATCTCATTAATGAAGTCCCATTATAATATACTTCCTAAGCATCACATATGAAACGAAAGCAACAATATATAATATATATCATATATATAATATAAGCATTCATCTCAGAACATTTCACAGTGATCTCATCATAGAGCAGCAGAAGATAACATATGAAATATTGGATATACTAGGATTTCCGGATTTTAAATTAAGCCTGTATAAAACACGGATTCTACGGTCATGATGAATAGCCAATCCCACACCCCTAGACCCATATGAGAGCGGCAATCAACCCTACCAATTCTAGAGTTAGGAGACCCGGTCTCGACTCCTCGAGATGGTCTCCCACTGGACCCTAGAACCCGGTTACTTATGCTCCCCGTCTTGGGTCTATCCTAATGCGAAAAAGTAAATAATATACAATGGTGACATCATCCTCAACCCGGAAATACCCCAATAAAAGAATATTACATACAATGAATTTTACATGAATGAAAATAAAAAAAACTCTCATCTCATATAAAACCCCCGGCTATTCAAATACGACGATCCAATATAACATATCCCAGCAACACATAACATCACATGTCATCAACGTAAGTAAGTATGCGTATCTCAGTTATCGTTAGCATATAGTACCGAAACCAGCGATACAACACATATTACACTTACGGTCGCAGAAAAGAAAGTGAAAAACTACAACAGTTGGAATCCGCAACCACCTTAGACATCATAAACCCAACGTATCCCATACTTTGGATTTCATACCTAACCATATGAATTCCTTAGACATCGCACGCCTAACAATTATAAACCCCGCATTTTAGTCTCGATCTCGAAAACAATTTTCAATATCCAGTCGGGCAATTCAAGATTCCCGACATCCTGATCGAATGCTCGTCGAAAACTTTAGTAGACGGCCGCACCCCCCGATACCGTCGACGAAGTGCACTAAGGCGGAACACCGCTGCCGCGAGCACCCGAATGGATGCTTTTGGTGATGGGGTTCTCCTACAGTCACTTGGTCAGGACTATGGGGCATGGCTATCTAATAAGGTTACCCGGCGAGTATCCGCGTACGCTACGTGATTGCGACAGAGTTTTGATCACATTAAAATCCCGTGGCAACCGATCAAATGAGACTAAATTGCTAGATTTATAACATTCAAATTAGTTATCTCATAACTATTTTTGTGGATTCCAAATATTGTATCCCATCACATGATACCCGGACGACGTTAAACTTTTCGATCGATTCATCAAAGTCCCACAATTTCCCGACGACTCAACACTTGAGCACAGTTTTAATAATACCCAGAATATGCCACAATACCTATGCACCAGCCGTAGAAGGGCAAACCCAAGGCTCACTCATGTCGCTACGAAACTGTGGCAAACCCTAAGGTATGACCATGGTTCTGCGATCCAAGAAATCGAATTAGGGTTTCATTCTTCTAGAGGGTTCACAGAATTACTTGCATATTTTTCCGAATACGTTAAATTTGGAAAAATGGGTTTTTGACATTCGATCGAACTTTTCAACTTCGCCTAAACAACATGTGAAAAACCCGAAATATTGTTAAAACTACGAATACGAAACACTCCGAATTGCTTATAGTGCAAGATTACATCACATGCAAAATTAGCAAAAACAAACAACACCTGAAACACCAAAACCCAGTCACTAGAACACAGTGAAAATTTCAGGCAAAAACAACCCAAAGTGGCCGGCCCCAACTACCTTGATCTCGGCCAAAATCCGAGCAAACTGCCTGAAATTTTCATGGTGTTCATGATATATCCCATATAACATTCTGTACCTGTTTAAAAGAAATTTTGACAGCATTTTAAATTCGACAGAAACTACATTTTCGCGTTTCAAGTTTCGGAGTATTTCGATTTCGTAATCTTAACAAAATCCGTCTAATTTTCTAGTATAGCTCTGATACCACTGTAGGGTTGCCTAACATGGCAGCAAGGTTTCAGGAGGTATCATTCATGCCATATTAAAATTTTTACCGTTCTAGCTAACCCTAACCCTAGAATCGTTAATTAGAAATCCGACGGAATCGAAATGCAAACACTTTGCAACTAAAAGAGACCAAGGAATACAACCTTTGTAGACCGGTCCTTCCCTTCATTAGCTCCGTATAGTCGTCCCTTCGCTGCGAGCATGAACTTCCGGACTCTAGAGAGGCTCCCATGAAGAATCGAACATGCTTGCATCGAAGTCTTCGAGGCCGAAGATGATCTACGTCGAGGAGACACTAACCCAAGCTATCTCTTCACTAATTATGGAATTAGTGAAGCAAACACCATATACTAAATGGCAAGTAGTAGAGGATGATGAAGTAGGAATTTTGTTCATTTTAGATTTCATTTTCTCACTCATTTTCCTTTATCTCCATTGAAGCTAGAAAGCTTTGAGGAAGAAGAAGAAGAAGCAAGTGATGAAGTGAATAATGAATTCATATTGAGGTTAGAAATGCAACCAAGGGTTAAGCATGTCATGCTTAACCCTTGTAGAGAGTTAACCATAGCCATGGGTTAAAGGATTGGGTTAATAAATATCCTAAGCTAGACAAAAGAGTGGACTTAGTCAAAGGTTCATACAAATTTCTACAAGCTTTGAACATTAAACTAATTCTCCACTAATTTGTTTAACTTTGAATAAATTATAAACCCTAACTTAACCCTAGCATGGTATAAGTCTCATATATACATGTTGCATATGTAACCTAGCATGAAACAAACATGTACACTTGCATATATCACATATATACAATGTGCACAAACTAGTGAGAAAAGAAATCTTAAGTGAGCTAATACTAGTTAATGTAAATTAATATATCAAATATATAACTATACATTAGATTATCAAATGAACTCTTGATTTAATAATCCGGCTATATCACATATAACCGACTAATATCATATGTAACAACTTATCGAATCAACACTTGATCCGATAACCCAACTATATCACATATAACCGACCGATGTCATAAAACGCGAGAAAAGAATACGGTATCTCATATCGTATCAATCTCGGTCCCGCACATATCACATATGCGCTCCTACTCCATTTCGCTTGAGCCAGGAAACCTCTGTGTAGGACTCTAGACACTCGTCAATACACCGGCAGTAGGTGATGATCATATCAAACACCCACAAGCCGCAAGCGGTCTGCCAAACGTAACGGCCACCCGGGTATTGAGCGATCAGAAGATCAACAAGCAAGCCTGCTCATACTCCTGCGAATCCAATCAGTAATACTACTGTATAGTCCGGTCTCTTCGTCTGATATGTCGCATATCTCGTCTAGGGGTGGTAAACGTCAGACCCCAGTAACTCGATAAATCGTGTCGATATGAGGCTCATAACGGGTCGAGAAACTACTGATAACACTTACCAGTATATCTCTGAAGCAGCCCTGGCCAGGGACTTCCTGTTATAGCCAATCGAGCACAGCGCAACATCAACCCCCAATACCGGGAGAGACGAAACCCCTCCTATCGCTCATTGCCCCCATGTGATTCGGGACTGTATCCAAAAGCCACCATTTTGCACGTTCTCTTGAATGTGGTAAGATGGAAATCAAAGCATAGTGGGAATCACACAAGACTCTATGACGATCTCGGGTCTACAGACTAACCTGTACCAGTGTCACCAGAGAACTGCCATCTGACGTGAGGTATTATACCATCTGGGAGTTCTCGGCGAGTCCGTCCAGTGTACCCAGTCTCCGCTGAGCACCCGTATACTGTCTCTGATGTCAAACACCAATAGATATGGGATCATCCATCGCCCATCTACATGGGTCGAGAAGCTATACACTAGTCTACTCTGGTATATCGATGCTCTGTCTCGATACACCCACGACTAGGAATATTTGAAGGATGTACTTAATGACTATTTTGTCCCCACTAGTATGATCTGCATCATAATCCTGATAGTCAAGTACTAATCCTAAGGGTTTTATCAACATGTAATAGAGAGACAATAAGTGTACATGTTAAGATAAAGAGCAACCAGATATCATACTATCATGTCGAGCAAGAAAGTCCTTCCTATATATGTCCAAGCATCCACTATAATATACATCGTATGTACAGTAATGGCCTCCAGGGAATACATATAACTAACAATATATATATGATATTTGACCCGTACCCTCGATTTTGAGGATGTCGTACGATGTATTTTACTGTACGAGATATATTTATATGATGATTGATCCGTACTCTTGACTCGAGAATGCCGTACGATAGATTATACCGTATGTGATGCTATGAGGCTGGATCGCCGACTACTAGACTTATCGACTCGGTTATGCTTTAAATTTCCTTTCACTTTCGACACCATTTTAGTTTATTCCTTTAGTTACTTAAGTAGATGTTAGAATAGAGTTTGAGTCATACCTATTTTCAAAACTAACGAATCGTAGGTATTTTCAAAGCGCAACCTGAGGGACGCTATGGATTTTCAAAATGATATTTCTTTTCTCAAAAACATCGTAACCCCTAATTTTCCAAAAACAACGATTCATAGTATTTTAAATACGGTAACCGTATGGCTCGTATATAGCTATGTATATCTTATCTTGTTGCGTTTACTATTTACCTTTCTGCTATGTTTATGTTAATTCCATTTCATTGCATTATGTACATGTGCTTTCATTAGCTGTTACGATTTCGTCTACTATGACACATGCACCATTACCGATGATGCGTATGTTGCACGTACACCTACTGGCCGGCTCACACACATCTTCATCGGTAATTGCTATGCCATGTACACATTGGAGAACCGTTACTTCACTCGTACTATCTGATAAATTGTAGTTTACTAGTATTGTTTAGCTTTCATAATCTCACTTGCTAGTTAAGATATTGCATTCCTTACTTAGATGCCACATGCATTCTTATATACATTCCGTTTATGCATTATGAAGGGGATTTATGCCGATATTCATTGCTTTCTTATTGACTCATGATTATGAGATTTTGGTATTTCATAAGATTTCTGGATTTGGTAAACCGTATGTGAAATTGAAAACTTATGCTCCTTTAAAAAAAGAAAAATGCGGTTTTCCTTGATATGATGTATGATGTCCACCATGAGATTTCTTGGTTCTGGAGCATATATGATATATGATAACCCGATTCGAGGAGTGAGGAGACACCGTCTGCGGGTACATGATGGACCCGGTGCGGTATCCCGGGACAAGAAGGCCGTATAGAGATTGAAACGTTGAGCCCAGCAAGGGAGCACTACCGACCGGTGATAGTTTGGCACGGTGGATATCCGGAGGATACCGACCGTAGTCGTGAGATCAGATGATATGGGCCGATCCGGACTGACGGAGTCTGAGATATGAGTATAATGTGTCGATGTTGGACACGGTTTTCATGATGTTTTCGAGTGTCGATGTCGGGCACTCAGGTTTTATAATGATTCAGTGTGTCGTTGGTGGGCACACGTTGGTTGATGCATTTACACTCATACATACATTACACATAACATGGTATTACTTTATGACCTGGACATTATTACTTTAGTAATGTTTTACTGATGTTTATATTATTACCCTTACTACCACTCGACGTTATTATATATTATTATTGTACTGTATGACCTAGGAGATAGTCATGCCTTCGGTTTCTACTCGGTGATGTCTTTTACACATAAGTTGGCAACTCACCCCCATTGTGCCACAGTTTTCTTGCAGGTTCGACCGCACAGGTTCCATTGCGGCTTACTGGCACACTACCTTCTTCAGGGTGATTGCATTGATAGGTGGGATACACTTGCATCGTGACCACCATTACATACTTGTATATTTCATTTCAGTTGTATCTAGTTAAAAGCTCTATCAACCAGACTATATATATTCGTAGACTTAAAAACCTTTATTGTATATTCTTTCGGACTTCGAGTCACGCTCATGTATTTATTATTGTTTCTGGTTTCTTGATGATGCTTTGGTTTCTTACTTTATTTCTGTGTTTTGATCCTCGCTTTCGCCATTGTATATTTATATCATTACGCGGAATTGGCGAAGAGATAGCTCCCGCTTGGGGATGCCTATATTTATTGTTGTTATATTATTTTCGGGTTAAAATATACAAAGGAGGTGCTGCCCAAATTTTAAATGACGAAACACGTTTTCAAGTTAGTTACAAAATATTGTTTTTCGTATGATATTATTTATGTTTTAAAGAAGGAACTTGATTTCAGTGTACCTTATTTTAAAACTGCACCTCCACTATTTTCCCCTAAAAAGGTTTAGATTTTCCGGGCTTTTAGCTTATTTGAATTAAGTGGGGTCCTATAGACTTCACATGATTCAAGTGCCAGTCACGTGTCTTATCCAGGTCATGACATTCCTCTGCACCTTTTCATATACCTAACTCCCCCACTCATCCAGAGACTGCTCTATCTCTTCATTTTCTCAATTAAACATATTTTTAATGTCTTTAAATTCTTTTTTAATTCCCCACATCTCCATGCCTCTCCTATAAATACCCCCACCCAGTTCTAGCTTTTTTTCCTAGGCATACCACTCATAAACTAGACTCTCTCAAAGTATCAAATTCCCTCAAAACCAAAGTTCTCTCAAGGCCAAGTCCTTCCCAAGAAGCTAAGTTCTCACAAATTTATTCTCTCTATACGAAGCTCTCAAGTTGACCAAGGATATTCCTTTAGCTAATCGCCAAGCTCTTTCTCCTAGGCGCCTGTAGCTCGCCATTCGTTGCATTCACGATCTCGGATCTTCAAACCAAGGCTTCTACTCTTTACTTCTCGCTCATACGAGTACGAAAGGATCGAGTAAGTCCTTTCTCTTTCCCTCTCTCTCTTTCTTCTAATCTTGTAGATCTCGCCCCTTCTTTAAATCGTAAGTTCCCTCTTCATTTCTCTTTTTGATTGAATCCCTCTTATGGCCATTTTATGTTTTATAATTATAGCCAAATCTTATATTCAAATTATCGTTTCTATATGATTTATCCATACCATCATACTAATTCTACCAAACAAATTTATCGATCGAAAACTTATGATAAGTTGTTTCCAACGAACCGGCTCATAACGAATGTCATGACAACATGTAGTTGTTTTTCAAGATAAGCATTTATTAACATACATATACCATATACTTTCATTTAACCCCCTTTCCTTTTATGCGTTAACATGTGAATTTTAGAATATTGTAGATCATGCACAGGGTAACGACTTACCCCACTCACGCACATATTGGATTCATAACACGATAACATATTTGACGCGTTTTTCCAAAAGAACCGAAATTACATTAAAATATCCTCAAGTTAAAATTACAGTTTTATCGATATTCTTTCCTTTGCAAATACGTCTCTATAGCCCTCTTTAGAGGATCCGTTAATGATTGGTGTGGATTATCGCACATCCTGGGCTTAGTGGAGTGAGATGTAGAACTTCTCACGGAGAATACAGTCTCGAAAGGAAAATACGGTTTTAAAGGAAAAAACAATTTGTATAATATTTAAAATAAAAGAATATATATATCAAGCTATGTTAAATTGGGTGATCACCATTTTCTAAATAATTAAAGCAAATTTTTAGAAAATACCTCAAGTTTTCCAAAAAGATAGATTTTTCATGAAAATACCGTAAACTTGTAAAAGCTATATTTTAACACTAAAATACCATAAAACCTAAAGTATATTTTTAAAAAACTTTCGACATTTTAATTAACACATTTTACCAAAAACACCCTTGAGATTTATTTTTAAAATTAAAGCATTTATATAAAACCCCTTGAGTTTTCAAATGAACTATTTTAAATAGATAACCTAAGTTCATTAAAATATCTAAACTATATAAACTAAACTCTAAGATATTTAGATAACAATGAGTTTAAGCGGTATCTTTTCTCTTAAGCCTCGGGGGGGGGCGGAGATAGTGAGTACTTGTTTAGTTTAGATAAACTAGCAATCGTCTTTGAAAAAGGTACTAATGCTGCCGGCCATGTGCAGTGGTTGCCATCTTAAATCACTTGAATATCGAATCATATATAATTTAAACACATGACATCTTACTTAACTTGATTTGAGCACATGAAACTTGACTTAAACCTGAACTTGACTTGAATTCCAATCTAACTTGAGCTCGAACTCAAACACAAACTCGAACTCGACTTGAACTTAAACACTTGACTTGACTTCCCGAACCATGAATATGACTTGACATGAATATTTGAACCTAACATGAATACTTGTACACAACTTGAACCTGAACTTATACTCTTTATATTCATGAATTCGGTCAAGACTTGTAAACTTAATCTATACATTAAAAACGCGGGGATAAGTGGTAGGTTGGTAAGGAGTGTATGACGTGGAATGAAAGTCCACTAAAAGACATCTCTTGAATATGCTTTTTCCGTTGTTCTGTAGGGTTTGACGGAGTCTTGTACTCTTTTGTACTTTGGTCCGCGGGATACGACAGACCACTCTCTTATACATGCATACCTTTCTTATCAAACTACAATCACCCATGTTATAATAGAATTACCAGATTCTTATACTTGTCATGCTTAAGATACCTCAACATACTCATATCTAGTTAATACTCTTACATCTCCATCTTTGTTTAAGATTCATGTTCTATTTTCATACATTCTCTTTATCATACTTTATGTTTATACTCTTTTGGGGACTTACCGAGCACTAGTTCGCTGACGGCATTTCTTCCTCTTTGTTTTTCTTGGAATGTTCGTCATGTGGTTTAGAGAACGAAGAGATCAAGCCAAGTCAGTAGGAGTTCGATCAGATTGTAGCACAGTCAGACTCCTAATTTATTTCAGCTTTTATTTTCAGTATGCCACTTGTTTTGGCATCTTCTTGTATTTGTAATTTTATTGCATCTTGTTATCAGTTGAATCCTTATGGAAGTGAATATAAATAAAGTTGTTATTGAATTTTAATCACTCTTGCTAATTCTTACATGTTTTTATATTGTTTATAAACGCTTAGCGTATTTATTCTGAGAAATGACATTCTCATGATAAATACGTTGCGGGTCTTGTCACGTGTCGTTACCGTCTTTTGGGAAGCGGAGCATGACACATGTGTGGGCCCATATGTTGTGGGCCCAAACCGAGTTTTACATGGTATCAGATCATGTAAAGCTTCGGAGTTTTACATAAATATAAATATATTTCCTTAACCCTTATCATAACTTTAGAATTTCAGTGTCGTCCTCTTTGTCCATGTGCGTTACACATGAGGGGGAGTGTTGAGAATGTGGTTAACATAGTTCCACATCGGGAAAATTGTGGGATGCATATGGGTATAAGATATAAGATGGGATAAACCTTCATAAATGCTTGAGTCTTTTTGATAAGTCTCGCTATATTAAAAGCCAATGTGCATCCTGAAAGTGTATGTTAGCACCACCACTGGATTTTACTAGTATCAAGCATGCCGTTTTCCAAATTTTAGGGGTGCTAATCTACACTAACCAAGATCTTAAACTAGATGATTAGGGATTAATTATGAAATCATAAACTATACTAAGAGATGTGATTGATATGAAAAAGTATTTGTAGTAACAGCAATCAATAACGGTGTCATGTGTAGCTAGCCGAGATGAGTACGGGTCGTCCGCAGGGATGTGTGAAACTTTTAATCTTACTTTAGACAAGTTGATTAAAAAGAAAGGGTGATTGGTTGTAGAACTACGTTGAACATGGATGTAGAATCTATAAAGAAGAGGCTTGTAGGGTTCGTTAGAATTTAGTAGTAATGGATAATTAAATAAAGATGACCCCTTTCATCTTTTAATAGATTTAAAACTAGATCGATAGTAATGGATGAAGATTAGGCTTTTTGGAGGGAATAGGGTTCCCACTCTTAACCCTTATCTTTTCATTGACCTCTATTCATGTCTAACCTCTACCAAAACAATTGTTAATCTGATCTCAAATCGCGGTCGAGACTATTAATAAATTAATAGCGTGCCCGATTAGGATATTAACGATTCTTTTGACAAAGTTTATAAACTTTATAAGATGTAAAAGAAGTTAAGGGATTTTATCATCCATTGATTTACCCTAATCCTACGAACCCTGTCAAGCGGAGAATTACTCACGCATGGTTGAGATAGAAGAAGAAAGGATATAGAAGGAAATCATAATGCAGAATTTAAATGCAGAAAGTAAATGCGAAATAATTAAGCTAATGATCTATCTTTATTAATCAACGTTACAATTACAAATCCTTCGAATTTAGATTACACGAGGAAGAAATTGCTCTTGATCTCTGCCTCATAGGAAGTATTTGCTCCGTCGATATTCACGTCGCTCTATCACGTTGAATCGTGGACCTGTCGTGGATCTCTTGTTCTTTGACGGTGATTTACTTCGTGTTAAAGGTGATGATTTCTAACTTTAGCCCTTGGTCCTTTACATAGCCCTCAAATCAGAAACCCTAGATCTCATAGGTTAAGATATGCAATCACGATCACCCACCAAAAATCTCAGATCCAACGGCCACCAATTGGCCACAGATCCGCCGCGCAAATAGGGTTTTAGCCGCGGAAGCGCCGCTCTTAGGAGAGATTATGGCTTCAATCTTCTGGGGCTTCTGCATGTTGACACGTAGAGATCTTCTAGATATCTGGACTTTGGAAATATTTCCTGAGTCTCTGCCAGAATTGATTCTACGATTTTGTTGGCAGATTTTTGATCCTGACGTCTTGAATATCTTGATCTCCTGACCTGAGCTAAATCTTGCACAATATCTCTATGAATAATGTTAGTAATATTTGTTATAGAGATATAATCTTAATCATTTTATATGGTAATAAATCTTTAAGCAATTTGTTTAAGATTATTTGATATGATATGCATAATAAAAATATTATATAAATATTATATGCATATATTTTCCTTCATAATGTTAATTATAATATATAAACATATGGTAAATAGTATTTTGCAGATAATCCCAAATATGTTCTATATTTATAATAAACACCTTTAAATAGTAAAGAAAATGTTATATCAAATGTGCGATATTTTCGACTGAACAAGATGGATGGTTACAACCTTTGTAGACCGTATCCTTCTCTTCTAAAGCTCCAGGTTGTAGTCCACGCGACTCCACTAGGCTCCACTTCGATGTTGAACGAACTTGCTTTGACGACCTTCGTGCCGAAGATGATCCACCCGAAGTCCGTTAATCCAAACTACCTCTTCACTAAACTCTTTAGTGAAGGAAACACACTACACTAAAGCGCTAATCTAGTGTAGGATAGTGAAGTAGGGGTTATGTTTGCTCACTAGGGTTCTCACAAGTTCAAGATTTCACAACACATGTGAGGGATTGAGTTTGGAGGAGGTGAGGAGGAGGATGGAGAGAGCTAGAGAGCAAAAGCTCATCATATGAACTCAAGAAAAACTCAAGTAAGGAAAATAACTCAAGTGAAGAAATCAAGTCTAGAATAGCTTTACTAAGCTCACAAATTATTGAAGCATATAATTTTCAAGAATTAAAAATTGTAACCATGCTTCAATAGTGCAAGCAAATGAATATAATATAAACTAAAGCCATGCTTCACCTCTCCACAAAAAAGTCTCCCCATTTTCCACCTCATTTTATATTTTCTAAAAATAGAAAATCCATGACATGCTTCATATATATATATATATAATATGAAGAATAATTAGTGAGCTAATAATATTAGTCAATATACAATTATATCAAATATAAATATATATCATATTATTAAATCAACATTTGATTTAATAATCCGGTTATATCACATATAACCGACTAATATCATTTATCTGTATATCATATTATCAAATCAACACTTGATTCAATAATCTGGTTATATCACATATAACCTTACCGATATCAAATAACCGCCAGATTAGAATACGGTATCACATACTCGTATTTAATCAGGCCTCAGCACATATCAGCATATGTGCCTTACTTCGTTTCACTTGAACCATGAAACTTCTATGTGGGACTCTAAAGACTCGTCAATATGCCAGCAGTAGGTGATGATCACATCAGTCATCCTCAAGCCGTCAGCGGTACTGGATGGACGTAACGGCTACTCAGGTATTGAGCGAATAGAAGATCAACAAGCAAGTTTGTCCAAACTCCCATGAAGTTTATAGGTAATAATTACCGTACAGCCCGGTCTCTTCGTCTGATATGTCGTATATTGAGTCTAGGGGTGGAATCGCCAGACCTTAATAACTTGATAAGTCATGCCAATATAAGGCCTATAACGGTACGAGAAACTACTGATAACACTTACCAGTAAATCTCATCAACAGCCCCGGCCAGGGACTTTCTGTTATAGCCAATCAAGCATAACGCAACATCAACTCCCTATACCGGGAGAGACGAAACCCCTCCTAGCGCTCATTGCCTCCATTTGACTCGGGGCTGTACCCAAAATCCACCTGTTTGCACGACTCCTTTGAGCCGTGATTGATCTTTAATTTTTATGCGAAAGAAAGAAAATGTAGTAGTATAAGTAATAACCTCAATCAATAACAACGTCGCGTGTAGCGAGCGTTAGTGAGTACGGGTCGTCCTCTGGGATTCGTGGAATTTTATAGTTCTTGCTTTAGATCGGTTGAAAGAAATAGAAAAGAGAAAATCAAGAAAATCAAGAAGGTAGTTTCAAGAAAATCAAGAAAATAGTTTCAAGAAAATGGTTTCAAGATTTGATTGAATTATCAAGAAATAGCTTCAAGATCTAATTAGATTATCAAGAAAATTTATATGAAGAAGGCTTGTATGATTCGATTGGATTTAGTAGCCATGGATGACTAATATGGATTACTCCTCTTATCTATTGATAGATTTAAAACTAGATTGATGGCGATGAATGAGGATTAGGGTTCTTTGGAAGAAACTAGGGTTTCTCCTCTATTGACCCTTGTCCTTTCATTGATCTCCATTCGTTTCTAGCCCTTAATAAAAAGATCGTCAATCTTATCTCAAATCGTGGTCGAGACTATCAAGAAATTGATATCGCGCCCGATAAGAATGTTGACGATTCTTTTGCTAAAATTTATAAACTTCATAAGACTTAAAAGGAGTATAGAATTTTCTCACCCATTGATCTACCCTAATCCTACGAATCCTATCAAGCGGAGAACTACTCGCGCATCATGAAAATAAAATAAAAAATAGAGAAAGCATTCATAATGCGGAAATTAAAAGAAAGAAAAATGATAAAACTAATGTTCTACTTTTATTACTCAACTTCACAATACAATTCTTCGAGAAGAATTGCTCTCGATCTCTGCCTCGAAGAAGTAAATGTTCCGTCGATCCTCACGCCGCTTGATCACCTCGAGTCGTAGACCTGTTTTGGATCGCTTGCTCGTTGATGATGATCGGCTTCGTGTAAAGGAGAATTGATTGATTGATCGCTTGATGGATTTCTCGATGATTTCTTGATCTAGGATCTCAAGATCGAAGATTCTTGATCTTAGATCTTAGATCCCCTTTTGAAATTGGATTTGATCATGGATTTGATGTGGAGATTGTTGGCTCTTTTCTTGATTTGATTTTGAAGAGATTGAATCAAAATTGGATCCTTTGTAGATGTAGCCCTCGGTCCTTTTTATAGCCTCGAAACCAGTAACAGAAACCCCCAACAAACTAAGTTTGTTACGAAGAAGATTCCAGAGAATTCTTGCACCCAAAGTCCCTGGATCGGCCGTGGATCCGCGGTGACTCGGCTTGATTCAGCAGCGGTTCCGCGACCGATTGGTAGGTTCTTGGGTTGAAACATCTGGATTATTCTCATGTTGGTCTTTGGGTCTTTATATGATATCTGGAACCTTTGTATCTCTTCTGAGTTTCTGCCAGTATTTGCTTCTTCGACTTTCTTTACTGTATCGGTAGATTCTTGATTCCTGATATCTGACCTGAGCTAATCTTGCAGAATATCTCAATGAAGAATGTTAGTTATATTTGAGATACAAAATATTATGCGTGAAATATTAAACATACAATTTTCTTCATAATATTGATTATAATATATAAACACATGGTAAATGGTATTTTGCAGATAAACTTCTAATATGTGTTACATGTATAACAAACACCTTTAGATGATTAAGAAAAGTAAGAAAATTGTCATGTTAAAAGTGCACTATTTTCGACTGAACAAGCCGTAGTAGGGAGGAAATCAAAGCACAGTAGGAACCATACAAGACTCTATGACGATCTCGGGTCTACAGACTAACCTATACCGGTGTCACCAGAGAACTGCTATCTGACGATAGGTATAGTATCATCTAGGAGTTCTCGGCGAGTCTTGTTCAGTATACCCATTCTCTAATGAGCACCTGTGTACAATCTTTGATGTCAAACACCAATGGATATGTGATCAACCATCGCCCCATACAGGGTCAAGAAACGTACACACTAGTCTACTCTGGAATATCGATGCCCTGTCTCGATATTCTCTCGACTAGGAACAATTGAAGGATGTGCTTATGGACTACCCAGGTCCCAGTAGTATGATCCGCATCATAGTCCTGGTAGTCAAGCCTACATGCTAAGGGCTTTATCAACATATATGAGAGACAGTATAATAATACCAGTAAACATGTCAAGATAAAGGTAACCAGATAGTATACTATCATGTCGAGCAAGAAAGTCCTCTCTATATATGTCCAAGCATCCACTATATCATACAATAATGGCCTCTAGGGCATATATATCACTAACACATCCATGCGTAGGCCCATGTGTTGCGAGCCCAAACTGAGTTTTACAACTTTCAAAAGTTTGATGGACGGTCTGAAATATACAATTTGAATGTATATTATAGGGAGAGGGAGGGGAATGAATAATTATTTAGGAAGTTTTTCTTCTCGCGCCTGCGATGCACATGGTGCAATTTTGCATAGTTAAAATCATTCCATCCAATATGAATAAAGTGTGGTAACTTTATACTGAATTTTCAGATATGTCTGTACGAATAAGAAGAGAGATTTAGATATTAGTGAATAAATGGAAGGAAGAAGAGAGGAACTAGGGTGTTTGAAATTTGAATTCAAGCCAATGAATTTTATATTCAAATGAGATGATGATATCGATATTTTGAAATGGGGAATAATTAAATTGGAAGATTTTTATCATGTTTGTTAATAGGGTTTTTTACATACCCTTTTTAAAAACCTAATTTCTAAAAATGTTCCTTTTAAATTTGATATTCTAAATACCCCCCTTAAAAATTTTAGGTTATCCAAATAACTTCCGACAGTTAGTTTGACCCAGCATCTGTGTACAATCTTTGATGTCAAACACCAATGGATATGTGATCAACCATCGCCCCATACATGGTCAAGAAACGTACACACTAGTCTACTCTGGAATATCGATGCCCTGTCTCGATATTCTCTCGACTAGGAACAATTGAAGGATGTGCTTATGGACTACCCAGGTCTCAGTAGTATGATCCGCATCATAGTCCTGATAGTCAAGCCTACATGCTAAGGGCTTTATCAACATATATGAGAGACAGTATAATAATACCAGTAAACATGTCAAGATAAAGGTAACCAGATAGTATACTATCATGTCGAGCAAGAAAGTCCTCTCTATATATGTCCAAGCATCCACTATATCATACAATAATGGCCTCTAGGGCATACATATCACTAACACATCCATGCGTAGGCCCATGTGTTGCGAGCCCAAACTGAGTTTTACAACTTTCAAAAGTTTGATGGACGGTCTGAAATATACAATTTGAATGTATATTATAGGGAGAGGGAGGGGAATGAATAATTATTTAGGAAGTTTTTCTTCTCGCGCCTGCGATGCACATGGTGCAATTTTGCATAGTTAAAATCATTCCATCCAATATGAATAAAGTGTGGTAACTTTATACTGAATTTTCAGATATGTCTGTATGAATAAGAAGAGAGATTTAGATATTAGTGAATAAATGGAAGGAAGAAGAGAGGAACTAGGGTGTTTGAAATTTGAATTCAAGACAATGAATTTTATATTCAAATGAGATGATGATATCGATATTTTGAAATGGGGAATAATTAAATTGGAAGATTTTTATCATGTTTGTTAATAGGGTTTTTTACATACCCTTTTTAAAAACCTAATTTCTAAAAATGTTCCTTTTAAATTTGATATTCTAAATACCCCCCTTAAAAATTTTAGGTTATCCAAATAACTTCCGACAGTTAGTTTGACCCAGCATCTGTGTACAATCTTTGATGTCAAACACCAATGGATATGTGATCAACCATCGCCCCATACAGGGTCAAGAAACGTACACACTAGTCTACTCTGGAATATCGATGCCCTGTCTCGATATTCTCTCGACTAGGAACAATTAAAGGATGTGCTTATGGACTACCCAGGTCCCAGTAGTATGATCCGCATCATAGTCCTGGTAGTCAAGCCTACATGCTAAGGGCTTTATCAACATATATGAGAGACAGTATAATAATACCAGTAAACATATCAAGATAAAGGTAACCAGATAGTATACTATCGTGTCGAGCAAGAAAGTCCTCTCTATATATGTCCAAGCATCCACTATATCATACAATAATGACCTCTAGGGCATACATATCACTAACACATCCATGCGTAGGCCCATGTGTTGCGAGCCCAAACTGAGTTTTACAACTTTCAAAAGTTTGATGGACGGTCTGAAATATACAATTTGAATGTATATTATAGGGAGAGGGAGGGGAATGAATAATTATTTAGAAAGTTTTTCTTCTCGCGCCTGCGATGCACATGGTGCAATTTTGCATAGTTAAAATCATTCCATCCAATATGAATAAAGTGTGGTAACTTTATACTGAATTTTCAGATATGTCTGTACGAATAAGAAGAGAGATTTAGATATTAGTGAATAAATGGAAGGAAGAAGAGAGGAACTAGGGTGTTTGAAATTTGAATTCAAGCCAATGAATTTTATATTCAAATGAGATGATGATATCGATATTTTGAAATGGGGAATAATTAAATTGGAAGATTTTTATCATGTTTGTTAATAGGGTTTTTTACATACCCTTTTTAAAAACCTAATTTCTAAAAATGTTCCTTTTAAATTTGATATTCTAAATACCCCCTTAAAAATTTTAGGTTTTCCAAATAACTTCCGACAGTTAGTTTGACCCAGCATCTGTGTACAATCTTTGATATCAAACACTAATGGATATGTGATCAACCATCGCCCCATACAGGGTCAAGAAACGTACACACTGGTCTACTCTGGAATATCGATGCCCTGTCTCGATATTCTCTCGACTAGGAACAATTGAAGGATGTGCTTATGGACTACCCAGGTCCTAGTAGTATGATCCGCATCATAGTCCTGGTAGTCAAGCCTACATTTATCAACATATATGAGAGACAGTCTAATAATACCAGTAAACATGTCAAGATAAAGGTAACCAGATAGTATACTATCATGTCGAGCAAGAAAGTCCTCTCTATATATGTCCAAGCATCCACTATATCATACAATAATGGCCTCTAGGGCATACATATCACTAACACATCCATGCGTAGGCCCATGTGTTGCGAGCCCAAACTGAGTTTTACAACTTTCAAAAGTTTGATGGACGGTCTGAAATATACAATTTGAATGTATATTATAGGGAGAGGGAGGGGAATGAATAATTATTTAGGAAGTTTTTCTTCTCGCGCCTGCGATGCACATGGTGCAATTTTGCATAGTTAAAATCATTCCATCCAATATGAATAAAGTGTGGTAACTTTATACTGAATTTTCAGATATGTCTGTACGAATAAGAAGAGAGATTTAGATATTAGTGAATAAATGGAAGGAAGAAGAGAGGAACTAGGGTGTTTGAAATTTGAATTCAAGCCAATGAATTTTATATTCAAATGAGATGATGATATCGATATTTTGAAATGGGGAATAATTAAATTGGAAGATTTTTATCATGTTTGTTAATAGGGTTTTTTACATACCCTTTTTAAAAACCTAATTTCTAAAAATGTTCCTTTTAAATTTGATATTCTAAATACCCCCTTAAAAATTTTAGGTTTTCCAAATAACTTCCGACAGTTAGTTTGACCCAGCATCTGTGTACAATCTTTGATATCAAACACTAATGGATATGTGATCAACCATCGCCCCATACAGGGTCAAGAAACGTACACACTGGTCTACTCTGGAATATCGATGCCCTGTCTCGATATTCTCTCGACTAGGAACAATTGAAGGATGTGCTTATGGACTACCCAGGTCCCAGTAGTATGATCCGCATCATAGTCCTGGTAGTCAAGCCTACATTTATCAACATATATGAGAGACAGTATAATAATACCAGTAAACATGTCAAGATAAAGGTAACCAGATAGTATACTATCATGTCGAGCAAGAAAGTCCTCTCTATATATGTCCAAGCATCCACTATATCATACAATAATGGCCTCTAGGGCATACATATCACTAACACATCCATGCGTAGGCCCATGTGTTGCGAGCCCAAACTGAGTGTTACAACTTTCAAAAGTTTGATGGACGGTCTGAAATATACAATTTGAATGTATATTATAGGGAGAGGGAGGGAATGAATAATTATTTAGGAAGTTTTTCTTCTCGCGCCTGCGATGCACATGGTGCAATTTTGCATAGTTAAAATCATTCCATCCAATATGAATAAAGTGTGGTAACTTTATACTGAATTTTCAGATATGTCTGTACGAATAAGAAGAGAGATTTAGATATTAGTGAATAAATGGAAGGAAGAAGAGAGGAACTAGGGTGTTTGAAATTTGAATTCAAGCCAATGAATTTTATATTCAAATGAGATGATGATATCGATATTTTGAAATGGGGAATAATTAAATTGGAAGATTTTTATCATGTTTGTTAATAGGGTTTTTTACATACCCTTTTTAAAAACCTAATTTCTAAAAATGTTCCTTTTAAATTTGATATTCTAAATACCCCCTTAAAAATTTTAGGTTATCCAAATAACTTCCGACAGTTAGTTTGACCCAGCATCCGAGGGAATATTCCTTCACATAGCTGTTTGGGATACGGAAATGACGAAAATACCCTTAATAGTCATTTCTTCTACCTAAATCAAATTAGGATTTTTCTAGGGCCAGCGATTTCTAAAAATTCAATTTAGGCCTTTATTATAGATAAATTATGGTTGTTCCTCTTATCCAAACATTAATTCATTGATGAAAAATTGTTTGGGATCCTTACCGTAGAAATCATGTACCCTTTGTCTTCAACATCGATTTTCTTTGGGTTGAAGGTTTTTTTTATTAAAATGAAAGGATGATGAAGAGAGGGTGAAAGGGTTTTTTTTTTCTTTTTGCAACAGCTCGTAGGCTTTGGGGAGGGGGTTAGACCCTCCTGGATCATGGGAACTTTCTCCACGTAATTGGTTGAAAATCCTCCTTACCACTATGAGTGTGGGTTTTTTTTATAGAAGAATTTCTGGAGAAAGAACAAAAATTGAAAGCTGAAGGAAAACCTTTATTCTACCCTAGAACGAGACCCTAGTCAGCCTGTCATACCCCACTTTCATAAATACGGAATATGAGAGGTACTGGGCCAGCCATACTCCAACGGTCAAGAAATAATCCCGCCGTAGTCACACTTCGGCTTCTAGCAGTTATGGTAAGCAATACACAGCAAAAGTAAAGAGATATAACGGTTACTATGGTACAAGGACATAATCGGTTAACTAAACAACTAACCAATGACGACAATTGTTCTCCTAAGAAAGCAGAAACGAATGAAGAACTGGCATCGCTAGTATGGGTCTCCGCGATCTTCTCGAAATAAGGCAGGTCCTACTCTGTGCTGGGTCAACTTCTTTCTCTGAGCATGCATACTCAGGTCGTCAGGACGATACAATATAGCAATATAATAATATATCCCAATGTGGAAAGGACAATAAATACGAACTAGAATTATAAAACAGTAACACAAGAATGTATATGTCATGAACAGTAAACAGTAACACGTGTGAACTATATTGCTTACCGCCGAAAATGGATTGAGATGTGGAGACGTCTAGCCTGAATTTAGGGGCAGATACTATTTGGACATATCCATCCACCTTTCTGAAGATACCAAGTTGATTTATGGCACCGTATATCGAAGGTTTGGATAGATGCGACCGATGTAGCAGACTTCATCAGACTCCCTCTCATTTGTGAGGGGTTTTTTGATTGTGGGAATGTTCTTCACTGCAGATGCAAGCCCTTACAATTAATTACGTTATCGCGTTGTGATAACAAATTTCTCCTGCTCTAGTATTTCACTTTATGTCATGCTGTATTTTGTTTATTTTGGTTGCCCGTGGATTGAATACGAAGACTAGTTTATGCCGTCATCCGTAGGACGCGAGTTAGTCAGAATTCATATATATTAGATTTGGGTTTGAACTTAGATTGTATATTCCGTCAGTTCAAGGAATATTTTATTTTATTTAAGGACCGTTAATTTTATTTTAGATTAAGATCGACTTAAATATATGTGAGCATATGAGCTCAATTTATTTTAACTAAGGATACATTAGTCTTATATGAGACTAAGATCAACTTAGAAATATATTTAAGGATCATTCAATTTTGTTAAGATCCATCAACAGAGCATGTGGGCTCGGTTGCAAACAAATTTCAGAGACTTAGCCAATTTGGACTTATTCCTGAGCTTTTTCCCTCATTCAGCAGTGCTAACCACTTAGTCTTTTGACTATATATATAGTGCTAAGCACTTTTGTTCAGCGCTCACGTGGGTATCACATGAGGCACTGCTCCTTTTTCCCGCTCACGTGTTGCTACGTGAGGAGCTGAGTTTCTTGGCACTCATGTGTGTTTCACGTGAGGCGCCGAGTTCTTGGAATTTTTTGGATGCACATGTGTGTTTCACGTAAGGCGCTGAGCTTTTAAGCGTTCATGTGTGTTTCACGTGAGACGCTATCTTCCACTTCTTTTTGAGCGCTCAAGTGTAAAACACGTAAGGCGCTGAGTTTCTTTTATGGGCACTCACGTGTGTTTTACGTGAGACGTTGAATTTATGGAATCTTCCACACGCTCACGTAGATATCACATGAGACACTGAGTTTTTTTTATAGATTTAATATCTGTTTAATTTTATAAAGAAGTTTAACTTCTGTCAATGGTGTTTTGACTATTGATGATCACCAAAATCTCTGTTTTGAAGATCTAGAATCGGGTTTTTGAGAACTAGGTTCTTTTGTTCCTTTTTATAAGAACCAAGTTCTTTAAATAGGGCCAAACCCTGTTTTTAGAGAATTAAATTCCTGGAATATAAATTCCCCTTCTTTTCTTCATGTTTCTTTTCTCATGTCTAGCTTTTCTCCTAAATCTTGAGTTTGAAGAGCAAAATCTTCCCGATGAGAATTAAATTCTCAACTTATACGAGATTTGTCTTAAGGATCTCAGATCCAGAGAAAGAACCAAGTTCTTTATGGAGGGTTAAAGCCTTGTATTTATGTATGATAGGTAAAGGAGATATTTTGATCTCCGTTTTCTTTACCCAGGATTTGAGAGGAGAAGAAACTTTTCTTCTACCCGAGAATTAAATTCTCGATTGTAGCTTCTATTTTTTTGTCTGCCAAAACTTATGGGGGGTCTCTCTATATGAGACTTGAAGTCTTGGGTCCTTTATATAGGTAAGACAAATTGTTGATCAGTTTTGAGAAAATCTCTCATTTGAGAGATACCAATTGATTTAATTAGTCTCGAAAATTATTCGGCGAATTTTATTCACCGTTAGATCTTTGATCCAGTGATTTTCTATATAACAGAATATATTTTTCTTATTTTTAACAAGATTAGGGAAATATTTTCCCATGCATAGAATTTATTTTTTTTAAATTCAAACGGTGATTTTTTAATCACCATTGGATTTTTAATCCAAAAGTTCTCTGTTTAATCGAGCATATCTTTCTTATTTAGAAAGATTAGGAAAATATTTTCCCATATAGAATTTAATTCTATCTTTTGATGATTTTTAATCACCATTGGATCTTTGATCCAACGGATCTGTTTAACAGTGAATATTTTTGGAAATATTTTCTATGTAGAATTTAATTCTACCTAAGTAGACTCGCTTTAATTTGGGCGCTGACGCTTACGTGCTATGCACGTGGGTGTAACCAAAGAATTTAATTTTTACTATAATAGGCACCCACGTGCTTTGCACGCCGGCGCTCACGTGCCTTTCATGTGAGGAGCTGGTCCTAGAACACAATCAAGCGTCCATTTGCTTTGCACACCAGCGCTCACGTGCCTTTCACGTGAGGCGCTGCTATAAAATTTAATCCTATTAAAAACTGGCGCCGGCGTTCACGTGCCTTTCATATGAGGCGTTGCCTTATTATATTTAACCAATAATATTTTTTTATATGAGGGAATATATAGCACTAGTCTAAGGTAATATGCATGGCACTAATCTAACAGTTTTTATGTTAGTTGAAATCGAATGGTGGAATGTGTTCTTATGTTTAGCAAGGGTCTTGTGCATGCCCGAGACCGCAGTCAAAACTATGCCCGGGATATAACCCTGTCAGCCGTGTCGCTAGGCACAACTACCTAATCAGTATATATCGCTAATATCGAATGATCATCCTCTAAAGCAGTAAACCTTGATAAATACAAGTTTGATTCCATCAAGATTTCCCTATTTTCCCAGGTTATAGTATGCATTTGGGTATTAGATAGGTTGTGAACAGGTACGTATCGCTTTCACTTTCAATCACGCTTTCACTTATCAATATCAGTTTCAATCACCGGTTCACTATCATACTTGTCATAATCCAGTCACCAACACTTAACTACCGACAATGCAAATCAGTCCTTAGGTCTCAATATAAACAATCACTATGCACTGGGTATAAAGCAATAACAAAATAAGGTAGAAATTCACTAAATAAATGTTCACTAAATTATGACAGCCAGCACCATATGACTTGCAAAATTCACCATAAATCACTCGTGCAGAATCGGCCAAAACAATATAAAAGGCATACGAAGTATAATTGATTATTTAAGCAGTAAAATTAGTTTCATGTCAATAAGAATTCAGATTTAGGATTTATCATCATTTTAAATTAGTTGCTGGAATTCCAGTTTCAAAATTAGAAGTCCAACTTCACGCGCAGTTTACTACAGATTGTGTTTAGATTCAAGTGTTGCTCCAATTGAATAAACCTAGATTTATCTGTTAGGTTTCTAACGCATCAAGAGGATCAGTAATAGCCACTGTGTATTATGAGATGTGTTTAGTTTAGTGTTAAGGTGTATAAACCGTCACTGCAGAAAACTGCAGGTTACATTGACGATCTAAAATATAATTAAAATATTGAGCGACAGTAAAATTGAAAAAGAACATAACCATAAGTTATCTAGCATAATTATCTACATGACGATATAGGACTCCGTGTATTTTCAGTTTTATGTAGGGATGTACAGGTGATTAAAAACATGCATCAACATGAAATACTGCTCTAGACATCAGTCCAGAGCCATATTTCTCTCACGTTTCCCATATCATGACCTGGCCATATTAAACAACTATTTACAGAGGGTTAAAGGTTATCAAGTTGGCTTCGATATGAGCCTTAGAACTTCATGGTTCGATTTGTATTTAATTTACTATCAATTTTTCAACAAGATATGTACGGTGATATTGGGATTTAACGTCATAACCCGGGGTTGTCATTTTGTGCGCGAAATGTCAATATTTTGCGCCCAAATTTCTACACGGTGTGCATTACGAAATGATGTGCTTAGCGCCCAAATTTGGTCATAAATTCATCCATTTTAAATGGGTTTTGGTTTAGAGTTTTGTATCGAGCACTTAGCACATCATTTCGTAACTATAGCGGATTTGGTTTATCGCACGGATATGATTAGGATTTGATCCCTATGAGCTCTATATATCTATCACGGGATATTAAATCCATTATTTGTTCAGTTTGTCGTGTAACACACAAATACGCTTCGCAATATTTATCAGACTCCAAAAATATATAATTAAGTTTTGATTGTTATTAATAGTAGTATGCATATACATGCATGCATACATATATACATAAATATAGCATGTAAAGCAAGTGTTTAACTTACCTGACGATGTTTGGCAGCGATGACAGCGATCAGCTGCAATAGTTAGCACGAACACGGCATAAGCACACGCAGCAACTAGGGTTCTGGGCTTGGCTTAACGACTCAACAACGGCTAGGGGTTCGTGGGTGTGGGGAGATGCTGACCCAGGGTTCGTCAGCGGTGGCTTGGAATGGTTGACGGCGGCGAGAGCTCGGGCGGTGGTTCAACAGTGGCACGGTGGTGATGTGGCTGAAGTAAAAGGCTCGGGAGCTTGGGTTCTCAAGTGGTTGGGAAGAAGCATAGGAAGTGGGGTGAGCTCGAAGGGTGTCATGGTGGTTCCGGGCATAAGGGGCCGCCGATGATGTGGATGGCCTGCGATGCAGGTGTGAAGTAGGGCTCGGTGGGTGGAGCTTGGAGTTTGGGTTGAGATGGGTTTAAGAGGTGATGGCGAGGCAATTGGTGATGGGGATAGGGTTGCTCGGCTGTTGAAGGAGGAGTTGGGTTGCTCGGTGCTTAGGGAAGCGCCGGCGGCTAAAGGTCTGGTGCTAGGGCTTGAGATGAAGGGGTGCGGCGATGGTGAAGTTGAGGGTTGAAGAAGGAGATGAAGGAGGCGGCGACGGTGGCTGTGGTTGATAAGCCACGGTCGATGGGTTTGGGATCTCGGTGAGGAAGAAGGAGCGGCCGGCGGTAGGAGATGAGGGAGGGGGCTTGCTCGGTTTGAAGGAAGGAGAGAAACGAGAGAGAGAGAGAGAGAGAGAGAGAGAGAGCGATCAGGATTTAGAGAGAGGGAGAGAGGAATCATTAAGATGGGGGTGAGCTCGAAGGGATCTCAGAGATGTTGGACGTGGGCGAACAGGTCGTGGGGATGAGCACGGGTCTTGGGGGGAAGTTACGAAAGGAAGAAGGTGCGAGAGAGAGAAAATAATAAAGAGAAGGCGAAGAAGAGAAGAAGTAGGGAAGAAGGCGAGGGAAAAAAGAGGGGGTTTCATGGGCTAGGCCGGGGGTGGGTTTGGGTTAGGGTTTTAATTAGGAAAAGAAATATAAACTTTGGAATTAGTTAAGGTTTTAATATAGGGTTAAATAGAATATAGGAATTAGATAAATTAGGAAAACAATTAGAAAAATATAGGAGAAAAATTAAATAGAAAATAGGCAAAATATTTATTCAAATACGCATTCAAATAGAAGGTAGGACTAGTTATTACATCATACCCTCCTTAAAGAAAATTTCGTCCTCAAAATTAAAGGAACGAAAACAACGAAACACGAAAACAATGAAACAAGCAAATTCCTTAAATGATGGGGAAGGCGTTGATGGATCTCCTTCTTGTTGCTCTTTTCTCTGAAGGAAACCATTTATCCTACAGCCTCTCTGAAGATGCCCCGGCCTCTTGCAATAACCACAAACCAAGGTTTTTCGCTACTTCTGCTGCTGAGGAATAAATGAGCGCTTCATCTATACCACCCTTTGCTTCAAAACTAGGATCACTCCGCGAGGGGAAGCTGCTTCTTGTGTCTGAACTATTGAAGCCCTCCTATCCACAGTTCGTTGACCCTTAGCCTTTTCTTCCAACCTTTCTTGAACTCGAGTAGCGTTCAGTACCCGAGCGAAACTCTTCAGGTCAGATGAGGCTATCAACTATTGAATCTCAATATCAAGCCCTTGCTGAAATCATCTAGCTCTGTCTGCTTCTATGGCTACCATATACGGGGAAAATCGGCTCAACCTGATGAACTCTGCTTCATAGACATCTACATGGTGACCATTCTGCTTCAAGATGATGAACTTTTCTTCTATCTCTGCCTTGGTGGTAGCCGTGAAGTAATGGTCTAGGAAACACTCGGTGAATGTGCTCCATCCGATGGGCTTATCCAGTTTGCTTTTCTCAACGGTCCACCATGTGCAGGCCTCATCTTCTAACTGGATCTTCACTGCGTTCACTTTATCTTCATCTGAGATTCGAGCAGACGTCAGAATATTCTCCACGTTGATAAGCCACTGTTCAGCTTCGAGTGGTGCTGCTATACCTATGACCATGACCAGATGCGGTCTCCTGAAATCTGAAATGGTACCAGCCTTATCATATATAGCTTGTACGAGAGCGCCCTAGGGGCCGTAAGAACGGCGATAGACCTTCCGAGTGCGGTGTTTGTAGACTCCTGCACCGCCTTTAATCTCTCAGCCAGGAGATCGGTCTTCTTCTCTTATGACTTAAATTTGGTCGTTAGCGCACTAAAGATATTGTCGGTGCGATCTTAGGAACGGTTATCCGATGAGTGGTTGTCTGAAGACGCCATATCGCTGAAAGATAAGTAGGGAGGGGAATCAGATGACAGCAGAAAATTAAGTAAGAATCATATTATATCGAACGATGAGGTGACAAGGATCATATGAAAGTGAAAGTCAATATAATAGGATATGAATCAAGGATACCTAAACCGAACTGTAATCTCATTCTAGACCTGGTGCTTTGATACCAACAAAATTATGTCACGCCTCGCTTCCTAAAATACGGAATACGAGGGGTGACTAGGCCAGCCATGCTCCTACGGTCAAGGAATAATCCCACCGTAGTCACACTTCGGTTTCTAGAAGTTACATGGTAAGTAGTACACAGCAAAAAGTAAAGAGATATAATAGTCACCATGGTATAAGGACATAAGCGGTTAAATAAACAACCAACCAATGACGACAATTGCTCTCCTAAGGAAGCAGAAATGAATGATGTGTTGGTATCGCTGGTATGGGTCTCCGCGATCTTCTTGAAATAAGGCAAGTCCTACGCTGTGCTGGGTCAACTTCTTCTCTGAGCATGCCTACTCAGGTCGTCAGGGCAATACAATATAGCAATATAATAACATATCCCAAAATGGAAAGGAAAATAAATACGAACTAGAATTATAAAACAGTAACACATGAATGTATATGTCATAAACAGTAAGCATAACACGTGTGAACTATATCACTAGTCAAAGGTAATATGCATGTCACTAATTTAACAGTCTTTATATCAGTTGAAATCGAACGGTGGAATATGTTCTGATGTTTAGCAAGGGTCCCGTGCATGCTTGAGACTACGGTCAAAACTATGCTCGGGACATAACTCTGTCAGTCGTGCCGCTAGGCATAACTACCTAATCAGTATATATCGCTAATATCGAATGATCATCCTCTAAAGAAGTAAACCTTAATAAATACTGGTTTGATTCCATCAAGATTTCCCCATTTCCCTAGGTTATAGTATGTGTTCGGGTATTAGATAGGTTGTAAACAAGTATGTATCGCTTTCACTTTCAATCACGTTTTCACTTATCAATATCAGTTTCGATCACTGGTTCTCTATCGTACTTGTGACAACTCAGTCACTAACACTTATCTATTGACAATGCAAATCGGTTGCTAGGTCTCAATGTAAACAATCACTATGCACTAGGTATAAAGCAATCACAAAATAAGGTAGTAATGCACTAAATAAATGTTCACTAAATTATGACAGCTAGCGCCATATAACTTGCAAAATTCACCATAAACCACACGTTCAGAATCGACCAAAACAATATAAAAGGAATACGAAGTATACTTGATTATCTAAGCAAAAAAATTAGTTTCATGTCAATAGGAATTCATGTTAAGGATTTATCATCATTTAAAACCAGCGATTAGTTGCTGAAATTCCAGTTTCAGAACTGGAAGTCCGATTTCACGCGCAGTTTACTACAGATTGTGTTTAGATTCAAGTGTTACTACAGTTGAATAAAACCTAGATTTATCTGTTAGGTTTCTAATGCATCAAGAGGATCAGTAATAGCCTATGTGTATTAGGAGTTGTGTTCAGTTTAGTGTTAAGGTGTATAAACCGTCACTGCAGAAAACTGCAGATTACGTTGACGATCTAAAATATAATTAAAATATCAAGCGACAGTAAAATTGAAGAGACTAGAACTATAAGTTATCTAGATTAATTATATATGTGACAATATAGGACTCCGCATATTTTCAGTTTTATGTAGGGATGAACAGGCGATTAAAAACAGGCATCAACATGAAATACTGCTATGGACTGCAGTCCAGAGCCGTATTTCTCTCACGTTTCCCATATCATGACCTTGCCGTATTAAACAACTATTTAGAGAGGGTTAAAGGTTATCGAGTTGGCTTCGATATGAGCCTTATAATTCATGTTTCGATTTGTATTTAATTTACTATCAATTTTTCAACTAGATATGTACGGTGATATCGAGATTTAACGTCATAACCTGGGGTCGTCATTTTGTGCGCAAAATGTTGATGTTTTGTGCCCAAATTTCTACACGGTGTTCATTAGCAGCAAAGGAATTTATTGGTCATAGATTCCGCCATTTTAAATGGGTTTTGGTTTAGGGTTTTGTATCGAGCACTTAGCACATCATTTCGTAACTATAGCGGATTTGGTTTATCGCACGGATATGAACATGCTCTATATATCTATCATGGGATATTAAACCCATTATTTGTTCAGTTCATCGTGTAATGCACAAATACACTTCACAATATTTATCAGACTCCAAAAATATATAATTAAATTTTGATTATTATTAATGGTGGTGTGTGCGTGTAGCATGTAAAGCAAAAGTTTAACTTGCTTGGTGATGTTTGGCAGCGACGACGATGATTGGTTGCAACAGCTAGACCGAACACGGCATAAGCACACACGGCAATTAGGGTTCTGGGCTTGGCTCGGCAGTGGCTAGGGGCTTATGGGTGTGGGGAGATGGTGGCCCAGGGTTCATCGGTGGTGGCTTAGAGTGGTTGATGGTGGCGAGAGCTCGGGCGGTGGCTCAGCAGTGGCACAACGATATGGGCCTGAAGTGAAAGGCTCGGGAGCTTAGGTTCTCGAGTGGTTGGGAGAAAGGAGGAGGAAGGGGGAAAGGAAGTGGGTGAGCTCGAAGGGTGTCGTGATGGTTTAGGGCACAAGGGGTCACCGGTGACGTGGATGGCCGACGATGCCGGTGTGCAGTGGGGCTCGGTGAGTGGAGCTTAAAGTTTGGGTTGAGATGGGTTTAAGAGGTGATGGCGAGGTGATTGCTTGGTTGGTGATGGGGATGAGGTTGCTTAGCTGTTGAAGGAGGAGTTAGGTTGCTTGGTTCTTAGGGAGGCGCCGACGGCTAAAGGTCCCGTGCTGGGGCTTGAGATGAAGGGGTGCGGCGATGGTGAAGTTAAGGGTTGAAGAAGGAGATGAAGGAGGTAGCAGTGGCGGCTGTGGTTGAGGAGCTGTGGTCGATGGGTTTAGGATCTCGGTGAGGAAGGGGAAGTGACCGGCAGTGGGTGATGAGGGAGAGGGTTTGCTTGGTTTGAAGGAAAGAGAGGAATGAGAAAGAGAGGGGGGAGGGAGAGGGGAAGTCGTTGGGATGGGGGCGAGCTCGAGTGGATCTGTCACGCCCCGCTTCCTAAAATACCTAAATACGGTATGTGATAAAGCCAACCATGTACCTATGGCGAAGAAAGATCCTTCCATAGTCACATTATGGCTGTCAAGGGGATATCAATAACTGTAAAATAAAATCTAACATCACATGTCCAACCGCCATAATAAAATAATAACGAGAAAGTAGCGGAAATGAATAAAGATCCAACAAGTAAATAATATCCTAATCACGTCCCTTACGGGATCACAACGCTAAACCATAAGTAGAAAGTAAAAATAAACTAAACAACTCTAAACTAATCGGCAAAGCTTCTCATTGCTCAGCTTGCTTGCCAAAATATTCTTGATCTTCCAGCGACAAAGTTAAAGGAACCGGGCCATGCAAAACCCAGACATCAGTGCGTCATAAATATTATAATAATAGATTGAGCAATGTAAATATATGGTGTTATGTGCAAAATGAAGTATAATTATAAACAAACAAGCACAAGTGATATAACAACAAGCTATAAGTATGTCATGTTTATCCTAAAATCTGTGTTTCTAGGTTATCTATCCTAACGATATTTGAAATCAATTAATGGAATTCTCGATATAACTCAATAGTATCCCGTGCGTGTCCGGGACCACGGTTATGACTCTCGGGGCTGAATCCGAGACGTGCCGCTAGGCATTAAAATAAGGTCAAGTACAAACGAATGACGTCTGCACCATCATTCTAGGGCCCAAAGCCCGTATCGACTGATCAATTTTTGGAAAGTAGTGAACTGCTGAGTTACAAGTCGGATTTCATTATTGATTTCCCCTTTTCCCATAGGTTTTGTGTTCAAGTCAGGTATTGACGATAACTACCTAATGCCAACACAAGAATAGGCAGGTACAGCTTATGTCTATTTAGACAATAAGTCACGTCCATCAGGACAATAAGTCAGGATTGTCGACATTGGTAAATAATCCAAGTAACATGTATAGTAACGGTAAGATAATGTATCGTTTATATGTCAGGTATGGTATATTAAACAGGATAGATATCTAATTGCGCAACCAATTACCATAAAAGCAGTAATATTCATTATGGTTATCTAGATATACTAGAATTGATATATTCAGTATTTCTTGTTACAGATACATCTAAACATATTTATAATAGTATTTTACACTGGTTAATTATTGTAAACTAGACTGTATCTGCTAACTAAATTGTACCCACTAAAGTGGTTCAAATAAGTAATTTTACATGACTTCAACGATCGTGTCTAAACACGTGCTGGTATTATTAATATGAATTAATTGTATATCGATAATAATTTGCTATACTATACTTATATGTAATTATATTATACTTGATATATTTAATCTAAGTAAAAGATAATGAAACTATAATGAAATTATATTGAAACTATAATGACTAACATGTAGCAAGATAAACTTGCTATTGTTATTAAACACGGATTATATTTATTATATTGTATATCGACAATAGTTGCAAATTATAAATACATGTATACTATGATTATATATATGGTTTGGTATATAAAATAGCATGTTACAAGTTAGAAAACTTTTCTAGATAAGTAAAAGAATATAACGGCGAATATGAATACCCGCACGACTGCAACGTTCGCAAACACGATGTACTTCCAAGCAAGTCTCAGCTTAAACTCGTGCAACGACGACAAAGTAACTGCGTTTGAGTGGCTCTGGAACTGCAGAGGCTCGATGTTTTGGATCAATGACGGCGAAAGGCCAGAGTGGTGACGGTGGCGTAGAGAGATACCCCGGAAAAATACAGAAAAAAGAAGAGGAGGAAGAAGGTGTGTCGATGGTGACGATGGAGCTCGGGTTCTGGGTTGAGAGCGATGGAGGAAGGTGAAGTTAGGTCGGCGATGGTAGTGTTTGAAGAAGGCAAGGGCAAGAGGGTTTAGGATGTTTAGTTAAGATTGGTGATGGTTGATTGATCGATTTCATTGTGAAGTTTTATGGAATGAAAAGTTTATCACAATCAAAGAATTTATACCGCAATCAATAACGGTGTTGAAGTAGTTTCGTTAATGAGAACGGATCGTCCACTGAGATGCGAGTACTTATTCATTCATACTTTAGTTGAGTCGAAAGAAAATATAAAAGAAAATTTAAGAAGGTAATTCGAGATTTAATTGAGTTGTCATTTCAAGAAAATCAAGAATATATTCAAGAATTAGAAATCAAGAAAGTGTCTACTATCAATTTGAATTATGAAGAATATGAAGAATAGCTTGTAGGAATCGATCGAATTAGTAGCAATGATGAATACTAAAAGTTACGAATCTTATCTATTGATGAATTGTAACTAGAACGATGGTGATGAATGAAGATTAGGGATCTATTGAAGAAACTAGGGTTTCTACTTCACTATCCCTTATCTTTTCATTCATCATCATTCAAATCTAGCCTCTAGCAAAGAGAATCATCAATCATTTGATCCCTAATTTGCAATGAAATAATCAAGAATGTGATCTTGCTCCAAATTAGGTCATCGATGATTTTTTTCCTAAAGTTCACAATCCTCATAAGACTTAAGATTAGTTTAGGATTTTATCATCATTAGATATACCGATTCTCTCGATTCCTTTACAAGCGGAGATTTCACTCACGCATCATGAAAATTAAAGAATCAAGAACGAGAAATTTCATAATGCAAGAATGTAAAGAAAGCGAGAATTACAATTATCACCTTTATTAAATCTCCTTCAAATTACACCTCTCAATTCGAGTTTACAAGACTAGCTCTCGATCGCTCCTTTGAAAGGGAATTTGCCGTCGATCTTTGCTCGGCTCGATCTTCGTGAGACGTGGATCGGTTGCGGATCTCTTGCTCTTGATGATGATCAGCGTTGCGATAAAAGTTCTTCGATTGTCGCTTGATTTTGCTCTCAATGGATCTTGATTTGATTGGATTTTGATTGGATTTGGATTTGGATCACAAGTTGTGTCACTCAACATGTGTAGTGAATTGGTTCAATGTTCAACAACTAATCAACAACCTCCAAAATTAAGATCTAGATCCCCTTTTATAGCCTTTAATCAACCTTCTTTCATAAGCTTGGTTTTTATGCAGAGCCTTCCAGAAGAAGCTATGTGGTTATCAAGCGTCTTGAGGAAGCTAGGCGGTTACATAGAAAGTTCTGGAGAAGTTAGGACCGCCGACGAGCCAACTCGGCCGCGGATCCGCGGCAGATCGGGTTGGATCGGCCGCGGTTCCGTGGCCATATGATGAAATCTTTGTATCATTTTTATAGGGTATTCTGGTGTTGGTATTTGGGTCTTCATGTGACATCTGGAATCTTATTATCTTTTCTGAAGCTCTGTCAGATTTTATTTCTTTGACTTGCTGCGTTTTGTCGGCAAATTGGCGATCCCAGTTCTTTGACCTGAATAATTTTCTGCACAAAATCTTGATAAAAAGTGTTGTGATATACAATATCATGCGTGAAATATTTACACACAATTTCCTTCATAATGCCGGTTATAATGTACAACACATGGTAATTGGTATTTTCCAAATGATTCGGTAATATGTGTCATATTTATAACAAACACCCTTAGATGATTAGAATAGTGAGGAAATTGTTATGTTACAGATTGCAATATTTTCGACTGAACAAATTCCCCCAAACTTAATTTTGATCGTCTCGAACAAACATCTTTTATTCAAGAGAAGGAGAAAATATAAGAAAAAAGAAAAAAAAACTAACTGGCACACTTTCGTAGGCAACACGATTGCACTGAGCACGTGCAACAAACCTTTAAATCTCTAGGTGTCCCTAGTAGGAGGAGTGTTCTCCTGAGGGTTTTCAGCGGTTTGCACCCACAAAATCCTATAATAAAAGGAAGACTATGAAAGTTATATGTAAAGATAAGAATTGTAAAAAAAAGACTTTGAAAATTAGAGTTTCCAACTATACTAGCTTTTCAGTTGTCACGAGCCCAATTTTAATAGTCATGAAAAGATATTAGAACTCACATCATCTCTCAATAAAACATCGTCTTTATTTTTCATTCCTACCTTTCTTCCAAACACTGATCATATACCCCTACATGTGTGTAAAAGACATCCCTACACTCGGAGAATTCAATTCAAGCTATTATACTCTTGTCCATCACCATGGTACTTTTTAATCGGTGAATAGTTTGGATGGAATTGCTCATACATTCTTCATGCGACCGTTAATACTTCTTGAGGTACTAACCGACCGATTACTAAATGTGCTCACATGTTAGGCATAATTAGCAATTTCCTCGTCTTGCAACATCTAAGGCTTAGCAGTGACTCCCAAACCAGTTGGTCTAAGGCACTAGGTGATGAAGCACCCTCGCTATATTTTTTTATGCCGCCTTGGTGATTACAAAAACCAGTGTTCATTTTTCTTCACCATTTTATACTTTTATACTTCATTTATTATTTTCTTCATATTTTGGCTTTTAGACAAGAGCATTTCAAGGTATCCTCTACTATCCCGAGTTTCAAGACGTGTGTAAGTGCATATAGTAGGGTATCAATATTCAAATATTTGGTTTTCAGAATAGGAACTATTTTTCAGACTTATTTTTATTCTCAGATTAGTGACTTCTTTCATCTTACTAACCTTTGGGACAACGGCTCATAACTATTTATTACTAGTTCCGTTTAAGAAAATATCTAACTTTCTTGGTTTTCTTAAATTTTTCCAATCTTTTAAATGTAATTTTTCACTTTCTAATCTTTTATTATCTTATTTATGTACACATTTTTTTTATTATATGTTTTGTGCTTGTGCAAAGTATGATGCAAAGTGATGTGTAAATAAGCACAAACCTCCCCCAAACTTGTTTAGAACAGTGTCTTCACTGTTGCCATCTGTTAAATCTCAGAAACCTGTAAGCTTGGGTGGAAAAATTTATTAACGGGGTCAAGAATAAGTGAAAGTGAAAATCTCCCCCAAACTTATTTTTGGCTCACAAATTTTTAAGGACAAATGTTTTTTTTCCAAGAGCCAAAATATAACCCCCCCAAACTTGAGTTAAACAATGTTAAGCCTTTTAAAATCATAAGAGGGGGGTATAGTTATTGGTCAATACCAACCTTTGCAAAGACCGAAAGTCAACGCTAACCATTCAAAGATTTTATCAGTGTAGTGCACCGGTTGGTGGAAGAACATGTTATATAGAGCCAAGAAGAAATGGGGAAAAGATAAGTGGTGTAATAGAATATAGTTGTGTCTCAATCTGGAGAGACGGCTCAATGATTGTGATGGATTACTCGCATTCTCTTTATAGTCCAGAAGAAAGGGAGGTGGTTCAATTTCATTGTTTTGGGTTTTATTCATCACAACTCCCGTGTTTTCTAAAAATGCTAGTTTATCAGCGAAATTTTTCTTAAAGCTTTTATCAATACCCCGAAGAATAATCTCATCAGAAAGAGTGGGGTGATCTTCAGACTCTATCAAATGTTCAAAATCAGCGTTATATGTTAACCCGGACAACTCGAAAGAAGGGTCCGTATGTGTATAATACATATCTGGGTCAAACAACAACGCATTAAGGAAGTCTAGATCAGTATCGTGAAGCTGTTCAATTTCACTACTGTCGAAATTCATTAATTCGACAGAACATACATGAGCATAGGGTTCGGAGGGTTCACTTCCCAACTTGTAAATGTTAAGTTCAATTGACCTATTCCCGAAGGATAGGTTCATAGAGCCGTTTCGACAGTTGATTACAGCGTTGGAAGTAGCCAAAATGGGTCGACAGAGAATCACCGGAATTTGGTTCTGTGGGTTCACTACCGGTTGTGTATCTAGAACAATAAAGTCCACAGGGAATATAAATTCCCCGACTTTTATCAACACATCCTCAACTTCACCCTTAGGTTTGGTGATTGATCGATCTGCCAGCTGTAAAGTGCATTGCGATGGTTTTAATTCTTCGATACCCAATTTCTCATACACAGAATATGGAAGCAAGTTCACACTAGCGCCTAAATCGAGTAAAGCACGATTGATATTTTTACCCCTAATAGAAATAGAGATTGTAGGACAACCAGGGTCCTTACGTTTCTTGGGTAATTGCTGTGTAAAAGCTGTGCTTACATTACTCGACATGAAAACTTTTTTCGGCACTTGAGTCTTCCTCTTCTTAGTGCACAAGTTCTTAAGGATTTTTGCATAAGCTGAAACTTGTTGTATAGCATCTAGGAGAGGGATATTTATGTTGACTTGCTTAAACATTTCCATAATCTTCTCCATATGTGGACTCGATTCCCCTTAATCGATTCGTTTCCCCTTAATCGATTCGGATAAGAAGCTTTAGCAATAAGAGCTGGGTCCAATATTGGAGAAGGTGGTGCGTGTGGAACAGATCCCAGAATAGAAGTGGGGATCGTCTTTGGTGGACTAGAAGAAGTGTGCTGAGCGTTCGAGCCTTGAGGAAACGAAGAATAGGCTCGCAAGAAGGTGGTGGGGTAGACGAACAAGGGTCAGAAATGGAAGTAGAAGTGGAAGGAAAAGTGGAAGGAAAAACCGGGGTGTTATTGATAGATTCATTATTATTATCAATCTCTTCATCGACTTGATTATTCAGCACTTTTCCGGATCTCAACGTTGTAATGGTATTCACATTGTAGTGTTGTGAATATCCAAGATTCGGTAGGGGTTGAGACGGAAGTTTCCCTTTCTCTCTAGCACTCATTTCGGCATTCCATCGTGCAATTTGTGCTTCCATCGATTTAATACTCTCACCTTGGGAGGCGGAATTTTTCTTTATATCATCGATAGAAGTCTTTATATCAGCCGACACTTGGATAGATTGTTTCATAAACATTTCCAAGGTTTGTTCGAGTGAAGAAGAGTTATCGGTACCGGTCAATTGCAAAAAATTATTATATGGTGCAGAAGTGTTGACCGGATTTTGAAAATTTTGTGATTGATAGGGGTGCTGATTCAGTTGTAGTGGTTGCTGTTGTTGTGGAGGGACCCTTTGAAAGTTGTTTTGGTTTGGAACCGTGTTTTGAGTTTGGTGTTGGTTCCAAGCAAAATTAGGGTGATTCCTCCAACCCTGATTATAAGTGGAAGAATACGGATCGTTTCTAGGTCTTTGCTGGAAAGCAGCATTAGTATGCTCTTGACCTTGAAACGGAGAATTCAATGGATATTCTTCCGTTAGATGTGATGGATTAGAACAACATCTACAGACAGTTTTGGGGAGTGTCATTTGATTTAGGGAGGCTAATAAAAATTTGTGTTCCATAGATTCAAGCTTCTTTTGTATTGCTGCCATTTCAGCTTTGACTCCTATGGAAACATCCAGTTGATGGATACCACCCCTAGACGATGATTGACTTACAATCTCCCATTGTAAAGTTTTATCAGCGAAATCTTCTAAAAATTTCCAAGCTTCACCATCGTCTTTCGACATGAAGTTGCTTTGACACATGGATTCAAGCACCTGTTTTGTCGTAGGATCAATGCCCTCATATATGATTCTGCACAGATCCCATCGATGGATTCCGTGATGAGGACATTGAACTAACAGATTCTTGAAGCGTTCAAAACACTTCGAAAATTGTCCATTGGGAAGCTGGGTAAATTGATATATTTCGCTACGGACTCGGGCTGTCTTATGATTGGGATAGAATTTCTTAAGGAAAGCTATGATGAATTCATCCCAGTTTGAAATAGAGTGTGGAGCTGTGTTATAAAGCCACTTCTCGGCTAAATCGCACAAAGTGAACGGGAGAAGACGCAATCTCATAGCATCCACAGAAAGTTGTGAAGTACCCATCATAGCGCATACGTTTTCAAATTTGGTAATAAAAAAAATATGCATCTTCAGACTCGAGACCGTGAAATTTGGGTAAAACATTGATGTATTGAGGTTTGATTTTGAAATTGTCCCCATTGGCTGGTGGAATGGAAAGACAGGTAGAAAGAGGACCTCGAATAGGGTAGCATATCTCTTAGAGAGAGATGCACGGTATATTTTATGCACCTGCGGGCGGTGGCAAAGTGGTGTTAAAGAAGTTTGATGGAGATCCGTCCATCGAAGTGGATGAGGTGTGTGGTGAGGAAAAAGAAGATGTATAATTACCGACTTCGGAGTCGATAGGAAGAAAAGGATAAGACGGGCACTAGAATCCCGTGTCCAGCCGAGCTTGCACTAATGGTTTAGCACAAGTGGCAGCGTTTGTGATAATTAGAGAAAAATTGGTTTGGTTTGAAAAAAACGGATTTTGAAAAATCACACAACAATGCACAAGCAACCCTAGATCTAATAGTCACCTAGGTCAAGTCATTAGACCGCTCCTAGACTTCCAGAAGACAAATCGCAGGATAAATCATCTACTGCCTCTTTATTCCTCCTGTGGCCAGGTAAGTGGGAGGTTCTCCGCTACGTAAGTAACGGGCCTAATTAAGTAACTACTTGCCTTAGACACACTTGCCTTAGGCACCACAAAAGAAACGTGGATAAACAATATATTACCCACGACCTTTTTCTGTCCTAATTGAGCGCGATGGTCCTTAGATTCTTGTCTAGATATTTTTGAGTTAATGAAGGGTGATGCGGATGCTAATTTTATGATTTTTGGGGCTTAGGAAGGGTAATGAAATCCCCACCTAATCTGAATTTGGTCTTTGCACCTTAATTTCCGTATTAAAATATGCAAACAACCAATTTCAAGAAATGCAACAGATTTTTATTTTAGCGGCTACGAATTTTGCAAAGAATCCTGCAGAAAATGGTTATTGGACAAGATCAGAGAGAAAAGGAGAGAACAGAGAATATACCACAGAAGTTTGGAATACTGAAACACCTAAACAGCGGCGGAACCGCCGCAAAAACCTGCCATTAGCCGCGGAACCGCGGTTCACAGTGGGAATTAGGGTTTCAAAAATTTTCTGTTGCTTCCTGTACGCCTCTGGAAACTGTAGATCTTCTCTGAATCTTGATCGTACTGCTAAAATGATTCCAGATCTCCTCGCAAAAATTCAAACACTAATCGTTAAGCACATGAAGCGATTCTTGAATTAAAATTTGATGAAATAATAATTTTTCAACTCAAATAGCAAGAAAGAACAAATTATGCACGCATCCCCAGCAACGGTGCCATTTGATTGATCGATTTCATTGTGAAGTTGTATGGAATGAAAAGTTTATCACAATCAAAGAATTTATACCACAATTAATAACGGTGTCGAAGTAGTTTCGTTAATGAGAACGGATCGTCCACTGAGATGCGAGTACTTATTCGTTCATGCTTTAGTTGAGTCGAAAGAAAATATAAAAGAAAATTCAAGAAGGTAATTCGAGATTTAATTGAGTTGTCATTTCAAGAAAATCAAGAATATATTCAAGAATTAGAAATCAAGAAAGTGTCCACTATCAATTTGAATTATGAAGAATATGAAGAATAGCTTGTAAGAATCGATCGAATTAGTAGCAATGATGAATACTAAAAGTTACGAATCTTATCTATTGATGAATTACAACTAGAACAATGGTGATGAATGAAGATTAGGGATCAATTGAAGAAACTAGGGTTTCTCCTTCACTATCCCTTATCTTTTCATTGATCATCATTCAAATCTAGCCTCTAGCAAAGAGAATCATCAATCATTTGATCCCTAATTTGCAATGAAATAATCAAGAACATGATCTTGCTCCAAATTAGGTCATCGATGATTCTTTTTCCTAAAGTTCACAATCCTCATAAGACTTAAAATTAGTTTAGGATTTCATCATCATTAGATCTACCGATTCTCTCGATTCCTTTACAAGCGGAGATTTCACTCACGCATCATGAAAATTAAAGAATCAAGAACGAGAAATTTCATAATGCAAGAATGTAAAGAAAGCGAGAATTACAATTATCACTGTTTCCCCCAATTAGAGTAAAGCTCTGTTTTGAATTTCAAAATTCAAAAATTGAAGCAACGCTTCAGATCCCGTGCGCTGCGCGATGCGTGCCACGTGTCAAGCGCAGACGCGCTAGCGCCGGGTGCGCTGCGCCCTAGGCAGCGCACCCCCAATCAGAGCAAAGCTCTGCTTCAAAATTCAAAATTTAAATTGAAACAACGCTTCAGATTTCGCGCGCTGCGCTGCGTGCCGCGTGTCAAACACGGGTATGCTAGCGCAGTTGCGCTGCGCTCTGCGCTGCGTGCCGCGTGTCAAACACGGGTGTGCTAGCGCAGTTGCGCTGCGCTCTGCGCTGCGTGCCGCGTGTCAAACACGGGTGTGCTAGCGCAGTTGCGCTGCGCTGCGCACCACGTGTCGAACGTAGGTGCGCTAGCACAAGGTGCGCCAGCGCTGGGATTAAAAATTTCCCACCGTCAGATCAAAAGATCTATTAATAATAAATTATTAATTAATCAGAACTAAAATTCTGTTATGGAAAGATTTTTCAATCTTATTAAAACAAGAAAATTATCTTCTGTAAAACAGAAGCCTTAGGATCAAAGATCCAATGGTGGGAAATATTCCAAATCAATCAGAAAAAAATCTCTCAAAACTGATTTAACAAATCATTTGGCCATATATAAAGGACCCTAGACTTCAAGTCTAACAGAATAAAAAAAAGAGAGAGAAACCCTCTGCAAAAAAAAGAGAGAGCTCTTAGAAAAAGAAGATTTTTCTTCATCTTCAAGATAAAAAAAGAACTATGTTCTTGAATAATAGAGATGAAACCATCTCGTAAAAAGAAGAACCATCTTCTAAAAAGATCAGAGATCTAAGAAAAAGATCAAGGTCTTTAATAAAAAAAGAAATGATCAAAAAGATCTAATCATAAAAAGACTAAAAGAAGTATTTTACTTCTCTTTTGATCTAAAAAGGCAGAGCCTTTTATAAAAACAAGAACTTTTGTTCTTGGATCTTGAGGAAAAAGCCTCCTTTGAAGAACATAAATTTATTCTTTGATCTTAAAATTGATCAAATGCGCTTTGCGCTATTGAAAAGTGCCTTACACTCATGAATTGCGCCCTTACGCTCATTGGACCGGCGCTCAGCGCCAAAACCTGCCACGTGTCAACCAGAGACACAATCTGCGATTTGCGCTTCTAAAACAGAGCACTGCGCTCATGGGCTGGCGCTCAGCGCCAAGCGCGCTACATGTCACTCACTGGCGCGCCAACAGACTAGCGCAAAACGCTCATAAATTAAAAGCGCAATGCGCTAACAAACTAGCGCTTAGCGCTAAGCGCGACACGTGTCCTCTGCGTGTGCGCTACCCGACAGAAGCGCAATGCGCTCTTTGACTGGCGCAATGCGCCTGGCGTGCCACGTGGCGCACCGTCAGAACAAGCTTTGTTTCTGATAAATGTTATGTATTCAATACAAGACAAAAATGTCAGAGCCCAATGCCTAGCATTATTAAAAGGGCTGAGCCCAAATAAAGGCTTAATAGCCAGAACAAAAATAAAATGTTAAAACATTTTAATTGGATTTAGCCCAATTTTGGCCATAAGTCCTCAACTTGTTTTGAATTGAGCACATCTGCTCTTTCAACCAACTCATCTTGGTTCAAGGGTACATCTCTTCACTCCTTTGATATTCGTCATTGTAATTCCTCAACGTCTTCAAAGAGGTGACGGGTCCCGACAACCACACATTTCACAGACTATGACGTTTTTAAACTGGACCGTGGGGTCCTTAAACTCATGGACTATGATGTCCTTAACCTTGACCGTGATGTCTTTAAACTAACATTGGACTGTGGGGTTGTAACACCCGAGCCCAATAATACTACTTCTATTACTAGTTGAGTGTTATACATTGCTCATTTCAATTATCTTGATTGTTTGGTGTTTATTGCTAAATTTTAACCGGTTAAGTCATTTTGGCACATAACAAATTTTAACACCTAAAATGAAATTAAAAATATCCATGTTGGCCTACTCGTCGCCACTAGTCGCGTGGTAGCGTCCGTGTGTCGAGATTTCGTCCCGTTCGGCGAAACGGGCAAGTTTGGACGTCTACGCGCGCGTGCAAGTGTCCGACTTGGGGGCACGCATTTTAATCATTAAACACCCCTTTTCAAAATTTGGAACCCGCTTAAAATCCTATAATTTGAATTTGAAACATTTGGGCGCAACCCGGGCGCGATTTGGAAATGTTTCATTTAGCGCCGAAAATGCCCATTTAAATTTTATAATCTAAACTATATAATATAAATATACTCTGTTATTTTAACGTCTAAATCTTCTTTAAAAATCTTTATTTAAATTTCTTTTCATTTGGCAGCCAATCACGAGGAGGGGTTTCACCCTCGTGGGCCCCAGCTCTTTCTCCGTCTCTCTCTTATTCTCTCTATCTCTCTCTAATCTCCTTCTCTCTCTTCCTTTAAATCTTCCTTCTCTCTCTTCATCAGATCTCTCTCTCTCCCTCTATATTTATTTTCCTCACGTCCTCAACTAGAGAAACCCATCGCGAACCCCTGAACCCTAACCCTAGCCTCCTCATGCCTGCGCCGTCGACCTCCCCGCGACCTCGCCGTCGCCGTCCTCGCCTCCACGGCCATACCGCACCCCCTACCTTCTTCCTCCCTCCTTCCCGAGCCTCCAAACCCAATCCCGACGCCGCCACCAGCACCCAGTGCCGCCGTCGCCGCCGCATCCCCACGCCGACGACACCACCACCATCACCCTTGCCTCCGCAGTCTCGTCCCGACCTCTCCACCTTCCTCCTCCTTCCCTCGCCGGCGCTGCAACAGCACCCAAGCCGCAGCACTACCACCTCCTCTGTTCGCCGGAAAAAGCCGCCGTCGACCCTCGTCGTCGTCACCGGCGCCACCTCCGACCACCTCCGTCTCCCCTTAATCACCAGAGCAGACCACCACCCTCCTCTACTCGTCGCACCACCCTCTCCAGCGAACCCAGAAGCTGTCCAGCCTTCGCTGCCGTGGCCGCTGCTTCGCCGGCGCCCCATCACCGTCAAGCCCGTCGTGGTTGTCCCTGGTGTTTCCCTGTAAGCATCTCTATCTTTCCATTAATGTTAAACCCCCTCTCGCTGGTCCTTGTTTACGTTTATCGTGTTTGCTAACTTCGCCGCCCTTTTGACTTTCGCCGGATTCCGGCCGTGCCGTCGTCTGGACCCAACTCTCCAGCGAAGTGTTCTGGTCCGTGTGGTCCCGCTGTTCGCTGTTTAGACTCGATCCGTGGCCCGTGCATCCGTCCCGTGTTTTCCGCCGACATTGCATCCGTGCTTCCGGTTTGCGAAACCGTCGAGGCAAGTATCCGAATACTTGCTCTAACATGCTAATACAAGATCATGTCTTGCTATACATTTAATTATCATATTGTTAACATAACCACACAGTTGATGGTAATATCGGTATTCTAGTATGACTAGTATTGACGGTTACATTTCTCCTTGACATTAAATCAGTATAATAGCTTCGTGAATTTTAGTGGTATGTTATCAATCCACACTTTAACTAATTAAACCAATTAGAACGTACTTGCTTAATCTGCTAGATCATCCATGTGACAATTATTTATGCTTTAGTCTTAAACTCGTGTAGCTTCATTACTTTATGTTGTTGATATTGCTTCACCTTGTGATTATTGCACCCCAAGGGTGCTCGAACCTGTTAGTATAATACAACTGCATCATAATCATATACCATTGTGACTAAAATGACTATTAGTGCTGTTTACTTTAAATTCTTGCCGCTGTTACTTATTCGATTGTATACCTGTTGAGAGCACATACTCGATTACATTACAGATTGACCCGACCCTGCTACACCTAACACATGTTTACATACTGATGCACCGGACATGACACCCTGTACATACCGACTCAACCTAGTGTACTACGACCTGACTTATTTCATGATCTCATGTCTAATGCCGACAAACCTGACTTGGGGTCCTCATGGACCATTCCTGTTGTTTATCCAGACAAACCTGCTTTTACCTGATCTTGTGTTGGCATTAGTCCCTGATTACTGAATACCTGACCTGACATACATAACTTGGGGGTATGGGGAAATCAAAGGTGAAACCGACTTGTAACTCAACAGTTCGATACCTGTTCTGATCAGTCTTACGGGCTTGGCCAGCCCCGGAGTGATGATGCTGACATCACTCGCCCATCCTGCTACCTATTACTGCCTAGCGGCACGTCTCGGATTCAGCCCCGAGGGTCTTGACCGTGGTCCCGGGCACGCACGGGATACTATTGAGTTACATCGACGAGTCATCAATTGATTTCAAAGACTATAGAGTAGAAACCTGATAGGACAGTTTAGTTACCACTGCACATTACCCTGCACTGTTATTTCTTAGTACTGCTTTATTCATGTTCATACCTGCATTGCTTATTACCATGTTCATATTATATTATTGATTGACATGACGCGCTGACGTCTGGGTTTTGCATGGCCCAGATTCCTTACCACTGTCGACGACCGAGCAGGAGTACTTCAGCCAGCAGGCTGAACTGTAAGTCCTTAGTGATTAGTTTATTTATTTCAGTTCATTTCCAGATGTGAGCCCGCATTATGGGACATACTGTTTATTTATTGTATTGGATCATTTGCTTCCGCACTATTGTTTATTGACTCTTGTTATTATGGATTTGGACATGTGTTAGATTAGTTTATTATCTTGTTCTTGATATCTCTACAACCGTAATGTGACTGTGGATGGATACTTCCTACCCACAGGTAGCATGGTTGGCTATGTCACGTGCCCAATCTTGCGTACTCTGGGAAGCGGGGCGTGACATGGTTCTTTTGGTATCAGAGACATAGGTTAGTTGGGTTGATTCTTTTGTAGTTGGTATTGTACCCGATACACGAATCATAATACCCGTGATTAGGAAACATGTCCTGCCACTTTGACCGTTTTACCATCCTTGAATCATTCTTCCGGATCATGTCGACATGCAAACTTACTTTGCATTGTCAATTCGAAAACCTAATTTCTTGTTATCTCTTGGACTTAGGCGACTTGGGTGGAGTTAAGTAATTGCGGCTATGATACCGCGGCATAGCTACAATGCGGTACTCTATTTAAGTATCTTGGAGTTCTAGCCTTGATTTATATATTGAATCTATCATCATGCTGATGTTGTTTGTTTTGATTTCAGGATTATGGCAGATAAGAATTTCAAGACGTATCAGAGGCGCGTGGATGAGGCCGCCATGTTAGGAGTGATACGTGGGATGTTGGAGAATCAGAAGAGGCAAACTGAGCTGATCCAGCGGCAAGCAGATTCATTTCAGGAGGGTTTGCAGGACATTCGGCAGTCTGTAAACACCGCTGTAGCGAAGCCAGTTGACCGAGTAGGGACCGTGGCAGATTTCAGACGGTTGGGTCCTACTACTTTCACTGGTCTGGAGGAGCCGTTGCCAGCCGAGCAGTGGCTAGTGTACACGGAGAATTTACTGATTGCGGCACAGATCCCAGAAGACAAGAGAGTTGATGTGGTGCGCATTCAGCTGGTGGATTACGCCCGAGAGTGGTGGCTTGTGGAAGAGACCCGCTTGCCCAAGCCAATCAGTTGGGCGGATTTCTCTAAAAGTTTCCTGGAGAAGTTCTTCCCGCGGACTGCACGGGAGGAAATGGAAGAGAAATTTATTGGGCTGAGACAAAATGGAGCAGCTGTGGATGTACACGCAGCAGAGTGGACGAGACTCAGCCGCTTCGCTGGACCCTTAGTCGCCAAGGAGGCAGACAGGGCGTGAAGGTTCTTGCGCAGTTTGGATGTGGACATCCAGAGGCAGATTGTCTCCCTGGGTTTGACCACTTTCTCGCAGGTTCTTACGGCAGCCAGAGAGCAGCAGAGTTTGTCGGGAATGAAAGGGAACCTACAGCAGACAACAGTTGCGGCCAGGAAGCCTGCATTTGTACCTAACCGAGATCATGGGCGCAGAGGTATTCCAGTGGACCGTCGAGGCGTAGCACCCATGAAGAAGCCTGTGATCGTTGATCGAAGAAAGAGCGTGACCTGTGACTACTGCCGTTTACCTGGGCACGTGCAGAAGGAGTGTCGAAGGAGACTGGGACTTTGTCTGATTTGTGGAGCGGCCGATCACGCAATTGGTGCATGTCCGTCGAAACTTCGCACGAGAGATGATATACAGAAGCCTCCGCAGAGACCGTTCCAAGGGCAGAAACAGCTGACTCAAGGACCTAATCAGGCTCGAGCTTTCACGTTGACAGCTGAGGAAGCTAAGGCATCAGGAGAAGTGGTTTCAGGTACTTTACTCGTTCATGGTTTCCCCGCATTGGCATTATTTAATTCCGGACCATCCCACTGTTTTATGCCATCCAAATTTATAACTACACACTCGATTACCTGCACGACCCTGTCTAGTTTTTGGGACATACACACTGGGAATGGGAAAATCATAGCTAGTAAGGAATGTAGAGATTGTACAGTTGTTGTTTGCGGACGGGAGCTTTTTGCAGATTTCTTGGTGATAGATACGGGCAGCTATGAAGTTGTCTTGGGAATGGATTTTCTTGGCACTTTCCACGCCCACATTGACTGTAGGGCAAGGAAGGTAATTTTCCAGATTCCCGGACATCCTGAGTTTACCTTCACTAGGGGAAGCAGTTCTGTCGGGCCAGTCGAGTTCAGAGCTAGGCCGACACGCAGTGTTCTTGCAGCAATGGAAGTTGATAGTAATGAAGAGCCGGCAGTTGTTCGTGACTTTATGGATGTGTTTGAAGATATATCAGGCTTACCGCCGAAGCGAGATGTGGAGTTTGCGATTGACCTTATTCCTGGTGCAGCGCCAGTATCAAAATCTTATTATCCGATGGCACTGGTGGAATTGGAAGAAGTTAAGAAACAAGTTGGTGAATTACTCGAGAAGGGATGGATTCGAAGCAGCAACTCACCTTAGGGAGCTCCAGTTCTTTTAGTAAAGAAGAAGGATAGCACGAGAAGGATGTGCATTGATTATCGAGAATTGAACCGGATGACTATCAAGAACAAGTACCCAATCCCTCGCATTGGAGAACTTTTTGAGCAACTTAGTGGCGCGAGGGTATTCTCGAAACTGGATTTGCGATCAGGATATCATCAGGTCCGAGTGAAAGCAGAAGACATTTGCAAGACGGCGTTTCGAACTCGATATGGACATTTCGAGTATCTAGTGATGCCCTTCGGAGTGACGAATGCACCGGCAATATTCATGGATTTGATGAACCGGGTCTTTTCACCATTCTTAGACCAGTTTATTGTGGTATTCATTGACGATATTCTGGTATACTCGAAGAGTCCGGAGGAGCATGCTGAGCATTTAAAGATCGCACTACAGACGCTGAGACAGGAGAAATTGTTTGCGAAGATGAGTAAGTGCGAATTCTGGCTGGAAGAAGTGAAGTTTCTGGGGCATGTTGTGTCGGGCGATGGAATCGCCGTTGATCCCGAAAAGATTGCAGCAGTTCGAGATTGGCCTATTCCAAAGAATGTTGCGGAGATAAGAAGTTTTCTTGGACTCGCCGGATACTACAGGAGATTTGTGGAGAACTTCGCTCGTTTGGCAGAGCCGTTAACCAAGCTTACGCGCAAGGAGGTACCGTTTGTTTGGACGGATGGATGTGCATTGGCCTTCGAGACGTTGAAGCAGAAGTTGATAACCGCCCTTATCCTAACCGTACCGGATAATTCAGGAGTATTGGTGATTCACAGCGACGCATCCGGAAAAGGATTGGGATGTGTTTTGATGCAGAATGGGAAGGTCGTGGCTTACGCATCGAGACAACTGAAGACTCATGAGAAGAACTATCCGACTCATGACCTGGAACTTGCGGCCGTGATCTTCGCCTTGAAGATTTGGAGACACTACCTTTTGGGTGAGAGAGTCGAAGTCTTTACATATCACAAGAGTTTGAAGTATGTGTTCACTCAGAAGGAGTTGAACATGAGGCAACGCAGATGGTTGGAACTGATGGCCGACTATGACCTTGATCTTAAGTACCATTCGGGAAAGGTTAACGTCGTGCCGGATGCGCTTAGTCGGTTACCAGCGATTCAGGCATTGACTGTGCAGAGGGAGATCATTGCGGATTTTCAGAGATTTGACTTGGAGGTTGTGCTACCACATGCTATGGGACAGTTGATGCAATTGCAAGTACAGTCGTCCTTAGTTGAGAAGATTAAAGCGTCACAATTGCAGGATCCTAGACTGCAAAAGTTTCGAGAGCAGGTTGAAGCCGGACTACGAACAGATTTACTGATCCACGAAGACGGTTCGTTGAGGTATAGTAGCCGTGTCTGTGTGCCAAAAGGGGATGTGCGTGAAGAGCTTATGAAGGAGGCACACAGTTCAGCTTACTCTGTACATCCAGGAGGGACAAAGATGTACCGAGATATTCGACAGCACTTCTGGTGGGAAGGTATGAAACGGGAAATTGCTAGCTTCGTGGCTAAGTGCTTGGTGTGTCAGCAAGTCAAGGCTGAACACCAAAGGGTTGCTGGTTTGTTGCAACCACTTCCGATTCCTCAGTGGAAGTGGGAACATATAACCATGGATTTCGTGACGGCTTTACCGCGGAGTCCAAAGGGCAACAATGCAGTATGGGTGATTGTCGATCGGTTGACCAAGGCAGCTCACTTTATTCCTTTTCGGGTTGGTCAATCGACGGAGACTTTGGCAGAGCGGTACATGCAGGAGATTGTAAGATTGCATGGAGTACCGGTAAGCATCGTGTCCGATCGGGACACTCGGTTCTTGTCGCACTTCTGGAGGAGTTTACAAGAAAGTTTGGGGACTCGATTGAAGTTTAGCACAGCTTATCATCCTCAGACTGATGGGCAATCGGAGAGAACGATCCAGACCCTTGAAGATATGTTGAGGGCTTGCATGTTGGACTTCAAAGGTTCTTGGGAGGATCATCTACACCTGGTGGAGTTTTCGTACAATAATAGCTTCCAAGCGACTATTCAGATGGCTCCGTTTGAAGCGTTGTATGGTCGTAAGTGCCGTTCACCTGTTTGTTGGGATGATGTTGGTGAACGAAGGTTACTAGGACCAGATTTGGTGGTACAGACAGTCGAGAAGGTGAATACAATCAGGAAGCATATGAAGGCAGCTCAAGACAGACAGAAAACTTGGGCTGACACGTCAAGAAGACCCCTAGAGTTCGCCGTGGGTGATTTGGTATTCCTGAAGGTATCACCGACTAGAGGGGTGATTCGCTTTGGGAGTCGGGGAAAGCTTAGTCCTCGATTCGTTGGACCCTTCGAGATATTGGAGCGTGTTGGAGAGGTAGCGTACCGTTTGGCGTTACCACAGTCATTGGCAGGAGTGCACGATGTGTTTCATGTGTCTCAACTATGGAGGTATGTTCGCGATGAGACTCATGTCTTGGATCATTCGGAGTTGACCGTACGGGAGGACCTAACTTTTGAGGAGCGACCAGTTGAAATCAAGGATCGAAGAGAAAAGGTTCTTAAGAACAAGGTTATCCCTCTTGTGCTAGTTTCTTGGGGTAATCGATTGCATGGAGAATCCACTTGGGAGCGAGAAGACGAGATCCGACAGAAATTTCCTCACCTTTTCCCGTAGTTAGCTATCTTGTATTCTTGGAATTTCGAGGACGAAATTCTTTTTGTAGTTGGGTATGATGTAACACCCGAGCCCAATAATACTACTTCTATTACTAGTTGAGTGTTATACATTGCTCATTTCAATTATCTTGATTGTTTGGTGTTTATTGCTAAATTTTAACCGGTTAAGTCATTTTGGCACATAACAAATTTTAACACCTAAAATGAAATTAAAAATATCCATGTTGGCCTACTCGTCGCCACTAGTCGCGTGGTAGCGTCCGTGTGTCGAGATTTCGTCCCGTTCGGCGAAACGGGCAAGTTTGGACGTCTACGCGCGCGTGCAAGTGTCCGACTTGGGGGCACGCATTTTAATCATTAAACACCCCTTTTCAAAATTTGGAACCCGCTTAAAATCCTATAATTTGAATTTGAAACATTTGGGCGCAACCCGGGCGCGATTTGGAAATGTTTCATTTAGCGCCGAAAATGCCCATTTAAATTTTATAATCTAAACTATATAATATAAATATACTCTGTTATTTTAACGTCTAAATCTTCTTTAAAAATCTTTATTTAAATTTCTTTTCATTTGGCAGCCAATCACGAGGGGGGTTTCACCCTCGTGGGCCCCAGCTCTCTCTCCGTCTTTCTCTTATTCTCTCTATCTCTCTCTAATCTCCTTCTCTCTCTTCCTTTAAATCTTCCCTCTCTCTCTTCATCAGATCTCTCTCTCTCTCCCTCTATATTTATTTTCCTCACGTCCTCAACTCGAGAAACCCATCGCGAACCCCTGAACCCTAACCCTAGCCTCCTCGTGCCTGCGCCGTCGACCTCCCCGCGACCTCGCCGTCGCCGTCCTCGCCTCCACGGCCGTACCGCACCCCCTACCTTCTTCCTCCTTCCTTCCCGAGCCTCCAAACCCAATCCCGACGCCACCACCAGCACCCAGTGCCGCCGTCGCCGCCGCCTCCCCACGCCGACGACACCACCACCATCACCCTTGCCTCCGCAGTCTCGTCCCGACCTCTCCACCTTCCTCCTCCTTCCCTCGCCGGCGCTGCAACAGCACCCAAGCCGCAGCACTACCACCTCCTCTGTTCGCCGGAAAACGCCGCCGTCGACCCTCGTCGTCGTCACCGGCGCCACCTCCGACCACCTCCGTCTCCCCTTAATCACCAGAGCAGACCACCACCCTCCTCTACTCGTCGCACCACCCTCTCCAGCGAACCCAGAAGCTGTCCAACCTTCGCTGCCGTGGCCGCTGCTTCGCCGGCGCCCCATCGCCGTCAAGCCCGTCGTGGTTGTCCCTGGTGTTTCCCTGTAAGCATCTCTATCTTTCCATTAATGTTAAACCCCCTCTCGCTGGTCCTTGTTTACGTTTATCGTGTTTGCTAACTTCGCCGCCCTTTTGACTTTCGCCGGATTCCGGCCGTGCCGTCGTCTGGACCCAACTCTCCAGTGAAGTGTTCTGGTCCGTGTGGTCCCGCTGTTCGCTGTTTGGACTCGATCCGTGGCCCGTGCATCCGTCCCGTGTTTTCCGCCGACATTGCATCCGTGCTTTCGGTTTGCGAAACCGTCGAGGCAAGTATCCGAATACTTGCTCTAACATGCTAATACAAGATCATGTCTTGCTATACATTTAATTATCATATTGTTAACATAACCACACAGTTGATGGTAATATCGGTATTCTAGTATGACTAGTATTGACGGTTACATTTCTCCTTGACATTAAATCAGTATAATAGCTTCGTGAATTTTAGTGGTATGTTATCAATCCACACTTTAACTAATTAAACCAATTAGAACGTACTTGCTTAATCTGCTAGATCATCCATGTGACAATTATTTATGCTTTAGTCTTAAACTCGTGTAGCTTCATTACTTTATGTTGTTGATATTGCTTCACCTTGTGATTTTTGCACCCCAAGGGTGCTCGAACCTGTTAGTATAATACAACTGCATCATAATCATATACCATTGTGACTAAAATGACTATTAGTGCTGTTTACTTTAAATTCTTGCCGCTGTTACTTATTCGATTGTATACCTGTTGAGAGCACATACTCGATTACATTACAGATTGACCCGACCCTGCTACACCTGACACATGTTTACATACTGATGCACCGGACATGACACCCTGTACATACCGACTCAACCTATTGTACTACGACCTGACTTATTTCATGATCTCATGTCTAATGCCGACAAACCTGACTTGGGGTCCTCATGGACCATTCCTGTTGTCTATCCAGACAAACATGCTTTTACCTGATCTTGTGTTGGCATTAGTCCCTGATTACTGAATACCTGACCTGACATACATAACTTGGGGGTATGGGGAAATCAAAGGTGAAACCGACTTGTAACTCAACAGTTCGATACCTGTTCTGATCAGTCTTACGGGCTTGGCCAGCCCCGGAGTGATGATGCTGACATCACTCGCCCATCCTGCTACCTATTACTGCCTAGCGGCACGTCTCGGATTCAGCCCCGAGGGTCTTGACCGTGGTCCCGGGCACGCACGGGATACTATTGAGTTACATCGACGAGTCATCAATTGATTTCAAAGTCTATAGAGTAGAAACCTGATAGGACAGTTTAGTTACCACTGCACATTACCCTGCACTGTTATTTCTTAGTACTGCTTTATTCATGTTCATACCTGCATTGCTTATTACCATGTTCATATTATATTATTGATTGACATGACGCGCTGACGTCTGGGTTTTGCATGGCCCAGATTCCTTACCACTGTCGACGACCGAGCAGGAGTACTTCAGCCAGCAGGCTGAACTGTGAGTCCTTAGTGATTAGTTTATTTATTTCAGTTCATTTCCAGATGTGAGCCCGCATTATGGGACATACTGTTTATTTATTGTATTGGATCATTTGCTTCCGCACTATTGTTTATTGACTCTTGTTATTATGGATTTGGACATGTGTTAGATTAGTTTATTATCTTGTTCTTGATATCTCTACAACCGTAATGTGACTGTGGATGGATACTTCCTACCCACAGGTAGCATGGTTGGCTATGTCACGTGTCCAATCTTGCGTACTGTGGGAAGCGGGGCGTGACAGGGGTCCTTAAACTCATGGACTATGATGTCCTTAATCTCGACCGTGATGTCTTTAAATTAACATCGGACTGTGAGGTCCTTAAACTCACGGACTATGATGTCCTTAACCTCGACCGTGACGTCTTAAAACTTATATCGGACTGTGGAGTCCTTAAATCCACGGACTATGATGTCCTTAACCTCGACCGCGATGTCTTTAAACTAACAATGGACCCCCATGTCCTTAAACTGGCAATCGACCGCAATGTCACTAAACAAAACAATAGAGCCCAATTGCTCTCATGTCGGATCTAAATGGTCCCGTTAAGTTGATCTTAGTCTAAAATTAGATTAACGTATCCTTAACAAACGTTTAAGTTGATCTTAGTCTCAAATGAGGCTAACGTATCCTTAAACCCAACCCCCAAACCCAAATCTAAGAAAGATACGGATTTGGACTAGTCCACGCCCTACGGGCGACAATATAACTTAGTCTCCGTATACAATCCACGGGCAACCACAAACAAAACAAACACCCATGACACGAAGTGACCATCTGGAGAAGGAGAAAGTTGTTACCGCCATGCGGTAGCATAATTAACTGCAGGGTCTTGCGCCTGCAGGGAAGACGTCCCCACAATCAAAACCCCCTCAAACGAGGGGGAATCTGACGAAGTCTGCTACATCGGCCGCATCCGTTTAAACCTTCGATACATGGTGCCATAAATCAACTTGGTATCTTCGGAGAGGTGGACGGATAGCACCAATTAGCATCTACCCCGAAATTCAGGCAAGACGTTTACCGCGTCTTCGTCCGCGTCTTTCGGAGGGGAATAGATTCTGGCACGCCCGGTGGGAGCTTTTCCTCTTTCCACTCCACACTTCGTGGGTCGTGTTCGCGAACCAATCGCGGTTTGCTGATGGTTGCCCTTGGGATTCGAGATACTAAGATTTGGCGTTTTTCTTGGTGCAGAAAGTGAAGGATCAATGGCGTTCACTTGTGCAAAATGTTCCAGCTTCAACTGTAACGTACGCTCCGCCTCATCCGGAGGCATAGCCTACGGGCCTCAAGTGGCTTCGTTGTTCACAATGCCGGTGGACCAGGTGACTCAGGCCACCACCGGGTTGTTTTTCGGGACCATGCTCCCGCCAATGAGCTTCACCGTTCCTGTGCCAACACCGGAAGCTCCCAAGAAGTCGGTCTTTGATCGGCTTACAACTACTGCGGCCCCTTTCAACGGGTCGCCCAACTCCAGCACCTCAGTCTTCGCCAGACTGAGCCTGAACTCCGATGGGCCTGCCAAGAAGCCCATAACACCTGAAGTGGCCATCCTAAAGAAGATAGCCATCTCTGCTCCTGAAGTCGTCAAGGCGGCTTCTCCTGCCAAAGAGTCGGTCTTTACAAGACTGACTATTCCGGCTCCCGTTCCTGCTCGAAGGTCTGTCTTTGACAGATTGAATACCACTACTCAAAAGACGTCAGTCTTCAAGAGGCTGGCACCAGCGGCGCCTCATCTGGACAGGGGGCAAGACAAAGCCATCCCCATCGCCGAACCAACACTGTCAGCTCGACACGCTCGACGTCGCCACTGGCGCCGAGTAAGGAAGGCTGGGGGCAACTCCCCCTCTGGGCTAACTCCACCGGCTCCAACGGTGGAAATTAATGCTCCTTTTCCAACCGGGAACAGCTTTGAGCTGCTGAATAAGGTGCGTAGGAATTCGCCTACCGCCGTACTAAAAAGATCTCCGCCGCCGGTGGAGACCGTCATAGAAATAAAGCTGGAACAGTCCTCTCAACAACTATCTTCTAAAGTTTACAAAATCTGGCGACAAGTCTGAGAGTCGGTGGTTGATCAAGACTATCCCCGCCGGCAGAAGAAGCTGAAGGTCCGACAGGAAGAAAACCGTCTCAGTAAGCCGCAAAAGACAACAACCACTTGGGTGCCCGCTACAACGGCCCCCTCCACATCGACTACTCAAAAGAAAAGGAGGCTAGAGAAAGCCCCTGTAAACGTGGCAGACAGAGCCCAAATTCCCTAAGTCTGGGGGCATGGTGGTACATACTGTTTACATGGCTTCCGGAAAAGAGGAAAGCCGCACTTCGACGGGCCACCGACCGCTCACCCGATCAATAACAAGGGCTCAGGAACAACAACAGCAGAAGCTTCAAGAGATGCTGACTGCAATGGCCGCACTTACCGGGCCAAAAGAAAGCCCGGAGGCGTCATCGGAACAACGTCACGAACACGAGACTGATACTGAATTCCTTCGGAAATGCTCGAAAAGAAGGACAAGGAGGCTGTGGAACAAGCGGTCAATATAAAGCAAATAGCCCTTCTATTCCAGGATATGGTGCACATGATGATCCAGCCGGACCCTCCAGCCGAAGATCCTCCAGTGATAATTGAAGATGATAGAGGAGAAACATTAAACCCGCTGCCGGCTCTATCAACAGCCAAGGAGGAGACAATTTCCAAGGCCGCCGTGGAAGATTATATCGCTCAGCAGATACGAGTTCACCAGGCAAATAAGCGGCTGGGCAAATTGTTAGAACTGGACGACCGTATCCAGGCCGGTATGATCAGATACAGTACCCGCTGGGCTACACGATCCCGAAATTCCATGTGTACAAGGGGACAGGCAATCCCCATCAACATGTCGCTCAGTTCAGGGCCCTCTGCGGCAATACTGGTGGCGATGATAAGCTCTTGCTCCGCCAATTCATCGGCAGCTTATCGGAGACGGCATTCGAGTGGTACTCCAAACTTCCAAATGATTCCGTCAAAACTTTCACGGAAATGGAGTTGTTGTTCACCCAACGATTCGTAAGTGCTAGTGAACGCACCCCAATAACAGCATTGATCAATACCAGGGTGAAGCCGGGCGAGACATGGGTTCAGTACGCAATCCGATAGCGGAACCTGTGGTCGAAGTGCGAACAGCGCATCGAAGAAGCACCAGCAGTGGGCATGTTCGTGGGCACCCTAGACCCTCATGCAACTATTTCACAGTTCATGATGTTCTTCAAACCGACCACGTTCCAGGCTCTAATCGACAAGCTGGCCCAGATGGACCAGATGGGTCATAGACCATCTCCCCCGAGGCCGGAACCGCGGAACGAAAATGGTAAAGGGAAGGCGATTTTCGTTGCGAACACCCAACAGCAGCCCAGTGCCCCAAAACTAGCGGATCAACTGGAAGAGAGACGACGCTATTATAATGAGAAGATGAAGCGTCCTTACTCATTCCCGCGGGATAAAACGAAGAGGCTGTTCGAGCTGGCGATGCGCAACAGGCTTATCAATTTGCCGAATCCAAGGTGACTATCGCAACCCAGCGAAGTGAATAATCCCAATTATTGCCCTTACCACCAAACGGTAAGCCATCCGATCGAAGATTGCTTCGTCTTTAAGGGATGGATCGAGGATCACTACCTACAAGGCAAGTTTGCGTTGTCTGAGAAGTGGAAAGTGAGCCCACCACAACCGCATACTCCTAAGAAGATGGACACACTGGGGGCAACGTGCTCTTTTGTTGAAGAAGCTCCATGGGAGGTCGTTCTTTCGGCCAAAACCAAAAGGATGCTGAATGATCTCTAGACATGCCCGACGATCAGGTGGAAGAATCCGTTGGAACCTGAAATCATCGAAGGAATGCTGAAGCCGCACCCAACTCCAAAGGTTGGTGGTGATAACCAAAGTTTTCATATCCAGCAGTCGAAATCTTCGAAAAAGTAGAAGAAATCCAAAAAGCCCGTGAAGCCTGGCGATAAGCGCACGGACCTGCAGAAACAGATCGACGTGCAGTAAGAATATAACCAGAAGGCGCGGACTCCAATCACGCTCCAGGAATTTCTCGGCCACGTCCTTGAAGACGGAAATGATGGAGAAGACTCATCAGATGAATCTGAAGATTACGTAGCAAGTTGCCATATGATCTCTCATTCGTCCACAGACAATAAAGAAGCTCCTTCCACCGAAAGACTGGGGGCAGATCCTGAGCCGGAACTTCCAGGGCCGTCAGACGAAATGATCGACGCATTTCTAAATGAAGCTCTCCTGAAAATTAAAGATGATCGGGAGCGTGAGATGGCCATATTTGAAAAGGCCAAATGACGGCGACTGGACGAAAGAGTCGATACACTCCCGCCGAACCAAGGGACATCTATCGCGAATAAGAACAAGTTCAAGACGAGGAAAAGGTTTGCTAAAGCCATATCAATGGGAATGAAGCTACCACCCTCCGAAGGAAACACTGTCGGTGAAGCACAGATGTATCCTAGCTACTGCCTATATCATCGAAAGATCGCATACCCCATTGAAGAGTGCAACGCTTTTAAAAGATGGTGGCAGAGATATGTTGCTCACCGACAACATTTTAAGTGGATGAAACCCAAAACCCGTCGGGAGCGAAGAAATACGACCGAAGAGCGTGGAAGAACTACCGGCAACTGTCGCATGGTTAACGCTGGGGGATCGCAAGTTCTCACGTTCGGGAGCGACTCCGATGAAGAGGTGACTCTTGGCCCTCTCTTCAAAGAATCCACCTCGGGGAAAGAGGAAGAGCCGAAGACCTGCGAAAATATTCAGTTGCGCAATCGTATTTTAATTTGTTGTTATCAAGTGCATGTAATTTTGCATGGCTAAATTGTCTTTGGCACTTAGCCCCTTTTTCTGCGCTAGCGCATCTGCGCTGACACGTGTCGCGCAGCGCAACTGTGTTGCCACGTGTCGCAGAGCGCAGCGCGGCGCTTCCTTTAACAGAGCCTTGCTCTAATTGGGCGCGCTGCGCTAATGTATCTGCGCTGGACACGTGGCGCGTCGCGCGCAGCGCAAAGGATCTGAAGCGTTGCTTCCTTTAAACAGAGCTTTGCTCTGATTGGGTGCGCCTTCTTGGGCGCTGCGCTGATATATTAGCGCCAGACACGCGGCGCGTTGCGCCTGAGACTTGAAGCGTTGCTTCAAAAGTTTAAATTTTGAATTCAAACAGAGCTTTGCTCTGATTGGGCGAAACAAATGCCCCCCCACCGTTGCGCTCACGTGGCGCACACGTGAGGGCAACGGTGGCAACCCCTCCTGACCGTTGGATTGAGGGGGAATTCCAAGAGGCGCAAGCGCCTTATAAATAGGGCCTTTTAACCCTTTAGAAAATCTCACCATTTTCTTAGATTTAGATTTTCAGAGCTCTGCTCTTTGCTTAAGAATTTCAGAGCTTTGCTCTTGTTTTCAGAACTCTAGAGCTTTGCTCTTATTTCCCAAAGTTTAGAAAACTTTAGGTAATAATTAATTTTAAAATTAAGTTAAGTTAATTTTAACCAACAGAGCTTTGCTCTCATGGATCTTTTGATCTGAAGAAATTCCTTTTGGGGTTTCATTAACAAAGCTTTGCTCTCACAAATCTATAGATCTACAGAGATCTTATTCATGGGTTCTAACCCATGAACAGAGCTTTGCTCTTTGAATCAAATGTAGATCTTTTAGATCTGAAACAAATGAAGAATTTTTCTATAAGCTTTCATGGATTTTTTTTTAGGACTCCAGAAATTTTAATTTTAAATTTCTTTTCAAAAACTTTCTTTTTGATGGAATATTATAGAGCTAAGCTCTTTCTTAAGGAATTTTAATTCTTTTGAGACCAGAATTTGACAAGTGTCATTCTGTGACAGAGCTTTGCTCTGAAAGAGGAGATTTTCTCCTTGTCTCTAGGGATTCTTTCCCCCCTTTTTTATTATGGGAATGTTCCCCCCAAGGACCAACTGACAATCTCATCCAATGATGAGTTTGTCTTCTTAATTGACGTATTGTCATTTAGATTTTGTGGGTCCCTCTTTGGTCCCCTACTCACTGCACTATGGTGCGGTGTAATTAATTAATTTTGATTTTAATTTAATTAATGCATTTTCTTCTTTCAATATCAAACGTTGGGATTACAACACTGACGGCTACATTGCTCTTTTTGCAGCGATCATGTCTGAAGACACTTCATTCCCGTTTGTCCGCTCGGAGGAGGGATTTCCAGAGGCGCCTTTGGACCGTGAGGTCCTGGCCATGATCAAGGCATATGACCCGGAGTACAAGAAACTCCACCTTTGGGGGTCTTGGTATAACCAGATTATTATGGGTCGACGCAGCTTCACTTGCGCGGTGCCGTCAGAACCTATCAGGGCAATTCATTATGCTAACCCACCTCCAGTGCAGTATGCCGTGGAGATGATAGACTGGACTGCGAACAGCTTTCTTCATCCCGCTATGGATGCGGTCCCGGTTCAGCGTCCTATGGTTTTGGATATCCTAGGACGCCGTATCTGTCAGGGAGAAGCACGACCCTGGGGGCAATCATATAACCTTGGTTTGATTCCCCGCCACCCAATTGGATATCTGCCGTGGGCCCGGTACATCCTGTCGACGAGGAAGTCGCAGTTGATAAGACTAGGACTGTACACCGCGGTCTACGTCTCTCTTTTTCAATATCCTACGCTCCCCACTTGGTGGTTCAAGGCTTTCTTGGAGCAATGGAATATTCCCACCCACACTTTCCTTGCCATGGATCAGGAAGTGTCCATTTCCTTGGAGGAATTCGCGGAGGTATCCGGCCTACCAGTCATGGGGGAACACTATGAAGAGCTGCTCCCGACAGATGAATACGTCTTCGGTGCTAAGCCGATGGTAAGGGAGATTACGTCGGAAAATGCCGTTCAACACCAATTCCCAAGCCTGATCAAGGTGTTGAACATCTACGAGTCCCTTTTCATCGAACACGGGAGCCGAGGAGTTAATTTTGAGGACTTCATTGCTCGCTTCCTCCGTCCTAGCGTCATTTCGCCAGGAGCCGTCAAATCTGCTATTCTGGATGATCCTTTTGGTCTAGGTTTGGCTAACCTGCCGACGAAGGAAATAGACCAAAAGGCTTTCTTCCTCCCAGACTTTCCTACCATATCTTTCGCGGAGATTGCAGTCCCTGGGATGGATGAGGAGGCCTTTTTCTTAGGATTTCTCGGGCTGTGGTTGAGTTGGTTCGCGATCCCAATGCATTCTCATCGCATGCGGCCCTCTGTCTTTTATCCAGCCCATCGCATGGTCATTGGGGTAAAAGTGGCCGTGGGGATTGCCGGCCTGGCGCACCTATATCATGGCCTCAGCCGAGCAGCGGATGCCAATGAGCCCGGGGTACTGCACGTGGTCTTCCCGATGCACTACTTTGCATCGTGGCTCGAGTTACACACGGCGGGTGTCTTTGGTATGCATAAAAGGCCTTCATTCTTTGACAAGTGCGGTTTCCCTCGCGTTTTACATCTGATTGGCTCATCAATCGTGACCCCTTCACCACGGGACGCCAGGGGTTTACTGCTTCGCCCTCACACCGTTGGAGTCGGGATGTCCTTTATTGATAAGGTATTAACCATTGGGAAGGCGTCCACCACTGCGGTGCGACCATTACAGGACTCCTTCAAGGATGGAGCTTCAGTGTTGACGGCCCGGGAGATCCTCCATTTGTATTCTATTAGACCGGGTTTCCTAGTCTTCAGGCAGGGCGGTGCAGCAGTCTTTATGAGATATAACCCGCATCGTTTTGCCCTACAACTGGGTTACGATCAAGGGGTACCCTTAGAGGCTTTCTTATTGGAACCTGCTGTAAATGAAGGAGGGATGGAGAACGCGTTACACCACTTCATGCGACTGAACACGGGTTCTCGTTTTTTCATTAGCCCGCCGGTCTGTGCTCCACGACTCCTTAATGTATATAAAGACTGGTACAATCATGCGACGGGGGCTGTTATAAAGGAAGAGAGGCGATTGTTGATTGACCGTAAAGAAGTACCCCCCGGTACCAATCGTAACGCTCCCTTGGCACCAAGGATCCTGGTGGTCCCTCCTCTAAAAGATGCTGGGGGCAGACCATTACGTGCGCAAATTCCTCCACGTGAGCTGCCGCTCCCTGATATCACAGACGCACCTACCGCACCCCGTGCTTCAGTGGAGGCAGTGGTTGCACCCTCGCCAGAGTCTGGCATGGGTGCGGACATCGGGACTCGTCGCCCCAAAGCGGCTGCTAAACGGAAGTCGATCCCCCGCAAGCCTAGGGTTGGAGGGCAAAAGAAAAAGAAGTCACTCTTTGCTGCGGACGTTGCGTTCGGCCAGGAACCTCATGCTCCCTATTCCGAGGGTCTGCTCGAATATGGGACTAACGCCGGGTTGGTGATGCCGCCGCCGGACGATACAGACTTGGAGGCTGCTCTCAGAGCTTCGGCATGGCTGGTGAAGCATGACGCGTGGCTGGCTAAGCTTGCGCAATCAGGTAACTACTAGTCACTTTTTCTTTATTGCAACGTATTTTCTTCGTTATTTCATTATTTTTGACTAACGCTTTTCTTTCTTTTCTTTCAACAGGCATCACCGATGAAGAAGCCATTGCCGCTTCTCTGAAGACCTTTCAGGAGGAGGAACGTGCCAGGGCATCTGTGGGCCTTAGTAAGTTTCGATTCATCGAATTTTTCATTTTCCTTGCGTTATGGTCGATCTAACCTTTCCATTTTAATTGCAGGGACCTCAATGCCGCTCCCTCCTAGCGACGCAGATGTTCTACCAGCGGCCGATGTTCCTGTTTCCTCTGGGACACCGCAGGAGGCTCATCTCGGAGAGCCGATGAGAGATGCCTTAAAGGCTCTGGAGGCATCCCTGAATGAAGACGATGATGCCTTGAAGGAGGCATCACGGAGGTCCCTCATGACCGCTCGGGAGGAGAGGAAACGGTTGAGGCGTGAGGCGAAGGCGCGCAGGGCTGCCTTGGCTATGGGAGCGGGCCCTAGCACCGTTCCTCGAGCTGATACTCCCTTTGAAGAGGCCCCTGTCGCCCTGTCCACTGCCCGCAGAGAGGTGGCACGTGCAGCTCGGAGCGCGAACGGTAAATCCGCCTCAGGTAATGTTTCTCTTGGAGTTTTTGTTATAAGTATCTTAATGTCGTTTGTCCTTACATCTCTCATCTTGCAGGACCAAGTCCGATCGAGGGGGAGGCGGAAACCGTCAATCTCGAAGGGACAGAGGGGGCAGTACCTGCCGAACTCGAGCCGACGGTGGGCAACGTCGTTGTGGCTTTGGAGCTTGGGGTAGAGGTTGAGGGGCCTGCAGCCGATATGGTCATGGATGCCGAACCCGAAGTGGTGGCAGATGATGTGATCATTATAAATGAGCCCAGAGTGGCGGCGAATGAGGCGCTCGAGACCGGTGATCCCCCGGCGATGGTGGACGATACAACCGCCACTATTGAGCCTGAGATGGTAGTGGGCGAGGTGGCCACGATTCCTGAAGACGAGCCAACCGCTCCTTCTCTGGAATCTGGCAATACTCCAGTCATAGCTCTTCCCGTCTACGGTCCTCCGCCGTCTCCCGGTCTTGCGAGCACGACGACGGTCCCCATTGAATCGGGCGATGAGGCCACAGGCGGTGGTCTCATGTCGATAGAGGAGGGAGTCGTCTCTGTTTCCGCCGGGAGCTCCTCAGGTACACCTTAAGTTGTTGTTTTTATTTGCTTTACAATCTTTTCTGACAAGTTCATTTTTCGTAATGCAGGTGCAGCTAGTGTTGATGCCCCACTACTTGAGGGAGCTCCTTCCACGACTGCCTTGGCGATGGTTACCCCTCGGCCCTCTCTTACACCGTCAAAGATGTTGGAAGGTATGAGTTTGCAACTTACTAAACCCATCTTTCCAACGTATAATCCATATACTATATTCACATTGTTGTGTCTTTCAGGAGTTCTTTTTGACCATTTGTATCAAGTGTTGGTCCCACACTTCTCCTTTTCATCTGAACTCGCCTCTCCCTCTGGTGGCGCCGGTGAGTACTGTTCCTGATTGATATCTTTGTTTTTCCAGTGGTAGAATTATTTCTAACTCTCTCTTGTCTTGACTGCAGTGTTACAAATCGAAGGGGGAGAAGACAGATCGGTTGCGCTACCGGCCCTTCCGTCCTTGCCACCTACTCCCACCGGTATAGTAATTATCTTGTCAATGATTTTCTCCATATCTATTGGATCGTCATCTAATCACGTTTTGTCTTTTTCAGCTGTCGTTTCAGTCTCAGTGCCTTTTGAGTCTCGTATTACAATACTGGGCGGCCCTTCCCAGCGACGTCCGTCTTCGAAAGGTGCCGCAAATAGTTTGCGCATGCTGAGCGACTACATCGAGGCTCCGGTGTCTGCTGAGGATTTCTCCACGACGGTTAACCCGATGTTGGCGATATTTGCTACCTTCCATGACGAGGGTGCTGTCGCTTCTTGGGTTAACTATTGTCGGGAAATCGAGGCTTGCCTTCATCAGCTAGAGTCAATGCGCCTGTCCCCTGAGACTTTGGCCTCGAGCACTCAACGGGGAGCGTGGCTCGAGCAAAGCGCTTCTCATTTCCGTCATCTGGAACAAGAAGTGGTTTTGAGGCTGAAGGAGTGCCAAGAATCTTCAAGCAACGCTGCTCGCCTGCGAGCTGAAGTTGAGACGAACGCCGCTGAGGTAAAGGCCGTCTTCGAGGGCCTTCTGTGGTGCATCTCAAATGGGCTGAGACTGAAGCGGGCACTCGATATTGCCGAGCGTGACATCGCAGGCCGTGAGGCTGCTCATCAGGCCGTCAGGGACCAGCTTGCCTCCGTCGCACAGCAACGGGCCCAAGTGGAGGCGGAGTTGGCAGTGGTGGCCAATCGGGAAAAGGCATGGAAGGAAGTGTGCGAGCAATTGGTGGATCTGTGCAAGACGCTTCCTTCTCAGTAATTTTCCTTGTATCGTTGGTATTTGTAACATATATGTATATCTTGTATTCTTTAGTACGATGTATCCTAAACTCAATCAAATTTTATGAATGAAGGATGCATATTTTTGTAATGCCTTGTGTCATTTCTCCGTCTTTTCTTTCTTTTATTATCAGCACATCATCTTAGCGAACATGGTTGACGGATAGTAGGGCACGCATCTTGACTTTCCTAATAATCAGCGATGGCTTAGGTCGCAGGTTCAGATCTGCTGCCTAAGACTTTTCAACTCCATAAGCCGTGAGGGTCTCATAGAGAATTTTCTCCCTACGGATCGAGAGGATCTCATAGGTGGGTTTTCTCCTTAGGAATCGTGAGGATTCCTAAGTGTGGTTTTCTCTTATAAGTCGTAAGGATCCTACAAGAGAGTTTTTCCCTCTTACGGGTCGAGAGGACCCACAAGCGGTTGTTTCCCTCCTCATCGAAATTCGACTTTGGAGAGTGAGACCCGTGAATAGTATGCAAAAGACCATTTAGGATTGACTTGCAGGATCCCATTGCCCCTCTTACGAGTCGAGAGGGCTCGTAGGCGGTTGTTTCCCTCTTTGTCGAGAATCGACTTCAGAGAGTGAGACCCGTGAATAGTATGCAAGAGACCATTTAGGATTGACTTGCAGGGTCCCATTGTTCAGGAAGTAAGTTTTTTTTGAATCCTTACTGCCCGAGATGTGAGTCAAAGAAGCTCTCGTCACGGAGTGTTTGTATCCGTGAGTTGAGTATTTTGCTAGGGTTATTTGTTTCCCAAGCTCCAAGGATTATTTGTGTCCTTGGGGTTTGAAACGAATCGATGGTTCCCGCGGAGGCGCTGGTGGCTCTGCGAGTCGACGCGGATTAGAAGGCTCTCGTCAAGGAGTGTTTGTATCCGTGAGTTGAGAAGTTTTGCGAGGGATTATTTATTTCCCAAGCGCCAAGGATTATTTGTTTCCTTGGGGTTTGAAACGAGTCGAGGGTTCCTACGGAGGCACTGGTGGCTCTGCGGGTCGACGCGGATCAGAAGGCTCTCGTCAAGGAGTGTTTGTATCCGTGAGTTGAGAAGTTTTGCGAGGGATTATTTGTTTCCCAAGCGCCAAGGATTATTTGTTTCCTTGGGGTTTAAAACGAGTCGAGGGTTCCTACGGAGGCACTGGTGGCTCTGCGGGTCGACGCGGATCAGAAGGCTCTCGTCAAGGAGTGTTTGTATCCGTGAGTTGAGAAGTTTTGCGAGGGATTATTTGTTTCCCAAGCGCCAAGGATTATTTGTGTCCTTGGGGTTTGAAACGAGTCGAGGGTTCCCACGGAGGCGCTGGTGGCTCTGCGAGTCGACGCGGATCAGGAGGCTCTCGTCAAGGAGTGTTTGTATCCGTGAGTTGAGAAGTTTTGCGAGGGATTATTTGTTTTCCAAGCGCCAAGGATTATTTGTGTCCTTGGGGTTTGAAACGAGTCGAGGGTTCCTACGGAGGCACTGGTGGCTCTGCGGGTCGACGCGGATCAGAAGGCTCTCGTCAAGGAGTGTTTGTATCCGTGAGTCGAGGAGTTTTTGTTGAAGTCATGGGCTTCTTCGGTTGAAATGAACCGTTGAGGTTTGGCTTCGTCGTTTGACGGAATCCGCTGGGGAAGTATGGTTCCTTCTTTGTTTACGCCCTTGGATTGTATACAGGGATCGATGTGATCTCAACTGTAGGGCTAAAGTTTTATCATTTCTTTTTTTATTTTATTTTATTTCCGCGATGCTCTATCATTTCAGCTTTTATATCGCGAAGGTCGCGATTGCCCAATCATTTCGGCTATTTTTCGCGGTGCCCAATCATTTCGGCTATTTATTTTATTTTTACTCGTTGCTTTTTATTATGAGTTGCCCAATCATTTCGGCTGTTTTGCATGCATATATTTTACTTGCTGCTTTTTATTGCAAGTTGCCCTATCATTTCGGCTATTTCGTATGCATGAGCGGCCTACTGGCTTTTTGCCGTAAGCTTGAAATTAGACACCGATTTTGGCATCAGCACCGCTGCAACTGGGATATTGCCAGGAGCGAATCATCATTTGCCTCCGTCGATATCGAACAAAGGTGGCTTAGCGAACAGGGTTAAGGCGCTGTCGACTAAGGCTTTTAACTTCATGAGCCGTAAGGATCTCACAAAGGTATTTCTCCCTACAAGTCGTGAGGATCTTGTAGGTGTATTTTCTCCTTAGGAATCGTGAGGATTCCTAAGTGTATGTTCCTCTGTAAGTCGTAAGGATCCTACAGGAGGGTTTTCTCCTCATAAATCGAGGGGATTTATAAGGGTTGTTCAGCATGCGAACGTATTCCCAATTACGGATGAAATTTGGCTAGGAAAATGTTTATTCGCGCCCGTGGATTGTATACAAGGGTCAGTATTGAGCCACTTGTAGGGCAATATTGGAAGTTGTGGGGGTTGCTTAAGCACAGGTTTAGGTCTCTGTAACTTAAGACTTTCAACTCTTATGAGCCGTGAGGGTCCCATAAGAGAGTTCTCCCTACGAGTCGTGAGGATCTCGCAAGTGCATTTTCTCCTTAGGAATCGTGGGGATTCCTAAGTGTGTTGTTCCCTTGTGAGTCGTAAGGATCTCACGTAGGTGATTTCTCCTTACAAGGTCGAGAGGACCCTATAAGTGTTCTCTAACGAAGTTGCGCCCTTTCGGGTTTTCACAAACATTCACCGGTAGTCCTGCTGTTTTTACTCACGGAGCCCTTTCGGGTTTTCATCCGTGCCCATCTTGCTTATGGACATACCGTTTTTTTTTGTTTTTTTTTTTTTTTTATCATCTTCTTCCCCCTTTTTTTTTACGAGGTCGCGCCCTTTCGGGTTTTCACGAACACTCGCCGGCAGCCCTGCTGTTTTTACTCACGGAGCCCTTTCGGGTTTTCATCCATGCCCTTTTTTGCTTATGGACATACCGTTTTTTTTTGTTTTTTTTATGTTTTTTTTTTATATCTCGTCAGCCTAAAGATGCTGCGGTAGTAGTTTAAAGACGTTTCGGTCTGCTGTTAGTTTAAGGACATTTCGGTCCGGCGTTAAGGAAGGCCACTTGCTGCTTATAGAGTTCAGGCTTAAGAAGATAGCGAGCGGACATAGTTGTCGTCATCTACCATTAACCTAGGCCGTAGCTCATTAAGCGTAGTATTTCTTTAAGAAGCGACCGTTTATTGGTCTAAAAGGCCTTTCACCGTGCATGTCGATGAGTAGATAGGCCCCACCCTGGTAGACCTTATCAATGATGTACGGGCCTTCATAGTTTGGCTCGAATTTTTCTCGTTTGGCGCGATTGGGGATCATAGGCCTTTTGACCACTAGCACGAGTTCGCCTTGACGAAATGTCCTCGGTCGGGTTAGTCTTTCGTATGAGCGCGTCATCTTTGCTTTATAAGCTTCCAGATTTTGTTGTGCTAGAAGCCGGATTTCATCAAGAGCGTCAAGCTCTTCAAATCGAAGATGAGCATTTTCTTCGTCTGTCAGCTCGTAGTGGACTGCCACTCGTAGAGAGGGTAATTCTATTTCAAGAGGGAGTACTGCTTCTGTCCCAAACACCAACGCGTATGGCGTTGTGTTTGTGGCTGTCTTGAACGTGGTCCGATACGCCCAAAGAGCTTCTTGCAGTCTCTCGTGCCAGTCTTTCTTATTTCGGGACACTGTTTTCTTTATGATTTTCTTCAGTGTCTTGTTGAAGGCCTCAGCTAATCCATTGGCTCGCGGATTATAAACTGAGGAGTATCTCCAGTCTATATTGTGCTGCTGTACGAAGCGGCTAATTTTATGACTTCGGTAAGCTGGCCCATTATCAGAGATAATCCTTCTTGGGGTTCCGAACCGGTATATGACATGCGTTTTGAAGAAATGGAGAATATTCTCCGTCTTCACTTCCCTCAACGGTACCGCCTCTGCCCATTTGGAGAAGTAATCAGTCGTCGCCAAGATGAAACGATGTCCCTTGGACGATGCTGGTTCGATAGGGCCGACTATGTCAGTTCCCCACATTTCGAATGGCCAACTGGTCACCGTTGGATGTAATGGATTTGGATGTTGATGGATGAAGTCCCCATGAATTTGGCATGAGTGGCATTGCTTCGCATATTCGATGCAGTCTTGAATCATCGTGGGCCAATAATAGCCCATCCGTTTGATCTTCAACTTCATCTTTGGACCTGCTTGGTGAGAACCGCAAAGTCCGTCGTGAACCTCTTGGACGACCCTTCTCGCTTCGTTAGGTCCTAGGCATCTCAGCCACAGAGAATCGAATGTCCTCTTATATAGAGTATCGTTGACGAAGGCGAAAGACAGAGCTCGTTTCACGAGCTGGTGTCTTATGGACGCTTCTTCAGGCATTCGGTGGAACTTGAAGTAATCTATGAAGACTTCTCTCCAGTCCTCAGTATTTTCCCAGTCTTTTATCTGCAGGGTTGTCTCCTCGTTCGCTCCTTTTTCTTCAGACGATTCCGGAGATACTTCTGCTGGGGCAAGCACTCGACGGCTTTGTACCACGATTCTAATGTCGTCGAGGTTCTCGTCAGCCAGTTCTTTAGCAAGTTTGGCCAGTGCGTCCGCTTTGCTGTTTTCCGCTCGCGGTATGCTCTCCAAAGTGTAGGAGGGAATTTGGGTCAGCAGTTGTTGCACTTTTTCACCGTATTTCACCAACTCCGGTTTGCACGTTTGGTAGTCGCCGTTCACTTGACTGACGACCAGTTGGGAATCCCCATATATGAGGAGGCTTTCAATTCCCATATCAATGGCGATCTCGAGGCCCGCTATCAAAGCTTCGTATTCGGCTTCATTGTTTGTTCTCGGCTCCGTCAGGGAGAATGCGTAGCGCATTATTCCTCCTTGTGGAGTCACGAAGATGAGTCCTACCCCCGATTTGATTATTGGCGTACTTTGTTTGTGCTTTTTCATGGAAGATGCTCCATCGAAATAAAGCTCCCAACGGGTATCACCACTGTCGATTGCGTCAAACGCATGTCTGTCTGGCAAATCACAATTTAAAGGAGAATCGGCAGGTATGGGATGCTCGGCAAGGAAGTCGGCGATGGCCTGGCCTTTTACTGCCCTGAGAGGTTGATATGTTATCGAAAATTCCATCAAGAGCAGGGCCCATTTAGCGAGTCGTCCTGTCAATATGGCTTTTGACATTAGATATTTGAGAGGGTCCACTTTTGAAATCAGACGGACCTCGTGCGCCAACGCATAGTGCCTAAGCTTTGTTATTGCGAAGATCAATGCCAGGCAGTGTTTTTCAATGGGAGAGTAGTTGCTTTCTGCCCCCAGCAGGACTCGACTTAAGTAGTAGAGTGCTCTTTCTTTCCCTTGATCGTTCTCTTGTGCCCATAATGCGCCTAAGGAACCTTCGAGGGCGGTTGTATAAAGAATAAGAGGCTTCCCCTTAACCGGAGCAGCCAACACCGGCGGGTTCTGCAGGTATTGCTTGATCTCATCTAGTGCGCCCTGGCATTTTTGATACCAAACGAACGGGGTTCCCTTCTTCATTAGGTGACTGTAAGGACGGCACTTTCCTGAAAGATTAGCGATAAACCGCCGAATGTATGCGAGCTTTCCTTGGAGAGACCGCAGCTGTTTAAGAGTTCTCGGCAGAGGCATTTCCATGATCGCCTTGATTTTAGATGGATCTATCTCAATACCTCGGTGTCGGACGATGAATCCCAGGAACTTGCCCGAGGAAACCCCGAACGCACATTTAAGAGGATTCATCTTCAAATTGTATTGCCGAAGGCGTTGAAATACGGTCTTCAAATGCTCGAGATGTTCTTCGTATGATTTGCTTTTAACCACGAGATCGTCGATATAGCATTCAACGATTTCGTGTATAAGGTCGTCGAAGATCTTTGTCATGGCCCTCTGATAAGTAGCACCGGCGTTCTTCAAACCGAAGGGCATCACTTTATAACAAAATATACCAAGAGGAGTCCTGAAGGCTGTGTGCTTTTGGTCTTCGGGATGCATTTTTATCTGGTTATACCCCGATGAGCCGTCCATGAAGGAGAAAACCTCATGAGTGGATGTATTGTCTATCATTAGTTCAGTGACTGGCACTGGGAAATCATCCTTCGGGCAAGCTTTATTAAGATCCCGGAAGTCTACGCATATGCGCACTGTCCCATTTTTCTTCATCACTGGGACGATGTTAGCGATCCATTCAGGGTATTGAACTTCATGGATAAAGCCAGAGTCTATCAGCTTTTTGACTTCGGCGTTGACACTCATCTCAAGCTCGAGTCGCATTCTTCTCGGCGCTTGTTTGACTGGCTTGATGTCCGGGGATATCGCCAATTTGTGTACAGCAATTTCTGGATCTAGTCCCGGCATTTCGGAATAGTTCCACGCGAAGCAATCTTTGTGCTGTAGAAGCACATCCTTTAACGCAGCCACCCTTTCTTCGGATAACAGTTCGCTGATGAATGTCGGTCGCGGGTCATTTGCCGTCTCCAACTCAATTTTCTTGAGATTATCTGCAGTGGTATGGATTCCGTCCTCCAATTCTTTCGGAGCTGGGGGAAATTCTGAGATTACCTCATCGCTGCCGCTTTCAAAGCACCAAGAGAGGTTGTTCATGTCCTCGGACCCTTCTTTTAATATTGTTATCACATGGCAGGTGCGAATTTTCTGCCAATCCCAATGCGGAGTTGGTTCTATCCTTGTGTTTTCGGGTTCGTGCTTTTGCGGCGGCGCTACCCTCCAACTGTCAGACAACGCAAATTTGCCAAGCTGATATTGATCCTCAACCCAATTTTTAAAGGTGAAACAATCTTCAAGCGGATGCCCTACTACTTGATGGTAAGAGCAATAATTTGGGTTGGAGACTTCGCCCGCTTGCTCAGGGTGTTTAGACTCCGGCAGAGTAAGCATTTGATGTTTTAGAGCAAGATCAAGTATTTTCCTTGTTTTGTTCCGAAGAAACGAGTATGCTCGACCCATTTTCTTCATGAGGGCTAAGTCAATAACGCTCGACTCTCGGATGCGTGGCTTCTTAGCTCTGCTTTGTGGTTGTCGAGCGCCTTTCTTGCCTTTCGACTTGTTTTTGCTTTCGCGTCGAACCTTTTTTGTAGCAGGCTGACGTGGGGCAACATCTCCGTTCTTTACTGCCTGTCGAAGGAGACGCTGTGTCTTGGCTTTCTCGTAGATTGCCATTTCACGATCGTGATCATCTGGGGCTTTTTGACTCGCATCCTTTATAAGTTTGCTCATCTGGTCTTCAGACGATGGACTGGGCGGTTTTGTGTCAGGAACTTTTGCTGATTCAGGATTAGCGTCCTCCCATTGAGCGTCAGCCTCTTCATCGAAGTCATACATGGCATAACAGCTGTTTACTAGCTCCTGTTTCTTTGGCCGGATGTACCCAAGCCCTTTTGTTTCCGTTCTCCCGTTAGGCAGTTTGCATTGAGTCCCGGGAACATTCCAGACCTTATCATAGAATTTGGCTTTTCTAACGGTCTGTGTGAAGGACATCCCCTGGCGTTTCAGCAGTTTCTTCAAACCTTCGGTATAATATCTGGGAAGACGTATAGGCTGAAGCCTGTCGAGCATGGGATCTGCGCCATGCCAGATTTCTTTTTCCACCTTGTTTTCTTCAGAACGGTAAAATAGGATTGCCTTCTCGCCTTTTCGTCTGGGAGGGATATAGAATATCTGCAATTCTTCTACGCTGTTGGTGTCGAGTGCATCTAGTTCTTTGTAATGTTCAAGCGGCCCCATGGTTATCTGTAGACTTCGCTCTTCATCAGCGGAGACTCGTATTGAAGGCCGAGCAGGGAATACAGCATGAACTTCATCCTCTGAATCACTACCGAAGATCAATGAAGGAACGGATGGTCCTGGCCTGGTGGATTGGGATGGACCTGAATAGATTATATCCTCTTCCTCCTCGGTGTCACTGCCGAAGACAGGGATGGTTGCGTTAGTTTTGTTCTCCGGTTTGTGACACCTTTCCGTGTCTTCGAAACTCGGTAAGAAGTATTTGGCATCTTCATACTTGCGAACTTCGTTCACGGAAAACGGATTCAACTCTCCTGCCACTGTGTACTCGAGGCCGTCCCTAGAATACTTCATGCACTGATGCTGTGTAGAAGGGATGATATTGTACTCGTGTAGCCATGGTCGGCCGAGCAGAGCATTGTAGCACGTCTTGGCGTCTATGACATAGAATTTGATGTCTGTGATGAGCACCCCGAAGCGTAGCGTCAATATCATAGATCCAAGAGTCTTTGAGGATTGAGAGTCGAAACCGGAGATGGTGATTTTGTCCCGGGCGAGGTGTTGGACACTCATGCAAATCTCCTTTAACACTCGCACATTGAGTAGATTGACAGACGATCCGTTATCGACCAAGATTTTTCCTATCTTTATGTCATGGCAGTATCCTGAGACATAAAGGGGGCGATTGTGTTCACACGTCCCGAGGAGAAGGTCTTCATCGCCAAAAGCGACGTCGGCTGTGTGCACCTCTTCCAATTCATCCTTCATCTTTTGTTCAGCTAGGAAGGCTTGGAACTGGTCCGGATCTTGTAGGGCCTTAATCAAAGAATCCCTCGCCTCTTTTGATAGTAATAGGGCATCGAGAATGCTGAGTTTTGAGGGTAGCTTTCTCAAATGCGTCAAGACATTGTAATCCACTTTACTCCTCTTCGGCGGGTTCTTGGCGGTTAATTCTTCCGCAACTTGGTCATCCAAAGCGATGTCTTCAGAGACCTTCTCTTTCCCCTTGTCTTTTCTGTTCAAGGGTCCGAGGTTCTTTTCGGGTAATGTTCGATTGCGCAGCTGTATGTTTTCGCAAGACTTCGGTTCTTCTTCTTTTCCCGAAGTGGATTCTTTGAAGAGGGGGCCAAGCTCCAGCTCCTCATCAGAGTCGCTCCCGAATGTAGGCACTTGTGATCCGGTAGTGTTAACCATGTGACAATTGCCGGCAGTTCTTTCAAGCTCTTTGGTCGTGTTTCTTTGCTCCCGACGAATTTTACGCTTTTCCCGTTTAAAGCATTGTCGATTGGCAACGTATCCTTGCCACCATCCATTGAAAGCTTTGCAATCTTGGGTGGGATGCGAGACCTTCTGATGATATAAGCAATAAGAGGGGTGCATTTCTACCACGCCAGTAACTTTTTCTTCAGAGGGTGGTGGCTTCATGCCCATCGATATGGCCTTAGCAAACTTCTTTTTTATCTTGAATTGGCTTTTGTCAGCGTTGAAGGCATTTTGCTCCAGCGGGATCATTTCAGCTCCTTCCTCAAGTCGCTGACGCTTGGCCCTTTCGAATATAGCCGTCTCGCGTTCTTGATCAGCCTTGCTTTTCAACCGAGCTTCATTAAGAAACGCGCTAATCATTTCAACTGGTAACCCTGGGGTTCCTGATTCGGCATTTGCCCCCAGCGTTTCAGTGCCAGAGGTCTCTTCATCATTCGTGACTGAATGAGAGATCATATGACAGCTCGCCACATACTCCTCGGATTCGTCCGATGAACTCTCTCCCTCATCTTCTTTTTGGAAGACGTGATCAAGGAAATCTTGGAGCGTAATGGGAGTCCGCGCCTTTTGGTTATACTCATCCAGCGCATCGATTTGCTTTTGTAAGTCTGTGCACTTGTCACCAGGCTTAACGGGCTTCTTAGATTTCTTCTTCTTCTTTTTCGAAGATTTTGACGGCTGACTATGAGCGCTTGAACTGCCACCATCGGTCTTCGGAATCGGTCGTGGCTTCAACATCCCTTCAATAACCTGCGGTTCCAAGGGGTTCTTCCACTTGACCGCTGGACAGGTCTGAAGATCATTTAGCATTCTCCTCGTTTTAGCTGATAATACAACCTCCCAGGGAGTTTCTTCAATAACGGAGCATGTTGCCCCCGGCATATTCGTCCCCTTAGAGGTGTGGGGCTGCGGAGGATTCACCTTCCATTTGTCGGATAGCGCAAATTTGCCCTGACGGTACTGGTTCTCAAGCCAATTCTTGAAAACGTAGCAATCCTCAATTGGATGGCCTAGCACTCGATGATAAGGGCAGTAATTGGGCTCGTTGACGTCACTCGGTTGTGACGGACATTTTGGATCTGGCAGATTTATGAGCCTGTTGCGCAATGCCAGCTCGAATAGCCTCCTTGTTTTATCACGAGGGAAGGAGTAAGCACGTCCCATCCTGTCCTCAAGGGGTACGTATGGGCGCGTATTGTTTGGACGAGCAACCGGCTTCGAGTTGTTCGGTTGTTGTTGGGCATTAGCGACGATGATCGCTTTTCCCTTTCCTTTATCGTTTCGGGGGTCCGGCTTCGGGAAAGGGGGTTTATGGCCCATCTGGTCCATCTGCGCTAATTTGTCGATCAAAGCCTGGAAGGAAGTCGGCTTGAAGAACATCATGAACTGTGAGATGGTTGCTTGTGGATCAAGGGTTCCAACAAACATTCCCACCGCTGGAGCTTCTTCTATGCGTTGTTCACACTTCGACCATAGATTTCGCCACCGTATAGCGTACTGAACCCATGTCTCGCCGGGTTTTACCCTGGCATTGATCAGTGCCGTCATCGGGGTACGCTCACTGGCACTTGCAAAGCGTTGGGTGAAGAGTAGCTCCATCTCCGCAAAGGTTTTTATAGAGTCGTTGGGAAGCTCAGAATACCATTCAAACGCCGTATCAGATAAACTTCCAACAAACTGGCGAAGCAAAAGCTTGTCGTCGCCGCCGGTATTACCGCAAAGAGCCCTGAATTGGGCCACATGTTGATGGGGATTGCCGGTCCCTTTGTAGACATGAAACTTGGGGATTGTGTAGCCCGGCGGGTACCTGATTTGGTCATACCAGCCTGGATACGGTCGCCCCGTTTTTACAACGTGGCCGGCTGCTTCGGCCGCGTGATGAACCTTTATCTGCTGGGCTATATATTCGTCCAGATCAGTTTTAGAGATTGTATCCTCTCTAGCCGTTGATAGAACGGGCTGAGGGTTTGATGTCTCTCCCTTATCATCCCCAAGGACAATCGGGGGTTCTTCAGTTGGGGGATCTGGTTGTATCATCATCCCTATCATGTCCTGGAAGAGGAGGCCCATACGCTGTATATTGGCTGCTTGTTCAGCAGCCTCTTTGTCTCTCTTTTCCAGTATTCGGCGGAGGAACTCAGCGTCGGTCTCTTCCTCTTGGCGTTCATCTAAGGACGTCTCAGGATTCTCTTTTGGCCCCGTGAGTGCAGCCATTGTAGTCATCATCTCCTGGAGCTTTTGTTGCTGCTCCTGAGACCTGGTCACTGACCGGGTAAGCGGTCGGTGACCCGTAGAAGTACGACTTTCTTCCTTTCCCGAAGCCATATAGACCGTATGAACTGTTATGCCCCCAGACTTGGGGCGTTTAGGTTCACCGCTTTTAAACTTCATCAGTGTCATGGGAGCTTTTTCTGGCCTCTTCCTTTTATGGACCTTTGAGGTTGAAGGAGCCGTTGAAGCGGGCATTCTAGCATTTGTCGCCCCCTGCTGTTTAATGGGGCGGTTCTTGTCTTTTTCCACCTTTGCCCTTTTCTGGCGACGGAAGTGGTCTGAGTCAATCACGGAGTCTTGAACCCTCCGCCAAACTTTATAAATTTTTGACGACAGCCGTTGAGGGGGCTGTTCCTGCTTTGTCTCCGGAGCTTTTTCCATGGGCGGAGGAGACCTTTTTAATGTAGCAACCGGAGAGTTCTTTCTCACCTTCCTCAGCAATTTGAAGCTGTTCCCAGTTGGAACAGCAGCATTGACCTCCACCGCTGGAGCAGGTGGGGTTAGCCCTGAGGGGGAGTTGCCCCCTGCTTTCCTTATTCGCTGCCAATGGCGACGTCGCGCACGACGAGCCGTTGGGACTGGCTCGGAAATCGAGATAGTTTCTTGTTGCCCCCTGTTTGGGTGTGGGGTAACTGTCGACGTCAGCCTATCGAAGACTGATGCTTTTTGACCAACTGGGGGAGGAGTGGGAACCGTCAATCTTGTGAAGACCGACTCTCTGATGGGAGAAGCCGCTTTAACGACTTCCAAAGCAGCGGCCGTTGCCCTCTTTGGGACGGCCACTTTATAGTTCTGACCTAGCCTGGTGAAAACGGAGGCTGTCGGTTTAGTAGCAGGCGACCCGTTGACAGGGGTCGTGGTAGCAGTGAGCCGGTCAAATACCGACTTCTTGTTCGCTTCTGGTGCGGATATCGGCATAGAGAAGCTTGCAGGGGGGGCCATGGTCCCGAAAAATAGGCCGGTGGTGGCTGGGGTCACCTGGTCTACCGGCAGAGTAAGGAAGGAAGCCACTTGGGGCCCATATGCTACACCTCTCGGTGAGGTGGAGCGTCCGTTGCAGCGGCATTTCGCGCAATTGGTGCAGTTAGAATCCATGGATGTTTGAGTTCTGCGCCAAACAAAAGACCAAATCTTAGCAACTTGAAATCCGTAGGCAACCATTTAACAAACCGCGATCGGTTCGCGAAGACGACACACGAAGTGTGGAGTGGAAAGAGGAAAAGGTCCCACCGGGCGTGCCAGAATCTGTTCCCCTCCGAAAGGCGGCCCGGACTTCGCGTCCGTTGCCTGAGGTTCGGGGCAGATGCTATTTGGTTTTATCCGTCCACCTCTCCGAAAATGCCAAGTTGATTTATGGCACCGTGTATCGGAGGTTTAGACGGATGCGGCCGATGTAGCAGACTTCGTCAGATTCCCCCTCAGGGTGAGGGGTTTTTTGATTGTGGGGACGCTCTTCCCTGCAGGCGCAAGCCCCTGCAGTTAATTACGCTACCGCGTCGCGGTAACAACTTTCTCCTTCTCCAGAATTTCACTTCGTGTCGTGTGTGTTTGTTTTGTATGTGGTTGCCCGTGGATTGTATACGGAGACTGAGTAATGCCGTCGCCCGTAGGACGTGGATTAGTCCAAATCCGTGTTTGCTTAGATTTGGGTTGGGTGTTTTCAGTTTAAAGGTGCATTAGTCGCGTTGCGGCTAAGATCAGCTTAAACGTTCGTCAAGGATACGTTAGTCCTGTTTTGGACTAAGATCGACTTGACGTAGTGATTGATTTAATTATCTGGTCGTCGGGACTCGTCACCTCTCTGACGTCGTTGAGGGATTACAACGACAGGCGTCAGAGGAGTTCAGAGATGTACCCTTGAACCAAAGTTGATTTGGAGTTTTATTGTTTATTTAAATATCTAAGGACACATTAACCACATTTGTGGCTAAGATCAACTTAGACGGGACCGTTTAGATCCGGTAAAAGAGCATTCGGACTATATTGCGCCAGTTTAAGGACGTGGTGGTCCATTATTAGTTTAGAGACGTTTCGGTCCGTCGCCAGTTTAAGGACGTAGTGGTCCATCATTAGTTTAAGGACGTTTCGGTCCATCGCCAGTTTAAGGACGTAGTGGTCCATCGCCAGTTTAGGGACGTAGTGGTCCGATATTAGTTTAGGGACGTTTCGGTCCGATATTAGTTTAGGGACGTTTCGGTCTGCTATTAGTTTAAGGACATTTCGGTCCATTATTAGTTTAAGGACGTTTCGGTCCAACATTAGTTTATGGACATTTCGGTCCATTATTAGTTTAAGGACGTTTCGGTCCAACATTAGTTTATGGACATTTCGGTCCATTATTAGTTTAAGGACGTTTCGGTCCAACATTAGTTTATGGACATTTCGGTCCACGAGTTTAAGGACCCCGCAGTCCATATCGATGTGTGGTCGTTGGGACCCGTCACCTCTTTGACGTCGTTGAGGAATTACAACGACGGATGTCAAAGGAGTTCGGAGATGTACCCTCGAACCGGATGTAAATTGATTTAGAAGAGCCATTTTGCTCAATCAATTTAATTTAAGGACTTATGGCCAAAATTGGGCTAAGTCCAGTTGAAATGTTCAACATTTTATTTGCATTGCATTTTTTATTTAGGCTCTACCCACGAAAGATATAGAGTATCAGTTTCTTTTGGGCTCTGCCCATTTGCAAAGTATCTACTTTGTTTTGTTTGGGCTCTGCCCATTTATAAATGATGCAAAGTATCTATTCTTGTTTGGGCTCTGCCCCTTAAAATAATGCATTTGCGCTTTGTTGAGCCTGTTAGGCCTTCTCTTAATTGGGCTTGGCCCTTTTTAATGCATCTGCGCTTTGCGCTAAGTAATGAGCGCAAGTCCATATGGTGGTGACACGTGTCGTGCTCTGATGAGCGCAAGCGCACTAGCGCAGTGCAATGCGCTGTTGCGCTGCTGACACGTGGCGCGCTCTCAGCGAGTTGCGCCAATTCCAGAGAGCAAAGCTCTATCTTAAGGGCGCTTAGCGCAAGTGGTTTTATGGCCGACACGTGGCGCTCTCTTAAGAGCGCAGCGGCGCAACTTGGAAGTGCAAAGCACTAAGAATCTTTTTAGATTCAAGAAGGGAAGTGCAAAGCACTGTTTAAGTTCTTGATCTAAATTAGATCAAATAAAAATAAATTTCTTCTTTATTCGAAGAACCAGAGGTTCATAAAAGTGCAAAGCACTATTCTTTTATTTTTTTATCGTTTTTAAAGAACCGAAGGTTCACAAGAAGTGCAAAGCACTGTTTTTTTTTTTATATAAAGATCATTGATCTTATATTTTTTTAGACTAATGGTCTTTTAGAAGGAATTCCTTCTAATCCATGAAGGTTCTTTACCTTTTTCTTGAAATCTTCTCGGAGTTCTTTCTGTTTAAAGTTCTTGAATTCTCAAGAAAAATCTCGATGCCTTTGAATTGAGGCTTAAGGTCCTTTTTATAGTGCTCACAAATTAGTTAAATTTGTTAAAGAGATCATCCTCTGAGTGATTTGGGGAATTTTCCCCACCGTTGGATCTTTGATCCAAGGGCTTCTGCTTTGCAGAAGAAAATCTTCTTGTTTCAACAAGAACAGAAAAGATTTCTTAAAAATCTTAATTTAGTTTGGCGCAGATTCCCCAGCGCGTGACACGTGTCACGCAGCGCAGAGCGCAGCGCAACTGCGCTAGCGCATCTGCGCTGACACGTGTCGCGCAGCGCAGAGCGCAGAGCGCTAGCGCAAAGGATCTGAAGCGTTGCTTCCTTTAAACAGAGCTTTGCTCTGATTGGGCGCGTCTTCTTGGGCGCAGCGCTGATACATCTGCGCCTGACACGTGGCGCGTTGCGCTCAGCGCAGAGGATCTGAAGCGTTGCTTCATTTATTAAAGTTTAAATTTTGGAGAATCAGAAGCGCCGCTTCATCTCCTCTTTTCAAGTCAAACTTGTATTCCCAAAATTCTGATTTCCCGGGCCTTGGCAATGATTTCATTGTGCACAGAATTTTCTGTGCTTGGGTCTATATATATAACTCAAGGCTGAGCCTTTTCTTCTCTCATTTTCAGAGAACTTCTTCGATCATGGCTTGCAACCGCCCTCATGCCCGCCGACAACCATGGGAGGTGCCGATTCGGGACATTGTTCCCCGTTTTGCTGCACGTTTGGTGGACCCTTCTCTCTCGGACGAGCAATGCGACGCTGCAATGCACGAGCTTTTGACTCGTGTGGGGTCTCCTCTCCCTCCGAATTCCATTTGGCTTCGGATGATCCTTGCCTCGGTGCTCGCCGACATTCCCCCTCCTCCAGCAGAGATGTCCTCGGCAATGCTGGATGCCGCCGAAGATAAGATTGAGTGCTTTCTCGAAGCGCACTTGATCACCAAACCCTTGAGGGACTGCTCTTTCCACTTGCTGAGCCAGATACGGGCTCGTCGGGTTGTCATCGCCACTTTTTCCCAGGAGTGCGGCGTCGACCGTTGGATGGCTACCCCTCGGGAAGATCGTCGCTTCGACGTGGTGGAGAAAACGGAGAGGGAGCTGAATACTCTTCTTTTTCTTTTTGTGAACCCTTGTCTCTCTGATCCCGTATTCGGTGATCTTTTTTAAATTTAATAATAAATAAATATTTTGATTAAGTATTTTATTATCTGTTAAGTGTTCTTTTTATTTGAGCTCTTTGTTGTGCTTGTGCATCGTATTTTAATTTGTTGTTATCAAGTGCATGTAATTTTGCATGGCTAAATTGTCTTTGGCACTTAGCCCCTTTTTCTGCGCTAGCGCATCTGCGCTGACACGTGTCGCGCAGCGCAACTGTGTTGCCACGTGTCGCACAGCGCAGAGCGCAGCGCGGCGCTTCCTTTAACAGAGCCTTGCTCTAATTGGGCGCGCTGCGCTAATGTATCTGCGCTGGACACGTAGCGCGTCGCGCGCAGCGCAAAGGATCTGAAGCGTTGCTTCCTTTAAACAGAGCTTTGCTCTGATTGGGTGCGCCTTCTTGGGCGCTGCGCTGATATATTAGTGCCAGACACGCGGCGCGTTGCGCCTGAGACTTGAAGCGTTGCTTCAAAAGTTTAAATTTTGAATTCAAATAGAGCTTTGCTCTGATTGGGCGAAACAAAGGGAACCCCGCTCGTCTGGGATCACAAATGCCAAAGCGCGCTGGACGAAATCAAGCAATACCTGCAGAATCCGCCAGTACTAGCCGCTCCGGTCAAGGGAAAGCCTCTCATTCTGTATACAACCGCTCTTAATGGTTCCTTAGGCGCATTATGGGTACAAGAGAATGACCAAGGGAAGGAGAGAGCGCTCTACTATTTGAGTCGAGTTCTACTGGGGACAGAAAGCAATTATTCTCCCATCGAAAAACATTGCCAGGCATTAATCTTCGCGATAACGAAGCTCAGGCACTATACATTGGCGCATGACGTCCGTTCCATATCGAAGGTGGATCCTCTCAAATATTTGATGTCAAAGGCCATATTGACGGAGCGGCTCGCCAAATGGGTCTTGCTCTTGATGGAATTCTCAATAACGTATTAGCCTCTTAAGGCAGTGAAGGGACAGGCCATTGCCGACTTCCTCGCCGAGCATCCGATACCTGCCGATTCTCCCTTGAACTGCGAATTGCCAGATGAACATGCGTTTGACACGATCGACGGGGGTGATACCCGGTGGGAGCTTTACTTCGATGGAGCATCCTCCATGAAGAAGCGTAAACAAAACACATCCATAATCAAATCAGGGGTAGGCCTCATCTTCGTAACTCCACAAGGAGGGATAATGCGCTTTGCTTTCTCCTTGACAGAGCCGAGGACAAACAATGAAACCGAGTATGAAGCTTTGATAGCAGGTCTTGAGATCGCTATCGACATGGGGATTGAAAACCTCTTCATATACGGAGACTCCCAGCTGGTCGTTAGTCAAGTAAACGGCGACTACCAAACGTGCAAACCAGAGCTGGTGAAGTAAGGCCAAAGGGTACAGCAACTGCTGACCCAAATCCCTTCCTATACCTTGGAAAGCATACTGCGTGCGGAGAATAGTAAAGCGGATGCATTAGCAAAGCTTGCTAAGGAATTGGCTAACGAGAACCTCGATGACGTAAGGATCGTTGTGCAAAGCCGTCGGGTTCTCGCACCAGCAGAAATATCTCCGGAGTTATCCGAAGAAAAAGGAGCGACCGAGCAAATGGCTCTACATGTAAAAGACCAAGAAACGGTTGAGGATTGGAGAGAAGTCTTTATAAACTACTTCAAATCCCGTCGAACGCCTGAAGATGCGTCCTCAAAACATCAGCTCATGAAGCGAGCCCTATCTTTCGCCTTCGTCAACGATACTCTGTACAAGAGGTCATTTGATTCTCTGTGGTTAAGATGCCTGGGACCTGAAGAGGCAAAGAGAATCGTTCAAGAAACTCACGACGGACTCTGCGGTTCTCACCAAGCCGGGCCGAAGATGAAGCTGAAGATCAAGCGGATGGGTTATTATTGGCCCACGATGATCCAAGACTGCCTCGAATATGCGAAGCAGTGCCACTCGTGCCAGATTCACGGGGACTTCATCCATCAGCATCCGAATCCGCTACATCCGACAGTGGCTAGCTGGCCGTTCGAAATGTGGGGGACTGACATAATCGGCCCCATCGAACCAGCATTGTCCAGAGGACATCGATTCATTTTGGCGACAACTGATTACTTCTCCAAATGTGCAGAAGCAGTACCGCTGAGGGAGGTAAAGACGGAGAATATCCTCCACTTCTTCAAGACGCACGTCATTTATCGGTTCGGAACTTCGAGACGGATTATCTCCGATAACGGACCAGCCTACAGAAGCCACAAGATCAGCCGCTTCGCACAACAACACAACATAGACTGGAGATACTCCTCAGTTTATAATCCCCGAGCTAACAGTCTAGCTGAGGCTTTTAACAAGACCTTGACGAAGATCGTGAAAAAGACGGTGTCCTGAAATAAGAAGGACTGGCATGAGAGACTGCATGAAGCTCTCTGGGCATACCGGACTACGTTCAAAACGGCCACGAACATAACTCCATACGCATTGGTATTCTGTCACGCCCCATCTCCAATACAGAGAGTATTGTCCGCTCTGGCCGAAGCCGCATGGTTTTGTCCTTTGGGGCAAACCGGACCCGACCAGGGGCCACTTCCCAGGAGGTCACCCATCCCAAGACTTCCCTGGCCCGAGCACGCTTAACTACGGAGTTCTCAAGCTCCTGTAGTTCCGGTTCACTTAAAAGGCGCCTCTGTATTAAAGAGTGGTATCATTTCATTTATAGTACAGATCTGCCCCCTTTCGGAATGTATTCCGAAGAGTCACCATTGTTCTACAATGGGTCCCACGGACTCAAGAGGTGGCCCCCACGGATTCAAGAGGTGGCCCCCGCCCACTTAACATGACACTTGGCGTGGCACTTTGTTCCGTGTGGCACTTTGCTCCGTGAGCAAGAACCGGGTCCCGACATTCTCCCCACCTTTGAACAATGGTTCGTCCTCGAACCACAGACCTACTATTGAGGGACCAGCTCTGATACCATTCTGTCACGCCCCATCTCCAATACAGAGAGTATTGTCCGCTCTGGCCGAAGCCGCATGGTTTTGTCCTTTGGGGCAAACCGGACCCGACCAGGGGCCACTTCCCAGGAGGTCACCCATCCCAAGACTTCCCTGGCCCGAGCACGCTTAACTACGGAGTTCTCAAGCTCCTGTAGTTCCGGTTCACTTAAAAGGCGCCTCTGTATTAAAGAGTGGTATCATTTCATTTATAGTACAGATCTGCCCCCTTTCGGAATGTATTCCGAAGAGTCACCATTGTTCTACAATGGGTCCCACGGACTCAAGAGGTGGCCCCCACGGATTCAAGAGGTGGCCCCCGCCCACTTAACATGACACTTAGCGTGGCACTTTGTTCCGTGTGGCACTTTGCTCCGTGAGCAAGAACCGGGTCCCGACATATTCGGTACAGAGGCGGTACTCCCCCTCAAGATAGAGCTGCCCTCTCTACGAATGGCAGTTCATTACGAACTAACGGATGAAGAGAATGCTCACCTTCGGCTTGAGGAGCTCGACGCTCTTGATGAAACCCGGCTCATAGCGCAGCAAAATCTGGAAGCTTATAAAGCAAAAATGACGCGCTTATACGAAAGATTGACTAGGCCGAGGACATTCCGCCAAGGCGAACTCGTACTAGTGGTCAAAAGACCTATGATCCCCAATCGTGCCAAGCGGAGGAAATTCGAGCCAAACTATGAAGGTCCGTACATCATAGACAAGGTCTACCAGGGTGGAGCCTATCTACTCATGGACATGCATGGCGAAAGGCCCTTCAGGCCAATAAATGGTCGCTTCCTGAAGAAATACTACGCCTGACGAGTCTTGGCATAGGTCAACGATAGACGACGACTATGTCCGCTCGCTATCTTCCTAAGCCTAAACTCTGTAAGTAGTAGCCGGCTTCCTTAACAACGGACTGAAACGTCCTTAAACTAACAACGGACCGAAACGTCCTTAAACTACCGACGTACCGAAACGTCCTTAAACTACAAACGGATCACTATGTCCTAAAACTAGCCGTTGACCGAGACGTCGATAAACTACGGTGGATTGCAGCATCCCAAAACTGATACAAAAAAAAGAAAAAAGAAAAAAGAAAATGGTATGTCCATAAGCAAAATGGGCACGGATGAAAACCCGAAAGGGCTCCATGAGTAAAAATAGCAGGGCTGCCGGCGAGTTTTATGAAAACTCGAAAGGGCGCAATCTCGTTAAAAGACACTTGCAAGGTCCTCTCGACTTTGTAAGGAGAAACCACCTGCGTGAGATCCTTACGACTCACAAGGGAGCAACACACTTAGGGATCCCCACGATTCCTAAGGAGAAACACACTTGCGAGATCCTCACGACTCGTAAGGAGAACCCTCTTATGGGACTCTCATGGCTCATAAGATTTGAAAGTCTTAAGTTATAGGGACCTAAACCTGTTCTTAAGCAGCCCTCACAACCTCCGATACTGCCCTACAAGCGGCTCAATGCCGACCCTTATATACAATCCACGAGCACGAATAAACATTTCCCTAACGAAGTCCCATCCGTGACTAGGGATATGTCTATATGGTGAACAACCCTTGTAAGTCCTCTCGATTTATAAGGAGAAAACCCTCTTGTAAGATCCTTACGACTTATAAGAGAACATACACTTAGGAGTCCTCGCGATTCCTAAAGAGAAAACGCGCCTACGAGATCCTCACGACTCGTAGGGAGAAATATCTTTATGAGACCCTTACGGCTCATGAAATCAAAAGCTTTAGTCGACAGGATCCTAACCCTGTTCGCTAAGCCACCTTTGTTCGATATCGACAGAGGCAAATAATGATTCGCTCCTGGCAATATTCCGGTAGTAGCGGTGCTGATGCCGAAATCAGTGTCTAATTTCGAGCTTGCAGCGAAAAGCCAGCAAGCCACACATGCATAAAAATAGCCGAAATGATGGGGCAACTTGCAGACAAAATCAGCAAGTAAAAATATATGCATGCAAAATAGCCAAAATGATTGGGCAAATCGCAATAAAAAGCAGCGAGTAAAAATAAAAAAAATAGCCGAAATGATTGGGCACCGCGAAAAATAGCCGAAATGATTGGGCAATCGCGACCTTAGCGATATAAAAGCCTAAATGATAGAGCATTGCGGAAATAAAAAAAATGATGATAAATGGAAAAATGAAATTTATGCCCTACAGGTGATATCATGTCAATCCCTGTATACAATCCAGGGACGCAAACAAAGAGGGAATCACACCCGTCCTCCCCAAGCTTCGTCAGAAGGAGAGGCCAAATCTCAATGATTCATAGACAGCCTAGAGATCATCTCAACATTCATCTTATTACAACGGACACAACATCGAGCAACGCGGAACAGCGGCAACTCCCAGTTCTATGGCTCGGCGGTGTACAGATGACCGAGAGTCAAACTCCGACTCCGTGAAATGCGGATAAAGTCAACCCTTCCTGGCTACGTGGAACGCGGATTTTGTCACTCCTGACCCCGTGGAAAACGCCCAGAGCGGATCCTGGTCCTCGCAGAGTATGGCAATGACCCCGTGTGAAGTATCCAGAGCAGAGCCTGGTCCTCGCCGAACACGGCAGTGAACCCATGGGAAGCATCCAGAGCGAAATTTCTGGCTACGTGGAACGCGGATTATGTCACTCCTGACCCCGTGGGAAATGTCCAGAGCGGATCCTGGTCCTCGCAGAGCACGGCAATGACCCCATGTGAATCATCCAGAGCGGAGCCTGGTCCTCGCCGAACACGGCAGTGAACTCGTGGGAAGCATCCAGAGCAAAATTCCTGGCTACGTGGAACGCGGATTATGTCACTCCTGACCCGGTGGAAAACGTCCAGAGCGGATCCTGGTCCTCACAGAGCACGGCAATGACCCCGTATGAAGCATCCAGAGCGGAGCCTGGTCCTCGCCGAACACGGCAATGAACCCATGGGAAGCATCCAGAGCAAAATTCCTGGCTACGTGGAACGCGAATTATGTCACTTCTGACCCCGTGGAAAACGTCCAGAGCGGATCCTGGTCCTCGCAGAGCACGACAATGATCCCATGTGAAGCATCCAGAGTGGAGCCTGGTCCTCACCGAACACGGCAGTGAACCCGTGGGAAGCATCCAGAGCAAAAATTGGACTGTGAGGTCCTTAAACTCACGGACTATGATGTCCTTAACCTCCACCGTGATGTCTTAAAACTAACATTGGACTGTGGGGTCTTTAAACCCATGGACTATGATGTCCTTAACCTTGACCGTAATGTCCTAAAACTAACATCGGACTATGGGGTCCTTAAACCCATGGACTATGATGTCCTTAATCTCGACCGTGATGTCTTAAAACTAACATTGGACTGTGGGGTCCTTAAACCCATGGACTATGATGTCCTTAACCTTGACCGTGATGTCTTAAAACTAACATTGGACTGTGAGGTCCTTAAACTCATGGACTATGATGTCCTTAACCTCGACCGTGATGTCTTAAAACTAACAACGGACTGTGGAGTCCTTAAATCCACGGACTATGATGTCCTTAACCTCGACCGCGATGTCTTTAAATTACGGTATCTTGGAAAACGTCCAGAGCGGAGTCTGGTCCTCGCAGAACACGGCAGTGAACCCGTGGGAAGTATCCAGAGCAACCCCTGACTCCGTGAAATGCGGATAAGGACAACTTCATCCATCACATGCGGGTCCTCACGACTCGTAAAAGAGTAAATTCTCTTGTGAGATCCTTACGACTTTCAAGAGAAAACACACTTAGGAATCCTCATGATTCTTAAGGAGAAATTACACTTACGGGATCCTCTCGACTGGTAGGGAGAAAATTCTATATGAGACCCTCACGGCTCATAAAGTTGAAAAGACTTAGGTGACAGATCCTAACCCTGTTTTCCAAGCCATCACCACTTTACAAAGAATCCAAGTTGACAGCTATATGCTACCTACAGATCGCACTTGCTAGAATCACATGGCAACAACACAGCAAGGAGAAAAAGCAACGGTATAATAAAAAATGTGTCTTTATTCATGAACTCAATTGAATACAAGATACATCATATAAAAGAATAAAAAATGGATACATATTATTCAATGATTACAAGTGTATAATTGATACAAAGGCAGCTACTGAGAAGGAAGCGTTTTCAACAAGTCTGTAAGCTGCTCTAGCACTTCTTTCAGTGCCTTCTCATGATCAGCCGCCGCGGCCAGCTCCGCTTCGATTCGAGTCTTTTGTTGCAAGCAGGATGAAATCTTCTCATCGACTTCCTGTTGGGCAGCTTCGCGACTCTGCGTAACCCGCTCGATAGAGTCGAGCTTCCTTCTCAATACAAGCCCGTCCGAGATACATCGCTGCAAGGTGTCAAAGACAGCTCTCAGTTGTGCGGCGTTCGCTTCGACCTGGGCACGCAATTGGACGGACTCAGCAGAAGCCTCCTCGCATTCCTTCCGCCTCAAGGTCGCTTCTTGTTTGAAATGGCGGAGGAAGGATGCACTCTGCTCGACCCATGCGGCCCGCTGGGAGTTCAAAGCCTGAGTCTCAGGGGTAAGACGCATAAGTTCAAGCTGATGCAGACAGGTCTTGATCTTCCTGCAGTGATCAACCCAAGACTCGACGGCGCCTTCATCATGGAAATTTACAAGCGTCGCCAGCATCGGATTGACCTCAACAGCGAAATTTGCGGCAGATATAGGAGCCTCCGCGTTAAGCTCTTCGACGTATTCGCTCAGCATACGCAGACTCGTCACAACACCCTTTGAGGATGGACGCCTGGAGAAGGGGCCTGCCGGCATCATAATGCGAGATTCGAAAGAGACCGGAGTTGAAGCGACCGCTGCAAAACAAATCACAATCAGATGACGGATCAAGAAATATAAGAGATTCATGAAAAATGGGATTTACTATACCAGCTGCAGAAGGTGGCAAAGCCGGGAGGACCACCGGCGCAACTGATCCCTCTTCTCCTCCTTCAATCTGTAGTTATGCAATCAAGGAAAAGAAGAATTAGAAATGATTTCATTGTCGGTAAACGAAAGAGCATTAATTAAAAGCTGTATTCACCAGCGCCACTGGATGAAGCAACCTCCGACGAGAAGGAGAAGTGGGGATGCAGCGCCTGGTACAGGTGGTCAAAAAGGACTACTGCAAAAACGTGATAACGCAATGTCAGTACATGAATTATACAGCCAAGAAATAAGACTGATGGGTCACAAATCCATACCTTCCAGCATTTGCGACGGTGCGAAAGAAGGTAGAGAGGTGGTCACCGTCAGGGCGGTAACTGACGGCGCTGTCTCGAGTAGCGCAACATCAGCGCTAGCCACACCTGCATTAGAAACAAGATAAACCCTGTCAGGAAAAATTGAAAAGAGATTGCAGAATAAAAAGAAGGGCGGTGACTTAAAATCTACCTGATGAGTCGCCGGTCAGAGCCGTGACTAGGGCGTCACTCGATACAACAGTGGCGTCTCCCTCCTCCATCGGAGTGGTCTCACCTCCCGTCGCCTCGTCCCCTGACTCCACGAGAGCCGTCGTCACACTTGCGACGCCGGGAGACGATAAAGAACCGTAGGCGGGAAGGGCGATGATCGGAGCGGTGCCTGACTCTTGAGAAAGAGCGGCCACCTCGGACCTAGCAATTGTACCCGTTTCGCTCGCCACCACCTCGGGCTCAGTAATTATAACCGTCTCATCCACCGCCGCTTTAGGCTCCGCCGTGGTAGCCGTCTCATCGGCCACTACCTCGAGCCTGGCAATTGCGACCACGTCATCTGCCGCCGTCCCGGGTTCGGGAATAGCAGCTACCTCTTCCATCGCTCCCTTAAGCTCAGCGGTCGCTGCCACTTCTTCGGGAAGACTCGGCTCTGCAAAGATAAGATATATGAGAACTGATAGCTTAAAACTTTGACAACAGAGCCTCAAGGCACATTACCTAGAGTTGAGTTACCGTTGGCTTCCCGAGCCGCACGTGCCGTCCATCTGTGAGCAGTAGACAAGGCAACCGGAGACTCCTCTGAAGGAGTAGCAGCAGGGGTAACGGCGCTTGAACCTGCTCCCACAGCTAAAGCAACACTACGCTCCCTTGCTACGCGCCTCCGGCGCTTCCTTTCCTCCCGAGCCATCAAAACAGACCTTTTAGAAGCCTCCTTTAACATGACGTCATCAACCACATCCAGGGGTACCTCCGGAGCCGCCAAGGCTTCCATCATCGGTTTTTTGAGTAATGCCTCTTTCGGCAGTGCCGAAAAGGTCGAGACTTCGGTAGCTGGCCCAGGGAGAATTTCCGCATCAGCTTGGGAGATAGGCATTGTGGTCCCTGCGATAAGATAAAGAAAGGGTCAGATTACTCATAAGAAACGGGAGCAGAAATATGGCGAACCGAAATGTACCGAGGCCTAAGAATGTTCGAAGTCGTTCCTCTTCCTCAAAAGTCTTGAGAGAAGCAGCGAGAGCTTCTTCGGTAGAAATGCCTACTAAAGAAGGAAAAGCGTTAGTCAAAAAACAATGATAGAAGTATGATGCAATGGCGGAAAATACAACTAATGATTACCCGATCGCGCGAGGTTAGCCAACCCCTCTTCGCATCTTGCCAATCGCTCGGAAGCTGCGATGGCAGCCGCCAGATCAGTATCATCTGGCGGCATGAATAAGCCCTCATTTGTCCCATACTCGCTCAAGACCTCACTATAAGGAGCATGAGACTCCTGACCAAATACGACATCGGCAGAGAAGAGCGATTTCTTTTTATTCTTCTGTGAGCGAGCTCCGGTCGCAGCCAGCACCAGCTTGCGTTTCGTGGGCACTTTGGGACGGCGAGTCCCGATATCCGAGCCCACGCTAGATTCGGGTGAAGCTACGGTTACCGTTTCCACAGGAGCGCGGGGCACCGATAGCACGTACACCGTCTCCACAGGAGCATGGGGCAATCCACGCGTGGGGGCTCAACCGCAGCAACCCCTCTTAGCGGAGGGGGGACAGCGATCCGTCGGTTCAAAGGGACGTTGCGATCGCTGGCAGGCGGCGCAATCTTGCGATCGAGCAGTAGTCGCCTATCTTCTCTGATGACAGCGCTCATCGCATGTTGATACCAGGCCCCGTATACATTTAGGGCCCTCGGAATGCAACTCGGCTCGCTAATAAAGAAATGGGAGCCCGTATTTAAGCGCATAAAGTGGTGCAGTGCACTCCGTATTCCCTCTCTGGTTGCAGCAGGTTCCTCCAAGAACGCCTCAAGTGGAACCCCCTGGTTATAACTCAGCTGCTGTGCAAAATGATGGGGATTATATCTCATAAAAAGCGCCGCATCATTCTACCTGAATATGAGAAAGCCCGGCCTAATAGAGTATAGATGTAGAATCTCCCAGGCTTTCAACGCGGAGGCCCCGTCCTTAAAAGTGTCGCGCAATGCCAGCACCGTCTTGGAAGTTTCTTGACCGGTCGTCAGGACTTTGTCCGTAAAAGATATACCAGCTCCGACCGTGCGCGGACAAAGAAGCAACCCTCTAGCCTCCCACTGAGACGGATTCATGATAGAAGCATCAACCAGCCGCATAATTCTGGGGAATTTACACTTCTCGAAAAATGAGGGTCTTTTATGAATGCCAAATACCCCGAGCACGTGCATTTCCATCCACGAAGTAAAATAATGCATCGGGAAGTTGGCAGCGTGCACCCCCGGTTCAGCTGTATCCGCCGCCACGCTAAGACCATGATACAGATGGGATAACCCAGCAATCCCAATAGCCACTTGTATCCCGGCCACCATTCGATGCGCTGGGTAGAAGACGGACGGCCTCATATAGCGAGAGTGCATGGGGAGTGCGAACCAGCACAACCACAGCCCCAGAAATCCAAGAAAGAAAGCCTCTTCGTCAATGCCCGGAGCGGCGATTTCTGACAGAGGAATGATTACGGTATCGGGAAGAAAAAAGTCCTTCTGATCGTCTTCCAATACTGGTCGACGGTCCAAACCATAGCCGAAGGGGTCGTCGAGCTTGGCAAATTTTTCGCCTTCTTGCGATAGAATCTCTGGGCGAAGAAACCGGGCAATGAAGTCTGCGAAACTAACCCCCCGGCCTCCGGATTCCAAAAAGAGGCTCTCGTACATATTCAGCACCTTTATCAGACCAGGAAACTGGTGCTGGATGGCGTTCTCCGGTGCTAGGCCCATCACCACTGGCTTGGTGGCAAAAACGTATTCGTCCGGAGGAAGCAGCTCCTCATAGTGCTCCCCCCTGACCGGCAAACCGGAAATCTCAGCAAATTCTTCTAAGGAAATGGAGACTTCTCTGTCCAGTAGAAGAAATGTATGGGTTGGGATGTTCCATTGCTCCAAGAACGCCTTAATCCACCATGTCGGAGGAGCAGAATATTGGAACAGTGAAGCATAAACTGCGGTATATAGACCGAGCTTCAGCAGTTGCGTTTTCTTCGCTGACAAAATGTATCTGGCCCACTGCAAATACCCGGCCGAATGTCGGGGAGTCAACCCGATATTGTAGGGTTGCCCCCAAGGGCGTGACTCGTCCTGGCATACGCGTCGCCGCAAAGTATCCAAAGCGGCCGGCAGCTGCATGGGTATGGCAGCAATCGAAGGTTGAAGAAGACCCACCGAAGTCCAATTGATAACCTCCACGGCATAGTTCACCGGGGGTGCATCTGCATACGAAATCGATGAGATCAGATCCGACGGCGTCGCACAAGAGAAGCTTTGGCGACCTTTGATAATCTGGTCGTACCACCTACCCCACAGGTGAAGGTTTTTGTGTTCCGGGTCATAGTCTCTAATGAGCGCGAGAACCTCCCGGTCCACCGGTGCTTCAGGGAATCCTCCCTATGGAACGGAAAAACGAGAAAGAAAGATCGGAAGACATGTCGCCTGCAAGAAAGAACGGAATTTAATTATCAGTATTATAATTTAATTTTAAAATCCCGACGCTCGGCACTTTAAAATTTGTACCACACTGTAATGCAGTGGAATGGGGACCAAAGGTGGACCCATAAAATCCAGATGACAATGCATCAATTAATAAAACAGCCTCATCATTGGATGAGGCTGTTAATTAATGAGGAAATCCTCAAGGAATATTCTCATTGAATGAGAAATCCCTCGGGAAAAGGAGAAAATCTCCCTTTGAGAGCAAAGCTCTGTAACAGAGTGACACTTGTCAAACTCTGGTCATGAAGGAATAAAATTCCTTAAAGAGCCTAGCTCTGTAATGATGATGAAAAATCCATCAAAGATTAAGTAAAATTAAAATTAATTCTTGAGAATTAAAAATTCTGGGATCTTCAAGATCCATGAAAAAACTCTTAAGAGTTCTTCATCAAGAGATCGAAAGATCTATATATTATCAAAAGAGCAGAGCTCTGATGCATGGGATAAGAAACCCTAGGAAAAGATCTGTTTAGATCTATGGATTCTTGAGAGCAAGGCTCTGTTTATGAAACCCTAAAGGGGTTTTCTTTAGATCAAGGATCTATGGAGAGCAAGGCTCTATCAATGGGTAAAAACCCTAATTTATTAAAATTAATTTAATTTTACCTAAGTTTGGTAGAGTTCTAACTCTTAAAAGTTCTTGAACAGAAGAGCAAGGCTCTGAATAAAAATTTTTGAGAAGAAGATGATAATCATCTGAGGACCAAAGGTCCTATTTAAAGGCACTGAACCGCCTCTTCAACTTCTGAGTTGATCCAAGGACTCAGATGTTGCCACCGCTGCACTCACGTGTGCACCACGTGAGCGCAACGGTGGGGGGGCATTTGTTTTCCCCAATCAGAGCAAAACTCTGTTTTGAATTTCAAAATTCAAAAATTGAAGCAACGCTTCAGATCCCGTGCGCTGCGTGCTGCGTGCCACGTGTCAAGTGCAGACGCGCTAGCGCCGGGTGCGCTGCGCCCTAGACAGCGCACCCCCAATCAGAGCAAAGTTCTGCTTCAAGATTCAAAATTTAAATTGAAGCAACGCTTTAGATTCCGCGTGCTAGCGCAGTTGCGCTGCGCTCTGCGCTGCGTGCCGCGTGTCAAACACGGGTGCGCTAGCGCAGTTGCGCTGCGCTGCGTGCCGCGTGTCAAACACGGGTGCGCTCGCGCAGTTGCGCCAGCGCTGGGATTAAAAATTCCCCACCGTCAGATCAAAAGATCTATTAATAATAAATTATTAATTAATCAGAACTAAAATTCTGTTATGGAAAGATTTTTCAATCTTATTAAAATAAGAAGATTATCTTCTATAAAACAGAAGCTTCAAGATCAAAGATCCAATGGTGGGAAATATTCCAAATCAATCAGAGAAAGATCTTTCAAAACTGATTTAACAAATCATTTGGCCCTATATAAAGGACCCTAGGCTTCAAATCTAACAGAATAAAAAAAGGAGAGAGAGAAAAACCCTCTGCAAAAAAAAGAGAGAGCTCATAGAAAAAACAAGATTTTTCTTCATCTTCAAGGTAAAAAAAGAACTATGTTCTTGAATAATAGAGATGAAACCATCTCGTAAAAAGAAGAACCATCTTCTAAAAAGATCAGAGATCTAAGAAAAAGACCAAGGTCTTTAATAAAAAAAGAAAAGATAAAAAAAGATCTAATCATAAAAAGACTAAAAGAAGTATTTTACTTCTCTTTTGATCTATAAAGGCAGAGCCTTTTATAAAAACAAGAACTTTTGTTCTTGGATCTTGAGGAAAAAGCCTCCTTTGAAAAACATAAATTTGTTCTTTGATCTTAAAATTGATCAAATGCGCTTTGCGCTATTGAAAAATGCTTTGCACTTATGAATTGCGCTCTTGCGCTCATTGGACCGGCACTCAGCGCCAAAACATGCCACGTGTCAACCAGAGACACAATCTGCGATTTGCGCTTCTAAAACAAAGCACCACGCTCATGGGCTGGCGCTCAGCGCCAAGCGCACCACGTGTCACTCATTGGCGCGCCAACAGACTAGCGCAAAGCGCTCATAAATTAAAAGCGCAATGCGCTAACAAACTAGCGCTTAGCGCTTAGCGCTAAGCGCGACACGTATCCTCTACGTGTGCGCTACACAACAGAAGCGCAGTGCGCTCTTTGACTGGCGCAATGCGCCCGGCGCGCCACGTGGCGCGCCGTCAGAACAAGTTTTGTTTCTGATAAATGCTATGCATTCCATACAAGAAAAAAATGCCAGAGCCCAATGCCTAGCATTATTAAAAGGGCTGAGCCCAAATAAAGCCTTAATAGCCAGAACAAAAATAAAATGTTAAAACATTTTAATTGGACTTAGCCCAATTTTGGCCATAAGTCCTCAACTTGTTTTGAATTGAGCACATCTGCTCTTTCAACCAACTCATCTTGGTTCAAGGGTACATCTCTTCACTCCTTTGATATTCGTCGTTGTAATTCCTCAACGTCTTCAAAGAGGTGACGGGTCCCGACAACCACACATTTCACAGACTATGACGTTTTTAAACTGGACTGTGGGGTCCTTAAACTCATGGACAATGATATCATTAACCTCGACTGTGATGTCTTTAAACTAACATTGGACTGTGGGGTCCTTAAACTCATGGACTATGATGTCCTTAATCTCGACCGTGATGTCTTTAAACTAACATCGGACTGTGAGGTCCTTAAACTCACGGACTATGATGTCCTTAATATCGACCGTGACGTCTTAAAACTAATATCGGACTGTGGAGTCCTTAAATCCACGGACTATAATGTTCTTAACCTCGACCGCGATGTCTTTAAACTAACAATGGACCCCCATGTCCTTAAACTGGCAATCGACCGCAATGTCACTAAACTAAACAATAGAGCCCAATTGCTCTCTTGTCGGATCTAAATGGTCCCGTTAAGTTGATCTTAGTCTAAAATTAGATTAACGTATCCTTAATAAACGTTTAAGTTGATCTTAGTCTTAAATGAGGCTAACGTATCCTTAAACCCAACCCCCAAACCCAAATCTAAGAAAGATACGGATTTGGACTAGTCCACGCCCTACAGGCGACAACATAACTTACTCTCCGTATACAATTCACAGGCAATCATAAACAAAACAAACACCCACGATACGAAGTGACCATCTGGAGAAGGAGAAAGTTGCTACCGCCATGCGGTAGCGTAATTAACTGCAGAGGCTTGCGCCTGTAGGGAAGAGCGTCCCCACAATCAAAAACCCCTCAAACAAGGGGGAATCTGACGAAGTCTGCTATATCAGCCGCATCCGTTTAAACCTTCGATACATGGTGCCATAAATCAACTTGGTATCTTCGGAAAGGTGGACGGATAGCACCAATTAGCATCTACCCCGAAATTCAGGCAAGACGTTTACCGCGTCTTCATCCGCGTCTTTCGGAGGGGAACAATCACCTTTATTAAATCTCCTTCAAATTACACCTCTCAATTCGAGTTTACAAGACTAGCTCTCGATCGCTCCTTTGAAAGGGAATTTGTCGTCGATCTTTGCTCGGCTCGATCTTCGTGAGACGTGGATCGGTTGCGGATCTCTTGCTCTTGATGATGATCGGCGTTGCGATAAAGGATCTTCGATTGACGCTTGATTTTGCTCTCAATGGATCTTGATTTGATTGGATTTTGATTGGATTTGGGTTTGGATCACAAGTTGTGTCACTCAACTTATGTAGTGCATTGGTTCAATGTTCAACAACTAATTAACAACCCCCAAAATTAAGATCTAGATCCCCTTTTATAGCCCTTAATCAACCTTCTTTCATAAGCTTGGTTGTTATGCAGAGCCTTCCAGAAGAAGCCACGTGGTTATCAAGCGTCTTGAGGAAGATAGGCGGTTACATAGAAAGTTCTGGAGAAGTTAGGACCGCCGACGAGCCAACTCGGCCGCGGATCCGCGGCGGATCGGGCTGGATCGGCCGCGGTTCCGCGGCCATATGATGAGATCTCTGTATCATTTTTATAGGGTATTATGGTGTTGGTATTTAGGTCTTCATGTGACATCTGGAATCTTATTATCCTTTCTAAATCTCTGCCAAATTTTATTTCTTTGAATTGCTGCGTTTTGTCGGCAAATTGGCGATCCCGGTTCTTTGACCTGAATAATTTTCTGCACAAAATCTTGATAAAAAGTGTTGAGATATACAATATCATGCGTGAAATATTTACACACAATTTCCTTCATAATGCCGGTTATAATGTACAACACATGGTAATTGGTATTTTCCATATGATTCAGTAATATGTGTCATATTTATAACAAATACCCTTAAATGATTAGTATAGTGAGGAAATTGTTATGTTACAGATTGCAATATTTTCGACTGAACAATGGTGATGAGAGGCGCCAGTGGTGAGGGTTAGGAGTTGAGAGTTTCCGGGTTTGGTGGCTACGGGTTGCATGCAAGATTCATAGTGAGTGGCCGACCGTGGTTAGAGGGCTGAGGGGTGCGCCGACAAAGGACGGGGTGAGGGATAGGTGATCGAGTTGGCTGGAGTGGTGATGGGTTATCGGTGAAGAGGTGTAGGCGATAGGTAAGGGAATAAGGTGACAACGGCGAGGGGAGAAAGAATGAAGGTGAGGATGATGAAGGTTGGGGAAGGGGTAAGGTTGACGACGACGTGGGTTAGAGCTCGGGGTGTCGAAGTCGGGGGAGAGAGAGATAAGAATAGAGGGAGGGGGAGAGAGAGGAAAAATATAAATATAAATATAAATATAAATATAAACTTTAAATATTATATATAGTATAGTTAAAATATATAGATTATAGTTTTAGGGTTTATAGATAAAATCAAATTACAACCAAACTTTACCGGAATCTCATCAAAAATATATTTTGGAGAATAATAGATACACGTAAAATTTTAAGCCATAATATAATAATAGAATTTTAAATTCATATACCCCTTAATAATATTTAAAAAGGATTTTAAACAAATATATAAAGATTTAATAAATACTTGGTTATATGATATCTTGTGATTTAAACGAGATAAATAAAACCAATCTGAGATATGGGACGATTAACCACGTGATGTCAGTTAGCAAAATATATCTTATCCATAACTTGTAGCTATTATTAGATATATAATGATATAAATATATGTTATATATCTATTATACTAGATTCACATAGATTTAATTTACTGATAAATATCAGATATAATCTAGCATCATATTGGGTTCACACATGCGGGTCGGGTCGGATAACCACCACTACTATTCGAATCACTCACAACCCAAAGAATAAAAAAAGAAATATAAAGAAAGCTTTAAAATACCATTAATATTGAATAAACGTACTAGGGTGTAACATTATACCCAACTACAAAAGAATTTCGTCCTCTAAATTCATGAAACAGGAGAAGACAAGAACAATAAAGATACAGATCTAAGGAAAAAGATGTGTAAACTTTTGTCGAATCTCGTCTTCACGTTCCAAAGTAGGTTATCCATGCGAACGATTTCCCCACGAAACAAGTACTAGAGGGATTATTTTATTTCTTGAGAAGCTTTTCTCGTTGATCCACAATAGCCATCAGTTGCTCATCATAAATTAAATCTTCTCTCACTGTCAGTTCCGAGTGATCAAGAACGTACGTCTCATCTCGAACATACTTGCGGAGTTGAGATACATGAAACACGTCATGAACACCCGTCAAGGATGGTGGTAAATCCAATCGATAAGTTATCTCTCCAACACGCTCAATGATATCGAAAGGCCCCATGAATCGAGGACTAAGCTTGCCTCGACTACCAAATCGGATTACTCTCCTAATCAGTGATATCTTCAAGAATACAAGATCACCAAAAGTAAACTCCAAAGGTTTTCTTCTGGTATTAGCCCAACTTTTCTGTCGATCTTGTGCTATCTTCATATGATCACGAATCAGGTTAACTTTCTCTATAGTTTGCACAATGAGTCCCGGTCCCAACAATCTTCTTTCACTAATATCGTCCCAACAAACATGCGAGCGCCACTTACGACCGTACAATGGTTCGAATGGATCCATCTGTATAGTTGCCTAGAAACAGTTATTGTATGAAAACTCTACTGAATGTAAATAATCCTCCCACGAACCCTTGAATTCTAACATGCAAGATTTTAACATATCTTCAAGAGTTTGGATCGTTCTTTCAGACTGTCCGTCTGTCTGAGGATGATAGGCCGTACTAAAGTTCAAGCGAGTTCCCAAATTTTCTTGTAGACTCCTCCACAAGTGTGATAGGAAACGATACTCACCGCGGTGCTCTATGCAATCTCACAATCACCTACATGTACCTCTATGCCAAAGCCTCTGTCGACTGACTAACTCGAAATTGTATGAAATAAGCTGCCTTTGTCAATCGATCGACAATCACCCATACTGCGTTATTGTCCTTTGGACTCCGTAGTAAGGCTGTCATGAAATCCATGGTTATATGTTCCCACTTCTATTGTAGAATCGGAAGTGGTTGCAACAAACAAGCTACCTTTTTATGTTCAGCCTTGACTTGCTGACACAACCAAGCATCTCAATACGTAGCGAGCAATCTCTCTTTTCATGCCTTCCTACCAAAAGTGTTGTCGCAAATCTCTGTACATCTTTGTGCCTCCCAGATGTACTGAATATGCAGAACTATGAGCTTCCTTCATGACTTTTCACATACATCTCTTTTAGGTACACACAAACGACTTTCATATCTTAACGAACCATCTTCATGAATCAACAAATCTGTTCGAAGTCCCGCTTCCACTTGTCCTCAAAATTTCTGCAGTCTAGGATCGTGCGATTGTGCTGTCTTAATGCTATCAATCAATGATAACTGTACCTGCAACTGTATCAATTGTCCCGAAAAATATGGTAGTATGATCTCCAACTTGAATATCTGAAAATCTGTCATAATCTCCTTCTGTGCAGTCAACATTCGTATCGCTGGGAACCGACTTAAAGAATCCGGTGCTACATTAACTTTTCCCGGATGGTATTTTAGATCAAGATCGTAGTCAACCATCAGCTCCAACCATCTATGCTGCCTCATATTGAGCTCTTTCTATGTGAACACATATTTTAGGCTCTTGTGATCAATAAACACTTTCACTCTTTCGCCCAATAAGTAGTGTTTCCAAATCTTCAGCGCAAAAATCACTGCTGCTAGCTCTAAATCATGAGTTAGGTAGTTCTTTTCATAAGTCTTCAATTACCTCGATGCATAAGCTATAATCTTCCCATGCTGCATCAAAATACATCCCAAGCCTTTCCCAGATGTATCGCTATGAATAACTAATCCTCCGGAACCATTTGGTACTGTTAGAATAGGAGCGGTAGTCAATCTTTCTTTCAGCACTTCAAAAGCTGACACACACTTCTCAGTCCATACGAACGGTACCTCCTTACGTGTAGATTGGTCAACGATTCTGCTATTCGAGCGAAGTTCTCCATAAATCTTTTATAATATTCAGCAATCCTAAAGAAACTTCTGATCTCCTCTACATTCTTTGGAATTGGCCAATCATGAACAGCTGCAATCTTTTCGGGGTCAATTGCAATTCCATTTCCAGATACAACGTGACCCAAGAACTTCATTTTTTCGAGCCAAAACTCGCACTTTCTCATCTTAGCATTTAACTTTTCTTGTTTCAACGTCTGCAGTGCGATTCTCAAGTGTTCTTCATACTCTTCCTTGCTCCCCGAATAGACCAAAATATCATCCATGAATACTACCACGAACTGATCTATAAATGGAGAAAAGATCCAGTTCATCAAGTCCATAAATATCGTCGGTGCGTTGGTAACTCTAAATGGCATCACTAAATACTCGTAATGCTCATATCAAGTTCAGAACGCTGTCTTGCAAATGTCTTCTTATTTTACCCGAACTTGATGATATCCTGATCGCATATCCAACTTCGAGAAAACTCTCGCGCCAATGTGTTGATTGAATAATTCGCCTATACGAGAGATTGGGTATTTATTCTTAATGGTCACCCGATTTAACTCTCGATAGTCAATACACATTCTCCGCATGCCATCTTTCTTCTTGACTAGAAGAACTGGAGCTCCCCATGGTGAACCGCTGCTACGAATTCATTCCTTCTCTAGTAATTCGGAAACTTGTTTCTTTATCTCTTCCAGTTCCACCCGTGCCATCGGATAATAATCCTTTGAAATTGGTGCTGCTTCTGAAATAAGATCAATTGCGAACTCCACATCTCGTTTTGGCGGTAAACCCGAGATGTTCTCGAACACATCCATGAAATCTCGAACTACTACTGGTGCTTCCTCCTTGATTACTTCCATCGACAAAAAAGAAGCACTTGTCAGCTTAGCCCTAAATTCGACTGGCCCGACAGATTTGCTATCTCCTAAGAATACGAACTCCGGATGTCCGGGAATTTGGAAAATCACTTTTTTTTGCCCTACAATCAATGTGAGCGTGGAAAATACCAAGAAAGTCCATTCGGAAAACAACATCATAACTGCCGGTATCAATCACCAAGAAATCCGCGAATAACTCCCGTCCGCAAATAACAATCAAGCAACCTTTGCACTGATATAATTCTCCCATTCCCAGTGTGTATATCCCAAGAGCTAGATAGGGCCGTGTGTGGGATAAAGTGTGTACTAATAAACTTGGACGACATAAAGTAATAGGATGCACCAGAATCGAATAATACCAATGCGGGAAAATTATAAACAAGTAGAATGCCTGAAACAACATCGTCTGAAAATTTGGCTTCCTCGGCCGTCAAGATGAAGGCCTGTCCTTGATTAAGCCTCTGATTAATCTGCTTCTGCCCATAAGTCTGCTTCTGCGGTGGTTTTTGAACACAATCTTTCAATCGTAGTTTCGAAGGGCACGTACCAATGGTATGGTCAGCTGATCTACAAACTAAATAAAGTCCAAGACTCCTTCGACACTCTTTCTGCATGTGGCCGGGTAGACGGCAGAAGTCACAAATCACAGTCTTTTTCTGATCTGATACAAAAGACCTTTTCATAGGTACCGTCTCTCGTTTGTTTACCGGAATGTCTCTATGTCCATGAACTCTGGTTGGCACATATGGAGTCTTCCGCACTACAACCTCTTGCTGTTGATTACCCTTTACTTTTACTGATAAACTCTGTTGTTCCCTAACCGTCTTGAGAACTTAGGAGGAAGTGGTCAATCCCAACGATATGATGTGTATCTGAATCTCCATATCCAAGCTACGCATAAAATGCCTTGCCCTATCTGCTTCGTTTGCAACTAAGGGCCCCACAAATCAACTCGCGCAACGGCGATGAAGTAACTGCGTTTAAGTGGCTCTGGAACTGCAGGGGCTCGATGTTTTGGATCAACAACGGCGAGAGGTCGGAGTGGTGACGGCGGCGTAGAGAAGTGCCGCGGAAAAATACAGAAAGAAGAAGAGGAGGAAGAAGGTGTGTCGATAGTGACGATGGGGTTCGGGTTCTGGGCTGAGAGCGATGGAGGAAGGTGCGGTTAGGTCAGCGACAGTGGTGTTCGAAGAAGGCAAGGGCAAGAGGGTTTGGGATGCTCAGTTAAGGTTGGTGATGGTGATGAGAGGCGCCGGTGGTGAGGGTTAGGAGTTGAGAGTTTCCTGGTTTGGTGGCTACGGGTTGCATGCAAGATTCGTGGTGAGTGGCCGACTGTGGCTAGAGGGCTGAGGGGTGTGCCGTTAAAGGATGAGGTGAGGGATAGGTGATCGAGTTGGCTGGGGTAGTGACGGGTTATTAGTGAAAAGGTAAAGGAGGAAGGCGACGACGGCGAAGGAAAGAAGAAAGAAGGTGAGGACGATGGAGGTTGTGGAAGGGGTAAGGTTGACGACAACGTGGGTTAGAGCTCGAGGTGTCGAAGTCGGGGGAGAGAGAGATAAGAATAAAAAGAGAGAGAGGGGGAAAATATAAATATAAATATAAATTGTAAATATTATATATAGTATAGTTAAATATTATAGATTATAGTTTTAGGGTTTATATATAAAATCAAATTACAACCAAATTTCACCGGAATCTCGTCAAAAATATAATTTGGAGAATAATAGATATACATAAAATTTTAAGCCATAATGTAATAATAGAATTTTAAATTCATATACCTCCTAATAAGATTTAAAAAGGATTTTAAACAAATATATAAATATTTAATAAATACTTGGTTATACGATATCTTAAGATTTAAACGAGATAAAAAAAAAACAATCTAAGATATGGGACGGTTAACCACGTGATATCAGTTAGCAAAATATATCTTATCTATAACTTGTAGCTATTATTAGATATATAATAATTTAAATATATGTTATATATCTATTATACTAGATTTACATAGATTTAATTTGTTGATAAACATCATATATAATTTAGCACCATACTGGATTTCACACATGCGGGTCAGGTCGGATAACCACCACCACTATTCGAATCATTCGTAACCTATAAAATAAAAAAAAAAAGAAATATAAAGCAAGTTTTAAAATATCATCAATATTTTATAAACGTATTAGGGTATTACAGGATCTCGGAGACATTGGACGTAGGCGAACGAGTCATGGGGATGAGCGCGGATCTTAGAAGGGCAGTTACCAGAAGAAGAAGGTGAGAGACAGCGAGAAAAGAATATAGATGGGGAGAAGAAGAGAAGAAGTAGAGAAGCAGGTGAGGGAAAAAGAGGGGGTTTCATGGGCCGGGCCGGGTGATGGGTTTGGGTTAGGGTTTCAGTTTGGAAAAGAAATATAATTTGAGGAATTAGTTAGGGTTTTAATGTAAGGGTTAGGGTTAAATAGAAGATACCAATTAGAAAATTTTGGAAAATGATTAGAAAAATATAGGAGAAAATTAATTAGAAAATAGGGATAATATTTATTCGAATACGGATTCAAATACAAGATGGGACTGGTTATTACACGGCCCATGGAACAATAGTTAGTTTTTGAATGGTAAAATGCAACATAGGGATCAATATTTGGATTAACAACATACTGAGAAAAGAGATATTTGGAATATCGAATTTAAAAGAGAGATTTTTGAAAATAAATTTTTTAAATAGGGGTATATAACCTTACTAATAAAGAGACGCCGTCTGACGACGTGATCTACATCTTTAGAATTTACATTATAATAGCAAAAAAGATGAAATGGGAAACTTATACCGTGAATAATTTTGTGAGTTTTTTTTTCCTGTTTTTATTGTTTTGTCTACGTAAAAGTTTTGATCACATACATCCACACAAAAAGACAATTAATTTAGGACCTAAAAGAGTTTGCATAAGATGTGAGAAGATTTCTACATGAACTAAATATAATTATGATTTAGGCGTTTTCTTATGATTTTCCTTCGTTTCAAGAATGTATGCTTACGTATCCGGATCATGAGTTGTTGGATTCCCTTTCTTAATCGTCACAAGCATAGGGTCTTCATTTTTCCATGTTTTCAATCGTAAGATTTGCAAAACATGAAATAGCTAGAAAAATACGAAGGAAATGATCCACCAAACAAGTGGCGTGAGAGGGAGAGTGGAAGAGAGAGACTATACCAGAAGCAAAAGAGATATAGGGGAGTGGAAAAGAGAGAATATATGATAAACCCTCTATAAAGTATTAAGTTGTTCGAAAACACCATATTTAAGGATATGGATATATAGTTAGTGCCCAACCACCATTTGAAGGAAAGATTGGAGAAATTTGTTCGCTTTTTTCTGAATTTCTTTTGGAAAAATGAGAAGATGACACATGTACCTCTTACATATTGAGTTGTAACAGTAGATATTAGCCCTGTAATCTCAATATTTACTTGTATATGTTTCAAACAAAAAAGAAATATTTCCATATATCCCTTCATTTCATGTCTTCGTAAACCCTTAATTATCTTGTAGAATAGTGTGGTGTGCGTGTGTGTATTATTTTTGGAAAAACGGTTTTGGTCCTTATGCCTCAAAAGCCGTAGGGTTTAGTCCTGGACCAAAGAAGACATGTAAAAACCTCTGCACTCAAAACATTATTTGTTTTATCCGTTAATAGTACATTAAATAATGTGTTATATTCTGTTATTTTAAATAAACTGCGAACATCAGTTTCTTTTTACAACCTCTTCATCAAAGAACTCTTCTATTTAGTCTCCATCCACATTCAAAGCAACATCATCACTACCCCAATCAACAATCCCACCAAAACTCCAACCCCACCCTTCACCATCTCTCCACCACTAATAATCTCGACCGGAAACCGACACCCGTTCGTGGAGGCATTCTTCTTCGTCACCTTTCCCTGACCGCCGAAATCACAAGCCCTCACATCCTGATCTTGCATCTGGTAATATATGTTAAACGCATACGAAACGGACTTCAACTGGTCCAACCCACTACAAGATCCTCCCGGTTGCAACGGCGTGCAGTCTGCACGCTGGCATGCAAAGTCGAGGTCTCCAGGGAGCCTGCCCGTGTCGGTTTTGGAGTCGGGGTCAAGCACACACCATTGGCTTGGTAGATATTGTATGCCTTCTGCGGCGATCAAGTATTTGGTGTTCCCCTTTCCTGATAAGTCCATTGGAAATTTCGGAAGGCCGTCGTAGGAGAATATGCCCCAATGCCGCTCAAAGTTTCCTGGTTGTGTACTTTTCATGTTCTCATCAAGCAGGCCGAAGAGGTAGACATCCATGTCTACGTTGGGTCTTAGAGGTGTCCCTGGTCATGTAAACAAATATAATTTAAATTAAAAAACCCTTTTTCATTTGTAATTTTTATTTCTTTAAATAAATTGACCCTAAATTTTCATATTTCCTAAGAAAAATTAAGTACCCTAATTAAAGTTCTTCAAATTAATCTAAATTAATCTTCCTAGATAACTCATATCAAACTACCATTCCAATTCCGTTAATTTGCTCTTAATTATACCCATTATTGCCATTAACTTGCTCTTAATTTTTGGAAATCTTTTATAATCCTACAACCAAACATGCCCCAACTTACTAAACTAACCGACTGAAAAGAATATGGAGATTTGGAGTGATAAGAATTCAATATAAAAAAAACCACGACAGTTACTTGCTGCAATAGAAAGAACTTAAAGTATACGCCCGTAATTAAATTAATTTATGGTATGTTAGTGAAAAGTTAAGGATTAGCGTAAACATATGTCTACCTTTTTTAGCCCCCAATTTCTGTAAGAACCCACTATAAAACCTTTTTGCCATATTCACATTTGCGTTCTTATCGCCATCCGTAGGCCACCCAGCCTCCCCGACAATGATCTTCAGATCTCCTACTCCAGCTTTCTTCAATGACCAAATCAATGTATCATAGTTCGCATCGAACACATTATCATACTGCAAATTCTTATCATTAATCGTCCGCCCGCCATCAAAGAAAGCGAATTCGACAGGAAAATTATCATTTTGTTGCAGACTAAGGAATGGGTAAATGTTGACCACGAAAGGAGCATTGTTTGATTTGAGGAATTTGACCATGTCGACCATGAGATCGTGGATATCGGAGCGGAAATCTCCTGCAGAGGGGACGGGGTTATTGGATGGAGAGTCGTAGACGTCGGCATTCAGCGGGCATACCGCTTTGATGCGGTCGCCGACGCCTGCATCATTGAGGGCGCGCTGGATGTTCTGCAGGGCGGGAAGGGTGGATTTGAGGAAGCTGCCGTTGTAGCTTGTGAGGAAAGGTTCGTTCCCCACAGCTACATACCTGCAAGGAATGAAATGAAGAGAAGTAATTTTACAGAAAAATTCTACTGATCATAGGCTCAAGTTTAAAAATCTAGCACTTTCCCATCTACATATTTTACCTATATATTTTACGGTTATTGGCTTTTCAATTTCGATCAATTCGGTTAAGATAATAACCATACTAGTTAATGAAACAATAACAGAGTGATGATTGAAACCAGCGAGGTTTGGATATATAAACAGGAAATGAAAATTGCGACTTTTTAAAAGGACAAGTAAAGGGGTTTTCATGCAATTAAGCGCAAAATTAAATAAAAGGCTAACTGCAGGAACTCCCCCCCCCCCCCCCCCTCAGTTTTGCCCAAAGGACTGGAAACCCCCCTAAGATCAAACAGGCACCTTGCCTCATAAACCCTTAAGTGCTATTGTTACCATCCATAAGAACCGTTTAACCAAAAAATGTCCCTTAAAAAACCTTCAATTGACTAACTTAATTATACTCTTTTCGCATCTCTTCCAATCCCATACTCTTTGGAACCGTGTCTATCGTTTGGAGGGGAAGAGAGGATGTAAGTAATGTTTTGGAGATTCTGAGAAAGTAACGACGAAATGAGTTTGGAGGGGAGAAATTATTCGGTATGCTTGGTGTAAAACATTTGGGCAAGGGATGAGGATAGAAAGAGGAGAATTTCAGTCAGCCTTACGAAGCGTGTGTGACCCACATTCTTATTTCTTCTCTCTCTTGTCTGAACATACATGGCCCGGCCGGCATAGGGAATAATTTTTCGTGAAGTACATGTTTTCCAAAAGGTGAGGGGGTTTCAAAGAAAGAATACGTTACTTGATATTGACATCTCCATATGCAGTAACATTCTCCTTCACCCAAGACTTTGCGTCCCCATAATTGTTGCTCATCCTGTGCAGATCGTAGTTAGGGATGGCCACCATCACCTCGACCCCGCTCCCCCTCAGCGCGTCCATGGTCCATGAATCCACGTCGAAGAGCTTCACTTTTCCGATCCCGTTGGCTTTGAGCATTTTGACCACGATCGACGGGTTTATCGGGTGCGACATTTGAGTCCCCCAGTTCACTCCAATGTTGTTGGGTGCGGCGGCGGATGCTGCTGCGGCAGTTGATACGATGAGAAAGATGAGGTAGGCGTGGCGGAGATCGGCGGCCGCCATTGTTGGCGGAGTCGAGATTGCGATGAGAGAGAAGGAGAGAGGATTTTGTCTAAATTTTATTTTGAGAGAGAGGGAGAGAGGTGGTTGGTTGTTGATGGAGGGGCAGAGGAGAGAGGGCTGGCTTGAAGCGCGGGAGAAAGAGAGGTGGGAGATCGTTGTTTGTTTCACTAATTCTTTAATTGTAGGAAGATTATACTTTAATTCAAATTTGCAATTTTATTAAATTTAAAGGGGACGATTGTACGTGACATAAAACTTATTTAAACAATTTTACTAAATATTTCATAGAGATTATGTTTCTCTTCTAGCTGTGGATATGGATTGTTTGTTGCATGTTGAAGGAATGAAAGAATGTCATGCATGTCTTATCTAAATTTTGATGAATTTATGGTGTCCCAAAAAATGACTGAGAATGTAACTTGAATTTTGACTCCAACATAAAAAAATATATATATTGCTAGTGTCATCTAGGGACGGATCCATGAATTTTGGACCATGTACATGAGCACAACATAACATGCAACCAGGGCTGTATTAAGAATTCCAATTAGTGGCTAGCAAATGAAAGAAATTGAAATATATATGATATAAATTTAAACTGATTTAATCATAAAATAAAAAATATTGTTTACAATAATAAAAATTTTCAAGACTTATAATATCTTGGATTATATCATATACAATGATGCTTTTTGGTGAAACTAAGACAAACTAATTATGATTGCATATGTGGTACACGTCTATGTATTGTTGCAGGCTGCACGATGAATAAAAAACTATTCTATTATCATCCCACTAAAAAGCTCTAATAATAAACACAGTTCAATTTAATTAAAATTAAAATTAATAATTTCGGCAATGCAAGATGAACCCACAACCCTCTTGTTAGAAAATATGCCACACAATTGCTTGAGCAATAATACCTTTATGTCGTATTTATACTCTACTCTACTGTATAGTTAACATTAATAGATCGAAGTAGGAATACTGTAATGACTCCAAAATCCCCGTACCTTTATATTTCACTTTCTTTTTAAAAGCCCGCTTTCTTTTCAAATATTGGTATATATTCAATTCTTGTTGAATATATGTAAGAATAAGCTTGTATCCTATTGGTTAAATCACTTCATTGTTGTTTCATAAGTAATATGTTCAAAGCTTGGATTTTACAATTATTTTTATGAAATTTTTTTTATACGCTTTCATAACCTACAAATGAGGACTTTCGATTTTTTAATTCCCAAAATGAATTCATAATAAATTAGAATTATTATGAAAATTTATGGTCCCTCTTTATATGTGGATCTTCCTCCTTCCTCTCTCTTCATCTCTTCTCTCTTCATCTAAATCAACTCGAAGGTCCCCTGATGGAGTGTGGAATCTTCTTTAGATGTTACTTCTTGTTGATCTGCTGATGGCTGCGATAGGTGGCTAAGATTGAATCTAGAGGCTGTCGCTCCTGAAGCGTGTGGATTTCAATGGGTTGTGGTTGTGGTTGCCGAGTTACCTGCAAGGAAGTCCCGGGATGGGTTGTACCACCGAGGACCCTCCGACAATCAAGTTAGTCTAGAGATCCGAGCAGAGTAACGGCTTAGTGGAGTAAAACTGGCTTATCTTGACCGTCTGAAGAGGGGTTTAAGTAGTGGTGGCAGCAGGTGCAGCAGGCGCGAGGATCACGCCGGCCGTTACGCTCCCGACATCACGCCCGCGTGATGAGCGGGACCTCCCATTAATGGCGAGACAGGCTCGTTAATGGAGGATCGTGGTGGCGTGGAACGTGGGATGTGGCTGGCGGAGATCTCGCGCATGGCAAGATTCACGGGATGGCGGTTACGCCTGCAAGCGGTGCTGCTGGTCGTTCGATGAGACCGAGGAAGATGACCTTGGCGAGAGAGAGAGAGCTCGTAGACAAGCGGAAGAGCCGAGGTATCTTGGTTCTGCGGTTGCTCGGAAACGAGCTGTAAGGCTGAGGAGGCCGGTTATGCAGGGGGGCTCGTAGGTGAGCTAGCGTTTGCTCGGTTGGACGAGCATAAGAGTGGTCCGGTCGGCCGCTGTGGGCCCTTTCTTGCATGCTCTGGGACACGTCATCTGCCACGTGTCATGATCTGGGAGATCACCGATATTGAGCATCATCATTAGCCCCCCACTCTCGTCCAAACCAGCCGACGGGTCGGGTCGAGAGTGGTCTGCCGGGTCACCCGAGGTGAGCCCTATTTTTGAAGATATCGTTGGGCGTGTCCCCGGGCCATCCGTTGTATCTTCTGGATGATGTCAGCGAATCAGGGCGAGATCTTCTGCATTAAAGAGGGTGCGCCGGATCGTGCGCTCTTTGGTGAAGCGACGGGCCACGTGTCGGGTGCCGGTTGGCTGATGTGACGTGCAGCAGGCTTCTGGCGTCCGATGGGATGCTGCCAATGTGCTCGCGACAGGTAGAGCAATCGTGGCCGTCGAGTGCACTGAAACGTTTTGGCGGGAATCGACCGTCGCCGTTGGATGAGGACACCGACTGTATAAATCGAGGAGAGGCTTGTTTAAAGATTTCTCTCTCTTCCCATTTTCCTAATTCTGGGTCTTGTTAGCTCGGCGCTCTCCCCTTTAGGTCGGATCTCAGCATTTTCCCTTCTCGAGGATTTCCTCCCATCAGGTTAGACGTCTTGCTTCTTCTCTCTTCTGCTTCTTCTCCTTCTGAGTCGAGCCTCTTCTCCCTTTTGGCAGGACGGATGGTTCGATCCCAGACTCTTGGTGCCTTCGGCGCTCAGTCCCGAAGGGGGGACGGCGGTGCGGCCTTGCCTCTGGCTGACTCGAGCCCTGCGCTGGACGTGCCCCGGATGGCGAGGCCACCTGCCCCGTCACGGGCTCTTGGTGATTGTTCCGGTGGCGGCCAAAAGCATACACGGGTTCCCGATTCTCAGACGAGGGATGCAGGAGAGAGCGAAGACGAGGTTCCTCTCAAGCGAAAGAGGACGGTCTCTCGTGCACCGCCGGCGGACATACTGGAGGGGACCCCGTGCAAGAGGGGGACGCCCAGTTCATGGTCCCGTCGGGGCTCTCCGTTGCGGCCAGTCTTCTTGCTGGTATGGAGGAGTCGGCCGGGGGCCGAATGCCGCGGGGGACCTTGAGAGCCCGAATGGCTGCTATCGCACAGGAGGCGGTTTAGGTATGCACTCCCTCATGTGTTACTTCGGGAGACCTTTTCTTAGTTCAGGTGTCCTTAGGTTTCTATGCCAATTTTCACCAGGTCCTTCAGCACTGCGCCCTTGTCACTCGTATGGAAGCCGAGGGTGCTATTCGGGCTGCGGGGTCAGTAGAAGAGTCTTCTTCGGAGGTCGAGGATCTGCGACTCAAGCTGTGTCTGGAGAGGGAGAGGTCGCTCGCCCTCAAAGCCCGGTCGGAAGTCGCGAACCTCACCGTTTCGAAGTGCCGGGAGTCCTACCGCCGCCTAAGTGAGTCCCACCGAGTCGTTGAGGCGAAGTTGACGGAACTGGCCGATCGCTTTGTAGCCATGAAGAGGGCGAGGGATGCCAGCAGGCGGGATGCCGACGCGGCGCATCAGGAGGCAGAGGCCGCTGAAGCCCGGGCTAGGAAGGCGGTGTCGGATTACAAGGAGTCGGACCAGTTTTACGTCGACCTCGGCGAGGCCTCCGCCCTTGCATGGAATAAAGCTCTTGATGCCGTCAAGGAGCAACTTCCGGAGTTCGCCGATGGTGAGCTCCGTGCTCAGGTCCCACTCTCGGTGGTCCCGCCTCCGGCCGATAGCGATGAGAGGAGTGAGGTCTAGGCGGGGCTTGTTGCTCGATCTTTTTGGTTTTTCCTCCTCTCTCTCACTTGTAAGCCTCCGGGTAATTTGATAAGGCTGGGGAGCCCACAGTACCCTTGTAAAAGCTTTGACTTTTTGAATAAAAACTTTTTATTTTCGCAGTAGTGTTTGTGCTTGTACCTTCTTTCATTGGTAGACATGTGTATCCGCACAGTACTGCTTTATGGTCGGCATGTTCCTCGTCTAGCGATTACTCGTCGACTTGACTCTGATCATTTCCCGAGTGTGCGAGGACCGGCGGGAAGACGGTGTCTCCATGGCCCTGAAGTCGAAGTGTAGGTCGCTAAGACGTTGATAGACTGGGTGCTTCTTGTTGAGTTCACGTTCCTTAGTTGTTGGAAGGGCCGTAATTAGCCAACTGAGGATGGTGCCGAGCAGGGTAGCTGCTCGGTGCCTCTTGGTGAGGGCTTTGATCCTTAGCGTGCGAGGGTCCGTGAGAGGCCTGCTGAGGATGGCCGAGCAGGGTAGCTGCTCGGTGCCTCTTGGCGGGGGCTTTGATCCTTAGCGCGGGAGGGGCCGTGAAAGGCCTGCTAAGGATGGCCAAGCAGGGCCGCTGCTCGGTGCCTCTTAGCGAGGGCTTTGATCCTTAAGGATGCCCGAACGGGGTTGCCGCCCGGTGCCTCTTGGCGAGGGCTTTGATCCCTGGCGTTCTGTCGGGGATAACCGAGCATGGGCTGTGCTAAGTGGTTGCCTCTTTCGAGGGCTTTTCATCCTTAGTGCGGGAGGGGCGTAGGAGGCCTACTAAGGATGCCCGGGCGGGGTTGCCGCCCGGTGCCTCATGGCGAGGGCTTTGATCCCTGGTGGTGTGCCAGGGATAACCGAGTATGGTTGGTGCTAAGCGGTTGCCTCTTGCGAGGGCTTTTGGGTCCTTAAGGATGGCCGAGCAGGGTTGCTACCCAACCGCCTCTTATCGAGGGCTTTGATCCGTGGCATTGGGGGGTAGGTGGCTACCGGCCAGGAATAGCCAAGCAAGGTAGCTGCAGGGCTGCCTCTTGGTGAGGGCTTAAATCCCTGGTGTTGGTAGGGTAGCTACCAGCCAGGGATAGCCGAGCAGGGTAGCTGCAGGGCTGCCTCTTCGTGAGGTCTTTGATTCCTAGCGTTGTGGGGTAGGGAAGCTGTTGGAGATAGTGCCCTCAGAGTCAATTATTGGATCACAGGTACGTGATTGCAATGATTGAGGGAGGACCTATCCCGGTAGGACAGTCTTACTCGAGATGATAGTATGCTATCTGGTTTACCTTTATCATCGTGTACTGTTTTAAGCGACCTGACACGTCGCTATTACACGTTGATAGAGCCCCTAGGATTCTTGCTTGACCACCAGCAGTATGAGGGCGATCATATAAGTGGGAGCTGGGGGTCTATAAGCATATCCTTAAAAGGTCCCTAGTCGTGAGAGTTTCGAGACAGGGCATCGATTCTCCATAGTAGACTAGTGTATACAGTCGAGACCCCGACGAGGGGCGGTGGCCGGTCTCACAAGCCACTGGTGTCAGTTGGATCACCTAAGATGTATACAGGTGCTCATTGGGTTATGAGTACACCGGACAGGACTCGCCGGGAACATGCTAGTTGGTCATATACCAGACGTCAGATGGCAGTTCCCTGGTGACATGTGTGCAGGTTAGTTCATCGACCTGGGGATCGTCATTTGTCTCGTGTGAGTTCCCACTGTACTTTGATTACTACCCTACCACGGCTCAAAGGAGTCGTGCAAACAGGTTTTAGTTGGGTACAGTCCCGAGCCACATGGAGGCAGTGAGCGTATCTTCAGGGGTTCGTCTCTCCCGGTATTGGGGGTGAGGTCGTGCTGTGTCTAGGAGAGCCATTACACGAAGCCCGAGGCCGAGGCAAGGAGATTTACTGGTAGGTATTCCAGTAGTATCTCAGGGTGTTCTGGGCTACACTCCGACACGACTTGTACCGCTTTTGGGGGTCTGACTTTTACCAACCCCCTAGGCCCGCCATGCGATGCTCATAGACGAACGGACCGGACTGTACGGATATTGTCACTGACAGGCTCAGTAGGGTTGTCAGGCTGAGTTCGCTCACAGACATCCCTTTTAGTCAATACCTGGTAGCCCGTTACGTATTGGCTTATACCTCTGACGTGCTAGTGGTTAAATCCACAACCATGGTGTTGACGAGTCTTTAGAGTCCCCCACATTCTGTTACTCAGCTTTCGGGCGAAAGGTTGTAGAGGCCGTATGGAGATATGGCAAGGTCCGATCAGATACGTGCGGTATTGCACGGATCAGGATCGGACAGTCTGTACTATAGGCCGTATGGTTATATGGTAGGGTTCGATCAGATACGTGCGGTATTGCATGGATCAGGATCAAACGGATATTACTAGCCGGCTTTGGTATAAGCCGGATTCTAGTATAGTACAGTGTAGATTTTGTCTCATTGCATTTGTATTTCGGTCGAAATACAGATGCGGGTGTGTATGCACAGTATCGGGGTTTTCCTGTAATTTATTACGGGACCAGTTTTCTGGAGTTGCCAGTTTGCTTTCCGTTTCGGCCAATTTCCATTGTTCCGTTCATTGGCCGAAGATTGGTGGAGGAGGGTTTATTTGCATTGTTGCAAATAGGCATTAGTGGAGGGGGTTCTTTGCATCTTGTTGCATCATGATGGCTTTCATGATGTGCACCATCCTTTGACTTAATTTCTTCATGATGGCATGACTTTTTGAGTCATCATGGTTCATGATGGTTGGACTTTGTGAGGTGATGATGGTGGTGTTGAGTGTTGAGTTTTCCTTACTATCATTTCTTTTGCATGATAGCTTTCCTCTCTCTCTCTTGGGTATTAGATGAGAAAGACTCCCATTATTTTTGATACACTCTCATTTTTCACTCCCTCCCTCATCTAGCATGGCCGGCCACTCTCTTGATGGGGGCTGTCCAAACATTTTGGTAAGGGGTTTTTGGTTCATTTCATGTTGGAAAATCCCTTTAGCTCCTCCTCCAAAAGCTTGTATCATCCCTCCACCAAAATGGTATCTCCATGAACCACAAAGTGAGACTTGAGGACTACATATTCTACAGCGAACCTTGGGCACGTCGAGTAGCCGGCTTCGTGCCCGAGTTGCCTCGGCATTGAGGTGGGAGCCCGTAAAAGAAGTAGGCGATGTGGTGCACTTCCGGCGACGAGGAGGAGACGGGACATTCCGCAGGAGATCGGGACGATGATGTGAAGACCGGAGGACTTGGATCGTCGGTATATCTCTCTTCCCTTTCTTGTTGTTAGCTAGGACTAGTTAGTGGTTCGATCCGGGTGTTAGTGCGCGGCGGTTTGCCAGTTCCAGTAAAATTTAAGTTTATCACCGCTTCCGCATTTGGCCGTCGGATTGACGGCCGGGGTGCCGCCGTGCACTTACAGAAGCTACCAGCCAGGGATAGCCGAGCAGGGTAGCTGCAGGGCTACCTCTTGTTGAGGGCTTAGATCCCTGGCGTCTTGGGGTAGGGAAGCTACCGGCCAGGGATAGCCGAGCAGGGTAGCCCTCGGCTGCCTCTTATTGAGGGCTTAGATCCCTGGTGTCGAGGGGTAGGAAAGCTACCAGCCAGGGATAACCGAGCAGGGCAGCCGCTCGGCTGCCTCTAGGTGAGGGCTTAAACCACAAAGAGAGAACTCTTCTTTTTGCAATGTTCTAACGTTCCCTTCTTGTTATTCGGATGAAAAAGGACTTTTTAGAAAAATTTACATTGTCATTGTGGAAGGGGAGGTGTACACTCGTAGGTGGTGAGTTCACCGGTATAGCTTGAGCTTCTCGGTGTTGTAAGGCCGCGGAAACTTGTGCCCGTCCGCGTCCTGTAAGCGGTAGGCCCTGTCGGGAAGTACCTCAGCGACGAGGAAAGGACAGTCCCATTTCGAGGAAAACTTATGCAGCCTGCCTTGATCGCCGAACTCATTCCGCCGTAGGACTAGGTCTCCGATCTTGAAGGAACGAAGCTTGACCCGCGCGTTGTAGTATCGGACAGTTTGCTGCTGATAGGCGGCAGCCCTGATCTGAGCCTGGTCCCTTTTCTCCAGCAATATGTCCAGGTTGGTCCGTAGTGCCGTGGTGTTTGCTTCGTCGTCGAAGTGTTCGACCCGGTGACTGGGTAGCCCGATCTCCGTCGGGACCATCGCCTCGGTCCCGTAGCAGAGGCTGAAAGGGGTTTCCCCGATGGGGGTCTTCTTTGACGTGTGCAGGGCCCATAAGACCCGGGGCAATTCCTCGACCCAACTGCCTTGGCGCCCCTCCAAGCGGGTCCGGAGACCCCGGAGGACATCCCGGTTGGCGACTTCGGCCTGCCTTAACCTGCACCAGTAACGCCTTCGGGCACATCTTGAAGTGGGAGCCTTCTGAGCTTTGGGAGCTTCATAGTTATGCCCCCAGTTTGGAGATTGGTTTTCTACGGGCGTCAGTCGCTTGAAAACTGACTTCCTCGGGAACGTAGGGGCTTGAAGAGCCAATCAGTCAAAGACAGACTTCTTGGGAGCATCTTTAGTGCTTCCGGAACAGCAGGGGTCAGCTTCTTAGACGGGCTTGCAGAGCTTAGAGTTAGCCTCTTGAAACTGAGCTTTCTGATTTTGCAGACTCCTTGGATGAGTCTGCGGAGCTTGTGGTCAGTCTATCGAAAACTGACTTCTCTGGGGTTTCCTTTTCTGTAGGTGTCAGAGCAACACTGATTGGGAGGAATCGAGGGAGTTGTCCAAATTGGAGCCCATTCCACTCCTGCATGAGCTGAGCTGTTGGAATGCCGAGTAGTAGAGCCATGACCTGACTCGACATGATCAGCTGAGGCATAGTGGTCTTAGAGTTGCAGCTGTTGTAGAAGGCTATTGGAATCTACATAGAGGAAAGCACCAATTTCAGTATACCCCGAAATCCAAGAGCAAACCATAAAACCGCAGTTTTGTTCGTGAAAACACACGACACACAAAGTGTAGGGTGGAAAAAGAAAAATAATCCCATCGGGTATGCCGTAATCTGTTTACCGCCGAAAACGGGAGATAACATGATGTTGGAGCGTCTTGCCTGAATTTGGGGGCAGATGTCATGACCCATCTCCAGACACAAACGATATTGTCCACTCTGTTCGAAACCGTACGGTTTTGTCCATTGGAATGAAGCGGACTCGAGAAGGGGCCACTTCCCAGAAGGTCACCCATCCCATAATTTCCCTAGCTCCAGCACGCTTAACTACGGAGTTCTTAAAACTCCAGAGTTTCGGTTCACCCAAAAGGCGCTTCCGTATTATAAGAGTGGTATCATTCCATTTATAGTTCCGATCGTGTCCTCTTTCGGAATAGAATTCGATACTCCCCATTGTTCTACAGTGGGTCCTCGTGTGTATCTGTATCGATTACATCCCCATCTCAATACTGGATAACACCTCACTTCTCAAGGGGTAGGTGATATACATCCCCAACTCCACCTGGGGTATTATATTTCCCTCATTTAGAACAATGGTTCGTTCTCGAACCACAGACCTACTATTGAGGGACCGGCTCTGATACCATATTTGTTGCGACCTACCCCCAAACACAGATAATGTTGTCCACTCTGACCGAAATCGCACGTTTTTGTCTCTTGGAATGAACCGAACTCGAGAAGGGTCCACTTCCCAGGGGTCACCCATCCCAGAATTTCTCTAGCTCGAGCACGCTTAACTATGGATTTATTCAAGCTCTAGAGTTCTAGTTCATCCAAAAAGCGCCTCCTTATTATAGGAGTGGTATCATTCCATTTATAGTTTTGATCGCGCCCTCTTTCGAAATGGAATTCGATACTCCTCATTGTTCTACAGTGGGTCCCTATGTGTATCCGTATAAGTTACATCCCCACATCGATACCGGATAACACTTCACTTCTCACGGGGTATGTGGTATACATCCCCAACTCCGCCTAGGGTATTACAGCAGATGCATGGGTTGATCCATTCACCTCTCCGAAAACTCTAAGGTATTGTAGCGCGGTATATTGGAGGTTTGATGCGACCGATGTAACTTGACTTTCAGATTCCCTCTCTATGTAAGAGATTTATTGATTGTATGGACGTATTTTTCTTACAGGTGCAAGCCCTTGTAGTTAATTACGTTATCGCGAATGATAACCACTTTCTGCACTCTAAGTTGTTTCTTTGTGTGTGTGTTTCATTGGGTATTTATTTTGGTTTGGTCTTGGATTGTATACGGAGACTAATTTCGTCATCACCCGTAAGGCGCTAATTAGTTCAAATCCGTATATATTTTATATCTTGGTCAAGCATTGCTTGACGGGATCCACATTGGTAGCTTGGTTTTTGAACGGGAGTGAATTTAGATTACATTTCTCATATTGTGGGGTCCATAAATTCACATAAGAGCTTAAGCTCAATCTAAGGACACGTTACTCTCATTTAAGAACTAAGATCAACTTAGATTGTTTGGAAATTAAGAGCTCGGCATAAGGATACGTAGTCTCATTTGAGAACTAAATCGACCTAAGTGACTAAGTCGCATATTGAGAACATTGTTCTCTAGGGATCATATGATCAAAGGAAGCTTAAGGTTCAGGACTTGGTCCATATACTAAGTTTGGGTTCTCGGATGCTTGGCGCTGCTCTAGCTCACGTGCATTGCACGCGACGCAGGCTCTACCTTTTTCATTTGGCGCATAGCGCTTGCTCACGTGCATTACACGTGGGCGCATGCCATCTTGAGGGCTTAAGCTCTGGCGCTGGCGCACGTGCATTGCACGTGGCATACCACAACTTGGTGAAAATGCCCTTGGCGCAGGCGCACGTGCATTGCACGTGGACGCACCGCTAGGGTTTTGGGGAGCTTAAGCTCCATCTTCTTCTTGGCACAGAAAGGTTAATATTTCAAAATTTGGTTTTATGAAGATTAAGCTTCTGTTTAATGCCCATTTGGCCATTAAAATTCATAAAGATCAATTTTTTTATACTCTATATGATGGTATGCATCCTCGATGGGAACTTAAGTTCCATGAAGCCAAAACTTTGGTTTTTTATGTTTTTAAACGGTCTTTCGTCTCTTGATAGGGAAAGCGATAGAGTTCTTCTTTGATATCTTAGATCTCAAGATGCAAATCCCCACAGACCTTAAGCTCTCGGTTCATGGGGATTTTATCCTCAAATCTTTGATTCAAAGAAGGAACTATGGGTTTTTATGAAGTTTAAACTTCTTTGATGGAGGAAAATAGGTAAAAGGAGAAATTTTCTCCTTACTTTACCTAGGTTTTGGGAGGGAGATGGAGATATCTGACAGAGCCTTAAGTCTCTTCTTTCTTCACCTTATAAGGGATATGTATGTATGGAGATTAATATCCTAGGCTCCTATTTATAGGGCAGAAGATAGTTGGGCAAGTTGAAAGAATCTCTCATTTGAGGGATCTCAATTGATCATATGATCAACCGGTGGTGCTTAAACACCGTTGGATGTTTGATCCAGAAATTTTCATGTTTAAAGAAAACAATCTTTTTTAGAAAGATAGGGAAAATATTTTCCTAAAATAGAGTTTAAGCTCTGATTGAAGTATGCTCCATGTGCATTGCACGTGTGACGCTTGCACCAGGGTTGGTGCTTGCGCCACGTGCATTGCACGTGTGGTGCTTGCACCCTTGGCTCATTTGCCTATGTGGAGCTTAAGCTTATGATCCCAAATTTGAGCGGGAACAGGCTCTCATCCTCCTTTTAAAACCCTCTCTAATCCCTAGCGTAACCCTTTCTCCCACCGTTCTTGCTCCATCAAAATCCGTAATTATTTAATTTTTATTTGCAAAATGCGATTTTTGCAAGCATTTCTCAATAATTAATGCTATCATCTTCTTCGTTCTCTTTTTTGCAGGCAAGAGAAACTTTTGCATCTAGATGAGTCATCTCCTTCTTTCTGTAAGCAATGCAAATTCTCCATCAGTTTCTATCGGGACCCGGTTCTTGTTCACGGAGGAAAGTGCCACACGGAACAAAGTGCCATGCCAATTGTCATGCCAAGGAGGCGGGGGCTACCTCTTGAATCCGTGGGGGCCACCTCTAGAGTCCGTGGGGCCCACTGTAGAACAATATGGAATTTTCGGAACACATTCCGAAAGAAGACCGAACTGCATTATAAATATAATGATACCACTCTCAATTACAGAGGTGCCTGGGACGTGGGGCATTACAGTTTCACTGGGTATTTTCCTTATAAATTTCCCAATTGTAAAAAGTTAGGATTTTTTCGATACGATGAAAGTTTAGAGATATGTTAAAGGAAAATAATAAGAAAACATTAAAATGCATATGTTTTAATTGTCTTTGACAAGTGATTTACTTCGGATTTTTGTGTCGTGTTTTACATTTAGAATTAGGCTATAGATTTATCAATGCAAATTGAAATTTATATTATATGATTTCCATTGAGCGTATTATTTGGTTTTGTAGATGCATATAGCAGTAAGTCAACAAACCCCAAGGTGGAACCCCAGAAGCCATTTGCATCAGTCGACATGGAGAAACAAAATTCATTTAATTTTGTGCGGGCGCTAATTGGTATGTTGCAGACATGTCCTATTTTTTACAATACATGTTTGATTAGGCTTGTTGATTTGGAAAAATAAACAATTTGCGGAGTAGAACATTTGTAGGTTGAGACTTGAGAGTAAGTTGCGGATTGCAATTATAAAATTATTAAATAAATCAATTACCGTCAGTAGATTTAGTGGTATGACCTTAATTTTCCTTAGCAGGTAGAAAGTCATCGATCAATTATCAATCAAGTTAAGATAAACATAAAAGATGTGTATGATTGAAAATAGTCAAATACACCGTTCGTCATTAGTTGGATTATAAAAATTGGTTTTAACTTTTAAGAAATATGAGAATGAATTTCGTTTTGCTCTTGGCTTTATCTGCGCCTTGCACTTTACCATAATTTCTTTGTAGCAAAATTATCATCTTTCCCCTTCTCGACCCCATTTCCCCTGCATGTATAGGAGAATATCAATAATGTCAACTTGTCATTTAGACACTTTCGTTGTAGGACTCTAAAGACCTGATAATACGGCGGCAGTAGGTTAAATTTGATCATATCCGATTGAATCTGAAACACTTTCAGATCAATTCTCTCACGACTTAACCTACAAAGCTCGTTGGCAGTACTAGCTGCACGTAACGGCTACCCATGTATTGATCAAGAGGCAGGTCGACGAGCAAACTCATCCGAACCTAACAAAACCTATCGATCAAGAGGCAGGTCGACGAGCAAACCCATGTATTGATCAAGAGGCAGGTCCGACCTGTGTGTTTTGTTGGGGTGTGTTGCCATGGTGCATGTTATTTTTGTTGCAAAAGATTAATTACCTAAAGCTGCACATATCGATTGCGAAGATAGTTTATATGATACGGTTTGTTGATGTGGTATATCATGGCATTTGAATAGCCTGTAACATTTGTTATATCTTGTTAGTTGCTCGGTTATAGTGTCTTTAGGAGCAAAAGCTGCATTTTGCAGGGTATTTATTATAATCTCACAGCAATTCAAACATCAGAAATGGAGAACATGTTGCATGCATGTATTATATGGTCAACTATAAAGTAAAACTTCATGAAAATTTTGATATTCTATAGATTAATTTCTTACAAAATTTTATTACTGGTTATTAACTTGAACGTAAATCCCATCTTAATTAGCGTCAAATTTCTAATTGGAAAAAGTGGTATTCCCATAATTCTTCTAAATCATCACTAATAATGCCAAGAGCAAAATAGAACGTATTCAAGACCATTCCCTAATACTCCAATCGATTAATACAGGTCATAAATTGGTTTCATTTAGAGGTGTAAACGAGCTGAACTTGAGCGATCTTTCGTTGAAGCCTCCTAGCTCTGTTTCCTTGAGGTTAGCTAGCTCCCCAACAAGAGAAAACGTCGAGTACGGCTTGTTTATTTTTAGCCCGGCTTGTGTTCGTTTTTGAGCTGAACTTGTCTGGCTCAAGTTTGGTTCGGGTCACTTATCTCGTCTCGAGTTCATCTTGTTAACGGCTTGATTACAAATGAGCCAAGCTCATAAACAAATATAAGCTTGGCTTGACCTCGTTTGTGAGTTCGGTCGGCTCGACCTTATTTGTGAGTTCGGCTCATTTTAACCGATATTATCGAAATATATGAATATAAAAGAAAAAATCCAAAACATCGTGTACAGATTACTTGTTTAGGTATTGCGTACTGAATACATACCTATTAAAAAGCGATTATTTGTTGTGGAACCCGAGCTCTTAATGACCAAGCTTGGATCAGTTTGGGTTCAGTTCGTTGCCTAAACGGGCCCAATTTTTTAAGCTCAAATTTGGGTTGTTTATCAACAAAACGAGTTTGAACAAGCTCTTAGTGAGCCATACCCAAGCCGAACTCGAGCCAGCAGGGTTCGATTAGCATCCCTAGTTTGTTTCATCCTCGTCTGAGAGATGTGGGTGTCGAAGGCAGAAGAGAGTGTTTTTTATGCTATATTGGTCAAAACCCAACCATATACAGCTTTTATTTGATGATTGACGCCTTCTACCTTGGTTTCCATGGCTAAAATATATGTACACAATTTTTCATGTGATTTTGATAGCCTTTGACTGTTAATTTGGTTTTTGAAAATGTTATAAACCGTTGTAATTCGTGAGACTCTGATTGAAGTGCGAGAATAATTGAAATCACATGATTTTTTTGTGTGTATGAATGCTTTAAAAATTGTAGATCAAGATGAACTCCCCATGATTGATTATTCAATTTTTGACCAGCCGAGTGCCCTTTTTTCACATGCCTTCAACCTAACCTCCGGTCCAAAAAAAAAGTACATTTTATCATCTCACATCTATTGGGCTTAAGATATGGGCCTTGTTATTGTCTTCAAATTAGGGCCCAACAAACGGACGAAGGGGTAGTTTCCTAATATGGCCCAACCTATGTATATCCTTTGACCTCCAAAGGCGAGGGTTCATCTGTTGCGCCTCCCTAATTATCTTTCATTTCTAAATTATCTTCATCGCAAAGGTATCGATTTTATTTCATTTAGTTTTCCATTCATTTTCATTTTTTGCTACTATTTATTTCTCTTTTCTAGCGATGCCTTTTTGTCCATCTTGGATTAACTTAACGATTTATTCTGTGTTAGGGGTTTAGAGTTTCTATTTATTAGGATGTCATTTGATATCTAAAAGTTGCTATTTTTATGTAGTTGTATGTGTTATACTTAAGTTTGATTAAGTATTCATGAGTTCTGATCATATAGTTTTAAATCAAATCAGTGCATGGCAGCTTCAAGTTTAAAATTTAGTTATTCAAAAGTTATGGCTGAAATGTGTAAATAAATAGGCGGGCACTTGATTTAATCTTTTTTTATTTATTATATTTTTTCTCTATATCATAATTAAGTTCAGCTGCGGCTGTTGATTATTTAGCACATTAATTTCTGCTACCGTGAATTTTGGCTACAAATATATATAATTTTAATTATGATCATAACTTGATATTTTTTCTGCAAGATACATCTTGTTACTTAAGCTGCCACTATTTATCTGTTGTGAGATTTTAGTATTAATATGAGAAACTTACGAGACGGGATGATTAGTGGTTGGTGGCAAATGCTCTCTCCTAAGTTTTCTTTCTGTTAATTCCGTCTTCTTTTGAAGTTGAATTTTAGACGCATGAAGGATTTTTGGTATTTCCGAGTCATCGTCATAGATCCATCTTTGTTTTATTTTCTATCGACCGATGCTTTTTTCTTCTAAATTTGTACATAATAACCAATGGTTTTTCTTATGCCACTCTGGTGGCTTGGTTATCGAAGCAAGATAAATGTGTCATATAAATATCTTGCATCTTGACATTATGCTGTCTTCATAAAAAGAATGCCATCGAAAAGAGAGGAAAATGCCATAATCCTAAATGACAAGTTGACATTACTGATATTCTCCAACACATGCAGGGGAAATGGGGTCGAGAAGGGGAAAGATGATAATTTTGCTGCAAAGAAATTATGGTAAAGTGCAAGGCGTGGATAGATCCATGTATTAGAATGTGGATAAAACACGGCAAAAAGATATAGCTTAAAAAAACGATAGAAAGCAATACCAATTCTAGCTGGGGCCATGGTTTACTCAATCTTGACCGGGACGTCGATTTGCTCGATCACAAGGCGGGTAGCTGGAATATCGCCAGCTGTCCACCATTGCTCATGGGCTCCGTTGCACCGGCATCTACTCGCAATTGCTGTGCTCGACACTTTTGAGCCCCAGACCTCATCTTCTCTTTGTAGGCCTGGCTCTGCGCCGACATCCAATCATAAGCCTGAAGGACATGAACTACTTGAGAAAATGCTTTTTCCCCGGCAATAGGCTCCAAAATACTCACTGCCGGGTGTTGGGGTCAAAAATTGCACCCTCGTTGATCAAGTCAAAGTCAACACCCAAGCAAGCGGGCCCAATCCCAGGTCAAGTGGGCCTGAGCCCAAGCAAACGGGCCCATGCCCAAGCCAAGTGGGCCTGAGCCCAAGCAAACGGGCCCATGCCCAAGCCAAGTGGGCTCAAGCTCAAGTCAAGCCCTAGCAGAGAGGGGACCGGCATGAAAGGACAAAAATCACGCAATAAATAAATATAAATGTAGTTCTTAGAAAATAAATGTAAATTAGATAGGCAAGAAGCCAATTATGTAAAAGCCCATGGCTTATGTGCAAAAAAGACTTAGCACTTGGCATAGGAAAGACACAAGTGCCATTTTGTGAAGCCTAAAGAGCTGAATGTAAAAGTTGTAAACCTATAAAAGGCATCATGATGAAATGATAACTAACTTCATTCTCTTCTATTTCTTTCTAGGGTTCTGAGCCTCCTCTCTTTCTTCAAGCTTCTTATTTTTTCTAGAGATTTATTCTCTCCTTTTCAAAACTAAGTAGATTTTGACCATAAACCCACTGAATAGAGAGGATCTACTCTCTGATCCAAGAAAAAAGAGATTTTAAATCTCATTTCCTTCTTTAAGATCCCAAAAGAGAAGAGTCGGAAAAAGGTGAAATCACCTAAAAAAAACCATTTTTGGGGAAGTCAAAGGCTTGAAGAAGAAGAAAAGGGACCTCTTTTCATCTTCTAAGATCCAGATCTTTTGGGAGTTTTAACTCCAGATCCAGATCTTTTGGGAATTTTAACTCCAGATCCAGATCCTTTGGGAGTTTAAATCCAAATTTAAATCCTTTGTGAGTTTAATTCCAAATCCAAATCCTTTGGTTCGAAACGTTTAGGGAGTTTAACTCCTATCTTTTTTGGGGAGTTTAACTTCAAAGCCGGGGCTCAGCTCCCCTCTTCCATTGGTGCCCCACGGACGCCCAGCGAGCACGTGACGGGCACGCCCCCCGCAGGCGTCCCTCGCTCCTCATCTTCCAAAAAAATGTTTGTAAATAAAATAACGAGTAAAGAAAAATTTTCTTCTGAATAAGTAAATCCTTTTTTTGTCACGGCTATGCTCTAACAAAAAATGATGAAATGAGCATGCCCAATCGCTTTTGTTTTCAAAAACATACACGTCACACACTCAAAACACTTCTCTCTGCCTCGCACTTCGGAAAGGGGCTGCTAGCCCCTTGATCCCAGCCCATTATCCGGGTAGATGGATCCCCGTAAACTCTGCAAGGTTTCCGATACGCCAAAAAAATCCTCAAAACACATCACGCGCATATTGTACATTGAGTTCGTATGATCTGTTTGACCTGTTAATCGGGGGTTCACTTGCTTCCAAGAGCGAGGAGTAATTAATTCCATCTTAGTCCGCGACTTCCGGAAATTCGGATCCTTATAATCAATAAACCCCAGTCTGATCCCGGCTGTGGAATCTGTATACTCCTAACAAGCGCGTACATTTCTATCTCAATAGGGTGACGAAAAACACTCTACACCGGGCTGTCCTCATCAGCAACCTAGGGCGGACTGCTTTGTCTTTTCCCATCCAAAGAAGCTTGGATAGTTTACAGGAAAAGTAAGCTTGGTAGTTTGTCCTCAGCGGCCACAAATAGTCATAAGATACGGTGCCGCGACGTCCAAATGTAGAAATAAGGAATCGAGTTTCTACAGGATGGTACCTGAGCTCATACGAGCACTGGCCCAAGAGTATCAGAATCGGTGACCTGGTGAGGCGAGAACTTAAGGGGAATATCCTGATCCATCCCCAACTGATGCCCAAGGCGATTAGGAAAAAAGGTTCGAGGCTTAGTTTGTCCTTGCACTTATTCGAAACCATCCTGCTTCGGAGAGAAGTCATAAATTCCAGATAGCGGGCTGCTTTAAAAGTCTTTAGGTTCTTTAGAGACGCAATGTAACAGCCCTATTTGGATTCAGTACTTCAAGATTTATCGAGATTCTTTTTCCATAATTTTAGAACTTTTAGTTGGCTACTGGTATATTTTATTTTGAATTTTTACCGTAAACAATTTTGATATGAAAAATCTTCAGTTTTTATATTATATACAATAATTCCTTAGTGGCAGCAAAACAATATTTTGCATATCTTAAAATTCCTAAATTGACCTATTAATAATTGGTTTGCATACATATATTACCTTGGCTAACTCCTGTTTATTGTTAATATGAGAACAAGAAAAATCTGTGCCGAATCTCTAAATACAATCAATTGAAGATATGTATCTATATATATATATATTTATAATTTTTTATATATATACAAATCAAAATATATCTCTCTCATACTCACATCTCTCTCCCCCTCTGCTCCACAAATTCCTTTTCGCTACCGACTCCCCTCCTCTCACCCCATCATCGCGGCAGCCCCTTCCATTTCGCCTCGTCGCCACCATCGCCGCCGCCGCAACCCTCGACTCCCGCTCCTCACTCGCCGACCCTCGCCGCCTTCTCCTTTCGCCTTCGCCCTCATCTTCGCACCCGCCGCCTTCGCCATCGTGAAACCCTAACCCACGCCATCGCCGAGCCTCGTCGTCGTCGCCTCCACCCTCGATCCTGCCTCTCCTCTTTCCCTCCTCGACCTCCTCATCTCCCTCTCTCTCGCATTTCCCCTGCAACCCATCACCGCACGACCCATCCTCGCTACACCTGTCGCTGCCCTCATCGTCGCCATCTCCCGCCGCCGCAGCCCTCGTCTCCACCTCGCAGCTGCTCCCCTCTCCAACGGTGACGTCGCCTGCCCCATCACCATCACAGCCCTCCCATCGCCAGATCCGAGCACTTCTCGACGCTTTCTCGACTCGACCATGACCCATCCAAACCCTAGCATTTACTATCACCATCCTCTGTAAGTTTCCTTGATCCCTGCTTTTAAAACAAAAATAAATAAATAAAATAAAATGATAGGAAAACAGTGAACATTGAGAGGGGAATGGAAGATTTAAACCTTAAGTTGATGGCTTTGTTTATAAGTTATATATATGTGTACATAGAGTTTATTTTGACAGTGAAATTATATTAGATGGTAGAATAAAACAGAGGTCTTGAAGGAAGGGAAAATTAGGATTTAAAACCCTAAGTTGATATATTTGCGTTGGTTGTGTGATAGTATTTATGAGAATATTTATAGTTTAACCGATGATAAATTTATCTAGGCGGAGCATATAACTCAGATCCCAAGTCGAACTTTAGCTGAGATCGTGCCTCGCATCTTCGTACATCGTTTTCCCGTGATCTTTATCCTCAGGCAAGTATTCTTGCTTTGCTTTGGTCGATGGACATGGGCAACCCCTTATATATATATATTCTTTTTCCTGCACTAGAATAGAAAGTAAGTGTTAGTGCTTAATGATTTCATATCGTTAGAAAGATATAGACTCGTATTCAACCAAGTGATAATCAGAAAACTAGATTAAGTATGGTTTTGCTATGAGATCTATTTAACTACGAAAAAGGTTTGAAAGTTAATCTAACTTATACATGTACCTTACTAGCCAGCTTACAATTATTATATCCATGTTAAGATTAACGGTAAAGATAACAACCATGACTAATACCAGCTTGTACATCACTTTCATACAGTTACCGGTACCAGATAACAATTACTTTCGACATGTCTTGACTATTTATTACTCTAGTCCATTTTACTAAAAACGGGATCTTTAATTGGAATGCTGAACTACATGACATGACACACCATTATTTACTAGTTTCATTTCTATGCAATTCCTATATCACAAGTTACAGTCTTTTCAGCATTCTGAATTAGTGCTCTAGTCATCACCATAGTAGCTATAAATACGCGGGTGTTGGGGTAGTTTGAGTGTGCGTTCGTATAACAGGATCTCACGAGTCCCATGTCGGCAGCTAGTACCGGGCTATATCGGTCGCATGTTATTACAGCTCGTACCGGGCTATATCGGTCGCATGATTACAGCTCGTACCGGGTTATATCGGTTGCATGTTATTACAGCTCGTACCGGGCTATATCGGTCGTTTGTTCATTCCACAGTTGGGCCCGTATTTCTTAGCCCCCGGGCACTGCTCTTGGGTTAGGAATACTCTTGCATAGGTTGACGCACACACTCGAACTCACGATAGAATAGTTTACCTTTTAGTGACCAGTTAGGTTATGACTTGACCTCTTACATGTTTGTTTCATAGTATCAGTGTAATTATTTATATATTTGTTTTTCTTGCGCACACAGGCTTCACTACTTTCATATATTCATGTTATCATACTACACACACCTTATACGTTGAGTACTTGCTGGGATGTTCTGACATCCCTGAGATTTGCCTTCTCAGGTTTAGAGACAGATTTTCAGGCTGAGCAGGACCGCAGCGACTACCAGGACTTTGCCGGAGATCAGTAACCCGTAGGTTTATTTTCCTTTCAGTTAGTTTTTAGCATATGCGCTTTTATGGGACATTAGGACTTATGTATCTCTTTTGGATCTTGTCTTTATTTCGAATCTATTGTATCAGATCTTTATTTGCATCGATTATCTAGTGGACCCATTTTTAGTATTCTTTGTGGTTTCGTTGCAGCATGATTATCAGTGTTATTCCTTCTGGTATTAGTTTTATTTTTGACAGGTTAAGCTAGACAGTCTCATGTGACTATGAAAGGATCTTTTCTTACCGTAGGTAGCACGGTTGGCCATCGTCGCTCTCCGTATTCCGTATTTTGGAAAGCGGGGCGTGACATGCAACATCCGTCGTAAATTCTAGATCGGTACAGAAGTCCCTCCCGATCTGTCTGTTCTGAAATAGATGCATCGCAGACTGAAATCGAAAAGCTTCCCTGGCATTTCGGCGGCAATCACCCTCGGTGTGCGACGTGGCCGAGGCGATGATGAGCATCGACGATTAGGGGTGCTTCCGGAAAACCTGAGGAACATTCAGCGCATACATTCCCCGGATTTGCGTCCCCAAAAAGGCGTAAACATATTACATGGGAGTGTAGAGCGCAACAAGCCCGGGTCGGCTGGCACTCAGGAAAGTGCATATACTCCTATGAATCCGAGCATATACATGCACCCCCACCGCGTGTTTAATACCCCGCGCCATCTGGGAGGCCATCATGAAAACTTCGGGCCTCATGACAAGCTCGGTAGGCATAGTAAAATAGCACACCCACAGTGCGTTGAAGGCACTCAGAAACGTTTCTCTACTTATCGTCTTATTGGGGCAGAGTTTACACAGTCGCTTCACAAAAAGGGACACCTTCGCTATATATTCCTGGTTTGTAAGTGGTGCATGATCCCCGGTCGTCCAGACAGTTTCGTTCTCGCCGGACAAACCTCCTTTGCGGTTCATCTTGGATCGTCTTTTCCCTTTAGGGGAGGGATCTTCCCGTTGGAAACGGATACATGATACTTAAGAAATCGTCTTTAAGGGTCATCAAGGCCAGATCCAAGAAATACTCAATCCAGAGCTTGAAGCTCAACGCCCTAACCGAATATTGGGAGCTGCCGCATGCGATAGTATAATAGGCATTATACAAATCCACGTAAGAAGGATGGACATAACGCTGATATTCGGGATCCCGCCCAAAGAGAAGCTCCTCGAGGATTGCACTCGTCATATATCTCCCCAGTGATTGACAATCCGAAGCAATCCCGAACATTCATCGGGGTAATGCCATTCTCGTCCATGGAGGAATATGGCGTATTGGTGCTAGTATCGAAATTCTCAGGAAAAGCCCTCAAATAATCCGCGACAGGGGTATAAGAAAAGATGGAGCAGTAGCTCGCCTTGTAGATGCTAGCCGAGTGAAGCTTCTCATACTCGAAATGCAGGACATGCTTGGCCCACTCCGTATATCCTGGAAGGAAGATAGAATCGTTGTAGAACTTGAAAGTCAAAGGCCAACGCTCCCGTATCTCGCTCACAATGAGGTTTCCTAGTAGCCTTGGATATGAAAGCGGCTCGTGTATCATAAGGAGCTATCACCTAGAAATAGTCCTTATAATCTCGACGTTGCAGCAAGATGCCGTTATCATCAATGCTGGCAGTGTAAAATTTCACTTCAAGGCATAGGTCGGGTAAGTGCTTGAAAAGACGATCCCCGACGGCGATACAACCTCATAGGGATTCAAAATTGGGTGGCGCTCGAAATACCCTCCCCATGTCTATGCCCCACCAATAGAAAGTTGTGCAATTTCGCCCTCTCCTTCAGGTCAGTGGGCTCCACCCTTTGACAATGTTCCTCCAACATAGCTTCATGGGGCACGTGAAGCGGTAAATCGTCATCACGCATCCATAAATACGGGTCCTCGGGGAAAGGAATACCTTTGGACTCTGTAGCGACATTCTCGACACCTGTTCCTCACCACCTGCACCAACTGTAGAGGCAACGTTCTCCGTCTTTTCTTGAGCAATGACCTCTAAAGTCATGGGGGCCTGTTGGATGTCATCGCCAGCAACCGGGCCAACAACGGCCCTTTTATCAGCTTTACCAGGCTTAGACTATACTCCCTTTGTATCTGAGTCCCCAAAATCCTCTTTCGTCTTTCACATCCATAGGAGAGGGACTTCTTGGAAGAGGAGGAAACTTGGGTACCCGTGGAGTAGGAGACGGAAGTTCTTCACCCTGTGTGATTGGCACTTAAGTCTCCATTGGGGCGACCCCATCACCATCCTAAGCAGGGGTGGATTGCTCTCAAGAACAATGTTAATGTCAGTAGCATTATTGTCAGTCGACATTTCAGCTGCACAAGTTCAAAGTTCATGTGTTAATTAGTTACACGCGAGTATGAAGACACAAAAAAACTTCAGCAAAACCCGAAAGCCGACTTAACCAAAAGCAAGAAGGCCTTACAGACACTTAAACCCCCTTTAAAATAGATGGTTTATATGAACTACAGAATATCCCTATAGAGGAACACTTTGCCAAAATTAGCTAGGTGTCCACAAGGATCACAAAAGTGATCCTATAAAGGAACGCTTAGCCAAAATTGGATAGGTGTCCACATGGATCACAAAAGTGATCCTATACAGGAACGCTTAGCCAAAATTGGTTAGGTGTCCACATGGATCACAAAGTGGCCCTATAGGACTTAGCTAGATTTGGATAAGTCTGGAACCCAAGAATTAAGATCCCGACCAAGTAAAAACTCGATCGGGAGGGGTCCTGATAGGCACAGAGGTAAAGACTTTACTGGGAGGCCCTCCCAAGTAGACGGAAGGTCTCCCGAGGCGAAAAGACCCCCTCTCTAGAAATTTCTTTATGAAACTTCAAGAGAAATTTCGACAGAACCTCCTCAAGACTTGTCAATTTTCTTAGGGAAACTCTAGGATAAACCCTAGTTCTTCCCAAAGAATTAAGAAAAAACCTAATTCTAAGTAAGAAATAGCTTGAAGCTATTTCCATGAAACAAGAACAATGAATTCCCCTTGTTCTTAAGATGGCTAGACGAACCTATAGAAGTTCGTCGCCCCTGCAAAAGTCGATCTCCAAAGAGATCGACGGTGGATTGCCGGAGAAAGCTTAAAAAGGCTTCTCTTCTTTCAAAGGAGCCTATCGAGCCCACCTTGATGATAGTGATGGTGGCCAAGGATCTCAAGACAGATCGAAGAAAACGATGATTTTCTAAGTCCTGAATTCTTTGAATTCCGCTCAAAGAAATTTAGAAACTCAATGAGTTTATCTTTCTTCCCTCCTCTATTTAAATAGAAGGGAGGGGAAGAGGGGATCCAGCAAGCCATAGGATCGCTGCCACGTGTATGCACTTGGCCCCCACATACTTTTGCTTAGCCCAGCAAATGCTTGGGCTAGCGGGCCAGAACTAGAAATCCAGTTCTTGCATCTAAATTAGATGCTTTAACAATAATAAGATATGCACAAATCTATGCACATCCATTATTGGGGGGCATTTGTTAGAGTTAAAATCTGAACTCCCAAGATTTATGAATACCAATAAATATTCTAATCAAAATTTGATCTGTTTAAAAACATAAAAATAAGACTTAGTGGAAATGAACAAGTTAAAAACTTGTTCAAAAACAAGTGGGACCCCTATCTTGGGCAACCCTTTTAAAACAACTCAAAAATGAGTTGTTTTGAGTATCCCTCATCAAGATGCCTCTTCCTCTAAATAAGGTGTCCCGACGTGTCTGTCTTCTAAGCTAGCTCTGGGACCCCTTCATTCGAATAGGGTTTGCCCTATTCTTCAAGAGATAGCGGGGGGATTTCCACCCCTCCATTTCCCTGATATACAGGGAGTAGTTGTGCACTACTCCCCACTCAGATGGGTATAAATACCTCCTGTGAGCAACTGATCAAAGGATCGAATCCTTTTGCCTCGAAACCATAGAACTTTGATTAAAGATCTAAACAGAAGAACAAATAGAGAAAGAAGAAGGTTAGATATAGGAATGGGATAACCTTATTCCTCCACTCTTCTTTCTATCTCTTACCCTTTATCACTCTCTGATCTGAGAAAGGTTCATGAAAACTTATACGAGTTTTAGCCTCAACCAAAGACCTTGGAAGTTATGGCCATGGCCTCCTTCATGAAGAAGACTTAGAACACAAATGTGTTTTTGACCAATATGAATAGAACTTGGAATATGGGCTACTCCATGTTCTTCATATTTCTGAAATAGGCCATCATATTTCTTAATATATAAACACAAATAGATAAAACTGTTTCTAGAAGGACATGGATCAAAATCTTATGTCCTTGTTCAGATACAAGTGAGACACAAAAATGTGTCTCAAAATACATTTATGAATAAGAAACACCTATTCATCACTGATAGATGAAAAGCATGTCCTTAAAGCATCTATGAATAGGAAAATCCTATTTATAAGATATGAAAATTATGTCTTCTGACATGTGAATAGGAAAATCCTATTCACTTTCCATAACTGGATATATGTCTATAACAAACATATATGAATGGAATATTCCATTCATGTTTGGAGACATGAAAACTGTCTTCAAGACAACAATGTTCTTTTCAGTGACCGTCATAGTGCTATTCATCTTGCAAAGAATCCAATATTTCATTTAAGAACAAAGCACATCCAGTTAAGGTATTATTTTATTCGTGAGCTTGTAGATAGTGGAACATTGTCATTAGAGAAGATTCTTCGATCAAAGAACCCGGCATATATATTTACCAAGGTTGTCACTATTGAAAAACTGAGGTCATGCAATGCCTTAGTTGGCCTTCACGGTTAGTGATGAGGAGGCACCGTGTTAGGAAGCATTTTGGGGTTATGAGAAAGAAACAAGATTACGGTAAAAATTCTTGACTTGATTTGCCTAATAGATTGTTGAAGTCCAGGACAACGAAAACAAAATTTCAAGGTTTCAAGAAAATGTCGAGATTTACTAGTAATCAAGTCAAGGTGGAAATTGTTGAAAATGACTTAAAACTATTGAGCAGCCCATATAATATAGCAAGCGGGTCCAACCCACAAATAGGTGACGCATGCGCTGACGCACGTGTCAACCCACGTGGTCGGCACCGCAGGGCGGCACTATATGCAGGGAGCATGAGGGCCCATGCACGCGGGAATGCACCGCTGTGGTTTTGACCACGTGGGGAGAGGCCAAATGCATGAATATGCATTTAATGAGGTGTCGAATGAGTATTATGAAATGGATGTAGTATGAAAAGGGAGACAAATGCATGTGTGCATTTAATAAAGAGGTTGGATTTTAGTGAATGAGCCTTGCCTATTAAAGACGGTGTTGCATTTATTCATAGAATAGAAAATTAAGTTGTGAAGCATCAGATTTCATTTTCCAGAGAATTTGTGTGGGAAAATACAGAGAGAGTGTTGAAGAATTTGTAATCTTGTATCTTGTAAAGAAAGAAAAAAGAAAACCTAATACGGAAAGTGTGGATTAGGCAAATTGCTGAACCACTATAAATCCCGTGTTTCCATTTTATTTGTGTGATTATTTCTTTTATTCTTCGTTTTTCTCGCATATTCGATAGATCAATTTCCAACACTGAATACCACACATCTCTCTTATTCTGCAAGCTCATCATCTCGATCTCCTCCTCTGCAACAGATAAACGATTATCGCTCCGCCCGTCATTAAAACTCTCCTCTGTGTTTTCTTTCTCTTTCTTCCTCCCCTACCTGATGCCGTACTTGTGACCAAAACGCAATGTTTTATTCAATACCATTAGCCACATGCATAATCGAGCTTTTAACATTATTAAAAATTCTGTTATTTTTCTCAGCCTAAATTCCCCAACAAACTGCTGACTCAACTATGTCCCAAACCCCAACATACCATATATTGCACACGAAAAGATTCCTGCTAAGGGTTATTCTGGCTTCATTAGGGACAGAAAGCGCTAACGCAGATCCTTTGATTGGAACTATCCTGTGAAAATTTGTTCTAGGTATGCCCAAAGTCTTGTCGATGTTCATGTATAGTTAAATTTCATGTTCCTATTTGTTTACTCTTAGGGATATTGATAGGACTACAGATATTGTTGTTTGGACATTAAACATGATATCTGTATTTAATAAAACACATATGTCGGAGTCAGTCAGATAATACTAACAATTAATAACTGTAGAAGGGAAGTTGTTTGTTCTTTAATTTTAATTCCTTTTGACATAAAAACCCATGAAAAATCATGTGAGAATGGTATTTAGTTGTACGCATTAGAATGTATTTATAGTGAACTAGGAGGTGCATCTGGATATTTTGGTTGTCTTCTGAAAATTGGATTCTGGTATGATATTTGCGAGATGTTACTTTTCCATACATTCTAGATGGACAAATAATGAATATTTATATTTATCAAAGCAGTACTTGTATTAGGTTGCATCGCTATGTCCTATTACGCCTGAGAACACATGCCAGGCCACTTTCACAGAATTAGAGTTTTATCCTTTTGTAATGGGTGTTCTCTCCATAGCCATTACAATACTAGCCTTTTCCTAAGCAAATTACCATGAAAAATTTGTGAAAGTTTTATGAGCAGTCGTGAGCTGCCAACCTCCCTTAATTAGTGCCAAATTTTTGGCGATGAAACTATAGGCAAGAGAGAGGCTTCCTATAATTTTAGATTGTCAATTGGGGTCCTCCAAAATATGGAAAAACAAGTTTAGAAGAAGAGGAATTTGATGGATTTGTAAAACTCAAAGGCATATAAAAACGCAATAGCAAAGTAGACACATATCCACATAAATATAACTCTATCTATAGCACAAATTTCCTATTTTAACCCCTCAAACCGGTTGGCTGTATAGTGCATCCATACTTGCCAGGTCCTTATTTTGAGTTTAACGTAACTTGTCATCACGCGTAAGTTTTTCATTAGAGCACATAGGAATTGTGATGGGGAACAAGGAGGAAAGAACAAAGGAGAAAATGGTAGAGCCGATTCTTAAATTACAATTTAATCAAATTTATCTCATAAGTCAAATCCATCCTTCTTTGATTATGTGGGTAGTATTTATAAGGAAAGCTAGAAAAAGAAAGAATCGTTACAAAATTTAACTTAAATAAATATGAAGTCCAACTTGATTTAAAACCCGTATGAAACATAATTTCAACTCAACTTAAACTCATATCGAAATAAAAAATCCAACTCAAATCTACCAAATAGTAACTCCTATCTAAATACTCAAGTGGGAAAAAAAGAATAGATAATTACTTGTTCTATAGCTATATGATAACTGATAAATTATGATGAATAGAGTTATGCCTAAATAATGAACCAGATTTCCGTCGATTATACTTGTTCTCTCATGTCTTATATGTGACAAATATAGCAAGATGGAAAAAATGATGTTTGGAGAGCTTACTTGAAAAGGATGAACTATAATGTTTATTCACATTTTTGTAATTTACTATGAGCTCCTTATGGCAATCTAATGGTCTCATATGCTCTAGTTTTCTGTTGAGGGACCTTATTTCCTGAGAAGTTTATATCTATTCCTTAACTGCTCCATAATTATGGTTTTTCCTACTGTTTTTCATCTTGATCCACAGGACATCAGCTATATTTGTGGGTATATACGAACCTATATACGAACCTACCAAACAAAAATTGTTAAAGGTGTTCCCAGAAAATCTTAGCGCTTTGACTCATCTGGTGAGTGAGATCAAATATAATTTATTTTGCACTTGATTCTTTGTTGAGAACTTTATTAACTACATCAGAAATTTTTAACGTTTGCGATTGATGATAATTTATTTGCATTTTTTCATTTTATGTACCATCTTAAAATTTTCATTCATAATAACTAGGCCTTACCCTTCCATGCCTGAACCAGTACTTATTGTGTGGTAGTAGCATCACTTCATTAATTTGTTTATCTAAATGATCAAAATCATATGCAACACAACTTGTTTTAGCAGTCGTTATTTCGTCATTTGTTTTGCTTCTTGTTTTACCGCTATGTGAACTTTCTTGTTAATCAACTGGTTAAATTGGTTTGCTCATTGAGAAAAGATATATGCATTAACCCACCCTATTGTCCTTGAAGAATTGGATGACAGTCGTGGCAGGGCAGCAGTCATGCTGTTGTTGGCTTGGCACAGAATTTTCATGGGTCTGCATTGCATATCATAGGATAACAAATCCTTACATTTCTAAATTCAAAGTCAACATGTTAAGATGACATGACTTTGGCTCTTGTTATATCAGTAAATGCAAAAAGACTACACAGATATATGCTAAAAATCTTTGGAACCGTGTGGTATCCACATTGTGATTTTCAACTTTTTCCCCTAAAAAAATAAAATTAATGTAATGCCAAGTTAAAATAAGAGCATTTTTATTTGGGCCATTCATACCTGACATAAATTCCCACCTTTTTTCCCTTCCATTTTCCGTGGGGTCAGCTGAAAGAAATTGTGTTCCTGGTATTTCTTGGGGGTGCTTACCCTCTTTAGGACCTCCAGCGTTTGAATGTTGGAATAAATGTGAGTTTAAACAAAACAAGATATTTGAGTTTTAAAAGTTGACCAGAAGTTCCCGAGTTCGAGACTTCCGACAGCGCAAGCGCATGGCATAAATTACATCCTGGTGTCTTAGAGCATGTCTAAGTCGGGATACCATACTAGTTCTCTTTAAAATCGTATCGCTATGAAAAAAGCATGTATAAAACACTTGCAAGTGATGAACAAAAGAATATGTAGTTTATTCATTCATTCATTCATGTTTTGTATACAAATTGAATGTAAATTATATTGATATTTACAAAAGAATGTAAAATTACATAGGGCTCTCATTTGGGAGTTGATTATTGGGGTATTTTAGTGTCAACCTGATAATCTTGATGGGCATTGCCCTAATGTGGGGGCCACATCATTTCCTTTGAAATGTAAGCGGCACACTCAAGGTGGGATCCACACCATGTGAGTTTCACTTCTTTTGAAGTGTGGGTGTTACTTCATTTGAAGTATAGACAACACTTCATTGGAAGTGTAGATGAAACACTTCATTTGAATTGCAAATGGGACATCCTAGATGGGGTCCACATCATAGTGTGGGTGGGACACCTTTGGTGGGGTCCACACTTCACTTGAAGTGTAGGTAGGACATCCTAAGTAGGGTCCACACCAAAATAGAGAATTAGATATGTTTCGGTTTAAAGCCTCCCGAAAGACCGGGAGGGGTCCCGTAGGAGCCAAGAAGCCTATTTTGGGCCTCTCGATGGCTACTTCAAGCCATATCAGAAAACTATGTTATAAAGTTTCTTAAAATAAAACTCATTTATTTTGTGTTTCATGCACTTACTGAGAATGTTATCACATTCTCAATAGTTTGTGCAAAATGAACAGATGGATATGTGTTCAAGGATAATAGCATGGTTTTGAGGCCATGTTCATGTGATGAATGCAGTGTTTTTGGCGCTGCATTCACTGAAACAAACATGCTATGTATGCCTGATAAGTGAATAGGGCATTCCTATTCACATGTGGGTTGAGAATATGGTTTTCCTATTTATGAGGGTCTTGAAGAAATAGTTTTCATGTCATGAATGGAATATTCCATTCATGTATGTCTGTTATATACATATATCCGGTTGTGAAAAGCGAATAGGATTTTCCTATTCACATGTCAGAAGCCATGATTTTCATGTCTTATGAATAGGATTTTCCTATTCATAGATGCTCTGAGGGCATGTTTTTCATGTATCAGAGATGAATAGGTGTTTCCTATTCATAAATGTTTTTTGAGACACATTTTTGTCTCACTTGTATATGAACAAGGATAGGGTTTTGATCCATGTCCTTTTAGAAATAGTTTATAGTTTATCTATTTCTGTTTATATGTTGGGAAACATGATGGCTTATTTCAGAAATATAAAGAACATGGAGTAGTCCATGTTCCAAGTTCCGTTTATATTGGTCAGCGACACATTTGTGTTATAAGCCTTCTTCTACATGAAGAAGGCCATGACTTCCAAGGTTTTTGGTTGATGCTGAAAATTTATATAAGTTTTCATGAACCTCTTTCTGATGAGAGAGGGATAGAGGGAAAGAGACAGAGAGAGATAAATGGAGGAATGGGGTTATCCCATTCCTATATCTCACATTCTTCTTTTTTCCTCCGTTTCTTCTTTTTAGATCTTTAATCAAAGTTCTATAGCTTCGAGGCAAAGAGGATTTGATTCTTTGATCAGTTGCTCACATGGGGTATTTATACTCCTCTGAGTGGGGAGTAGTGCGTAACTACTCTCTGGATATCAGGGAAGTGGAGGGGTGGAAATCCCCCAACTATCTCTTGAAAAATAGGTCAAAGCCTATTTGAATGAAGGGGTCCCGGGCTGGCTTAGAAGACGGACGCACCGGGACACCCTATTTAGACGAGAGAGTACCCTGATGAGTGATGCCCAAAACAACTCATTTTCGAGTTTCGAGAGGATTGCCCAAGATAGAGGTCCCACTTGTTTTTGAACAAGTTCTTAACTTGTTCATTTCTACTAATCCTCATTTTTATGTTTTTAACTGAACAAATTTTGATTAGAATACTTATAAGTATTCATAAATCTTGCGAGTTAACATTTGAACTCTAACAAATGCCCCCAACAATGGATGTGCATAGATTTGTGCATATCTTATTATTGTTAAAGCATCTAATTTAGATGCAAGAACTGGATTTCTAGTTCATGCCCGCTAGCCTAAGCATTTGCTGGGCCAAGCAATGGTACATGGGGGCCACGTGCATACATGTGGCAGCGATCCTATGGCTTGCTGGTCGCCTCTTCCCCTCCCTTATTTAAATAGAGAAGGGAAGAAAGAGAAACTCATTGAGTTTCAAATTTTTTTCGAGCAGAATTCAAAGAATTCTAAGGCTTTGAAGATCATCATTTTCTTCGACCAATCTTGAGATCCTTGGCCACCATCACTATCATCAAAGTAGGCTCGACAGACTCTTTTGAATGAAGAGAAGCCTTTTAGGCTTCTCTGGCAACCCACCGTTGATCTCTTTGGAGAACGACTTTTGCAGGGGCGACGAACCTCTATGGATTCGTCTTGCCATCTTAAGAACAAGGGAATTCCTTCTTGTTTCATGGAAATAGCTACAAGCTATTTCTTACTTGGAATTAGGGTTTTGACTAATTTTTTGGGAAGAACTAGGGTTTATCTTCGTTTTTCCCTTGGAAAATCGACATGTCCTGAGGGGTTCTGTCGAAATTTCCTTTGAAATTTCATAAAGAAATTTCTAAAGGGGGACTTTTCACCTCGGGAGACCTTCCGTCTACTTGGGAGGGCCCCCGGTAGAGGATTTACCTCTGTACCTATCAAGACTCCTCCCGACCGAGTCTTTACTTGGTCGGGAACTTAATTCTTGGGTTGCAGAGTTAACCAAATTTGGCTAAGTCCTATATGGCCATTTTGTGATATAACCAATTTTGGCTAAGCGTTCCTATACAGGATCACCTAGCCAATTTTGGCTAAGTGTTCCTATATAGGATTACTTTGTGATCCTTATGGACACTTTAGCTAATTTTGGCAAAGTGTTCCTATATAGGGATATTTTGTAGTTCATATAAACCATCTCTTTTTAAAGGGGTTTAAGTGTCTGTGAGGCCTTCTTGCTTTTGCTTAAGTCAGCTTTCGGGTTTTGCTGAAGTTCTTTTGCGTGTCTTCATACTCGCGTGTAACTTATTAACACATGAACTTTAAACTTGTGCAGCTAAAATGTCGACTGACAATAATGCTGCTGACATTAACGTTGCTCCTGAGAGCAATCCACCCCTTGCTTAGGGTGGTGATGGGGTCGCCTCGATGGAGACTTAAGTGCCAATCACACAGGGTGAAGAACTTCCGTCTCCAACTCCATGGGTACCCGAGCCTTCTCTTCCTAGAAGTCCCTCTCCTGTGGATGTGAAAGAGGAACGAGTGGATCCTGGGGACTCAGATACAAAGGGAATCCAGTCTGAGGCTGGTAAAGCTGATAAAGGGGCCGGTGCTGGTCCGGTTGCTGGCGGCGATGCCCAACAAGCCCCCATGACTTTAGAGACCGTTGCTCAGGAAGAGAGGACAGAGAACGTTGCCTTTACAAATGGTGCTGGTGGTGAGGAGCAGGTTCCACGAGTGTCGAGATTGTCGCTACGGAGTCCGAGGATATTCCTCTCCCTGAGGACTCGTATTTATGGGTGCGTGGTGACGATTTACCGCTTCATGAGCCCCATGAGGCTATGCTGGAGGAACATTGTTGAAGGGCGGAGCCCATTGACCTGAAGGGGAGGGGGGCGAAATTGAACAACTTTCAGTTGGTGGGGCGTGGACATAGGGAGAGTATTTCGAGCACCACCCAATTTTGAAGCCTTATGAGGTGCGGATCGCTGACGGGATCATCTTTTTAAGCACTTGTCCGACCTATGCCTTGAAGTGAAACTTTACACAACCACGGTTGATGATAACGACGTCTTGCTGTAACAAGGCCAGGGCATATATCTATGCCTTGAAGAATGATATGCGGTGTATTTGACTATTTTCAATCATATACATGTTTTTTGTTTGTCTTTAACTTAATTGATAACCGATCGATGACTTTCTAATTGCTAAAGAAAACTAAGGTCATACGACTAATTCAAGGCCAGGGCATACTGATGGTAATTGATTTACTTGATACTTTTACAATTGCAATTTTTAACTTACTCTCAAGTCTCAACCTACAAATGTTTTGATCCATAAATTGTTTATTTTTCCTAATCAACAAGCCTAACCAAACAGGTATTGTAAAAAATAAGACATGTTTACAACATATCAATTAGCGCCCGCACAAAATTAAATGGATTTTGTTCCTCCATGCCGACTGATGCAAATAGCTTCAGGTGTTGCACCTTGGCGTTGGTCGAGTTACTTTTATATGCATCTACAAAACCAAATAACATGCTCAATGGAAACCGTATAATATAAATTTCAATTTGCGTCGATAAATATATAGCTTAATTCTAAATGTAAAATACAACACAAAAACTCGAAGTAAATCACTTGTTAATGACAATTAAAACATACCCATTTTTAATTTTTTCTTATTATTTTCCTAACATATTTCCAAACTTACAATGTATCGAAAAAACCAACTTTTTGCAATTAGGAATTTATAAGGAAAATACCTCGTGAAACTGAGGGAGAATTTGCATTGCCCACAGAAAGTAGGGGAGGACTCATCTAGATGTAAAAATTTCTCTTGCCTGCAAAAAAGAGAACGAAGAATATGGCATTAATTATGGAGAAATGTGGGAAAAAATTGAATTTTGCAAAGAAAAATCAAATAATTACGGATTTTGCTGGAGCAAGAGTGGTGGGGAAAAGTGTTATGCAAAGAATTGGAGAGGGTTTTAAGAAGAGGATGAGAGCCGTACAAACACCTACCGGTAAGCTTACCTCCACGTAAAGAGAGAATAAGGCAAACACGCTCGATTTGGACTAAATCGCTTAAAAGTCACATGACTCTTTCTATTTTTTTCTTTCTTATAATAATTCAGTGATGCAGCGTGTTAAAAGTAGAGATGAAAAGGAAACGAATAAAACACAATTTCTAAACTTCTACATGATTTATTGTCCAAAAATATATCTATATGACTTCTTTTAATATAAATTGAAATTCGATGTGGCATCTGAAATTGATCCATGGCTTCAAAAAAGGGTGTGTTATGCAAGCAAAGATATTTGTAAAATTACACAATTGGTTGATAAATTACTAACTTTTAATATATATTTTTGCATGTGTCAAAATACAAGTATGATATGGTGACCAGGGGCCGTGGGCACTAGAGCTCAGCAGCATGGGCACGCTCCCTAATGAGATTTTACGGAAAAGTATTTGTCGCGTCCCGCTTCCCAAAAGTCAACAGCAGACATGTGACGAGATCCACGACGTATTTATACTGAGAAGGGGGCCTTCTCGAAATAAATACATTAAGCGTATCATAAGCAATATATAGTATAACAAGAATTAAACGAGAGAATAAAATCCAGCTACATTATTACATTTCAAGTTCCACAATATTCAAAAAAATTGACAAGTCTGAAAATCAAATACAACGAAAATTGAAATAAAAGAAGCCCGAACAAATAGGGACATTGAAAAGTGATGTCTAATATGCCGCTAGAAATTCGTTTAAGAAGACAACTGCGAAAGGTCCTCCTCAGTCGGCTCAATCTCTTCTGTCCTTAAGCCCCTTAACGAACATTCCTAAAAAAAGAAAGAAACAATGGAATGTCCCCAGAGATCTTGCATTCGGTAAGTCCCCGATTTAAAAGTATAATTGTAAAAAGTAATAAACAAGAAGTATATAAATAGATAGGAAAAGTATAATGCAGTTAACAAGCATGATATGCCAATTAAACAAGGCAAACTATATAATTATGGCAGTTCTACGGTTACGTGTTTTGTTGTAGTACAATAATGAAAATATGCATGTATATGAGAGTAGTCCGTCAAATCTGTTGGGCAATCGGTGTTAGGGTCACAACACTTGTGGACCGGACGGAAACATATAACTAAAAGTCTAGAAGACTTAGCACTAATTGCACATCCAAAATCATTCATTTACTAATAATATGCAAAAAAAAACAAGAGAACAAGAGGGGATTAGGGGGCTACAAGCTTTCTAGCGGAAGAATCAAGCTACGCTCCATCGGCTTCCGGATGAAGCTTGGTGGCCGAGCGCCTCGCCAAATATGATCCACGGTGAAACTACCCAACCTAAGCTCCCACTTCACTAGCAAACACTTTGATGGTGAAGCAACTAGCTCAATTGCTTTGCTAATACATAGAGGTAGTGGATGAGGTGAAAGATACTCTTTTCTCTCTTTTCTTCATCTCCAAATTTGAAGAGAGGAAGAAGATGAATAATGAAACTTTTTATTATGCCAGCCCTTCTCGAGTGTGTTGTCATGCAAAGGGGAGTTAGGCCCCACCTCCTCACATGGCATTCTTTTTGTCATCAAATGACCAAAAAGAAATAGTTGTATCAAATACAAATAAAAACATGTATCCATACACATACAAACAGTATCATATACATGTAAAGGGGGAGAGTGAGTATGAGTATATGTATTCATATACATATACATATTATGTATTACATACATAATAATCCATTAGTATCATATACTAATGTGAGAGTGAGAGAGTGTATCATGTACACAAACATATTGTGTATCATATACATAATAATACATTAGTATCATATACTAATAAGAGAGAGTGTATCATATACCCTATTCCAGATACCATATCACATATATGGATATTGAGTTAACACTTGACTTAATAAGCCGACTTATGAATAAGCCGGCTAGTATTATCAAACGTCCGATTAAATCACGCATATCACATACACGTATTTAATTGAACTTCTACACGTATCACCATACACACGTCCATCATCATTTTGCCTGGGCAGGCACTTTCGTTGTAGGAATCTAAAGGACTTGACAATACGTTGGCAGTAGTTTAAACATGATCATATCCGATTGAATTTGAAACACTTTCAGATCAATTTCCTCACGGGTTAACCCACAAGCTCATCAGCGGTACTAGCTGCACGTAATGGCTATCCAGATATTAATCAAGAGATAGGTCGACGAGCTATAAGCGACGAATATCATACAGTCCGGTCTCTTCGTCAAAGAGTATCGCATACCGGGTCTGAGGGTGGAAACTGTCAGATCCCCAATAACCCAATAAGTCAAGAAGACATCAAACTCATAACCATATGAGATACAACTGATAAAACTTACCAGTTTATCTCAACCGCCTCGGTCAGGACTTCTGGTTATAGTCTGTCCTGCACTGTGCGATACCGACTCCCTATACCGGGAGAGACGAATCCCTTCGACTGCTCACTGTTTCTATGTGCTTCGGGGCTATACCCAACTAAAACCTGTTTGCATGACTCTTTAAAGTCGTGATAGGGTAGTAATCAAAGTATAATGAGAACACACAAGACACTATGGCGATCTCAGGTCAAGGGACTACCGTGTACTATCGTCACTAGAGAATTGCTATCTGACAATAGGTATAATACCATTTAGGAGTTCTCGGCGAGTCCGTTCAGTGTACATATCCTCCAATGAGCACATGTATTCAATCTCAGTGTTAAACACCAATAACTGTGAGACCAGCCATCGCCCCGGTCGGGGTCAAGAAACATATACACTAGTCTATTTTGGAGTACTAATGCCCTGTCTCGATACTCCCACGACTAGGAACATTTAAGGATGTGCTTATAGATTACTCAAGCTCCATTAATATGACTCCTATCATAATCCCGATAGTCAAGCAAAGATCCTATGGGCTTTAACATGTATTAGCGATACGTAATAGCAAGTAAAATATACACATGAAAATAAAGACAAACCAGATAGCACATTATCATGTCGATCAAAAATGTTCTATCCATAAAGGTTCTGTACAATTACAATAATTGCCTTCAGGGCACCTATATCTAACAAAACCCACGGAACAACGGCACACGAAATTTATGTTAGTGAATTTTAGTGGACTCTCATGCCACGACATATGTTCATTACCAAACTATCTCTTTCCCCCGTGAATGTTAAGTTATAAAGTTCGACATAAACCCTCTACGAATCCATGAATACATTGGAGTGTTGCAAGTTCATGTCAAGTTCATGTGTTCAATAACACATGGTATTTGTAGCACTTATGCGTTTAAAGGGTCGATCCACAGAGAAGACTACCAGTTTACTTTTTTGCTTCCATCAGATTAAAAATAAAATTATAATATTTATAACTAAAAATTAAAAAGATGATTTTTACCACTTAAAATTAAAAAACAGATTAGATTAATTCAATTTAATGATAAAGGGCATACCTAGGGTGTTGAATCCTCCAAACTAGTTGTAAAGAAAATCTACATAAACCGTGATCTCAAAATTGTACTTTTACAACCGATGTTCGAGCTTTTTTTATTTTTATTTTTGTTGTATTTGATTTTCAGACTCGTTGTCAGTCATTTTGAATAGTGTGGAACTTGAAATGTAATAATGTAGTTATATTTTATTCTCCCGTTTAATTCTTATTATACTATATATTGTTTATGATAGGCTTAATGTATTTATTTCGAGAAGATCCCCTTCTCAGTATAAATACGTTGCGGATCTCGTCATGTGCCAGCCACTAACTTTTGGGAAGCAGAACATGACATACTTTTACGTAAAATCTCATTAGATGCATGTGTCCATACTGCTGAGCTCTAGTGCCTACGGCCACTGGTCACCATATCATACTTGTATTTTGACACATGTGCACATATATATAAAAAGCTAGTAATTTATCAACTAATTCTGTAATTTTACAAATGTCTCTGCTTGCATAACACCCTTTTTTGAAGCCATGGATCAATTTTAGATTCCACATTGAATTTCAATTTATATTAAGAGAAGCCATAGAGATATATTTTTTGGACAATAAATCATGTAAAAGGTTAGAAATTGTGTTTTATTCGTTTCCTTTTCATCTCTACTTTTAACACGCCGCATCATTAAATTATTATTTGAAAGAAAAAATAGAGAAAGTTTTGCGGCTTTTAAGCAATTTAGTCCAAATTAATCGTTTTTAACCTCATTCTCTCTTTACGTGGAGGTAAGCTTACCGGTAGGTGTTTGTACGGCTTTCATCCTCTTAAAATTCTCTCTAATCTCCAGCGCAACCTTTTTCCCCACCGCTCTTGTTCCAGCAAAATTCATAATTATTTGATTTTTCTTTGCGAAATTCGATTTTTGCAAGCATTTCTCCATAATTAATGCCATCATCTTCTTCGTTCTCTTTTTTGCAGGCAAGAGAAATTTTTGCATCTAGATGAGTCCTCCCCTTCTTTCTATGGGCAATGCAAATTCTCACACAGTTTCACCGGGTATTTTCCTTATAAATTTCCCAATTGCAAAAGTTTAGGGTTTTTTCGATACGATGGAAGTTTGGAGATATGTTAAAGGAAAATAATAAGAAAAAATTAAAAATGGGTATGTTTTAATTATCTTTAACAAGTGATTTACTTCGAGTTTTTGTGTCGTATTTTACATTTAGAATTAGGCTATATATTTATCAACGCAAATTGAAATTTATATTATATGGTTTCCATTAAGCATGTTATTTGGTTTTGTAGATGAATATAGAAGTAAGTCGACCAACGCCAAGGTGGAACCCCTAAAGCCATTTGCATCAGTCGGCATGGAGGAACAAAATCCATTTAATTTTGTGCGGGCGCTAATTGGTATGTTGTAGACATGACCAATTTTTACAATACCAGGTAGGTTAGGCTTGTTGATTTGGAAAAATAAACAATTTGTGGAGTAGAACATTTGTAGGTTGAGACTTGAGAGTAAGTTAAAAATTGCAGTTGTAAAAGTATTAAGTAAATCAATTACCATCAGTATGCTTGGCCTTGAATTAGTCGTATGACCTTAATTTTCCTCAGCAATTAGAAAGTCATCGATCAGTTATGAATTAAGTTAAGACAAACATAAAACATGTATATGATTGAAAATAGGCAAATTCACTGCATATCATTCTTAATTAGTTGGATTATAAAAATTGGTTTTAACTTTTAAGAAATTTGAGAATGCATTTCGTTTTGCTCTTGGCTCTATCCGTGCCTTGCACTTTACCATAATTTCTTTGCGGCAAAGTTATCATCTTTCCCCTTCTCGACCCAATTTCCCCCGCATGTGTAGGAGAATATCAATAATGTCAACTTGAAATTTAGGATTATGGCATTTTCCATGGCATTATTTTTATGAAGAGACAGTTGATGTCAGATTGATATATATAGTCCTAAAATTTTGTCAAAATCATCTTGCTTCATAGTTGAACACTCGAACTCATAGTAGCGGGATAACACAACGGTCGTGATGATCTAGTTTTATGAAATCAAGTAAATTTCACCATAGAATAGAAGAGGGAACAAAAAAAAGTTCACAAGAGGGATGATGAACTTTGTTCCAATGGAATATAAGCATGCTAGGTGCAGTGGTATGCAAGGTTCGAGGTTTCGGCTGAAACCACCGATACGTAGTGGTTTCATATCGGTTTCGGTGGAGTCCGATACGAAATCTAAAACTGATACGAAACCAACCATACAATATCGTTTCGGCTGAAACCTGTAAAAATTTATTTTTTTAATACCATTTTTACTGTCACTGTGATCATTGTAGGAATACGTTGTTAGAAAACCACAAAGAAGTGAACCCAAACCTTATATTAATACTTATCTAAGTACACTTTCAATATATTTTGCATAATGGATAGATTTTTAAACACTAGGATCATTGTCTTGTAATATAGAACCATAAATTTAAGTATTTAATATATCAACACTTATGTATATTGTATTACCGTCAAAACCAAAACTCGAACCGAGATTAGCGAAAAAACCCAGCGAAACTAATAAAATTATAAGAGACCGAAACCGAGTTCTTGAACCTTGGTGGTATGCCAATTGTGAAGAGTGCCAAATTTATCTTCTTTTTGTACTTGGGTGGATATGGATATTATAGGATACTGATCCAAAACCAGCATATTTAGAGCCCTCTAATTTTTTTGACGGATTCTTATGTTAATAGAAACTTAATAGTCTTAGTTGAGTTCACTAGAATTTCAAGGAGCAGGCTGTGTTCTTTGGGATTTCTTTAAAGATGCGCCCAAAATACCAGGCAAACACATTCCCGGGACATGTCGGAATTCTTCGTGATACACTGTCTGTAATCTGTATTTAAAAGTAATAAGGACAATAGATTATGTGCTAAAAGTAGAGAGCAGCGCCAATTCATGGGAAAGTCTCTGATCGGAAACTAGCACCAAACCAAAGCAAACTGCCAATCACTATTTTTAGTTTAATATTGTTTTAATGGAAAACATAGCAGAATGCAAGACTGTAAATTGTGGTGGTTTGAGTGGCATTGCTAATGGTGCAACAAAACAGGTTTCATGAGGGCTTAGGTTTTGAGATCTGTGGGGGTACCATGTCATCTGAATGTTTTTTGATAATTTTCTGAATAGATTGAACATGACCTTTAATCGGATAAAAGTTATCTGGTAATATGGCAATGATATGTTTTCTTTTTATATTGTAATGTGGGGTTCCTTGTCATATGAGAGTTTCTCTCCTATATTGGTCGAAAAGTCAACCTACTACAACTTTTCTGATAATCAGCACTGCCAATCTTGATCTTCATGGCCCAAAGCATGTGTGCACGAATTTCTATGTGATTTTCATACTCTTCGATCTTTGATTGGGTTATAGAAAATTTTATGTCATTGTTTAACTGTTAAATTTGTGACCCTCTAATGCAAGTGCAAGAAGTATTGAAATCAAATGTTTTTTTTGTGTGTGCATACCCTTAAACATGCGGATCAAGATGTATGGTGTTCATCATTAAAATAGTTGATAAATTGCTGACTCTTGACCGAATATGAAAGAAAAGATTATCCTATGCCTTTGACTCATACATTTCTTTTAATTGTAATCAGTTTCTCCCCCTGTTCTTATCTTTTTCTTGCTTTCTTTTAGATGGTATAATAGCAGGAGGTACTGCTGGTGTTGTCGTTGAAACAGCTCTATATCCTATTGATACAATTAAAACTCGGCTTCAGGCAGGTTATTCTTGCAAAATATATTTACTCACTCCTATGTTATGTTTGACTTTATCTTCTCCATTGCACCATCAATTATCAATAGTCCAGTTTAAATATCTACACCGTATTGTTGTTTAGTTTTTTGTGACTAGATTATCACAGTTCTTGTTTGTAAGTAATACATTAACATGACATATGCCATTGCGTTTTCATTAATTTGAGCCTGTACAAGTCATGTGACTCATGTCTGCATTGAAGCATAAAGGTATTTTAGCTCCAACACTTGGATGTTTGTCACTTCTTTTAGCATGCATGAGAAACAAAGGCAAATGCATTTGTCATTTCATTTTACCACATTCAACGCTTATTAATACATTTTATGATTGAGATATGAATTGTGGTCTCAATTCACACCCTTGACTTTTTTGTGGGTTATGCATACTTTCTTGTATTTTTGTTAAGGTCACTCTTTATATGCATTTCATTTCATTTTTAGGCTGCTCGAGGTGGAAGCAAAATTCAATTGAAAGGCTTGTATGCTGGATTGGCAGGCAACCTTGCTGGGGTCTTACCGTGAGCCTTTCGTCACCAATTTGAAAATTAGTTCTGGATACAATATATAGTTTTCTTTCTAGTAATGTTGTTCCTCCAATTCCCCCCAGAGTATTACTTTGCCTTCTTTGTTAATGCTATAGGTTATATTCGAGTTCCCTTTACATCCTAATTTGTATATATAGTCTTCTTTGTTTATTTAGTTGTTTCTATACATCCTAGATGCTAGAATATATAATCTTCTTTGTTTGTTTAGTTGTTTCTCTACAAAGTACGATTTACATCCTACATTTCCGCACACTTTACCTATTTTCATTGACTCAGGAAGACATTTGATGTAGCTTGCAGTCTTCAGCTACTCTTTCTTCGTTCCCTGCACCTAGTGCATGGGCGCAAGAAGAGATCCTTTTTTAGGGAGACAGATATAATTAGTAGCCTTCTGTCTAATGATCAGCCATCATTCCATTAGCATGGTGATCTGCCCTGATTGCTAAGGGTTTGCTCTTTTCTCTTGCTTCAGATTTGTTGTCGTAGGCTTTTGTGTAACATACCATATATTTTTTTGACCAAAACGGAGGCAGATGCCCCCGCGTTTCATTGAACGAAAATTTTAACGAAACTTACATAAAAAGCCCCCCCCCCCCCCAAACGAAAGAAAAAAAAGAAAAGAAAAAGAAAACCAACAGAAAGATAAAATAAAGCTAGGCCAAAGCCAACACTAACAAACTTCTTTCCAAAAATTAAAAGAACCTCCTCTCACAGCTGAATGTTGAAAATGACTTCAAACTATTGAGCAACCCATATGATATAGCAAGCGGGCCCAACCCACAAATAGATGATGCATGCGCTGAAGCACATGTTAGCCCATGTGGTCGGCACCGCATGACGGCACCGTATGCAGGGAGCATGGGAGTCCATGCATCCGGGAATGCACCGCTGTGGTTTTGACCATGTGGGAAGAGGCCAAATGCATGAATATGCATTTAATGAGGTGTTAAATGGGTATTGTGAAAGGGACGTAATATGAAAATGGAGACAAATGCATGTGTGTATTTAATAAGGAGGTTGGATTTTAGTGAATAGACCTTACCTATTAAAGAGTGTGTTGCACTTATTCGTAGAATAGAAAATTAAATTGTGAAGCATCAGACTTCATTCCCCAGAGAATTTGTGCGAGGGAAAATACAGAGAGTGTTGAAGAATTGGTAATCTTGTATCTTGTAAAGAAAGAAAAAAGAAAACCTAGCACGACAAGTGGATTAGGCAAATTGTTGAACCACTATAAATCCCGTGTTTCCATTTTATTTGTGTGATTATTTCTTTTATTCTTCGCTTTTCTCGCATATTCGATAGATCAATTTCTAACACCGAATACCACACATCTTCCTTATCCTGCAAGCTCATCATCTCGATCTCCCTCCTCTGCAACAGATAAACGATTATCACACCGTCCGTCATTAAAACTCTCCTCTATGTTTGCTTTCGCTTTCTTCCTCCCCTACCACATGTCGTACCTGTGACCAAAACACAATGTTTTATTCAATACCATTAGCCACATGCATAATCGAGCTTTTAACATTATTAAAAATTCTGTTATTTCTCTCGGCCCAAATACCCCAACAAACTGCCGACTCAACTATGTCCCAAACCTGAACATACCATATATTGCACACAAAAAGAATCCTGCTAAGGATTATTCAGTCTTCATCAAGGACAGAAAGCGCTAATGCAGATCCTTTGATTGGAACTATCCTATGAGAATTTGTTCTAGGTATGCCCAAAATCTTGTCGATGTTCATGTATAGTTAAATTTCATGTTCCCATTTGTTTGCTCTTAGGGATATTGATAGGACCATAGTCACAAATTCATGATTCGGGTATAATTCGGCGAGGTCGAAAATTCGGATTCGGAGAACTATTCGGAAAAAATCGGCAGGTATTCGGGAAAGATTCGGCAATGTTCGGGAAATGTTCGGAAAGGATTTCGAGTAAGAAATTAATATATGAGACGCTAGGTTTTGATTTTGTGAATTATTTGCTGTTTTTTCGAATAATTTGTGAATTATACAGCCCGTTCGGCAACGGCGATTAAATCGGAGATTTAATCGGCTGATAAAAAATTCACGAATTATTCGCGAATTCGCCGAATAATTCGTGAATTATGTGACTATGGATAGGACAACAGATATTGTTGTTTGGACATTAAACCCGATATCTGTATTTAATAAAACACATATGTCAGATAATACTAACAGTTAATAACTGTAGAAGGGAAGTAGTTTGTTCTTTAATTTTAATTCCTTTTGACAAAAAAACCCATGAAAAATCATGTGAGAATGGTATTTAGTTGTATGCATTAGAATGTGTTTATAGTGAACTAGGAGGTGCATTTGGATGTTTTGGTTGTCTTCTGAAAATTGGATTCTAGTATGATATTTACCAGATGTTTACTTTTCCATACATTCTAGATGGACAAATAATGAATATTTATATTTATCAAAGCGGTACTTGTATTAGGTTGCATCCCTCTGTCCTTTTGTAATGGGTGTTCTCTCCATACCCATTACAATACTAGCCTTTTCCTAAGCAAATTACAATGAAAAATTTGTGATAGTTTTATGAGCAGTCGTGAGCCGCCAACCTCCCTTAATTAGTGCCAAATTTTTGGCGATGAAACTATAGGCAAGAGAGAGGCTTCCTATAATTTTAGATTGTCAGTTGGGGTCCTCAAAAATATGGAAAAACAAGTTTAGAAGAAGAGGAATTTGATGGATTTGTAATAGTCAAAGGCATATAAAAAGGCAATAGCAAAGTAGACACATTTCCACATAAATATCTCTACTTTAGCACAAATTTCCTATTTTAACCCCTCAATCAGTTGGCTGTATAGTGCATCCATACTTTGCCAGGTCCTTATTTTGAGTTTAACGTAACTTGTCATCATGCTTAAGTTTTTCATTAGAGCACATAGGAATTGTGATGGGGAACAAGGAGGAAAGAACAAAGGAGAAGATGGTAGAGACGATTCTTAAATTACAATTTAATCAAATTAATCTCATAAATCAAATCCATCTTTCTTAGATTACATGGGTAGTATTTATAAGGAACGCTAGAAAAGAAAGAATCGTAACAAAATTTAACTTAAATAAAGATGAAGTCCAACTTGATTTAAAACCCGTATGGAACATAATTTCAACTCTACTTAAACTCATATCAAAATAAAAAATCCAACTCAAATATACCAAATAGTAACTCCTATCTAGATACTTAAGTGGGAAAAAAAGAATAAATAATTACTTGTTCTATAGTTATATGATAACGGATAAATCATGATGAATAGGGTTAAGCCTAAATAATGAACCAGATTTCTGTCTATTATACTTGTTCTCTCATGTCTTATATGTGTAGCAAGATAGAAAAAAGATGTTTGGAGAGCTTACTTGAAAAGGATGAACTGTAATGTTTATTCACATTTTTGTAATTTACTATGAGCTCCTTATGGCAATCTAATGGTCTCATATGCTCTCGTTTTCTGTTGAGGGACCTTATTTCCTGAGAAGTTTATATCTATTCCTTAACTGCTCCGTAATTATGGTTTTTCCTACTGTTTTTCATCTTGATCCACAGGGCATCAGCTATATTTGTGGGTATATACGAACCTACCAAACAAAAATTGTTAAAGGTGTTCCCAGAAAATCTTAGCGCTTTGGCTCATCTGGTGAGTGAGATCAAATATAATTTATTTTGCGCTTGATTCTTTGTTGAGAACTTTATTAACTACATCAGTAATTTTGAATGTTTGCGATTGATGATAATTTATTAGTATTTTATCATTTTATGTACCATCTTAAAATTTTCATTCATAATTACTAAGCCTTACCCTTCCATGCCTGAACCAGTACTTATTGTGTGGTGGTAGCATCTCTTCATTAATTTGTTTATCTAAATGATCAAAATCATATGCAACACAACTTGTTTTAGCAGTCGTTATTTTTGTCATTTGCTCTGCTTCTTCTTGTTAATCAACTGGTTAGATTGGTTTGCTCATTGAGAAAAGATATATGCATTAACCCACCCTAATGTCCCTGAAGAATTGGATGACAGTCGTGGGAGGGTAGCAGTCATGCTGTTGTTGGCTTGGCACAGAATTTTCATGGGTCTGCATTGCATATCATAGGATCACAAATCCTTACATTTCTAAATTCAAAGCCAACATGTTAGGATGACAGGACTTTGGCTCTTGTTATGTCAGTAAATGTATAATATGTATGCTAAAAATCTTTGGAACCGTGTGGTATCCACGTGATTTTCAACTTTTTCCCCTAAAAAAATAAAATTAATGTAATGCCATGTTAAAATAAGAGCATTTCATCACCCGACAGATTCCCACCTTTTTCCCTTCCATTTTCTGTGGGGTCAGCTGGAAGAAATTGTGTTCCCGGTATTTCTTGGGGGTGTTTACCCCTTTTGGGACCTCCATTGTTTGAACGTTAAAATAAAAGTGAGTTCAAACAAAACAAGACATTTGAGTTGTAAAAGTTGATTAGAAGTTCCTGAGTTCGAGGCTTCCGACAGCACAAGCGCATGCCATTAATTGCACCCTACTATCTTAGAGCACACATAAGTAGGGATACCATACTAGTTCGCTTTAAAATCATATCGCCATGAAGAAAGCATGTATAAAACATTTGCAAGTGTTGAACAAAAGAATGCGTATTTTATTCATTCATTCATGTTTTGTATACAAATTGAATGTAAATTACATTGATATTTGCAGAAGAATGTAAAATTACATAGGGCTCTCATGTGAGAGTTGAATAGAAATACTTTGGGGTATTAGTGTCAACCTGATAAACTTGATGGGCACTGTCCTAATGTTGGGGCCAATCATTTCTTTTGAAGTGTAAGTGGGACACCCTAGGTGGGGTCCACACCATATGAGTATCACTTCATTTGAAGTTGGTGTTACTTCATTTGAAGTATAGACAACACTTCATTGGAAGTGTAGATGAAACTCTTCATTTGAATTGCAAATGGGATATTCTAGGTGGGGTCCACATCACAGTATGGGTGGGACACCTTTGGTGGGGTCCACACTTCACTTGAAGTGTAGGTGGGACACCCTAGGTGGGGTCCACACTTATACAAAGAAGCAGTTGTGTTTCTGTTTTAAGGAGGTCTGTTTAAGGCCTCTCGAAGGACCGGGAGGGGTCCCGAAGGAGCCGGGAAGCCTATTTTGGGCCTCCCAATGACTGCTTCAAGCCATATCAGAAAACTCTGTTATAGAGTTTTCTTAAAATAAAATTCATTTATTTTGAGTTTCATGCACTTGCTGAGAATGTTATCACATTCTCAATAGTTTGTGCAAAACGAACACATGGATTTGTGTTCAAGGATAAGAACATGGTTTTGAAGCCATGTTCATGTTGTGAATGTAGTGTTTTTGGTGCATCATTCACTGAAACAGACATACAAAGTATGTCTGATAAGTGAATAAGGTATTCTTATTCACAAGTGGGTTGAGAATATGGTTTTTCTTTTCATGAGGGTCTTAGAGACATAGTTTTCATGTCTTAAGACATGAATGGAATATTCCATTCATATATGTCCGTTATAGACATATATCCAGTTGTGGAAAGTGAATAGGATTTTCTTATCCACATGTCAGAAAACATGATTTTCTTATCCACATGTCAGAAAACATGATTTTCATGTCTTATGAATATGATTTTCCTATTCATAGATGTGCTAAGGACATGTTTTTCATGTAACAAAGATGAATAGGTGTTTCCTATTCATAAATATTTTCTGAGACATATTTTTGTGTCTTGTATCTGAACAAGGACATAGGGTTTTGATCCATGTCTTTCTAGAAATAGTTTTATCTATTTCTGTTTATATGTTAGGAAATATGATGGCCTATTTCATAAATATGAAGAACATGGGGTAGCCCATGTTCCAAGTTTTGTTCATATTGATCAAGAACACATTTGTGTTCTAAGTCTAATTCTTCATGAAGGAGGTCATGGCTTCCAAGGTCTTTGGTTGAGGATGAAAACTTATATAAGTTTTCATGAACCTCTCTTTGATCAAAAAGGGATAGAAGGAAAGAAACAGTGATAAGAGTGGACCAATAGGATTATCTCATTCCTATATCTCACCTTCTTCCTCAGTTTCTTCTTTTTTCAGATTTTTAATCAAAGTTCTATGGCTTCAAGGCAAAAAGGATTCGATCCTTTGATCAGTTGCTCACATAGGGTATTTATACCCCTTTGAGTGAAGATTAGTGCACAACTACTATCTGAATATCAGGGAAATGGAGGGGTGGAAAGCCCCCCATTATCTCCTGAAGAATAAGTCAACCTATTCAAATGAAGGGGTCCCAGAACTGGTTTAGAAAACAATCGCACCGGGACACCCTGTTTACGGGAGGGGGCATCCCGATTTGAGATGCCCAAAACAATTCATTTTTGAGTTGTTTCAAAAGGATTGCCCAAGATAGGGGTCCCACTTGTTTTTGAACAAGTTCTTAACTTGTTCATTTCTACTAAGCCTCATTCTTATGTTTTTAAACTGATCAAATTTTGATTAGAATACTTATTAGTATTCATAAAGTTTGGGAGTTAAGATTTTACTCTAACAAATGCCCCCCAACAATGGATGTGCATAGATTTGTTCGTATCTTATTATCGTTAAAGCATCTAATTTAGATGCAACAACTGTATTTCTAGTTCAGGCTCGCTAGCCCAAGCATTTGTTGGGCCAAGCAAAGGTACGTGGGGGCCACGTGCATACACGGGGCAACGATATATCGCCTCTTTCCCTCCCCTCTTATTTAAATAGAGGAGGAAAGAAAGAGAAACTCATTGAGTTTCTAAATTTCTTCGAGTTGAATTCAAAGAATTCTAGGGTTTCGAAGATCATCGTTTTCTTCAATCTGTCTTGAAACCCTTGGCCACCATCACTATCATCAAGATGGGCTCGATGAACTCCTTTTAACGAAAAGAAGCCTTTTAGGCTTCTCTAGCAACCCACCGCCGATCTCTTTGGAGATCGACTTTTGCAAGGGCGACGATCCTCAATTGGTTCGTCTAGCCATCTTAAGAACAAGGCGAATTCCTTGTTCTTGCTTCATGAAAATAGCTACAAGCTATTTTTTTACTTGGAATTAGGTTTTTTCCTAATTTTTTGGGAAGAACTAGGGTTTATCATAGTTTTTCCCTAGGAAAATCGACAAGTCCTGGGGAGATTCTGTCGAAATTTCCTTTGAAATTTCATAAAGAAATTTCCTCTGAAATTTCATAAAGAAATTTCTAGAGAAGGGGTCTTTTCGTCTCGGGAGACCTTCCGTCTACTTTGAAGGGCCTCCCGGTAAAGGCTTTACCTCTGTGCCTATCAGGACCCCTTCCGGCCGAGTTTTTACTTGGTCGGGATCTTAATTCTTGGGTTCCATACTTAGTCAAATTTGGCTAAGTCTTATAGAACCGCTTTGTGATCCATGTAAACACCTAGCCAATTTTGGCTAAGCGTTCATATATAGGATCACTTTTGTCGGGGTGGTCGAGCCCGTCGCAGGGTCGACTCCCTTTGAACCTGCCGTTGAGGAGGCAACAAAAGATGATGGTTCCGTGACCATGGTCGTATGGGAATATGCTAAAGAGGGTCCTGAGGCTGAAGTGCCAGTTAGGGAAACGACTACGTCCGTGGAAACAGAAGCTGGCGATGAGGCCGACCCGGCTACTCTTCCTCTCAAGACTGTTCGACCACTCATGCCGATCCAGCCCGAAGTTATAACTTGTTTCCTAATACGTGTTCATATCCGTTTTCATTGTCATTGACTTTATTTTACTTATTGTTTCATCCCGTGGATCTTATTGATGAAGTCAACGAGGGCCTAAAAACCGAGATAAATCAACTAATGACGCTTCTTAACAGGCCGGAGATCCCTCTGTATGCCAGAGAGAGTCAGCTGGGGATGATCAACTGCGTTTACACGGGTGGAGACGCCTTCTTGCATCAAGCTGAGTTGTCGGCCCCTAAAGCCTTTGTGGAGTGTGTTAACCCCATCATTACGACTTTTGCTCAGGTCAGCGTCGATATGGCTCAATTTTTGGAGCTAGTCGAAGCGACCCTCGAGAATCTCTGCCGGTTGCGCTGGACTACTCGGATGTGCAAGTTTGATAGCTCTGCTGTTGAGAAGTCTGCCTTCACTACTTCAAAGGCTAAGAGAAAGGCAGCCTTGCTTCTAAAAAAAGGTGATCTCCCAGCTTATGGAGGTTATTGAGACACATTTGCTTGCACGACATATTGTCCAGCAGCGAACAGATGTCGTTGATACCCTCCGGGTTCAACTTGCTGAAGTGGAAGCAAAACTTGTCGATACCGAAGAGCGCATGGATAATCTCGTAGGAACGGAGTTGGACCTAAGGAAAGGGGGCCAAACTTCAACAGGAGACTACGGAGGAGGATGTGGACCACAGTCGCCTCATTCATCGGCTCTCTTCGCGCAAGAAGGTGCTCACTGCCCTAATCATGGCTCGGAAGGAACGCATTCATACTCCAAAATCAGCTCACTATCGTTTTAGAGTAGCTTTCTTGGCCAGGTGGAAGGATAGTTTCGGCTGTCGGTTCGGGTTCTTGATGGATTTCATTAGTATTTCCTATATCCGGCGACGTGTCAGGCTCGGAAGAGTCGACTGCGACCTCTCTTGTCTCGTCAGGGGTATGGACGGTGCAGCGACAGGTGTGAGTTCGTATAAGCTGAATTTGGATATCAGTTCTTAACAATGCATTTGCCAGCAAGATTAAGCGCTGCCTTTGTTGCTTTACTTCTGGATCAGATGGCTCAGAACTGTCCCGTTCCCAGAACTTCTCTTGTGGCTTTTCGTCACATTTCTTCATTCCAAAAATCAGATAGGATGAAGTCACGCGGTATTACTGGGGGAAGGTTTAGCGGCTCCTCTGGCGGGGGGGCTTTCGCTTTCTTTCCCTTATCTTTCTGTGTGCCGGTAGTCAGGGCAGATACTGCCTCCGATGCGTGCACCTTCTTTCGAGGAATCCCGGGCATTCTTTCTAAACTCTTTTGAAGTTTTATGGTTTTCTTCGAAATGACCGCTCCCCAGGTGTCTGTATGGACCTCTGAGATTGCGGATGTGATTAGCTCGCTTTGGCCGCATGTAATTATATAGTGGCTGTGTGCGGCGGGAATGTCAACCTTGAAATTTATCGGCCAAAACGACATTTTCAAGCTTATATTGCTCCTCCACCCAATTTTTGAAGACAACAATTTTCGATAGGGTGAGATATCATACGATGGTACGAGCAGTACTTTGGGTTCTTTTTATTGGCTTCTTCAGATTTTCCGATCTTAAGCAGCTCCATCCCATGCTTCAAAGCAACTCGATGATGTGCTCGGTGGACTCCTTCAAACGATTTTGCCGGTTTAGACGATATTGCCAGTTGAGGGGCTAATTATGTTGAACTCGGATTAGGCAAGCTTTCATTAGTGCCCACTATCAGGGACATAATCTGCTTGGGTTTCTGCTGGCTACGAGGCTTTTGGGTTCGCGCCGGTTTTTTGCATGCATATTTCCTGTAATCTTCGAGCAGTGCAGGACCGACATTTTCTAATTCTGTTATATACTCAAACAACATGGCAAACACTTTGTGTTTTCCAGATAAGAGAAACAGTCGGATTCGACCTGGAATCCTGCTAAACAAAAGTTGCACTGATTGTTCCTCGGGAATTAGAGGATCGCGGCATATGCGAGTGGTTCTCCATCTTTGTCCAAACTCTAGTAGCGTTTCATTCCTCGATGGATTCGGCATGGTGGGCTGGGTAAGCGTTACTTTATGGGTGACGCTACCTCCAAACATGTGTTGAACTTTTTTGCCAACTGGTTGAAGGTGAGTATTGAGCCTGGTTCTAATTCGGCGAATCGTTCGAATGCCATACCATGCAAGCTCTTCAGGAGTTGCCATAGCAGGAGTTTGTCGTTTCTGGCTGAATCACCGCATGACACTTTAAAGAGGGCTAAATGTTGCACAGGGCTTCCGGTTCCGTTATACGTATGGATTGCGATAATGACATACCTTATGGGGTATGACACATCATTGTATTCATCAGGGTACGGTTGGCTGGCTACCGGTACCACTGTTTTCTGGTTCATTCGTTTTATCTGCTCGGCAATTAATCTCTGCAAAGCAGTGACGTCAATGTTAGCAAGGGACGAAGGCTCTACTGTTGAGGTTGACGAGGATGAAGTAGGGGCTGCTACCGTTAGGGTTGTTGTGGGTCCTGAGAGTACCGGCGGCGGACCAGCTTCCCTGGGAGGTGAGACAGTTGCTTCACGCGAGGTAGACGCTGCTTGAAGAGCTGGAGGCGGCTGTTCTTTCCTCGGTGTTGGCATTTCTTGCGAAATCACGGATTGCTCCTTGAGTGGCGCGTGGGTTGCAGAGCCTGCTAGAGTAGGTGGTCGTTGCATACCTTCACTTTGTGGATCCGGTCGCGGTGCCGTCGTTAGGCTTTGCAATTGTGCGAACATGACTTGAATGATATTCGCCATATTGGTCATCTGTCCTCTCAATTCATCGATCTGAGATATCTATCCTTTAAAGAGACGTTTTCGTCAGTATCGTCCCACTCTACGAACAGAGCATTTTCATTGACATGAAGCAGGTTTTTGTCTGTTTCATTGATTTGAGCGATCCTTTCTTGAACCGTGGGGTTAAGGGGATCTACATTTAATGCTCCCTCAAATTGAGGATGACTATCGTGGATTCTTATGCCTGCTGCTGGATCTTTTGGCCGAGAAGGCTGGTGATCGTCCGGATTACTCGTCCCAACTATCCGACAAGTGTGGACAATCGAACAGACTGGAGAGGCCGTCATGGGGTTAGCCGGGCGATCTTTTACTGGGCTTGTGGAAGAAGTCCTTGAAGGGGCTGGGTTTCTTCGCTTGAAATAAACCCTGCTCGTATCCGGCTCTGGAAAACCGGGAATCGGGCTTCACTTATTATAAGTGGGCACATACGCCTCACTGACGAGTTGGTTAAGGATTTTTCTCTTCTTTTGATAGAAGACTTTAGGAGGGACGGTCCTTTGGAGGCTCTTTATCTCTTGGTATGCCCGGTAGGTCTTCTGATTGGCGGTCCCTTGGTTGTGAGAGAGACCCTTGATTCGCCCATTTCGTCTGGGCTGATCTTTTATCTATTGGAGGGAAGAGAACGAATTCTGAATAGTTAGCGTTGCCACCTATCTTTGCTGCGGGATGGGATAAATTCCCTCTTCTCATGCTCTTTTTGCAGCCCTCCTCACATTGCGAGAGGACCAACTCTTGGTGTAAGACGGAGCAGCGAAGCAGCCTGCGTTAAAGACGATGTCATCGTCCTCTCGGAGGTCTCGATGGGCCCCGAGTAATCGAAAGTCTCTTAAATACGGACTTTCGTTTGTTGCCGACACGGGGAGCTAGCACGTCGAGCGGTTGCCCCAGTATACAGTGATGGTATCGTTCAGAATCACCTTTCCATCCCGAACTTGTCGGGTAACCCTTCTGAACTTGTCGGGTAGCCCTCCTGGATGATGAGGGGAAGTTAAGAGTGGCTGGATTGGGGACCGGCATCTTTTCAGGCATGGTCTGTGTTGGCCTGACTGGCCTTTAAGCTGGTGGCGTCGGCTGGTTTCCCTGGTGGCTCATTCTCTTTGGGGACTGGGTGCACCCCTGTCCGACTTTCAGCACCAAAAAGTCATTAATCGTGCCAAAAGGGCATGTTTCAGGTCATATCCGGCAAGGCCTGCAGGGGAGATGACGAACTGGGGATTGGCCCTGGTTATGATGAACTTTGTTCTTGCTATTTTGGCCGCTGCAGCAAGGTCAGCGGATGACGGTGTGCCGTTGTTGTAGGCCATTTGTTAGTCCTGAAAAGGAATAGCCATGGTGGTATTAGAAACCTTGTAGATAGAATGGGTCCCGGTCATAGTGCCTAACCGAACTTCACTATTTTGTGCAAGTATCTTAAAGGTTTTGTGATGTTGATATTATGGCACGCAAGCAGCATCTAGGTCAATGTCCAAACTTAGTGAGCTTTGCTAGTAGGTATATATGTATATGTCCCCATGAAGAAGGTACCGGTCTGCAAGACTAGGTGTCATGGGTTCCATCGACAAGAGGTTCTAGGATGAAACACGTAAAGCGATACAATATCAAAACGGACCAAGGAAAGTCAGTTCCCAGTGGAGTCGCCATTATTGTTTACCCTCTTTAGGACCTCCAGCGTTTGAACATTGAAATAAATGTGAGTTTAAATAAAACAAGATATTTGCGTTTTAAAAGTTGACAAAGATGGTCCTTGGTTCGAGACTTCCGACTGCGCGAGTGCATGCCGTTAATTACACTTTAGTGTCTTAGAGCACATTTAAGACGGGATACTATACTAGTTCGCTTTAAAATCGTATCATTATGAAGAAAGCATGTATAAAACACTTGCAAGTGATGAACAAAAGATTATGTATTTTATTCATTCATTCATATTTTATATACAAATTGAATGTAAATTACATTGATATATGCAAAAGAATGTAAAATTACATAGAGCTCTTATTTGAGAGTTGAATAGAAATACTTAGGGGTATTTTAGTGTTAGCCTGAAAAAGTTGATGAGCACTCCCCTAATGTGCGGGCCACATCATTTCCTTTGAAGTGTAAGTGGGACACCTAGGTGGGGTCCACACCATATGAATATCACTTCATTTATAGTGGGTGTTATTTTATTTGAAGTATAAACAACACTTTATTGGAAGTGTAGGTGAAACACTTCATTTGAAGTGCAAATGGGACGTTCTAGGTGGGGTCCACATCACAGTGTGGGTGGGGCACCTTTGGTGTGATCCACACCACTTCACTTGAATAGGTGGGACACCTTAGGTGCGATCCACACCAAAACAGAAATAGATAATGTTTCTGTTTCATGGAGGCCTGACAGAGAGGGCCCCGAAGCATGTCCTCCCGATGGCTACTTCAAGCCATATCAGAAAACTATGTTATAGAGTTTTCTTAAAATAAAATTCATTTATTTTGAGTTTCATGTACTTACTGAGAACATGTGATAACATTCTTAATGGTTTGTGCAAAATGAACACATGGATTTATGTTCAAGGATAAGAACATGGTTTTGAGGCCATGTTCTATTTTTAATAGCCCCACTCAAAACTATGAATTAAACTAAAAACACCATTCTAGTAAATTTTCATCTACTTGCAGTCAAATCCACAACCATTAGAGGGGTAAAAAGACCAAATTTCCCTTTGAATTGCTAATTTCTTGGTTTAGATAGTCTCTCTCTGCACAATTTGGTTGGAGGGGGAGGAGGAAGGAGAGGAGAGGGCTTGATCAATTGCACCATCCTAAGTTAAGTTAAGAAGAGGAGAGAGAAGAGGAGAGGGTAAAAAACAGATTTAAGTGGCTCAACCCAACCATGCCATTTAACGGACTTATCTAACAGAGTGGGTTATTTAGTTAACGACCAAGTTTTGGATGGTTTTTTTTATACAAATTTCCCTCTTCTCCTTGATGACATCATGACAGGACTTGTGTTTTCAGCTTTCTCACAGCATATTTGAACGAGACAAGTTATCTTCGCTTTCCTTCATTTGTGACGGTGTATCCTGTCTCGTATGCCGTTGTCTCTCTATATAACTATTTGTGTTATATAAATGTATGTAATGTGTTTTCAGCTTTCCCACACCATATTTGAACGAGACTAGTTATCTTCGCTTTCCTTCATTTGTGACATTGTATCCTGTCTCCTATGCCATTGTCTATGTTTCTATATGACTAATTGTGTTATATAAATGCATGTAATCTATTATATAAGTTTATTATAAATGCAGTATGTTTTGCAGAACATGTGAATAATAGGTATAATGTCTTAGCAGCCATGGGTAAAAGATGACTATCATTTGAGTGGTCTTTTGCTTTTCTTTTTGAAATAGCCCGTAAGTCTCATTTGAGTGGTCTTAAATGATTTTATATGATCTCATTGCTTTTAGCTCTTTCTTTCTCTGATCTGCTGGTTAAGCTTGAAATTTGTTTGTCTAAACCAGATATTGTGTGATCTATTGAATTTGAATTTAATTAGAATATTGTTGGATTAGTGTTTGATGGAAATTTTAGACTGCAGGAGCCATTGGAGGTGCTGCATCTTCACTTATTCGTGTCCCGACAGAGGTAAATGAATGAATCCTTTCAAAAAAATTTGGAAATTTCAATCGGTCTACACTCACCGTTGTCATTTTGTAGGTAGTCAAGCAAAGAATGCAGACAGGGCAATTTGCCTCGGCTCCTGATGCTGTTCGCCTGATAGTCACTAAGGAAGGGATCAAAGGTCTATACGCTGTAAGTACTGGAAAATTTCTGTTGAACTCCATGGCACACCCATGTTTTTCTGTTTTAGATTGTGTTTTCGGATTGTCCCTTCACTAATGGAAGAGTCTAATAATACTGCAATTTGCATCATGTCCTTTTATAAATTTGAATGCTGCTGTAAAATATTTGATCCTATTATTGCTGTTAAATATTGTAGGGATATGGTTCTTTTCTGCTGCGTGATTTACCGTTTGATGCGATGCAATTTTGCATCTATGAACAGCTTCGAATAGGGTACAAAATTGCGGTGAGCTCACTATTCTTTCTTTTATTCCAGTGTTCACTTTTTGCATGCTTTATGAATTAATATATTAAGATGCTACTCTCTACATGATTTAGAAAATCCTATTATTCAGAGGACGAAAAAGATGAAATTTATCCATTCAATATTTTCCTTGTTTATTTTCAAATTTTTAGACTAGAAAAGATTGCTGATTCGTCGAGTCCTTGAGTGGTTTGGAGATATTTCTATTGGAACTACTGGGCTTCTTCAGAAACTACATTTGGCTCTTTATCAGCTAGTAGGCACCATCAGAAATTGCATTTAGCCCTTTTCCGTTAATAGGTATCATCAGAAACTGTGTTCGGGCTTTATCAACTAGGGATATTCTCTGGACATTTTCAGTTGTACAAATCTCTCTTCAGGTTGTGTAGGAAAAACCGGGTTCACAATTAAGCTTCAGAAAAAGTTGGGCATGGCAATTTAATGAAACTGTTCTTCGCTTTTATCGTTTTGGTTTCAAAGAGCTGGAACATTTTCTTTTTACATATTATTTGGGACTGTTAAGCAAATAAAAGTATGGCTACTTGCATAGTTGAATTGCTGAATTGCCGGACCCTGGGTTCCCTGCTTTGTAGGAGCTGGGGAGAATTCCTCTAGGCTTATAATCGATGTATTTTCTCTAAGAAAACATAATAAACTATATTTTTAAACCAAAGAAGATCACTGATCATTAGAGAGGTAGAGAAAGGATCACCCTATCCAATCCACTTGAAGCAGATGCTCTAAATCTGGGAACTTTGAGTTTTGGAGAATGGATCAATCATCATCAGAATACAGAAATGGTTTATCTATGACTTTCAATATCTAACCTATTCGTCAAGAAATTAATTTAAAGGTAACCCTTGGAGATACCCCAAGTCCTTCCTAAATGCTTTAGGAACCATAAAAAAGACTCCAAAGTTTTTACAAACACAGTTGTAATTCAATTAATCATAATTTCCAAAGGAATTTCATTTTATATACTGTTCGCCTGAAGAGTATGCCACTGCATTAAGAATTTTTTGTTGCATTTCCATCAATGCTTGGGTCCTTGTTGTGCATGATTTTTCAAATGAAAGTGCATTAGCACCATACGGCAATACGAAAGATCAGGAGAGGAGCAAAAGTGTGATGGTGAAAAAAAATGCAAAGAGAAAAAATGTTAGGATAATGGAAAGGATTAAACGAGTTGTTTGCATCAACATAACTGTTATTAAAAAGTTGCACATGGTTCATAATTATATCTTGTATGCAATCATCCTCACGACCTCGATAAATAGTATGATTAATTTTCTTTTGTAGCCACTGAAGCGTGCACCTAATCTCTGAGCTATGAGCAACCCCTTTATTTCCTTTAGTACGGCATCAATAAAAATTGTATTTGTTACCATTGAATACCGATTAATACCGATTATTTAGAATTGTTTAAGGCACTCCATTGAGGAGATATCAATATTGTCATTTTAAATTAATAGTCCTACCAGTTGGTAGGTCTTGAGTTCAAAAGCTGTATATAAAACCAGCTCTCTTGTCAGGTGAATTTTTTTAGGTTTTCTGTCTTATATGAACTTATCCACATCCTGGAGACACCGGATCCTTAAACTATATTGTTCTCGGTGCTTCTTAATAATCGAACAGATATGTGCTCTTTAAAAGAGGACTTTAGCTGGCACGGGGATTGAATATGAAGTTCATGCTAACCTCTCTTTCTTTTCTCCTTTTTCTTTGCTTGTACAGGCACGCAGAGAGTTAAATGGTGCAGAGACTGCTTTAATTGGTGCTTTTTCTGGTAAGTTTATATTTGATTCCATTGCCATTCTGCGAGACCACTTTTGCTATTCTCCTTAAATTTCTCCATGCTCTTTTGTCGATGCGATTCTTAATATCAAATGCATGCCTTCAGAAGACAGGCAGAAACCTGAATTTACCCGTTCTTTGGATTTCTTCTTGTGCATATTTTTCTTACGTATGCCAGCATGATTAAGTTCTTGCATAAATTGGGTCAAGAAAGCACCTCTTTTTGCTGAAACGAATTTTATTATATTGTGTCATCCTTCCCCTGTAGGTGCTATAACTGGAGCTTTGACAACGCCCCTCGATGTGCTAAAAACAAGACTAATGGTTCAGGTATAATTATCTGTTCTTATCCTTCTCCTGATTTACGAAGCCTTGATAGCTCAATGCATCCTTTGTATCTCGATCACGTCGTTACAGGGTTCGGGAAATCAATACAATGGGCTTATCAGTTGTGCTCAAACTATTGTCAGAGAAGAAGGCCCTGCTGCTCTTTTGAAGGTTCGATTTTTTTGTTCTTTCTTTTTACCTTTTCCTTTCCTTTCTTTTCTTTTCTATTCTTTTCTTTCTTTCTTTCTTTCTTTTTGCATTTTCCTTGAACCACTGAGGCACTAATAACTTATATTCCATTCAGTTGCCAGAATCACAAAAGTTGGCGCAGCACGCAAACTCATTGTCATCATTGTCTAAATGTGTTTCACTAGGAAGCAAAGCTCCCTCGCCTTTTTTTTCCCTTTCTATTTTTAAATAAGAAAAATGGATAGTGTCAAAGTGACCCTAGCCAAATGTAAGAAAACATTGGAAACAAAAATAAAATCGTTGCATAATTCTAGTTAGAGAATTAAACAGTAAATGTCTTTAGATAATTCACCCTCTTAAAGTAGTAGCAGCTACGGTATAATTTGTGCAACGAATTCAGGACATGTATTGAGAATGTTCGTCTTCTGAAAACACTTAACCAAAAACATTGATTTTAAAGATTTGACAAATGTTTTCGATTGATATAAACCATCTCTTAATTGGTGCCAGAATCCTGATCGAGGACAAGAGATGAGCTTGCAGAAATCATAAATGGCCAGTTGGCATCCCTAAAAAGTTTCTATGTTTGAAAAAAATCCAAATGAATGGAAAAGATGATAGATCAACTCTCAAGGCAACCCATTCAGATGCATGCCTCGTTAATTATCCAAGAGCTAATTAAACGTATATTATATCAGGTTCCTCGATAATAATAATGGCATGTAAAGCTTTCTGTGTTTTGGTTTGTTACAGGGTCTTGGGCCGAGAGTGCTCTGGATAGGCATTGGCGGCTCAATTTTCTTTGGTGTTCTTGAAAAAACGAAGCAACTTCTTTCTGAGTACCATTCTACCAAAAGCTTGGAATCCGAACATCTTAAAGAGAAGTAATTCTTGGAACAAGTTTGTCAGGCCTTTCACTGGGCATGGGCATCAATTGGATTTTCTAATTGCATAGAAGAAGCTGGATTTTTCTAATTGCATCGATCGAATTTTCCGTTCAAGTCTGTAATTATTTATTCATGTCATGCAATACCTAATCTATGCCATTTTCCATGGTTTCAATTTCATTTAACTTGCTCGATGGTATGACTTGTGAGCAATAAGTTGATGATTATTTTCCCCATAAGAAATATATTTATGATCATCTACATTTTCAATAAAACTTAATGTAAAGTTTATTTGAGCTTCAGTTTTCTGTGATACCAAATTATCTTGTTTGGCAAAACACTGGAATTAATGGTGAAGTAGCTACAATCATGGATGTGCAACTCTTAGAACTAAAGATGGAGGGTGGTTCAGTAGCAATAATGAAGTTAGTTTATGGGAGTTTACTGTAATTTTAGTTGTGCTGAGCCACTATATAATCATCAGATCATGACTAGAATCATGCATGCAGTATTCATAGTTCAACAGCGAAATCTCCATTATTTAATGATCTGATAATAACATTAATAATCCTTGGGTACCTACAAAATTAATAGATTGTATACCCTAAGCAGCAAGGTTTCGTGGTGTAGTTGGTTATCACGTCAGTTTAACACACTGAAGGTCTCCAGTTCGAGCCTGGACGAAGCCAATGGATAATTTTTGGTCCTTTTTGGTCGGGGATAGCAAGCTCTTAGGGCTCAGGTTTGGTGCCACCTAGGAGAGAAAAATGTTGCTGCTATCACCTTTCGATATATCTATAACATTTCGTATGAACCAAAAAAGGTTTCTTTCTGAAAGTTAAAGCATAAATGATACATCCCTAAAAATAAATCACAAATAACCTGTAGAACTTTGTTTTATCGATAAATGAAAGTGGCTATAATTTTCTTGACATCTAAAGAGCAAAGAGTAGCTATACAATTTTCCTGCACAACATATTCAAATACTTGGTGTGGAGACCACACGGTTAAGTGTGCACCAATTGATTTTATGAATGTTGTATAGAAAAAGGCTGTGTAAGAAGGCTGTTCCCTTTTCAAAATGGAAAATGTTACTCAATTCCATACGAAAAGTTTTTCTACCAGTCTTTTTAGAGTCGGTATAGCCCATTGGTGAGCTGACTAAAGAAACTTGGTTAAACAGACTTGGAGTCCCTGCTGAAGAAATAAAATAGCACCCTTGCTATTATGCAATCTTGGCCATATATCACACGTGTAAACCACGTGCAATACACCAACGCAAAAGGTCTCATGTTTTATACAAATCTCGATCGTTGATTTGATTTTTGGATGAATCTGGACCGTTGGATTTAATAGTATGGATGTTATTTTTTTTCAAAATGGCAGGGACTCCAGATCCTGGTTAAACATACCAAAAATTCGGTGTAAAATCTCTTCGTATTCCAATTTTGGACACAGTATTTCATATCAGTGTAGGAAATTATCCTGTGAATTTTTTAGTTGAAATTATTTTCATACTTATAAGTTATTTAGATACATAAAATGATTTTTTTTTTTTTGAAAAACATTATTAACATATTTCTCTTTAGTTTGATAGATTTTTGGATCTCATATCGAAAGCCCACAAACTCCCTAAAATTGGGAATCCCCGTTTTACCCCTTGCACCATTCCTCAATTATCTCTCAATAAAAACCCTAGCTTCTCCTTCGTCCTTCATCGTCCCAAAAACAAGAAAGGTTTCGATCGATCAAGAGCAAAATGAGCGGAAGCGGTGCGAAGAAAGTCGTGGAGGCAGCGGCCAAGGCGACGAGATCGATGGTTGATTGGGACGGCATGGCGAAGCTCCTCGTCTCCGACGAAGCTCGCAAGGAGTTCGCCACCCTTCGTCGCACCTTCGACGAGGTGAACCACGAGCTCCAGACTAAGTTCAGCCAGGTATAATTCTCGATCGATTAATAGATTGGATCTAGGGTTTCGTGTTCTTTTGATCGTGTGGAATTTGTTCGATTGGGGATTGCTAGCTCGAGAATTGGTTTGATTTATTGGTTCGAGGGAGATTAGCTCCGAAATTAGAAATTACTGCTGCCGTTGGAGCTTGTAGCATGATGGGTAGCTGTTGCTATTGTAGTATTTCTCTTTTGAAATGTTAAAATAACAAACACAACCGATTGTTAGGGATTTTCTGGTTGATATTGGGCTTACTAAGTTAAAAAGAGAAATGCTGATAGTAGTCCATAGAGTGAGAGAGGCATATCTACCCCAAAAAACCTCTTTTTCATTACCATTTGAAGACTTGATTTCCGAGGCATATCAAAACCATTGATTTTCATTGTTGCTGTCATAAAATGCACCAATTTGATAAATCCATAATAAAATTTTAGCAAGCATTATATATTCAACTTATTCTGAGTTGATAATGTTGTGAAGAAAGGGTGTTTCCAAATTTACTAATGATGGATATAAATTTGAAAAATTGAAAGATCGTCAATTCCTTGATGATTGTCCTAATAGTCACTGCTTGTTGTATTGCATATGACTGATCCCTTTTCATATTTGTGTGTTTATTTGATTATCTAGTTGTGGTGCGTCCAATGTTTCTCCCGATATTGTGTTGATCAAGGCTGCACAGACACGGACACGGACAGGGGGACACGATACGATGCGACACGGCGATACGGAAAAATCCCAAAACATAGGATACATGGACACGCATATATATAATTATAAGAAAGATAGTACTATAACATTATAACATATTCAACAAAAAGTCAACAATTCAAAAAATTTCCACTAAGATTATGTTTTTTCTCGCTTTTAATTGAAAAAATAAGGTCGCCGCTGCTACGGGAATCGATTTTTGTGTCGTGGCTACACTTAAACGTGTCCGATACGTGTCCAAATCCAAAGCCGTCTCATTTCGAAGCGGGACACGGAAATTCCGTGTCATGCAAGTGCCGGGCACGAATCCGTGTCCGACACGGATATGGAAACCAAAAAGACATGTCCGTGCAATCTAGGTGTTAATTGTTTTGCTTGTTTTCACATATTATCTTTCTGTATTTGCCCAAAATAATCAATACCAGTTTCATGAGTTTCCCAATCCCACACTTGCTGTTTCAATTAACTTTCAGATTCAATTCCATGAATGGGTTTTTCTTCCTTCCAAGCTTTTGGTTCATTCTCTAATTATACACAATATCAATGGATATGATATATATTGAAGTGTCCTTTACTTGAGTTGTCACATGCTGAATAATGATAAGGGTCAACATCCAGTGAATTAGTAAGACCGCATCGATAAAGTTAGAAACATGACATATGAAGATGGCTCCCCCTGCCCCCCTTTTGGAATCTTGTGCATACCAGAGAAAGGCTGTTACCGCTTCTTAAGCTCAAAAGTTATTGTGAACCATTGATATGTATGATGTATAGTAGATATCAAGGTCGATGGTAGTTACTCAGACTTAACATCATTTCTTAAGCTTAGTTATAATTTCAGACGTTTTAGTATTAATGTGTCCAATAATTTTTTTAGAATTTTATATGTTATACCTGATACCAGGTTTGCTTTTTACGGTATGTGGATCACGGTATTCCCCTCTTTCATGATTTTTTTAATACCTTGAACAGTTTGTAGTATTACTTGTCTCATAGAATTTTGCAAATTTTATATTTTTCTGCCAATTTTTTTCTTAATGGTGCTATTTCTTAATCATGTAGATATTTTGTAAATGTTGGTGTATCTAGTTATTGAGGCGCTGATTGCTCATTGCTTCCCCTTCCTAATGATGCAGGAACCTGAACCAATTGACTGGGAATATTACAGAAAAGGAATTGGGTCTCGTTTGGTGGATATGTATAAAGAAGCATATGACAGTATGTTCTCTTCCTTTCTATTACATTATTCTGGAGCATTTCATATTTGGCTTTGTACTTTCTTCTGGTAAATTCCTTTTTATTTTGTTTGTCGCTAGTTTTAGTTGCATATGTTTCTTATCGAATTAGTAGGACCACATCGATAAAGTTAGAAACATGACATATGAAGATGGCTCCCCCTGCCCCCCCCCCCCCTTGGAATCTCGTGCATACCAGAGAAAGGCTGTTACCGCATCTTAAGCTCAAAAGTTATTGTGAACCGTTGATATGCATGATGATGTATAGTAGATATCGAGGTCCATGGTAGTTACTCAGACATGAACATCATGTATAGTAGATATGGATGATGCTGTGAATCCAGTGCATATGTTTCGTATTCTACAAATACAATGCATATGTTTTTAATGATATGAAGACAGATTGGAACCCCTTACAGCACAATGACTCAACTAGACTTGAAGTTAATGTTGGAGTATCTTTGGTTTCATAAAATTCTCTCACCTCATATTTGCTTTATTATGATTATTATTTTCTTAGTGAGATTCAGGAGTTACATGTACCTCATGATGTATGAGATCACTTTGGTTTTGGTGCAGTGGGTATTTAAGTAACGGTTTATTACGTGCAGAAATGAAACTGTTCCTGAGCATGATCTTTTTGTTTCATTTCAATACATACTGTACAACTTGACAGATTTGATAAGCAAATCATTAAATTTGTAAGATGGCCATCAAACAATTATTTTGAGATATCTCGGGTAATAATAACCATGGGAGGATCAAGTTGGAGAGGAGATAGAGCACATAGAGATCGGCCTATGCGAAAACAATTGTATCGAATTATATTTGGTTTAAAATACCATGAGCATGCAATGTTTCAACTAAAAACATATATCCTTTTCTTTTCAAATTTATCCTATATGATTATCTTCTATAGTACCAGGACGGACAAAAAAACCTGAATGGCTTGAAGTCGCAAAACGAGAGAGCAACACCGGACCTTAACCTTCCTAGAAAAAAAGTTTATCTTATCATCAAAGCTGTAGAAAAATATGTTCTTATGATTTGTTGGGGGTTTGTAGGGTTGAGATGATCAATGTGAACGCATTATTTAGCACACTATATGGCCCCTATTTTGATTGTTGGGGCATTGATTCTTTAAGCCAAATTTTTTAAGTGGATCAAGAAAACCATGAAATAAGTACATGTATTACAAAATGGATTCATTTTGTATGTTGTGTGATTTATTTTGTATATTGTACACTCAAACTTTGCCAGGGTGGATGGAAATGCACAATTTTGATATAAATGCCGAGTGAAGTTTCTTGTGTGATTATATGATTTTTCTTACAACTCTTGTACTTTCAAATTTTTGTTTTTAAAATATCTGTAATTGTACTCATAGTTATTGATTGAGCCGTTGTTTCAAGTTGTAGTTCTTGTTTGGGATTTTCAGTAGATAACCATAAGGGTTTGCAGTGTTTATTGCTTTAGTTGGAGAGGAGAGTCCAAGTAGTCTAAACATGCTAAAATCTTGGATTCACAAATGGATCTCAAAGCATCAAGATAGTAATTAGTAAAGGACGGGTCAGGATAAGGTCAAGCTTAACAGCAGGAATTTTGTTTGTAGTTCATTGTTCAGTAATTATTTGGTCTAATCGTTTAAGGGTCCAAGGGAATTCTTTGGAATTCAAGAATTTTTTTTGATAGCTGGAGAAGGTCAAGACAAGATTAGTATATTAAAGTATATAATAAAATTAAAGTAAAGCAGTGTTATCTAGGACTATTTATATAGACCAGAGTTCTGATATTGTAGTTTACACACATTATTCAGTGCTTTGGACTATTGTTTATTTGTTTACAGTCAATCACACTACTCTAGAAGGTAGTTAGTTAGTGACTTTATGAAAGCACGCCCAAAAATGATATGTTTTTACAACTATATTTACAACTTATTATGTGGACTGAGGTTAAAGAATTTTTTTCTTAAATCAAAAATTTGGATCCACAAGAAATCCTTCCAGATATATTTCATGCTGAGCAGGTTCAATAAATCGTATAGGAGTATGATAGCGGTTGATCATGTCCATTACTGATATTGGGGCAACCTTAACACTCAACCATGTTATAACAAGAATAATCGGTAGGCATTTTCTTAAGAAATTCCAAGGGAAGTAAGCCACAACCAACCTTTTAAAACATACCCAAAATGTCATATAGAAAAGTCATATTTCAAAATCAAGGTTTTCAGAAGGCAAGGCCAATATGCCATATAGCCATGTTCAGGCCACATTGAAATGAAAAAGAAAAGGAGATTTGCTAGCTACAATTGGAAGAGTCCTCATTATCTCTTTTAGCTGACGTCCAGAAATTGAATACTAGAAAGGATGGATTATAACTATTTATTTGTTTTTAAATGGACAAAGTGCAACTGAAAGCTGATATGCATTGTTTAAGCTATCGGTCCGTAGCAATCTCTTCATGACTTTTCTAGCATTTCTAGATACTTTAGCTGTATGGTTATGGATTGTTGGATTGCTCTGTCAACTAAATCTATTGCTATGTACAAAATTGGTGTAGACACACACGTATTAAATGTGGCTTAATCTATGTTGCAATAAATCACTAAACCGTTAGCGAGTTTGCGATTTGGATGATAGTTACCAATTGGGGAACACTACCCCACCCCCACCCCCAAAAAAATCAAATCAAATCAAATCATTTGGAAGCATCACTGTTCCGATTTAATCCATTGGGTAAAATCATACTAAAAGAATTTATTTTTATTTCAAGAATTTAAACAGATAGCAAATAAATTTATTTACGTATATAAATGCATACATATACTTGCAAACGATCCAAAACAATACATGTTCTAGACTCCAGTGCTACTTTCTCCATTCCATTAAAGCCTACTGAAGAAAACTACCCCTATCGTATCATTGCCATCACAAGTGGCGTTCAACATTCCCATTTTCATTCAGTGTACTGAAACATTCCATGTAGCGGGTAACATTGGGTTCAATTCCATCATGTGTCTCTTCTGTTTGCCCGAACATCACGAACACAACCCACCATAAGCTTACCGCACCTTTAATGTGAAATTCAGACAATCCAATTACACTTCTTTATATGCGTCCATTTATAAATAAAGCATGAAGGCAACATGAAGTTACATGTTTTACCTGAATTTTGGGTGAATATCAGTTAGAGGGCATGAAGTTACACAGATATACCTAATCATAAAGTTGAATAGGTCGGATCCCAATTGCGTTGAGTGCAATATAAAATCAATCTATCTATTCCAACTTACAAAGTAAATCGAGCCAAAGGAAGAAATCTGCAGGTGTTGAGAGATCCAATAAAAAGCATTTACCGTGTCGTTGGGAAAAGTAACGAAAGGCGTGTTTTCTAGAATAAATTAAATAGATTCAGCTCTAAATTACAGTGACTTAAAAATTGCAAGTTCTTATCAATTTCAAACTAATAGATATACAGCATCTTATGAACCTCCACATTAGCATTTGACATCTCTCTACTATGCCACTTAAACTGAAGCTTCCTGCTACCACTGCGCCTGAATTCCTTCTTGTACTCTTTGCAAATCAAACTCTACATTCAAAAGACCAATCTTTGGGATATTTCCTGTTTTCGTTCTTTTCGTATTTGATTTGCAAGAGCTTGGGTGCAGGGTCAGGGTCGTTGAGTGTTGATTGGGAGAGCGGAAGTGAGAAGACTGAAGTTGGGGGTTAATATATATTGTATAGCAAATTAATTAACTAGAAGATTTTTTTAATCTAGATAGGGTTAGAAAAACTCGAATTGGCCGAGTTTGTCTTGTTTGTTCAAGTGTGGAGCTTAGATAGCAAGGGGTTCACACCCTTTGAATTCCTGATCAGAGTTATAGCTTATCGACTAATTTTGTTTTGCGTCAGCTTGGGTCAATCTGGTTGAAGCATTTTGAGTTTTGACCCTAACCGACACATTTTGATAATTACCTTAAATGGGCCAACTCAACTGCAACCTCTTTCCAATTTAGGCTACTCATACCTTGTAACCTTGTGTCGGTTCAAGGGTTTGGCCCAGGTCAGAAAACATTAGTTTTCTTGTCCAGTCATGATACAAAGAGTTTTTTGGCTGGATTACTATTTATAAATGAAAATATTTTGCTACCAAATTGAGCACCGTTTTGCAGGCTGTTATACATACAAACTGTTTGGATGACTCAATGCATGAATACCTCTTGAAACTTGCGAGTTATGTTCCATGGGCGATATAATTTGACAACAAATTTAGTCATTGGTAGGATTTATTCAGAAAAATCTACACTAGCTAGATAAGTTTTCTTGGTCATAGTAATTATTATTTCTAAGAATATGCTGATGACTTTCATGGAACCCTTTGGAGGAGAAAACCCGCTTTGAGATACTTAATTTGGTGCTTGATGTTTGAAGACATCAATAGCAATCTAATGCAAATTTGGATTTCATTAGCTTATTTTGTTTGATGAAGACTTGGATACTGTGAACAATCTGTCACACATTAGAGTTGGTAACATTAACAATATATGCTTCCATACTCATCAAGGCCTTCATTTTGTGCTTGCATGTGTGCGCGTGTGTGATTCTTCAATCACAATGCCCTTATTCGATGTTTTTTCCTTTATGGATGCAATTGAATATCCCACATGTCAAAATCTGCTTCATCTCCTTGAAATCCCACCTTATTTCTAGCTCCAAATAGTATTGTTTAGCTAAATAACACAATCGATTTTGCAGGTATCAAGATCCCCAAGTATGTTGACACTGTGACTCCTGAGTATAAACCCAAGTTCGATGCTTTGGTGAGAATTTTCATTTTTCCATGTCCTATCCAAAGACTGATATTTATTACAATTAGTACCTTTTGTCCAGAGTTAATAAAAAAGTCATTTTTCCATGTCCTATCCAAAGACTGATATTTATTACAATTAGTGCCTTTTGTCCAGAGTTAATAAAAAGCCTACATCTTTCTGATATGCAGTTGGTGAAGCTGAAAGAAGCAGAGCAACAATCTCTGAAAGAGTCTGAGAGATTGGAAAAAGAAATTGCAGAAGTTCAAGAAATGAAGGTGAAGATCTTGAGACTCTTACTAATTAGAAAATGTCTCTTAAGGTCTTGTTCCTAAAGCTTCATGAATTTTATGTTGTGCAGAAAAAGATCAGCACCATGACGGCAGAAGATTACTTTGCTAAGCATCCCGAGCTCAAAAAGAAGTTTGATGACGAAATACGCAATGACTATTGGGGATACTAGACATTGAAGTTCTTTTAGTGGCCCAATGTTCTTTTGGGCACTAACAATAAAATTATCTTCCCCTCTTGTTGTTTTGCCAACAATTCGGAAGTCTGAATTGTTGCGTGTTGTAGTTTCACCAGAAGCCCCAAGGGTGACTTCCTTTCTTGTTTAAAATGCCTGTGAATTTGTTTGAGAACGTTTTTGGTCTTAAGATTTGATTGTTGCATTATTCGCTTGACGTCTTTCCCCTTACGGTAGATGTTGAATGATCAATGAATGATCATTGATCGGTTGAAATAAGCAACCTGGCATTTGCTTTAAGCTTGACTGTTGGAATATATTGATGGGCTGCAAATTAATGTTAGTCGCTCAAATTTTTGGTGTTGGTTTCTTTTAGGATTTCAAATATTTATATCATATTATTATGCTGGCGCCTGTTGGGCGATTTCTAATAGATCCAGGCCGTTTCATTTGCAGTGCTCTGTTTATGAGCCACAGGCTCTTGTAATGTGCGAATCCTTGTGTTTTCTTGTATGATGTTGAAATGAGAATTTAGCTGATCTAAAAATTTAGGCTAAAATGCTGGGAACCCCCAATTTTTCCATGAAAAGCAGGAAACCCCTTGAGCTCAAAAAAACGCTTAAAAAAACGTACGCTCTAGTCCAAAATTATTACACCTTAAATTTTTCTTGTGTAATGTTTCTCAATGTGCCCCTCAAGCCTTTCTTCTTTAATTTCCCCTTTTCTTTTCTCTAAATTTTTCTTTAAGCTTAAATGCAACAAACTCTTTATGGTTTCGGCCTGTGGCAACTAACTACCCGATATTTTTTTTTGCAGAAAACTATCCTATCTAACGGCGGCCCGTTAGTTTTAACGGTCCACATCATCGCCATGTCAGCATTGGTTGCCACCTCATTACAAAAATTCAATTATTCCCAAAATATCCTCATATTCATCTCCTAACCCTCGCCCTCGTCGTCGTCGATGAGCGGCCTCACCTCCTCCCCTCCTCCGACCTCCCCCAAAATCCCCACCTCCATCTTCATCATCATCATCTATGTCCTCCACTTCCACCCATCCCCAAAATCGCCATCATCTCCATCTCCATCATCATCTTCTTCTCCTCCTCTGTGATCTACCCTCACCCATCTCCGACCTCACCTCAAGCCTGTCTGTCTTTTCATTTTAAAATTTTAAATTTTTTTCCAGGATTAAGGATAAGGGTAGAATTGTCTTTTTACCCCAAATTAACGGTGTGATCTTGGATCCATTAGATATGGTAGTTTTCTGAAAGTAAAAACTATAGGGTAGGTAATTGCTACATGCCGAAACTATAGGCGAGTTTGTTGCGTTTAAGCCTTCTCTTTATATAGGTTTATTTACTGAAAACTCCCAACAGATTTGGATCATTTAAACAAAACTCACATTACCTTTAAAACTATCAATAAACTACCAAACTTAACGGTGCATCCTAAACTAAATTCCCAGGTCAGCATAAAAATTTAAAATTCCCCGATTTACACCTCTTTCCCAAGACCCTATTTTCAAAAAAATAAAATAAATAAATTATAAAAAAAAACACCCTCTTGGTCCCCTTGCCACCAATGTCTGCAATGGCTCGGACGCCGGCGCCGGAGCCACCACTGCCACCAACTCCCATCATCATCTTCTTCTTCATCTCCCATCATCTCCCATCATCATCATCCATCTCATCCTCCTCCTCCACCCTCCCTCCGCCGCCGCAACCACCACCACCACCGACTACCATCATCATCGTTATCATCTTCTTCCTCTTCCTCGTCATCATCTCATCCTCCATCACCACCTCCTCCTCCCACCTCCGCCACCCTCCGCCTCCGCCGCCGCCGCCGCCGCCGGCGGCGGCTCCCATCATCATCATCATCGTTTAATTTTTCTTCATCATCATCTCCCCCAGCACCCTCTCCCTCCCCTCACTGCGGCCCCCTTCCTTCCCTCCTCGCCCCTCACTGCGGCCCCTCCCCTGCCCCCCCCCCCTCCAGCCCCCGACCTCCCCTGTTCCATCTTTGATGCCCCCAACCCCCAACCCCTTTCCCTCCTCGCCCCTCACTGCGGCCTCTCCCCTGCGCCCCCCTCTAGCCCCGACCTCCCCTGTTCCATCTCTGATGCCCCCCTCCCCACCCAACACACACACACACACACACCCCAAAAACCCCCGAACGCAAAAGAAAAAAAAACTAATTTATTTAATTAATAAATAATAATTATAAATAATTATTATTTATTAATGATCCTTTACTGCAAGATTTTACGCCTTTAACTAACCGTTAACTTATGGTAATTTATTTATAGTTTTAAAGGTAATTGGGTTTTTGTTAAAATTGTCCAAACCTACAGTTTCCAGTAAACAAGACTTTCCTTTTTTCCCTCAAATCAAAACTTGTATTTCTCATTTCTTCTAAAAATCTCCTATTTAAATCATATCAATCATATCATATCAATCATATCGCCTGTTTTTCCTTCAAAAAGCATGCATGGATTAAAAAGTATGGATTTAGAAAAGATTAAAAGAAAAAGAAAAGAAAATGTTCGTTTAGTCAGTTAAATCTGTTAGACATGGATTTTTAGCATAAAAAAGTCTTATGGATGGAAAATCTAACATCACTAAGGTTTTTGAGGTAAATTGCATATTTTCTGACTTCAGATAGGTTTCCTGATTTTCATCCATAAACGAAGGAGGATTCATGCATTTTAGCCAAAATATTATATCCAAAGAGTAGTATATTTGAATATCGTAACTAATAATTAAAAGGTCAATTTTTTTAAAACGTTCTCTAATAAACTTCAAGATATATATTATGTATAATTATTTGTCACCGTAAGTTTTTTTTACCCTTTTCTGGAGAAATAAATCCTCACAGTTAAAATCTTCATGGCAAATGATCTCGCTTTGTCAGTATATGACCGGGGCAATACAACAGCTAGGAACAAAAAGTACCCATATGATTTTTTTCTGAAATATATTATTTCTGAACAGTAGTTCTCTTATTTTAAACCAGGCCAGCTTTTGCAAGATGATGCAAAACTTGAGGTCCATTGTTGATCTGAATCGTTAAAACGGTATCAGTGCAAAATACTACAATGGAAATGTTGCAGCAGTTCACATACATTAAAACACCACAATAACTCATGAATAAATTACTTTCGAAACCAAAATATCTACAATTTCTAATCAAAACTCCTTTTAAAATGTTTTAAACTGCGCTAACCCGTCTATTACTGATAGGGTGTCTCTGCTTTAGGAACCTGAACACTGGTTTCCTCCTTAACAAAAAGAAGAGAAATAATAAGATAGCAAAAACCGTGAAATAAACCTCCATGTGAGTTCTCCCAAAAATCCCTAGAAGCTCATTCCCATTACAGTCACAATCCCAGCCACCATTTTGCATTCTTCTAGTTGCTTCGCTATCTTCGGGATCCAGGACGAAATCCAAGCTAACAGCTTTCTCTCCCAAGAAAATCGGTGTTGTTTTTGACCGATAGCCGGGCATCGATGCCGTAACTGTAAGATAAATAGAAAATAATAAAACCTAAATAAAATGTCTTGCTATGTAATAATGTCATCAAACATTTCACTGTACACATTAATTAGGGAATACTATTTTCAATAACTTTTTTCAATGCAGATATACACTAATGCTCCCTCTGTATCATTTTTGCCTCTTGAGCGTCCCTATTAAGAAGAGTTTAATTTTTCTAGAGTCTAATCAAAATCATTGATGTAAATTCCCTAATTTAACCCTTAATTCATTCCTTGAAACTTAAAAATAGAACATAGAAATTCCATAACTTCATTGATTTCAAGGATAGATTTGGAACATATTTAAAGGGACCTCCTGCTATCCTCCTCTACTATTTTGCGTGCTATGTTAAATCCAATCAAAACCTGTGGGCCCCCTATTTAACCTAAATATGGACCGTTGAATGTTAATAATTTGCAATAGCATGAGGAAAAATAGCAACGACTCCGGACCCTACTTAAAGTGCAATGGTTTTAGAGGCATGGAGTATACAAGTATCTTGATATCCTAAAGGGTCAAGTAATTTAAGGGGCGGAAGTGCCAAAAAAAACGAGACTAGTATTATGGAACGGAAGTAGTAGAATCCAATCACTCGTTCCCTTGATAAAAAACAGTAGTCCCTCTATATGCCCCACTTTATAAGATATTGGATTTTATCACTATACGTTTGCTCTAATTTTTCTCATTGAAGAGGATCCAAATTCCCATTTAATACAGCAAGGACCCCCACAGATAGAAGTCCGAAATAAAACAAAATCATATTAATTTAAAAGTTTATTGTAATAAGATTTATTAGCTGTAATATCTCATATTTATGAGCTTCATGTGTAAAATATACGAAGGATTAACTTGCAGATATTTCGACATTTTACTTCAACTTTTCAATATTTTCCTTGCAATATATGAAATTCATGAAAATTTTAAAAATCTAAAAATTACCTTTTTCCTTTGATTTTCAATATTTGTCATGAAATGTACAAAAATCCGAAATTTTTTGTTTTCTATCAAATTTTACAACATTTTGCACGCTATATAGTACATGAATATGGTGAAATATCAAAAATATTAAAATTTCTGTTGTTTACTGTTTTCCAGTATTTTGCTTGCCGACACAAGAAAATCAAAAATTTTAAATAATAAAATATTTTTTGTTTTCTTCGGTTTTTCAATATTTTCTTTATAGTACAGAAAAATCGCGAAATTTTCTGTTTTCTTCCTTTTTTCCCAATATTATGTGTAACGACCGCCTACTCTAAATACGTAATAAGAACGTTTTATAATTTTTCCCAAGATCAAAACAATTATTTTACTACTTCTATTGGTAGAAAACATTTTTAAAATATTTTTCCATGATTAAAATAAATTAATATGATTTTTAGGATGTTTATGATTTTTTGGGAATTTTTAAGAATTTAAACAGAATTTTTATATCGGAGGGAAAGTTTTTAAAACCGTAAAAGGAAACTAATTTAGACCAAATTTGGTTGCAAATGATAGAAAACATCAAAATATATTTTTCTAGAATTTTCCCCAATTTTTCTAATATTTTTAGCTATTTTTAAATAACTTTTAAAAGCAAAAAACCAGTTTTAAACATTTTGAAAAATTAAAAACGAATTTTTATTAATTTTTATAAGCGAGAACGATTCTGGATCGTTGGATCTCGAAACCAACAGCCCAGATCGCACCGACAAATTTTTAAAGGAAAAGGAAAAAATATCAGCGCCTTTGATCTGGACCGTTGGATCAAAAAGAACCAACGGTCCAGATCAGCAGCGCCAGCGCCGAGAGGGGGCCTACGCTAGCTCACAAGCGACGTGACGGGGGTCGTTGGATCTCATACACGGACGGTGTGGATCTGGTCGGCTCGTGAGGGCGGCTCATGTAGCCGGAGGTAAATAATAGGGATTTTTTATTTTATAAATCCCTATAAATACCTCTGAGCTTGTAAAAATCCCAGAAAAAATCCATTCGACACAAAAGTCCCAAAAAATTTCCAGAGCTTCCTCTTTGAGTTATCTACAGTTTGGACCAAGTCCCAGAAGCTAAACAATTTTTGGCTTCCAGATATATCCGTTCTCGTACAACCCGACACTCATCGACTTTCATTTTTCCTAGATCGTTTGTAGGATCTCTCAACACTTGATCCTCTGCTCTCTTCATTAGGATACTATGATGTTATAAAAAATTTCCCAGAACATTTTAACGACATGTAACTGGTTAAATATAATTAAACGTCTTATGTCATTTTTAACCATATAATTATAATAATTAAATAATGAACTTTTAGCAGATATCCTCCACGATAAAATCACGGTAACGGACAACCCCCATTTCATGCTTAGACACATGGAACTAAGTCGTCAAACGACTATTATGACCGGGACAACTTTTACGTGAATAAATGTAATTATTCTTCAACTTTAAATAAAAGTTATCGATAAATTTCTCTAATTGTTGAAAATATGGAAAAATCATAGTAAATTTTTATATATTAGTTATTTTGTAAACATGGAAAACCATATTTTCATTAAAATCGCTCTTTCACAAAAATACCATAAACTCATAAGAATTTATATTTTCATTATAATACCATGAACTTGGAAAAATAGTATTTTCCTTAAAATATCCTAAACTTTTCTAAATGATATTTTTATTAAAATACCACGAACCTTTCTGAATCATAAATTTTTATTAAAATACATATTTTATTAAAATACATTAACCTTTATAATAAAAGATAATTTTCGTTAATATACCATATAAATACCATACTCTTTTATAAGGAGATATTTTTATTAAAATATCACGATCTTTATTAAAAAATAATTTCCCTAAAATATCATGGTCCTTTTATAATCGAACAATTTCACTAAAATACCATGGCTTCCACATAAATCATAATTACGATAAAATATCATGGTCCATTATAAACTAATGTTTCTATAAAACACCGTGTTTACTTTCTAAACTATAATGGGATAAGATATAACCAACGGCCGTGAAAGTCCATCACGACTGAGATATCTACTTGAATTCAAACTTTTGATACGGTTAGGGTTAGAATGCACGAACCTAGGTATGAAATACTATTACAAATGAAAATTCCTGCAGGCATGGTGAATGATATGATACAGTCCCGCATATGGACGACTCCTAACCCGATATTAGGACGATTGATATTTCATGCCTAGATGATATACGCACCAACTCTAATTCGTAAAACCTTTACACTGAATAAAACGGGGCTGGATAGTTTGATTAGGCAAGATAGTATACGGACTCGGATTCCCCTATTACTCGATCAGATCCGGAAAAGTGGAACAGTACATTTCACTTTCCCCAACTGTTCCGTGGTGCAACAGAATAATCTCGAGAACCCGATACCCTTGTCTAACAAACTATACGAACATATTATATGTAGTTACCTTACATAGTATATCATACTTTAGCTGATACCTACAACACATACATCATAAATCTACACACATATGACGTCATACATTACACATACTTGTTCTCTTTACCATTACTTTCTGTTGAAAAAATCTTATCCGAGTGTAATTCGCCGACGGACTTCCTTTTTCCTTCTTTATCCCTGAAATGACCGTTAGATGAGAACGAGATTTAGGTTGAAGATGAAGGAGTGGAGCTCAACGACGAAAACTGCACGAAGCTCACGATCAGTTATTAGGAGTAGTTATCTTCCTTTCAGTTGCCCACTTGTTTAGGACTTTGCTTACTTTCCATCAATGTAATCAGACTATTTAGACTTTCCGTTTCAGCACTTTGGGATGTAATAAATTCTAGTCAGTAGAAATAAATACTTTTGCTTTTATTTTTCTATTTTGGTACTTAGCCTGCATGTTATTTATACGCTTAACGTAACTGTATCGAAAAAGACTACTCTTGACACGGTTAGGTTGCGGACTGTGCCACGTCATTGTTTCCGTCCTTTTGGGAAGCGGGGCGTGACATTATGCATGTTATATATAGTACACGAAAAATCATGAAATTTTTGAAAATCTCAAATTTTTCGGTTCCTTTGGTTTTTTAATACTTTGCATGCTATATACATGCCAATCACGAAATTTACAAATATTCGAAAATTATTTGTTTTTTCAAATTTACAATATTGTGTGCGTTACCACACGAAAAATGGTGTAATTTTAAAAATCTAAAAATTCTTTAATTTTCTTCGGCTTTTCAAAAATATTCGGTTTTCTTCGAATTTTCAATATTTTGCATAGTATAAGAAAATCGTGAAATTTTCAAAAATCTCAAAATTTTATGCGCTTTCCAGTTTCTCAATAATTTGCTTGGTATAACACACGAAAATCACGATATCTTTAAAAATTCAAAAAAAATTGTTTTCTTCAAATTTTCAATATTTTGCATGCATTGCACATTGAAATCGCGAAATTTTCATAAATCTCAATATTTTCAATTTTATTTGGCTTTCAATATTTTGCTTGCGCGACAGAGATCGTGAAATTTTCAGAAATATCAAAAAAATTTGTTTGCGTTCATATTTCAATATTTTGCTTTTTAGCACACGAAAATCGCTAAATTTTAAAAAATCTCAATTTTTTGTTTTCTTCATTATTACAATTTTCGTAGCACACGAAAATCGAGATATGTTCAAAAAACTCAAAATTTTCTATTTCCTTCGTGTTTTTTTATTTTGCTTGCTATATAGAGCATGAAAATTGTAGTATTTTCAAAGATTCCAAAATTTTCGATTTTTCAACAAATTGTATGTTATAATAAACGAAAATCGCAAAATTTTCAAAAATCTCAACAAAAAAATTATTTTCTTTGTTTTCATTATTTTGCATTCTATAGCACACGAAAAACATAAAATTTCAAAAATCTCATAATTTTATGTTATCTTCGGTTTTCCATGCTCATACTTCTGAAGTTCTGGCATCAAGAAGACAAAAGGCTATGCTATAACACATTATTTACAAAAATCATAAAATTAACATAAATTTCTATTTTTTGTTATCTTTCGTTTTCAATATTATAACACACAAAAATCATGAAATTTTTAAAAATCTCAAATTTTTAGTTTCCTTCAAAATTTTGATATTTTACATGCTATACATAAACAATTTCAAGATGATGATGATGCTGCTCGATGGGATCGTACCATAGCATCTCACCAAAGGTAACTACCAGAATTAGAGAACCATGGTGAAGGAATTGTTAGAAGCTAATGAAGTTTGGGAAATCATACAAAAAGGATATGATATATGAAAAAGATTGGCCAATCTAGAAAAATTATTTAAGAAAAAGTTTTTTGAGATCAATAAACTTTTGAAAGTTTTCTCCTCCACATAAATATTATTTTATCTCCTCAATTATTAATTGATTAGGTATTTTAATGTACCAATAGTGGTACCAGAGCTAGAGTGACTCACATAATCGCCGCCGCACAAAGATTTTGATCGTCGCCATTCCAATTAGTTTGTGAAGCCAACGTCAAAGGGAAAATGATGATGATGCTCGACGGGATCGTACAATGGTATCTCACTAAAGGTAACTACCAAAGTTGGAATACTATGGTGAAGGAATTATTAGAAACTAACGGTGTCTGGGAATTTGTTGAAAAAGGATACAAGAAACCATATAGCTTGGCTCACCTAACACCAAAAGAAAAGGAGGTTTCTGATAAATTACGGTAGAAAAACAATATGGCCACATCTTTAATATACAAAACAATTAATTTTGATACGTTGAACATTATCGCGAGTGAGTTTACAACAATGAAGGAAGCCTAGAATCTTCTACAGAAGACCTTTGGAGAAACTCAGAGAGATTTTGAAAGAGAGATTATTTGAGAGGAGTTTTTGGAGATAAATAAAGTTTTGAAAGTTCCATAATATTAATCTATATCAAGATTATTTTTGTGGTCTAAATCATACAGCAGGAATGGAGATGAGTAAAATCTTTGCGCAACGGCAATTACGTGAAGCTCTGATACCACTGTTGAATGCTTTAAAACACAAAAATAATCTAGATGGAGAATTAATAAAAATAGAGAGAACCTAGAACGGCCAATAAAAGTTTGTGAATTTTCTCCTCGATAATAATCTCTATCTAGATTATTTTGGTATTTTAAAGCTTACAACAAATATTCCAAGGAATATTCTCTCATATAGCTTTATATATATATTATATAGATAAACAGATGGGAATAATACATCAGGTAAATGAGTTAGGCTATGAAACACAACTCCATATCGAGAACGCTCAATTTATAATAGAAAAAACAATATTCTGTGACCAAATCTTGACCTGAAATAAACTTTCTGATTCAGTGCCCCAAAATTCGTGGCAGATAAAGCGATACATTGGAGGGGGACTCGACATAAAATATGGGGTTCGTTACATAGAGTACTATTGAACTTTTCTCCTTACTCATACACATTTGAGCTTTAAATATTAGAACAAGCACCCTTGAGTACTTAAAAGTGTATTAAGAACTACATAAGAAACCATCCCTAATTAATTAAACACCATGGCAGTGTTGGTTTGTATACTTCAAAGTTCAATGGTGTTGGTAAAGGGAAATTTTGATAGTGCTTAACATAATTCACCCTGAAATATGTTTGTGATATCTACGTAACTAAAGAATATTTTAAGACAGCTTGATGGTTAATGCTTAAGGTGATGGCCACGTTGTCATAATAATGTGCATAATATGTAAGAAATGTCTGTGAAGATGCTCACCTTCATAGGTTTCCCCCGGAGCAAGCATGCGATGATAATCACCAAAGCTTCTGCTTGCATTTATCTGCAATATAAAATAAACTGTTAATCCAGGAGTTATTTATCAAATATTCCATCAACAATATATTATGATTTCTGGATGTGCAAGCAAATGAGTAACTTGATATTTTGGCAAAAATCTGATGGGATTTAAAACTTGAGAGCAAATTACATAAAGTACCACGCTAAACTTCAACAATTATAGAAAGCGCCCTTGAAAGTGTATTAATATAGATACATAAAACACCATCCAAAAGCTGCATTAAACACAACGCCTATTCAATTTTTTTAAAGTTGAATGATGTTCTGGAAAAGAAAATGAAAAGGTTTGATGTTTTATGTAATTTACACTGTTCTTATACAACCTCAAGAAATGAAGAGTCCAGGATAAGTGCGATACAGACATTATAATCTAAGTGTTAGTTACATGATTGATATGGACCAAAACTAGCAACGATGATGAACCCCAAGAATTTCCGGTCGATATTCACTTACTTTGTAATCGATTCCCTTGATGATTAAAGAAGCAGGTAGAGGATGCCCATTGTCAGATGAGAATACTTTTCCATGAATTCCTGTCTGCAAAATTTGATGTTTATGCAAACAAACAATCCAATAAATAACCAAACACAATCCTGTAGAAATTTAAGATGATTAATTGCCTAATTGATGACAGGAAGACAGGAAGCCAACTAGAAACTAATTGGAAACAAAAAACAACAACATGAAACAAAGTAATCAGAAACAAGATACAAAGTACATGGAAACTAGGGAAAGAAAGAACCGTTATTTATCATGTTATCAACTTATCATAAAGACCTCACCATTGTTAAATTAAAACTTTCTTAGTTAGATATGGCAAATATTGTCAACCAACTACATTTTCAACAAAATTGTTTTTTTTAACTCTCCAACAGTAGGAATCTTTGGATTAGTTTGTCACTTTAAACATATATTTTAATACACTCGCTTGACTCAGTATCGAGAACATGCTCAAATTGCCAGAAGTTAGAATTTCAGCTTCAGCCTCTATACATTAGCAGCATAGTTGAACAAAGTCACAAACAGCTAAGAACTGGTCAATATCAATAAAATATTTATAAGCATGTGAGCAGCGCAGCACTGGAAAATATATAAAGTATCTGGTTCACATGACAGTAAAGACACTGAGGTATTTACCTTGACAAGACTTGCAACAAGATTTAGCATGCTCATCCTGTTGTACTCAAAGAGGACAGAAAGCTGCAAATGTGAAGTAATAGAACAAAGGCAATATTGTTAAGAACATCGAACAGATTATTATTTCTCAAAATTTAGAAACACTGTTCCATATTAGTTATGTAAAAGGCAGGAAACGACAAGAGCAGTTGCTTGAAAAGGAAGCCATATATATATATATATATATATATATATATATATATATATATATATATAAAAGAGGTTGGTTGATAAATGCAGATGATTAAAAGACACTTAAAGTATTTTACAATAACTAAATAATTAAACTTGTGTACTTTCCATCCAGATATTGTCTTTGGTTAATGCACCCAAAAACACAGTATCTCAATTAACAACCCTCAAAATGGTCTACTCCCCAATTTCGTGAAAAATGTTAACATCCTACCAATAAATACCAGGATGACCAAAATTAACAAACTGCAACCATTAGTTATTTAAACACCATTTGCTATCGGATAGGCTCTATTATTAGAAAACCTGCAAACATTAAATCTAAGAGCAAACATGTTTGAATCACGCAAATATCGAAGCCACTATGTTTTAACAATGTAGATCAAAATGGACAGCTCTGATCGTTCAAAAATGCCATATTATTTCACTTACAAGGTGGTGCATGAATTGCTACATTTAGGCCTGGGCCTCTTGGACCATTACACTAAAATATACTGGATAAAAATTGAGCAATGCAGTGTACATGGTCCAAATGTTATGACAACAGACCCACAAGGAAATGCGTTGTAAAACAGTTGTAGAAGAATCCACAAGCAGACACGCAGGTTGTTATAGCAAAACCACAAGTAACAGAATCAATAACGAAAAGATCACAGTGAAGAGACAAATTTAACATGGTTAAGCCAAATCGACCTACAGGCGAAGGAGGAGCAGATCGATTTAAGAAATTATGGGAATATTGATGACAGGGGCGGATCTAGGTAGGGTCAAGGTTAGGTAGTCGATCCACCTGGATGGAGAATTTTTCCATACATGTGTGAAAATAAACAATATTTTTCGATGGAAAATTGTTTGTTTGATTGTTTTTTACCTATCTGAAAAATGGGCATGGTAGTAAGTCTCAGGCTTTTGCTTCATATTACCCCAGGTTTGAATCATTCGCCATGCTTTTAATTCTCAAATAAATTGAATAATGTGGGTCCCAATATACATGCCTGATCTCCAGCACTAACATTTACGAAAAGCACCCTACGAGTCAAGTCATTCTAAAAGACTAATATTGTCTTTCTCTTGTATGCTTGCTGAAAACAATATTTAATAGACTTTGAATAAAGGTCCCAAAAATATTCTAATAGAATTTAGTTTAGCTCAAATTAATCAACGAACTTGATTTTTGTTTTGTTTCGTATATGTCCATTAGTATTTTTTTCACTTTAGTCGAAAAGTCCTTTACTAATTCATGAAATAGTTTATGGAAATGCTTGTTTGTATTACTAGAAAAATAATTTAATTATTTATAGTATAGCTTAAATTATCTAGATCCTCTATGAACTGTTTATAACTTCAAAAAATTTAATTTCATGTACTATGTATATGAACTTATTTTTTTTAATTGTAAACCGGTTTGTACATACAAGTTTATAATTCTTAAGCTATTGACTTACCTAGAACATTTCACACCTGCATACGCCACAAATATCTAATTTATATGTATCAGAGCAAATAATTTAAGTTGTAAAAAAATTGAAAGTGAACGGCATGTTCAGTTGTTCATATAGACTTGACCTTTCACTATATTTTGTAATTTATCTAAAATACTCTGTCCCATCTGACAAGAAGCTCTGGCTCCGCCATTGATTGATGGTGGAAGTTTCCTGAAACCCTAATCCCGAATACACCACAAATCTTACCAAAAGGCAGTTGCTTGTATCTCATAAAGACTAACCCTCGTCTATACAAGATATATATAGAATACATAAACCTGCAGATCAAGAAAGGTTCCAAGCGCAAGGGCGTTTTGGGATTGGTTGTCCCCGCGGGCCAAGCCCCAGCTTACGGCAATTAGCTGTTCATGGAATATAAGGTAGGTATAATGCATATCAGGGTCGCCAAGTTCGAGGCACACATAGCATATGTAATAATTGGAAATATTATTTGTACTACCATAAACCATGATTTTATAATAGTCTTGGTTAATCCCGATCCGAGATGGTTGATCCGATACCTAATACCTAATACCGATATCGCGATTTTAAGACTTGCTATAACACAACTAAGCCACGTCCGGAGGTCAACTCCAACGTATTGTGAATAACATATTAAAAAAAATCAATACTAAGAGTAGATACATGATTTACTACAACAAGCCATAGTCCAAAAATTTTGGGGATGGTAATATGAGTTATTTTCTTCCATTCTTCCATTTTGCTCTATCAAGGGTCGAATCCTTAATTAAGTTGGTGATGAACACATCTTTACCTGATCTTTATCCATGTACATTTAGGTCTACTTGGCGTATTTTATTGCGTATTTTGTAACCATACTTAGCTTTATTGTGTCACATTTAATGCTTCGCAAAGGCATTTTTGTGATATTTGCAGGTCATGGGGTCTTAATTGCAAAAGGAGAAAAAAAAGAAGCCAACTGCATGCGATTCACACTATACACCAAGTTAGAAAAGAGAACAGAAGCGCAAAGGTTACAATCACAATGAATCACAAGCCCAAAAAAATATCCAAGCCCAATTCAGTATATAGGCCCGACAGCACAACCAACTTCAAATGATCACAACTCAAAGACCGTAACTCCGATTGGGATGTTCTTGGATTCGTTGGAAAGCTATCGATGAGAAGAACACGCTCCCAAAATTTGAGGCCCAAACTCCAAAGTCAAACTGCACTTTAGCTGGTCAAAGCCGCGGTTTAGCGGGCCCACATGCTCTAATCGGGTTGTGTTTTGGTTTAGGGTTTTAATTTTGTAATCTAATTCTATTAGTATCCTGTATTCGATAAAAAAAATTATTTAAAGGTATCGAATACAAATGACTAAAGCTCTCTCTTCTTCTCTATTTTTTTGGTGGATAGGGTTTGAAAGCAAAGTCATTTTAGGCTGTAAGTTACATTGATTTTATTTATCGCAATGCCTTTTAATTTTAATTGTTATTTTTCTTTTATTATGCCTAGCTAATTCTCTAGTCTAGAGTTAGATAAAACTAGGTTTGCGATTGGTGATGTATGTTAAAGTTTTAGTTTTTCTTTTATGATTTTATTACGATTTTCTAAATAATAAAAAGAGATTCTTTATTTGCATTACTGATAAACAAGATAGATCAATGATTGATTGACAATCATGAGATTTACTTAGGGAAAGTATTTGTATTGCTGATAAACAAGGTAAATTGATGATCGATTGACAACCATAAAATTTATCTAGGGAAAGTAATGTTTAGATTTTTATTGTTTATAGTCGATCTAGTTAATTTAAGGTTAACTTAGACTGGTCGATAAATCTAGGTAGATCAATGATTAACCACCATTAGATGTACCTAGTAGAAGATTTAGATCAAAGTAATTCTACATTAATTAGCAAATAATCTTTAAATACACGTCTTATTTTTATGATAAATATTTAATTTAGAGGTGAAATTAATTATAAGAAAACAATTATTTGATATCACCATAAACAAACCTACTGGATTCAAATCCGTTGATATTTCCCCTTATCTAAATCTTTTTAAATCTTACATTTATTTTGCTTTTAATTATTGCATTTAATTTGCTTGCATTTATTTATTTATTTTTATTGTCTTGCACTTTAAATATTGCTTTTAGATAATCTTGCTTTTAATTTAAATATTTAGCAATCTTTAAATTTAGTTATTTTAAATTTCAACATTTTAATAATTAGTAGTTAATAAATCTTTTCAAAAACTTATCTTTTAAATTTGTTAGATTTAACTAAAAGTTGCCCTCTTCTCTGTGGATCGATCCACAAGTGCTACAATTGACAACCGTGCACTTGCGGTATAATTAGAATTTTAAAATAACCCAACAGGTTTTTGATGCCGTTGCCGGAAAGATAGTTAAAAATTTTAGTTTAAAATTTTCAAATTAATTTTTTCTTTATTTTTATCTATTTTATTTTGTTTTATTTTTATTTTATTTCAGAAAATTTGGAGCTGCAGAAGAGCTAATTGGAGAGAGACAGAGAACGAAGCAGAAGACAGAAACCCCAAGTCAAAGTTTGACCGCAGAACCACCGAGCCCACCCGCGACTTCGCGGCCAAGTCAGCACATCTTGTGCTGGAATTTTTGGAATATGTTGGGTTTTAAATTCTCTGTTATTTCCTGCTTTTATTGGTTTAATATTAGTCTTTTCTTTCTTGCATTATTAGTTTAAAAGGGGGAAATAATTTATTATATTCTAGTTTTATCAGTGCATGCAACCTTGGGCTCGAGACGAAACAAACTGCCTAATTCGAGTTAACCAAAAAGAAAACATAATGGATGTCATTCCTGCAGTTCCTGCGTTACAGGATAGATGTTATCATGTTCGTACGGCTGTACCCTCTTGTATTGTTTTGCCACCAACCGTAGATGATAACTATGAAATTAAACCGCAATTCATTAACTCGCTTTCTAAATTCCATGGACTGGAGTCTGAAGACGCATGTCTTTATTAGGGAATTTAAGGATTTATGTCATATGTTGAAGTTAAAACAGTTGAATGCGGATGCGGTAAAGCTTAGGCTAATTCCTTTTGCACTCGCTGATAAAACCAAACATTGGTTTCATAACATCCCCTCTAACACGATCAACACTTGCGAGGATTTCATAAGAACCTTCCTAAAGAAATTCTACCCCCATTTAAAAACTGCTAAATTTATAAATGAAATAAGGGCATTTCATCAAATGGAGGGCGAATTCATTTGGAAATATTTCGAAAGATTTAAAGACCTCCTTATTAAGTGTCCACATCATGAGATTGATAAATGAGAATTATGCCAAATAGTCTATGAAGGTTTAGACTCCAAGGTGATATGCCCGAATCGATGTGTCAAGGAGATTTTATGCAAAAAGGCGAAGATGATGCATGAAGCTTTCTTGAAGGATTGTCTAACAAAACCATGCAATGGGAGAGTGCAAATGAGAGGACAGCTACTGCATCGAAAGGAGGGATGCAAGTAGTGGAGGCTTCTATCAGCATAGAATCAAAGTTAACAGCGATCATGCACACGCTTGAATCTATGCAAGTCGCTACTCCTTCCTCTGTAATCAAGTCAGTCAGTCAGTCCTCTTATACAAATTGCCAATTCCCTTCATCTTTCAAGAGAATGCCCTTTCTTAGGAAGTCCTCAAGATCAAGAAACTGCTAATGCCGCAATTCAAAGACCTAATAATAACCCTTATTCTCAAACCTATAATCAAGGTTGGGGGAATCATCCAAATCTACCTTGAAATCAAGGCAAGTATAATTCCAATATTAGCTAACAATTCCAAAATCAAAATAAAAAAGGGGGTCTCCCACCCAATCCTATCCAATCCAATACACTGTATGCACCTTAAGAATTAGGTAATGAGAGAGTTATTAACCTAGAGAAATGACTAGACGTCTTTATGAAGACAACTGGCCAGGGTATATCTGCTAATGCTCAAGCCTCTACGAATCTCGAAAAACAGTTGGCTCCATTTATGGAGGCATCTAATCAAGCATAACGGTTAACACTCAAGCAATTACAGGACTAGAAATGCATATGGGGCAAATAGGAGCTGTAGTAGGAGAAAGAGAGAAATGTACTTTTTCTTGTCAACGTGTTATCAATCATAAGGACACTCGTGCAGATCTTTCTCAAGTGAATTCTATTACCACCTTAAGATCAGGAAAACAGATTGATAATCAAGAATGCCTAAAGATTCTATTGAGACATCTGCTGATGATGTGCAAACTCCTACCGATTCGAATGCACGACTGGTATCCCAACCTATTCCTACTACTCTTGAGCCGCGAGCACAATTTCGTCATCGTTTGAAGGCGAAAAAGCAAGCTGCACAAATGGAGAAGGTGCTAGAAATATTTAAGTAAAAATCAACATTCCTCTTCTTGATGCAATTCAAGAGGTACCTATGTATACAAAATTTCTAAAAAACATATGCACCCAGAAGAGAAAAACACGTGTTCCTAAAAAAATCTTTTTGGCGGCTAATACTAGTGAAGTCTTGTCCAATAATATGCCGGTCAAATATGAGAACCCGGGTTGTCCTACAATTTCATGTAAAATAGATGACAAGTTCATCAAACGAGCTTTATTAGACCTAGGTGCTAATGTTAACTTCTTCCTTATTCGGTTTATGCACAATTAGGGTTAGATGAGCTTAAACCTACTAAAATCACTTTACAGTAGGATGATTGTTCTATTAAAAACCCAAAAGGGCAAATTGAGAATGTATTAAGAATTCATATTTCTGTTGATTTCATGATCTTAGAAACACATCTCTCCAATCCTAAAGGTCAAATTCCGGTTATTTTAGTACGATCATTCCTAGCAACCTCAAATGCTTTGATCAATTGTCGAAACAGTTCAATGAAACTTTCTTTTAGGAATATGATAGTTGATTTAAATATTTTTAACCTAGGAAGCCCACCGAATGATCCAAGTGATCAACCCTTTGCGATCAATGCAGACTATGAAATTGAGGAGAAATTGATTTTGAAGACAGCGGTTTTAAGGAAATCTTTAAAGAGGAGATCTTAAGAGAGGATGAGAAGAAAGTTGATATCGATTATTATTATTTAGATCAAAGTTTTGAGAAATTCTTTTAGGACAAACTCATGTTTTTAGATAAATTAGACTCACCAAATTATCAAGCACTACATATTGAAAGAGAATATTCTCACTGCACTCAATTAAATCCTTCGAATTTTGATGCTATTAGTTTCTATATGGACACCTTAATACAATCAGGTGTTGCTAGGGTTAAACGTCGGTCTGCTGTCGTTCTAACATATGATATAAAACATCAATTTAATTCACCCAAACCTACACATGACACAATTATAGCAACCATTGAGTCTACCATAGTTATTGAATATCATTGTTGTGTTGTATTTTACCAATTATATATACACAATGATAAATTATTTGAATGGTTGATTCTAATTTTTGGATTTTCTAAAGCATTAAGTAAACAGTTTTTAGAATTGGATAATAATCACAAGAAGAAGCTCAAGGTGCCCCATGATCGCATTCTATGGTATGATTTCTTTCCTTCCTCGTGTATATTTGTAAATTTATTTTCTTTTTGTTTTCTACTCATGCCTATCTGAAATAATAATTTATTGACACGACATTGAGGACAATGTCAGAAATAAGTGTGGAGGGTGGTTTGCACAGATTTTCAATTTTTTATTTTATTTTTTCATTTTTTAAAGTAATCTTTTTCATTTTTTCTCTTTTTAGGTTCATATTTCTTATTTTTCTTTTCTTTCTTTTCTTTAAAAAAATTGAATCAAGCTAGTAATAGGTGAACTTGAATTTGAAATCTGAAACTTAAGTGATATGAAGGAAAATTATTGAATTTGAGGATAGGATAAAATCTAAAAAACAACCTCATCTTGAAATTAAATGTAGTAAATATGCATCCTACAATTCACACTATCACGTATATTTAATCTTGAGATGTAGAGGAGGATTAGAAATGTCTTTGTTGAAATATCTTCGTAAAATATAAATATAAAAAATGTGCAAAAGATGCGCATTATAGGTAGTCTAAACTACTGAAGGGTGCTAATAAATAAATAAAAGACAGGAATAAAATATAATAGGTTTAGTTTTGTGGTTGCCTGGGACAAATAAATCTTCAGTCTTATAAGGTGTTTTCTCACTTAATGCCTTAAGACTAACTGGCTTGGAAGCCACTGTTGGAGGTCCTAGATAGCTTAGTGGAACTAAACAAAATATAATAAAAATATAAAATAAAAAAACGAAAGAAAATTGTTAATCGGAGATATGAAACAAGGATACTATAGTTTGAATTGAAACGTCAAGACCAAAAGATGCATTACACATCCACGTAGGGGTATAGGATCTATATTCAAAGGAAAGAGGGGCATGAAGAATAGGATCGAGTTCTGCTGAAGGAAGATAGAATCTCTGGATTTGAAACGATACTTGAGAATGATGGTTCTTGAAAACCGAAAAAACTAGTGAGATTCTACCTTTTCTGTTTTCCTTTTTCTGTTCATAATTTTTCATTTTCTTTATTTTTGGTTTTTCTTTTATTTTTGTTTTCTTTTTCTTTTCCTTTTTGGGATTTTGTGGGTAGTATCCGCTGAAAATCCTCACGAGACAACACCTGTCCACTTGGGTAATCTTGGGGTTTAACGGCATGTTGCACGTGCCAGGTGCAATCGCAACGCCTGCGAAAAGAAGCATAGTTAATTTTTATTTTTCTAAAGTTTTTAGATTTAAAATTTTTGGTTTTAGTTTTTAGGGTCTAGGTTTTACTCGATGACTAGCAAAAATTAAGTGTGGGGGTAATTGATTGACGTATTTTATTGCGTATTTTGTAACCATACTTAGATTTATTATGTCACATTTAATACTTCGCAAAGGTGTTTTTGTGATATTTGCAGGTCACAGGGTCTTAATTGCAAAAGGAGAAAAAAAAGAAACCAACTATGTGCGATTCACACTACACACCAAGTTAAAAAAGAGAACAAAGGCGCACATGTTACAATCACAATGAATCAATCACAAGCCAAAAAAGATCCAAGCATAATTCAATATATAGGTCCGACCGCAGAGTCAACTTCAAACGATCATAACTCGAAGACCGTAACTCCGATTAGGATGTTCTTGAACTCGTTGGAAAACTATTGACGAGAACACGCTCCCAAAATTTGAGACCAAAAATCCAAAATCAAACCACACTTTAGCTAGTCAAAGCTGCGGTTTAGCGGGCCCACATAAAATGAAATCATTAGGAGGAATCAATGAAAAACTTTAGGAGGAATCAATGAAACGCTATCAATTCAAATCCTGGATCTTCGAATTGAGAGAGAGATCAAAAATTCTCACTATTTCTTAGATTCATAGATCAAATTCGATTCAGTGGGATCTTTCACTCACATTTTTTTCCACCAAGAACGTTTTGTGAAACTCTTTGACCCCCGAATTTGGAGTATCCTACTTTCACGTGATTCACAGGGTTCAACAAGCAATCGATATTTCACGATCAAAGGTGTAGTACTGCTTGTAGTAGCGGTCCTTATATCTCGTATTAACAATCGAAAGATGATCGCAATAAAAAATCTCTATTTGATGGGGCTTCTTCCTATACCTATGAATTCCATTGGACCCAGAAATGAGACATTGGAAGAATCTTTTTTGTCTTCCGATATCAATAGGTTGATTGTTTCACTCCTGTATCTTCCAAGCTCTAATCGGGTTAGGTTTTGGTCTAGGGTTTTGGTTTTGTAATCTAATTCCTTTGGTATCATGTATTCGATAAAAAAGACTATTTAAAGGTATCGAATACAAAGGGCTAAACCTCTCTTCTTCTCTACTTTTTCAGTGGCTAGGGTTTGAGAGCAAAGTCGTTTTAGCTTGTAGGTTACATTTATTTTATTTATTGCAATGTCTTTTAATTTTAATTATTGTTTTTCTTTTATTATGCCTAGCTAATTCTCTAGTCTAGGGTTAGATGAAACTAGATTTGCAATTGGTGATGATGTTAAAATTTTAGTTTTTCTTCTATGATCTTATTACGACTAAATAATAAAAAGAGATTTCTTTGTTTACATTACTGATAAACTAGGTAGAGCAATGATTGATTGACAACCATGAGAATTATTTAAGGAAATTATTTGCATTGCTGATAAACTAGGTGGATTGATGATCGATTGACAACCATAAAATTTATCGAAGGAAAGTAAGGTTTAGATTTTTATTGTTTATAATTGATCTAGTTAATTTAGGGTTAACTTAGACTAGTCGATAAAACTAGGTAGATTAATGATTGACAACCATTAGATCTACCTAGTAGAAGGTTTAGATCAAAATAATTCTACATTAATTAGCAAATAACTTTAAAATACATATCTTTTCTTTATGATAGATATTTAATTTAGAGGTGGAATTAATTATAAGAAAACAATTATTTGATATCACAATGAACAAAGCTAGTGGATTCAAATCCTTAGATATTTCCCTTTATCTAAATCTAACCTTTATTTTGCTTTTAATTATTGCATTTAATTTGCTTGCATTTATTTATTTATTTTTATTGTCTTGAACTTTAAATATTGCTTTTAGATAATCTTGCTTTTAATTTAAATATTTTGTAATCTTTAAATTTAGTTATTTTAAATTTCAACATTTTAATAATTAGTAGTTAATAAATCTTTTCAAAAACTTATCTTTTAAATTTGTTAGATTTAACTAAAAGTTTCCCTCTTCTCTGTGGATCGACCCATAAGTGCTACAATTAACAATCGCACACTTGCGGTATAATAAGAACTTTAAAATAACCCAACACTACTCTAAGTCTTTTTTGCACTATTAACTACAATTTTGCCGCTTATCCTAATTGAGCATTTATATACATGACTATCTATGTCGCTTTAAACCAAGACCTAGATAGTCATGATTTTCTAGTTTAGGAAAAATTACAAGTCGGCAATTTTGAGCACCCACAAAATCATAACCTTAGGAAATACAGAGAATTCATTATAGAGGCTCTTCAGTAGATATTATCATGACTAATACAAATTTATAGGCTAAATTGTAGGGAACTACCCTCACTTTTTCCGTATTAGCCACATATTGTTTAAAAGACGTGCACTTTACCCCTCCGACTCTAACAATATTATTATATCCATTTTAAGTCATCATTATTCCAAAAATAATTCTGAACTTCTATCAATTTTTTTCTGCCACTCTCGATAACCATTTGGTAATTGATATTTTTAATGAACAGTTACTTTTTAAGTAAAAAAGTTGACCTAATAGAAAAGTAAATGGCAGTCAAAATGGGAAAAAGTACAGATTTGTAAAACAGCATGGCTTCGTGCTCATCAAGAAAACGGGGATTCCTGCAATTTAGCCATATTTATATTTCATTCCTCTGCAGAAAAACATAGCAAGCATATATCCGAAAGGAATTAGAAACAAACCTCGTTTGCTTTAGGCCATTTGTCATCACTAATTTCCAAGGTTAACTCTAAACAGCCCCCATTTATGTAGTTCCAATCTTGCATACCGCCGTATATAGGATACCTGAAAAGTTTTCATCAAATCAAGACAACAATATTTATTGGAAAAAGGAAACGAAAATGAAAGTTCGTTGCAGGAAGACGGTATCTTCTTAATGGATATCAAGGGTGCGTTTAGTAGGAGATAATCTAGGTGGTAATCCTAGATTCTCATGAACTATTACCATGCTTGTTTAGGTGTAAGAAAATATTCCCAAGAATGTAGGATTACCATGGTAATCAAATAACCCCATTTCATGGGAATCCTATCCCCCCCCCAAAACAAGTGTCAATTCTAGATTACCACGAAATATTCCCACCTAACACAAGATGTGACATGACTGTCCGCCGCCCGCCTACCACACCGCTGGCTCGCCGCCCCTGCCCGTCGTAAGTCAGTCTCTGTCGGCCGTCCGCTACCGGTCGACGGTTGCAAATACATATATTACCGAGGATGTTTAAAATATATCAAGCACGTTAATGCAAGATTCCTCGAAATTAGATGCCCGGTCCTGAATGTCAGGGTTCCCGGCAATCTTCCATTCCCTATACCAAGCGCAACCTAAGGGCAGTTTCACTTGAATTCTTGAGTTAATTGCTAGAGGCACAAGACTGCTTTATATATTGAACTGATCACTAATGCTCATGAAACTTCCAAGAAATGTTTCGACAGTAAAGATGCTGACCACACTGATGACCATATGGAAGAATCTCCATCTCTAGGTATTGCACCCCAGCTGGTGGAAACTTGCTTTCATAAAAAAGGCAAGAAGCAAAATGTGGGTTCCAGAACAAGAAAGCAGAGAGGTGCAAGTGGAAACATAAAAGCAAGAAGCAAAATGTGGGTTCCAGATCAAGTCAGTAAGTAGAACACAGGGCTAATCCAGACAAGTGATGTGATGGGGAGAAGTCTCTCTTGAAGGAATTGTAGCTTGCCAGTGGTAAGCTTATGTGAATGTTTTATGATAAGCAAGTAGCTTTACATATTGAAACTAAGCCAAAGTTTCATGACAACTTGGTAAAGTGGCGTATAAGAAGTACATTCTCATTTTACAGAAGAGGTGTCATTACTAATACTTGCTTCGTGAATTACAAGAAAAGGTTTTTGAAATTGTTTTTTATCTTTCTTCTTTGAACAATGGACGCAGTTTGGCGGTTGATTGATTCACAAGAATGAAGCAAATGGGTAAATTTATAGAGGGAAGTTGGATCTAGTAAATACATAGTTGGCAAACCAACAGCCTCTGATGGTAGGTTGATTGACAGCAGCCTATCAAACTTCAATATCAGCCAAAGCTTGAACTTTGTCCACAAGAACTTAAGAAACTCTGAGGAGCTGAAATCTCAACCATCACAAGTTCTTTTATCAGATCTCATAGTATATTTCTTTCATGATGTCAAGCTTAAGTATAGCAATCACATGGCCTTTGGACTTAACAGCCGAAACTTAGTAAACAAGTTGTCTCATAGATCACTTCAAAAATATAGGGTACTTATATGCTTCATTGGTGGATTTGGGAGAGGTAGTTCTGCTGGTAGTGAAATTTACAAGTACCAAATAATAGACCATAGGATCAAGCATATAGACAAATTAGAAATAATAAGGTTGCACTTAACATACCAAAGAGCCCCGTTTGTGATCCCTCCTTTAAACTCGGCACTTAAAGACATATTATAGTGAGATCGACTGTATATGCTTGCCATGTGTCGAAACGTCTTGTCATCTGGGCATGCGAAATACTTTTTTCTGAAACAAATAAACATGAAGAGGGAACATAAGCTATAAACATAGTGGCCATTTTATTAGTGAAACAAGAAGAAGTCCATCTACAGAATGTTGAAACTTAATCATGAATACGAGATATATCATTAAATTCCAACAGTAAAGTAGGACCTTGAAGAAGTAATATTGAAAGATTTAATTGACATTCTCATTTTATAAAAAACTGAAGTAAGCATATAAACCAAATCAATACTAGAGCAAAGTGAATTGACAGAAGTATTAGCAACCTAAGAGCCTTGACATGCATCATACTTGAAAATGGCATGCCAATTTTACCAAATAAAATCTAACCTCAGAAATAAGTATTCAACCCTAGTCTGCATAATGCAGTTGAAGCATATGTGCGACATAATTGAAAGTGAGCAGGATAAAGACAAAACCAAAGAAACATTTTGTTGGATGCTAGGCTCGCATAGGGGGTTTTAAAACACGGCGGAAGCGGTAGTTTTAAAAAACCAGAAAGCAAATAGCAACCCAAACCAAGAATCTAACCAAAAGACTAAACTTGACATTAAACTAGTAGCTAAAGATAGAAGTTTGCGGGCTACAACCTTTGTAGCGTGTTATCCTCCTCTCCTTGGACTCCGGCTAGTCTCTCCGAAGTTCGGAACAAGCTTGCTCGGTGATCTCCTTGCCAAAGATGATCCACCTTGAAGTAACTTCAACACAAGCCCCAAATCCACAAATAATTTTTCTCCTTTTCTTTTCTTTCCTCACTTGAGAAAAACTCAAGAGAGAAAGAGTGATGGTAGCTTGGTGATGAGAGAACCAACTTAGAATACATAATATGAACTCTATGAATTTTTCAAGCCATGGTTATCTTTTTAAGATAAAACAAGAATGCGTCCCAAAATCTACACGCACCTATTTTCAATGACCCATTCTCTTTATCTTTAAAAGATAAAGATAAATCTCATAGTTCTTATCTCAATTCGAATGTGATTCTCACACACCCATCTTCTATGTATCATCAACCATGACACACACATATATATCATATATAAATATATATATTAAAGAGAATAAGAAATAATAAAGTGAACATGATATTAGTTAATGTGTGTGTATACATTTAATTATTAAATCAACACTTGACTTAATAATCCAATTATATCATATATATACCGGCTAATATCATTAAACACCCGATTAAAATACGTGTATCACATACACGTGTTTAATCGAATTCCTGCACGTGTAACTATACGTGCTCTACGTCATTTCACAAGTGCTGGGAAATCTCTGTGTGGGACTATAAAGACTCGACAATACGCTGCCAGCAGGTTAGGATCATATTCATAGTTCACAAGCACATCAGCGGTACTACTTGCACGTAACGGCTACTCAGGTATTGATCGAAAAAAGATCAACGAGCAAGCTCATCCGAACTCTGCAAAGTCTATCGGTGACAATCACCGTACAGTCCGATCTTTTCATCTAAGAGTGTCGCATACCGGGTCTGGGAGGTGGAAACCGTCAGACTCCAAATAACCCGATAAGTCGTGTCGATCATGAACTCATAACCACCTGAAAAACTACTAATAACACTTAGCAGTAAATCTCAATTGTCTTGGCCAAAGACTTATGGTTATAGCTGATCTGGCACAGCACGATCTTGACTCCTAATACCGGAAGAGATGAAATCCCTTCGATCGCCCACTTCCTCCATGTGCTTCGAGACTGTACCCAACTAAGACATGTTTGCACGACTCTTTAAAGCCATGGTAGGGCAGTAATCAAAGTACACACAAGACACTATGACTGTCTTAGGTCTACAGACTACCATGTATTCCTGTCACATGAGAACTGCTATCTGACAATATGTACAATACCATCTAGAAGTTCTCAGGTGAGTCCGTCCAGTGAAACTCAGTCATCTAATGAGCACATGTATACAATCTTTGGTGTCAAACACCAATGACTATAGGATCAACCATCGCCCCAGTCAGGGTCGAGAAACGTATACACTAGTCTATTCTAGAGTATCGATGCTCAGTCTCAATACTCCCTCAACTAGGGACTTTTAAAGATGTTCTTATAGACTACTCAGGCCCCACTAATATGATCCCTATCATATTCCTGGTAGTCAAGTAAAGATCATATGGGCTTTATCATTATGTATTAGTGATATGTGGTAACGAGTAAAACGTATTCATCCTAATGATAAAGACAATCCAAATAACATATTATCATCTCGAGTAAAATTGTTCTCTCGTATAGGTCCTCCTTCAATTACAATAATTGCCTTGATGACACATATATCCAATAATCTCCCATCTGCACTTAAGGCCAATTATTACGGTATCTCATACCCAACTTCTCTACTAACGGTTTCATAAACTGTATTCGAGAAACAACCTCAGTGAGTGGATCCGTTGCAATGAATCTATTTTTATCTCTCTGTATCTCAACTTCGAGGAGATCAACTATCTCCCGATTTGAGCGATACATGCCCTAGAATTTATCTGGATAGATGATGGGAAAAAGTTCATAAATGAAGAATTTTATCCAGCAATTTCTTGGGCTATATCCACAGCTGATTCATAATCAGCACTCAGCGCCATGACTGCCCCAGTATCCTGCTTGGAACTCTTTTCAATATACTGCTCCCACTAAAGAGAGTAAACTTATAACTCATGATAGTCACTCTGTCTTTCATGTCACCTTGGAAGCCAAAATCGGTAACCGCCTCCAGATGGAGGCTGCCATTACCATACACCAAGAACATCCACATATGTTCTTCACTGGTTTTCTTTGTTTCCCATGATTGGATTAATATCTGATTACTACATCAACTGCAAAAACATCTGGTCTGGTATATGACATCTCCCAAAGAGAGTGACTCTTCCACATGCGGGTACACTACCGCGCTATAAGTCATCCATTCTAAACTGTTTTAAAATGATGTCTTCTTACCTGAGTTGGGACAATCCCAAAAAACTCCTACTAGACCTATCTCTATAGACCTAGTTACCAGAATCAATTGATATATTATCCAAATCCTTTATTGAGAAACATATGTGACAACCATAGTTTAACCGAACTGTGGTATAGGAATTTCACTTCATATCAGAAGTTTGTTATCCACATACGATATGAGGAACATAACAGTATTACTTACAACTTTCTTACAAATACCAGGTTCATCTATTATTTTGATAAAGTCAAACATTTTGACCGTGACATCAAAACAGATGATCCATCTCCGCTATACCTGTTTTAGTCTATAAATAGACCTAAGCTACTTGCATACCTTCCGCTGCTCCCACTGATTATGATAACCCTCTGATAGAGTCATATACATGTTCACTTCTAAATCCTTATTTAGAAAGGCGTTATATTCATCTACCTGCCAGATATCATTGTCATGAAGAATAGCAGTGGCAAGTTATATCCGTATGGATTTCAGCATAGACCATTAAGTAAAAATTTCATCACAATTCACATCGGGAATTTGATGAAAATCTTTTACAAGTCAAGATTTATTAGGTTAATACCTTTCTATTTGCACTGATCTCGAAAGATCTACTTGCTCCTTATGGATTTTATCCTTCATGAGCACCCAACAAAGTCCATACTTTGTTGCAGTGCATAGAGTCCAACTTGGATAACTCGGCATCTAGCCATCAGTCGGAAGTTACGACTTCCTATGGCATGCTGATATAGTAGGATCATCATCATATGATGCAAGTCTTCATGTCACCGTCTACGAGAAAACCGTAGCATCTCTCAGGTGGCTGAGATCACCTACTAAATCTACGGAGTGGCTAAGATTTGTCAGGGTCAATTGAATCTCCAGGTTCTACTAAATCTTCAGTAACCGTTTATGGTTCTGGAATCACATCCAGTTCTACCATACTCCCACTAATTTCTTCTGCGAGAAATTTCTTTTCTAAAAAGATGGTGTTGAGAACAAAATTTTGATCCCGAAAAAGGTAGAAGTTAAGCCCTTGCTAAAGATTAGAATAACCCACAAATTGCCTATTACCGAAACATGCCTTAAATTTATTCGGATTGTGTTCTTAAGTATAATCTGGATAACTCTATATCTTAACTTTAAGATATGTTCTATATCACATATAGAATCACATGCACTAATTTAGATGGAACCATATTCAATTGATATGCAACTGTTTCCAGTACACATCCCTTAATGAAAAAGGCCACTCGGCATTATTCATCAAGGAGCGAACTCTCGAATGAGTAACCTGAGAGAGAACCAATTTCTCCTTTACGGAATACTTAGCATAAATATCCACATCTTCGAACACTTCGAAAAATCTTGATACTTGCAACGTTTGGTTCTCTACTTTATTCTTATATCCTACAAACTTCCCAAAATATTTATACTTTGCATTTCAACAAAAATGCGTGTTTAAAACCAGAGAACTCATAGAAAAACGGAACGAAGTATGAGTACCAACCCCTTGTCCACGTGGACACCGGATAACATACATCACTATGTATAAGTCTTATGAGTTCACCAATTCATACTCTATGTGTTGTAATTTGAAAACTGTATTTTGGTTAAGAATATTTATCCCGTTATTCAATACACCTTACCCAATCATCAAATGATAAAGGCAAATTGTTCATAATATATTTTTCAAAATTTATATCCCACTTTATCAAATAAAGAGGCGGATATATAAGTTTTTTAAGAACTGGTGCATTATAACGATTATTCAAAACTAAAAATTTGATGATATGCAAAACCGGGTGATTTCTCCAAAAGCAACAATTGCTCTGATTTCCGACATTGAGGATTAAATCACATTTCCAATACTCTAATTCTTCTCAGCACCTGTAACATCTTACAGATGTGGGATATTAATTCGGTATCAATATACACAGGATTCAAAGTTAATTGGAAAACGGTTTTTTTTACTATCACATAGAAAACATGAAATATCAAAATATTTCGAGGGGTGGCCGGGTATTCTTAGTAATGCATCTTTCACTGCTCAGGATCATAACAGTAATTGCATTTTCCTTTTCGCTCACTTCGTCCCCTTTTTATGTCTCTTCATCTTATCTTCTGTATACCAAACTTAGGCTAGTTGGTTTTCTTCCTTTCCTGCCTTTCAGCAGCAGCCTAAGGTTTAGATGAAAACCATCTAACAAGCATAACTGGTATATTTTTCTTATTTAAAAAGCTCTTGAACTTGAGATAAGGTAGAATGGATAGACAAATGAACAGTTCATTTGTTCCAAAACCAGCGGCCATTCTCTGACTGAAACAATTTCTTCGAGTTCGTATCTAACTATACGATGGTCTTCCAAGCAATATGGATCTCCGTACCGGATACAGAGAGTTCTGGAGCAACAAAGTGGAAGTAGGAGCAGGAAAGACATATGCGACTTTGTTGTAAATTAAGGCAATCATGACATTCCAAAACCGTTGATTGTAAAAAGATTCGGTTAACTTGTTTTACGAGTTACTTTAAGGTCAGTCATGGGTCGCTGCCAGAGAGAAGAAATACTCAGCGTCCACTCTATTCTAGATTAGATTGGTTAATATTTTCATCTAATTGGATGGTTCCCACTTTTCTGTCGAAATCTCCTTCAAACTTTAAAAGGAGAATAGCCAGGATCAGATCCCGAGAGTAACTATTACTCATAGTGGAAATCGAGACCCAAATTATCACGGAGTGATAACCTTGATAAAGTCAATAAGTAACCCTACACCATAGAAGGTATGCAATCTCATTGCAAGGTTCAACACTTGAAACTCCTAATATCGGTTTTTATCCCTAACGGCTTATGACCTTAACAATGGTCAACAAATCATAAATCGCTAGTCAAGTTCAACCCGTCATTTCGTGACTATTTTAGACCCACCCGTACGACCCTTAACTAAGATCAATAAAGTCGTACAACTGTCCTAACAAATCGCATCATATGCAAGCAGAAAAATTTCACTTAGCTACTGGACACTACGTTTTAACTATGGTCAACAAACGCAGCACGAATACTAAGTACTCTAATTCCTGAAATGACAGAGGGTTATGCCTGGTCTTTAAGAAAACCTTTAACGTAATGAACTTGATCTCATCGTAGGAATCGAATGGTTTTGCAAATTTATAGTTACGTAGACTATTGCTTAAGTGCGGATTCCCCGTAAAATGATCAGGGCTCTTACCTCATTGAATGAGATGCAAGGTATTCCTAACTGAATACCACTGTGCAAAGCAATCTAGGATACGGCTATTCAATTTGCAAACTTATAGTAACACAATCTTTTGCTAAAGATGTCACTCCCCGTGAAAAGATCTAGGCTCTTTCCTCGTCGAATGAGGTGCAGGATATTCCTAACCGAATACATCGATGTAAAGCAAAGGAATCGACTATAACGCCAATATCTAATATTTGGTTTCTACAATGTATTTTAGGTTTATTTACTTTGCATTAATCCGAATTAATGCAATCCCTTCAATTAGATAATATCATATTATTTAGCATCTCCTCACACCATTACAGAAAAAACATGATATGTATGCCATCCACATTCGCCACGGGGCCTCGGGTCTTCACCATAAGCTTACTTAACTTACGGCAAGGCGGGGACAAGGCTAGCGCGGGTGCAAAACGTATATAGAATTTATTTATATATCATATATATCACTATATATATCATCGCAGGCAGATAATCAGTATTACAGGCAAGCAATAAATATCATCATAGGCAGGTAAACACATTACAGGCATGCAATGAATATCACAGAATATGGAAAAGCGGATATACTAGGAATGACGCGTTTCAATTGAGCCAATCATGAAACACAAAATTTCACGGTCGTGTGAATAGCTCGTACATCTTCGATCCCCGACCCCTGGGAGCGAGACAAGCCACCTGCCAATTCTAGTAATGAGGCAACCCATATTCAATATCATGAGTAGGCCACCCATCGCTATCTAGAACCCGGTAACTTGGACGCTCCTCCGTGGGTCATACCTAACCCCCTACATGCGCGGCGAACCATCCGCCAATTCTAGAATAGAGTAACCTAGATCTTAACTTCTTGAGATTGCCACCCGCTGTATTCTAGAATCCGGCGATCCGTGCGCTTCTCCCGGGGTATTCTAATACATGAATCTAAAAAAATATACATCAAGTGGCGACATCAACCTCAACCCGAAAGTGTCCCAATGAAAAATATATAACAATTAGTAGCGACGACCACAAGCCGGCCGCTCGTCCCAAAATAATGAAATACATAAATAACAAAAATACAAGCATCTCACATGAGCTATTCATCGCGACGATCTGATAAACCATTACACATCTAGACATCACAATATCACATCGCAAATAACAAGTGTGCAGCCTCGTCGAATTGATCGCATCAATTCGGCGATGTTTAGCAACACAACTTTATCCGTGAAACAAAAACAAAGATACAATTTTGATCACAAAACTTTCCTAACATTAAATCGATCACATCGAAATCTGGGTCAAAACAAAGTATCCCAAAAATCCTATTACCAAACAATTGAGCACAATTGAGCCACTGTACGAACACGAGCCTAAAATTCAATACTCAAGCCGCCAAAAAACCGCTATTGTCGGTCAAGACAAGGAATTGTAGGCCCAGGTTCGTGTCACATTATTTTCAAAACATACGCAATTCGCTGGTATTGTTTAAAAAAATTTCAAGTTGCGATTTAAAAAACAAACAGTGGCTGAATCTTGGAAATAAAATACGGAAAATTTTAGTGATCGAAACTATAACTTCGTCTAAATAAGTTGTCTTTTGGTAGGCTCTGATACCACTACTGGGTCAGTCAGCGCAGCGGAAGCTCGCCGTGGCGCCCAAAGGTTCCTCAGCAGCTACTTTTTATGTTGTCCTCTCGCGATGGACTACAACCCGCCGGACCAATCCGCACGGGGCACCGTAGGGGTAAGAGCCTGCGCTTCGCCACTATGTCATATAGGAACCCCCCATGGGTCAGCATCCCAGCCTAGTGGCTCTGATACCACTGCTGGGATGCTAGGCTCGCATAGAGGGTTTTAAATCGCGAAAGCGGTAGTTTTAAAAAACTAGAAATCAATAGCAACCCAAACCAAGAATCTAACCAAAAGACTAAACTTGACACTAAACTAGTAAACTAAAGATAGAAGTTTGCAGGATACAATCTTTGTAGAGCGTTAGCCTCCTCTCCTTGGACTTCGGTTAGTCTTCACGAAGTCCGAAATAAGGTTGCTCGGTGATCTCATTGCCGAGGATGATCCACCTTTAAGTAACTCCAACACAAGTTCTGAATCCACAAATAATTCCTTTTGTTTTCTTTCCTCACTTGAGAAAAACTCAAGAGAGAGTGATGGTTGCTTTGTGATGAGAGAATCAACTTAGAATTCATAATACGAACTCTATGGATTTTTCGAGCCATGGTTATCATTTTAAGATAAAACAAGAATAAGTCACAAAATCTACACATCTATTTTCAATGACCCGTTCTCTTTATTTTTAAAAGATAAAAGATAAATCTCATAATTCTTATCTCAATTCTAATGTGATTCTCGCACACCCAACTTCTATGTATCATCAACCATGACACACACATATATATTTATATCATATATAAATATATATTAAAGAGGAGAAGAAATAATAAAGTGAACATGATATTAATTAATGTGTGTGTGTATATATTTAATTATAAAATTAACACTTGATTTAATAATCTGGTTATATCATATATACAGTGGCTAATATCATTAAACACCCGATTAAAATATGTATATCACATATACGTGTTTAATTGAACTCCTGCACGTATCACTATATGTGCCCTACATCGTTTCGCCTTTGCTGGAAAACCTCCGTGTGGGACTCTAAAGACTCGACAATATGCTGGCAGCAGGCTAGGATCATATCCATAGCCCACAAGCACGTCAGCGATACTACTTGGACGTAATGGCTATCCAAGTATTGATCGAAAGCGGGTCAGAGCAAGCTCATCAGATTCCCAATAACTCGATAAGTCGTGTCGATCATGAACTCATATCTACCCGAGAAACTACTGATAACATTTATCAGTAAATCTCAATTGCCTTGGCCAAGAACTTATGGTTATAGTTGATCTGGCCAACCTCAACTCCCAATACCGGGAGATACGAAATCCCTTCGTTCGCTCACTGCCTCTATATGCTTCGGGACTGTACCTAACTAAGACATGTTTGCATGACTCTTTAAAGCTATGGTAGGGTAGTAATCAAAGTACAGTGGGAACACACACAAGACACTATGATGATCTTAGGTCTACAGACTACCATGTACTAATGTCATATGAGAACTGCTATCTGACGATGGGTACAATACTATCTAAGAGTTTTCAGGTGAGTCCCGTCCAGGGAAACTCATTCATCTAATGAGCACATGTATACAATCTTTGGTGTCAAACACCAATGGCTATAGAATCAACCTTCGCCCCGGTCGGGGTTAAGAAACGTATACACTAGTCTACTCTAGAATATCGATACTCAGTCTCGATACTCTCTCGACTAGGGACTTTTAAGGATGTGTTTATAGACTACTCAGGCCCCACTAGTATGATCCCTATCATAACCCTGATAATCAAGCAAAGATCATATGGGCTTTATCATTGTGTATTAGTGATACGTGATAATGAGTAAAACGTATTCACCCTAATGATAAAGACAAACCAGATAGCATACTATCATTTCGAGTAAAATTGTTTTCTCGTATAGGTACTTCTCAATTACAATAATTGTCTTAAGTGCGCCTATATCCAACACATTTGAACACTGAAAATTGACAAAATAAAATTTGCTCCTAAATAAAGACTAATATAAACAATTTTGACCTGCATTTGTCAAACAAAATGAATAACAAAATTGCTATTTGTAACATACAAGGCTGGAATATGTGGGAAGATGTTTGTTTGTTTTTTTTTAGATTAGGTGGGAAGATGTTAGTTTAGCATATTATATCGCTTCCTATAGAAGTCGAGCATCAGAAGAGAACTGGAGAAAGACTGTTATTGGCATTTCTACATCTTGCTTTCAATATTGAAATGGCACACTACCGTGTGAAAGGAAAATGTATGGCATATTAGAACTTGTCAAACCAGCAAAGCAAGCGAATTAAACGATGTTATGTAAAGTTTTGATTAATTTATTCTTGTAATAAGAAAGTTACGAGTCAAAGCCATAAACTACCCCCCCCCCCTAATTTACAAGTGCAAACCTTGAGTCACCAGATCCATCCCAAGGATAGTTTGCAACAAGTGCACCCTGTCAAAAAAAGTACAAGGTTAAACAAATAAAGTACACTAAATTCGACGAACCTATACTTAAGAGGGAAAATGCAGTGTTTTTCTACAAGGATCTCAATAAAAACTTCTCATTCTATGCTGGCCTTCAAAACAAAAAAAAAGTATTACCCCATGTAAACTTGCAGAGGCCGTGAAGTGTTTCCCTTTTACCCAATCCATAATTGCTTTGGTTTCAGGTTGTCGCAAGTCCGACACATCATTCATTGGGAAAAACTAAACAAATTGTCAGACAACAATGTTAATAAGTACAAGAAAGAATATATATAATCTAAAAAGATCGTTGTGTCCAAAGACAACATAACACAGAGAACTGTATATGCTCACCTGGTCAGGGAAATCTCGATTTAAGTCGACACTGTTTGCGTTCCCACGTCTCCTAAGAGCAAATCCATCAGGATTCATTGTTGGCAGAATATGGAGATGAACATGTTTTATGATCAATGTTGCCTACATGCACAGAAAGTTGATTTTTTTTTTTTAAATTGAGCTGCACCAAAAAGAAACAACAGAAACATATTGGTCTAGATGACAATAGTAAATTATAAGATGCATGTTAATAGACACCCAATAAAGCCAAGAGAAAGCTCTCTTTTGCAATGAATGTAGAAAGATCTGCCTCGAAGGTGACAATCTATGCAAATAGAAAAGGCATGCAGTACACTCAAGATGTATAAAGCTTCAGCATAGGATGTACTTAGAAATAAGATGCATTAAGATGCATGCTAGGATAGGCACTAAATAAATTCAAAACTACGAAGTAACATTATCCAATATGATCTAACAACAGTACAATAACCCAGGCTATTTGGTTGGCTACATGAGCCTTATTCTTTCATTCAACTTTCACAAAGGTCGCCCTCCTTAATTAAATTAACTATTTGAATATCTTTTTTAGCTGCCTCCATGCATGTTCCTTTAGAACTCTAGGTCTTGTAGCTCCCTGGTTCATTCCTTCAGGTTTTTGGAGACAATTTTATTTGCCCATGCAAATCTCATGCTAGATGGGAGTTTATCCAAGGGATTTGGCTCAAATGAGAGAGGTAATGTATCCAACATGGATCATAGCCAGGTTCCTTAAAACTTGTTGCAGCTAAGATAATAAGGAATTCAAGTGTTTGTGTTCAACAACTCCCAAGCATAATGTCGTGCATCCCTGCAACTACAATACCCAATAGGTATATTTACAAATTAATATAAAAATATGAGTAATTACTTTTTCATACTTTAGTTATATAGTTTAGATTTTCCTTTCTAGAACTGGATAAAATTTTGATGATGGTAATAGAGAACATCGGCATATCCTCTCAGTTCAAGGATTGAACGTTCAGCCCAACATTTACAATTAGACCACCTATGGTAAGTCTATTTTTGCTCTGGCGATTGGGATTGCAGCATTTATCCGAGAATAAACCAAATGGTCAGGGTATCTCTTCCCTGTTTTTCAGACTATCATATATTTAAGGTTTCAATATCCTAAAAATAATATTCATATATAGTCCCAAAACAGATAAGATTTGCCTTACATGTATGGTCAACTCTATAAGAATGTTGAAATATGTGTTGCGATCCATTGGCTGAAGGTTAAGAAGCTAAGCCGTGGGCAACACGAGTACAGGTTGTTATCATGACCGTTGTCTGGTTTGGAAAAGAAAACCCTAATTATATAGCATAAGTTTGAAATAGTTATTGTACTATGTATAGTTAAATTGATTTTAAAATATACCGATGTTTTGCATTGCGTGTGTGAAATTTTAACATAGACGTAAAATATGAGGTCGAGCCTTAAAGGCTTTAACACATAACTGCAATTCCTGTTCTCTAGGTTGCTGCAAATGAAAAGTTGTGCAAGCATAGCAGCAAGCACAAGGATTCTGCGGAAAAGCACAATAACTTCAAAAATAATTTTTTTTATAGAAAATCTTCCGCTTTTAAACTACACATTGCTTGAGCCTGACGAATAGTCTCTAAAGCACCTCCAATATAATCTTAGAAATGGTAATGCTCTTGGGATTAGGGGACAAATATTACATAAGGAGTGATGATTGGGAATAGTGGGAGATGGGATTGACGATGGCTTTTGTTGGGATGCTTGGTAAACCTTCTATTTAAGTTGCACCACTTCTTTGATGTAATGTAATAAATGGCCTATCATAGTGTTCATTGCTCTCCTTTTGTATTCTTCAGTGGCAGCTTTAACTACCTTGAATGCTGCCGCATCTACCTTAAGGTTCTGTTATTAGGGAGTAGTTGCCAACCTTTTTGCCTATGATATACTGTTCATTCCTAAAGAAGTAATCACGACAAGCTATAAACCTAACAATCAACGCTCTCGAATTCCATAATAATGCAACTACGTGAATAAAGACCTTGACATAAAACCTTGAAGAGGAACTAGACCTACCTTTTCCATCAATGAATTTAAACTCATTCAATGAGGGAGTGACCTTCTAATTTCCTCCTCTTAAATAATCTAAATGAAAATGTAATAGTACATAGATTTTTCGAGAACTACATTCATCTTTTTGTTAAATTAAAAAAATATTCCAAAAATATTGCCGAACCTGTATTGTTATTTTTGTTGCTGTGTCAATAATGCTTCAGAACAAAATATATATATTATCGAAAAATATGCAATTTATAGAAAGTGCAGGCTTTTTCAAAATTGAGGGTGTTATACTAATCAGGCAAACACGAATAGAATTTTATGCAATTTAGGGTTTAAGAAATAGGAAAAAAACTAAACTAATAAGACTTGGTCAATAGTATCCAGAAGAATAATGATGACTCCCTTAACAACCCGGCTTGCACCGACCACTCCTGACAATTTAAGAGAGATCGGTTGTCGTCTTCCATAATTGACAACTCTCCATCAAAATCCATATGCTCCTCTTCACCTTCTTCTCTCACTCTCTTCTCTATCAAATTCCACCTCTCAACTCCATGAATATGGCTGACTTCTCACCACTCTCTAGTCTGTTGATCCCTCTGATATAATGGTGGGGTTGAGCAAGAGAAATAGATGGCGGAGAACCAAAGATGAAAATTGAAAAGGACATATAATTTTTTGATGGGTTTTGACAGGGGAGAACACTGCTTATTATGGAAGGCGATCACTCTTCAATTTGCAACAGGGGTCAGTGTCATCAGGTTTATTGAAGGCATTCTTTTAAATTGTTATTGATCATTTTCTGTTAGCGTGTAGAGATTTTCCTTTCCTTTCCTATAAAGTTTGTAAACTCTAAATTGCATAAAACTTCATTCATGTTTTCCGATTGGCATAGCACCCTCAGTTTTGAAAATTTACACCTTCTCTATATTGAATAATATTCTTTGATAATCGAATATTGATTATGAAGCATCATTGATACAATAACTAAAATGATAATAGTTCTATGGTGTTTTTGAGTAAACTTTTTTCTTAAATTCAAATATGGATACATTTATGAGTAGCTTGTGCATAAAATATCCATCCTAGAATCGTGCTTGGCATGGCACATAATTACGGTGGCATCCGGATCCGGATATCCAGATAATTTCCGGATACAAATATGGTTTTTCGGATCCGGTTGGATATGGATATGGGGACACACAAATATTTTCCATGATGCGGATGCTGATAGGATACTGTGTTAGCAACGTAATCCGGATACAGATATCCAAACATATGAATCCGGATATGGATACAGATATCCGGATATATGAATTCGGCTATAAATATATATGTATATGAGAATAATGTAGAAAAGATGCCATAAGAGGGAATTTACTCCTATGGCGTCGAAAAAATACGTCTTCCGTGATTTTTTCCAACAATCGGCACCGATCATCTTCATCTTTATCATGTAAGATGTGAATACACCAAATTTCACGTGATTCTACCACTTTTTCACCGTTGATTTAGTGGATGCAAAATTAATAGTTTACCGACAATAGAACTTTTTATATTGCTAATTCAACGGTAAAGAAGTGGTAGAATCATATGAAATTTGGCGTATCCACATCTTAAGTGATAAAAATGAAGATGATGAATGCTGATCGTCTGAAAAAATCGTGGAGGGTGTACTTGGCATGGCGCATAATTACGGTGGCATCCGGAATCGGATATCCAGATAATTTCCGGATACAAATATGGTTTTTCGGATCCGGTTGGATATGGATACAGGGACACAAACACATAAATATTTTCCATGATGCAGATGCTGATAGGATACGGCGTAAACAAAGTAATCCGGATACGAATATCCAAACATATGAATCCGGATATGGATACAGATATCCAGATATATGAATTCGGTTATATATGAGAACAATGTAGAAAAGAGGCCATAAGAGGGTATTTCCTCCTATGGCGTCGAAAAAATACGTCTTCCATGATTTTTTCCGACCATTGGCACCCATCATCTTCATCTTTATCATGTAAGCCGTGGATACACCAAATTTCACGTGATTCTACCACTTTTTCACCGTTGATTACCGACAATAGAACTTTTTACATTGTTAATTCAACGATGAAGAAGTGATAGAATCACATGAAATTTGGTGTATCCACATCTCGTGGAGGGTGTATTTTTTCGACGCCATAGGAGGAAATTCTCTCCTATGGCACCTCACTCTCTCTCTCTCTCTCTCTCTCTCTCTATATATATATATATATATATATATATAAGAAAATATATCATTTTAAATTTATTTTTTTGTTAAGCCATATTTTTTTGCTCATTTTGTATGTTATACATTTAAAAGAATATTTTGATATGTTATTTCATATATATATATATATAAAAGAAAATATATCATTTTAAATTTTCATTTTTTAGTTAATAATGTTTATTTAAGCCATATATTTTTTGCTCATTTTGTATGTTATACATTTAAGAGAATATTTTCATATATTATTTAATCGTTTATTATCTTTGTTTCAAAATATGTAAAATAGGCTCGTGATATGTATAACGTATATGTTAACATATTAGTTTATTCATATAATATACATTTGTATGCATAGTTATCCTTATCAAATATTTAAATACCCATATTAAGAAGTATTCAATGAAATGTATCAATTACATGCACAATATCACCACCCATCTGATATGCCCCGTAACACAATTTCATTATGACAGGCTGACAGGCCCGACCCAAAGTAGGCATGCAAAGTAGCAAGAGAGGGGTCAGCACATCCACTGCCCTAAGATTGCTGTCAAGGCCAATCAATCAGGACCAGTACAGGGGATCTCTCCCACTCCACTTCCAGACAAGGCAGAGGACCACTAATGGTCTCTAAAAAGACCAAACTACCTGTAACACCCTAGTTCGTTTATACCAGTTCTAATTCAAGTATTTCTCTATTTATGGTATTTTCCTGATTTACTGTGTTTTGGATGCGAATAGTGTATTTGACATTTGTATTTGCATTCTACCCGACCCGCTTGCTTGAAACCTGTCTTAATTCATGTTTATGATTTATCCTGACCTATTACATGGACTCGTGCACTTTCATTTTAATTTATACATCTTGTATACTGGCATTTTATCTAGCATTTGCATTTTACAATATAACATTTTAAGTCAAATAATATATTTTAAAAATATCTAGCAAGGCTTGCATCATACCCCTGACCCTGTGGTAGCATCCGTATATCGTGTTCTCGTCCCGTTCAGTGAAACGGATCTGTTTGGATCACTACGTGCACGCTACATGCATCCGTTCTTGAGGACATGCTTTTTCGTTACTCGGTTATCCTATTTTAGTTTTGGTTAGTACGAATATTAACCGTATTTTCAAACCGTAATTTTAGACCCGACCCGAGCGTGTTTTGGACTATTTTTGTATTAGCCAAAATCTCAAAATTTACAAATATTATATTATATATATACGTAACTGTTACTTAAGGATTATATATTTTTTTATTTAACCAAGTATAATTTTATTTTCCGATCCTAACAACTCTCTCTCTCTCTTCGCTATAATCTATATATATTTTATTAAATCCTAACAGTTTTTTTTACAGCCCTCCCTCTCCCTCTACTTTAAACCCGCACCACGAGATCCGAGCACCCTCTATCTCCCATATTCTCACCTCCCTCCTTCTTCTAAATTTTTTTTCCCGCCTCTTCCCTGCCAGAGCCCGCGCCCTCGTCGCCGTCTCCACGACCTCGCCTCCACCCTCGACCTCGTCGCCTCCTCTCATTCTCCTCACCTTACCTCCTTCTCTCATCCCCGCTGCAACTCATCTCCCCGCGGCAAACCCACGCACCCATCCTCGCTACACCCATCGTCGTCGTCGCCTCGACGTCGTCGTCGCCTCGACGTCGTCGACGTTGATCCGACCTCGTAAACACCTCTTCTTCCTCTCCTCTCCCCTCTCTAACCCAGCACACCTTCTCCTCTGCAACCCAACCTTAGAACCCGCAAAACCTAACCCACGCCCTAGCCTCGTTGTCGCAACCCTGCCGCCATCTTCTCCCAACGCCGACCACCTCGTCGGCCTTTCCCTCATCACCACCACCTTTCTTCTCCCCTGCACACCCCGACTCCCTGCACAAAACCGAACCCAATCCTAACTTCAAGAACCCACTGCTTTGGCCGTGAAACCTCGCCGGAAAACTCACGACTTATCGTCACGTCTCCCTCTCCTCCTCCTCTGTCCCAGATACCCCGATCCAACACCACAGCAACACTCTTCTCCTTCCTCTCTTCTTCTTCCTCTTCTTCTTCTTTTCTCTTCTCTTTCTCTTTCTTGATCTTGTTTTTCCGGTGATCGCCAGAGACCCATTGCTGACGTCACCCCAGTACCGCCTCCTCTGACCCCAGAGCACCAACCCCAGTGCAACCTTCATCTCTTCTTTCTTCTTCTTCTTTCTCTTTCTCTTTCTCTTTCTCTTTCTTGATTCCGTTTTCTGGTCACCCGCTAGAGCCGTGCCGCTGCCGACAATCCGAGCAACCCAGTGGACGTTCCAGCAAGTATGGTCACCCTCTTGCATTGCTTGGACCCGTCCTGTGTGCCGTGCGTGCGTTGCGACGTTTTACCGACGTCAGACTGTAAGTCCATGCTACCTCTCCCGGTACTTTCGGGCATGCGGAATTTGGTGAAAAACAATTTTCTAGAGGCGGTAACATGGACTCAAAACCGGATCTTTGTTAAACATCTAACTAACAACCTAACTAGGAGTTGTTAACTACTCGGTTAGGGGGTTATACCTTTCTTTCTTGAACTCCTTCGTCTTCAAGCCTCGATGGTTATCCGGATCGGCTTCACCCCGTCGTCTTCTTGCGCCGAAGATCGATCCACCTGAAAGCTTCTACCTTTGGTTTCTTCTTCGAGCTTTGAAGAAACTAGTTCACTCGGTTTGCTAAACCTTGTGAACTAGAGTGAGTAGAGGAGAGTGTGTTGGGATTTTTCTCTATGGTTCTTGGTTCTCAACACATGAGACAAGTGAACCATGGACTAAAGAGAGGGAGAGCAAGAGGAAGAAGATGAGAGCTCAAGAACACAAGAGAGAGAAAGGAAAATGAAAGAATGAGAAAGACTTTTTTTCTTTTTGGCTCTCATAATCCATAACCATCATAACCAATAATAGCAATCAAGTATTAGTGATGGTTTAAGCTACAATAGCCATATCATTTCATGCACTCATTTTGCACAAGAGAGCAAGCAAGCAAAAGTCTTTGCCATGAAATGATAGCCATTGTCATCATGATGGTCAACTAGTCCAACCTAGTCAACCGGTCAACAAAGTCAACCCCTCAACAACCATGTCACTATAATACTTAATTAATATTATTGTTAATTACATATCATATTCTCATTAGGGTTGAGCAAAAAGTCAATAGTCAACGGTCAACAACCCTAATGAGAATCCTCTGCCTCTGTCTCTCCGTCAACTGTGCATACACACCCGCATCCGCGTTCCGAGGAACACGAATACATACTGGATAAAACCAATCCCAAAACGTACACTAGGATCTGGCTTAAACCAAAGCCCGCTAGTGTTAACTGTCCGGACACTGTACGTGCATAAGTGCACGGATGTGACCGAACCCTGTCGCAAAACCATGCGACCTGTCGCAAAACCATACGACCTCTACTCTTTTGCCTAAAGGCGAATAGCTTTCTGTGTGGGACTCTAAAGACTCGACACTACGCTGGCAGTGGGTTTAACCACAGACCGCAAGCGGCACTAGCTGTGCGTAACGGTCCCCAGGTAGATGCCGATAAGAAGACTGACGAGGTGAAACCCATCTGAACTCCTACTGAGCCTGAATGTGACAGTCTCCGTACAGTCCGTCTGTTCGTCTGATACATCGCATGGCGGGCCTAGGGGGCGGTAAACGTCAGTCCCCTAATAGCGGTATAAGTCGTGTCGGAGTGAAGCCCAAAACACCCTGAGATAGCACTGGAAGCCTCCCAGTATATCTCGCTTGCCCTGGCCAGGGACTACTCGTGTAATGGCTCTCCTAGACACGGCGCGATGTCAACCCCCAATACCGGGAGAGACGAATCCTGTCTAACCGTCACTGCCTCCAAGTGCTTCGGGACTGCACCCAACTACTACCTGTTTGCACGACTCCTTTGAGCCGTGGTAGGGTAGTAATCAAAGTACAGTGGGAACACACTCGAGACGAAGTGACAGTGTCCAGTCAGCGGACTAAGTTGTAATCATGTCACCTGGGAACTGACAACTGACGATAGGTATAATACCAACCGGTCAGTTCCCGACGAGTCCTGTCCAGTGTACTCGTAACCCAACGAGCACCCGCATACTATCTCCAGTACGACGTACTGATGGCTGTGGGACAGACCATCTCCCACTCTGGGATGAGAAGCGCATGCGCTAGTCTACTCCGGAGTATCGATGCCCTGTCTCGATAGTCCTGCGACTAGGGACCTGCATAAGGATGTGCTTATAGATTACCCAGCCCCCACTAGTGTGACTGCCATCACAACACTGGTAATCAAGCAAAGATCCTAAGGGCTCCACTAATGTGCATAGGTGATATACTAAAATAAACACATGTACACATTGAAGTAGAAACAAACCAAGTAGCATACTACTATTTTGAGCAAGATTGTATATACAAGGTGAATATCCCAAGCTTCCATTAAGTAATATACAAACTAGTATGATACAGTAATGGCCTCTAGGGCATATACACTAACACAGACGTGCCGTGCGCATCCGTATCGTGATCCATCGAGACAAGTTTATCTTGCTACATGCTACATTACTTTATATATATATCTATTTTAATAAATATAATACTGGTGTTTCAAATTATGCACCCCATGTTTACTTTTACAGTTTTTCGATATCCGTCTATATCCGTACATGTTACTTTACATCTAGCGCATGCAAACATATCTTGTTACATACTATACTACCATATACTGCATCCAATGGAATATTTACATCTCATATCGCTTAGTTGTACATCTCATATTACCATTGTACAGTTTTACCGTTTTTGGATACCCGTTTGCATCCATCTCATTTAAAATATATATAATTGCATCTATAGATCACATTAGTACATAATATTGTGATATTAACACCCCACGTTTAATAAAGTGCATCCTAATTAGTATTGGAACTATAAAGGTAACCCTAATCGATATTGTGCATCCATATCGTTGATTTTATATCTATTTGCATACTATGTCACATTATTTCATTTTATTGTTATATTAGTACTCCATACTTGATTTTGTGCACCCATACTTATTACAGTTTGGTTATGAGCACCCGCTTGATACTGGTGCACTACCTGACATGACCTAATACACTACTTGACATAACTTGATACTTGTGCACTACCTGACATGACCTGATATATCACTACTTGACTTGTTACCTAATCTTGTTACTAATGCCAACAGTCTCGACCTGTTGTCCCTACGAACATATCATGTTGTCTATTTATACAGACTTGTACCTGCTTGATCATGTGTTGGCATTAGCTCCAGATTTATCAATACCTGACTTACACACATAACTTGGGAGTATGGGGAAATCAAGAATGTATCCGAACGTAACTCAAAGGGCTATTATATCTTGTTACCGTAGTCCCGTGGGGTTGAACGGGACATAGACTCACAGTCTATCATATCTTGTTACCGTGGTCCCGTGGGGTTGAACGAGGCATAGACCGATGGGTTACGATAAGGATTACATTAATTGATTTCGAATAACTTTAGAATAGATAACCCAGTAGCACAGTTTAGATTGATCACTGCACGCCACATATATTGATGCACTTCACTGTTCTATATCCGTGTCTTATTACACTCATGTTACTGTTTATGATTCATGCCTGCATATCTCGTGTATCATGTTCATTTATTATTGTTTGATATTATGACGCACTGACGTCTGGGTTTTGCATGGCCCAGATCCTCTACCTTTGTCGCAGGCTGATCAGAAGTACTTCCGCCGTTAGGCCGAGCAGTGAAGATCCAGTTAGTATCCAGTTTAGTTATGTTTTACTTTCCAGATGTTATTGCTCATTGGATCTATTGCTTCCGCATATTATTTCTTGACTCGTTTATTCTGGCTCATGGACATGTACTAGACAGTTTATTTTTATTTCTACTGTTCTTGATATCTCTAGACAGCCGTAATGTGACTGTGGAGGGATGTTTCCTATCAACAGGTAGCATGATTGGCTCTGTCACGGCCCTATCTTAGCGCACTCTGGGAAGCGGGGCGTGACACTACCCTTGATGTAGGCTATAAATAAACGAAGATAAACCCTAAAGAGGTATTCCATTTCTATTAAAACTTCTTTTCTCAATTACCGACTTGAGCGTCGGAGGGACAACGCCAGAGGACACTCCGACGAGGTCTTTTTTACATGGGCTTGGGGCTCACTGGTTGTGCAATGCCTTGCTGCTTCCCCATCAACTAAACATAGGCATCACCATTTTTTGGTAACATTACCATCCATATTTGTTTTATCTTGTGTCTGACTTTTAACCATATCCGATTTGTATATGTATCCAACTCTTTAATCTCCACTCCATATCTATATCCGATATTGCCAAATACGGATATGACTTTTTTTATTACCGAACTATATATGTATCTATATTCGTGTCCGTCACTAGAAAACAAATACGGATATGCCGATATGCTCATATCCATTTCTATCTGATCTGGATGCAACCCTATGCAGCATAATGCAACTCTCTTCCAATAAAAGTAATCAGGCAGAAAAAATATAGAACAAATACATCGAACTATTGAGGAAACCACCTTCGTGCAAAATGCCTTTGTGAAAAATTAATGCACATAACTACAAGACATTCAAAATCGCCAATGTCATATTTTTGCGTTAGGACAACAAAAGGAAAAACAAATTAAGAAAGAAAATATCATTAGTATGTACCAAGGGATCTTGCATATAGTTGTTGCACAACCAATTGGCGAGAAGTAGAAGTAACTCGCGACCCACAGGCTCATCACCATGCACATTTCCAATGAACTACAAAACAGAGAGGAAACATCTTCAATGCTCTTTCATCTTATATCTTATTTAAGGAAATAAATGAGACCCAGTATGGGTACGCTTCAGTATGCATATGTACATTATGCAATAAGAACATAATAAAAAGAAATTTGTATTTATATTCTAACCTACATCAAATTCCTCCATTGGACATCTATTTTACAACAAGCCTTAATAGCAAAGTTTTGGGGTTAGTCATGTGAATTTTTTTTCTTCCATTCTACTCTATTAAGGGTCTTCTCCTCGGTTAAGGTTGTCAATTAACATATTGTACGTAACCGTCTCTTTCCATGTTCATTTGACGTTTAGGTCTATCCCAAGACCTTGTTGCGCCATTAACTACAATTTTGTCACTTCTTTGTAGAACATTTATTGGCCTTTGTTGTAGATGTCCAAACCATATCAATCGTTCCCCCTTATTTTATCCTATATAGGAGCAAACTCCGACTCCGACTAGATTCGAATATCCTGATTCCTGTCTATCTCTTTTTTCTTTTTCTTTTTTTTTGGGGGGGGGGAGGGGGAGGGGTGGAGTGCATCCATCATAACATTATTGTTTTAGCTTTTCTCCAAAAATTTTTTTATTGTTTTAGCTATACTCATTTTATAAGTTATACTATAAATTTTAAAACATCGCATAAAAACCATTTGTTTGATGATAAAAGAAGTGGTGAACTAATGCAAAACTTACACAAATTATTGATGGCATGGAGGGAAACTGTTAAGTAATGATGGCATGCAGCAGTTATCAATTATGTTTGCAATCATTTTTGTTGACGCACTTTAAGAGTTCATAGAATGCAACTTAAATTGAAGCATTATGTAAAACTGTAACTGACCAATAGAAGCATCATAAAAGCATAAATAAAGAAGCCGATCTGAACTAGGTATGCAAATAAAAAATTCTAGAGTTTCCATATGCAAGTAAGACGTGGTTCTAAAGTGATTAAACGGAGAAAAAGACTGGAGAAGCTCACTAACTTTGAACGCAGGTTCAGCTTCATCCTTCCCAGGCTTGTCAGAAATTTCAATCGCCAACTACAAACAATACGCAAAAGAAATCAACATTAATCGAGAATATATTATGTTGCAAGAAATTGTGTTTTCTATTTGAAATGAATTGTTAATATATTACTGTTGAGATCAAAAAATTTACCAACGGGGATCCTTTCACGCTCTTCCCAATGCTGCTAAGAGTAGAGAGAAACAAGTAGGTTATCATATAATTGCACATAAATGTGAATCTATCACACATGTCATGAATTTAGGCATAATAACTAAAATAAATGAGTTTATGACATTTGTGACCGGAACACTTCAGAGCCCCCCCCCCCCATATATATAATGGAGGACAAAAGCCCTAGGTGGGGATTTCCACCTATGGCGGCGAAATAAGTCTATCCTTTAATATTTTTCTCGCCGATCGGCAAACACCATCCTCATCCTCATCGGCTTAAATGTATATAATACAAAATTTCATATGATTCCAACATGTTTTTACCATTGTTTTGGTAAGTGCAAAATTAGCAGTATTCCGATAATAGAATAAAAATTAAAATTTTACATGGCTAGATCAACGGTGAAATCATGTTGGAATCATATAAAATTTGGTGCATCTATATCTTAGATGATAAGGATCAAGATGCACGGTGCCGATCATCAGAAAAAATAACGGAGGGTATCTTTTTATCGACGCCATAAGAGGGTTTCCCTCCTAGGGCCTCTCTCTCTCTCTCTCTCTCTCTCTCTCTCTATATATATATATATATATATATATATATATATTTTAAGATCATGGGCTATATATTTACACATTTATTCAAAGAGTTTCAACTACTAGAAAATGGATTCAAAATTCACTTTTCTTAGTTGTATACTCTTTAAATTAATTGGTTGCCTATTATGATACCTAGTATTTATGAAGGTTTATCACTTACTAGTTAATCTATTTGCATAACCATTCATCAATTTTGAAAGATTACCATCTATTTAAACTTTACATCTGCAATAAAAATATTCAGAAGAAAATTTCTCTCCCTATTAGGTTTTCATGAGTACGTTGGGGGACGGTTATTTGCATACATTTGTCAATATATATATGGGAAAGTGCATGTTGTAGTTGGAATTTAATTCCAGAAAATCTGGATAAATGCTACTAAATAAAAATCAAATTTATTACATACTCGATGCTAATGAATATAATCTTTCTCTTACTCGTTTCATTCATATGAATCATCACCCTTTTAATTGCAAGAGGCGGTAATTGGACAGCTACTCCATTAGATAGTTTGTTTTTTGAAAAATCAAATCCTTTCTGTGATTACAGTTGCACAATATTGTGATTTTTGGACCTTTAACTGATGTTAGCGAATCTTCTTGATAGAAATAACTAGTTTCTCACTAGTGTTTGAGGATCACAAATAGTCGTATGTATCAGCGAATGTTATTAATGTTTTTTATCATTTTTTGAAACCAACCACATGGAAAATTGAGTTTTTTGATACATAATCAATATTGAAATTATAGGTTATTAAAAATTATGAACAAAGATGAGCCAATATTTTAAGGATAATAGTGTTTTAAAAAGCGGCCCCCTAGGATCCTATGCAACCGCCTAGGCGCGTAGAAGAGCCGCACCGTACTGCATTAGACCGCTTAGTCAGGAATTATGCTTACGCCTGTATTCTTGTGGGGGCTCTCTTTATTTGTTAATTGTAGTGTACTATATAAGAAATTGGAGTGTTTTAGCATCATTAAATGCCAAAGGCCGCCATGAGGGCCTTTCACCGCCGATTTCGAGAGCCACAACAGATTTCAAGGACCATGAGGGCTAGCAACCATCGTCGGTTTCGAAGTTCTCCAAATTGAACTTGAATCAAGATCTCCACTTCAAATTTCAATTTTGTTTTCACCTTCGATTTTCAACTTCGAACCCACCTTTGACTTTAAGCTTCAACCACACCAACACCGCCTTCGAGTTTCGACTGTTCCTTCTAGCTTCGAGCCTTTGAAGACAATGCGGTTTTTTCTTCTTTTTTTACTTTTTGGACTTAAAATTGGAGAGATTTAGTTTAGACAATTAATTAATTGTTCAATTAAATTTTTTTGGATCTTTGAAAAATTTTCGGAATTTACTTTATTGACCGCTTGCATTTAATTGTTAACACATTTGAGAATGCTTATTTAGGCCGTTTCTACAGGTAAAAAAAAAAACCAAAGTAGTTAACAATCAAATAAGAATCAATATTTAAGAAATAAGTTTAAGAAAATAACAAAATTAACTCAAAATACACCTAAATTGATGTCAGTGCTGCATGGGCGGCAGTCTCGGCGTCTAGACGCCGAGGCTCTTTGGCCGCACCGCTTTATTTTGTTGCTTTTTAATCACTGAAGGATATACATGTGCATTTCATTATTTTCATTTGTTAGCATTGTTTCTAAATATTTTGAAATTGATCCTTAATGATTAATGCATATGTTATCAAATGTAAATGTGATTTTTGACCCCAACCAGCATATATATCCTGACTAGCTAGTAATAAACGAAATGTAAGAGAAAATCTACCAAACTAGCACGCGCACGCACACATATATGAGGATGCAGAGTATAAAGTAAAATTGTCGGAATTTCATACGGTGGCGGGAGTGTATCACTATTCATCATTTTACCCTTTTTATATTTAACTTAATGATTTTAGGAAGAGTCATGCTCATGGAGCATCCAATAACTTGTTGATAACTTATGGATTTTCATCATCAATTCTCGTCTTATTTTGATCATCAATTCTCGTCTTATTTTGATGATAGCTTAAATATGAAGTCATTGAGCATTACATACTTATTTTGCTTTCTTTATCGATACTAAACTTGTATACACTTGTTTATTAGCTTGCATATCTTATATCTTATGTATATCGAATAATATATCGATATCTCATATTTTGCATTTGATATATTTGTCGATATTGATATAATATTCTCGTTCATTGTTCCGATATTCAAAATATGAATACTTATGTATATGCATGCGTTTCTTATAAGCATGTGTGTAAATCGTGTATCAATATCTCATGCTTTGCTTGTGATTTACATATCGATATTACTACTCATATTTATAGTTTCGATATCAAACAATGAATATTCATCTAAAGTGTTTATTATCTTATTTATTTCATAATATTGTATATGATGAGCTTGGTCATATTGAAATTGTTTTTCAGGATATCGGATATCTCATGACACAAGTATATAAAAAAGATGTAGGAAATCGAGCGTAAATGACATAACTACTTGGAGGTTGGAGGAATAGGATGACTGCTTCTCAAATTGCCACTTCAAGCTACAAATAGCTATAAAAGCCGAAATACGAGATTATAGTGTCGAAGTTAAAGTAGTCTAAGATTTGAAGATCAATATCAACTTCAAGACGTTAGTGAATGGAATGGCGTGTTCTAAGTTTAAAGCGTCAAGTGTCGAAACTAATTGAAAATCAATCGACCAACGCAAAGTTCAAGCGAAACAACAAAGGTTTGAAAGCTTGAATCGAGACGTCAAAGATTCAAGATTTCGAAGATTTGCGAATACCAACATAGGAATCTTTGTAAGTACTCGATCGAATTATGGTTATATCATTTAGAGCTCTTGAACACACGCATGCACAAACGTTTTACAAATATCGAGTTTTCGATTTTGAAGTTTTCCATTTTCAACAAAACCCAAATATCTTTTTTTTATGCATAGCAGACATCTGCCTCGTTGAAGCTCAGACGTCTGCCTCTTTAGAAAAATCAAATATCTATTTTGATATTAGGTTTTGGAAATGGCCCAGACATCTGAAGCCTTGTTTGCCAGACGTCTGGGGCTTTGTCAAACGTCTGACCAAAATCTCGATGTGGTTTTTATTTGTGCTTCAGACGTCTGACTGTTTAGGCATCAGACGTTTGTCTACTTTCTATGCCTTTGATTGCCTTCTTTGAAAAGACCGATATACGTCTGAAGGTCTCACTGACAGACGTTTGCAATAGAAAAGTTTTTTAAAAACTAGTTGTTTATAGCCGTTGGGGTGTTTTCAATTTGCCTTCAGACGTCTAGCCGATTTGCCTTCAGACGTCTATCGTGTTTAAAATCTGTTGTCCCCACTTCTTTTGAGTTGTTTTTCTTGGGTGCTATAAATAGGTTTTGGGATGGATTTTTCTTGGGTTATCACTTCCAATTACTTGAGCTTTTCAATTGCCAATATCTAAGTGATCTTGACCTGAAAATCTCATCTCTTGTGAGAGTTTAAAAGAGTTTTCATTTGCTTATCAATTTACTCTCACACAAAAAATTCAAGAGCTTAATTTGATCATCTATACTTGTTAGACTATTAGAGAGATCTTAAGAGAAACTCCTTAAGAGTATTGTGCTTATTATAACCCTCTTCTTTTCGTTGTATGAGAACTCTCGAGTGCAAAGGTACCTTTATAAGAGAAGAGTGAGAATTGTATTTCTTTCTTTGTGTGAGGATTTTTGAGTATAAGAGTGCCTTTGTAAGAAAAAAAGTGCAAGATTGTATAGAGAAAAGTTACGCGTGTGTCGAATGACATGTTGGGTTGCGAGTGCGCAACATGTAGTCTCATCGGAGACGTGTAAAGTTAAAGGTAAGTTAAAAGGAACGGGCTCGAGGGCCTAAAGAAAGTGGACTAAGGACCGAGACGTTATCGGTACGCCGAACTACTATAAACCTTGTGTGTTTGCGTTTGCAATTTCTTATCTCTTATTTGCATTAGTTTAGAAATTGCATGCTTACACTATATACTCATTACTTGCTTGATTGCTATATTACTTGCTATATGTTGTATGTTTCGCAATTGTGATTAGTTTAGCCACTTATCCTATTGGTATATCCTTTGCTTAGCTATTCAATTGTGGTTTGTCTTTGCAAGTGTGGTTTAGAATTTTTAATTTGTGCATATCGGTAGCTTAGTCCTATTCACCCACCTCTAGGACTACTTTCACTTGTTGCCATGTGTCTGTCACTATTGAAACTTCCTACAATGGCGACGTATACTCCATTTTCCCTATATGGCTATGTCTATACTGCAAGCAATAATTGTGAAAATATGTGAATTTAATAGTAGATACAATTTTAAGTTTATTTCAAAACTAAAATTAATGATTTTATGATTGAAATTTGTATCACGAGCACAATTTTAGGCCAACTATTTTAAAGGGGGTTAATATTGAAATTTCAGTGACCATGAATTTACACATATGGTTCAATGGGTTTTCTCGATCAGGAAATGAATTTCAAAATTCATTTTTTTTTTAAATCATATGGCATGTAACTTAATAGAGTATTGTTGTTAAGGTAGATGGCATAAACTAAAGCTATCGATCGTTTTTTTATTAAGCATGAGTAAAACGAAGTCACCCTTATTTTTAATGTCAAAGCTTCTCCGCTATTAAAACCAATCACATCTAAACTGAAATTATCCAGAATAAAATTTACGCCTCTCCTGTCTCTCGTCTCAAAGGTCGAAAAATAAAATGCACCTGTAAACCCTAGAAATATTAGCACATCTTCTACCAAACTCCTCAATCGCTTTCTTGATCTCTGAGTTGCTCATGTATCCATGGAAAAGATCTTTCCTGCAATCAATTCAAGAAAAAGTTTATCATGAAAAATAAAAGTAAAAATCAAAGAGGGTCCAAATCTGATACATACAGAGGTCGACGATTCTCCTCGAACAAACGCCGAGCGAGAAACTCATTGTTTCCATCTATAAGGCCCCCCGACATCAATTGAAGACCGAAAATCAACAAATTTGTCTAAGATTAGAGATAATATTCTGATTCGAAAAGTTAATATGATACCTGATGATTTAGGGATCGGATCACCTCCTCTTGCGATCGAGGCGGTGAAAATATACGAGAAAAGGAGGAGAAAGAAGAGGAATTTGAAGGAGAGGAGCTCCATTGCTTATGTTAATGGCCTCAGAGCTTCAGCTCTCTCTCTATCTCTCTCCCCTCTTCCGACCGAAGTGATGAAGTTTGTATTTAATTTAATAATTTTTTGAAATGAATTATGCTCCTTAAAATCGCAATTTCATTCCATAACAAAAAATGGGAGAGATTAATGAAATAGTCTATCATTCCCATCTATCTATTACTTTAATACAAAGTTGAGCGAGTCAAGAAATATTTTGCAAGTCAAAGCAATAATTTTGGGTTTCCCCTTTTGTCCTTTTGCCCTTCTCTTTATCTATATTTATTTTCATATCATTTTTCATTATTCATTTTCAAAAGACCCATTAATATGAGACCCAAGAACAAAAAGATATTAATTTGGGGTTATTTCTTTTTTAAAATTTTGGTTTTTATTTCATTTTAATTCATTTGGCTAAAAAGTTATTTCTCAAGAATTTCTCATAACTAAAAACAATCAAGGAATTTTTTCCATTATTTTTTTTATGAAAAATTTGGAAAATTTTCACGATTGAGTTTTTTGCAAAGATTTATCCTTGGGACAGTGCAATAAATTACACTTATCATTATGTCTGTGGAAAAATTTATGATTGCAAACAACATGACAGAATGTTGTTGGATTTTAGGATTCCATTTTTCAAATACACATGCTGGTGTTGCTAACTAAACATAGAAAGTAAGTATTTTTTCTGAAAATATTATATAATATATATAGCTTCATCGCTTAGCAACCAGACGGTCTCTCTAATGTACTAAAATTAGACTTTGACCCCACGCGTAACTCATGAGATCAACGATGATCCAATATATTTACACATAAACCCATACATTGCTCATAGTTGTTAAGAACATGTAAACAAGATAAAAAGAAATACATAACCATTTTTCTCTAGAGCAAACCGATACTCATTGAATGGATGTTTTGTGGATTGTAAATTTTCTCCATAACAGTAAAGTTATTTTTTTGAAAAATAAAGTTAAATTTATTTCTAATTCTGTATGAATTATAAGGACATGATATACTATTAGTTTTGATGGAAAAATAATTATGAATGTAATTTATAAGAAAAAATAGTTAGATAATACATATTATGCATGATAATAATACAATATGTTTTAAACTAAAACTTAAGATATTTTTTGGATATACAGATAGTAAAGCTTTGGTAGACCTTACTATATCTTTTCATCTTTTATAATTTATAATAAATGATATATGGTATTGAACTGGAGATGTTAAAACTTAGTGATGCTTTGTTTTATAAAAATACCAATCAAGTTCATTGTATTTATTTGCAAGCCACAATCATGTATTTAGTACAAATACTTATATAAATGATGATATTTTAGTAAAATTTAGCCATGTTTTATTATAATCTCATTTACTTTGTGACTTGTAAGAAGATATTAAGAACAATCATGACACCTAAATGAATACCATGATTCAGTGCTTTTTGATTTATAATTTACAAATATAAACTTCAAGTTTATCTTATGCATTGTAATTATGAACCAATGCAGAAAATAAATTATGTCAGTATTTTAGGTAAACCTTTTCCATGAATTCATTACTCATTTTTTTAAAAACAATGATAGTTATTTGAATTGTGAAATTTAAGCATCGTTAAAGCAAGTATAGTTTCAATAAGCAAATATAAAACAATTTTTGTTATTTGAAACATTGTTTGCATCATGTTTGAATAAAGTTATATGATATTATTAGTTATTAGATACAAACATTATTATTTTTTCTTTCTTTCCCCAAGTTCCTATCAATTAAACCCAAGGATACGTTAGGGAATACGGAAAAAAACCGACGGCAAAATAGGGAAGTTGAAAAATAATGCTTTGACTAAAAAGATGATTTGAGTTACAAAAGATTCCCTTAACAGCTCAATTATATATTAGATATACTAGATTTTGACCATGTTTATAACACGCAGGTTTGTGTAGTAAAATTATTATTTACTCTAATACCAAAGTCGGTATTTTCCTTTCGTTCAGGAATAAATGTTTAACAATTCATCCGAAACGGAATCTTTAATAACCATGTGAAGTAAAAAAAAGAGAAAATGACAAAACATATCCATATATGTATGGAAAGGAACATGTAAAGCACATGTTTGTAGAATAAAATAATTACTTACTCTAAAACCAAAATAAATATTTTCTATTCGTCCTAGATATTAATGTTTAACGATTCATCTGAAATGGATTTTTTAATAACCGTGTAAAATAAAAGAAAAAGAAAATGACAAAATATATCCATATATGTATGAAAAACAACATGTAAAGCAAGGAGAAGTATTAAGATTAAAAGAAAATATTTGTATTTTATTTTTCCAAATTTCATTGATATTTTTCTAATCTAGCTCTAATTTAGAAATGATTTTCTTGTTCATTAATTTTTAAGTTCCTTGATAGTCTATCTTTTTATTTGAATATCAAGTCGTATTTTATTTGTTTTTTTATAATAATTATATGTTAGAATTATATATGAAGTTAACATCAACTTTAAAGTAATTATAGTCTATAAGAAAATATAAAACAATTATTGCTGTTTGAAACATTCTTTTTTCATTATGACTGAAAAAAGAAATATGATATTTTTAGCCATTTTTGTTATTTATATACAAATATTAATTTATTTTTTTTACATTTTTTTTCCAAATTCTTATCAGTTAGTCTTACCCATAAAACTCAAGGATAAGTTAAGAGAATATGGAAAAAAACCAAGGGCAAAACAGGAAAGTGAAAAATATCGTTTTGACTAAAAGATGCCTTGACTTGCAAAAAATCCCTCTTTTACACAACTTTATATTAGATATATAGATAGATAGATAGAGATCGGAGAGATTACTAAAATAACTTGGGCTGAAATCGGAATAGCTTATTAATATTTTAAAGAAAAGAGTAAGTTGTTGAAAACATCCGACCCAAGAAAAAAGGATCAATAAATACATGTTAAAAAGCCCTTACATCGCTTTTTCTCTCATATAGCCAGAGTAGTGGGTATTTTAGTATATCTTAAAAATGTCCTTCTCACTCTCTCTTTCTCTCGCTCCCATCTCCTCAAATCCCCAACCCTTCTCTCTTCTCTTCGGCGAGCCCCAGATTCTCCTGCAAGCCACCGACTTCAATCGCCTCTTCGCCCTTCATATTGCCGCCGTCTCCCTTGTCGTAACCCCGCCTCCCTGAGTCATATCCCAATGTTTTTTTTCGAGCCCATGCCCTTCTTCTCTTTCTAATTCCATTTCTCTTCTCTGCATTCTTTTCCCACATATTCATTCTCTCTCACACACACAAACGCATATATCTCCTCAATATCAACAACTTAACAATTAAGAAGCTTAATGGGCTGTGTCGGAAAATATTGATGGATTTTGTTGGAAAATGATGATGATGAGGGGAGCAAAATATTGATGGGTTATGTTAGAATCGCAAGGAGAAAAGAAAAAAGAAAAAAGAAAAGAAATCAGAATTACTTACCTGTAACTTCCGGGTCTGTAACTTATAAGTTGTTACATATAATTTCTAATTAGTTGCCGAACATCTGGGGAATACGTCTGTTTAAGAAATTTTTGAATGCAACCAATTAAAAGTTACAATGAACTGTTTACAAGTTACAGACAACCGCCTAGAAGTTACATGCAACTTATCAGAAGTTATAGGCGATTCACCACACAATCACTCTCTAGACAATTTCTTATCAGAATAATAAAAATTCTGACCAGGATTACATTGGTGAATGTACCGTTTCATAAAGGCCATCAATAAGTTAAATGTAAAATTGCTCTAGCCATGGAGTGTACACATCCATTATTTTCTTCCCGGTTTGTTTACTAAATTGGCAACCTCATTATGATCGATTAAGCATGTTCTTTGCAATTTTCATTGGCCAAAACATTATTAGTTTTCCTTTGGAGGATACATGCTTTTCTAACCTAAGCAATATTTCCGCTATGCATTGAACTAGATAATTGCTATAACTGTTGAAGAAGATGATGGCATTGGGAAATTTAGAGATTATAAATCAACCTTCAGCATCTGCTGCAGCTTCTGCACCCACAGAATCCAAGCCATCGGCTAAGCCAACCTCACCTAAAAAGGTTGAGCCAGAGGCACCAAAAGCTCCTGAGCCAAAGGTTAATTTCAAGTTCTGAAGCAATTTCACATGCAGGGGGACGAATTTTTGCTGGTCAGCTTGCAAGAAAATTGACGGGAGATAACAATGTAAGCTAACCGATCATTAGAAATTTCTGTTGATGTTTATTCTAGGAATATCATATTCTGCTAGAATTTTTATTATTTTGATAAGAAATTGTTGAGAGAGTGATTGCGTGGTGGATTGCCCGAACTTCTAATAAGTTGCCAGTAATTTCTAATCAGTTGTCAGACGTCTGTACAAGATGTGTGCGGTCCAAAATTTTCTTAAGGAGACGTTTGCCATAGACGTCTGACAACTAATTAGAATTTACATGCAGCTTATCAAAACTTACAGGCAAGTGCAAGTGCTTTCTTTTCTCCTTACAATTCCAACACAACCTATTAATATTTTGCTCTCTTCATCATCTTCCTTTTCTAACAAAATTCATCAATATTTTCCAACATAACCCATTAAGGCTCTTAATTGTTTAGTTGTTGGTGTTGAGGGGAGAGAGAGGTGAGAGAGAGAATGTGTGGGGAAATGGATACAGAGAAAAAGAATGGAATTAAAAAGAGAAGAGGAAGGGCATGAGTTCTAAAAAAGATATTGGGATGTCGACTTGGGGAGGTGAGGTTGCGATAAGGGAGACGACGACGGTATGAAAGGCAGAGAGGTGATCGAAGACGGTGGCTCGCCAGAGAATCTGGGGCTCACCGGAGAGGAGAGAGAAGGGTTGGGGATTTGAGGAGATAGGAGCGAGAAAGAGATAAATTTTGAATGGCTGTGAATGAATGGGAGTATTTTGATCATTACACCAAAATAAAATACCCAGGTCTTGGGCTAGGGGTTTTTAGACCAAGTTTTTGAACAACATGCCCTTTCTCTCTATTTCGAGAATAACTGGGACTTTTTGACCCCTTATTCTACGCCGGGGCTTTTCAACAATTTACCCTAAAGAAATTATTGCGAGGAAGAGTCTGGACATATGGGCCAGACTCTTAGGCCCAATAGGCCTAGGGTCTCAAAATTCTTTGCCCATGAACCTTGACATTACTAGAAAAAAGGAATAAAAGAGTTGGGGGATAGGATCGTTTACTGGCTATTTGATAATTTTTTAATTTTTTTTGGTAGGATGGGTCAGGCCCATGAAACAGTGCGACGTGTGCGACGCATGAGGGGCCAGAAGCAAGCTGTTGTGCCCCCCCCCCCCCCAAATAAAACTCAACTAGCAAGCCCAATGGAACCCGTATCACTTGATCTTAGCCAAAAGACCGAGAAAGGCAGAGTTATTTGATAATTTGCATTCAACTAATCAATTAAGGAGCCTACTCAATATATTATCCAATTAGCCAAAATTAAATTATATATGTTCTTCTACGAAATTGATTATATGTTTTTTCTTTTGAGGAAGAATCACGATAATATGTAAAAATTACAGCATTTCAGATAGTATTAAATTGAATTATTAGGTTTCTTGTTAAATAACAAACATGAAATATCTGGGTTATTAGGATTTCTCACCAAGTACTGAGAAGAATATACAGAGAAATAAAGAGAAAGAGGCGATAATAAAAAATTAGATATTTGTATTGGTTTAAGAATAGGGAGAAAGAAAGAAGTTTTTTTCAAAAAAATTCTAGCTCCCAAAAACTTAGCAAATTAAATTTTACCCCCTCAAACTTACAAGTTATCTCCTTTAGACCCCTTAACGGTTTTTATTTATTAAATATGCTAATAAATGTTAAATCATTAAATTTCTAAATAGCGAAACCTTAATTTCATTTTCTAACTTCAAAACTTTTAAAACCCTAAATTTCATTTCTTCGTTATCATGTCTTACATTCAACACTTCAAAACCTAACATTTATCTGTCGACTTCCTCATCTTCAATCTCTAATATCCCAAAATCCTGAGAACCCATTCCTACTTCTTACATTCAAACTTTAATGATCCTAAAAGCTAATACTTTCATTCCAATTTCTCATTGTATTTTCAATAATCTTAATGTTTTTTTTAATGGAAAAAGTAGGGTAGTCCCTGCTCAAAAAACCATACAAATAAAAGAATATGAACACGAGATATACCATTGGCCTAAAAAAAATTGTTGGCGAAGTAAACAGTTGTCAACAATAATATAGATCTGAATATGAGGGTGGCGAGCGGACCTTGTCGTCATCCATCACAAGCACATACATCTTCATCGCTATATTATGGCAGGTAACCGAAACTAACCCAATTAAACTGAATAGCCGATGGCACAAAAAGAAAAAATGCATCACCGTTTTCTGAAACAGAACATATGCAAGGTGAGCCAAAATATATCCACACTTCCAACCTTTAGCAGGTGGTTGTAGAGGTTGGGCTCTCTCAATTGTTTTGTGCTTGTGAAATGAATGCTCAGAGCACCGAATACCCAATTCTTGAATACCTCTATCGATCAGCTGCTCCTTTTTTGTACAAGCAACCCTCAAGTTGCATTTTGAAGTAGTGGTAAAATCTGCATCTAATGGAAAGGAAAAGGTCCATGCATAACCCCTGGTAGATTGGCTAAAGCAGCTCCAAGATAGCAGCCAATGGAAAGTTGTAACCTTTAAAGGCATGGCTGCCAGGCAAATCAAAGTGTTAGAAACCATTGAATTGGGAAGAGAAAAAATATTGTTTAACGGTTGATCCAAATACAATATATAATACACCTCTCTCTATATATTACCCACAGATGAAACCATAATACGTAATTTACATATAATACACGTAAACCCCAATATAAAATGATAAGTACAAAAGGATATAAAAGATATGATAAAATATATGGATATCTTAACCGCCCTTCAAACTCACGGTGGATCATAAACCGAAAGTTTGGACAAGAAATGAATAAGTTAGGTACGCGTTTGAGGTTTCATAAAGAGATCGTCCACTTGATCTGTGGAATGGATGGAGGTAGAGTTGCTACATCTACTTGACGCACTTTCAGATGAAGCTCTATCAGTGTAGCTGTAGAAATACTGTCAGTAATAGTAGAATCATCAACCGTGGCTTGTGCAAGAAAATCAGAAATATACTTCTTTTGTCACAGAAGATAGCCACGGAGAGAATAATCAACTTCGATCCCTAAGAAATAGCGCAAACATCTATAATATCTAATACAATTATATTTAAATATCTTATTATTTAACAGTCTTTCTCAAACTCACTGTGGATAACCGAGAGTTTGATATCTTGAACCAAAATATGCAACTTATATAACGATGGAGAAGAACAAGAGATCTAAAGTATCGAGCATGGCGGACTAATACCCTTTGGTCTCTTTCGCGGATTGCAAGATGGACCGAATAATCTGCAGTCTCTTTCGCTGGAAATGCTTAAAGGAAGAAAATTATGCTGCTAAAAGACGCCATAAAAAATAGCTGCTTAGACTTGATATGGTATGAAGCCAATATTAAGAAAAAGTTCCACAAAGAAATAAAACTGATCAAAATATCAAGAAAATGTTCTATAAAAAAAATAAAAATGATCAAAAGATCAAGAAAAAGTTCCATAAAGGAATAAAAATGATCAAAAGATCAAAAAGAGATCCTATCAAGAAAATAAATAAAAAAGAATCAAGAAGATGTTATAACAAGATCAAGATGAAGTTAGATCAAAGGGGGAAAAACCAAGAAGAAAAAGGAGGAGGAGGAGGATAAAAATAAAATCATAAGAAGAAGAAGAATAGTTAATAGGAGACGAAAAAGTAATAAAGGACACCGCTTATACTGAAGTAGAAGTACTAAAAGAGGAAGGAAAATGAGGGGGAGGGGAGGACATTGTCCGCATTGAGGTAGAAGAAAAAAAAGGAGGAAATGATATCACCAACAAATTAGAAGAAATAGAAAAACAAAGTGAAACAATTGCCCACGTTATAGTTGCATAAGAGGAAGATGATGAAAAAGGAAATGACACGGCTTATAGAGAAGTAAAAAAAGAAGAAAAACTACAAAAAAGAAAGAGTTGATTATAACCATAAAAAATTAGAGGTAGATGAAGAAGTAGAAAAAGAAGAAATAAGAGAAGTCGTCATCAATATAGAAGTAGAAAGAAGAAGAAGAAAAAAGGGTAGATGACATTGCCCAAAAAGTAGAAGCAGCGGAGGAAAGAGAAGTAAAAAATCAAGAAGATGACATCACATATATAAAAGAAAAAGTAGTGCAAGAAGAAGAGGGAAAAGGAGTAGATTGCATTGCTCAAAACAGAAGTAGAAGAAACGAAAAATATAAAAGACGACGATATTAACGAAGATGACATCACCTTGATTTTTTTTATAGGAAAAGGAGACTTCGATGAGATCGGTGGTGGAGGTGGTGACTTCGACGGTGATTTTGAGATCAGTAATGAAGGTGAGGCTTCGACGAGATCAGAAAGAAGGTGATTTCGACGATGGGGAGATGTCTTGATATTATTGAGAGAATCTAGAAATCGTCGATAGAGATTTCGAAAGACGAGGACGGGGATGATGATTTTGATGTTGAGCATCATGTTGTTGTGGATAAACGAGAAAAGAAGAGCAAGAAGAGGGGGATGAATAGATCTTTAGATGCCAATGATTATGATTTTATTGAGGAGGATTTTGTTATTATTAGTAATTGCGGAAAGGTAGGAAGAAGGGGAATAAAATGGGAAAATCGAAAGGAAGGGAGAGAAGAACATAAGAGGATTCATACTCATCATATTCTGATTTTGCGATTTCAGATGATGATGGCAATGCCTATGATGATTTTGATGTAACGTATCGAATTGTGGTAAATAAGCCAATGATTATCAATCAATGGTGACGACAACAATTAATGGTTTGGTAAGTTCTGATACCATGTTAGAAACCATTGAATTGGGAAGAGGGAAAATATTATTAACAATTGATCCAAATACAATATACAATATGCCTCTCTCTCTATATAGCCCACAAGATGGAACCCTAATATGTAATATACGTATAATACACACGTAAAACCCCAATACAAAAACATATAAAAGATACGATAAAAGATATGATAAAATATATACGTATCTTAACACAGAATAATGAGGATAAATATGACCACAATGAAGGATGAACTTATAAAGGCTATTAACTGTAAAAAAAAAACCATTGTTTAAATTCCAAATTGGAATATCGCCAGAACTTGTGATAGATAAGTTCTGGAGTAAAGAAAGCAAGGCCTGTAATTGAGATTGAGCTACACTGCATGTGATGCGCCTGCATATTGACCTCCAAACCCAATTATTATCAATCCATCTGCCATGTACATTAATAGTGGAGGAAGTGTTCCAAGCAAAAGAATGTAATAGAGGAAAGAAAGTTTGAATAGGGTGAACATCCAGCCATTTTCCCGCTAAAACAATATAGAGTTTCTATTGCCAAGAGACCATTGTAAATGGTGTTTAAAAACATAAATGCAGGAGTATATACATCTCCAGAAAAAAGAAGGGCAAGAAGGAAGCCTGAATTGGTTATCATCTATATACATAGAACGCAAGAAAGAAATAGATTTTGTCGGATACGAGGATATCATCCTCCATAACCATTTGCATAAAAGAGATGCATTAAAAGTTTCCAAATCGACAAACCCCAATCCTCCGGCTATTTTAGGCTTACAAACTCTTCCCCAACACATATTGTGATATGACTTAACCATCTCCAGAAATTTTTTGATAATTAATTTGCAATCCTGAAGCGCCCTCAAAAAGATGCAACAGTTTCAAATATAATAATTCCTCCTCATCCCCATGGAAAATGATTAAAGTATCATCAGCAAATTGAATGGAAGAAAAAGAGTTGAGTTCATTGCTGGTATTTAGGGGTTCATGCAAACTTGCGTCCTGAGTAAGTACAATCATCTTGAATAAAACGTCAACTGCCAAGATAAGTAACATCAGAGACAATGGATCACACTGTTTGAGACCATGCTTACAGTTGATGAAATTGCATTGGGCACCATTAATAAGAACAGAGCACTTCGAAGTGAAAAGTATAGCTTTGATCCAAGAATGCCAAAGATTACCAAATCCCCTAGCTGCAAGCAATTGTAGAATAAAGCCCCGGTCTATATGGTCAAAAGCTTTTCTGAAGTCCAATTTGAGTAAGACAAGTTAAAGTTTCTTCTTCGTGCATGCATTAACCTATTCACAGGCAAGTGAGAAATAGTCCAAAGTGGACCTTCCCTTCGATAAAAGGCTGATTGAGTGTTACCCACCAAGTCTGGTAGAAAAGTATGTAGCCGGTTGGCTAAAACTTTACTGAAGATTTTAAAGCTTCCATTTAACAAACTAATAGGTCTATAATCTGAAACAGTACAAGACCCTTTTTTTCAGGGATTAGAACAACATTGGCATAATTAAGGTATGAAATCTACCGAGAAGAAGAGTACAGAGCATGCATCATAGACATAAGATCATCTTTAATATCTTCCTGATGATGCTCAATATTGGCGATCCCAAGATTAGGACACGTGGCAGATGACGTGTTCCAAAACTCAGAAGAAAGGGCCCACAGGGGTCGACCAGACCACCCCTGTACCCGACCTGCAAGCACAAGCTGACCCTCCTCGGGCCTCCCTGCAAATTGGCCTCCTCGACCCCTCAGCTCGTCCCGAGCTACCACAAGACCAAGACTCCTCGGCCTTCTCGTTCGTTCCCGAGCTCCCCAGCCGAGGCCGTCTTCCTCGGTCCTCCGACCAACTCCACCGCTCACAGGCGTAACCGCCGCTCCGCAAATCCGGCCATGCGCAGATTCTCCGCCAGCAACATCTCACGTTCCACACCATCACGATCCCCATTAATGGGCGATCCGCTCTCTACGCGGGCGTGATATCGGGAGCGTAACTGCCGGCGAGATTCTCGCGCTTGCTTGCTGCGTGCCGCCACCGCTATATAAACCCCCATCACAGAGGAGTGAGGTAAGCCATTTTTACTCCACTTAGCCGTTACGCTGCTCGAATCTAGTACTAACTTGATCGTCGGAGGGTCCTCGGTGGTACCAAACCGCTCCGGGACTTCCTTGCAGGTACTCGACGCTAAACTCCTCAAATCACCAATCTCCTCAAAACCCATTGAGACCCACACGCAACGGGGGATCATCTCCAAAACCCACCAGGAGATCGACGGAAGACAACATCTGAAGGAGACCCGAAAAGGACCTCCATCAGTTGGCGCCGTCTGTGGGAAAGCAAACTCCACGAAACAAAGTTGACCTTCCGATCTCCGTCCATATGACAAGCTACCACCCTGAAGATCCACCGAATTGTTAGTGTATATGCCCTAGGGGCCATTATTGTATCATACTAGGTTGTATATTACTTAATGGAAGCTTGGGATATTCACAGTTGTATATAACAGTCTTGCTAAAAATGGTAGTATGTTACTTGGTTTGTGTCTACTTTAATATGTGCATATGTTTCTTGTAACGTATCACTTATACATATTAGTAGAGCTCATAGGATCTTTGCTTGATTACCAGCGTCGTGATGGCAGTCACACTAGTGGGGGCTGGGTAGTCTGTAAGCAACATCCTATACAGGTCCCTGGTCGTTGGATTATCGAAATAGGGCATCGATATTCCGGAGTAGACTAAGTGTATATGCTTCTCATCCCAGTTGGGGAGATGGTCTGTCCCACAGCCATCAGTACGTCGTACTGGAGATAGTATACAGGTGCTCGTTAGGTTACGGGTACACCGGACAGGACTCGCAGGGAACTGATTGGTTGGTATTATACCCATCGTCAGCTAACAGTTCCCAGGTGACATGAGTACAGCATAGTCCGCAGACTTGACACTGCTACTTCGCCTCGAGTGTGTCCCACTGTTCTTAGATTGCTACCCTACCACGGCTCAAAGGAGTCGTGCAAACAGGTAGCAGTTGGGTGCAGTCCCGAGCACTTGGAGGCAGTAGCGGTTAGATAGGATTCGTCTCTCCCGGTATTGGGAGTTGATATCGCGCTGTGTCAGAGAGCCATTACGCAAAGTCCCTGGCCAGGGAAAGCGAGATATACTGGTAGGTTCCAGTAGCTTCTCAGGGTGTAATGGGCTTCGCTCCGACACGACTTATACAGCTATTAGGGGATCGACGCTTGCCGCCCCCTAGGCTCGATATGCGATAGTATTAGACGAACAGACCGGACTGTACGGAGATTGTCACATCAGGCTCAGTAGGAGTTCGGATGGTTTTCCTCATCGGCCTTCTTATTGACATCTACCTGGGGACCGTTACGTACAGCTAGTGCCGCTTGCGGTCTGTGGTTAAACCCACTGCCAGCGTAGTGTCGAGTCTTTAGAGTCCCACACAGAGAGTTTCCCTACTCCAGGGGAAATGATATAGAGGTCGTATGGTTTTACGACAAGGGTTCGGACGCATACGTGTGTTTACGCACGTACGACGTTCGGACAGTTTTTACTAGTCGGCTTTGGTTTAAGCCAGTTTCTAGTATCAGGTTATTGGATTTATACAGTCTAAAGTTTTTCCGTGTTTTCACGGATTGGAGGGGCGTTCTCGTAATTTGTCGGGAAGTTTCTAGAAGAGTGGTGACTTGGGGGGTAAGGTGACATTGCATTAAATGAGATTAGTGACTCATTTGTGTGATTCATCCATGTCATTAATGCATCATAAATGCTTAATGACTCATGGAGATGAATCACTCATAGATATTTATGAAGTATGGTTGTTAATTCTATTATTTCATTTTTGGATAAATAAATTATGCTTCATATATATTATGATATATCATTATCTCATTTCATTATCATTCTCACCTTCTCTCTCCTCATGCTCACTCTCTCTTCAAACCCTAACCCTAACCTCTCATGAGTTGAGATCAAGGGTTAGCTAGACTAATACATCCATAACCTCACTCTATATCCCCTAGGTAGCTTAGATTAGCACTTTAAGCAACCTAGTTATCTCAAGTTTGAGATTAAACTTGGCGTAGGAGCTTTCAGGTGGATCGTCTTTGATTCGAGGAGGCTGTTGAGGTGCCGATGTTCCAAGGAGCCTACGAGGAGTGGAGGACAGCGATGAAGACCCGAAGGACAAGTAACGTGAGGTATAACTTCGTATCCGAGTAGTTAAACCTCTAGTAGATAGTTAGCAATGGTTTAGAAACGATTCATGCGCTCAAGTCCGTGTTACGAAGCTTTGATAATCGTTTTTCATATATTCCGCCTCCCCGCAAGTTCGTGGGGTGCGTGACATAGACTTACACTGGTATCAGAGACAACTAAACAATTACTAGCTTGTTAGCAACTAGTTAGAAGTTCGATCGACGGAAAACACGAAAACAAAACCCTAACCCCTTTAAAGTTTCTGTTAATTTTAAAAGTGTCTGAAAAAATATTTGACATACCTTAAAATTCACAGCAGGGAAATTAATGAATACTGGGAAAATACGAGCCAGTGACTAGGCAAAACGGCCGCGGATCCGCGGCAATAGAGTGCTTCTGCCGCGGATCCGCCGCCGAGTCAACGCCGAGTTGACTCGGAGTTTCACAGCAATTCATTATTTCTGGGTTTTTGTCTTCCTGTATGTTCTATTTCTACCCAGGTTGCTTCTTTGCTGGTTGGCTTTTGGGGTAAACAAGGAATATGGTTATCGATCGATGTTCTAAGATATTTGCTAATCGGGTTATTATCTGTAATGTTTAATGTGTTCGTAAACCTCCCCTAACTGCTAGTATGCCGGTTGGCAGGGGGTTGCACATTTCTGTAATGTTTACTGTTTGTGTATATGAACTGTGTTGGACTGTTGTGATGATTAGCCGGGGTTTGAGATGTGTTTAATATTCATTCATTCAATGTAAATGTAATTTGATGTAATATTCTTTTGCGGGGCACATCCAGGTTGCGGTTGTAGCCACCGTTGTATTATTTCTTTTTACTATTTTTGCTCTTAGGATAGACCCAAGGCGGGGTACACAAACTACCGGGTACTTTGAAGTGTTTAGTGGCCTACTCACTTTGTTGAGGGAGACCGCTTCACTTCGGGTACTTGGCGGGTAGTTTGCCGTACTCGTAGGGGTCTAGGGTGGGGTAATGGTTATTCATCACAACTGTGTAATCCGTCTTTTATTGCAGGCTCAAAGCAAATGCGGATTGCTAGTATATCCAAAAAGGTTCATCTGTGATCTGGAATGCTTATTATTGCGTCTGACGAATGTACAATATCTATATATGATAGCTATTAGACGTCACTTATGTTTTACACCCGCGCTAGCCCAGCCCCCGCTCTGTTGTTAGTTAAGTAACCTAACGGGTGATGATGGGACCCCGTGGTGAATGCGGATGGCATAAGAGGACGTGGTATTTTCGTTGTTTTCTGCAATGATAGGATAAATCTTGGGACGCATTATTATAAATGCAAAGAAAATAAAACCAAAGTTTAATCGTTGGAACAAATTTAAAAGAAACCACTCGGTTATTTTAAAAAGATCAGACTTTTTTAATTGCGGAGCTTTAACCACTCCTTTTAAAAAGTATCAGGTTCCTTCGATTATATCAAGTTCACTACGTTCACGGTTTTGCCAAAACCAGTCGTAGCCCTTCGTCATTTCATATGGATAGTCAATAGTATTCAAACTGTGTTTGTTGGCCAAAGTCAAGGCACAGTGTTTGGTAGCTATTGAATATTCGTATGCAGCATAGATAGATGCGTTGGTTTGGGACAGTCGTACTGCTTTGTTGGCCAAAGTCAAGGGTATGTACGGATGGGTTCAAATTAACCTGGATATTGACGGGTAGAACTTGACACGTGACTTATGATTTGTTGGCCAAAGTCAAGGTCATAGGAGCATGGGGCAAAAATCCATATCGGGAATTTCTAAAGAAACTGAAATTTGCAGAGAGAGCATACCATTTTGGAGTTTGATGAATGTTGGTAGGATTCCTTCAACATTATCATACGATGATATTTTGGATCCCGATCTTACTGTGAGTATATACTACTTATCAGGAGATTCGTCACTTAACGATCAATGCTATAAACCAAGTAGGTGCCTAGAAAGGTGTCAGCGGGGCTACGCCCCCAGAGAAAAGAGGTTATTTAATTAAGGAACTTCGCGAAAGCGTTGGAAAACCTCCCTCGAAGTATCGACACTGACGTGTCTGAACGGTTAAGCAAGAATTGTACGGTGAGAATAGTCCTGGCTAATTCTTCTTTTATGGTTTGAGGAGGGATTCGAGAAACAGTGGGAGCCATCCTGTTTAGATAAATTAAACCACTCTAAACTTGCAAGAGCATCATGCTAATAGTATTTTCTTCTCTCTCTTAATTGCAGCGACCTTATGACCACGACTAGGTTACATCTAGATAATAAATTGACCGAATCTTACTTATATGAGTGGCAAAAGTCTGTCCAGATGTCCATTGCCTATGACAAGCTGGACCACCCTATTACTACTCAAGATCCCGCCGTCCTAGGTCCAGTTTCCACTGTCGCGGATATGGATATCCGTCAGACAAGGAAAAAAGATAAAGCGAAAGCTAAGTGCCTCATGTTAGCTTCAGTTGATGGTGTATACCAGAAGCAGCACGAGAAGATGGACTTAGTTTCCATCTTTCTCCATAACAAAGATTTATATGGAGAGCAATCTCATATCACAAGATATGAAACCTCGAACGAATTAATTCAAGCGAGGTTAGCTGACGGGTCATCTGTAGGGGACAACGTCCTTACAATGACTAGCTATATTGAACAGCTCATGGACCTGAAGACCACGTCGGAGAATGGGTCAGATACTGACCTGATTCTACAGTCTCTACCTTCTACCCTGAAGGAAACCATGGAAGTAGAAGGAAAGAGAAGGGCAAAAGTTTCGGGACTGGATATAGTAAAAGAGGGACGTTCCTATTGTTATGGGATTGGGCATAGGCAGAAAGATTGTAGGGCTTTTGAAGCCAGTAGCCAGGATACGAAGCATGTTGTGGCTTCGACTTCGGGTGTGTTTGTAATAGAGAACTGTATGTCAGTTAACCCTACTTCCTGGGTATTGGATACCGGGTCAGGAACTCACATCTGTAATTCTTTACAGGCTCTGAGAAACCGTAGGGTTATCAGGATAGGTGACATGACCCTCACGGTTGCTAACGGAATGAGCATGAATGCTGAATCCGTAGGGGAATATCATCTTGGACTGACAACTGGGCAGATATTGATTCTGCGTAACTGTTTTTATGTACTAGGTACAACTTGTAATATCATATCTGTATCCTTACTTTCTAAAGAAGGATATGATTTTACTTTCGTAAGCGATGTGGTTCACATCCACCTAAATCAAGTTATGATTGGGTCAGGTACATTAAAAAACGGGATATACGTATTGAATCAAGCTCAGATTTTCAGTGTCCAGAACACACTTAAAAGAAAGTCTCCAGAAATAAATCAGGCTTTCTTATGGCATTGTAGACTTGGTCACATCAATGAGAGAAGGTTGACTAAGTTACATAGAGAAGGATATTTGAATCCGTTCGAATATCAATCTTATGCTACTTGTGAATCTTGTCTCAAAGGAAAGATGACAAAAACTCCGATTACTGGACACGGAGTAAGAGCAAGCGAGCTCTTAGGACTCGTACACAGTGACGTGTGCGGTCCAATGTCTACACATGCCCGAGGTGGTTATTCCTACTTCATTACTTTTACGGATGATTTCTCTAGGTATGGATATGTCTTCTTAATGAAGTATAAATTCGAGGCCTTTGAGAAATTCCAAGAATACAAGAATGAAGTGGAAAACCAAACCGGTAAAAGTATCAAGACACTGAGATCTGATTGAGATGGTGAATACTCAAGTGCCGAGTTCCTGGGTTACTTAAAAGAGAATGGAATTCTCTCTCAACTTACTCCTCCATACACACACATAACGGTGTATCGGAGAGACGGAACCGAACCCTATTGGATATGGTTCGTTCCATGATGAGTAACACTGAGTTGCCGCGATCATTCTGGGGATATGCACTAGAATCAGCTGCATATCTTTTGAACCGAGTTCCAACCAAGACTGTGCCTACCACACCATATCAGATATGGAGTGGGAAGAAACCTTGTTTTAAGTATCTTAAGACATGGGGATGTCCAGCTTTTGTAAAGAAGCAGCATGCGGACAAGCTCGAGGCACGCTCAGTAAAATGCAAATTTGTGGGATATCCAAAGAACTCCAAAGGATATTATTTCTATTACGCAGAGGAACAAAAGGTCTTTGTTTCTCTTCATGCCTGCTTCTTGGAAACTGAGTTTTTAGAAAATCAGAAGAGTGGGGACGCAATAGAACTGGAAGAAATTTCAGAACCACAAGCTATTACTGAAACCTTGGAAGAACCAGAAGGTTCAGGAGAACAGGACATCCCGACGCCACTCCGCAGAAGTAGTAGGCAATCTTATCCGTCCGAAAGATACTACGGTTTTCTCATAGACGGGGATAGAGAGGATTGCACTATTGACTATGATGAGTGTTCATCACAGAATTTTGTATATTTGTACCGCCCATTCTTGATCACATTGCATACAGGTAGGTGCTTTTAATCCGTATTTGCTGCATGTTTACAGATTACAGGTTTCCAGTCCAAAAGAACACAAATACGACAAAATCTCCACAGTTACGCCAAAATCCAGAACGACTGTCACAAACAGATAAAAGCCGGGTTCCAGTATCCGTCCAGTACCAGTTCAGAAGATGGGACGAAACTAGTTGTCATTTGTGACTAAATCAAGTTAGAAGTCAAAGGAGATAAAAGTCAAAAAGAGAAAAAAAATGAAGCATCTTGGACTATGCAATCTGAAGATATTCTGGAAGACTTGTTGCAGATCTAAGTTTTCAAACATCAGGAAAAAAGAGTGCAAGACCACATAAATCAACCCGACAGAGTTTGGCTACCAACCCGCCGCGGATCCGCGGCCAAACCCCCACTTTGGCCGCGGTTCCGCGGCTGCCACGTGTCCCCATCTGGTGGAATTTTGGGGTTATTCCTGTAATTATATATGGGGTTATATTTTATTCCTATTGTTTCAGGAAACTGCCTATAAATAGCCCAGAACAGAGCCAAGAGTGGGGTGCTTAATTTTGTGTGTAATTTTGTATGAAGTTTATTTTAGTTTTTAATAAAAAAAAAAGAATTTCCTCCATCTTCCTCCATTAAAGCTTGTGAGAGGTTTTACTGAGTGTTGAAGAATGCATGAAGTGTTCTTTTTCTATATGCATGAATTGTAATTTAGTTCTTTATTTTGCTTGTAATTTCAATTGTTAAAAGTAGTTGTTATTATTTGTTTTCTTTTTGTTTTAATTCTCTTCTATTTTCTTTTATCATTACAACCATGATGCTTAGTGTCATCCTTGCCTAAGTGAGGTCCCAAATAGCTAGTTGTTATCTTCTAATCTCCTTCTTCCTATCTTCCTCCTTGTTTTATTTTTTTCGTTCTTCTTGTAATGGGTGAGTAGTTTCCATACTTGTTAGGGTAGGATAAGGGAAGTTTGAGAGAAGGAAATCTCTTTCACTCTTTCCTTGCCCAACATCTTAAATCGAACTCCCGTTAATTAAACCACAATCCGCTCCCTACGGCACCCTATCCTACATGATATCGGTGATTCCGTAGTGAGACCGGTTGTGGTTGAATTAACCGGAGGTTATGGCTAAGAGCCAAGAACGGACGAACAAGCACCAACAGGAAGAACTTAAGCGTTGGAAAGCTTATCTTATACTCGCAAGTTCCTTCCTAGTCGTGCTAATCCCCGTTGTTGCCGATTACCGTAATATCGATATTAGGAGTGGCAACGAAAGAAGTGAGCGACTCCTAAACTCAAACTAACCTAATCCTAACCCTAACAAGCTCTCTTTACATATCATTTTAACACTTAGTTAATCACAAACAAATCTGGACTTTCGGACTTAACTCGTTAAAGCACTTAGAAAAAGATTCCCATCTCCCTGCGGACGACCCGTACTCAACCGGCTAGCTACAAGCGATACCGTCTTGATTGCGGTAATTAACTAAACTTGAACACGCAGAATCCATAACAATCAAATGGCGCCGTTGCCGGGGAGACGGTAGTTTATTTCTTTGTGTAATTTCGGGTTAATTTGTGAATATAAATATAACCAAAAACAAAACAAAAAAAAATATACTGTAAAAATCATCTTATTATTCTTTGTGCAAGAGTGCAGGAAAGGGATAACTTCAAGTTCAGTGCCAAAGTCGTGGGGAGTTAGACCTATATCTCGCGTCTACACCGCGGCGGATCAAGGCGAAACCCAAAATCCTCTGTGAGTATCCCAACCCTCTTCTCAACTCCTTTTAACTCCACTGAACTGTGTTTTCTGCAGCATTCTTTGCGCAAATTCTCTTCCCCCTTCCAATAAACTGTTCTTGTGCAGGATTCTTTGCGCCGCGCTAAAAAAAAAAAAAATTGTTTGCAGTTGATTTGTTACCGCTTTGCATTCATTAATACGGACTTAAGGGGCTTGAAACCAATTCAGATTGGGTGGGGATTTCATCACCCTTCCCAGGACCCCAGAAATCACAAAAGCATATGCATTGACCATTGTTAATTAAAAAATACTAGACTCAGCCCTAAGGACTTCGCGCTCAATAGGACAGAGGACTAGTTACAGGCATCGGCCGTTTATCCTATCTGACTTTTGCGGTGTCCAGGCAAGTGTGTCGAAGGCAAGTGGTTCTTTAATTAAGGAACTTCGCGAAAGCGTTGGAAAACCTCCCACTTACCTGGCACTTACCTGGCCGCAATTGACGGAGAAGAGGCGGTTTGAGGTCCTATTTCTAGCTCTCTGGAACAGTTAGGAGCTGTCTAGAAGACCTAGGTGACCCTAGATCTAGGCGTGATTGTGCATATGTTGTTTGTGATTGCTTAAAGCCGTAAGTCCGTACATATTCCTGTAAGCTCTTTCTAAAAAAAAAAAAAGGAAAAAATCAAAAAGCTTTTATAAAAACTTGCCCTTTGTCGCCAAACCCATTTTTCACCCACCACCCATCGTATTTCTCCATTGACGTTTTCTTACCCTCACCTTCTCCGCTTTGACTATACTAAACTCGTTTAGTGTATGTCCGCTTGGACTCGGGACACTAGCGCCCGTCTAATCCGCGTTACGTTAGTCGCTACCGACTACGCGATCGACTCAGACGTTGAAACTCCGTCCACGCCTCTTTCACCCTTACCTTTGCCGGCCAACTCCGACGTTGACCGGAATTCTGTTCATACATCTTCACCTTCACCATCACCAACCTCTTCTTCCGCGAAGTCAGGATTTAATCCGAACATCTCTTTGACTACCCCTGGATTGGCTCCACCTCCTACGGAGACTAATAACCCACCACCACCGCCTGTTGTAGCGCCGCAGCGAATTGCGCTCCAGGATCGTTTCTATCCCACCCGTTCTGCACTTCCCACCTTTCTTTCACTTCCACCGGCCAATGGGGATAATTTTGAAATTAAGCCCCACTTCATCAACATGCTTCCACGATTTCATGGGCTTGAATCTGAAGATGCCTATATCTTCATCAATAAATTTCAAAACGTTTGTGCCATGATGAAAACCACCCAGCTGTCGGACGATGCTATACATCTACGGGTCATTCCGTTCACTCTATGCGATCTTGCTGAAAAATGGCTGTATAGCACCGCTTCCCACTTAATAACCAGTTGGGACGAGTTTGTTAAAGCGTTTCTAAAAAAATTCTATCCGAATCATAAAACCGCAAGGATCCGCAACGAAATCAACCAATTCTCTCAGCTTCCTTCTGAACCCTTCTGGAAGTGCTTTGACCGGTACAAAGACCTTCTTGTTCAGTGTCCTCACCACGGTATAGAGAAATGGCAACTTTGCCAAACCTTATACGAAGGACTGAACCCAGCAACCAAGCAGTTGTTAGAAACCATTTGTCAGGGCCAATTCCTATCGAAATTTGACGAGGAAGCGTGGCAATTCTTCGACGACCTTGCGGAGCAAACGCTACAATGGGAGAGCACCAGACCGACTTCTTCTTCTTCTTCCTCCACTTCTACCGGTCAGTCTAGGGTAGGAATTCACCAACTCGATATCTCTATTGCGATGAAAGCTGAAATGGCTGCAATAACGAGAAAGCTTGAAGCAATAGAGAGCAAATTTTCTCAACCTGCTCCTACCCCTGTTCTTCCCTTTTGTACCATTTGCGCTTGTTGTTCCGATCCTTCTCACTTAACCGAAGAGTGTCCTTACAATCCACCATCTCAAGGACAGGATCAGGTTAATGCTGCATTTCAGCAAAGACCGAGGAATGATCCATACTCTTCCACCTACAATCCCGGTTGGAGGAACCACCCCAATTTCGCCTGGAATCAGAATCAGAATCAATTCCAAGGCAACAATTTCCAAAGGCCACCTCCTCCGCAACAACAAGCGCAACAACAAACTCAACATCAGTTTCAGCAGCCCTTCCAACCCCAACCTTTTCAAAATCATACGAACAACTTTGCACCCAACAATTCTTTTCCACCAAACAACTTTGTTCCGTCAAACAACGATAAGGTTTCCTCACTCGAACGAAGCTGGAGGCGTTCGTTAAACAATCGATACAATCCACCGCCAACATCCAGTCTTCTATTCAGTCCTTAGTGCAACACACTGCCGCTCATGGGCAAAGCATCAAGACCATCGAGGCCCAGATTGCACAGCTGGATGCGGCCTTAAGCGAGCGAGAAAAGGGGAAGCTCCCATCCCAGCCACTCCCAAATCCCGGTCACCCACATAATGTAAATGTTGCTCTTGAACAACAGAACCATAATGTGAGTGCCGTAACCACATTGAGATCGGGAAGGATGCTGCAAAACAACATCGGCACACGGCCCAACAATGACACCCCGACCACTTCTACTTCTTCTTCTTCTGCTTCTTCGTCTTCTGAGCCTATTCTCCATTCCTCAAAAGGCTCTTCTTCTTCTTCTGCTCTGAACGGACCCACTTCTCACTCCACGAAAACACCTATTCTGGGATCCGTTCCAACTCCACAATCTCCTCCTCCAGCATTGGACTCAACCAATTTTAAAAACGTTCCATTTCCAAACCGGTTGAAGTCCAATAAACAAAATCCCCAAATGGAGAAGATTCTGGAGTTATTTAAGCAGGTTAACATTAACATTCCTCTTTTAGATGCTGTCCAACAAGTCCCGTCCTACGCGAAAATCTTCAAGGACTTGTGCACGAAAAAGAGGAAGTCTCAGGTACCCAAGAAAGTTTTCTTGGCTAGTGCTGTGAGTGATGCCCTTACCCAATCTTTACCACAAAAACGGAAGGACCCTGGCTGTCCTACGATTTCTATTACCATTGGGGATAAGAACATCAACCGCGCACTATTAGATCTTGGTGCCAGTGTTAACCTGCTTCCGTACTCAGTATACGAGCAATTAGGCATAGGAGAGCTGAAACCCACACACTATACTCTCCAAATGGCCGACAGATCAATCACCCATCCTAAGGGTGAGCTAGAGGATGTGTTAATCAAGGTTGGGGACTTCATATTCCCCGTTGACTTCATTGTTTTAAACACACAGCCTGTAGCTAACCCCCGGAATCAAATTCCGGTGATACTCGGTCGCCAATTCCTTGCAACCTCAAATGCTGTGATCAATTGTCGCAATGGTTCGATGAACCTATCTTTCGGAAATATGACAATTGAACTCAACATTTTTAGGTTGGGGAATCAGCCCTCCGAACCTAATGCTCATATACTGGACGTCTGTTCGATCCAGGAGATCACCCCAGAAGAGTGTGAATTCGAGGAGTTTCTGTTTGATCACGATAACCTTAACGCCACTAGTGCGTTCCTCTTCGAACCTGCTACTGTTTCTGCGCTCGACAACGACTACGAGTATTTCACGTTCTCGAACGATCTTAGCCGCTCGCAACCCGAGTTTGAATCCTTCGAATTTCCGGATGAGTTACCTGAACCATCCGACTCGGTCGCTTACACTCGTTTTGAACCTTTGCTGGAGTCCTTTGAGTTCGAGACTTTTTCACCGATCTTGCCTTCAATCGTTTCACCTCCAACGCTCGAACTCAAGCCTTTGCCGTCTCACCTTAAGTATGCTTACTTAGGTGAAAACGAGACCCTCCCTGTCATCATCTCGGCTTCCCTAGCTCATGAGCAAGAGAAAGCCCTTCTTGCAGTCTTGCACAGCAATAGGCAAGCTTTTGGCTGGTCCATGGCGGACATCAAGGGGATTAGTCCCCTGATCGTTGAACACCACATTCATCTGATGGATGATGCCAAACCATCCAGGGATCCACAAAGACGTCTCAACCCAGTCATGAAGGAAGCTGTGAAGAAGGAGATCGTAAAATGTCTGGATAGTGGTATCATTTACCCTATCTCTGATAGCCAGTGGGTTAGCCCCATTCACGTTGTCCCCAAGAAATCAGGTATAACGGTCATTACTAACGAGGCGAACCAGTTAATCCCAACTCGCACCCAAACTGGGTGGCGAGTGTGCATCGATTACAGAAAACTCAACGCCGCAACGCGGAACGACCACTTTCCGCTACCTTTCATTGACCAAATGCTTGAACGATTGGCCGGACACGAGTACTACTGCTTTCTTGATGGCTACTCCGGCTATAATCAAATTCCCATCGCCGAAAAAGACCAGGACAAGACCACTTTCACTTGTCCTTTCGGCACGTTTGCATATCGTCGCATGCCCTTTGGGTTATGCAATGCGCCCGCTACCTTCCAGCGGTGTATGATGGGAATCTTCTCAGACATGGTAGAAAAATTTCTGGAGATCTTCATGGACGATTTCTCCATCTTCGGCGATTCCTTCAACGAGTGTTTGCTGCATCTTGACGCTGTCCTTACCCGGTGTAAGGAAAAGAATCTCATTCTAAACTGGGAAAAATGCCACTTCATGGTGCGAGAAGGTATTGTCTTAGGACATATCATTTCGCAAAATGGAATAGAAGTTGACAAAGCGAAGATTGAGGTCATTTCCAATCTTCCTCCTCCCAGATGCGTCAGAGACATCCGAGCCTTCCTTGGCCATGCCGGTTTCTACAGACGGTTCATCAAGGACTTTAGCAAGATTGCTACTTGACTCTTTTGCTGGCCAAGGACACGACATTCGACTTCAACTCGAGCTGTGTGACTGCATTTGAGTCATTAAAAAGCTCACTCACTTCTGCTCCCGTTCTTTCTTCACCTGACTGGACGCACCCATTTGAGATTATGTGCGATGCATCCGACTTTGCCATTGGTGCTGTCCTTGGACAACACATCAACAAGATGCCACACGTAATCTATTATGCAAGCCGAACCCTGAACGACGCCCAACTCAATTATACAACAACTGAGAAGGAATTCTTAGCTGTTGTATTTGCTTTAGAAAAGTTCAGGCCATACCTCATCGGCTCTCCAGTCATTGTCTACACAGACCATTCTGCTCTGCGCCATCTTTTTGCAAAGAAAGATACAAAATCTCGGCTAATACGTTGGATCCTCTTTCTTCAAGAGTTTGACCTTGTCATTAAGGACAAACGAGGATGTGAAAACGTAGTTGCCGACCATCTCTCACGACTTCCTTCTTCGCCTTCGCTTCCAATTCCGATCAATGACGTTTTTCCGGATGAACAGCTCTTGACAGTATCTTGCGAACCGTGGTTCGCAGATATTGTGAACTATTTGGCCATAGGATTACTACCGACTGAATGGTCAAGTCAGGACAGACTTCGCTTCTTATCCCAAGTAAAACACTTTTACTGGGATGAACCCTATTTGTTCAAGTACTGTCCCGACCAGATTATTCGTCGGTGTGTCCCTAACGAGAAATTCAAGAGTGTGCTGTCGTTTTGCCACGATCAAGCGTGTGGCGGGCATTTTGGCCCCAGAAAGACAGCTGAGAAGATCTTGCAATGTGGTTTCTACTGGCCACAACTCTTCAAAGACGCTCATGACTATTGCAAGACTTGCTCCCGGTGCCAACACATGGGCCGGATATCCCGGAGGAACGAGATGCCGCTCCAACCAATCTTGGTTGTGGAGATTTTCGATGTTTGGGGGATTGATTTCATGGGCCGTTTCCCAGCTCTTTTGGGAACTTGTACATCCTTCTCGCTGTTGATTACGTCTCTAAGTGGGTCGAGGCTGTGCCCAGCCAAACTAACGACAACAAGGTTGTCATTAGGTTCCTTAAAGAAAACATTTTCTCCCGGTTTGGGCACCCCCGAGCGATCATTAGCGACAATGGAACTTATTTCTGAAATAAGACTTTCGAGGCCTTGATACGAAAATATTCCATTAATCATAAGCTCTCTACGCCCTACCACCCCCAAACAAGTGGACAAGCCGAAGTTTCAAATCGGCAAATCAAGCAGATACTGGAGAAGACGGTTTCCAAGAACCGAAAAGATTGGTCGTTGAAATTCACTGATGCCCTTTGGGCATTTCGAACCGCTTATAAGACCAATCTTGGCATGTCTCCCTATCGGCTTGTTTACGGAAAAGCTTGCCACCTCCCTGTGGAAATAGAGCATCGCGCATTTTGGGCGATAAAGGAGCTGAATTTGTCTCTCGAAGATGCGGGCAGCCATCGGAAGCTGCAGTTGAACGAATTAAGCAAGCTTCGGGATGAGGCTTACGAAAACGCGGTTGTCGTTAAGAACCGAACGAAGGTGTTTCACGATAAACACCTTTTGCGCAAAACATTCGCACCTGGCCAATAGGTACTGCTTTACGACACCAGATTACATTTCCATCCCGGGAAGCTCAGATCTCGCTGGAAAGGACCATTCTTGGTACGGACAGTATATCCGTACGGTGCTGTGGATTTGGAAAATCCAAAAGACGGTTCACTATTCAAAGTGAACGGACACAGGTTGAAACCATTCCACACCGCAGACCCATCAGAGGAGCTCTTGCTGTTGCAGGATCCGGTTTACGTCAACTAATCTTCCTCCACTTACACCCGAACTTTGATTTTCCAGCCAAAAACAGTGGAAACACTGTTTCAAATAAGTTTGGGGGTATGTAAATACTATTTTGTTTTTTTCTTGTGTGCTTGGAAAATTTCCACTAATAAATAAAACCAATAAAAAATAAAATTTTCAAAAAAATAAGAAAATATATATATATATATATAAAATAATAATAATAGAATATTCTTTGTACATAATTCTTTTTCATTATTCTTTTTATAGGGGTTTTAGTGCAAATAACCAAAACCCCTATAAATATCTCTCTAACCCTTTTCAGATTTTCATCTGCCTCAAACACATCCCCAACAGAAACCCTAGCCGCCACAAGAATTTTAGCCGCCGATCTCCTTCTCTCGCCGCTGAAGCGCCGCCGGACCCCCACTGCCGCCGCGGTTCCGCCGCCCCTCTGCCGACTTGCCCTCTGGAATTTTTCCAGAGGAGGTTTGACCTCTATTCCCCTCTTTTCTGATCTGTAAAAATCCTAATTTTTATATATGGCTCCACATTTCCAATTTGAAAGAAATTTCTCACAATTATTCGACCATAACACGTATGGTAGCTATTTTGGCGACGAAATCCGGAAACGCGGATGGAATTACCTCTTGTATAACCATCCGAATGCATTCGCGCTTCCGGATCTCGTTGAACGGTTCTTTGATAGCATGGAGGAGGGTTGTTTTGAAAAATACGGGATTCTTCGCTTATTTTGGGGCGATCGAGAGATTAGAATAGACAGAGACTTCATTCATGAAGTCACATTGATACCGCGTATACCCGCTCATGACCAACCCCTCCAATTTGAGGATTACACACCAATGATGGGAAATGATTGTTATAGGGAGCCTAGAAAAGGGATTCAGGCGTGTACACTGTACGCGAATGTGTTGACCGTGTGCCGATGGGCACAAAATAACATATTTGGCAGTTCACACAATACGACATTTTTCACACCTTCACTACACATTGTGCACACGTTAATGACTAGAAATCCAAGTTATGATATGTGCACTGTGTTACTTCAGTCGATTGATGCTGGAAAAAGTTCGGCCAATTATCCGTGCCCAATGTTGGTGACACAACTGTGTCGCCATTTCATCCCTGTTGACGAGTTTGACCTACACATGTATGCTGGGACCCCCATTCGACCCCTTCTTGAGGGTGTTTCCACATCCTATACTCGACTCCACGATGTATGGTCGCACACCGAGCCGGCCGAGAATGTAATGGCCAAGACATCTAGCTCGAGCTCCACAGCGAGCGACGAAGAGCTCACCCCTGCTGCGCAAGCGCGCCTAATTTGACGAACCCATAGGGGGGTAGAGAGAGTGATTGAGATGATGACAAACTTTGATCAGCGTTTAACGAACCTAGAACACGGAATGGCCACCCTATTGGCAAGAGAGGAAAGATCAAGATCACGATCCAGGGGCCCTATGGCAGAAAGTAGTGAGGCAGGGACGAGTGAGGCAGCGTCTAGGAGACGACGCAGAGGGCAGTGAGGACACTGCTATCAATAAATTTGGGGGAGGGATTGGGTTGTAAATAGTTATCCTTGCATTGCATCTGCACGTTTTTTTTCTTTTATGTAAATATTTGTTTCTACTTTGCATGTTTAAATTCTACATGGCATTTTCTGCATTGCATTTATTTTAGAAAAATAAAAAAATAAAAAAAATAGAAAATGAAAAATATATAAAAAAAATTTGAAAATCTTGAAAATAAAAACAAAAATTTTAAAAGAAAAAAAAATTTTTATTGACCGTTTCTGACTCACGTCCAATATGACAGTTGACTAGTTAGAAACTACTAGATCTTAAACTTAGTTAATTATAAACCCTAAAAATAACCTTCCTTGAAATATAACTATAGAAAATATACGTCCCAGCGGTTTATTTTGAAATAAGCAAATTTTGAGTCTAGTTCTCAGGCTAAGTCAAAATGAGGGAAAAATATTGAAGCTCTATTCGAAGAGTAATTCTGAAAAATAATTCTGAATCTTAAGTCCAAATTTCTGAAAATATATACCCTACAAATCGCACATACACCATCTTGAAACTCGGAATAGTAGAGGATACCTAGAAATACTCTTGCCTGAAAACCTAGTATGAAAGAAAAAAACGGTATTTAAAGCTAAACACCAAAAGAGCACCATTGAAAAATATATCCGGTCTTGAAAAAGAAAAATAAAGAGGAAAAACAAAGAATAAAATACAAGACCTGGAAACTGCTATTTACGCTTTAAAGCTCACACATTTAGTAATCGGATGTTAGTGCCTCAAGAAGCATTAATAGTCGCATGAAAGATGTATGAGCAAAACCGTCCATCATTAATAAAAAGAAGTAGTGCTAGGTATTAAGGCAAGGGTATTATAGCTTGAACTGAATTTCCGAGTGTAGGGGTGACAATTACACACACGTAGGGGTATATAATCAGAGTTTGGAGGAGAGATAGGAATGAAAAATAGGGTTTATTTCTTCAATAGAGTTGATAAAAATTCCGGATTCGAGATTGCGCTTAAGAAGGAAAACTCAGGAGATGCTGAAAGCTTTGTAAACTGGCTAGACGTATAGGATCTTAAGTTAAATAAAAAGGAAGTGTGAAGAATACGGATTAATGATTTCTAAGTTGATGATAATAGAGTTTTTGGTTAGAATGCTGAAATAAAGGATTAGAGTCAACGGCCAATTTGATCTGATTTTGTGGGTGAAATCCGCTGAAAACCCTCAGGAGACAACACTCCTCCTACTAGGGACACCTAGAGGTTTAACGGCTTGTTGCACGTGCTCAGTGCAATCGCGTTCCCTGCGAAAGTGAGGTTAGGACTTTTTGTGAATAAAATGGCTTTGCTCGGGACGAGCAAAAGATAAGTTTGGGGGTATTTGTTCATCACAGAATTTTGTATATTTGTACCGCCCATTCTTGATCACATTGCATACAGGTAGGTGCTTTTAATCCGTATTTGCTGCATGTTTACAGATTACAGGTTTCCAGTCCAAAAGAACACAAATCCGACAAAATCTCCACAGTTACGCCAAAATCCAGAACGACTGTCACAAACAGATAAAATCCGGGTTCCAGTATCCGTCCAGTATCCGTCCAGTACTAGTTCAGAAGATGGGACGAAACTAGTTGTCATTTGTGACTAAATCAAGTTAGAAGTCAAAGGAGATAAAAGTCAAAAAGAGAAAAAAATGAAGCATCTTGGACTATGCAATCTGAAGATATTCTGGAAGACTTGTTGCAGATCTAAGTTTTCAAACATCAGGAAAAAAGAGTGCAAGACCACATAAATCAACCCGACAGAGTTTGGCCACCAACCCAATGCGGATCCGCGGACAAACCCCCACTTTGGCCGCGGTTCCGTGGCTGCCACGTGTCCCCATCTGGTGGAATTTTGGGGTTATTCCTGTAATTGTGTATGGCGTTATATTTTATTCCTATTGTTTCAGGAAACTGCTTATAAATAGCCCAGAACAGAGCCAAGAGTGGGGTGCTTAATTTTGTATGTAATTTTGTATGAAGTTTATTTTAGTTTTTAATAAAAAAAAAAGAATTTCCTCCATCTTCCTCCATTAAAGCTTGTGAGAGGTTTTATTGAGTGTTGAAGAATGCAAGAAGTGTTCTTTTTCTATATGCATGAATTGTAATTTAGTTCTTTATTTTGCTTGTAATTTCGATTGTTAAAAGTAGTTGTTGTTATTTGTTTTCTTTTTGTTTTAATTCTCTTCTATTTTCTTTTATCATTACAACCATGATACTTAGTGTGATCCTTGCCTAAGTGAGGTCCCAAATAGCTAGTTGTTATCTTCTAATCTCCTTCTTCTTATCTTCCTCCTTGTTTTATTTTTTTTCGTTCTTCTTGTAATGGGTGAGTAGTTTCCATACTTGTTAGGGTAGGATAAGGGAAGTTTGAGAGAAGGAAATCTCTTTCACTCTTTCCTTGCCCAACATCTTAAATCGAACTCCCGTTAATTAAACCACAATCCGCTCCCTACGGCACCCTATCCTACATGATATCGGTGATTCCGTAGTGAGACTGGTTGTGGTTGAATTAACCGGAGGTTATGGCTGTTTACCCCAATCAGAGCAAAGCTCTGTTCAAATTCCAAGGCGGGAGATGAAGCAACGCTTCATCTTCCCCCAATCAGAAATAAAGCTTTGCTTTAAAAAATTAAAACTTTAATGAATGAAGCAACGCTTCAGATTCTTTGCGCTGCGCGCAACGCGCCATGTGTCAGAAGTTAACACGGCAGCACAACGCCCAAGACAGTACGTCCAATCAGAGCAAGGCTCTTTAAAAAAAAAAACATAAGCAACGTTCAACTGCGCAAGCGCACGGCTGCGTGACACGTGTCTGCGCAGTTGCGCAAGCACAATTGCGCAAGCGCACGGCAGCGCGACACTTGTCTGCGCAGTTGCGCAAGCACAATTGCGCAAGCACAATTGCGCAAGCGCACGGCAGCGCGACACGTGTCTTGCGCAACTGCGCAAGCGCACGGTTGCGCGACACGTGTTTGCGCAGTTGCGCAAGCACAACTGCGCAAGCGCACCGCTACGCAACACGTGTCTGCACCGCTGCGCAAGCGCACCGCTGCGCGACATCACTGCGCGACACGTGTCACACGCTGGTGAGTTGCGCAACAACAGAATGAAGATTTAAGGATATTTTTCTGTTCTTGTTTAAACAAGAAGATTTCTTCTGTAAAACAGGGGCCTTTGGATCAAAGATCCAACGGTGGGGAAAATTCCCCAAATCACTCAGAAAAGATCTTTTTAACAAATTTAACTGATTTTTGAGCACTATAAAAAGGACCCCAGACCCCATTTCAAAGATATAGACAATTGGATTAAAAAAGAAGAAGAAGAGAACTTCTTGAGAACACAAAGAAGAAGGTAAAAACCTTTGAAATAAGAGAAAATTCTCTTAGGAATAGATCATTGATCTAAAAGACAAAATCAGTGATCTTCAATAAATAAATAAATAAATAAAAATATTAAAAAAATAGTGCCTTGCACTTGCTAGAGAACCTCTGGTTCTCTGAGATAGAAAGAAAGAAAAGAATTTTCTTCTTCTCTTTGATCTAAATTTAGATCAAGAAATTAAAAAGTGCTCTGCACTCCTTTCCTTGAATCTAAAAGATTCTTGGTGCTTTGCACAAATGCAATGCATTACTTGAAGGGCCAGGCCCAAATCAAAAAGACCTAGCAGGCCAAAATAAATTGCAAAGCAATAAAAGGGCTCAGCCCAAATAAAATTGATGCTCTGCATCATTCATAAAGAACAGAGACCAAAACAAATTGATGCCCTGCATCTTTTCTGCGCAAAGCCCAAATAAAAAATAAAAGGAAATGCAAAAGCAATGTTGGACATTTTTTTTACTGGACTTAGCCCAATCGTGGCCATAAGTCCTTAAATTAAATTGGCTGAGCAAAATGGCTCTCCTAAACCAATCTATATCCGGTTCGAGGGTACATCTCCGAACTCCTTTGACATCCATCGTTGTAATTTCTCAACGACGTCAAAGAGGTGACGGGTCCCAACGGCCACACACCCAATAATGGACCGAAACGTCCATAAACTAATATTGGACCGAAACGTCCCTAAACTAACATCGGACCGAAACGTCCATAAACTAATATTGGACCGAAACGTCCCTAAACTAACATCGGACCGAAACGTCCATAAACTAATATTGGACCGAAACGTCCCTAAACTAACATCGGACCGAAACGTCCATAAACTAATATTGGACCGAAACGTCCATAAACTAATATCGGACCGAAACGTCCATAAACTAATATTGGACCGAGACGTCCCTAAACTAATATCGGACCACCACGTCCCTAAACTGGCACAATAGAGCCCAAATGCTCTTTTGTCGGATCTAAACGGTCCCGTTAAGTTGATCTTAGTCTCAAACTGGACTAACGTATCCTTAACAAACGTTTAAGTTGATCTTAGCCCCAAACACGGCTAACGTATCCTTAAATATTCAAATGGATTATAAAACTCCCAATCAACTCTGGTTCGAGGGTACATCTCCGAGCTCCTTTGATACATGTCGTTGTAATCCTTCAACGACGTCAGAGAGGTGACGAGTCCCGATGGCCATACATTAAATTAATCACTATGTTGAGTTGATCTTAGTCTAAAACAAGACTAACGTATCCTTGACGAACGTTTAAGTTGATCTTAGCCGCAACGTGACTAATGCATCCTTAAACTGAAAACACCAAACCAAATCTAAGTAAATACGGATTTGGACTAATCCACGTCCTACGGGCGACGGCATTACTCAGTCTCCGTATACAATCCACGGGCAACCACAAACAAAACAAACACACACGACACGAAGTGAAATTCTGGAGAAGGAGAAAGTTGTTACCGCGATGCGGTAGCGTAATTAACTGCAGGGGCTTGCGCCTGCAGGGAAGAGCGTCCCCACAATCAAAAACCCCTCAAGCGAGGGGGAATCTGACGAAATCTGCTACATCGGCCGCATCCGTCTAAACCTCCGATACACGGTGCCATAAATCAACTTGGCATCTTCGGAGAGGTGGACGGATAAAACCAAATAGCATCTGCCCCGAATCCCAGCGTCAGGACATCGCGGTCCTGTGCGCCGCCATTCGGAGGGAACAGACTCTGGCACGCCCGGTGGGACCTCTTCCTCTTTCCACTCCACACTTCGTGTGTCGTGTTCGCGAACAAATCGCGGTTTGCTTTGATTGCCTGTGGATTCAAGGTACTAAGATTTGGTGTCTTGCTTTATGCAGAAAACAGAAAATCGATGGCTTCGAACTGCACCGCCCGCAGCGATAACTCTCGCTCCGTCATTGCGGGAGGAGTGACTTATGGGCCCCAAGCGGCCTCCCTTTTCAAAATGCCGGTGGAGCAGATGGCTCAAGCCACCACTGGACTATTTTTTGGGACCATGCTCCCACCAATGAGCTTCAACGCCCCAATGACATTGCAAGAAGCTCCAAAGAAGTCGGTCTTCGATCGACTTACCACTGCCGCGACCCCTCTCAACGGGTCGTCCAACTCCACTGCTTCAGTTTTTAACGGACTAGGCCAGAGCTCTAACAGGCTCATGAAGAAGCCTGCCATACCAGAAGGCGTTATCCCGAAGCGGATAGCCATTCCAACTCACGTTCCTGGCAAAATCACCAAGGTTGCTTCCCATGTTCAGAAGTCCGCTTCTGACAAGTTGGCCGTCCCCGTTCAACGGACGTCGATCTTTAAAAAGCTGGTACCAGTATATTCTGACCAACACAGGGGGCATGAGAAGGTCACCCCTATAGCTGAAACAACTCCATCAGCACGACACGCTCGACGTCGCCACTGGCGTCGAGTAAGGAAGGCTGGGGGCAACTCCCCCTCTAGGATAACTCCGTCAGCTCCGATGGTGAGGATCGATGCTGCTATTCCAACCAAGAATAGCTTTGAACTGCTCAACAAGGTGCGCAGAAACTCTCCTACTACGATATTGAAACGAACTCCTTCACCTGTGGAGAATACTCCAGAGAAGAAGCTAGAGCAGTCCCCTCAACGGCTGTCCTATAAAATTTACAAAGTCTGGCGACAGGTCCAAGAGTCGGTGATCGATCAAGACTGCCTCCGACGACAGAAAAAGATGAAGGTTCGGCAGGGGAAGGATTACTCTGTCAAACCACAAAAACCAAAAGCTACTTGGGTGCCCACTACAACGGCTCCCTTAACTCCAATCACTCAAAAAAGGAGGCCACAAAAAGCCCCTGTGAACATGGCGAAGCATAAAAGCGCTGAACACAAACGCCCCAAGTCTGGGGGCATGGTGGTGCACACTGTTTATATAACTTCTGGAAAGGATGAAAGCCGCACTTCTACGGGTCACCGACCGCTCACCCGATCCGTGACGAAAGCCCAGGAGCAACAACAAAAGCTTCAGGAAATGATGATTACAATGGCTGCACTCACTGAGCCAAAAGAAAGCTCTGAAATGTCTTCGGATGAGCGTCAAGAACAAGAAACCGACGCTGACTTTTTACGCAGAGTCCTCGAAAAGAGGGACAAAGAAGCTGCAGAGCAAGCGGCTAACATAAAACAGATGGAGCTCCTCTTCCAAGATATGGTAGGGATGATGTTACAGCCGGACCCTCCTGCTGAAGATCCTCCGATCGTCTTTGAAGACGACAGGGGAGAAACGTCAAATCCTCCGCCGGCTCTGTCAACAGCCAAGAAGGAGGCAATCTCCAAAGTTGACCTAGACGAATATATAGCTCAGCAGATCCGGGTTCATCAGGCGAATGAAGCGGCTGGGCAAATTGTTAGAACCGGACGACCGTATCCGGGCTGGTATGACCAAATCAGTTACCCGCCAGGATATATGATCCCTAAATTCCACGTATATAAAATGATAGGGAATCCACATCAGCATGTCGCTCAATTCAGGGCCTTATGCGGCAATACTGGAGGAGATGACAAATTGTTGCTACGTCAATTCGTCGGCAGCTTAGCAGAAACAGCCTTTGAATGGTATTCGGAGCTACCTAACGACTCTGTCAAAACATTTGCAGAGATGGAACTGCTGTTTACACAAAGATTCGCAAGTGCTAGTGAACGCACCCCGATTACAGCACTGATAAATGCCAGGATAAGGCCCGACGAAACGTGGGTCCACTACGCAACACGATGGCGGAACCTATGGTCGAAATGCGAACAACGCATAGAAGAGGCACCTGCGGTAGGCATGTTTATGGGCACTCTCGATCCGCAGGCGACCATCTCACAATTCATGATGTTCTTCAGGCCGACCACCTTCCAGGCCTTGATCGACAAATTAGCTCAAATGGACCAGATGGGCCATAAGCCGTCTCCTCCAAGACCCGAACCCCGAAATGAGAAAGGAAAAGCGATCATCGTCGCCAATGCTCAACAACAGTCGAGCAACTCAAAGCCGGTCGTTCGCCAAAACAACGTGCGTCCACGCCCATCTCTCGAAGAGAGGCTAGGACGTCCTTACTCGTTTCCTCAGAATAAAACGAGAAGACTGTTTGAGCTGGCAGTGCGTAACAGACTCATCAATCTGCCGAGTCCAAAGCGTCTGTCGCAGCCAGGCGATCTTAATAATCCCAATTATTGCCCTTACCACCAAACGGTAAGTCACCCGATTGAGGATTGTTTCGTCTTTAAGGGATGGATCGAGGATCAATACCTGCAAGGCAAGTTCGCGCTGTCTGAAAGCTGGAAGGTAAACCCACCACAGCCGCACTCTCCAAAGAAAACGGATACGCCGGGGGCAGCTTGTTCTTTAGTCAAGGATGAAAACAATGGAGAAAACTCATCGGATGAATCCGAAGACTACGCAGCGACTTGTCATATGATTTCTCATTCACTGACGGATGATAAAGAGGCTCCTTGCGCTGAGAAACCAATGGCGAATCCTGAGCCGGAGATTCTACAGCCATCAGACGAGTTGATCGATGTCTTCCTAAGTGAAATTCGTCTGAAAGCAAAAGCCAATCAAGAACGTGAAATGGCCATACTAGAAAGAACCAAGGTATTCCCGTCAAATCAAAAGCCATACACTGCGGGTAAAAACAAATTCAAGACGAGGAAACGGTTCGCCAAAGCTCTATCAGTAGGAATGAAGCTACCGCCCTCTGAAGAAAATTCTTTCTCTGAGGTAGAGATGCACCCTAACTTCTGTTTATATCATCAGAAGATCATACATCCTACCGAAGACTGCGAATCCTTTAACTGTTGGTGGCAAGGGTATGTCGCTCAAAAGCGACACTTCGACAGGACAAAGTGCGAAGCTTGTGGACATCGGAAAAATGCGATAGATGAGCGCAAAAGAGCCGCCGCCGACTGTCATATAGCCGACTTCAAGGGATCACAAATTATCACCTTTGGAAGCGACTCTGACGAAGAAGCTACCCCCAACTCTTCCCTCGGGGAATCTATTTCAAAAATAAAGGAATTGAGAAGCTGCGAGAACGTTCAGCCGTGCAATCGCATGCTACTCGGAAAAAATCTCGGCCCCGTAAACAAAGGATCGAACAAAAAGGATAAAGGAAAAAGAAAAACGGCCCTCGTTGCCAGCACTCAACAACAATCAGGTGACCCTAGGCCGGTTGCTCTCCAAAGCAACAAGCGGCAACCCCTCCAGGAAAAGTTGAAACGTCCTTACTCGTTTCCGCAAGATAAAACAAGGGGACTGTTCGAGTTGGCAGTGTTTGACAGACTCATCAATCTGCCGAGTCCAAAACGTCCGTTGCGGCCAGGCGATATTAATAATCCTAATTATTGCCCTTACCACCAAACGGTAGGTCATCTGATCGAGGATTGCTACGTTTTCAAGAACTGGGTTGAAGACCAATACCAACATGGCAAGTTCGCGTTGTCCGAAATTTGGAAGATGAACCCGCCACAACCGCATGCTCCGAAAAATATGGACACGCCGGGGGCATCATGCTCATTCATAGAAAAAGCCTAACGGACCACTACGTCCTAAAACTGGATAACGGACCGAAACGTCCTTAAACTAACAACGGACCGAAACGTCCTTAAACTAACGGCGGACCGCAATGTCCTAAAACTTGCAAATGACCGAAACGTCGTTAAACTACTCCCAACCCGCAGCATCTTCAGGCTGACGTGCCAAAAAAAAAAAATTAATAACGGTATGTCCACAAGCAAAATGGGCACGGATGAAAACCCGAAGGGGCTCCGTGAGTAAAAACAGCAGGGCTACCGGTGAGTGTTCGTGAAAACCCGAAAGGGCGCGACCTCGTTTAAAAAAAAAAAGAAGAAGAAAAAGAAAAGAAAAGAGAAAAAAAAAGAATAAAAAAAAAAACGGTATGTCCATAAGCAAAATGGGCACGGATGAAAACCCGAAAGGGCTTCGTGAGTAAAAACAGCAGGGCTACCGGCGAGTGTTTGTGAAAACCTGAAAGGGCGCAACCTCGTTAAGAAACACTTATAGGGATCCCCACGATTCCGAAGGAGAAAATACACTTGCGAGATCCTCACGACTCGTAAGGAGAACTCTCTTGTGGGACCCTTACGGCTCATAAGATTTGAAAGTCTTAAGTTGCAGAAACCTTAACCTGTTCTTAAGCAGCCCCCACAACCTTCGATATTGCCCTACAAGCGGCTCATAATGACCCTTGTATACAATCCACGGGCACGAATAAATATTTCCCTAACAAAGTCCCATCCGTGACTAGGGATATGCTTGTACAGCAAACAACACTTGTAAGTCCTCTCGACTTATAAGGAGAAAACCCTTTTGTAAGATCCTTACGACTTATAAGAGAACATGCACTTAGGAATCCTCACGATTCCCAAGGAGAAAACACACCTACAAGATCCTCACGACTTGTAGGGAGAAATACCTTTGTGAGACCCTTACGGCTCATGAAGTCAAAAGCCTTAGCCGACAGGACCCTTAATCCTGTTTACTAAGCCACCTTTGTTCGGGATCGACAGAGGCAAATGATGATTCGCTCCTGGCAATATTCCAGTTGTAGCGATACTGATGCCTAAATCGGTATCAAATTCCAAGTCCTTTCATGGCAGATGATGATTCGCTCCTGGCAATATTCCAGTTATAGCGATGCTGATGCCTAAATCGGTATCAAATTCCAAGTCCTTTCATGGCAGATGATGATTCGCTCCTGGCAATATCCCAGTTGCAGCGATGCTGATGCCTAGACCGGTATCAAATTCCAAGTCCTTTCACGGCAGATGATGATTCGCTCCTGGCAATATCCCAGTCGCAGCGATGCTGATGCCAAGATTGGTATCAGATCCCAAATCCCCTACTCGGAAAAAAAAAAAAAAAGAAAAAAAAAATCAGCGAGCCAAAAAAAAAAAAAAAAAATATATATATATATATATATATATATATATATATATATATGCATACGAAATAGCCGAAATGATGGGGCAGCTTGCAAACAAGATCAGCAAGTAAAAATGTATGCATGCAAAATAGCCGAAATGGTTGGGCAACTCGCAATAAAAAGCAGCGAGTAAAAAGAAAAATAGCCGAAATGATTGAGCACCGCGAAAAATAGCCGAAATGATTGGGCAATCGCGATTTTCGCGATATAAAAAGCTGAAATGATAGAGTATCGCGGAAAGAAAAAAAAATGAAAAAATGAAACTTTTTGCCCTACAGGTGAAATCACATCGATCCCTGTATACAATCCAGGGGCACAGATAAAAAGGGAACAATACCTTCCCAACAGGCTCCACCAGAAAGCGAAGCCAAATCTCGACGGTTCATAGATAACCTAGAGACCATCTCGACATTTGTCGCAATATTACAGACACGATGTCAACAAATGAAGCAAAGGAAGGTCCCTAACTTCAGGGTCTCGACGTCAATATCGACAACTTAAAGATCACCAACGGCGTTTCTCCTCACTCCAACTAGATGCAGACATGACGTCAACAACTGACCTCAGAATCGCAACGAAACGGAACCATGACAAAGTCCCTAGTTCCAAATCTCAATGGCCACGTCTACAGCCTGGAGACCAACAACGGTGTGCCTCCTCATTCCAACAGGACACAGATGTTACACCATCAAGCGGAGCGATGGCAAAATCCCAGCTTCACCTCAGCATTCGTCTCGATACAGTAGACGCAATGTCAACAACAGCGTTCCTCCGCAGTCCAGCTGGAGGCAGATGCAACGTCAACAAAAGACCTCACGGTCGAAACAAAGCGGAGTAACGGCAAAATCCAAACTCCACCTTAGCATTCGTCTCGTTACAACAGACGCAATGTCAACAACGGCGTTCCTTCGCAGCCCAGCGGGGTGTACATGCAAAGTTAACAAAAGACCCCATGGTCGAAACAAAGCGGAGTGATGGCAAAATCCCAGCTCCACCTCAGCATTCGTCTCAATACACCAGACGCAGTGTAAGCAAACGAAGCGAAGGCCACATTCCTAGCTTCAACGTCTTTACGGTAACTCACATAAAACCGGAAAGACAATCGGAGACCATCTCACATAAAGTGGTCACCTCCTTGACGTTCGTCTCGATACAGCAGACGAAATGTCAACCTCAGCGTTCTTCCTCCAGCAGGGATTCAGACATGACAAAGCAAATGAAACGAAGGCCACATTCCTAGCTTCAACGTCTTTACGGTAACTCACATAAAACCGGAAAGACAATCGGAGATCATCTCGCATCAGCACAGAGTGGTCACCACCTTGACGTTCGTCTCGATACAGCAGACAAAATGTCAACCCCAGCGTTCTTCCTCCAACAGGATTTGGACACACCAAAGCAAACGAAGCGAAGACCACATTCCTAACTTCGACGTCTTGACGGTAACTCACATAAAACCGGAAAGACAATCGGAGACCATCTCACATGAAGTGGTCACCTCCATGACGTTCGTCTCGATACAGTAGACGAAATGTCAACCTCAGCGTTCTTCCTCTAGCAGGGATTCAGACATGACAAAGCAAATGAAGCGAAGGCCACATTCCTAGCTTCAACGTCTTTACGGTAACTCACATAAAACCGGAAAGACAATCGGAGATCATCTCGCATCAGCACAGAGTGGTCACCACCTTGACGTTCGTCTCGATACAGCAGACGAGATGTCACCCCAATGTTCGTCTCGACACAGCAGGCGCAACGTCATTAAACGAATGGAGCCACAGCAAAATCCCTAGTTCCAAACCTCGGCGGTTCACCAGCAACCTAGAGACAACCTCGACGTCCGTCTCGATACAGCAGACGAGATGTCACCCCAATGTTCGTCTCGACACAGCAGACGCAACGTCATCAAACAAACGGAGCCACGGCAAAATCCCTAGTTCCCACCGCAACATTCGTTTCGATACAGCAGACGCAATGCCAGCAAACGAAACAAAGGCCAAATTCCTAGCTTCAGGGTCTTGACGGCAACTCATATAAAACCCGAAAGACTATCGGAGATCATCCCACACCAGCGCGGAGTGGTTATGACTCATCGGGGCTCTCCAAAATGAGCCTAACCTCAAGTAAAAAGCGGCATGGCAAATTCCTAGCGCTTGCTCTTCCGACGGTCAAACTGCCAAGGAGGATTGCTTGAAGACGTCTTGTCCAGCCCCCGAAGGGATCAGAGACACGGCAGTCGCAGGGCTACTCGAACAGCACGATTGCCTATCGAGGACTATATCAGCTTATGCGACGGTACGATGGCCAAAACCCTAAGTACCACCAACCTTAACAGGCTTCTGGCGTAAAGAGCAGAGGTTAAATACGACGTTAAGGTGTTCTTGCGAGAAACGTTCGATTCGTCTCGACTTGTGAAAAATTGTCGAGGCGGCTCGACTCGTGAGATAAAGCCTTAGGCAGTGGGCATAAAAGAAGCCTGTTTCCTAAGCATTGGGACCCTACGAGTTGGCCCAAAACGGTCTCTTGCATACCATCCACGGGTCTCACTCTCCAACGCCGAACTTCGACAAGGAGGGAAGCAACCGCTTACAAGTCCTCTCGACTCGTAAGAGGGAAAAATTCTCTTGTAGGATCCTTACGACTTACAAGAGAAAACCACACTTAGGAATCCTCACGATTCCTAAGGAGAAAAACCCGCCTACGAGATCCTCTCGATCCGTAGGGAGAAAAGTCTCTATGAGACCCTCATGGCTCATAGAGTTGAAAAGTCTTAGGCAGCAGATCTGCACCTGCGGCCTAAGCCCTCGCTATCTCATGAAGAAATCAAGAAGCTTACTCTATTACCTGCTAATTGTGACGACATGCTGAGAAAGAGGAAAAGCAACAGAAAGAGCACCCGATTTACGTTTGATCAAGCGTTCAGGACGTATTCATTCATGCATGGGCAAAAAGACTCAGGACAAAGATATATAATAAAGACAAGCTGGGATAAATTTTTTTTCCATTAATATTGCCCGAAGTTCTTACAGTCATAAAAACAATAAACGAAAGTTACAATGGAATAACCTCAGATCCAGGGCATGGACTGGGGAATTCAAAAGAGATCCTATCTATGACTTTCCAAGCCTCGCGGACCATCCTAGTGTGCTTCCTTTCGCGAGCACAAGCGTCAGGGTCCCTCTCGATGTCTTCCACCCCCCGATAAGCAGCGAGTATGGCAGACTGTTGAAAGACTTCGTGCAAGAGGTCAATAAGACTGTCTCGCCGTCTCTTCGAGATAAAGTTCAATAGGTACACAGAGTGCACCCTGTCCTCAGCGGCCTCCAACGCCCTAAGCGGCACGCCGGAACAGAATAGGGGAAGCGCTTCCCAGATAGCTCCCACGATAAGTTTAAGAAGAAAGGAACGTCGGGGAAGCAGTGGACCGTCGTATGCGTCGAAGCGACTCATTATTTCAGCACACTCCTCGTTTGTGAATTCCCGATTTTGAGAATGGCCAAGTCGGCGGATGCCCTCATGAGAGATGATCTCGTTAAGAGCATACATGTGGGCGTTCATTGTTCCTGTGAAAGAGGATCGACAGAATTATCAGAAAGATTGATTAAGCAAAACGATATAATGCACTGAGGAATAAAATGACATCTTTAAGTTCTAAGATCCATGAAGGATTCTTAAGAGTTCTTCTATATGATTTGGGAGGAGCAAAGCTCCATTAATGAAATGAGAAAATACAGGGAAAATCTTTTAGAGAGCAAAGCTCTATTAATGGAACTCTAATAGGGCTTTCCTTAGTCTTCTATGGACCCCCTTAGAGCAAAGCTCTACTAAGTGAAACCCTAAATGGATCTTCTTTAGATCTGGGATCTATTGATAGCAATGCTCTTAAAATTGATTTAATTTAATTAAAATTAATATTTTTACCTAAAATTCTCTAAAAGTTTGAACTTTTAAAAGTGTTTAAACAAGAGAGCAGGGCTCTGGGTTCTGAAAGTAAAATTTTAGAGGTGAGAATCATCTAAGGAACCAAAGGTCCTATTTATAGGCATCAAGTGGCCTTTCAGCTTCCAAAAGATGGCGCGACGGTTCGGAGTCTGCCACCGCTGCGCTCACGTTAGGAGGCCACGTAAGCGCAACGGTGGGGGGGCATTTGTTTACCCCAATCAGAGCAAAGCTCTGTTCAAATTCCAAGGCGGGAGATGAAGCAACGCTTCATCTTCCCCCAATCAGAAATAAAGCTTTGCTTTGAAAAATTAAAACTTTAATGAATGAAGCAACGCTTCAGATTCTTTGCGCTGCGCGCAACGCGCCACGTGTCAGAAGTTGACACGGCAGCACAACGCCCAAGACAGTACGTCCAATCAGAGCAGAGCTCTTTAAAAAAAAAACATAAGCAATGTTCAACTGCGCAAGCGCACGGCTGCGTGACACGTGTCTGCGCAGTTGCGCAAGCACAACTGCGCAAGCGCACGGCAGCGCGACACGTGTCTGCGCAGTTGCGCAAGCACAACTGCGCAAGCGCACCGCTGCGCGACACGTGTCTGCGCAGTTGCGCAAGCGCACCGCTGCGCGACACGTGTCTGCGCAGTTGCGCAAGCGCTGTTGCGCAAGTGCCTCACTGCGCGACACGTGTCACACGCTGGTGAGTTGCGCAACAACAGAATGAAGATTTAAGGATATTTTTCTGTTCTTGTTTAAACAAGAAGATTTCTTCTGTAAAACAGGGGCCTTTGGATCAAAGATCCAACGGTGGGGAAAATTCCCCAAATCACTCAGAAAAGATCTTTTTAACAAATTTAACTGATTTTTGAGCACTATAAAAAGGACCCCAGACCCCATTTCAAAGATATAGACAATTGGATTAAAAAAGAAGAAGAAGAGAACTTCTTGAGAACACAAAGAAGAAGGTAAAAACCTTTGAAATAAGAGAAAATTCTCTTAGGAATAGATCATTGATCTAAAAGACAAAATCAGTGATCTTCAATAAATAAATAAATAAATAAAAATAATAAAAAAATAGTGCCTTGCACTTGCTAGAGAACCTCTGGTTCTCTGAGATAGAAAGAAAGAAAAGAATTTTCTTCTTCTCTTTGATCTAAATTTAGATCAAGAAATTAAAAAGTGCTCTGCACTCCTTTCCTTGAATCTAAAAGATTATTGGTGCTTTGCACAAATGCAATGCATTACTTGAAGGGCCAGGCCCAAATCAAAAAGACCTAGCAGGCCAAAATAAATTGCAAAGCAATAAAAGGGCTCAGCCCAAATAAAATTGATGCTCTGCATCATTCATAAAGAACAGAGACCAAAACAAATTGATGCCCTGCATCTTTTCTGCGCAAAGCCCAAATAAAAAATAAAAGGAAATGCAAAAGCAATGTTGGACATTTTTTTTACTGGACTTAGCCCAATCGTGGCCATAAGTCCTTAAATTAAATTGGCTGAGCAAAATGGCTCTCCTAAACCAATCTATATCCGGTTCGAGGGTACATCTCCGAACTCCTTTGACATCCATCGTTGTAATTCCTCAACGACGTCAAAGAGGTGACGGGTCCCAACGGCCACACACCCAATAATGGACCGAAACGTCCATAAACTAATATTGGACCGAAACGTCCCTAAACTAACATCGGACCGAAACGTCCATAAACTAATATCGGACCGAAACGTCCATAAACTAATATTGGACCGAGACGTCCCTAAACTAATATCGGACCACCACGTCCCTAAACTGGCACAATAGAGCCCAAATGCTCTTTTGTCGGATCTAAACGGTCCCGTTAAGTTGATCTTAGTCTCAAACTGGACTAACGTATCCTTAACAAACGTTTAAGTTGATCTTAGCCCCAAACACGGCTAACGTATCCTTAAATATTCAAATGGATTATAAAACTCCCAATCAACTCTGGTTCGAGGGTACATCTCCGAGCTCCTTTGATACATGTCGTTGTAATTCTTCAACGACGTCAGAGAGGTGACGAGTCCCGATGGCCATACATTAAATTAATCACTATGTTGAGTTGATCTTAGTCTAAAACAAGACTAACGTATCCTTGACGAACGTTTAAGTTGATCTTAGCCGCAACGTGACTAATGCATTCTTAAACTGAAAACACCAAACCAAATCTAAGTAAATACGGATTTGGACTAATCCACGTCCTACGGGCGACGGCATTACTCAGTCTCCGTATACAATCCACGGGCAACCACAAACAAAACAAACACACACGACACGAAGTGAAATTCTGGAGAAGGAGAAAGTTGTTACCGCGATGCGGTAGCGTAATTAACTGCAGGGGCTTGCGCCTGCAGGGAAGAGCGTCCCCACAATCAAAAACCCCTCAAGCGAGGGGGAATCTGACGAAATCTGCTACATCGGCCGCATCCGTCTAAACCTCCGATACACGGTGCCATAAATCAACTTGGCATCTTCGGAGAGGTGGACGGATAAAACCAAATAGCATCTGCCCCGAATCCCAGCGTCAGGACATCGCGGTCCTGTGCGCCGCCATTCGGAGGGGAACAATGGCTAAGAGCCAAGAACGGACGGACAAGCACCAACAGGAAGAACTTAAGCGTTGGAAAGCTTAGCTTATACTCGCAAGTTCCTTCCTAGTCGTGCTAATCCCCGTTGTTGCCGATTACCGTAACATCGATATTAGGAGTGGCAACGAAAGAAGTGAGTGACTCCTAAACTCAAACTAACCTAATCCTAACCCTAACAAGCTCTCTTTACATATCATTTTAACACTTAGTTAATCACAAAAAAATCTGGACTTTCGGACTTAACTCGTTAAAGCACTTAGAAAAAGATTCCCATCTCCCTGCGGACGACCCGTACTCAACCGGCTAGCTACAAGCGATACCGTCTTGATTGCGGTAATTAACTAAACTTGAACACGCAGAATCGATAACAATCAATGAGCCTACTAGCTTCCAGCAAGCCATTCAGAGCGGTGACTCAGTAAAATGGCTGGATGCAATGCGGACCGAAATGGAGTCCATGTACACTAACAAAGTATGGACTTTGGACATTGTTCCAGATGGGGTAAAACCCGTAGGATGTAAATGGATCTTCAAAAAGAAGATTGGTGTAGATAGACAGGTTGAAACCTATAAGGCTAGACTTGTTGCAAAGGGTTTCCGTCAAAGACCTGGTTTGGACTATGACGAAACCTTTTCTCCAGTGGCTATGCTTAAATCTATTCGGGTCCTTCTTGCTATTGCTGCCTTCCACGATTATGAAATATGGCAGATGGACGTAAAGACGGCCTTTCTAAATGGTAATTTGGAAGAGAGCGTCTATATGGATCAGCCAGAGGGATTCATTCAGAGTGGGAGCAGCGGTAAAGTATGCAAGCTGCTTAAATCCATTTATGGACTAAAGCAAGCATCGCGGAGTTGGAACATCCGTTTTGATGATGCTGTCAAAGAATTTGACTTTATCAAAAATCCAGATGAACCTTGCATATACAGTAAGATTGTAGGGAGAGCTGTTGTATTCCTCGTCTTGTACGTGGATGACATTCTCCTAATAGGAAATGATATTCCTATGTTACAGTCAGTCAAAAGATTCTTGTCACATAAATTCTCCATGAAAGACCTGGGTGATGCCACCTACATTCTGGGGATCCGGATCTATCGTGATAGATCAAAGAGGATGTTGGGACTTTCACAGTCCAGGTACATAGACACCATAGTGAAAAGATTCAGTATGGATGATTCTAAGCGCGGTAACCTACCGGCTTGTCACGGAATCACCATCTCCAGAGAGATGTCTCCCAAGACTGATTTGGAAAGGGATCGCATGCCGATTATACCCTACGCTTCTGCGGTAGGCTTTATAATGTATGCGATGTTATGTACCAGACCAGATGTAGCATACGCATTGAGCGTAGTAAGCCAGTATCAAGCAAACCCAGGGGAGAAGCACTGGATAGCAGTAAAGAACATTCTCAAGTACCTGAGGAGGACTAAGGAGATATTCTTGGTATATGGCGTAAAAGACCTCCAGATGGAGGCCTTTGCCGACTCCGGCTTCCAGAGTGACAAGGATGACTCCAAATCCATGTCGGATTATGTCTTTACCCTCAATGGAGGGGCGGTATGTTGGAAGAGTTCCAAGCAGGAGACCGTTGCTGACTCAACAATGGAAGCGGAGTACATAGCTGCTTACGATGCCGTAAAAGAAGCAGTCTGGATGAAGAAGTTCCTCACAGAACTTCAGGTGGTTCCTACCAGTGTTGGTCCAATACCTCTGTATTGTGACAACAACGGCGCTATAGCTTTAGCGAAGGAACCCAGGTCCCATCAGAAGTCCAGACACAACTTAAGGCGGTATCACCTGATCAGGGAGATCGTAGATCGCCGGGAGATCGAGGTAAAGAGAGTAGAGACGGAGAATAACATTGCTGATCCATTCACAAAGGCCCTTCCTCAGACGCAGTTCGAGAGGCTATTCGAGATGATAGGTCTACGATATGCCAGCTCATGGCCCTAGTGCAAGTGGGAGATTGTTAGTGTATATGCCCTAGGGGCCATTATTGTATCATTCTAGGTTGTATATTACTTAATAGAAGCTTGAGATCACAGTTGTATATAACAGTCTTGCTAAAAATGGTAATATGCTACTTGGTTTGTGTCTACTTTAATATGTGCATATGTTTCTTGTAAAGTATCACTTATACATATTAGTAGAGCCCATAGGATCTTTGCTTGATTACCAGCGTCGTGATGGCAGTCACACTAGTGGGGGCTGGGTAGTCTGTAAGCAACATCCTATACAGGTCCCTGGTCGTTGGATTATCGAGATAGGGCATCGATATTCCGGAGTAGAGTAAGTGTATATGCTTCTCATCCCAGTTGGGGAGATGGTCTGTCCCACAGCCATCAGTACGTCGTACTGGAGATAGTATATAGGTGCTCGTTAGGTTACGGGTACACCGGACAGGACTCGCAGGGAACTGATTGGTTGGTATTATACCCATCGTCAGCTAACAGTTCCCAGGTGACATGAGTACAGCATAGTCCGCAGACTTGACACTGCTACTTCGCCTCGAGTGTGTCCCACTGTTCTTAGATTGCTACCCTACCACGGCTCAAAGGAGTCGTGCAAACAGGTAGCAGTTGGGTGCAGTCCCGAGCACTTGGAGGCAGTAGCGGTTAGATAGGATTCGTCTCTCCCGGTATTGGAAGTTGATATCGCGCTGTGTCAGAGAGCCATTACGCAAAGTCCCTGGCCAGGGAAAGCGAGATATACTGGTAGGTTCCAGTAGCTTCTCAGGGTGTAATGGGCTTCGCTCCGACACGACTTATACAGCTATTAGGGGACCGACGCTTGCCGCCCCCTAGGCTCGATATGCGATAGTCTTAGACGAACAGACCGGACTGTACGGAGATTTTCACATCAGGCTTAGTAGGAGTTCGGATGGTTTTCCTCATCGGCCTTCTTATCGACATCTACCTGGGGACCGTTACGTACAGCTAGTGCCGCTTGCGGTCTGTGGTTAAACCCACTGCCAGCGTAGTGTCGAGTCTTTAGAGTCCCACACAGAGAGTTTCCCTGCTCCAGGCGAAACGATATAGAGGTCGTATGGTTTTACGATAAAGGTTCGGACGCATACGTGTGTTTACGCACGTACGACATTCGGACAGTTTTTACTAGTCGGCTTTGGTTTAAGCCAGTTTCTAGTATCAGGTTATTGGATTTATACAGTCTAAAGTTTTTCCATGTTTTCACGGATTGGAGGGGCGTTCTCGTAATTTGTCGGGAAGCTTCTAGAAGAGTGGTGACTTGGGGGATAAGGTGGCATTGCATTAAATGAGATTAGTGACTCATTTGTGTGATTCATCCATGTCATTAATGCATCATAAATGCTTAATGACTCATGGAGATGAATCACTCATAGATATTTATTAAGCATGGTTGTTAATTCTATTATTTCATTTTTGGATAAATAAATTATGCTTCATATATATTATGATATATCATTATCTCATTTTATTATCATTCTCACCTTCTCTCTCCTCAAGCTCACTCTCTCTTCAAACCCTAACCCCAACCTCTCATGAGTTGAGATCAAGGGTTAGCTAGACTAATACATCCATAACCTCACTCTATATCCCCTAGGTAGCTTAGATTAGCACTTTAAGCAACCTAGTTATCTCAAGTTTGAGATTAAGCTTGGCGTAGGAGCTTTCAGGTGGATCGTCTTTGATTCGAGGAGGCCGTTGAGGTGCCGATGTTCCAAGGAGCCTACGAGGAGTGGAGGACAGCGATGAAGACCTGAAGGACAAGTAACGTGAGGTATAACTTCGTATCCGAGTAGTTAAACCTCTAGTAGATAGTTAGCATTGGTTTAGAAACGATTCATGCGCTCAAGTCCGTGTTATGAAGCTTTGATAATCGTTTTTCATATATTCCGCCTCCCCGCAAGTTCGTGGGGTGCGTGACATGGACTTACACGAATGTCGTCGGCACCTCCGCCGGTCACCGCCTCACGGACTCCGGCGGCCGCAGACCCCTCGGCCCTTCCCATTCAACCTCGAAGTCCCACGTCGGAGAGCCTTTCCTCGAGCCTTGTCGCCCCCCTGTCCCTACCAGGGCGATGGTGGTCAGCTCGCCTGCTTCTAGGCATGACCGGCATCCCCACCCTCGACGGGGTCGAACCCACGAAGCCCGCCAAGGCCGCTCGAGGAACACCTACTGCGGGGGCCAAGGGACCACGCCGGAAAGAACCGGGGCCCATCGAGAACTATGGTCATGAGGACGGGGGGCCAGTCGAGCTCCTGCGAGACTCGGCACCCTACGCCGGCAACAAACGCCAACGGCCACCCGAGTAAAAGGGCCCGGATCCACGAGCCTATCTTCTTTGGCGACGGGGACCTCCACGGCATATCCCTGCCCCACAACGATCCTCTGGTGATCACGGCCCGAATCCATCGGTATGAGGTCCACCGGATACCTGTCGACTCGGGCAGCTCGGCAGACATCCACGATTGCTTTCTACGCATGAGGCTCACCCCAGCAGACTTGAAACTGACCTCCCACGTCCTTTCAGGGTTCACCAACCATTCCATCCCGGCACAAAGGGTGGTCACCCTGCAGTTGAACGTCGGGGAGCCCGGCCGCACCCGTACGTTGCCTGTAGACTTCATCATAGCAAAGGTCCGTCGACCTACAACGTCCTCCTTGTCCGCCCGACGCTGAAATCCCTCCAGGCTCAGATATCGACCTACCACCCAGCGATGAAGTTCCCTCTCGATCAGGGCGGGATAGGTCGGGTCTACGGGAACCAGCGGGTCGCAAAGGTTTGCCTTACCGAAACAGTTTCGTTTGAGCAGCCGACCGACGACGCTGAGGTAAATAACGACATCAAGGGTTCTCTAGACACCCGAGACGAGTGGAAGGAGGTCCGGGGGACGCCGGTCGAACCACTAACCGAGATGCCCCTGACAGAAGGGGACGAGGAAAAAACCGTCCAGGTCGGATCACTTCTGACAGGGACTCAGTGAGATGACCTGGTCAGATTCCTCAGAAATAACTCCGACGTCTTCGCCTGGGCGCATGCTGACATGCCTAGGATTGACCCCAAAATCATCTCCCACAAGCTCGGGGTCAATCCTGTTGCCCGACCTGTCAGACAGAAAAAGCGAAGCTTCGCCCCGGTCAAACAGAAAGCTATCGAGGATGAGGTCGATCGACTTCTCGCCGCCAACTTCATTAGGAATGTACCCTACTCGGAGTGGCTAGCGAACGTAGTTCTGGTCAAGAAGTCAAGCAGAAAGTGGAGCATGTGCGTCGACTTCACCGACTTCAATAAGGTCTGCCCCAAGGACAACTATCCACTCTCTCGGATAGATTAGCTCATCGACAGTTCGGCCGGCCACGAGCTGTTGAGCTTCATGGATGCTTTCTCCGGCTACAATCAGATCCGTATGAATCCGGAAGAAGAAGATCTCACCGCATTCATAATGGACAGGAGGGTATATTGCTATAGGGTAATGCCCTTCGGCCTCAAGAACGCCAGGGCCACATACCAACGGTTGGTCAATCGCATGTTCAAGCCACAGATCGGCAGGAACATAGAGGTCTACGTTGACGACATGCTCATCATATCCATCTCATCAGCCGACCATGCCAGGGATCTGGGTGAGGCCTTCGAAGTGCTCCGCAAGTTTAAGATGAAGCTAAATCCCGCCAAATGCGCATTCGGGGTCACCGGGGGAAAGTTCCTCGGTTTCATGGTCACTCACCGTGGAATCGAAGCTAACTCGGAGAAAATCGACGCGATCCTCAACATGGCCGCGCCTAAGACCAACGTTGAAATCATGCGGCTCACGGGACGAGTCGCCGCTTTGAGTCGTTTCATGTCCAGGTCGGGAGAGAAATGCCTCCCGTTCTTTAAAGCTCTGAGGAAGATCCCGAGGTTCGAGTGGTCGGAGGAGTGCCAAGCCGCCTTCAACCAATTGAAGAAGCACCTCGCGACGCTGCCACTGCTCACCTGGCCAGCTAAAGGAGACGAGCTGTCGCTGTATTTGGCGGTATCCGACCAAGCAGCAGGCTCGGTGCTCATCCGGGAGGTCCGTGGAGCGCAGAAGCCGGTGTACTATGTGAGCCACGTATTTAAGGACGCATAAATGAGATACCCGGCCATAGAGAAGATTGTCTTAGCCCTCGTGGTGGTCTCAAGGAAGCTGCGACACTACTTCCAAGCACACACCATCATCGTCCTCACCGAGCGCCCCTTGGGGGCTATCCTTGCATCACCAGAATCCTCGGGCTGCTTAGAAAAGTGGAGGTGGGAACTATCTCAGTTTGACATAAAATATCGCCCAAGGCAGGCCATCAAAGCACAGGCCCTGGCCGATTTCATCGTTGAATGCACCATCCCTAGCAAGAAACCGGAGTCCACGCCGCCCCTCGCAACTCAGTGTCCCCTCGCGGCGAAGCCTGGCTCGATTCCTGAGTGGATCATCTGCGTCGACGGGTCCTCAACCGAGGAAGGCTGTGGTGCCGGCCTTATTATCCGGGGCCCGAATGAAGCGGAAATGGAGTACTCTCTGAAGCTCGGTTTCAAAGCCTCGAACAACGCGGCAGAGTATGAGGCCCTCCTGGCTGGACTGCGCATGGCCGCCGGGCTGGGACTGAAAATAATTCGAATCCGCAGTGACTCAGCCCTCGTCGTCGGTCAAGTGACCGGCCGCTTTGAAGCTCGGGAACCTCTGATGATGAAGTACATTGACGAAGTGAGGAAACTCCGGAGGAACTTTGACGAAGTCCAAGTAGAACAAATACCCAGGCAGCTGAATGCCCAGGCCGACGCCCTGAGCAAGCTGGCTCCATCATACTCGGCCAACAATAAGCGGTCTATTCTTTTCGAGACCTTGCCTGAGACCAGCGTGGAAGACGGAGCGAAAACACTCCACGTATATGCGATGCAGGAAGGCGACCAAGATTGGAGGAGGCCCCTCATGGAATTCCTGAAGAACGGTACGCTCCCAGAAGATTGGGGAGCCGCCCGCCGTCTCAGGGTCAAAGCCCGCCACTTCATCTGGAGCAATGAGAACCTTTACAAGAAGTCCTTCACTCAGCCCCTGCTCCGGTGCATCGACCCCCACGAAGCCGACTACGTCCTCCGGGAAATCTACGAGGGGGTCGGCGGTGCGCACCAAAGGGGCCGAACCTTGATCCAAAAGGCGCTGCTCCAGGGGTACTACTGGCCCACTATTCATGAGGACGCCCGGAAGCTAGCCAGGAGATGCAAGAGTTGTCAGCTCCACGGCAGTATCCCTCGCCTCCCCGCTACCGAGCTGACCGCCCTAACATCCCCATGGCCGTTCGCCCAGTGGGGATTGGACATGATCGTCCAGTTCCCCACCGGTACAGGCGGGCACAAATACGTCCTCGTCGCAGTAGACTACTTCACCAAGTGGATCGAGGCCGTCCCCATCAGGAAATCGGACACCACCATGACCATCAAGTTCCTGCAAAACAATCTGATACTCCGGTTCGGCATCCCGATATGCATCATCACCGACCACAGGACGAACTTCGAGAACGAGAAAGTGAAGGACTTCTGCAAAGAATACCATATTCTCATGAAGTTCGCCGCGGTCGCGCATCCCCAATGCAATGGGCAGGCCGAAGTCGCTAACCGAGACGTCCTCCGAGGTCTCCGGACCCGCCTAGAAGGGCGACAAGGCAGTTGGGTCGAAGAACTGCCCTGGGTCTTATGGGCCCTGCGCACGTCAAAGAAGACCCCTACCGGGGAAACCCCCTTCAGCTTCTACTACGGGACCGAGGCAATGGCCCCCGCGGAGATCGGGCTACCCAGCCATCGGGTCGAGCACTTCGACGACGATGCGAACACCTCGGCGCTACGGATCAACCTGAACATCTTGTTGGAGAAGAGAGACCGGGCTCAGATCAGGGCTGCCGCCTATCAACAGCAAACGGCCCGATACTACAACACTCGGGTCAAGCACCGCTCCTTTCAGACCGGGGATCTGGTCCTACGGCGAAACGAGTTCGTTGATCAAGACAGGCTACACAAGTTCTCCCCGAGGTGGGACAACCCCTTCCTCGTCTCGGAGGTGCTCCCCGGCGGAGCTTATCGCCTGCAAGATGCAGACGGACGCAAGCTCCCGCGGCCTTACAACGCCGAGAAGCTCAAGCTATTCCAATGTGGCCAAGGACAACAAGTGTGTACCCCTCCTTTCAATAAGACGATGTAAACGATTTCTAAAAATCCTTTCCATTCAAATAAAGAAACGTTGAAACATTGCAAGAAGAGTTCTGTCTTTGCAATCCAAAGCCCTCACCAAAGAGGCAACCGCACGGCTTCACTACCCGGTTATCCTCAGCAGGCCTCCTGCGGCCCCTCCAACGCTGAGGATCAAAGTCCTCTCTAGAGGCAGCCGGGCGGCTACCCCGCTCGGCTATCCCTGGCCGGCAGCTTCCCTGCACGCAACGCCAGGGATCAAAGCCCTCGCCAAGAGGCAACCGCGCGGATTCACCGCCCGGTTATCCTCAGCAGGCCTCCTGCGGCACCCCCAACACTGAGGATCAAAGTCCTCCTTAGAGGCAGCTCAGCAGCAACCCTGCTCAGTTATCCCCGGCTGGTAGCTTCCTACCACAACCGACAGGGATCACAAAGCCCGCCCAGAGGCAGTTGAGCCCGAGGATCCCTCGCTCGGCTATCCTTCAGGACAAAAGCCCTCGTCAAGAGGCACCGGGCAGTAACCCTGCCCGGCCAAAGGTCCTTGGTAGGCTTCTTATAGCCCCTCCCGCTCTAAGGACTAAAGTCCTCCCAGAGGCAGTCGAGTCCTTGCTTGGCTATCCCCGGCTGGTAGCTTCTTACCACAACCGACTGGGATTAAAGTCCTCGCCAAGAGGCACCGGGCAGTAACCCTGCTCGGTCCCCGTCCTGAAGGATCAAAGTCCCCATAAGAGGCAACCGAGCAGCTACCCTGCTCGGACATCTTCGGCTGGTAGCTCCCTACCCATGACGCCAGGGATCGAAGCCCTCACAAGAGGCACCCGAGCGGTTATCCCGCTCATTCATCCCAGGCTGGTAGTTGCCTACCCACGACGCCAGAGATCAATGCCCTCGCCAAGAGGTAACCGCGCAGCTTCACTGCCCGGTCATCCTTAGTGGGCTTCTTACAGCCTCTCCAATGCTAAGGATCAAAGCCCTCGTAAGAGGCAACCGAGCAGCTACCCTGCTCAGTCATCTCCGGCTGGTAGCTCCCTACCCATGACGCCAAGGATCGAAGCCCTCGCAAAAGACAGCCGAGCGACTACCCTACTCGGTCATCCCAGGCTGGTGGTTGCCTACCCATGACACCAGAGAACAAAGCCCTCGCCAAGAGGCAACCGCGCAGCTTCACTGCTCGGTCATCCTTAGTGGGCTTCTTATAGCCCTTCCAACGCTAAGGACCCAAAGTCCTCCCAGAGGCAATCGAGCCCGACCCTCGCTCGACCATCCCCAGCTAGTGGTCGTTGCTCGCAACGCCAGAAGTGATAGGCCCTCGCCAAGGGACAACCGAGCAGCCTCCATTCAGGCTCGGTACAAACACGGCGGACAACCCTCTGCCCGTCACTTGCAAATAATCCGAGGCCCCAACAGGGGGCATCAAGTCTATCCGAGTCTGAGCGATCCCCTCTCGACTTCGGGGCCATGGAGACGCCTCCTTCTCGGCAGCGCCTGGCATGCTTGGCAAGTAATCGAAACCAACTCGACGAACGATCACTAGACAGATGACCGACTTGACATAGAAGCCCAACGGTGCAAGCAGAGATATTTTACGAGCATTCTTCACAAACAGAAGACAAAGTGCAAACCGATGAAACCAAAGAAAAAGTTTTATTACCGAAGGCAAAGTCTTTACAAAGGGTATTTTGGGTTCCCCAGCCTTACAAACTGCCCGGAGGCTTACAAAAGAGGGACGGGGAAATATCAAAAAGGCCTAAGTCGCAAACCCCCCCGCGCCTCGTTTCCCTCATCACTGGGGGCTTCACCACCGGAGGTTTTGCTACCAGGGGCGCGCCTCGCTTCCCTCATCGTTGTCTGCGGGAGGTCTTGCTACCGGGAGTGAGACCCGAGCACGGAGCTCGCCATTGGCGAACTCGGGAAGCTGCTCCTTCACGGCATCCAGAACCTTATTCCACGCGACGGCGGAATACTCACCAAGATCGGCGTAAAACTGCTCTGACACCTTGTAATCGGCCACAACTTTCCTAGTCCGAACCTCGGCAGTCCGGGCCTCCAGAAGCGCCGCCTCGGCGTCCCCCTGCTGGCATCTCTCTCCTTCTCCATAGCCGCGAAGCGATCGGCCAGGTCCGCTAGCTTCCTCTCGGCAACCCGGTGGGATGCACTCAGGCGACGATAGACACCCCGATTCGCTGAATTGGCGAGCTCCGCAGCCTCCGCACGGGCTCCCAGGATATCGGCCCTCGCCCTCTCCAGACGTATGTCACGCCGCAGAACCTCGACCTCCGAAGGAAACGCTTCCATTGGTCTCAGTGCGTGGAACGCCCTTCGGCCTCCATACGAGTAGCGATGGTGCAGTGTTGAAGGACCTAACAGGAAGCGGATGAGAAACTGGGAGACGCTCGAGCCAAAGAAAGGAAGGCCAAAAACAATGCGTAGAAGAGTTCGTACCTGGACCACCCTTTGGGCTATGGCCTCTATCTGGGCCCTCAGGGTGCCATACGGAAGCTTTCCCCCGGTCGACTCTTCCATCCCGGCGAGCAGGCCAGCAGCGACGGAAAGCCCAGACGGAACCATGAAGACGGCGTCACCCTCCTGCACGGGAATCCCCTCAGGAACCGTCAACGGCGACGCACGAGAAATTGTCCTTTTCCTCTTAAGGGGGACCCCATCCTCGCCTTCCCCTCCGTCTCCCGTCTGGGGCTCGGATCACCGGGGACGTCTCTGACCGCCGCCAGAACAATCACCAGGAGCCGTAAACGAAGTGGACGACCCTATCGTCGGAAGAACATTCGACGCAGGACATGAGCAAGCCAGGGGCACGACCGCACGCTGGCCTCCCTCTGGAACGAGCGACCCAAAGAGTGGGAATGAACAATGTGTCCAAAAGAAGAAGAGCGCTGAGCAGTCAAGACTTAGAAGAAGGGGGATTTGAATGGGTAGGGGCCCTGGAACGGGCCCCGCCCCTATTTATCACCGCGAGCGACCTCATCCAACGGCGCTCTTCATCTCCTACCAAAACGCCTCCACGCGTCCAACGGCTCCGATTGCTCCACTCGTCTTTCAAACACTGGACCGCACCCCTTCAGGCGTCGCAGGTCTGCACACGTCGCGTCGGCCAACCGACGCTTGACACGTGGACCATCGCTTCAATGGCAGGATGCATAAACCGGCACACCTGTTTCCTGATTTAAAATCAGGAAAGTTTACAGAGGAGGCATCACGTGCTAGCATGTGACCAGCAGTCACGTGTTGGCACGTGACAATTAAAAGCAGCGGCAAAGGCAGATTCAGCTCCTCGATTAAATCAAAGAAAAGGCTTCAGAAAGGGTCACGTGCTCACACGTGACCAGGGGTCACGTGTTGGCACGTGACGGTTGAACGGCGGCTAGAAGACAGAGCGCAAAAAGGAGAAGAAAGCTCGTTCCAGGGGGTCACGTGCCTACACGTGACCAGGGGTCACGTGCCTACACGTGACCAGGGGTCACGTGGCCACACGTGACCGTCTTTCAAAGCATATATATTTAACAGAATTAAATTCTGAACAGCATTCAAATCTTTCCAAAGGAGAATGATTATTTGGAACCGATTGGATTAAAAATTCAAAGGTGATTAAATATCACCTATCTATGGAAAAATATTGAACTTGGAAAGATTTCCCCTTAAAATCTAACCGAAATAACAAAGGGATATCTTTGGACTCAAAATCCAATGGTGAATAAAATTCACCTAATAATCCAAAGGTCCAAATGAATGATGAATGCAAATCAAATCTCTAACGAATGCAAATCAAATCTCTAACGAATACAAATCAAATCCCTCAATGAATGATTCACCAAAACTAATTGATTCTGCTCCTTCTCCTATAAATAGTAGCCAGAAAAGAGAGGAAAAGAGAGAGAGAGAGACATATACAGACATCTATATACAGAGACATAGAGAGGAAAAGAGATAGAGCCTCGAGACTTTGGAAGAATTTGATCTTCTGCAAAAGAAAACCCTAGGTAAGAAAGGGAAGGCTTTTAAAAAAAAGAGAATTTAATTCTCAAAAGAGTTTAACTCTTATATTAAAAAGAAAAACTTAGTTCTCTCTTTAGTGGAGGATCTGCAAAGTGCACATCTCCCCATGAATTGAGAATTTAATTCTCATTGGGTTGAGATCCTACCATGCAGATCCAAAGCATAGGGAGGGAATGGAAGTTTGAGAATTTAATTCTCATAGAACTATAGGAATTTAATTCCTTTAAAATAAAATTAGGGTTTAACCCTATGTTATAGGAATTTAATTCCTTCAAATGAACAGAACCAGGGTTTAACCCTAGTTAAGAACTCAAATCTGTCAAAATAACAGGAATTTAATTCCTTTAGAAGAACCTAATTCCTCACATGTATGGGAATTCAATTCTTACAGAAGACAAGTTAGAGTTCAACTCTATCTAAGAATATAATACTTCAGAAGAAAACAGGAATTTAATTCCTCTAAAGTTTATTGCTAGGGTTTAACCCCATGAAGAATTTAATTCTTAAAAAGATAAGCGCATCTTCAAACAGGCAAAGAAACAGGGTCACGTGCTACCACATGACCCCTGAAAAGATCCACAGAGAAGGGTTTTGAGGCAACTCCTCACGTGCCCCACGTGACCCCTGGCAGAAGCTCTAACAGACAAACACTTAAATGCCCATCACGTGACGGCACGTGATGCTCCAAAGTACTCAATACTCTCGGCAGAACAAATAAAGAGAGAGAGGGCGCTCTCACGTGCTACCACGTGACCCCTCTTGCCTTAGTATTTAACACTAAATTGAAACCTCTGTATACAGTGTTTAACACCGATTTGCTTTAGTGTTTAACACTAATTGAAAAACTCTCTTTGCAGTGTTTAACACTAAATTTCTTAGTGTTTAACACTAAATTAAATTTCGGTTACCAGCGTTTAATACTGATTAACATTAATTTGGAATCTCTCTTTCCAGTGTTTAACACTGATTTGCTTTAGTGTTTAAACACTAACTTGAAACCTCTCTGGCCAGTGCTTAACACTGACCTGCTTTAGTGTTTAACACTAATTTGAAAGCCTTGTTGCTAGTATATAACACTGATTATCTTTTGGCGTTTAACATCAGTTTGTCAATCTCATTCCCGGTGTTCAACACTGTTGGTCTCTAGTGTTTAACACCAGCTTCAGCCCAATTGGCTAAGTTCTAGAGGCAAAGCCTCTCCTTCAATGGACTAACAGAAAGCCAATATTCCAAACATGATTGGACTTAGCCCAAAATGGCCATAAGTCCTCAATCCGAACTTAACTGGGCCAATAGGCTCATAACATAATCGATTGGTCTTGGTCCCAAATTGGGCCAAAGACTATTTAATCTACCTTGATTCAAGGGTACATCTCTTCACTCCTTTGATACTTGGCGTTGTAATTCCTCAATATCTTCAAAGAGGTGACGGGTCCCGATGACCACACATTGAAACGGACTGTGGGGTCCTTAAACCCATGGACTATGACGTCCTTAACCTTGACCGGGATGTCTTAAAACTAACATCGGACTGTGGGGTCCTTAAACCCATGGACCATGACGTCCTTAACCTTGACCGGAATGTCTTAAAACTAACAACGGACTATGACGTCCTTAACCTTGACCGTGATGTCTTAAAACTAATATCGGACTGTGGAGTCCTTAAATCCACGGACTATGACGTCCTTAACCTTGACCGCAACGTCTTAAAACTAACATTGGACCGTAATGTCCTTAAACTATCTATGGACCGTAATGTCCTTAAACTACCTATTGACCGCAATGTCACTAAACTAAACAACAGGGCCTCCCCTTAAATTGCTCTCTTGTTGGATCTAAACGATCCCGTTAAGTTGATCTTAGTCTAAATTTAGACTAACGTATCCTTAACAAACGTTTAAGTTGATCTTAGTCTCAAATGAGGCTAACGTATTCTTAAACCCAACCCCCAAACCCAAATCTAAGATAATACGGATTTGGACTAGTCCACACCCTACGGACGATGACATAACTCAGTTTCCGTATACAATCCACGGACAACCAAACACAAAATAAACACACACGACACGAAGTGAAATTTCTGGAGAAGGAGAAAGTGGTTACCGCAATGCGGTAGCGTAATTAACTGCAGGGGCTTGCGCCTGCAGGGAAGAGCGTCCCCATAATCAAAAAACCCCTCAAGCGAGGGGGAATCTGATGAAGTCTGCTACATCGGACGTATCCGTTTAAACCTTCGATACATGGTGCCATAAATCAACTTGGCATCTTCGGAGAGGTAGACGGATAGCACCATATAGCATCTGCCCCGAATCTCAGGCAAGACAGCCCGCGTCTCGGCCGCCATTCGGAGGGGAATAGATTCTGGCACGCCCGGTGGGACCTTTTCCTCTTTCCACTCCACACTTCGTGTGTCGTGATTCGCGAACCAATCGCGGTTCGCTAATGGTTGCCCTTGGGTTTCAAGGTACTAAAATTTGGCGTTTTGCTTATTGCATAAAGCAAAGAATCAATGGCTTCCACTTGTGCGAAATGCTCCAACTGCAATTGCAACCAGCGCTCTGCCTCGCCAGGAGGTGTAGCCTACGGACCCCAAGCTGCTTCACTGTTCACAATGCCCATGGAACAGGTCACTCGAGCCACCACAGGGTTGTTTTTTGGGACCATGCTCCCGCCAACGAGCTTCACCGCTCCTACGATGACAACGGAAGCTCCCAAGAAGTCGGTTTTTGATCGGCTTACACCTACCGCGGCACCTCTCAACGGGTCGCCCAACACCAGCGCCTCGGTCTTCTCCAGATTGGGCCAGAGCTCCTGTGGACCCACAATGGGGCCTACAATCCCAGAAAAGGCTGCTCCTAAGAAAGTAACCAGTCCTGCTCCTGAAGTCGTCAAGGCGGCTTCCCTTGCCAAAAAGTCGGTCTTTACAAGATTGACGGCTCCAGCTCCCGCTCCTGCTACCCGAAGGACATCGGTCTTTGACAGGCTGACACCAGCAGCGACCCCCCACCTACACAGGGGGCAAGACGAGACTATCGCCCTCACCAAGCCGGTTCCATCAGCACGACGCGCTCGACGTCGTTACTGGCGCCGAGTGAGGAAGGCCGGAGGCAACTCCCCTCCTGGGCTAACTCCTCCAGCCCCGATGGCAGAAGTTAATGCTGCTGTTCCAACTGGGAACAGCTTTGAAATGCTAAATAAGGTGCGTAGGAATTCTCCTACCGCGGCGCTAAAGAGGTCTCCCTCTCCACTGAAAAAGGCCGCGGAAATAAAGCCAGAACAGCCCCAATCTCCTCAACGGCTGTCTTCTAAAATCTATAAAGTCTGGCGGCAGACCTGAGACTCGGTGATCGATCCAAATTTCTCCCGCCAGCACAAGAAGCTGAAAATCCAACAGGAAGTCAGTCACCAGGCTAAGCCACGAAAAGCTGTCTGGGTGCCCACTTCAACGGCCCCCTCAACTTCCACTGCTCATAAAAAGAAGAGGCCAGAGAGGACCTCCGGGCCTGCAACGAAAGCTAAAAGCGCTGAGCCCAGACGCCCTAAGGCTGGGGGCAGGATGGTCCATACTGTATATATGGCATCGGGAAAGGAAGATAGCCGTGCGTCCACAGGTCATAGACCGCTTACACGGTCGGTGACCAAGGCTCAGGAGCAACAGCAAAAGCTCCAGGAAATGATGATCGCAATGGCCGCGCTTACTGGACCGAAAGAAAGCCCCGAGGCGTCCTTGGATCAACAACAAGAACAGGAAACCGACGCCGAGTTCCTCCGGAGGATACTAGAGAAGAAAGATAAGGAGGCTGCGGAACAAGCGGCCAATATAAAGCAAATAACCCACTTATTCCAGGACATGGTGGGAATGATGATCCAACAAGACCCACCTGCCGAGGATCCTCCGATCGTCCTTGAAGACGACAGGGGAGAAACGTCAAATCCACCACCGGCTCTCTCAACGGCCAAGGAGAAGACAATCTCTAAGACTGACTTGGACGACTATATAGCCCAGCAAATCCGGGTTCATCATGCGAGTGAGGCAGCTGGTCAAGTCGTAAAAACGGGGCGACCATATCCGAGCTGGTACGACCAAATTAAATATCCGCCGGGTTATACAATACCAAAATTCCACGTGTATAAGGGGACCGGCAATCCCTACAAACATGTTGCCCAGTTCAGGGCCCTTTGCGGTAACACCGGCGGTGACGATAAACTGTTGCTTCGCCAGTTCGTGGGCAGCTTATCAGAAATAGCGTTCGAATGGTATTCGGAACTCCCAAACGATTCTATCAAGACGTTCGCTGAAATGGAATTGCTATTCACTCAGCGATTCGCAAGCGCCAGCGAACGCACTCCGATAACGGCATTAATTAATGCCAGGGTGAAACCAGGCGAAACGTGGGTCCAGTATGCTATACGCTGGCGAAATTTGTGGTCGAAATGCGAGCAACGCATTGAGGAAGCGCCCGCGGTGGGCATGTTCGTGGGAACCCTAGACCCTCATGCAACTATCTCCCAGTTTATGATGTTCTTTAAGCCGACCACGTTTCAGGCTTTGATCGACAAGTTGGCCTAGATGGACCAGATGGGTCACAGACCGTCTTTCCCGAAGCCGGAGCCTCGGAGTGACAAGGGTAAAGGGAAGGCAACCTTCGTCGTGAATGCTCAGCAGCAACCCAGTGCCTCAAAGCTGGCGGATCAGTTGGAAGAAAGACTGCGGTATTATAATGAGAAGATGAAGCGTCCCTACTCGTTCCCACGGGACAAGACGAAACGGTTATTCGAGCTGGCAGTACGCAACAGACTTATAAACTTGCCAAATCCAAGGTGACCGCCACAACCTACTAAGGTGAATAACCCCAACTATTGCCCTTACCATCAAATGGTAAGCCATCCGATTGAGAATTGCTTCATTTTCAAAGGATGGATTGAAGATCAATACCTCCAGGGGAAGTTTGCACTATCCGAAAAGTGGAAGGTGAACCCGCCACAGCCGCATACTCCTAAGAAAGCAGATACACCGGGGGCAACCTGTTCCTTTATTGAAGAAGCTCCATGGGAGGTCGTGCTGTCAACTAAAACCAAAAGAATGCTGAGGGACCTTCATGCGTGCCCAGCGGTCGAATGGAAGAACCCGCTTGAACCTCAAATCATCGAAGGGATGTTGAAGCCGCGTCCAACTACAAAGATTCGTGGTGATGGCCCAAGTACTCACACCCAACCGTCAAAATCTTCGAAGAAAAAGAAGAAGAAATCCAAAAAGCCCGTGAATCCTGGAGACAAGCGCACGGATTTGCAGAAACAGATTGACGCGCTGGAGGAGTACAATCAAAAGGCGCGGACTCCCGTCACGCTACAAGAGTTCCTCAACCACGTCTTTCAGGAGGAAGATGATGGAGAGAGCTCATCGGATGAATCCGAGGGATATGTGGCGAGTTGTCATGTGATTTCCCACTCGGAAGATGAGAAAACTCCTGGCACTGAGAAACTGGGGGCACAGCCTGAGCCAGAACTTGTATGGCCAACAGATAAAATGATCGATGCCTTTCTAGACGAGATTCGTTTGAAGAGTAAAGCCGATCAGGAGCGTGAGATGGCTGCATCGGAAGGAGCCAAGCGCAGGCGACTAAACGAAAGAGTCGAAGCACTCCCGCCAGATCAAAAGACATCCGATGCGAATAAAAACGTGTTCAAGACGAGGAAAAAGTTTGCCAAAGCCATGTCAGTGGGGATGAAGCTACCACCCTCGGAAGAGAACGCGTTCGATGGGGCGGAGAGGCACCCTAATTATTGCTCATATCATCGGAAAATTTCACACCCTACGGAGGAGTGCGACGCTTTTAGGATATGGTGGCAGGGATATGTTGCCCACCGGCAACATTTTAAGAGCATGAAACGCATAACTCGTCGGGAGCAAAGAAGTACAACCGACAGGCACAAAAGAACTACCGGCAGCTGTTACATGGTCGACGCCGGAGGATCACAAGTTCTCACCTTTGGGAGCGACTCTGATGAGGAAATGGCTTTGGGCCCTCTCTTTAAAGAGTCCATCTTAGGGAAAGAGGAAGAACAGGAGGCCTGCGAGAACATTCAGCTGCGCAATCGCACGCTCCCGGAAAAGAATCTCGGGCCCGCAAATAGAAAAGATAAGGGAAAGGAAAAGGTCACTGGGGATATCGCCTTAGATGACCAAGTCGTGAAAGAGCAGACTGCCAAGGACCCTCCCAGGAAGGGTAAGGTGGACTACAACATCCTAGCGAACCTAAGGAAGCTACCTTCTCAGCTCAGCATTCTCGATGCCCTCCTATTATCAAAAGAAGCACGAGATTCATTAATCAAGGTGTTACAAGAACCCGAGCAATTCCAAGCCTTCCTCGCCGCAGAAAGGATGAAGGATGAACTGGAAGAAGTGCACACGGCCGACATCACTTTCAGTGACAAAGACCTTTTCCTCGGGACGTGCGACCACAACCGTCCCCTATATGTCTCTGGATACTGCCATGATATCAAGATAGGCAAGATCCTGATGGATAATGGATCCTCCGTCAATCTCCTTAATGTTCGGGTGTTGAAGGAAATCTGCATGAGCGTACAGCACCTCACTCGTGACAAAATTACCATCTCCGGTTTCGACTCCCAGTCGTCACGGACCTGTAATACTAACATTACGCTTCCGACTGCTCGTCACGGACATCAAGTTTCACGTCATTGATGCCAAGGCCTGCTACAACGCCTTGCTCGGTCGTCCTTGGTTACACGAGTACAACATCATCCCTTCTACACAGCATCAGTGTATGAAGTACTTTAAGGATGGTTTCGAGTATACCGTAACAGGTGAGTTGAACCCATTCTCTGTGAACGAAGTCTGCAAGTACGAAGATGCAAAGTACTTTTTGCCAGACTTCGAGGATACAGAAAAGTGTCGCAAGCCGGAGAACAAAGTCGCCGCCACCATCCGTGTCTTCGGGAGCGATACCGAAGAAGAAGAAGAGATAGTTTACGTTGGGCCGTCTCGACGCAACGACCCGAGACCGTCCGCCCCCATGTTGATCTTCGGAAGTGACTCGGAAGATGAGGTTAGTGCCGTGTTCTCCAGTCGGCCGTCAATACGAGCATCCCCTAGCGATGATCAGAGTTTGCAAATCACCATGGTGCCGCGGAAACATTACAAGGATCTCGACGCACTTCAAGCTTACAATGTGCAGGACCTGCAGACGCTGTACGTCCCTCCCAGGCGAAAGGGTAAAAAGGCGATCCTGTTCTATCGATCCACAGAAATGAGAGTGGAGAAAGAGATATGGCATGGCGCGGATGCTACACTCGACAGGCTCCAACCCATCCGTTTGCCCAGATATTACACAAATGGACTAAAGAGGCTATTGAAGCGCCAAGGAGTACCTTTAAAACAGACTGTTCGACAAGCTCGGTTCTACAACAGGATTTGGAATGTCCCTGGGACTCAGCACAAATTGCCCAACGGGAGAATGGAAACACTTGGGCTTGGATATGTGAGATCCGAGAAACAGGAGCGAGTCTACGGTAGCTACGCCATATATAATTTCGATGAGGAGGAAAATGCCCTGTCCAGCAATGCCAACCCCTCATCAAAACTAGATCCCGCAATCGAAATGCCGAGTCCGCCATTTGAAGAACGAATGGACAAGCTTATCAGGAAAGCGGATCAAAAAGCTCGGGAAGACCATAATTGCGAGATGGCCATCTACGAGAAGGCCAGGACGCAACGTCTGTTTCAACAGGCTGCAAAAGACGAAGATGCTCCTCCTTGTCAACCCGTTGTACAAAAGGCCCGAAGCAGAGGCAGAAGTAAGTCAAGAAGCGGAAAGAGGAGCCGACAACAACGACGCAGGATTAGAGAGTCATGTGATCGGGTATTGCGCGGCCCGGATTTTTCCTTCATAAAGAAGATGAGTCGAGCGTATTCCTTCCCCCGAGACAAGACGAAGAAGTTACTCGAGCTCGCTATAAAACATCAAATGATCACACTTCCGGAGTCTAAGCACCCTGGGCAAGCTAACAAAGTCTCTCATCCGGGCTATTGCTCTTATCACCGAGCCATAGGACACCCTATCGAAGACTGCTTCACCTTCAAGAACTGGGTCGAAGACCAGTACCAGCAAGGCAGATTTGCTTTATCCAGCAGCTGGAGGGTAACACCACCACAAAAGCACGAACCCAAACCCGCAAGAGCAGAACCAGATCCACATCGATCTTGGAAGCAGATTCGCACCTGTCACATGATTACAATATTAAAAGAAGAGCCCGAGGACATAGATGAGCTCCCTTGGTGCTTCGAAAACAATGACAATGAGGTAATCTCAGAATTTCCACCGGCTCCGAAAGAACTGGAAGATGGCATACATACTACTGCGGATAACCTCAAGAGGATTGAGTTGGGATCGGCAGACGATCCGCGACCGACATTCGTCAGCGAGCTGCTATCTGAAGAAAGGATGGCTGCGTTAAAGGACGTGCTTCTACAGCATAGAGATTGCTTCGTGTGGAACTATTCCGAGATGCCGGGATTAGATCCAGAGATTGCTGTGCATAAATTAGCGATATCCCCGGATATCAAGCCAGTCAAGCAGGCGCCGAGAAGGATGCGGCTCGAGCTTGAGATGAGCATCAACGCCGAAGTCAAGAAGCTGATCGATTCTGGATTTATCCAAGAAGTCCAATATCCTGATTGGATCGCCAACATCGTCCCGGTAATGAAGAAAAATGGGACAGTGCACATATGCGTGGACTTCAGGGATCTCAATAAAGCCTGCCCGAAGGACGATTTCCCAGTACCGGTAACCGAGCTGATGATAGATAACACGTCCACTCACGAGGTTTTCTCTTTCATGGATGGTTCATCAGGGTACAATCAGATAAAGATGCATCCCGAAAACCAGAAGCACACCGCTTTCCGGACTCCTTTGGGCATATTCTGCTACAAAGTCATGCCCTTCGGATTAAAAAATGCCGGTGCCACCTATCAGAGGGCCATGACAAAGATCTTTGATGATCTCATACATGAAATCGTCGAGTGCTATATCGACGACCTCGTAGTAAAGAGCATGTCACATGAAGAGCATTTAGAGCATCTGAAGACCGTATTTCAACGCCTTCGGCAATATAATTTGAAGATGAATCCCCTCAAATGCGCGTTCGGAGTCTCCTCGGGTAAATTCCTGGGGTTCATCATCCGACACCGAGGTATCGAAATAGATCCATCTAAGATCAAGGCGATCATGGAAATGCCACCGCCAAGGACTCTCAAACAGCTGCGGTCTCTCCAAGGGAAGCTCGCGTACATCCGGCGATTTAGCGCCAACCTGTCAGGCAAGTGCCGTCCTTACAGTCACCTGATGAAGAAGGGAACTCCGTTCGTTTGGGACCAAAAATGCCAGAACGCGCTATATGAAATCAAGCAATACCTGCAGACCCCGCCGGTGCTGGCTGCTCCGGTCAAGGGAAAGCCCCTTATTTTATATACAACAGCCCTCGAAGGTTCCTTAGGCGCATTATGGGCCCAAGAAAATGACCAAGGGAAGGAGAGAGCGCTCTACTATTTAAGCCGAGTTCTTCTGGGGGCAGAAAGCAATTACTCCCCTATCGAAAAACACTGTCTGGCGTTAATCTTTGCGATAACAAAACTCCGGCACTATGCATTGGCACATGAAGTCCGTCTTATATCAAAGGTGGACCCCCTAAAATATCTAATGTCAAAGGCCATATTGACAGGGAGACTCGCTAAATGGGCCCTGCTCCTGATGGAGTTTTCAATAACCTATCAGCCTCTTAAGGCAGTGAAAGGCCAAGCCATCACCGACTTCCTTGCTGAACATCCAGTACCTGCCGGTTCTCCTCTGAATTGCAATTTGCTAGACGAACATGCGTTTGATGCGATCGACGGTGGTAATACCTGATGGGAGCTTTATTTCGATGGAGCATCTTCCGTGAAGAAGCGCAAACAAAGTACCCCTATAATCAAATCGGGAGTAGGACTCATCTTTGTAACTCCACAAGGAGGGATGATGCACTTTGCTTTCTCCTTAACAGAACCGAGGACGAACAATGAAGCCGAATACGAAGCTTTGATAGCAGGCCTCGAGATCGCCATCGGCATGGGAATTGAAAACCTCCTCATATACGGGGATTCTCAACTAGTCGTTACTCAAGTAAACGGTGACTACCAAACGTGCAAACCGGAGTTGGTGAAATATGGTGAAAAGGTGCGACAACTGTTGACCCAAATTCCCTCCTATATTCTGGAAAGCATACCACGCATGGAAAACAGCAAAGCAGACGCGTTGGCCAAGCTCGCTAAAGAACTAGCTGACGAGAACCTTGATGACGTTAAAATCGTGGTGCAAAGCCGTCGGGTGGTTGCCTCAGCAGAAATATCTCCGGAATCGTCCGAAGAGAAGGGAGTGACTGAGCAGATGACCCTACAAATAAAAGACCGTGAGAAGGCTGGGGACTGGAGGGAGGTCTTCATAGACTACTTTAAGTCCTACCGAATGCCCGAAGAAGCGTCTTCAAGACATCAGCTCATGAAACGAGCTCTGTCTTTCGCCTTCGTCAACGATACTCTGTATAAAAGGTCGTTCGATTCTTCGTGGTTGAGATGCCTGGGACCTGTCGAAGCGAAAAGGGTCGTTCAGGAAGTTCACGACGGACTCTGCGGTTCTCACCAAGCAGGCCCGAAGATGAAATTGAAGATCAAACGAATGGGTTATTATTGGCCCACGATGATCTAGGACTGCCTCGAGTATGCGAAGCAATGCCACTCGTGCCAGATTCATGGGGACTTTATCCACCAACATCCAAATCCACTACATCCAACGGTGTCTAGCTGGCCATTCGAAATGTGGGGAACTGACATAATCGGCCCCATCGAACCAGCGTCATCCAGGGGACATCGTTTTATCCTGGCAACGACTGATTACTTCTCTAAATGGGCGGAAGCAGTACCGTTAAGGGAAGTGAAGGCAGAAAATATTCTTCATTTCTTCAAGACGCACGTCATTTATCGGTTTGGAACTCCGCGGTGGATTATTTCTGATAACGGGCCAGCCTATAGAAATCACAAGATCAGCCGCTTTGCGCAATAGCATAATATAGACTGGAGGTATTCCTCGGTTTATAATCCGCGAGCTAACGGTCTCGCCGAGGCCTTCAACAAGACCTTGACGAAAATCATAAAGAAAACGGTGTCCCGAAATAAAAAGGACTGGCACGAGAAACTGCAGGAGGCTCTCTGGGCATACCGAACTACGTTCAAAACGGCCACGAACACAACGCCGTACGCATTGGTATTTGGTACAGAAGCAGTACTCCCCCTCGAGATAGAGTTACCCTCTCTACGAGTGGCGGTCCACTACGAGCTGACGGACGAAGAAAATGCTCACCTTTGGCTTGAGGAGCTTGATGCCCTTGATGAGACCCGGCTCATAGCGCAACAAAATCTGGAGGCTTACAAAGCAAAGATGACGCGCTCATACGAAAGATTGACCAGGCCGACGACGTTCCGCCAAGGCGAACTTGTGCTAATTGTCAGAAGACCTATGATCCCCAATCGCGCCAAGCGGGGAAAATTCGAGCCAAACTATGAAGGCCCGTACATCATAGACAAGGTCTACCAGGGTGGAGCTTATCTACTCATGGATATGCACGGTGAAAGGCTTTTCAGGCCAGTGAACCGCCGCTTCCTGAAGAAATACTACGCTTAACGGGTCAAGGTTCAGGTCAATGATAGATGACGACGATTATGTCCACTCGCTATCTTCCTAAGCCCGAACTCTAGGTAGTAACCAGCATCCTTAAACTAACGGCGGACCGAAACGTCTTTAAACTAACATCGGACCGAAACGTCCTTAAACTAACGGCGGACCGAAACGTCCTTAAACTAAAAATGGACCACTATGTCCTAAAACTAGCCGTTGACCGAGACGTCAATAAACTACGGTGGATTGCAATACCTCAAAGCCGATATAAAAAAAAGAAAGAAATAAAAACGGTATGTCCATAAGCAAAAAGGGCACGGATGAAAACCCGAAAGGGCTCCGTGAGTAAAAACAGCAGGGCTACCGGCGAGTGTTCGTGAAAACCTGAAAGGGCACGACCTCGTAAAAAATATAGATATATAAAAAAAAGGTATGTCCGTAAGCGAAAGGGTAACGGATGAAAACCCGAAAGGGCTCCGTGAGTAAAAACAGCAGGGCTACCGGCGAATGTTTGTGAAAACCCGAAAGGGCGCAATCTCGTTAAAAGACACTTACAGGGCCCTCACGACCTTGTAAGGAGAAACCACCCGCGTGAGATCCTTACGACTCACAAGGGAGCAATACACTTAGGAGTCCTCACGATTCCTAAGGAGAAATTACACTTGCGAGATCCTCACGACTCGTAAGGAGAACTCTCTTATGGGACCCTCACGGCTCATAAGATTTAAAAGCCTTAAGTTACAGAGACCTGAACCTGTGCTTAAGCAACCCCCACAACCTTCGATATTGCCCTATAGGCGGCTCAATACTGACCCTTGTATACAATCCACCGGCGCGAATAAACATTTCCCCAACCAAGTCCCATCCGTGGCTAGGGATATGTTCATATGGCAAATAACCCCTGTAAGCCCTCTCGACTTATAAGGAGAAAACCTTTTTGTAAGATCCTTACGACTAGCAAGAGGACACGCACTTAGGAATCCTCACGATTCCCAAGGAGAAAACACACCTACAAGATCCTCACGACTTGTAGGGAGAAATACTTTTGTGAGACCCTTACGGCTCATGAAGTCAAAAGCCTTAGTCGACAGAATCCTTAACCTTGTTTGCTAAGCCACCTTTGTTCAACATCGACATAGGCAAATGATGATTCGCTCCTGGCAACGTCCCAGTTGTAGCGATGCTGATGCCGAAATCGGTGTCTAAAATCCAAGCTTGCAGCGAAAAGGCTAGCGAGCCACACATGCATACGAAATAGCCGAAATGATGGGGCAACTTGCAATAAAAAGCAGCAAGTAAAAATGTATGCATGAAAAATAGCCAAAATGATGGGGCAACTCACAATAAAAAGCAGCGAGTAGAAAATAAATAAATAGCCGAAATGATTGAGCACCGCGAAAAATAGCCGAAATAATGGGGCAATCGTGACCTTCGCGATATAAAAGCTGAAATGATAGAGTATCGCGGAAAAAGAAATAAAATAAAAATGAAATTCATGCCCTACAGGAGATGTTCCATCACACCCTGTATACAATCCAATGGCATAAACAAAGAAGCGAACATACTTCCCCCTCAGGTTTCATCAAAGAAAGAAGCTAAATCTCGACGGGCCGCAACCGACCTAGAGATCATCCAAACAAAGCGGAGCAGCGGCAACCCCTAGTTCCATGGCTCGGCGATATACAAATCACCAACAGTCAAACCTCCATTCCGTGAAATGCGGATACAATCAGCAAAATTCCTGGTTATATGGAACGCGGATGGCGTCACTCTTTGACCCCGCGGAAAACATCCAGAGCGGATCTTGGTCCTCGCAGAGCACGGCAGTGAACCCGTGTGAAGCATCCAGAGCGGAGCCTAGTCCTCGCCGAGCATGGCAGTGAACCCGTGTGAAGCATCTAGTGCAAAATTCCTGGTTACGTGGAACGCGGATAACGTCACTCTTTGACCCCGTGGAAAACGTCCAGAGTGAACCCGTGTGAAGCATCCAGAGTGGAGCCTGGTCCTCGCCGAGCACGGCAGTGAACCCGTGTGAAGCATCCAGAGCGGAGCCTAGTCCTCGCCGAGCACGGCAGTGAACCCGTGTGAAGCATCTAGTGCAAAATTCCTGGTTACGCGGAACGCGGATAACGTCACTCTTTGACCCCGTGGAAAACGTCCAGAGCGGATCCTGGTCCTCGCAGAGCACGGCAGTAAACCCGTGTGAAGCATCCAGAGCGGAGCCTAGTCCTCGCCGAGCACGGCAGTGAACCCGTGTGAAGCATCTAGTGCAAAATTCCTGGTTACATGGAACGCGGATAACGTCACTCTTTGACCCCGTGGAAAACGTCCAGAGCGGATCCTGGTCCTCGCAGAGCACGGCAGTGAACCCGTGTGAAGCATCCAGAGCGGAGCCTAGTCCTCGCCGAGCACGGCAGTGAACCCGTGTGAAGCATCTAGTGCAAAATTCCTGGTTACGTGGAACGCGGATAACGTCACTCTTTGACCCCGCGGAAAACATCCAGAGCAGATCCTGGTCCTCGCAGAGCACGGCAGTGAACCCGTGTGAAGCATCCAGAGCGGAGCCTAGTCCTCGCCGAGCACGGCAGTGAACCCGTGTGAAGCATCTAGTGCAAAATTCCTGGTTACGTGGAACGCGGATAACGTCACTCTTTGACCCCGCGGAAAACGCCCAGAGCGGAGCCTGGTCCTCGCCATGCACGGCAGTGAACCCGTGTGAAGCATCCAGAGCAAACACCGGACTGTGGAGTCCTTAAAATCCACGGACTATGATGTCCTTAACCTCGACCGTAATGTCTTAAAACTAACGATCAACCACCCTGAGTCTATATTGATTCCACCTTGGTTTAGGGGTACATCTCTTCACTCCTTTGATACCTGTCGTTGTAATTCCTCAATGTCTTCAAAGAGGTGACGGATCCCCGCAACCACACATCGGACTGTGGAGTCCTTAAATCCACGGACTATGAGGTCCTTAACCTTGACCGTGATGTCTTAAAACTAACATCAGACTGTGGAGTCCTTAAATCCACGGACTATGAGGTCCTTAACCTTGGCCGTGATATCTTAAAACTAACATCGGACTGTGGAGTCCTTAAATCCTCGGACTATGAGGTCCTTAACCTTGACCGTGATGTCTTAAAACTAACATCGGACTGTGGAGTCCTTAAATCCATGGACTATGAGGTCCTTAACCTTGACCGCGATGTCTTTAAATTACGACACCCTGGAAACCATCCCAAACCAACCCCTGACCCCGCAAAATACGGATAAGGGTGATCGCATCCAGCGCTTGCGGGTCCTCACGACCTGCAAGGAAGAAAACTCTCTCGTGAGATCCTTACGACTCCCAAGGGAGAACCTGCTTAAGAATCCTTACGACTCTTAAGAAGAACTTACACCTACGGGATCCTCTCGACAGGTAGGGAGAAAAACTCTTTATGAGACCCTCATGGCTCATAAAGCCCAAAAGTCTTAGGAGGCAGATCTTAACCCTGAATCCTAAGCCATCGCTGCCCTGCAAAGAGATCAAGGTAGACTATCCGTAGAATACATTCAATAAAAAAGACACACCATTGAGAAGAAAAATGTATATTTTATTCATAAACCAAAATGGATACAAAGTACAATTCCTGAAAGAACAAAAAGAAAATACTCTCATCTATGAGTATATACAAAAAAGGAAGGGAAAGATACAAATGTTTCAAGCCGGTGGGCGATTTAGCAGCTTGGTCAGCTCATCCTACTTTTGTTGGACCACGGCCTCATGATTTAAGATCGTCAAAAGACGGGCCTCCGCCTGAGCCTGCTGGGCCTGATACAAAGCGAGCCGGCCTTCAAGCTCTTTCTCGGTGGCCTTATGAGCCTCGACCCTCTCACGAGTGAACGTGGCAGCTTTATCAAGAGTCACCACCTCCCTGATAGACTCTTGAAGCACCCGCCAGAGTTCATACGTTTTGTTGGCCTTAGCAGTAAGACTCGCTTGAAGCTCGCTCGGCAAGCCAGCTCCCTCTCCGAGAGTCTACGGCCGAACCCTTTTCTCTCACAACAATATGTTCGCCACATGTCGCCCTATCAGGCTACGTAAGCTCACTTTCGCGACCGCAACCTTGGAAACGGGACATACAATCTCAAGACCGTATAAATGGGCTTCCAGTCGACAGCAATAATCGATCTAAAACGCGCTCACATCACCTGGTATGAAAAGCAGCGAGAAAATTTTCGACGTTTATCCTATCAAGCATGTGTTCGCAATTATATGAACATCCAAAAAAGAAATGATATTCGAAGCTTTAATGTGCATGCGACATGATGATAGTGTTGATAATTAAAGAAAGTTCTTATAAGAAGAACACAAAGTTTATTTATGCAAGCGAAAACATACATACGAGCACCAAGCCTACATGGAAGTTCAGCATAAAGCATACAAAAAAAAGGACTAATTTAAATATGCTACGCTAGCGGGAAAAGGTCACCAAACACGGGATCAATAGCACAAGGGTTAACAAAGCAGAGAACAAAATTCTCCATCTCCCTCTCTGCTTTCTCCAGCACATCAAAGCGACGGTTCTCGCGAGGAGTCGCTCCCCATCGGTTGGCGCCATGTTCGTCCGCGAAAGCAGACATAATAGCCCGCCGGGCCTTTATTTGGCTCAGCAGGTGAATTGAGCAATCCTTCAAAGCCTGAGTAATCAGGCATGCTTCGTGAAAGCCCTCGAGCTTTTCTTCAGCCTCGTCAAGCATCGCCAGGGTCATATCCGCCGGATGAGGAGGGATGTCGGCAAGCACGGCTGCGAGAATCATTCGGAGCCAGAGGGACCCCATCGGGAGGGGGGACCCCCTACGGATCGAGAGTTCATACATCGCCGAGTCGCATTCGTCATCGGTAAGGAGTGGATCCACCAATCGGGCGGCAAAGCGGGGGATCATCTCCTCGATAGGAACTTCCCATGGCTGTCGGCGAGCATGGGAGCGATTGCAGGCCATGGCACTCGGTTGTTTCTTAAAACAAATCACACCAAAATAAAAATAAATCTCCCTGTGAAGAGAAAAGAAGGCTATGGCCTCAGATATAAAGAGGTGCATTAAGTGTTGTGTGCGGAAAATTTTGCATGTTAAAGCTATTCCTAAGGACTAAAAAAGGAAAGGAATCGGAAGTCAAGGAAATGGAACTATTTCCAAGGCTACTTTTCTGCATCTGATATTATGCACTAAAAATATGGCACTGGAGAGTTTTTGAACAGTCTCATCAAAAGGACCCCATGTGGGGAGCAAGTGGACCCCAAACTTGACGTGCACTAAGAAATGGAATAGCACCTTGCATATTAGAAGCACCAACAACAACAATAGAAAAATGATAAAATCCTACAGAAAGGCATGCAAACATACAAAGATATAATAGAACTTATCATTCATACTTTAAGAAGTTCATACAAAATAAAGAGAACACGTTTACAATGGTAAGACCTCGGACGCAGGGCATGGATTGAGAAACTCAAACTTGGCTTTGTCCAAGATCTTCCAGGCGCCTCGAACCATCCTGGTATGCTTCCTCTCGCGGTCGCAAGCGTCGGGGTCCTCACGGATGTCCTCCACCCTCCGATAGGCAGCAAGTATGGCTGACTGCTGAAAAGCCTGGTGCAAGAGATCAATGAGGTGATCTCGCCTCCTCTTTGAGATCAAGCTCATCAAGTACACCGAATGTACCTTATCCTCAGCGGTGTCCAAGGCCCTGAGCGGTACGCCGGTACAAAAGAGAGGGAGTGCCTCCCAGATCGCCAGCATGATCAGTTTCAGAAGAGAAGAGCGATGGGGGAGTAGCCGATGGTTGTACTCGTCGAAGCGGCTCATGATCTCGGCGCATTGAGCGTTGGTGAACTCCTGGTTCTGACTGCAACCCAATGCATGAATGTTCCCGTAGGAAATGATCTCGTCAAGACCATACAAATAGGCATCCATGATACCTGAAATAACAATCAAAAAAAATTTCATTACGAACTTCTTCCTCTCGGTTGAGAAGGACAACCTCGGGTAAAGAGACCCTAAGAAGCCTCCATGTGAAGAAACCGAGTTCTTCATAGGAATTAAATTCCTTATTAAGAAAAAGGGAATTAAATTCCCAGAAACTTTTTTTGGAATGGAATTAAATTCCATAGATTTTAACCGCCATCATCACCTCCCTAAAGATCATCTAAACCCTAAGAGATCTATTGTTGAAGGTTAAGTGGTTTCATACTTTGGTTAAAAAGCTTGAAGAAAAATGGATTCTTTGTTAAAAAAGGGTAAAAACCCTTGTTTTGGATTTAAAATCCAGAGGAATGTGAAAGTTCATCGTTTGTTCAAGAACATTACCTGAGGAAAATAATCTTTTTGAACAGAGTTAAACTCTGAAAAGGTTTCAAGGCAGAGAACTAAGCTCTGGAAGAAGAGAATTAAATTCTCAGAAAAGTTGCAAGGAAGGAGATGAGCAAAGTGAAGGCTCTTATGAAAGGACATGGGTATTTATAGGATGAGATGGAGACACTTCATCTCCCCAAATCCCTAGAGGAATCCAACGGTCACAAAAGTGACAGCGTTGCACTCACGTGCAGACACGTGAGAACAACGCTGTGGGGGCATTTGTTTACTGATTTAAAATCAGGAAAGTTTACAGAGGAGGCATCACGTGCTAGCACGTGACCAGCAGTCACGTGTTGGCACGTGACAATTAAAAGCAGCGGCAAAGGCAGATTCAGCTCCTCGATTAAATCGAAGAAAAGGCTTCAGAAAGGGCCACGTGCTCACACGTGACCAGGGGTCACGTGTTGGCACATGACGGTTGAACATCAGCTAGAAGACAGAGCGCAGAAAGGAGAAGAAAGCTCGTTCCAGGGGGTCACGTGCTTACACGTGACCAGGGGTCACGTGGCCACACGTGACCGGCTTTCAAAGCATATATATTTAACAGAATTAAATTCTGAACAGCATTCAAATCTTTCAAAAGGAGAATGATTATTTGGAACCGATTGGATTAAAAATTCAAAGGTGATTAAATATCACCTATCTATGGAAAAATCTTGAACTTGGAAAGATTTCCCCTTAAAATCTAACCGAAATAACAAAGGGATATCTTTGGACTCAAAATCCAATGGTGAATAAAATTCATTTAATAATCCAAAGGTCCAAATGAATGATGAATGCAAATCAAATCTCTAACGAATACAAATCAAATCCCTCAATGAATGATTCACCAAAACTAATTGATTCTGCTCCTTCTCCTATAAATAGGAGCCAGAAAAGAGAGGAAAAGAGAGAGAGAGAGAGACATATACAGAGATCTATATAAAGAGACATAGAGAGGAAAAGAGATAGAGCCTCGAGACTTTGGAAGAATTTGATCTTCTGCAAAAGAAAACCCTAGGTAAGAAAGGGAAGGCTTTTAAAAAAAAGAGAATTTAATTCTCAAAAGAGTTTAATTCTTATATTAAAAAGAAGAACTTAGTTCTCTCTTTAGTGGAGGATCTGCAAAGTGCACATCTCCCCATGAATTGAGAATTTAATTCTCATTGGGTTGAGATCTTGCCATGCAGATCCAAAGCATAGGGAGGGAATGAAAGTTTGAGAATTTAATTCTCATAGAACTATAGGAATTTAATTCTTTTAAAATAAAATTGGGGTTTAATCCTATGTTATAGGAATTTAATTCCTTCAAATGAACAGAACCAGGGTTTAACCCTAGTTAAGAACTCAAATCTGTCAAAATAACAGGAATTTAATTCCCTTAGAAGAACCTAATTCCTCACATGTATGGGAATTCAATTCTTACAGAAGACAAGTTAGAGTTCAACTCTATCTAAGAATATAATACTTCAGAAGAAAACAGGAATTTAATTCCTCTAAAGTTTATTGCTAGGGTTTAACCCCATGAAGAATTTAATTCTTAAAAAGATAAGCGCATCTTCAAACAGGCAAAGAAACAGGGTCACGTGCTACCACATGACCCCTGAAAAGATCCACAGAGAAGGGTTTTGAGGCAACTCCTCACGTGCCCCACGTGACCCCTGGCAGAAGCTCTAACAGACAAACACTTAAATGCCCATCACGTGACGGCACGTGATGCTCCAAAGTACTCAATACTCTCGGCAGAACAAATAAAGAGAGAGAGGGCGCTCTCACGTGCTACCATGTGACCCCTCTTGCCTTAGTATTTAACACTAAATTGAAACCTCTGTATCCAGTGTTTAACACCGATTTGCTTTAGTGTTTAACACTAATTGAAAAACTCTCTTTGCAGTGTTTAACACTAAATTTCTTAGTGTTTAACACTAAATTAAATTTCGGTTACCAGCGTTTAATACTGATTAACATTAATTTGGAATCTCTCTTTCCAGTGTTTAACACTGATTTGCTTTAGTGTTTAAACACTAACTTGAAACCTCTCTGGCCAGTGCTTAACACTGACCTGCTTTAGTGTTTAACACTAATTTGAAAGCTTTGTTGCTAGTATGTAACACTGATTATCTTTTGGCGTTTAACATCAGTTTGTCAATCTAATTCCCAGTGTTCAACACTGTTGGTCTCTAGTGTTTAACACTAGCTTCAGCCCAATTGGCTAAGTTCTAGTGGCAAAGCCTCTCCTTCAATGGACCAACAGAAAGCCAATATTCCAAACATGATTGGACTTAGCCCAAAATGGCCATAAGTCCTCAATCCGAACTTAACTAGGCCAATGGGCTCATAACATAATCGATTAGTCTTGGTCCCAAATTGGGCCAAAGACTATTTAATCTACCTTGATTCAAGGGTACATCTCTTCACTCCTTTGATACTTGGCGTTGTAATTCCTCAATATCTTCAAAGAGGTGACGGGTCCCGATGACCACACATTGATACGGACTGTGGGGTCCTTAAACCCATGGACTATGACGTCCTTAACCTTGACCGGGATGTCTTAAAACTAATATCGGACTGTGGGGTCCTTAAACCCATGGACTATGACGTCCTTAACCTTGACCGGAATGTCTTAAAACTTACAACGGACTATGCCGTCCTTAACCTTGACCGTGATGTCTTAAAACTAATATCGGACTGTTGAGTCCTTAAATCCACGGACTATGACGTCCTTAAACCCAACCCCCAAACCCAAATCTAAGATAATACGGATTTGGACTAGTCCACGCCCTACGGGCGACGACATAATTCAGTCTCCGTATACAATCCATGGGCAACCAAACACAAAATAAACACACACGACACGAAGTGAAATTTCTGGAGAAGGAGAAAGTGGTTATCTCAATGCGGTAGCGTAATTAACTGCAGGGGCTTGCGCCTGCAGGGAAGAGCGTCCCCACAATAAAAAAACCCCTCAAGCGAGGGGGAATCTGACGAAGTCTGCTACATCGGACGCATCCGTTTAAACCTTCGATACATGGTGCCATAAATCAACTTGGCATCTTCGGAGAGGTAGACGGATAGCACCATATAGCATCTGCCCCGAATCTCAGGCAAGACAGCCCGCGTCTCGGCCGCCATTCGGAGGGGAACAACACCTTTCTTAAATGCAGAGATCTCGCCCTGATTCGCGGACAGAAAAGACAGCTGACAGCCCGGGGACGCGTCCCGATGAAACCTTAGGAGGGAGCTCACCTCGGGCGGCCCGGCAGTCCACTCCTGACCCGACCCGCTAGCTGGTCGTGATAAGAGTGGGGGGCTAATGATGATGCTCAATATTGGCGATCCCCAAGATCAGGACACGTGGCAGATGACGTGTCCCAAAACTCAGAAGAAAGGGCCCACAGGGACCGATCAGGCCACCCCTGTACCCGACCTGCAAGCGCAAGCTGGCCCTTCTTGAGCCCCCCTGCAAATTGGCCTCCTCGGCCCCTCAGCTCGCCCCGAGCTACCACAAGACTAAGACTCCTCGGCCTTTTCGCTCGTCCCCAAGCTCCCCAGCTGAGGCCGTCTTCCTCGGTCCTCCGACCAACTCCACCGCTCATAGGCGTAACCGCCGCTCCGCAAATCCCGCCATGCGCAGATTCTCCGCCAGCAACATCCCACATTCCACGCCATCACGATCCTTATTAATGGGTGATCCGCTCTCTATGCGGGCGTGACGTCGGGAGCATAACTGCCGGCGAGATTCTCGCGCCTGCTGCTGCGTGCCGCCACCGCTATATAAACCCCCATCACAGAGGGGTGAGGTAAGCCATTTTTACTCCACTAAGCCGTTACGCTGCTCGGATCTAGTACTAACTTGATTGTCGGAGGGTCCTCGGTGGTACCAAACCGCCCCGGGACTTCCTTGCAGGTACTCGGCGTTAAACTCCTCAAATCACCAATCTACTCAAAACCCATTGAGACCCACACGCAACAGAGGATCACCTCCAAAACCCACCGGGAGATCGACGGAAGACAACATCTGAAGGAGACCCGAAAAGAACCTCCATCACTTCCCAAAAAGTTTGATAGAAAGAGATGTGAAAGCCATCTGGGCCAGAAGCTTTGTTTGCCCTAAAGCTCAAATACATCAAGTTTAACTTCTTCTTCACTAAAAAGAGCATCTAGAGATAACGAGTTAGGCCTTGTATCAGGATAAAGCTTTGACCAGTTCAAAATAACAGAAAAACTCTTAGACCCTTGAAAAAACTTTTATAATGAATATCAAATGTGGCCTTAATAGAGGAGAAATAAAAAATAAGATTAGCATCAACAATCAAAGAATGTATAAAATTATTTTTTCTCCTTCCATTAACAATTTGGTGAAAATAAGTTTCACTAGAATCACCTTCCTTTATCCAAGATACCCGAGATGTTTGATGCTGATATATCTCTTTGAAATTAAGAATAAAATTGAACTCAATATAAAAATTAGCTCTTCGATCAATTTCAGAAGGCAAGATATCCCAAGACTCTTCAACTAAGTCAAGAGCAGAAATAGATTCAAGAACCGCTTTCTTTTTCATATGCAAAGAGCCCAATACATTCATCCTCCACCAGATCAATCTTCTTTTGATAAGCTTAACATTGACATAAAAAATTTGAACAAAAATAAAAAGTCCCAAAGTGACCTATTGCGGATATTTTTTGTTGGATATCTCATAAGCGGATATCTTTGAGGAGGGTTACCCTGAGAGGATATCTTCCGTTGACCAAAGTCAAAGCGGGTATCTGATTTGGATATCTCTTTATAGATACCCGCATGGATAGTTAATTGCCTATTTTCAAATATTAGTGAGAAAGCTATTCTCTTCCCCCACTTCCCTCAAAGTGAGGGAGTGGTTGTATAACCCCTCCTCTCTCTCTCACACACACATACATACATACAACATACACACACACTCAATAAAAGAGAAAAAGAAAGGATTCCTCACTCATTCTTAAAAAAGAGAGGAAATTCTCAACTCTTATTTTTTTCGAGGTTTGGAGACTTGAAGACTTTTTGGTTCTTATTTTCAACAACAACAAGAAGAAGAAGAAAGAAGAGAAAGAAAAGGTTGGAAATAGAGGCAAAATCCTTCTTTTCTATCAAAAAGATAATTCTTTCTTCTCTTCTCCTTTTACACGGGTATTGAGGATGGATGTATTTGAAGGAATTCTTATCGGTTTCTATAATCAAGAATTTCTCTAATAGGCTTAAGAATATAGTTAGTCCATGTTCTTCAATAAAACATACTTTTCTTGTGAATTTGCAAGATACATAGGGTTGAATGCTTGAATGAATCCTCATCGGTTCCTATAAATCAAGAATTTCCTTAACGGGTTTAAGAACATGATTAATTTTATGTTCTTTGACAAACATCAATTATAAAAAAGTACTCTCTTTAGAATATAGAAGAAATTCTATATTCTCTTTAGAATACAGGGGAAGCCCTATGTTCTTCATATATAAAAACATGGACCACAAATCCATGTTTATCTTTAAAACTTAAAAATACAAAAGGAGACTTCGGCCAAATTTTAATAAATTCAAAACAGATTTTCAGGTTGAATCTGTCTGTTCCGACACATGTTAGTAAAACGGCCATAACTTTCACCAGAGAGTACCAAATCATGACCTGTTCGAAGTGTGTGATAGCTAACTCGATAGGCTTCTAAACGAAACCGTATACGATGATAATTGGTCATGAAATAATTGGTTTTAGGATATCTCAAAAGATGTCTGCAGATTCGCGGGTTGAATCTGCCTGTCCAGACACATGTTAGTAAAACGGTCATACCTCTCATCCGAGAGCACCAAATCGCGATCCGTTTGAAACATATGAAAGATAACTCATTAAGTTTCTAAACAATACCACACATGGACATGAAAACTATAAAACTTATGTTCTTGAACGAACTTTAAACATAGAGTGAAATTCTATATTCATTTCAAAACTAATTTGAACATATTACGTATAATTATGTTCATACAATTTAGGCATGGCTAAATCATACCAACATGAGCAAATCGAGTACCTTAAAAGATATCCGCAAATAAGATCGGGTATCTTGAAAGATACCCGCAAATCGGTATCTTGAAAGATACCCGCAAATCAGGTATCTTGAAAGTGGAGTCGGGTATCGCAAAAGATACCCGCACGTCGGGTATTTCAAAAATACTCGCAAATATTGAATTGGGTCGGGTATCTTCCCCAAAGATATCCGCAAGTATTAGTTTGGAAAGATACTCGCACATCGGGTATCTTCTCTAAAGATACCCACACATCGGATATCTCCTAAAAAGATACCCGCATATATCATGCTTGGTCGGTTGCCCCCTTCAAAGATACCCACATTTCATGTAAATAGGGTTTGGGTCTCATTTAGAGTTAACCACCCATTGTTCAAGTAACTTATGTTGTGGGTCCCACTCTAAGGATCCCGCATTTGCTCTATTTGACTAAGTTTGGGTCCCACGAAAGGAAATGCCCACATCTCCCTTTGTTCGAAATGCATTTTTATGTTTTGTAATCCTCTTTGCATAAGCCTGAGATGTAAATAAATGTACATGTATCAAAGCTGCATAGTGAAATCTCTTGATGACTTCTTTCATATTTTTCTTTTATTGCAAGTGTGTGTGTGTGTGTCTATATATATATATATATAAACGATATGATTTAAAACAGTCTAATAAGATATCTCATCTAGGTTAAGACCTAAGACAACAGAGTATAATTAACGGTAAGTATTTGCGCTTATCCGAAATCTCGAACCCTAGGAACTTCTGGTCAAAATTTCAAATCCCTAAACTTTGTTTTGCTTAAACTCTATCTCTGTCTTAACGTTCAATCGTTATAGGTTATTAAAGACAGACTTCTACCTAAGTTGTTTTAAATCACATCGAAATTTTATTCTGTCCTAGATCTCTGGTTGATATTTTTTTTTAAGATCACATATACTTACATTAACAACTGAATTTCATACTAATTTTGTATGGCTATGTACTAATAAAGTCTGCTAAGTCTGCTAAGTGATTTAGCAGGGCTATGTTTCTTCTTATGTCACTATTGCGACATTATGAAACCGTTCGAGTCAAAATTATTCTTACAGCAGGAATGCTTAATGGATTTTGTCTTAAGCTTGCTTTATGACTCAAGATTTCTAATGTCACGATAGTTTCCTTTACAGGATTTCTCGACCATCATCAATGGCATTCACAAGCAACAACAACAACGTTTCACTTGTCAATCTGGTTGCAGAAGCCAAGTTCGCTCGATCGATATTTCTGATCAATTCGTTCTACCAACGACTGCACTTGTTGGCTATGACCCTGAAGAGTGCCCTTTCGGCACAATCAACGAATTCCCGGCGTTGCAAGCTACCTAGCTAAAGAAATTTGTCCTTAATAAGCCGAACTTTAATGCGGGGCAGGTACCCACACCGTGCCTAAACAATCTCCAGGCCGCATCAGTCTCTACAAGTACATGAACCTCTTCTACCTTAAAGAAGATCACTTGTCACGTCCAAGACGGAAATGTAGTCGTCATCAACACCACCACTATATACATGGGGCAACCCATTGCGGTGCCAGCTCCTAGTTCAAAGCTGAAAAGAGAGTTCGTGTTTGAGAGACTTTCTTATGCAGGGGGCAAAAAGCAAGTCCTGCAAAATGATGATGGCATCACTTTCATTGAGGACTGCTTAGTGGCTTCATCACCCTCCAACCAAACAAAATAGTGGTCTTGAAATGCAAGGTGCAGAGTGAACAAGCAACCCCGGGACATACATCACTAAAATCATCATCAAACTTCTATGATTCTATTCAGAAACTCATTTGCGCCACTTCAACAGCGTCAGATGCGGTTCCTAGACAATGGTCCAAATGTCGCAGGATCATCTCGTCGACAACATTCAAGGAAAACAAGCGCTAACCAAAAAGTCTATACGACCTATAGGAAAGCCAAGGCTTTGCGAAAGAGGGTTTCTTCTGCGACCTTCTAACGTATGAAGCGGTAGATTTTGAAATGGTAGTCGGAAGAAATTCAGCTCTGGTCGATAGTCTCTAAAGACCATCCCTTCTATGGGAAGCTCACACAACTAAAACCAACTTCATCGTCGCTTTCTCCAATAATCCATATGTGTCGGATGATAGGACATACAAATGAATAAATGAACAGTCCACAAACAGACGCAAACGATGGTCTTGAGGCAGCTCTTCAAAGACAATCACCCAGAATAAACATGGAGGGTCTGCCAGAAAATGGTCCGACCATCTTACACGATGCGGAAGGAAACACCTTCAATAATGAGGCAGATGGTCCACCTCCATGTGTTAATGATAACCACTCTTATGAAGAGAAAAATGATGACATCGATGATGGAGTTTCTCAGACGCAAGTAAAACATCATGCCAGAGACAAGGACCGTCAAGTCAAAGAAGTGCAAGCCCAGATTGCCAGTTTAACCGCGACTCTTCAGCATATGGTCGCTTAAATACATAGTATGGCATACGCATCTAAGTTAGTTACGCCGGCAGACAACACAGAACAGCTGGCGCAACCACCTAATTCGGCTCCAGACGCACTTCGAACGAAGCAGCTTTTACCGGCCCCCCCAAAAGGGGCAAACTCAAGTAAAGGGATAACCTTGGCCCCAAATAAAACAGAACGACTGCTTACGATACCCGTGTTGGGTTTCTAGGTGCCTCCAGTAAGGTTTAAAGCGTGGCGGATGTGGTAATTTAAAAAATTTAGAGAGCTATAGCAAACCCAAACTAAGAATTAAACCAAAACGCTAAACTTGCATCTAAACTAGTAAGCTGAAAACTAAAGTTTAGAGGGCTACAAACTTTGTAGCACGTTAGCCACCTCTCCTTAGACTCCTGATAGTCTTCACGAAGCCCGGAACAAGGTTGTTCGATGATCTCCTCGCCGAAAATGATCCATCTTGAGATAACTCCAACACAAACTTTAGCTTCAAATTGATATCATCAAAATGAAGCAACTCATTAATTATACTTACTAAGAATGATTAGTAGGAGATGTAGAATAATTAGCTCACTTAATTTTTCTCTTTTCTTTTCCATTCCTCACTTGAAGAAAAACTAAAGGAGGAAGAAAAATCATGGAGGAGATAAGAATGAGAATAAGATAAGATTGAAAAACATATGAACTAGAAACCAAAAAATGAGTGATTACAAATAATGACTCACACAAATGAGTCATAAACGAATCATCTAATGACTTCTACAACCATGACTCATTCTCATTTCTTTCATATAATTCTTATACTCCCATCATACATGTATCAACATACATGTCTCATTATTTATATCAAATATAAATATTAATTATAGAGAAAAAAATAATTAAGTGAGTATGATATTAGTTAATATATAAATATATGAATATATCAATATATATTTAATTATTAAATCAACACTTGATTTAATAATCCGGCTATATCATATATATACCGGCTAATATCAATAAACACCCGATTAAAATACGTGCATCAAATACACGCGTTTAATCAAATTCCTGCACGTATCCCTATACATGCCCTACATCATTTCGCATGTGCTAGGAAATCTCTGTGTGGGACTCTAAAGACACAACAATACGCTGGCAGTAGATTAAGATCATATCTATAGCCCATAAGCACATCAACGGTACTAGTTGCACGTAACAGCTACCTAGATATTGATCGAAAAAAGGTCAGCGAGCAAGCTCATCAGAACCCTGCAAAGTCTATCAGTGACATTACCATACAGTCCGGTCTCTTCATCTAAGAGTATCGCATATCGGGTCTAGAGTTTGGAATCTGTCAGACCCTAATAATTCGATAAGTCGTGCGACAGAGAACTCATAACCAATCGGAGATACAACTGATAACACTTATCAGTTTATCTCCACTGCGATGGCCATCGACTTGTGGTTGTAGTCATGTCCTGCACAGCACGACATCAACTCCCTATACCGGGAGTGACGAATCCTCTCGACCGCTCACTGGCTCCACGTGCTTCGGGATTATACCGAACAAAAACTTGTTTCCATGACTTTTTTGATCCGTGGTAGGATAGAAGTCTAAGTATAATGGGAACACACATGAGACACTATGGTGATCTCAGGTCTTAGGGACTATTCTATGCATATGTCACAAGAGAACTGCTACCTGACATTGTTATATTGCCAACTAGGAGTTCTCGATGAGTCCGTCCAGTGTAACTAATCCAATGAGCATATGTATACAATCCTTGATGTCAAACACCAATAGCTATAGGATCAGCTATCGCTCTCCAACCGGGCCAGCAAACGTACACACTAGTCTAAACTGAAGTACCGATACCCGGTCTCGATACTCCTACGACTAGGGACATTTAAGAATGTGCTTATTGACTACTCAGGCCCTACTAGTATGATCTTCATCACCGTCCTGGTAGTCAAACAAAATCCTAGGGCTTTATCTCATATCTAAACGACACATGATAATAAATAAAATGCATCACATGAAAGATAAAGACAAACACGATAGTATACAATCATCTCGAGTAAGATTGTTCTCTCATATAGATCCTCCTTCAATTACAATAATTTCCTTGAGGGCACATAATCCAACAACCCGTTCCTTCAGCAACAGTCACGGTAGCAACATCGCCAACAGTGACAACACCAACAATAGCCAATATATATATGACAACTCTGTAAAAACTTGTTGTAGAGCAAATAAAGCAGATGAATAAAGACTCGATAATGCCGATGGCTAATCAGCCTTACCCGAATGAATGCAACGATGTCCCATACCCTGTAGGTCACACTGTTCCATCATTTAACATGTTTGACGGGATATGAAACCCTGAGCAACATCTGGCTCATTTCAAAGTAACTTGAGGAGATTCGACGAAAGATGATCGACCCCTTCTTTGCTAGTTTTCTAGAAGTTTGACCGGCACTACTTTCAATTGGTTTGCAGATTTAGAACCGGGATCCATAACTACTTTTAACCAACTCTCTGAAAAGTTCAAGCAAAGCTTTGGATGTGGCATCTCAGATAAAGTGATCCCGATGCAGTTAGCATCGATGAAGCCTTAAGACAACAAGATACTAATCGATTTCGTCTAAAGATGTAGAATCGCTAGCATCCGGTGCGAGTACCGAATCCCCAAAGAACAGGCTGTCCAGTTTCTGATATCTAAAGTCACTGGACATATCAAACCTTACCTGCTATTTGCCACGCACAAGTCATTTGCTTCTTCAATTGAGCAATTAATTTTACCGGAAGAAGTTAAGCCTGAATTGCTAGGTTATTCCCGCGAAGATGATGCATCCACCTTTTCGTGGTCAATGCAATCTTCGACTCGTTAACAAAAGACATCATCATATCAGATGAATCGATCCAAAATCTCCTCAAATGATAGAATGAGTGGTATATATATTTTTAAACAAGAATACTCCAAAAATATTTTCAAAGATGCTCTGGAGAATTGGTTACAACTGCCCGCTCTGAAAAGGCTAGAAGAGATTAACAAAACAAATCATCCAAAATATTGTGTGTACCATCGATTTATCAATCATCCAATAGAAGAATGCTATATTTTTAAGGATTGAGTTCAAAAACAGTATCGAGAAGGCAAGCTCATCCTACTCGATGAATATAAATAGAGAATTAAGCCCTCCTCCAAACTGATTAACAAGGATGTGTTTCTCGTCTAAGATCAAGCGAGGCAAGAGACTTTTAACAAAATTAAAGTATCTCACTTGCACCTTTAGTATGGGCCGAATCAATTCAACAAAAAGCGTTGTACCTTTTATATAACTGCTGTAAAACCCTGAGGGCAATACTTTGTGAGAATCCTCCTCACAACAATAAAAAGTTTTCTTTCCTATCTCATTTGTGAAAGTCTTCTCCACGATAAAAATATAACTGTTATGAATATAATTAGTTATTAGTTTTAGTCCCACATCGGCTATAATAGGAGAGGTGGTCTATGACGCTCCCTATATATTTGTATGTACGAATTCATGATTTAATAAGCCAAAAAATATTTCCTCTTGTTTTTTTCATGGTATCAGAGCCTTGAAAAGAATTGAGAGGAAACCCTAATTTCCCAAATTCTAACCCTAATCTCTAAAACCCTAACCCTAATCTTCTAAACCCTAACCCTATTTTCACAAGCCGCCCCTCCTCTACCCTCACCAGCCATCGCCGATGTTGCCCTAGACGCCCCCTCTCCTCCTCCTCTTCTGTCCCCTACCTTTACATCCTTCGCTGCCACCCTCATCGCACCACGCTCCTCTAGACACCGCACCACACACCTGCCCTCATCGCATCGTGCTGCACCCGCCTGGACCAGCACCTACACCCACCTGCATCAACACCAGCATCCGCACCCACCTGCATCCATACCAGCACAAGCAACGACACCAACGGCGGCAACGGCATGCACCACACACCAACAACAGCTCTCACTGCACCACAGCTTCCATGGCTGCTGCCCTCTGCTTGTAGACAGCCTCCTCCTCCAATGATGTTGCTTCCTCCATGCCAATCGCAGCCCTTTCAAACCCTAGTTCTCGCCCTCGCCAACAGCCGCATGGCAACAGTCATCTCCGCTCTTCTTGGTTAATGACGATGATCTATTCGATCATCTTACTCTAACTTCTTTACGCTTGTACTCGTTTGGATGTTAGACAACCTTATTCTCGCTCTCTTATAATTTATCTCTACGCTATTCATCATGGATTCTGATTCGGTCTCAATTGCTGCTCGTGGTCATGTCCCTATTAGTGCTTGTGTTCGTGGTTCCCGTGGACGTGGCCAAAGCCGTGCTGGCCTTTATTGTGCTTATTGTGGCGGCACTAATCATCGCGAAGACTGGTGTTGGGAGAAGCATGGTTATCCTGATGATATACCTACAGCTAGCCAGACATTCACACTAATTGTTACTGACCGACCTTCCTCTTTTGCTGGCCATTTACCTTTATTCAGTGCTGAGTGGGGCCAGTTACGTCGTCTCCTCTCTTCTGCAACTCCTGCCAACCTTTCTACTCCTTCAGGTATATCGTTCGTTTCTCATTCTAATTCGTGGGTTGTTGTTTCTAGTACCTCACATCATATATCTCGTGATAGACCGTCTGATCTTGCTTCTAGTCCTCACAAGTTTATTTCCATGGTTGATGATAATACTACACCTGTCTCTGGGTCTGTCGATTTATTACTTACTTCATCTTTACACCTAAAAAATGCTTTAATTGTGCCATCTTTAAACAAAATTTGCTTTCTATTCGTCAGTTAACAAATGATTCTAACTGCTCCGTAATATTTTATCCATCTCACTTTGTGATACAGGACCTTCTGACGAAACAACGGATTGGTGGAGGGCATGAACAGAATGGACTGTACTACGTTGATCACCTTCCCAGTACGTCTGCAGCTGTCTTTACTATCCAGTGGTATCGGAGACTTGGTCACCCTCCTCTTTCTTCTTTACGTGCTATGTTGCCTTCTCTTGATTTATCAGAGTTTAGTTGTGAATCATGTATTCTTGGTAAACACCATCGCTCCTCTTTTCCTCCAGTTAATAAAAGACATGATTTACTTTTTGCGTTAGTTCACTCCAATATTTGGGGTCCCTTTAAATTTCCTAGTGTGTTTGGTTATAAATATTTTATGATATTTATCGATGATCATTTTCGTATGACTTGGTTGTATCTTCTGCGTAATAGGTTTGAACTTTTGTCTACCTTTAAAACTTTCGTAGCTGAGATTACTAATCAATTTGGTGTTTCGATAAAGATTCTTCGTTCAGATAATGCTAAGGACTATATTAGCACGGAGTTTACTGCATTTTGTCAGACCCATAGTATATTGCATCAAACTTCATGCTCTTATACTCCCCAGCAAAATGAGATTGCTGAACGGAAGAACCGACATTTGCTTGAAGTGGTTCGTTCTCTTATTTTGCATATACATGTCCCTAAACGAGTGTAGAATTTTGCGGTCTTAGCTGCCTGTTTTTATATCAATCGCATGCCTTTTCTGGTCCTAGTAACCAGTCCCTTTTCTCTATTTTGTTTCCACAGGACAAGCATTTTCCTTTTTCTTCTAAGGTATTTGGTTGTTTATGCTATCCTCTTCTAGGTCCTCAAGTAGACAAACTTGATTCTCGAGCTACCGGTATGGTGTTTGTAGGTTATTCACGATCCTAGAAAGGATATGCTTGCTTTGATATTGCCACTTCTAAAGTGTGTACTTCATGTGATGTGACCTTCTTAGAAGATCAAGAATATTTCCACTACCTGTTAAGGACTCCACTTCTACTATCCTTATTCCTCACCTACCTTCCTTGGAGCTTGATTCGTCTGTTCGACCCGTATGTCCTAATTTTAAGCCTGTGTCCCTCTGTCCACAGGTGCATCACCGTCGTGACCCAAAAGCACCACCCTCTCCCACCATTTCTACTGCTAACAATTCTTCTACAGGCACTTCGATACATGCCACTATTCTTGATTCTCCGCCATTGCTACTTTCAGAAGAAGATCTCTCTCTTCCTATTGCCTTACGCAAGGGTAAGCGTTCATGTACCACAGCACATCTGATTTCCAACTTTATTTCTTATCATAGACTGACAACATCTGCTCGTCAGTTTGTTTCTTCTTTGTCTGCCATCACTCTTCTTTTCTCTGTTCAGGAAGCATTTCAGCACCCAGATTGACATGTAGCTATGTTAGAGGAGCTTGTTGTACTGCGCTCTAATTAGACATGGAAATTGGTACCTCCGCCTTCAAATAAGAAGGCTGACGGCTGTCGATGGGTCTTTACTGTTAAGCAAAATCCAGATGGGACGATCGACCGTCTCAAAACTCGATTGGTGGCTAAAGGCTTTACTCAGTGGTATGTTTGGATTATATTGAGACTTTTTCGCTAGTTGCCAAATTGACCTTGGTTCGTGTTCTTATATCCTTTGTTGTTTCTAAAGCATGGCCCCTCATCAGCTTGATATGAAGAATGCCTTCGTAATGGCGATCTTTTGGAGACTATTTACATGCAGCAGCCTCATAGTTTTGAGCAATCGGGAGAGTTTATGGTTTGTCTCCTATATAAATCTTTATATGGATTGAAGCAGTCACCGCGTGCCTGCTTTGAAAAGTTTAGTATGGTTCTACGACAGATTGGCTTCAAACGCAGTCACGCTGCCACATCTCTCTTTACGCATAGTCGTTCTTACGGCATGGTGATTGTGCTAGTGTATATTGATATTATTTTCATTATTGGAGATGCTTTTGCTGGCATCTCTAAGGTGAAAGAACATTTGGCTTCACACTTCCATGCCAAGGACATTGGGCCACTTAGATACTTCATTGGAATTGAAGTGTCACGGAATTCTGGTAGATTACAACTCTCTTAGTGTAAGTATGCACTCGATCTTCTATCTGAGACAGGATTTCTAGGATGTAGACCAGCAAACACTTCTATGAATTCCACGGTCAAGCTATCTCGATTGAGCTCCCCTCGGATCCTCTACTGCCTGATCTAAGACGATATCGATGTCTGGTTGGGAAGATTATTTAGCTTACTGTTACTCGTCCCGACATTGTCTTTGCCGTTAGTAAGGTGAGTCAGTATATGCAGAATCCTTTGACCTATCATCTTAAGGCAGTCGAGCATATTCTCAGATATATCAAAGGTTCTCCAGGACAGGGTCTTTTCTACAAACCATCATCTACGTTGTCGCTCACAGCCTTTGCAGATGCTAACTTTGCTGGATCTATTGATGATTATCGTTCCACTTGTGGCTACTGTGTATTCTTGGGAAGAAACTTGGTTACGTGGAGGAGTAAGAAGCAGAATGTGGTGGCTCGTTCTTCTGCTGAGGTTGAGTATAGATCCATGGCGCATACAGTTGCTGAGTTGGTATGGTTTACCTCCCTTCTGATAGATCTTACGGTTTCCTCTTCTCTTCCCACTATACTTTTCTGTGATAACAAGGACACGGTCCACATTACTGAGAATCTAGTTTTTCATGAGAGGACAAAACATATTGAGATAGATTGCCACTTTATTCGTGACAAGGTGACAGATAAGGTTATTGTACTCTAACATATTTTCTCTTCGGCTCAACGGGTAGATATCCTTACCAAATATCTTCCTCGACTGATTTTCACTCGTTTTTTGTTTAAACTTGGCATGATTTTAGTTCTACATTGGTTATAATAGGAGAGGTGGCCTATGAACCTCCTTATATATTTGTATGTAGGAACTCATGATTTAATAAGACAATAAATTATTTCCCCTTGTTCTTTTCAATACCAAACCCAATTTTGTTGTGAAAGTTCTCTACATAACGAAAAAACTTCTTTTTAAATTTCGTTATGAAAGCTCTCTTCGTAACGATAAACTCCTTTGTGAAAGTCCTCTCCAAGATAAAAATATACCAAACCCAATTTTTTTGTGAAAGTTCTCTATACAACAAATTTTTTCTTTTCAAATTTCGTTATGAAAGCCTTCTTCGTAACGGTAATCTCTTCGTGAAATTTCTCTCCACGATAAAAATATACCAAACTCAATTTCATTATGAAATCCCTCTCCATAACAACCCTTTTTGTGAAAATTCTCTGCACAATGAAAAATATCAAGTCCAACTTTGCTATGAAAGTCCTCTTCATAGCGGAAACTCCTTCGTGAAAGTTCTCTCCACGATAAAAATATACCAAACTCATTTTTGTTGTGAAAGCCCTTTACACAACAAAAAAAACTTCTTTTCAAATTTCGTTATGAAATCTCTCTTCGTAACGATAATCCCTTCGTGAAAGTCCTCCCACGATAAAAATATATCAAACCCAATTTAGTTATGAAAGCTCTTTTCATAACGACAACCCCTTTCATGAAAGTCTATTTCACAACAGAAAAATACCAAGTCCAAAGTTCGTTATGAAAGTCATCTTCATAGTGATAATCCTTTCGTGAAAATCCTCCGCATAAAAGAAAAATACCAAGTTTAAATTTTGTTTTGTAAGTCCTCTCCATGATGAAGACTGCTAAATTTAATATCATGAAAGATCAACTTTCGTAATTTCTTTCTTTGAGTCCACATTGAAAGATAATTTGGTGAATAAATATATGAAAGTTCGGCTAAAACTTTGTCTGAGAGACATTCTCCTAGTAAACTGGAAAGGAAAAACGCATCAATTTCGTATATACAACTTATATAAGTTGTACACACTCATTGATGGGCGGTATTTGTTGACACCAAAAATTTAAACAAAAATGAAAAGTGCCAAAGTGGCCTATTGCTGATATCTTTTGTTAGATATCTCATAAGCGGATATCTTTGAGGATGGATACTCCGAGCGCGTATCTCCCGTTGACCAAAGTCAAAACGGATATCTGATTTGACGAAACGGTTGGAGATATCTCTATAGAGATACCCGCATGGACCGTTAATTGCCTATTTTCAAATATTAGTGAGGGGGTTATTCTCTTCCCCACTTCCCTCAAAGTGAGAGAGTGGTTGTATAACACCCCTCATGTATATATACTCACAAAAACAGAGAAAGAGAAAGGATCCCTCCTTCATTCTTTAAAAAGAAAGGAAATTCTCAACTCTTATTTTTTTCCTGGTTTGGATACTTGAAGATTCTTTGGTTCTTATCTCCAACAACAAGAAGAAGAAGAAGAAAGAAGGGGAAGAAAATGTTGGAAATAGAAACAAAATCCTTCTTTTCTTTCAAAAAGTTAATCCTTTCTTCTCTTCTCTTTTTACATGGGTATTGAGGATGGATGTACTTGAAGGACTCATCGGTTTCTATAATCAAGAATTTCTCTAATAAGCTCAAGAATATAGTTAAATTCATGTTCTTCAATAAAGCATACGTTTCTTGTGAATTTGCAAGTTACGTAGGGTTGAACGCTTGAAGAAATCCTCATCGGTTCTTATAAATCAAGAATTCCTCTAATAGACTTAGGAACATGATTAATTTTATGTTTTTTGACAAACATCAATTATAAAAAATGATCTCTTTAGAATATAGAATTTTTTTTATGTTAAGCCCTATGTTCTTCAAATCCATGGACCACAAATCCATGTTCATCTTTAAAACTTAAAAATACAAGAAAAGACTCTGGCCAAATTTTAATAAATTCAAAGCAGATTCTCGGGTTGAATCTGTCTGTTTCGACACATGTTAGCAAAACGGCCATAACTCTCACCCGAGAGTACCAAATTATGATCCGATCGAAGCTTATGAAAGCTAACTCGATAAGCTTCAAAATGAAACCATATGCGATTATAATTGGTCATGAAATAATAGGTTTTCGTATATTCAAAAGATATCCGCAGATTCGCGAGTTAAATCTGCTAGCTCAGACACATGTTAGTAAAACGGCTATAATTATCACCCGAGAGCGCTAAATCGCTATCCGTTTGAAGTGTGTGAAAGCTAACTCATTAAGCTTTAAAACATGACCATGCATGCATATGAAAACTATAAAAATTATGTCTTTAAACAAACTTTAAATATAGAGTAAAATTCTATGTTCATTTCAAAACCAATTTGAACATAATACCGTATAGTTATGTTCATACAATTTAGGCATGGTTAAAGCATACCAACATGAGAAAATCGCGTATCTTAAGAGATATCCACAAATGGGATCGGGTATCTTTCAAGATACCCGCAAATGGGATCAGGTATCTTGAAAGATACCCGCAAATCGGATATCTTGAAAGATACCCGCAAATCGGGCATCTTAAAGGATATCCGCAAGGAGAGTCAGGTATCTCAAAAGATACCCGCATGTCGGGTATTTCAAAGATACACACAAATATTGAATTGGGTCGGGTATCTTCCCTAAAGATATCCGCAAGTATTAGTTTGGGATGGGTATTTTCTCTAAAGATACCCACACATCGGGTATCTTCTAAAAAGATACCCGCATATATCATGCTTGGTCAGATGCCCCCTTCAAAGATATCCACATTTAATGTAAATAGGGTTTGGATCTTATTTAGAGTTATCCACCCATCGTTCAAGTAACATATGTTATGAGTCTCACTCTAAGGATCTCGCATTTGCTCTATTTGACTAAGTTTGCGTCCCACGAAGGAAAGTGCCCACTTAGCCTTTAAAATGACATCAAATTCTATATCTTCCTCTTTTCAAAATGCATTTATGTTTCTTGTAATCCTCTTTATATAAGCTTGAGTTGTAAATAAATGTACTTGTATCAAAGTTGCATAATGAAATCTCTTGATGAATTCTTTCGTATTTTTCTTTTACCGCAAGTGCATGTATATGTGATGCGATCTTTATTTAAACGATGTGATTTATAACAGCCTAACAAAATATCTCGTCTAGATTAAGACCTGATACAACATGGTATAATTAACGGTAAATACTTGCGTTTATCGGAAGTCTCGAACCTCAGGACCTTATAATCAAACTTTCAAACTCTTAAATTTTGTTTTGTTTAAACTCTACATTTATCTTAACGTTTGATCGTTAGAGGTTATTAAAGAGGATAAACACTTAAGTTTAAAAGAGAAAGAAGAAACAAGATCCAAACCGCAATAAAATGATCTCCACCAACTTGCGACGGTAGAATGAAAATCAACATGTTGTAACCAACAACTTTCAAATTTGAAAAAAGATGCAGACTTTTGAATACTCCCAGTGTCAAGTAATTGAGGTGAGTGATGAGAACCCAGACAAGGAAAACAAGTTTGTAAAGAGCCAGAATAAGCAATATCAAATTCTGAGGATAATAGAAATCTATCTAATCGAGCCAATGAAGGGGAAGCTCTCTTGTTAGACCAAGTGTACTTACGGCCATTCAAAGGAGTATATACATTAGTGAGCGATCAAGAAGAGCTAGAAGAAATAGTCGTAACAGTAGCTGTAATGCTAGAAACACCGATTTTCGAAGAAGTCATATTGAAAAAGGAGCTATTCCAATCCAAAAACAGGCCACCACAAGAAGAAAGTGCATCCAAAGACAACCATTTGTCAATGCGACTACCTCCATTAGTGGAGAGAGTAGATTGAGATCGAAGCAGAGTTAAGTTTCAATTCCTGAAGGCAAACCACATCTAATCCAGCATAAATGATACCATACTTGACAAGAGAATGCTTACGTTTCTTGCCAAGGCCCCTAGTATGTATTCCAATACCCAATCTTCATAGAAAAAGGAACTACAGTAAAACCTCTATACAGTAATATCCTTGGGACCGGGGAAAAATATTACTATAGGGGGGTTATTCTTAAGTAGAGTTTTATATATAAAAATTAGATTTTTTTTTGAAAAAATAGTAGTCAAAATTCTTAGACCTTCAAAATTCATATAGACCTTCAAACTTATTAACAAGTCAAAATTCTTAGACCTTCAAAATTCATATAGACCTTCAAACTTATTAACAAGTCAAAGTACTTTATGTCATCTTAAGTTCAATTGTGTAGTTAAGTAATTTATGTCATCTTAAGTTCAATTGTAATAGCCAAGTAATTTTATGTATTTTTTATATATATAAAAAATTATTTAAAATTTAATGCCAATTTATTACTATATAGAGGTAAATTAGTACAGGCGGGACTTGGAAAAAGTATGGAATATCACACTGTGGAGGTTATTCTTATTTATAACTGGTCCCGAGTCGGGACCGGGACTTTTTATCACTATAGGGAGGTTATTCCTATATAGAGTATTCCTATACGGAGGTTTTACTGTACCAACTACATTATTCATAGTTACAGATTTACCCTTTCTTGCTTTGAGAATTTACGAGCCTGCCCTTCGAGTCGGTAATCTCTGGACTTTTCTGAATTGGCTTAGAAGAAGTAACTCAACTCTACTTTCATTTAAATCGAAATATTTGATTTCGTCTTATGCCTCAAAATGCTGGAAGACTCAACTTTCCCACTCAAATTTCACATATCCAAATTTTAATTAAAAAAACCCTAAAATCCTAAACCTTCTAACTTTCCCACATTCTCCATCTCTCAGTTACCTCAAAAACCTATCAATTTAAGTATTATTTTTATATTGTTGATCTCTATTTTAGATGGAGGTGGTGGTGGTGGTAATAGAAGAAGAAGAGCTCAAATTTTGATTTCCAATTTTAAGAGTGATCTTAATTTTAAAACAACCATGTTTAAGGATGAAGATGAGTGGAAAATTAATATTTAATACTCATTTCTAAACTTTTCCGTTTAGATTAAACGGAATATTCCAAAAATATGTTGATTCAACGGAGTGGAGGTATAATTAGAGTAACTTAGGAGTTTGAGAGGTAAAATGTAAATATCAGGATTTTGAGAGTAAAAAGTAATTTGCTATGTTTTTTGGATGGGGCTAAAAGTAAAGAAAAAAGAAAAAAGAACAAAAAGACGATGTCTATGTGTTGGCTGTAATGCATTCGGGCAGGGAAAGAATTTCTTGCAACCTTGAGTAGCGTGTGAGGGCCTGCATTTCAATTTCTTCAATTTCTTATCCGGACGTATACAGCATAAAGGAATAATTTTTCAAAAAATGAGATAGATGTATCGAGTTAAGAAGAGAGAGAATAAGACCACCTGAGATCCGTGTTTAACAATACCCATCTCCTTTCTCAATTCTGTCTTTCTCTCTAGTTTCCTCCTTCAACACGTTTCTTTCCTCGATTAACACCGTCTCCCTCATCGATTCTTGTTCTTCTCACTTGAACCGCTGTCTCAAACCTTTTTTCTTCTCTCTCAACTCTTGTAAACTCTCTTGACACCTATTTATCCTAGCTATGCTGTTGTCTTTTCTTTCAACATTAATTTGTCCCATCTTACTGCATAACTTTGTTTTTCCTTCCCCTAAACATTTGTAGCCTAAAGAGACACTTTGTCTTCTCTTTCAATGCATATTTCTTCCGTTTCTAACATTGATTAGCAAAATACTAATACTACTACTACTACTACTAATAATAATGACTTTTTTTAATTGTGAAACATCAACTTTTTTTTAATCATCAACTTTGTTTATGCCTTTCTTTGGGTATAGCTATGTGTGTTTTGAGGAGATGGAGATGCTACTCGTGATGTGTCACGTCCTGCTTCATAAAATATACGGAAACAGAGTCGACGATAAGACCCGCGAAGTATCTACATCGAGAAGCACACCCCCTCGGGATAGATACGCCAGGCATTTAACAAGAATATCATAAAAAACAATAAATATATTTTCGAAATAACAATAAATAAATAATCCAATGTTATAATATCATCAATAAATCAATAACAAGTTACATTGCAGGCCTTGAAACAAATAAGGCATTATTTTCAAAACGAAAGTTCAAAAGAAAAGAAAATAACAAAAATTTGAAAGGCGTGAACTCAGAATCTGCTGATCACTCTGACTAATTTGGGAAAAGCTCCGAGCCTTCCGCAAAATGCTCCTGTTCTCCTTGAAAATTTTGATCGGGTTTCAACCCTAACGGCTTTTCAATTAAACAGAAATGCCGTCAAAGAGCTGGATCTCATGTAAATCTCTCAAGTAATATGAAAACAAAAGCATAAACAACAAAAAGCAAGTATAAGGACAATAATCATACATCAATGAAATATCTATCAATGGTAAGAAATATGTAAGTATATGAAATCAACAGTACTTGAACAAGAATGAGTGTGCATGTAGAGGTATCTTGTTTGTAAGATATAACCTTGTTGGGGTCAAAATTTGCACCCCAGTTGACTAAGTCAAAGTCAAGGTCAATCCCATGTAAGCGGGCCCAAGTCCAAACAAGTGGACCCATGCCCAAGTCGAGCCCCGCGGCCAGCCTCCCCCATGACGAAATAAAAAAATCATGTAATAAATAGTTTTGATGTAATTTTTTTATGCATGATTGTAAGAAAATGGGAATGAAACCAAATTTTTGTAAAACTCATGGCTCATGTGTAAAAGAAAAGAGCACACATGAGGCATGAGATGAGCAAAATGCCATTTTCTAAAGCCCAAAGGGCTATAAGTAAATGGTAAGCCTATATAAGGCAACATGATGATGAAATAAAAAAAAGAACTTTTCATTTCCCCTAAAAAATCTTGGGTTTTTGTGCCGCCTTCTCCTTTCTCAAGGTTCTAAACCTTCTTCCCCTTTTCAATTAAATCAAGAGTTTTACACTTCCTTTTCCAAAACTAAATAGTTTTTCACCATAAAACCCACAAAGGGGAGCACATATCTTCCATCAGATCTCAAAAAGGGGAGATTTTTAAATCTCACCCGTTTTCTCCAAGATCCGGTCAACCGAGAGCAAGAAGAATGAGACCCATCTTCAAAAATCCCATCTTGGGAAGATCCAGGACCAAAGGGGAGAGAAACAAAGGGACCCCTTTTGATCATTTTCAAAGATTTCTAGGAGTTTAACCCCGTTCAAGATCTGTTGGAGTTTAACTCCATAATTTAATCTCTTTTCAGAGAAGTCAAATCGGGAGCAGAGCTTCCAGTGCAGGGACCAAATCCCTTTTCCTGCTGACGCCCAGCGACCGCGTGCCAAGCACGTGGGGCGTTGGAGCCCAGCGCCCGTGTGCCATGCACGTAGGGAGCTGGCGCCTAGCGCCCGTGTGCCAAGCATGTGGGGCGCTGGCGCCCAGCGCGCTAACGCCTACACGCCAAGCACGTGAGGCGCCAGCGCTCAGCGCCTGTGTGCTACGCACATGAGGCGCTGGCCCCCACGCGTCCTTTGGACGCTTTTTCCCTTCTTATACACACACACACTCCACGACACTGTCCCTGTTAAAACAAATTTTAACGGGTTGCTGTCCCGCACCCCGCAGGGGGCTGCTAGCCCCCTTGATCCCCCAGCCCGCTATCCGGGTAGCGGGACCCCCATAAAAACTCTGCGGGGCCCCCGATATATCCAAAACCCCTTCAAAACACAATACTGCACATTGAGTTCGCATGGCCTGTTTGACCCGTCAATCGGAGGTTCTCTCGCTCCAAAGGCGAGGGGTAATTAACGGCAGCTTAGTCCGCGGCTGCCGGAGATTCGGATCTCCACAATCAATAAACCCCAGTCTACCTTAGGCAGGAGGAATCTGTAGTACGCCTGAAAAGCGCGCGCTATTCCCATCTCAATGGGGTGATGAAAAACACCCTACAGATTCTGGCATGCCCATGGGACCGATCTCTCCTCCCATATTTCGGGTTAAATATCCATGCGAACTCAATCAACATACATTGGTTGGATGTACTGAAATCATGCTTCTTTATGCAGGTTAACAAATTTCCAATTGCAATCTTCGGACGCAGCAAAAGTGTCTCCAAGAACAAGCTCAGCTCTCGACACAGCTCCCATCTCCTACACGATGAAGATGGACTCCCGGACGGTCCTCCCGGCCAGCCTTGGGCGACAGTGGTAGGAGCCGCTGCCACAGTTCGGCTCTATTCCGTTCATGCCAGCTAGCACCATCCTAGCTCCTCAAGCTCCGGTAACAGACAAACCGGCCTTGAAAGGAAAGAGACCAAATGTGGTGGTCTCGAGGGCGCCCTAACCCAAACTCAAATCGGTGTCTGAACGGCTTTCCATGGCCCCGGCTGGGGGCAAAGCCGTCAAAACAAAAGAAGTTGCCAGACATCACGGGAAAGCCCAGGCGATACCTTCGACGGACACGCGAGCGGATGTCTTCTCAAGACTCCCCATCACTCGGCCTATGGCGGATTCCCGAAGAGCAGAAGCCTGCCAAGCGCTCAAAACAGAGAAGCTGAGGCAGAAGCGGCTCAGATACAGAGCCAATAAAAGGGCTAGGGCTCTGGCCATGTTAAAATTTATGAATTTCCAAAGCCCAGACCGCTCTACAAAATCAGCCGCCAAAGATAAAGAAATGGCTGGATATGTGGTCTACACTGTTTATATGGCCGGACATGAAGAAACAAACCCTCCTATGCTTCACAGCCATGGTGATGATATGGTTGATGCTACCCAACATCGACTCGGTCTAAATAATGAAGAGCCCGCTCAGGCCGATAAGCCAAAGGAGCCCGTGGTTCTCACCGGATCAAGCTCAGGCGGTAAAGATGACCCCGTTGTCACGTCCGGAACTACAGAACAAGTGTTATTTAATTGGCTTAAAAAGCAGCTTCAGGATAGGGACGAGAAGATGGCCAAGGTCCATTCCAAAGTCGATGAGCTGGCAAACGTCGTGGCAGATCTCACGATCCAAGTCGCTCGATTGCAATTACAGCAAGATCAAATTTTGGTTCGTGAGCCAGGGATTGTTATCCGGAAGCAGCTAACCAATACTCCTTCCAACCGAAGAGCGGAACGCTTTTGCGAAAAACGGCCGCGATCAGCTTCCAGTCTCTCCAATACGTACACTGAATGGGCTAAGCGGACAGCAGGCGAACCAAAGACTTATCGGCCTCAAGGACCATCATTAGTAAAGGCATCTACTCCAATAGAGAGAAAGAAGAAGGTATACTCCTTCAGGAGGGATGAAGTCCGCAAAATATTCGTGGACGCCTTGAACAACGGTCTGCAACTGCCTGTTCCAAAGAGGCCACATGAAATGAACATGACCGGCAATCCCATATACTGCCCATATCATAGAATGGTGAGTCATACAATTGAAAACTGCTATGTTTTCAAACATTGGGTGGAGAACCAATACAAACTTGGGAAAGCCTCACAGTCGTCGGATGTACCGACAAGCCACAGAGCTACGGTCATCAACACAACTCCGCCAAGATCAAAGTTCAAGAAGCTGGGATAAGCAAACCGACCACTATGTCGTTAAACTGGGAACAATCAACCTCTAAGTCGTTAAACTGGGAATGTAAAAAAATGTGTAAATAAAAAAATTTATAAAAAAAAAAGAAAAGCCGAAATGATGGGGCAACTTGCAATAAAAATCAGCGAGTAAAATAAAGATGAAAAATAAAGCCGAAATGATAGGGCAACCGCGAATAAACAGCCAAAATGATAGGGCAATCGCGACCTTCGCGATAAGAAAAGCTAAAATGATAGAGCAATCACGGTAAAAAAAAAACCTCCAACGGCGAATGATGAGTCGCTCTTGGTACCATATTCCAATGCAGCGATGTAGACGCCAACCAAAATTTCAAATCTATGAATATCCCAATGGCGAATGATGAGTCGCTCCTGATACCATATTCCAGTGCAGCGATGCAGACGTCGACCAAAATTCAAATCCCCAAGTGGTGAATGATGAGTCACTCCTGGCACCATATTCCAGTGCAGCGATGCAGACGCCAACCAAATTCAAATTTTCAAATCCCTGGATGTCCCAATGGAGAATGATGAGTCGCTCTTGGTACCATATTTCAGTGCAGCGATGCAGACGCCAACCAAAATCAAATTTCCTAAAATTCTCCCAACCCTACGGATGGTCCCTAAATTGACTACCGTATACAATCCACGGGCTCAAATAATTCTCCTCACACCCTTGCCCCATCGCAGTCACTAGTCCAGCGGCCGGTCTTCGCCTTTGGAATTATGCTCCATTTGGGAAGACCCACTCATGTGTCCTCACGATACATGAGGAGAACAAACTTACGAGATTCTCTCGACTCATAAGAAAATATCTTCGTAGGATCCTTACGACTCATGAAGGAAAAACACACTTAGGAGTCCCCACGACTCCTGAGGAGAAAGGACACCTACGAGATCCTTTCGACTCATAGGGAGAAAATGCTTTTATGGGACCCATACGGCTCATAAAATTGAAAAGTCTTAGGTGATAGGGACCTCAACCTGTCTCTTAAGCCATCACTTCCCAACAGGGAACGACAAATGATGAATTGCTCCTGGCACCTATACTTCAGTGTTAGCAACGCTGATGCCGACCTACCCTAAAATTCCAAGCATCCGATCCAATAGACCCCTAAGTATTTAAACTGGGAATAGATGACCTCTAAGTCGTTAAACCGGGAACAGATGACCCCTAAGTCGTTAAACTGGAAACGAGGGAGATCCCCTCATGGCAAATGATTATTCGCTCCTGGAACCATATTCCAGTGTAAGCGGTGCTGATGCCAAACCGAAACCAAAATCCTCAAATCCACTCATGGCAAATGATGATTCGCTCTCGGTACTATATTTCAGTGTAGTGATGCTGATGTCAACCCAAATCAAACCAACAACCTCTGCGACCGGATCATGCTTCGTCCCAGAATGTACCCTGTGTCGAAATCATGCTTCGCCTCGAGATATCTACCTTCCCTATCGGAATTATGCCTCACCTCGGAATCAAGTCAACCAGCGACACTCCGTGCCGGGGACAAGTCGAACAGCGAAACTCCGTGCCGGGGACAAGTCGAACAGCGACACTTCATGCCGGGGATAAGTCGACCAGTGACACTCCGTGCTGGGGATAAGTCGAACAACCAGCGACACTCCGTGCCGGGGACAAGTCGAACAACCAGCGACACTCCGTGCCGGGGACAAGTCGAACATCGATACTCCGTGCTGGGGGAATGTCGAGCAGCGACACTCCATGCTGGGGACAAGTCGACCAGCGACACTCCGCGCCGGGTCGAACAGCGACACACCGTGCCGGGGACACGTCGAACAGTGACACACCGTGCCAGGGACAAGTCGACCAGCGACACTCCGTGCCGGGGACAAGTCGACCAGCGCCACTCCGTGCCGGGGATAAGTTTAACAACCAGCGACACTCCGTGCCGGAGACAAGTCGACCAGCGACACTCCACGCCGAGGACAAGTCGACTAGTGACACTCTGTGCCGGGGATAAGTCGAACAACGACACTCAGTGTCGTCGACCGTCCATGTCGTAAAAAAGGCAGTGCCGGCTTCCTACAAAGCGGGAACCAAATCACTCCGTGCCAGGGAAACATCTACCACGGACACTCCGTCTCGGAGACGCGCCAAGCGTCGACCGTCCATATCGTAAAAAGGGCAGTACCGGCTTCCCACAAAGCGGGAACCAAACCACTCCATGCTGGGGAAACGTATACCATGGACACTCCGTCTCGGAGACGTGCCAAGCGTCGATCGTCCATGTCGTAAAAAGGGCAGTGCCGGCTTCCCACAAAGAGGGAACCAAATCACTCCGTGCCGGGAAAACATCTGCCATGGACACTCTGTCTCGGAGACGCGCCAAGCGTTGACCGTCCATGTCATAAAAAGGGCAGTGCCGGCTTCCCACAAAGCGGGAACCAAATCACTCCGTGCCGGGAAAACGTCTACCATAGACACTCCGTCTCGGAGCCGCGCTAAGTATCGACCGTCCATGTCGTAAAAAGGACAGTGCCATCTTCCCAAAAAAGCGGGAATCAAATCAAGTCGCTTCCACGTGAAAGAAGATCCATCAATTTCATGCAGACGACCCATATGTGCGATGTGCATTCATTGATGGGGGGCACTTTGTTAGGGTCAACATTTGCACCCCAGTTGACCAAGTCAAAGTCAAGGTCAAGTGGGCCTAAGCCTAAGCAAGTGGGTCCATGCCCAAGTCGAGCCCCGCGGCCGGCCTCCCCCATGCCGAAATAAAAAAATCATGTAATAAATAATTTTGATGTAATTTTTTTATGCATTGTTCGCCGCCAGAAACCGCAAAGACAAACGTCTTGCCTGAATTTGGGGGCAGATACTATTTGGTTTTATCTGTCTACCTCTCCGAAAATGCCAAGTTGATTTATGACACCATGTATCGAAGGTTTAAACAGATACGGCCCTTGTAGCAGACTTCATCAGATTCCCCCTCGTTGGTGGGGTTTTTTGATTGTGGGGACACTCTTCCCTGCAGGCGCAAGCCCCTGCAGTTAATTACATTACCGGATTATGATAACCACTTTCTCCTTCTCCAGAAGTTCACTTCGTGTCGTGTGTGTTTGTTTTATTTTTGGTTGCCCGTGAATTGTATACGGAGACTAATTTGTGCTGTCGCTCGTAGGACATGGATTAGTCCAAATCCGTATTTTCTTAGATTTGGGTTTGGGTTGGTTTTAGAATTGTTAATCTTATTTTAGATTAAGATCAACTCAATCGTTTGTTGAGGATACGTTAGTCTAATTTTAGACTAAGATCTACTCAACAGGATTTTCTTTAGTTTATAGGGACATTGCGGTCCGCAATTTAGTTTTCAGGGACGTTGCTGTCCGCAATTTAGTTTTAAGGACATTGCGGTCCAAAGGGTTTAGTTTTAAGGATATTGCAGTCCAAAGTTTAAGAACATCATAGTCTGTGGAATTTAGTTTTAAGGACGTTGCGGTCCATGGAGTTTAGTTTTAAGGACATTGCAGTCTACAATTTAGTTTTTAGGGACGTTGCGGTCCCCAATTTAGTTTTAGAGACGATGCGGTCCACTGGATTGTTGGTTTGGGGGGTATACCAAGAATTATTGGTTATTGGGACCCTCCACCTCTCTGAAGACGTTGAAGAATTACAACGACATGTATCAGAGGTGTGGAAAGATGTACCCTTGAACCAATGAATGTTCATCAAAGATTTGATAACCTTGTTTGGGACTAAGTCCAATTTAGAAGAAGACCTATGGGCTCGGTCGATTTTGGGGTTTGGCCAACCTTGGGCTTAGCCCACTTAGTCTTTGTCATTTCCTTTTTTTTTATAAAGTGTTAGATACTTGCTAGGACACGGTCTTTTCTCTGTGCACATAATGCTAAACATTTATGTGAATACCGACACTCATTTTCTTTTTGTTTTTTTTATGAGTGTTGAACACTCTTCATGGCGCTAGACTCTTCTTGAGGAGTGCAGAGCGCTCTGTGTTAAGTAGCGTCCACGTGAGGGGCACGTAGGGCGCTTGGCGCCGAGCGCCAGCATTTGAGCGTTAAGCGCTCTTTTTATTTTGAGCAGCACCCACGTGAAGGGCACATGGAGCGCCAGCATTTGAGTGTTGAGCACTCTTTATTGAGCAGCGTCCACGTGAGGAGCACGTGGAGCGCTCGGCGCTGAGCGCCAGATTTAGGGTGCTAAGCACTTCTTATTAAATAGCGCCTACATGAGGAGCACGTGGAGCGCTCGGCGTTGAGCGCTAGATTTGAGTGCTAAGCACTGAGTTTTTTGTTCTACCCAATTCAATTCTCTGAGAATTTGGTTCTCCCTTGTGAAAGACTTCGTCTTATAGATCTGAGATCTGGAAAAAGAACTAAGTTCTTCTGATGTGAGAGTTAAACTCTTAGATGTGGAGGAGATACTATGATCTCTCTTCTTTTTATGAAAGACTTCGTCTTATAGATCTGTGTAACAACTCCATTTTTAGTGTACAAAAATTTGTAAAAATTAATGTATACTTGGGGTATTTACTTTTGCTGTGACTACTTTAAGTATTTAATTAGCTCTTTAATTACAAGAAGGAGCTTGTAGCTCATTGGTAATACCTTGCACTGCTGAACCAAGCCACCAGAGTTCAAATCCTATACCCCACATTATTTTTAATATTATTTTATTTTGAATTTTTAGAATACTAAGAGTTTACACGTGCATATCTCACAAAACCCTACTACCCATGAAAAGTTAAATACGCCAGTGAGTATTTGGACCGTCGGGGAACCCAAAGGTGGCCTGACCCGGCCGGATCACTGAGTCCCCAACACCAAAGTGGTGTCTCTTGGCCTCCCCTACCCCCCTGCACACTTCAATTACCCAGATCGGTTCCAGAGACACAATAAAACCCCATTTACTCCATTTTTAATACATTTTAATATATTTTATTACATTTTTTTCAATTAAACTCTTCATCTACCCTAACCCTAGCCTAACCCTATAAATACCACCCCTAAACACTACCCCCTCACCCAAAATTCTGAGCCAACTCTCAAGAAATTTCTAGAAACCCTAGTGTACTTTGGAAGAAGTAAAGAGGCGAAGCCCCGACAAATTTTCCGGCGACAACCCTACGAGATCCCGGCGAGAAAACGACACACCGTCGATTCCTCTCATCTGCCATTCCTCTCCTTTAAGTTTGAAACCCGTAAGTCCTAATTTCCCTTCTCTAATCTTATCTGAAAAATACGAAATTCCAAAACCTGACGGAAACAGAGTAAATCCGGTTTCCGATTCGGTTCTTTCTCAAAATCCAACATTTTCTTAATACAATCTTGTTAAACCATTTCATGTTGACTATTAAACACTAACTAATTATATTGAACAAGTTATATATCAAAAGAAATTGCTATTTCCATTTTACCGTATTTTTTCACTAAAATACCATGTAGTTTCATTTCGGCATTTAAACCATTAAACTTGATATACCTTTAAGTAGATCACGAGGTAATGACCTAACTCCTCACATATTCATATGCAACATAGCACAATACCCTCGGGAATATAGAATACGAGAAAACGACACCTTTTCAAATAAATACCATTACTAATAAAACCATTTTTCTTAATGATTAGTATTTTACACAAATCTTTGCAAAGCGCCGCTATAACCCATTTGGGGAACCCGTTCGGGATGGTGCGGATTATCGCACATCCTCGGGCTTAGTAGTGCGAGATGCACCTCCGCAAGGAGCATTCGGTCTCGAAAGGTTTAAAATACGACATCTTAAGAAAATGAGATTTTTAGAAATATAAAATATATATTAAAATTATTTTTATATAATTATATATATATGTAACATTAAAATATCTATTTTGAAATAATATAAATATTACAACTCTTTTCAAAAATCACAAGAATCATTTTACGTTAAAATACCATGAATTCCATACAAAGTCAATATTATAAATAAATACCTTTTATTATGAATTTAAGATATTTTCACTAGAAATATCACAATTATAAAATCCACACCTATGATAACTCTAAAGACGATAACTAATACTTGGGGTGTATTTTGAAAACTATACAAAAGTATTTTACATAAAAAAACCCTCAAGTTCTATAAATTACCCTAAGGACCCTAGTAAACATAGGTTTAAGCGGGACCAATCTCTTGAGCCTCAGGGAGCGGGAGAAGTGGGTGTTTGGCTATTTAAGGTAGACAACTTAACAACGGTGTTATCAATACGGTATTCGTCTTTGAAAAAGACACAAATCCTGCCGCCCATGTGCAGCGGTTACCGATAACATCAAAACAATCATGACTTCAATTTACTTTTCTAATTGTCTGACTCAGACCGAGTCTTATTAATAATCCGACTTGAATATGATTCAAGTACAATCTAAAATCTACAATCTACAATATTCCAATTCAACATGAATCCCTATATTCAAGCTATTCAATACATTCAATCTATATTGACTGAACCGAACCATGGATATACTTCCATTTATATGATTCTACAGTTACATCCATGATCTTACAATTATATCCATTTACTGATATCATAGTTTCGGTAAGTCATCCAATTATACAATCTATACAGTTTACAATACAAGATAATACAATACAACAATACAATCAAAACACTATGGGGTTTAAGGGGTAGATTGGTATGGAAGGTGTTAGAAATGGCACGAGACAGTAAGATTAAGACACCTAACCTATATTCCGTTGCTGTTGTACCGTGGCCCAACGGTTCCTTGTACATTCCGTTTGCCCTAGTCTCTAACATGTAGAGACCCCTCTTGTATACACTGGCATTCTTCTGTACCAAGCTACAAACAACAGCGTTAACACAACATTGCAACAATATAATACAACTTTAAAAGCTACCTCCTTATTCTGTCTATTTTATTTCCCTCTTATCTTTGGGACTTACCGAGCGATTTGTTCGCTGACGACATTCTCTTTCTTTCTTCTTTGAATGTCGTCAGGTGATCTGGACATCCTTGAGATAGAGCCCACTGCTGAAGACTTGGACCACTTCGTTGAAGACCCAGAGCTTTAGTTCACTGTACACTTTCATTTCAGTAATTTTCCTTTTCTGTTATGCCATTGTTTAGGCATCGTTTTTATCCAGTTGTATTTACTTTCCATGCATTGTACAGAAAGAATGTGAATAAATAAAGTTGCTGTTTTATTATATCTTGTCTCTGTTTCCCCAATCAAAGCAAAGCTATGTTCAAATTCCAAGATTTGAAATGAAGCGACGCTTCCTTTTCCCAATAAAGAGCAAAGCTCTGTATTAAAAATCTAAAGTAAAAATTGAAGCAACGCTTCGGATTCTGCACGCTGCGCGCCACGTATTAAAGCAGACACGCCAGCGCCAGGAGCGCTGCGCCCTAGGCAGCGCACCCAATCAGAGCAAAGCTCTGTTTTTAATTCAAAATTTAAATTGAAGCAACGCTTCAGATCCAGCGCTCTACGCTGCGCGCCACGTGTCGAACGCAGGCGCGCTGGCGCAGTTGCGCTGCGCTCTGCGCTGCGCGCCACGTGTCGAACGCAGGCGCGCTAGCGCCAAGTGCGCCAGCGCTGGAATTAAAAGAATTCCCCACCGTTAGATCAAAAGATCTAATAATAATAATAAATTATTAAATAATCAGAATTAAAATTCTGTTCTGGGAAGATCTTTCCAATCTTATTAAAATAAGAAAATTATCTTCTGTAAAAACAGAAGCTTTAGGATCAAAGATCCAACGGTGGGAAATATTCCCAAATCAATCAGAGAAAGATCTCTTCAACTAATTTAACAAATCAATTGGCCCTATATAAAGGCCCCAAGACTTCAAGTCTCATATAGAGAGAACCCTCTGCAAACTTTGAGAGAAGAACTCAAAGAGAAAGAAAGGCAAGCCTTTGAAGAAAGAACATTTTCTTCATCTTTAAAGGTAAAGAATTATATTCTTGAAGAACATAGATGAAATCATCTCATTAAAAAGAAGAACCCTCTTCTAAAAAGATCAAAGATCTAAGAACAAGATCAAGATCTTCAATAAAAAAGAAAAAAAGATAAAAAAGATCTAATTATAAAAAATTAAAAAGAAGTAATTTACTTCATTCACAGATCTTTTGATCTATAAAGACACAGCCTTTTGATAAGAACAAGAACTTTGATTCTTGGATCTTGAGGCAAGGCCTCTTTTGAAGAACAAAAAAACTTGTTCTTTGATCTTAAATTGATCAAAATGCGCTCTGCGCTATTGGACAGTGCCTTGCACTTTTGAGTTGCGCCTTTGCGCTTATTGGACTGGCGCACGTGTCAACTACAGAACCGTTTGCGCTTCTAAAAATAGCACACTGCGCTCTTGGACTGGCGCACTGCGCCAGAGCGCGCCACGTGTCACTCAGTGGCGCACCCATAAATTGGCGCAGCGCACTTATAAAGCGCAGTGCGCTAACAGACTTGCGCTTAGCGCTGAGCGTGACACGTGTCATCTTTGCATGCGCTAGCGCAATACGCTCTTTGATTGGCGCAAAGCGCCTGACAAGCCACGTGGCGCACTATCAGACCACTATTTTGCCCCTGATAAATGCTATGCATTTAATTACATCCAATGTCAGAGCCCAATGCTATGCATTATTAAAAGGGCCAAGCCCAAGTAAAGGCTCAATAGTCAGAACAATAAAATGTTCAACTCATATCAACTGAGCCCATATGCTCATAAACCTTCAAACAGACTTTAGTCCCAAATTGGACTATAGATCTCCCGACCAACATTAGTTCAAGGGTACATCTCTGAACTCCTCTGATATTTGTCGTTGTAATCCTTCAACGTCTTCAGAGAGGTGACGGGTCCCGACAGCCATACATTCTACGGACTATAATGTCCTTAACCTTGACCGGAATGTCTTTAAACTAATATTGGACCACCATGTCCTTAAACTAGTAATCGACCGAAATGTCCGAAAATTAAACAATAGAGTTTAAATGCTCTTTTGTTGGATCTAAACAATCCTGTTAAGTTGATCTTAGTCTAGAAATTAGACTAACGTATCCTTAACAAACGTTTAAGTTGATCTTAGTCTCAAATGAGGCTAACGTATCCTTAAACCAAACCCCCAAACCCAAATCTAAGAAGATACGGATTTGGACTAATCCACGCCCTACGGGCGACAGCATAAATTAGTCTCCGTATACAATCCACGGGCAACCACAAACAAAACAAACACCCACGACACAAAGTGACCATATGGAGAAGGAGAAAGTTGTTACCGCGATGCGGTACCGTAATTAACTGCAGGGGCTTGCGCCTGCAGGGAAGAGCGTCCCCACAATCAAAAACCCTTCAGACAAGGGGGAATCTGACAAAGTCTGCTACATCGGCCGCATCCGTTTAAACTTTCGATACACGGTGCCATAAGTCAACTTGGTATCTTCGGAGAGGTGGACGGATAGCACCAATTAGCATCTGCCCCAAGATTCAGGCAAGACGTCTAGTCTTCCCGGCTTCCGGCGGTAAACAGTCTCTTGTACTTTTACTTTTACTTTGCTTAGATACGCTTAGCGTATTTACTTCTGAGTAAATAAGTAGCGGCCTCGTCGCGTCCTCTGTCTGTATACTGGGAAGCGGGGCGTGACAATCTGTGATCTGGAAAAAGAACTAAGTTTTTCTGATGTGAGAGTTAAACTCTCAAATATAGAGGAGATGCTATGATCTCACTTCTTTTTATTTACAGTGAAGATGGTTCTTCTTCTTAGTGCTTGCTCTTCTCCTTTTCTTTTCTGAGAACTTGAAGTTTATGGGGGGGTTTCTGTAAAAGACTTGAAGTCTTGGGTCCTTTATATAGGGGAGGATGATTTGTTGAATCAGTTTAAGAAATCTCTCATTGAGAGATCTCTGATTGATTTGGGGATTTTATCCACCGTTGAATCTTTGATCCAAGGACTTCTGTTTTACAGAAAACATCTTTCTTGTTTTTAGCAAGATTGGGAAAGTATTTTCCCATACAGAACTTATTCGGTATCTTGGTGATGTTTAATCACAATGTAAGTGCACGGCGGCGCCCCGGTCGTCAATCCGACGGCCAGATGCGGAAACGATGATAAACTTTAATTTTGCGAACTTTGCAAACCGGCACCACCGCGCACTAAACACCCGGATCGGACCATTAAACTAGTTCTAGCTAACTACAAGATGGGAAGAGATATACCGAGTGATCCGAGTCCTCCGGTCTTCTTGTCATCGTCCCGATCTCTCGCGGAAACTCCGGTCGTCGCCTCCTCGCCGGAAGGGCACCACGTTGCCTGCATCTTTTACGGGCTCCCGCTTCTATACCGAGGCAACTCGGGCATGAAGCTGGCAAGTCGACATGCCCAAGACTTGCTGTAGGATGTGTAGAGTCTATGTCTCATTGGGGTTTTGGTTGTCAAGAAGGATGAAGAGAATCATGAACTTTGGAGAGGGTTTTTGAGAATTTGGCAAGCATGAAAAATGAGATGTGAATTAATCCTTCATCCAAAAATGAGCCCTCTCATTTTTCCTCTCCTCTCAAATTTATGGCCGGCCCCTTTTTTTTGAGGAAAGGTGGAGGGATATGAAACCAAATCAAGAGGGAAGTGAGTGTAGGAGAAAGAGAAGGTGACCATATCCAAAGACAAGAAAACATCAACCATGCTTACACCTTAATCACATCAAATCTCACAAATGCACCATCAAGGAAGAATAAGATGCATATCCTATCATAATCAATACTTTTGCAATAAAACCCTCCACAAAGTGTTATTTGCAAACTTGCAAATAACCCCCTCCATCGGAAAAGTCCGGCCGGGAAAGAACAAAGAAAAACCGGCCGGAACGGAATGCAAACTGGCAACTCCAGAAAACTGGTCCCGTAATAAATTACAGGAAAACTCCGATACTGTGCATACACACCCGCATCTGTATTCCGTCCGGATACAAATGCAATGAGACAAAATCTACACTGTACTAAACTAGTATCCGGCTTAAACCAAAGCCAGCTAGTAATGTTCGTCCGATCCTGATCCGTGCAATACCGCACGTATCAGATCGAACCCTGCCATATAACTATACGGCCTCTAGTACAAACTGTCCAATCCTGATCCGTGCAATACCGCACGTATCTGATCGGACCCTGCCATATCTCCATACGGCCTCTACAGCGTTTCGCCCGAAAGCTGAGTAACTGAATGTGTGGTGGACTCTAAAGACTCGTCAATACTATGGCTGTGGATTTAACCACTAGCACGTCAGAGGTATAAGCCAATACGTGACGGGCCACCAGCTATTGACTAAAAGGGACGTCGATGAGTGAACTCATCCTGACACCCTACTGAGCCTGTCAGTGACAATATCCGTACAGTCCGGTCCGTTCGTCTACGAGCATCGCATGGCGGGCCTAGGGGGTTGGTAAAAGTCAGACCCCCAAAAGCGGTACAAGTCGTGTCGGAGTGTAGCCCAGAACACCCTGAGATACTACTGGAATACCTACCAGTAAATCTCCTGCCTTGGCCAAGGACTTCGTGTAATGGCTCTCCTAGGCACAGCGTGACCTCACCCCCAATACCGGGAGAGACGAACCCCTGAAGATCCGTTCACTGCCTCCATGTGGCTCGGGACTGTACCCAACTAAAACCTGTTTGCACGACTCCTTTGAGCCGTGGTAGGGTAGTAATCAAAGCACAGTGGGAACTCACACGAGACAAATGACGATCCCCAGGTCGATGAACTAACCTGTACACATGTCACCAGGGAACTGCTATCTGACGTCAGGTATAAGACCAACTAGCAGGTTCCCGGCGAGTCCTGTCCGGTGTACTCATAACCCAATGAGCACCTGTATACATCTTAGGTGAACCAACTGACACCAGTGGCTTGTGAGACCGGCCACCGCCCCTCGTCGGGGTCTCGACTGTATACACTAGTCTACTCTGGAGAATCGATGCCCTGTCTCGAAACTCCCACGACTAGGGACCTTTTAAAGATGTGTTTATAGACTCCAGTTCTCACTTATATGATCGCCCTCATACTGCTGGCAGCCAAGCAAGAATCCTAGGGGCTCTATCAACGTGCAATAGCGACCTGTCAGGTCACCTAAAGCAGTACACGATGATAAAGGTAAACCAGATAGCAAACTATCATCTCGAGTAAGACTGTTCTACTGGGATAGGTCCTCCCTCAATCATTGCAATCACGTGCCTGTGATCCAATAATTGACTCTGAGGGCACTATCTCCAACAATCTCCCACTTGCACTCAAGGCTAATTATTGCGATGTCGCATACTCACAGCCCGTGTGATACCGAACACCCAACTCCTCTACTAGTCAGTCTCACAAAGCCTGTTTGGAAGACTATTGCGTTCGAGGAATAGCCTCAGTGATTGGATCCGCCTTGAAGTTTCTTTCTATGTCTCTCTATATCTCAAGTTCGCAGAGAAAACCATCTCCCGAAATGAGCAATACCTGTCTTAGAATGTCTGGATGTCTGATGGGACCCAGTTCATAAATGAACTTCAAATCCAAACTTCTTAGACTGTATCGTCAACTGAACTTAATCAGTATCCTGCGCCATGCCACCCTCACTATTTCCTTGAACCACCTGTCCAAAATACTGCCCCTCGTCAGAAGGAAAACTATAACTCTGACAACCTCCTTGTCGTCCATGTCACCTTGGAAGCCTGGAATGATAACTGTCTCCCAAATGAGGCTGTCGTTATCATATCCCTAGAACATCCACTTATGTTCTATAACTGCTTCCGACTGCTTCTCCAGGATTGGATCAATGTCAACTTATTGCATTTCGTGCAAGAACAACATCTGGTATGGTACTTGACATCTCATGATTGACTCAATTGCCTAAGCAAGTGATCTGCCAATCATGCGCATCCCTCTCCCCTTTAGTCTATAAGACACCTTTAGAGAGGGTGACTCCATCACCTGCAGGTACACTACCGTGCCAGGAGTCGTCCATTCTAAATACTCTTAGAATGTTGCCAAAGTACCCTGATTGGGAAACCACCCAAATCTAGATCTAAAAACCATAGATCTAGTAACCAGTATGTCTGATATAATGTCCAAGTCCTTTGTGGAGAAACCATTGTGTGACGACCAAAGTATAACCGATCGTAGTATAGGAGTTTCTTTTCCTACTCTGTGTATGTCATCCAAAACCCGGATATCACACCCTACTACCTTCTCAACAGATCCATCCCCTATCCTGATGACGTCAAACCTATGACTGTCACATCAGAAATGGATGATCTATCTCCGCTATATCTGCTTAAGTCTATAAATAGACATAAGCCTGATGTCCACCAATACTTCCGCTGCTCCCACTGACTACGACAACCCTCTGGCAGAGTCATATAGACGTGCACTTCTAAAGCTAGTTTAGAACGACGCTATACTCATCCTCCTGCCGGGTATCGCAGCCTGGAACAACAACAATGGCAAGTGTGGGTAAACAAGAACTTCCCTGTCACCGTCCTTGAGGCTACCGGAGTACCTCTCGGGTGCCTGAAGTTACCCACCTTATCTGCGGAGTGGCCAATGGAATGTCAAATCAGATTGAATCTTTAGGTTCCTTATCAAATCTTCAGTAATCGTTTGCGGTTCTGGAATCACTTCCAGTTCTACCATACTCCCACTACTGTTTTAATAAAAAATCCATTTTTATTAAAACTGTGGCGAGTCTATAACAATATTTCTATTGATCTGCCAGATGGTAGAAAGTCAACCCTCGTCATAGCCTGGGTCAACCCACAAACAGACATTACAGAAACGTGCCTTGAGTTATCCAGAGTCTGGTTTTAATCATAATCCGGACAACTCCCCGTACCTTAACAATGTTAAGATATGAACTGTACTACATCCAATATAGAACCAGAGGCACTGATTTAATTGAACCAGATTCAAATCATGCAGCTGTCTCCAGTGCATGTCAACTAAATGGAGAGATGCCGATCAGCGTTACTCAACTTAGGAATGCTTCCAATTATGAGTAACCTGAAAGAGAGGCAATTTCTCTTTATCATTACTATCAACTGAATACCATACACAAGTATCTACATCTTCGATCACCTTGAAGAATCCCGATACTTGCTACACCTGGTTCTCTACTCTATTCAAATACCTATAACTCCTCAAAACTTAGACCCTGTGTTTCTACGAAACACATGTCTAAGAACTAGAGAAGTTAAAAGTAAACAGAATATAGTATGAGGACCAACCCCTCTGTCCTAATGGACACTGGACAACATACAATACTCTGTATAAGTCCGCCGAGTCTGACAACTCTTTCACTGTGTGTCGTAGGTTGAAAACTGTACTTATGGTTAAGAAGAATTACACCGCTGTTTAATGCTCCTTACCTAACCATCTACTGATATAGGTAAATGTCATCGACATAATATCAAAAGGTATATCTCACTCTATGAAAATAGACGTACAGATATATCAATTTGAAATTGGTGCACAACAGCGGATATTCAAAACCAAATATTTGCCGACCGGCAAACAGCCCAGATGATCTCCTCAAATATCACCGATTACAACGAATCCCAATATAATGAGGATGATCACCCTATTCCCAATAACTTACTCCCACTCATCATCTGTAAAACCATACAGATGTGAGAATCAAACCTGGTAAATACATACCCTGGAGCAAGTCCAATCGGGAAATCGGTTTTCTTTTAACAGTACACAGTTGAACTGAAACATTGAAATGTTTCGATGGGGTATCCTGGTATTCCTAGTAATGCCTTTGCCATTATCCATATTCACAACTATAACCGTATAATTCTTTGCCACCTCTCCAAATCCCTTTATATGTCTTTAGTCATTACCTTCTGCACACCCCTTAGGCCAAATGGTTTTCTTCCTTCCCTACCGTTCGGCACCAGCCTATGGTTTGGAAGAAGACTATCCAATAAGCATAATGGGTGTACTGTCCTAATCCTAGGAGCACTCGCAATGCGAGAGAAGGTGAAGATAAAAGACAACTGAATAAACCTTATTCCTATTTCTCCTGGACCAGAATCCATTCCCGAACTGGAACAAGTTCCTTTCGAGTTCGTATATAACCATACGATGGAGTATCCAATAAACTGTGGATCTTCGTAGTGATACGGAGTGTCCTGGAGAAATACAAAGGTGATTTAGGATTGGCGAAGAAATACTTGGTTTGGTCGTGAATATCAGTCGCAATTTACTTTGCCCTCTTACTAATCCCTTTCTTTGTCTTAATCTTAATACCTTCTGCACACCGTTTAGGCTATTTGGTTTTCTTCATTCCCTACCGGTCGGCACCGGCCTAAAGTTTGGAAGAAGACTATCCAATTTGCGTAATAGGTGTACTATCTCCTAAACCAAGGAGTACTCGTAACTTGAGAGGAGGCAAAAAGGAAAAGACAACTGAATATTCCTATCCGTTTTCTCCAAAACCGGAAACCATCCTCGAATAAATTCCTTCGAGTTCGTATATAACCATACGATGGTTTTGTCCAATGGAAGTGGACGTTCGTAGTAATACGGGGTGTCCTGGAGAAAAGGGTAAAAGTAGGAGTGGCAATGAGGTCTGCAACTCTGACAATCCAAAAGCCAGTGTTAAGAAGGTTCGGTCAACTTGGTCACTGAGTCATAGTCTTGGGGTCAGGTCAATGGTCGCTGCCAGAGAGAGAGAGAAAAGAAACACTCAGCGTGCACTCTAACCTAGATCAGAATGGTTACCAATTTATCTAATCTAGAAACCTCCCACTGTACCTCAAATTCTCCTCCAAACCTGAAAGAAGAATTAGTCGGGGTCACCCGAGGAGTAAACCAACTCATCAGTGGGAATCGAGATCCAACTCTCATCGCATGATAACGTGACGGAATCCACTCACGCTATCACACTCCAGAAGGTATGCGCATCTGGCAAGTTTCAGTTCTTTTGAAACTCCCGATGTGGATTTTTTTTTTACCCCATGCTCTTATGACCTTGACTTTGGCCAACAAATCATAAGTCACATGTCAAGTTCTACCCGTCATTCTCCAGGTTGTTTTGAATCCACCCGTACCTACCCTTGACTTTGGCCAACAAGGCAGTACGACTGTTCCAAACCAACACATCTATCTATGCTGCATATGAATAACCAACAGCTACCAAACACTGTGCCTTGACTTTGGCCAACAAACACAGCTTGAATACTATTGACTACCTATATGAAACGACGGAGGGCTACGAATGGTTTTTGGCGAAAACCTTTAACGTAATGAACTTGATATCGTTGAAGGAACGGATAGCTTTTTAGAAAATATAGTGACGAAAACCTTTACTAAAGAGGTCACTCCCGGTGAAGGGATCTCGGCTCTTTCCCCGTAGAATGGGGTGCAGGATATTCCAAATGAATACCACGATGCAAAGCAAAAGTAATCGGCTATAGTGAAGTTAATGCCCTGACGCAAACTTCTGTCCAAGGGGTCACTCCCGGTGAAGGGATCTCGGCCCTTGCCTCGTCGACTGAGGAGCAGGATATTCCAAATGAATACCACGATGCAAAACAAAAGTGAACGTCCTTGCAATAACAGCTTTTTGAAAAGTGTTCCAACAACATCAGAATAGGTTTGTTTTAACTTGCATTGATCCGAATCAATGCAGTCCCATCAATTGATCACACCACAAAGAACGAAAATATACTGACGTACGTATATGCCATCCGCATTCGCCACTGGGTCCCGTCATCACCCGTTAGGTTAGCTAACTAACGGCAGAGCGGGGACTGGACTAGCGCGGATGTAAAACATATACAACATCTACTAATATATATACCAATATATAGTATTTCGCTCAAGGCGTGAATAAAATGCAACATCACAGAAATGTACAGCATCACAGAACAATACAGATATTTGGGATCCCCGGGTTTCACAGAGTCACTACTGAAACCCGACGTTCCCCTGGTCGTGTGGATAGCCTGTGCAATGAAATCCTATACCCCCTACGAGTGCGGCGAATAGCCAGCCAATCCTGGAGTGAAGCCCCCTCCGTCCCAATGCCATGAGATGCGGGCTTGTTGCCTTCTAGAACCCGGCTATCCGTGCACTCCTCCGCGGGGTAATCCTAGTACAGAAAGTAAAATATACATACAACGGGCACATCGACCGCAACCAGGTCGTGCCCCAAAAGAATAATACAAACAGACAGTGACGGCAGTCCACATGTCGGACGCTCGCCCCGCAATATCAAATGTACATAATACAACAAAACTGTACTAGCATTGCATCCAGGCTATCCCCACCGACCGATCCGCAACATCACAGCAAAACACAGAACATCAACGTGAAAATCACGTTCGCAAATCCGTCTAACCGGGCTATAGCAGTTAGACTGGATTTACCGATCAAGTGACATTCACGGTCGCAGATATAATGTAAATACTGTGAAATAATGTGTTTAAAATATCCGATCGATCAAAAATTAACAAGTGGGCCCCCAAGCAATACTGTAGCACTCACAGAAAATCTGGGCCCAATTTTAATATTCCAAAACCCTAAAATAAGCCCAGAAGCCCACTGGAAAAATACGACGCAGTGAAGACACCAATGTGCGGCGGAACCGCGGCCCAAGGGGGGGTTTGGCCGCGGTTCCGCGCTTAGGTGGTCGACTGAATGTGTCGAATTTTCCCAGTAGTCTTAGAATTTCCAGTACATTAGTTTTTTACAACCTGAAAAATTTTTAGACACCAAAAAATTTTAACAGAAAACTGATGTGAACTAAAATTGGGTTTTTGGAATTTTGGTCGATCGGAACTGAAAAACACATCAAACGAAGCTAGACGAAGTTAATGGCGAGGCTCTGATACTACTGTAAGTGCACGGCGGCGCCCCGGTCGTCAATCCGACGGCCAGATGCGGAAACGATGATAAACTTTAATTTTGCGAACTTTGCAAACCGGCACCACCGCGCACTAAACACCCGGATCGGACCATTAAACTAGTTCTAGCTAACTACAAGATGGGAAGAGATATACCGAGTGATCCGAGTCCTCCGGTCTTCTTGTCATCGTCCCGATCTCTCGCGGAAACTCCGGTCGTCGCCTCCTCGCCGGAAGGGCACCACGTTGCCTGCATCTTTTACGGGCTCCCGCCTCTATACCGAGGCAACTCGGGCATGAAGCTGGCAAGTCGACATGCCCAAGACTTGCTGTAGGATGTGTAGAGTCTATGTCTCATTGGGGTTTTGGTTGTCAAGAAGGATGAAGAGAATCATGAACTTTGGAGAGGGTTTTTGAGAATTTGGCAAGCATGAAAAATGAGATGTGAATTAATCCTTCATCCAAAAATGAGCCCTCTCATTTTTCCTCTCCTCTCAAATTTGTGGCCGGCCCCTTTTTTTTTGAGGAAAGGTGGAGGGATATGAAACCAAATCAAGAGGGAGGTGAGTGTAGGAGAAAGAGAAGGTGACCATATCCAAAGACAAGAAAACATCAACCATGCTTACACCTTAATCACATCAAATCTCACAAATGCACCATCAAGGAAGAATAAGATGCATATCCTATCATAATCAATACTTTTGCAATAAAACCCTCCACAAAGTGTTATTTGCAAACTTGCAAATAACCCCCTCCATCGGAAAAGTCCGGCCGGGAAAGAACAAAGAAAAACCGGCCGGAACGGAATGCAAACTGGCAACTCCAGAAAATTGGTCCCGTAATAAATTACAGGAAAACCCCGATACTGTGCATACACACCCGCATCTGTATTCCGTCCGGATACAAATGCAATGAGACAAAATCTACACTGTACAAAACTAGTATCTGGCTTAAACCAAAGCCGGCTAGTAATGTTCGTCCGATCCTGATCCGTGCAATACCGCACGTATCAGATCGAACCCTGCCATATAACTATACGGCCTCTAGTACAAACTGTCCAATCCTGATCCGTGCAATACCGCACGTATCTGATCGGACCCTGCCATATCTCCATACGGCCTCTACAGCGTTTCGCCCGAAAGCTGAGTAACTGAATGTGTGGTGGACTCTAAAGACTCGTCAATACTATGGCTGTGGATTTAACCACTAGCACGTCAGAGGTATAAGGCAATACGTGACGGGCCACCAGCTATTGACTAAAAGGGACGTCGATGAGTGAACTCATCCTGACACCCTACTGAGCCTGTCAGTGACAATATCCGTACAGTCCGGTCCGTTCGTCTACGAGCATCGCATGGCGGGCCTAGGGGGTTGGTAAAAGTCAGACCCCCAAAAGCGGTACAAGTCGTGTCGGAGTGTAGCCCAGAACACCCTGAGATACTACTGGAATACCTACCAGTAAATCTCCTGCCTTGGCCAAGGACTTCGTGTAATGGCTCTCCTAGACACAGCGCGACCTCACCCCCAATACCGGGAGAGACGAACCCCTGAAGATCCGCTCACTGCCTCCATGTGGCTCGGGACTGTACCCAACTAAAACCTGTTTGCACGACTCCTTTGAGCCGTGGTAGGGTAGTAATCAAAGCACAGTGGGAACTCACACGAGACAAATGACGATCCCCAGGTCGATGAACTAACCTGTACACATGTCACCAGGGAACTGCTATCTGACGTCAGGTATAAGACCAATTAGCAGGTTCCCGGCGAGTCCTGTCCGGTGTACTCATAACCCAATGAGCACCTGTATACATCTTAGGTGAACCAACTGACACCAGTGGCTTGTGAGACCGGCCACCGCCCCTCGTCGGGGTCTCGACTGTATACACTAGTCTACTCTGGAGAATCGATGCCCTGTCTCGAAACTCCCATGACTAGGGACCTTTTAAGGATGTGTTTATAGACTCCAGCTCTCACTTATATGATCGCCCTCATACTGCTGGCAGCCAAGCAAGAATCCTAGGGGCTCTATCAACGTGCAATAGCGACCTGTCAGGTCACCTAAAGCAGTACACGATGATAAAGGTAAACCAGATAGCAAACTATCATCTCGAGTAAGACTGTTCTACTGGGATAGGTCCTCCCTCAATCATTGCAATCACGTGCCTGTGATCCAATAATTGACTCTGACGGCACTATCTCCAACACACCATTGGATTTTTGATCCAACAGTGCTCTGATTTACAGAGCATAATCTTTCTTGTTTAGAAAGATTTGAGGAGTATTTCCTCAATCAGAATTTAATTCTGTATTTTGGTGATTTTTAATCACCATTGGATTTTTGATCCAACGGCAGAGAACTTTTAGTTCTGGCACCAGCGCTCTTGGCGCTAGTGCTCTCGTGCTTTTCACGTGGGGCGCTGCCTCAGAGTCTGACTCTTGGCGCTGGCGCTCTTGGCGCCAGTGCTCTCGTGCTTTGCACGTGAGGCGTCGGCGCTCTTGGCGCTAGTGCTCTCATGCTCTGCATTTGAGGCGCTGCCTCAGTTCAAATTTTGAACAGATTCCTGCTCTTTTGGGTGGAAACAAATGCCCTCCACCGTTGTGCTCACGTGGCTCACACGTGAGTGCAGCGGCGGCAGCCTTTCCACCGTTGGATTATCTTAGAAGTTGGATCGACTTCCAGCGCCTATAAATAGGGCCTTTGGCCCTTTGAGATGACCGATGTTCATCTTCTCTCCTTCTTGTTTTTCTGAGTATTTAATTCTCTCTTCAGAGCATAGATCTCTGCCCAAGGAACTTCCTTTACGTTAGAACTTTGTTAAAAATTTTGGTAAGAATCATGTTCGACCCTATTAAACAGAGCTTTGCTCTTCTCAGATCACAGATCTTAAAGATGTGTTTTAGGGTTTCTTAACCCGTTAAATAAAAACAGAGCTTTGCTCTTCTTAGATCATCGATCAAAAAATCTTCTATTTAGGGTTTCTTAACCCATTAATGAGGAACTCTTAGAGTTCGTTTTGCAGATCTTAAAGATCTCGGAATTTTTAACTCAGTAAAAGCTTTACTTTTTAGGGTTTTGATGGATGATTTCATCGTTTTCACAGAGCATAGCTCTTAAAATTTTTAGGGAATTTTATTCCTCTCATAATTAGAGTTGATAGATGTCACTCTTGTCTGCAGAGCGTTGCTGTCGAGGAAGTTTAACTCCTTGGCCCGATAAGTCTCTCATTAAATGAGGATCTCTTTTTTTAGGATTTCTATTTTTAATGAGTGATTGTCTCATCAATGATGAGCCGTCACCTTGATTTTGTGGGTCCCCCTTGGTTCCTTTCCACTGCATTGCAGTGTGGTACAAATTTAAAGTACCAAGTATTAGAATTTAGACTGTAGCATTGGCATCTAACCCTTGTTCTTTTTCGCGCAGGTACTATGGCCGTTTATTTGTATGATCTTGACGAAATTATCTCCTATGAAGACATTCGCGTCTAAGGCCGTTGTCAAAACCAGGAGTTTACAGACGCTCAATGCGCTGAGGTTATGCGTCGCCTCGCTGAACACAACGGTCGACTATTCCCCCGTCGTTCTGCTTTGTTGAAGATCATCGTGGGAACGATTTGGGAAGCCCTTCCTGGATTTTACGAAGCCATGCCGTTTGAGGCGCTTGATAACACTGAAGACAAGGTACACTCAGTGTATCTGATGGGCTTGATCTCGAAGAGGCGGCGAGATAGTCTTGTTGATATCTTGTATCAAGTTTTCCAACAGACAACGATAATCTCCGCCTATCAAAGGGCGGATGATTTTAGTGAAAATCCTGACGCTTGTATTCGTGAGAAGATGCACACGAGAATGGTCAGAAAGGCCAGAAGCATTTTAGACGGCCTTATTTTTGAATTCCTCAATCCATGTCCAGGATTTAATGTTTTGCCATTGTAAACATTTTAATGATGTTTTTGTTTTACTGTCTTCATCAATGTAAGAATTTTCTGCAGTATGAATGAAAATTTTTCCCTTTCTATGCATTTATTTCACGCATTAATCCTTTCCGCATATACATGCGTGGGTATGCTTTGAAAACTTAATTGGATGCGAGTCGAATGTTCTCTTTGTTGCCATGCATAGTATGTGACTGATGTCCATGGGTTATGCCTTTTTGTTTTGACTTGGCGCGAAGTAGTTTATGTATACTTGAGTAGCATTTCCATTTCAGTGGCATGTAATTTTGGCAAGTGTGGCCTGTAGATGGTAGATAACAATTCATCTTGACCTCTTTGTAGGGCAACGATGGCTTAGGAAACAGGTTTAGGTCTGCTGCCTAAGACTTTTCAACTTTATGAGCCATGAGGGTCTCATAAAGACTTTTTCCCTACGAGTCGAGAGGATCCCGTAGGTGTATTTTCTCCTTAGGAGTCGTGAGGATTTCTACGTGCGTTTTCTCTTGAGAGTCGTAAGGATCTCACAAGAGAATTTTCTCCTTTACAAGTCGAGAGGACTCGTAAGTGGTTGGTGAGTTGACTTGTCTCCGAGTTGAAGCATTGCTCCGACAGGGAGATCGTTGGCTGACTTGTTTCCGAGACGGAGGTCATTTGCTGACGTGTTTCCGAGACGGAGGTCGTCGGCTGACTTGTCTCCGAGACGGAGGTCATTTGATAACATGTTTTTGAAACGGAGGTCATTGGTAGACGTGTTTCCGAGACGGAGGTCATTGGCTGACGTATTTCCGAGACGGAGGTCATTAGCTGACGTGTTTCTGATACGGAGGTCATTTGCCAACGTGTTTCCGAAACGGAGGTCATTGGCTGACGTACTTTCGAGATGGAGGTCATTAGCTGACTTGTTTCCGAGACGGAGGTCACTGGTTGACATGTTTCGGAGACGGAGGTCACTGAATGACGTGTTTCTGAGACGGAGGTCACTGGTTGACGTGTTTTCGAGACGGGGTCATTGGATGACGTGTTTCCGCGACGGGGTCATTGGATGACGTATTTCCGAGTCGGGGTCATTGGATGACGTATTTCCGAGACGGGGTCATTTGCTGATATATTTCCGAGACGGGGTTGTTGGATGACGTGTTTCCGAGACGGGGTCATTGGATGACGTGTTTCCAAGATGGGGTCATTGGAGTCATTTGCTGACGTATTTCCGAGACGGGGTCATTTGCTGACGTATTTCCGCGACGGGGTCATTGGATGACGTATTTCCATGATGGGGTCATTGGATGACGTGTTTCCGAGACGGGGACATTGGATGACGTGTTTCCGAGACGGGGTCATTGGATGACTTGTTTCCGCGACGGGGTCATTGGATGACGTATTTCCGAGACGGAGGTCATTGGCTGACGTACTCCGCTTTCTGCGGTGTCGGGTTGACTTGCTCCGCTTTCTACGGTGTCGGGGCTGACTCTAGGTTGTTTGTGAATCGTAGAGTCTTGGAACTGGGGACTTTGCCGTGACTCCGATTGGTGGTGTCGCGTCCGTGCTCTGCTGGCGTGAGGAGGAACGCCGTTGCTGGTCTTCTGGGATGCAGATGTTGCTGTCGAGATCTGACTTTCCCTTTGACAGAGTTTGTTGGGACATGTGGTTTCCTTTTCGTTTATACCCATGAATTGTATACAGAGGTCAGTATAGACTTACCTGCAGGGCAAAAGTTTCATTCTTTCATTTTTTTATTTCTTTCAACGATGCTCTATCATTTCAGCTTTTTATATTGCGAAAGTCGCGATTGCCCAATCATTTAGACTATTTTTTCGCGGTGCCCAATCATTTCGGCTATTTTCCTTTTTCTTTACTCGCTGCTTTTTATTGCGAGTTGCCCAAACATTTCGGCTATTTCATATGCATATATTTTACTCGCTGATTTTTATTGCGAATTACCCAAACATTTCCGCTATTTTATATGCATTTTTTTTGCGAGTATGGAACTCAAGATCTGTTACCAATCTTAGCATCAACATTGCTGCGACTGGAATATTGTCAGGAGCGAATCATCATTTGCCGTGATAGGACTTGAAATTTGATACCGATTTAGGCATCAGCATCTACAACTGGGATATTGCCAGGAGCGAATCATCATTTTCCTTTGTCGATTTAAACAAAGATGGCTTAGCAAACAGGGTTAGAATCCTGTCGACTAAGGCTTTTGACTTCATGAGCCGTAAGGGTCTCATAAAGGTGTTTTTCCCTACGAGTCGTGAGAATCTCATATGTGCGATTTCTCCTTAGGAATCGTAAGGATTCTTAAGTGTATGTTCTCTTATAAGTCGTAAGGATCTTGCAAGAGTATTTTCTCTTTGTAAATCGAGAGGACTTACAAGTGTTGCTCACCAAGTGAGGACGTTTCGCGCCGTCGGTGGAACTTGGTGGGGGAGGCGTTTATTTGTGCCTATGGATTGCATACAAGGGTCAACATTGAACCGTTTGTAGGGTAGTCTGGGAAATGTGATGGCTTAAGAACAGGTTCAGATCCCTGTAGTTTAAGGCTTTTGAAACTTGTGAGCCGTGAGGGTCTCGTATGAGGGTTCTCCTTACGAGTCGTGAGGACCTCGTAAGCGTAATTTCTTCTCAGAAATCGTGAGGATCCCTAAATGTGTTTCTCCCTTGTGGGTCGTAAGGATCTCACGCAGGTATTTTCTCCTTACAAGGTTGAGAGGACCTTATAAGTGTGCATGAATTTTTTACGAGTCTGTGCCCTTTCGGGTTTTCACAAACTCGCCGGTAGCCCTGCTGTTTTTACTCACGGAGCCTTTTCGGGTTTTCATCTGTGCCCATTCTGCTTGTGGACGTACCAGTTTTTTTTGCCACGTTATCCTAAGGATGCTACGGTTTGTAGTAGTTTAAGGACATTTCGGTCCGCTGCTAGTTTCAGGACATTGCGGTCCATTTTTAGTTTAGGCACGTTTCGGTCCGTTGTTAGTTTAAGAACATTACGGTTCGTTGTTAGTTTAAGGACATTACGATCCATAGCTAGTTTAAGGACATTACGGTCCGTCGTTTAGTTTAGAGACATTTCGGTCCGTTGTTAGTTTAGGGACGTTTCGGTCCGTAACTAGTTTCAGGACGTTTCGGTCCGTTGTTAGTTTAGGGGCATATCGGTCCATTGTTAGTTTAGGGACGTTTCGGTCCACTGTTAGTTTAAGGACGTTACGGTCCATAGCGATTTTGAGACAAGTTTTCGCTGGATACTACTTATAGAGTTTGGGCTTAGGAAGATACTGAGCGGACATAGGCGTCGTCATCTATCGTTAACCTAGGTCGTGACTCGTTAGGCGTAGTATTTCTTGAGGAACCGGCCGTTTATCGGCCGGAAGGGTCTTTCGCCATGCATATCCATGAGCAAGTAAGCCCCATCTTGGTAGACTTTGTCTATGATGTACGGGCCCTCATAGTTCGGCTCGAATTTCCCCCGTTTGGAATGATTGGGGATCATAGGTCTCTTGACCACTAGCACGAGTTCGCTTTGGCGAAATGTTCTCGGCCTAGTCAATCACTCGTATGAACGCGTCATCTTTGCTTTGTAAGCCTCTAGATTTTGCTGTGCCATGAGACGAGTTTCATTTAGGGAGTAGAGCTCCTCAAGCCGAAGATGAGCATTCTCTTCCTCTGTTAGCTCGTAATGAACTGCTACTCGTAGAGAGGGTAGCTCTATCTCGAGGGGCAGTACCGCTTCTGTGCCGAATACCAATGCATATGGTGTTGTATTTGTGGTTGTTTTGAACGTGGTCCGATACGCCTAGAAAGCTTCATACAATCTCTCGTGCCAGTCCTTTTTATTTTTGGACACCGTCTTCTTTATGATCTTTATCAAGGTTTTGTTGAAAGCCTCGACTAGACCGTTAGCTCGGAGATTATAAACCGAAGAGTATCTCCAGTCTATGTTATGCTGCTGTGCGAAGCGGCTGATTTTATGACTTTTGTAGGCTGGTCTGTTATCGGAGATAATCCGCCGTGGAGTGCCGAACCGATAGATGACGTGTGTCTTGAAGAAATAGAGGATGTTCTCCGTCTTCACTTCTTTTAGTGGTACTGCTTTTGCCCACTTAGAGAATTAATCGGTTGTTGCCAATATGAACCGATGTCCCCTGGACGATGCTGGCTCGATGGGCCCGATTATATCGGTTCCCCACATTTCGAACGGCCAGGTAGCCACTGTTGGGTGTAGCGGGTTTGGATGCTGATGGATGAAGTCTCCGTGAATTTGGCACCAGTGGCACTGCTTTGCGTATTCGAGACAATCCTGAATCATCGTGGGCCAATAGTAGCTCATCCTTTTGATCTTCAGCTTCATTTTTGGCCCGGCTTGATGAGAACCGCAGAGTCCGTCGTGAGTTTCTTGGATGACTCTCCTTACTTCTTTCGGTCGCAGGCATCTCAGCTATAGGGAGTCGAATGATCTATTATACAGAGTATCATTGACGAAGGCGAAAGACAGAGCTCTTTTCATGAACTGATGTCTTGAGGATGCATCTTCTGGCGTTTGACAGGATTTGAAGTAGTCTATAAAGACTTCTCTCCAATCCTTAGCCTTTTCTTGGTTCTCTATTTGTAGGGTCGTTTGCTTTGTCGCTTCAATTTCTTCAGACGACCCCATGGACATTTCTGCTGGTTCAAGCACCCGATGGCTTTGTACAACGATCCTTACGTCATCGAGGTTTTTGTCAGCCAGTTCTTCGGCGAGTTTGGCTAATGCGTCCGCTTTGCTATTTTCTGTACGCGGTATGCTTTCCAGGACGTAGGAAAGGATTTGAGTCAGCAATTATTGCACTCTTTCGCCGTATTTTACCAACTCTGGTTTGCACATTTGATAGTTGCCATTTACTTGACTAACGACCAGCTGGGAGTCTCCGTATATGAGGAGGTTTTCGATTCCCATATCGACAGCGATCTCAAGGCCTGCTATCAAAGCCTTATATTCCGCTTCATTATTTGTCCTCGGCTCTGTTAAAGAAAAGACAAAGCGCATTATCCCTCCTTGCGGAGTCACGAAGATAAGGCCTACCCCCGATTTGATTATAGGGGTGATGTGCTTTCTCTTTTTCATGGAAGATGCCCCATCGAAGTAGAGTTCCCATCGGGTATCACTCCCTCCTTTCTCCCTGTCAATCATGTTAAATGCGTGCTCTTCTGGCCATTTGCAATTTAGGGGTGAATCGGCAGGTATCGGATGCTCAGCGAGGAAGTCGGCGATGGCCTGGCCTTTCATTACCTTGAGAGGTCGATATGTTATCGAGAATTCCATTAAGAGCAGGGCGTGCCAAAAATGGGGCTTCGCCATGGGTTCACTTGACCTTTCGAGTAGCTAGAAGTCCCGTTATGAGCCGCCCCGTTAGTATGACTCTTGACATCAAATACTTGAGAGGATTCACCTTTGATATGAGATGGACCTCATGCGCCAACGCATAGTGTCTGAGCTTCATTATCGCGAAGATTAACACCAGGCAGTGTTTTTCGATGGGGGAGTAGTTGTTTTCTGCCCCCAGGAGAACCCGACTCAAATAGTAGAGGGCTCTTTCTTTCCCTTGATCATTCTCCTGTGCCCATAGCGCGCCTAAAGAACCTTCAAGGGCCGTTGTGTATAGGATGAGGGGCTTTCCTTTGACTGGAGCTGTCAATACCGGCGGATTCTGCAGGTATTGCTTGATTTCGTCGAGTGCATCCTGGCATTTACGATCCCAAATGAACGGGGCTCCTTTCTTCATCAGGTGACTGAAGGACGGCATTTTCCGGAGAGATTGGCTATGAACCGCCGGATATATGCGAACTTTCCTTGGAGAGACCGTAGTTATTTGAGAGTTCTGGGCGAAGGAATTTCTATAATCGTCTTGATCTTTGATGGGTCTATTTCGATGCCCCGGTGTCGTACGATGAATCCTAGGAATTTTCCCGAGGAAACTCCGAACGTGCATTTCGGAGGGTTCATCTTCAGGTTGTATTTCCGAAGGCGCCGAAACACTATCTTCAGATGCTCCCAATGCTCCTCGTGCGATTTGATTTTCACCACGAGGTCGTCAATATAACATTCAACAATCTCATGTATGAGGTCATCGAAGATCTTCGTCATGGCCCTCTGATAGGTAGCGCCGGCATTCTTCCGACCGAAAGGCATCACTTTGTAGCAGAATATGCCTAGTGGAGTCCGGAAAGCGGTATGCTCCTGGTCTTTGGGATGCATCTTTATTTGATTGTACCCTGATGAGACGTCCATGAAGGAGAAGACTTCATGAGTGGACATGTTGTCTATCATCAGCTCGGTAACCGGTACGGGAAAATCATCCTTCGGACAGGCTTTGTTGAGGTCCCGAAAGTCCACGCAGATGCGCACCATCCCATTTTTCTTCATCACTGGGACAATGTTGGCGATCCAGTCGGGGTATTGAACTTCTTGGATGAAGCTGGAGTCGATTAGTTTCTTAACTTCGGCGTTGATGCTCATTTCAAGTTCGAGCCACATTCTTCTTGGTGCTTGTTTAACTGGCTTGACGTCCGGAGATATCGCCAATTTATGCTCAGCTATTTCCGGATCTAACCCTGGCATCTTGAAATAGTTCCATGCGAAGCAGTCCTTATACTGCATGAGCACGTCTTTTAGCGTAGCCACCGTTCTTTAGACAACAGCTCACTGACGAACGTTGGCCGTGGGTCGTTTGTTGTCCCCAAGTCGATTCTTTTCAAGTTGTCCGCTGTGGTGTGTATCCCATCTTCCAATTCTCTTGGCGCCGGTGGAAATTCCGAGATCAACTCATCCTCACCCTCATTTTCGAAGCACCAGGTAGGGCCATCCATATTCTTGTGCATTCCGTCTTCCGGCAGCGTTATCACTTGGCAGGTACGAGATCGTTTCCAAGACCGATGTTGATCAGGTTCTACTCTCGCCATATACGTTGCTTTTGGTACATGCTTTTGCGATGGGCCTATCCTCCAACTATTGGATAAAGCGAATCTGCCGAGTTGATATTGGTCTTCGACCCAGTTTTTGAAGGTGAAGCAGTCTTCAAGAGGATGTCCTATCGCTCGGTGATAGGAGCAATAATCCTGGCGATGAACCTCGTTTGCTTGTTTAGGGTGCTTGGACTCTGGGAGCGTAATCATCTGATTTTCCATGACGAGGTCGAATATCTTCTTTGTCTTGTCTTAAGGGAAGGAATATGCTTGACCTATCGTTTTCGTTAGAGACGGATTCCGGCTGACCTTTCCTTGATCACATGGCCTTTTGGATCCGTTTTGCCGCTGTTGAATGTTTTTTTCCGTTCTTTGACTTGTTTTTGCCTCTGCATCAGGCCTTTTTCTTGTCTTGGGAATGCATGGCAGGCTGACGGTGAAGGGCATCGTCGTCTTCCATAGCCTGCTGAAGGAGGCGTTGCGTGGCTTTCTCGTAAATAGCCATTTCGTGGCTGTAGTCATTCCGAACCTTTTGGCTCGCTTCCCTTATTAGCTTGTTCATTTGTTCTTCAAACGATGGACTTGTCATTTTTATGGCAGGACCTCGTTCTGGTTCAGCGTTAACGTCTTTTAAAAGAGCATCCCCTTCTTCATCAAGGTAATTTATGACATGGCAGCCATGTAATTGCTCCCGTTTCTTAGACTGGACATATCCTAGCCCAATCGTTTCCATTTTTCCATTGGGAAACTTTCGCTGAGTTCCGAGGACATTCCAAATTCTGTTGTAGAACTGAGCTTGTCGAGGAGTTTGTTTGAATGGTATGCCTTGGCATCTTAATAACCTTTTCAATCTCTCGGTGTAATACCTGGGTAAACGGATGGGTTGGAGCCTGTCGAGCGCAGGATCGGCACCATGCCGGACTTCTCTTTCGACTTTAGTCTCCATGGATCGATAGAATAGGATCGTCTTTTCACCTCTTCACCTGGGAGGGATGTAGAACGTCTGCAACTTTTGCACACTATATATCTCCAGAGCATCAAGCTCTCTGTAGTGCCGCCATGGAACTATGGCGATTTTCAAACTCTGGTCTACTCCAACGAATGTTTGCATCGATGGGCGGACGGAGAATACGGCATTGGTTTCATCTTCGGAGTCGCTGCCAAAGAACAAAATCGGAGCGGATGGTCCAGGTTTACCATTCCGCTTCTGAGGCTGTCCTGAGTAGACTATTTCTTCATCCTCCTCGGTATCGCTTCCAAAGTTAGGAATGGGAGTGACAGGCTTCTGTTTAAACTTCGGCTTATGACACTTCTTCATGTCTTCAAAGTCTGGCAGGAAGTACTTGGCGTCTTCATAATTTCGGACTTCGTTCATAGAGAATGGGTTTAGCTCTCCCGTAATGGTGTACTCGAGGCCGTCTTTGAAATACTTCATACACTGGTGTTGTGTAGAAGGGATGACGTTATATTCATGTAACCAAGGCCGACCAAGTAGAGCGTTGTAGCTAGTCCTAGCGTCGATGACATGAAATTTGATGTCTGTGACGAGAAGCCCAAAGCGCAATGTCAGTATCACGGACCCGAGCGTCTGTGACAACAGCGAATCAAATCCAGAGATAGTGATTTTATCTCGGGCTAAATGTTGAACGCTCATGCAGATTTCTTTTAGCACCCGCACATTGAGAAGGTTGACAGAGGACCCGTTGTCAGCAAGTATTTTTCCTATCTTGATGTCATGGCAGTATCCAGTGACATATAAAGGACGGTTGTGGTCGCACGTACCAAGGAGAAGATCCTCGTCGTTAAATGTAATGTTAGCCGTGTGGACTTTTGCCAGCTCATCTTGCATTTTCTTCTCTGCGATGAAGGCCTGGAACTGATCGGGCTCTTGTAACACCTTGACCAAGGAATCCCGTGCTTCTTTAGATAGAAAGAGGGCATCCAGTATGCTTAGTTGTGAGGGTATCTTCCTCAAATACGCTAGGATATTGTAATCCACTTTGCTTTTCTTAGGCGGGTCCTTGGCTGCGAGCTCTTTGATGACCCCATCATCGAGGGCAATCTCCTCATAGATTTTCTCCTTCCCCTTGTCTTTTCTGTTCGAACCTTTATTTAAAGGCCCGAAATTCTTTTCAAGAAACGTACGATTACGCAGCTGAATGCTCTCGCAGTTCTTCATCTCCTCCTCTTTTCCTGAGGTGGATTCTTTGAAGAGAGGGCCGAGGGGTATTTCTTCGTCAGAGTCACTTCCGAAGGTGAGAACTTGCGATCCCCTGGTATCAACCATGTGACAGTTGTCGGCGGTTCTTTTGTGCTCATCTGTCGCATTTCTCTGCTCCCGACGAGTTTTGCGTTTCAACCGCTTGAAATGTTTTCGGTGTGCAACGTATCCTTGCCACCATTTCTTGAAGGCGTTACACTCTTCGGTAGGGTGCGTGATCCTCCGATGTTATAAGCGGTAGTTTGGATGTGCATCCGGTTCGTCGGGGCACGTACTTTCTGAAGTGCTTTCTTTGAAAGGTGGAAACTTCAATCCCATTGACAGGGCCTTAGCGAATCGTTTCCTCGTCTTAAGCCTGCTATTGCCGGTAACAAGGGCACTTTGACCCGGTTGGGGTATTTTATGACTTCTCATTACCGGAGCTTCTTCAGCTTGACGCCGACGCTTGACATTTTCGTACATGGCCGTTTCACGCTCTCGATCAGCTTTGCTAATTTGAAGAGCTTCGCTCAGCAGCCTTTCAATCAATTCGTCTGATGGCTCCAGAAATTTTAGTTTCGGTTCTGCCCCCAGTCTCTCTGCATCAGGAACTTCTTTACCATCTATTAATGAGTGAGAGATCATGTGGCAGCTCGCCACATAATCCTCGAGCTCTTCTGAAGAATCGTCTCCTTTATCAGCGTTATCGTCTTCATTCTCAAGAACATGCTTGAAGAATTCATCCAATGTAATTGGGGTCCGTGCCTTCTGGTTATATTCTTCCAGCGCATCGATATATTTCTACAAACCTATACAGTTGTCGTCGGATTGGACGGGCTTCCTGGCCTTCTTCTTTTCCTTTAAAGACTTTGGAGGCTAGGCTCGAAGGTTCTGTCCACCATCACCAACTGTCAGCGTTGGGCGCGGCTTCAGCATCCCTTCAATAATTTCAGGCTCCAGCGGGCTCTTCCACCTAATCGCCGGACATGCTTGAAGGTCCTTCAACATTCTTTTAGTCTTAGCTGAAAGGACCACCTCCCATGGGGCTTCCTCTATAAGTGAGCATGATATCTCCGGCGTATCTACCTTTTTAGGAGCGTGCGGTTGTGGCGGGTTCACCCTCCACTTTTCGGATAGCGTGAACTTGCCCTGTTGGTACTGGTCTTCGATCCAACTTTTGAAGATGTAACAATCTTCGATTGGGTGACCCAATATTTGATGGTAAGGACAGTAATTGAGGCTGTTAACGTCACCTGATTGCGTTGGGCGTCTCGGCTCTGGCAGAGTGATGAGCCTGTTACGTAGCGCTAGCTCGAATAATCTCTTCATCTTATCCCGAGAGAATGAGTAAGGGCGTCTCATCTTTTCTCCGAGTGATTGCTGTTTATCGTTTCGGTGAGTGACCGGCTTTGGGCCACTCGATTATTGCTGAGCGTTGGCGATAAAGGTCGTTTTCCCTTTCCCCTTTTCATTCCGAGGATCCGTCTTTGAGGAGGACGGTCTATGGCCCATCTGGTCCATTTGGGCAAGCTTGTCGATCAAGGCCTGGAAAGTGGTCGGTTTGAAGAACATCATGAATTGAGAAATGGTTGTCTGAGGGTCAAGGGTCCCCATGAACATGCCCACGGCAGGAGCTTCTTCTATGCGTTGTTCACATTTTGACCATAGGTTCCGCCACCGAATGGCGTATTGAACCCAGGTTTCTCCTGGCTTCACTCTAGCGTTAATTAGTGCGGTGATCGGGGTGCGCTCGCTAGCGCTCGCGAATCTTTGTGTAATCAGTAGCTCCATTTCTGCAAATATCTTGACAGAGTCATTCGGGAGCTCGGAGTACCATTCGAATGCTGTCTCTGACAAGCTGCCAACAAACTGGTGAAGCAGCAGTTTGTCGTCACCCCCAGTATTACCGCACAGAGCCCTGAATTGATCAACGTGCTGGTGTGGATTACCCATCCCCTTATACACATGGAATTTAGGGATCGTATATCCTGGCGGGTACTTAATTTGATCGTACCAGTCCGGATATGGTCGCCCAGTTCTAATGACTTGGCCAACAGCTTCGCTTGCCTGATGAGCCCGTATTTGTTGAACTATGTAGTCATCAAGCGCGGCTTTGAAGATGGTCTCTTCCTTAGCTGCTGATAGAGCCGGAAAAGGGTTTGATGTCTCCCTTCTGTCGTCTTCAAGGATTATTGGAGGGTCTTTAGCTGGAGGGTCTGGCTGTATCATCATCCCGACCATATCTTGGAACAAGAGCGCCATTTGTTTTATGTTAGCCGCTTGTTCTGCGGCCTCTTTGTCTTTCTTCTTGAGCATTCTTCGGAGGAACCCGGCGTCGGTTTCCTGTTCCTGGCGCTGCTCCGACAACGTCTCCGGGCTTTCTTTCGGCCCAGTGAGCGCGTCCATCTTCGTTAGCATCTCCTGGAGCTTTTTCTATTGCTTCTAAGCCTTTGTCACAGGCTAGGTGAGTGGTCGATGACCCATGGAGATACGGCTATCCTCTTTCCCGGAAACCATGTAGATGGTGTGCACTATCATGCCCCCAGACTTGGGGCGTTTGGATTCAGCACCCTTGATATTTGTCGCAGAAACAGGGATCTTCTCTGGCCTTCTCCTCCTGTCGACCTTTCATTTTCTTCTGTCAGCGGGGGTAGTCTTGGTCAACTACAGAGTTTTGGACTCTTCGCCAGACCCTGTTGATTTTGGAGGACAGCCGCTGAGGGGGCTGCTCCGGCTTCGCCTTCATGACATTTTCGGCAGGTGGAGAAGACCTTTTTAGTACGGACAGTTGGATAATTCTCACGCACCTTCCTGAGCGGCCCAAAATTGTTCCCAGTTGGAACAACAGCCTCAATTTCCACCATCGGAGCTGGTGGAGTCAATCCAGAAGGGGAACTGCCCCCAGCTTTCCTTACTCGGAGCCAGTGGCGACGTTGAGCACGTCTGGCAGATGGTACTGGCTCAGTTATGGGGGTGGTTTCTTCATGCCCCCTGTTCTGGTGAAGGGTTGATGTTGGTGCCAGCCTATCGAAGACTGATGTCCACTGAGAAGAAACGTCCAACCTGTCGAAAACTGACATTTGGGCAAGGGAATCAGCCTTGGTGACTTCGCCTGAAGCGGGAGTTGGAAAGGACAGTCTTGTGAAGACCGATCTTTTAAAGGGGGAAGCTGCTTTGACGATTTCATCTACCAGAGTTGGCATAGCTATCTGCTTCGGGATAACTCCTTCGGGTATTGCATGCTTCTTCACTGGCCTACTTAAGCTTTGGCCTAGTATGTTAAAGACCGAGGTGCTGGACTTGGATGACCCGTTGAGAGGGGCCGTGATAGTGGTGAGCTGATCAAAGATCGACTTCTTTGGAGCATCCTGTGATGGCACTGGAGCGTTGAAGCTCATTGGCGGGAGCATGGTCCCGAAGAATAATCCAGTGGTGGTCTGTGTCACCTATTCCACCGGCATTGCGAAAATGGAGGCTGCTTAGGGCCCGTAGGTTACACCTCCAGACGGGACGGAGTGGAAGTTGTTGTTGCAGTTGGTGCAGTTGGAAGCTATTGACGCCATCTTCTCTTCTACACGGAGCAAGATACCAAATCTTAGTATCTCGAATCTAGGGCAACCATATTAAACCGCGATTTGTTTGCAAACACGACACACGAAGTGTGGAGTGGAAAGAGGAAAAGGTCCTACCGGACGTGCCAGAATCTGTTTGCCGCCGAAAATCGCAAAGACAAACGTCTTGCCTGAATTTGGGGGCAGATGCTATTTGGTTTTATCTGTCTACCTCTCCGAAGATGCCAAGTTGATTTATGGCACCATGCATCGAAGGTTTAAACAGATGCGGGCATTGTAATAGACTGCGTCAGATTCCTCCTCGTTGGTGAGGGGTTTTTGATTGTGGGGACGCTCTTCCCTGCAGGCGCAAGCCCTTAAAGTTAATTACGTTACCGGGTTACGATAACCACTTTCTCCTTCTCCAGAAGTTCACTTCGTGTCGTGTGTGTTTGTTTTATTTTTGGTTTCCCGTGGATTGTATACGGAGACTAATTTGTGTTATCACCCGTAGGGCGTGAATTAGTCTAAATCCGTATTTTCTTAGATTTGGATTTGGGTTGGTTTAAGGATCGTTAATCATGTTTTAGATTAAGATCAACTCAAACGTTTGTTGAGAATACGTTAGTCTAATTTTAGACTAAGATCTACTCAACATGATTTTCTTTAGTTTATAGGGACATTGCGGTCCGCAATTTAGTTTTTAGGGAAGTTGCGGTCCGCAATTTAGTTTTAAAGACATTGCGGTCCAAAGGGTTTAGTTTTAAGGACATTGCGGTCCAAAGTTTAAGGACATCACAGTTCGTGGAATTTAGTTTTAAGAACGTTGCAGTCCATGGAGTTTAGTTTTAAGGATACTGCGGTCCACAATTTAGTTTTTAGGGACGTTACGGTCCACAATTTAGTTTTAGAGACGTTGCGGTCCACTGGGTTGTTGGTTTGGGGGGTATACCAAGAATTATTGGTTATTGGGACCTTCCACCTCTCTGAAGACGTAGAAGAATTACAACGACATGTATCAGAGGTGTGGAGAGATGTACCCTTGAACCAATGAATGTTTATCAAAGATTTGATAACCTTGTTTGGGACTAAGTCCAATTTAGAAGAAGACCTATGAGCTCGGTCGATTTTGGGGTTTGGCCAACCTTGGGCTCAGCCCACTTAGTCTTTGTCATTTCCCATTTTTTTATAAAGTGTTAGACACTTGCTAGGACACAGTCCTTTCTCTGTGCACATAATGCTAAATATTTATGTGAATACTGACACCCACTTTCTTTTTTTTATGAGTGTTGAACACTCTTCATGGCTCTAGGCTTTTCTTGAGGAGCGCAGAGTGCTTTGTGTTAAGTAGCGCCCACGTGAGGGGCATGTGGGGCGCTTGGCACTGAGCGCCAGCATTTGGGTGCTAAGCGCTCTTTTTATTTTGAGCAGCGCCCACATGAAGGGCATGTGGAGCGCTTGGCACTGAGCGCCAGCATTTGAGTGTCGAGCGCTCTTTATTGAGCAGCGCCTACGTGAGGAACACGTGGAGCGCTCGGCGCTGAGCGCCAGATTTGGGGTGCTAAGCACTTCTTATTAAATAGTGCCCACATGAGGAGTACGTGGAGCGCTCGGCGCTGAGCGCCAGATTTGAGTGCTAAGCACTTCTTATTAAATAGTATCCACGTGAGGAGCACGTGGAGCGCTCGGCGCTAAGCACCAGATTTAAGTGCTAAGCACTGAGTTTTTTGTTCTACCCAATTCAATTATCTGAGAATTTGGTTCTCCCTTGTGAAAGACTTCGTCTTATAGATCTGAGATCTGGAAAAAGAACTAAGTTCTTCTGATGTGAGAGTTAAACTCTTAGATGTTGAGGAGATGCTATGATCTCTCTTCTTTTTATGAAAGACTTCGTCTTATAGATCTGTGATCTGGAAAAAGAACTAAGTTCTTCTGATGTAAGAGTTAAACTCTCAAATATAGAGGAGATGATATGATCTCACTTCTTTTTATTTACCTTGAAGAATGTTATTCTTCTTAGAGCTTGCTCTTCTCTTTTTCTTTTCTGAGAACTTAAAGTTTAGGGGGAGGGGTTCTTCTGTATAAGACTTGAAGTGTTGGGTCCTTTATATAGGGGAGGCTGATTTGTTGAATTAGTTAAGCAAATCTCTCATTGAGAGATCTCTGATTGATTTGGGGATTTTATCCACCGTTGGATCTTTGATCTAAGGACTTCTGTTTTACAGAACACATCTTTCTTGTATTTAGCAAGATTGGGAAAACATTTTTCCATAGAGAACTTATTCTGTATCTTGGTGATGTTTAATCACCTTTGGATCTTTGATCCAACGGTGCTCTGATTTACAGAGCACAATCTTTCTTGTTTAGCAAGATTTGAGGAGTATTTCCTCAATCAGAATTTAATTCTGTATTTTGGTGATTTTTAATCACCATTGGATTTTTGATCCAACGGCAGAGAACTTTTAGTTCCGGCGTCAGCGCTCTTGGCGCTAGCGCTCTCATGCTTTGCATGTGGGGCGGTGCCTCAGAGTCTTTGACTCAAGAGCGCCGGCGCTCTTGGCGCCAGCGCTCTCGTGCTTTGCACGTGAAGCGCTACCTCAGAGTCTTTAATTCTTGGCGCTGGCACTCTTGGCGTCGGCGCTCTTGGCGCTAGCGCTCTCGTGCTCTACACGTGAGGTGCTGTCTCAATTCAAATTTCAAATTTTGAATAGATTCCTGCTCTTTTGGGTAGAAACATGTATAAATGTAAGAAATGGGAATGAAGCCAAATTTTTGTAAAACTCATGGCTCATGTGCAAAAGAAAAGAGCACATGAGGCATGGGATGGGCAAAATGCCATTTTGTAAAGCCCAAGGGCTATATGTAAATGTGTAAGCCTATATAAGGCAACATGATGACGAAATAAAAAAAGAACTGTTCCCCTCCGAAAGGCGGCGCACAGGACTGTGATGTCCTGACGCAGAGATTCGGGGCAGATGCTATTTGGTTTTATCCGTCCACCTCTCCGAAGATGCCAAGTTGATTTATGGCACCGTGTATCGGAGGTTTAGACGGATGCGGCCGATATAGCAGACTTCGTCAGATTCCCCCTCGCTTGAGGGGTTTTTGATTGTGGGGACGCTCTTCCCTGCAGGCACAAGCCCCTGCAGTTAATTACGCTACCGCATCGCGGTAACAACTTTCTCCTTCTCCAGAATTTTACTTCGTGTCGTGGGTGTTTGTTTTGTTTGTGGTTGCCCGTGGATTGTATACGGAGACTGAGTAATGCCGTCGCCCGTAGGACGTGGATTAGTCCAAATCCGTATTTACTTAGATTTGGGTTTGGTGTTTTTAGTTTAAGGATACGTTAGCCGCATTTGAGACTAAGATCAACTTAAACGTTTGTTAAGGATACGTTAGTCTGACTTGAGACTAAGATCAACTTAACGGGATCGTCAAGATCCATTTTCAGTTTAAGGACGTAGTGGTCCATTTAATATATGGCCGTCGGGACCCGTCACCTCTCTGACGACGTTGAAGGATTACAACGACATGTGTCAGAGGAGTTCGGAGATGTACCCTTGAACCAAAGTTGATTGGGGGTCTTATAGTCCAATTTGGGACTAAAGTCTGTTTGAATGTTTAAGGATACGTTAGCCATATTTGAGGCTAAGATCAACTTAAACGGGATCGTTTAGATCAGACAAAAGAGCATTTGGAGGCTCTATTGTTCCAGTTTAGGGACGTAGTGGTCCATAGGTAGTTTAGGGACGTTGCGGTCCATGCTCCAGTTTAGGGACGTGGTGGTCCATATTCCAGTTTAGGGACGTGGTGGTCCAATATTAGTTTAAGGACGTTTCGGTTCAACATTAGTTTAAGAACGTTCCGGTCTAATATTAGTTTAAGGACGTTTCGGTCCAACATTAGTTTAAGGACGTTCCGGTCCAATATTAGTTTAAGGACGTTTCAGTCCAACATTAGTTTAAGGACGTTCCGGTCCAACATTCCCATTTAGGGACGAATATTAGTTTAAGGACGTTTCGGTCCAACATTAGTTTAAGAACGTTTCGGTCCAATATTAGTTTTAGGACGTTTCGGTCCATGAGTTTAAGGACCCCGCAGTCCGTATTGATGTGTGGTCGTCGGGACCCGTCACCTCTCTGACGTTGTTGAAGGATTACAACGATGGGTGTCAGAGGAGTTCGGAGATGTACCCTCGAACCGGATATAAATTAATTTAAGAGAACAGCTGCTCAGTCAATTTAATTTGAGGACTTACGGCGAAAATTGGGCCAAGTCCAGTTGAAAATGTTCAACACCCTTATTTATTTTTGGTCTATTAGACCTGTGCTAGGGCTTTGCCCACACTTAAATAATGCATTGCATTACTTCTATTTTTTTTATTTGGGCTCTGCCCATCAATTTATTTTGGGCTCTGCAAGGCATCTGCATAGCATTTTTATTATTTTGTTTGGGTTTTGCCCATTTATAAATGATACAGAGCATCAATTTAATTAGGCCTGTTTGGTCTTTTAATTGGGCCTGGCCCTTCAGTAAAAGAAATGCATTGCATTTGTCAGGCGTTTTGCGCCAATCACTGAGCGCAAGCGCTTGTGGTGAGGACACGTGTCATGCTCTGATGAGCGCAAGCGCAACGGCGCAGTGCGCTGCGCTAGTGCGCTGCGCTGTTGCGCTGCTGACACGTGGCGCGCTCTGGTGAGTTGCGCCAATTCCATAGAGTAAAGCTCTATTTCAAGAGCGCGTAGCGCAAGTTGTTCTGTAGCTGACACGTGGCGCTCTCTCAAGAGCGCAACAGCGCAGTTTGGAAGTGCAAAGCACTAAGAATCTTTTAGATTCAAGAACAGAAGTGCAGAGCACTATTTGATTTCTTGATCTAATTTAGATCAAAGAAAAATAAGTTTTTCTTTTTGTTTCAAGAACCAGAGGTTCATAAAAGTGCAAAGCATTATTTTTTTTATATTTCTGTTTTTTTCTTGTTTTAAAGAACCAGTGGTTCATAAGAAGTGCAAAGCACTGTTTATTATGTGAAGATCATTGATCTAGTTTTTAGATCAATGATCTATTAGAAGAAATTTCTTCTCCCTTGTGAAGGTTTTTACCTTTTTCTTGAAATTTTTCTCAGAGTTTTCTCTGTTTGAAGCTCTTGACTTTTTTCAAGAAAAATATTGATGCCTTTAAACTGAGGCCTAGGGTCCTTTTTATAGTGCCCATAAATTAGTTAAATTTGTTAAAGAGATTTTTCTCTGAGTGATTTGGGGAATTTTCCCCACCGTTGGATCCTTGATCCAAGGGCTTCTGTTTTACAGAAGAAAATCTTCTTGTTTTAACAAGAACAGATAGATTTCTTTAAAATTTTTATTCTGTTTGGCGCAAATGCCTCAGCTCGTGACACGTGTCGCGCAGCGCACAGCGCAGCGCAGCTGCGCTAGCGCATCTGAACAGACACGTGTCGCGCAGCGCAAAGCGCAGCGCAGCTGCGCTGACACGTGTTGCGCATCTGCGCTGACACGTGTCGCGCAGCGCAGTGCCCGCGCAGATGAAGCGTTACTTCCTTTAATTTTGCTTAAAATAGAGTTTGCTCTGATTGGGCGCGCCTTCTTAGGCGCTGCGCTGACGTATCAGCGCCTGACATGTGGCGCGTTGCGCCCGAGATTTGAAGCGTTGCTTCAGAATTTTGAATTTTGAATTTCAACAGAGCTTTGCTCTGATTGGGCGAAACAAATACCCCCCACCGTTGCGCTCACGTGGCGCACACGTGAGTGCAGCGGTGGCAAACTCCTGATCGTTGGATCAAGGGGTGAGCTCAAGGGGCGCAAGCGCCTTATAAATAGGACCTCTGGCCCTTAGAAAAATCTTACTGTTTTAAGATTTTTGATTTCAACAGAGCTTTGATCTTGCTTAAGAACTTCAGAGCTTTGCTCATTCCCAAAGTTAGAAACTTTAGGTAAAAATTAATTTAAATCAGATTAATTTAAATTAATCCTAACCAAAGAGCTTTGCTCTCACAGATCTTTTGATCTAAAGAGATCCCCATTGGGGTTTCATAAACAGAGCTTTGCTCTCAAAACTTATAGATCTACAGTGATCTTGTTCATGGGTTTTAACCCATGAACAGAGCTTTGCTCATAGATCTAAAAATAGCTTTTTTAGATTTGAAAAATGAAGAGTCTTTTTATAAATTTTTCATGAATCTTTCAAGATTCCAAATTTTTTTAATTCTTTTAAGTGTAAAAAAAAAATTCTGATGGACCTTTTCCATTATTCCATGCTCTTTTAAGGAATCTTATTTCCCTGAGACCAGAGTTTGACAAGTGTCACTCTGTAACAGAGCTTTGCTCTGAAAGAGAAGATTTTCTCCTTGTCTCTAGGGATTCTTCCCCCCTTTTTTAAATAGGAATGCTTTCCTGGGGACCAACTGACAATCTCATCCAAAGATGAGGTTGTCTTATTAACTGACATATTGTCATCCAGATTTTGTGGGTCCCCCCTTGGTCTCCTACTCACTGCACTGCTGTGTGGTGTGATTAAAATTTAATTAATGCATTTTCTTTTTTTTTAAACGCCAAACGTTGGAATTACAACACTAACGGCTAAATCGTTCTTTTTGCAGCGATCATGTCTCTAGGCACTTCATTCCCGTTCGTCCGCTCGGAGGAGGGATTTCCCGAGGCGCCCTCGGACCGTGAAGTCCTGACCATGATTAGAGAATACGACCCGGAGTACAAGAATCTTCACCTTTGGGGGTCCTGGTATAACCAGATCATTATGGGTCGACGCAGCTTCACATGTGCGGTGCCGTCTGAACCCATCACGGCGATTCATTATGCTACCCCACCCTCGGTGCAGTATGCCGTGGAGTTGGTGGATTGGACATCGAAGGGCTTTCTACATCCCGCCATAGATGCGATACCGGTTCAGCGTCCTATGGTTTTGGACATCCTAGGACGCCGTAACTGTCAGGGTGAAGCACGACCTTGGGGGTAATCGTATAACCTTGGTCTGATCCCCCGCCATCCGATTGGCTATCTGCCGTGGGCCCGGTACATCCTGTCGACGAAGAAGTCGCAGTTGATAAGATTAGGACTGTACACCGCGGTCTACGTCTCTCTTTTCCTGTATCCCACGCTCCCCACCTGGTGGTTCAAAGCTTTCTTGGAGCAATGGAATATTCCTACCCACATTTTCCTTGCCATGGATCGGGAAGTGTCAATCTCCTTGGAGGAGTTCGCGGAGGTATCCGGTTTACCAGTGATGGGGGAACGTTATGAGGAGCTGCTCCCGACAGATGTGTATGTCTTTGGTGCTAGGCCGATGGTAAGGGGGGTCACACCGGAGAATGCCGTTCAACATCAATTCCCAAGCTTAATTAAAGTGTTGAACATATATGAGTCCCTCTTCGTCGAACATGGGAGTCGGGGAGTTAACTTTGAGGACTTCATTGCTCGTTTCCTTCGTCCAAGCGTCATCTCATCAGAAGCTGCCAAGTTTGCCACCCTGGATGACCCTTTCGGTCTAGGTGTGGACAACCTACCGGAGAAGGATATAGATCAAAAGGGTTTTTTTCTTCCGGACTTCCCTACTATGTCATTTGCAGAAATTGCGGCCCCTGGAATGGATGAGGAGGCCTTTTCTTAGGATTTCTTGGATTGTGGCTGAGCTGGTTTGCGATCCCAATGCACTCTCATCGGATGCGACTCTCTGTCTTTTACCCAGCCCACCGGATGGTCATCGGGGTAAAGGTAGCTGTTGGGATCGCTGGCTTGGCGCACTTATACCATGGCCTCAGTCGAGCAGCGGATGCTAATGAGCCCGGGGTACTGCATGTGGTCTTTCCGATGCATTACTTTGCATCGTGGCTCGAGCTATACACAGCGGGTGTCTTCGGCATGCATAAAAGGCCCTTGTTCTTTGACAAGTGTGGTTTTCCTCGCATTATACAGCTGATCGGCGCATCAATTGTAACCCCATCACCGCGGAACGCCAGGGGCTTACTCCTTCGCCCTCATACGTTGGAGCCGGTATGTCCTTTGTCGATAAGGTATTGATCATTGGAAAGGTGTCTACCACTGTGACGCGGCCATTACAAGATGTCTTTAAGGATGGAGCTTCAGTTTTGACGGCCCGGGAGACCCTTCACTTATATTCCATTAGACCGGGTTTCTTAGTTTTTAGGCAGAATGGTGTGGCAATTTTTATGAGGTACAACCCGCATCGTTTTGCTCAATAATTAGGCTACGATCAAGGGGTCCCCTTGGAAGCCTTCTTGCTGGAACCCACTGCCACTGAAGAAGGGATGGAGAACGCACTGCACCATTTCATGCGCCTGAATACGGGCTCTCATTTTTTTATCCATGCGCCGGCTTACGCTCCGAGACTCCTCAATGTGTACAAAGACTGGTACAATCATGCAACAGGAGCAGTTATAAAGGAGGAAAGGCGACTGTTGGTCGATCGTAAGGGTGTGCCTCCAGGTACCGATCGCAATGCTCCTTTGGTCCCGAGGACTCCAGTAATTGCCCCTCTAAAAGAAGTCAGAACTGGACCATCGCATGCGCAGAGTCCTCCGCACGGATTGCCGCTCCCTGATATTGCGGATGCACCACCAGCGCCTTGGGCTCTAGTGGAGACAGTGGTTACAGCCTCACCGGAGTCTGGCGTGGGTGCGGACATCGGGACCCGCCGCCCCAAGGCGGCTGCTAAGCGGAAGTCGATCCCATGTGAGCCTAGGGGCGGAGGGCAGAAGAAAAAGAAATCGCTTTTCGCTGCCGATATCGTGTTCGGTCAGGAACCCCATGCTCCCTATGCCGAGGGCCTGATCGAATACGGGACTAACGAAGGATTAGTGATGCCACCGCCGGACGATACAGACTTGGAGGCTGCTCTTGAAGCTTCAGCGTGGTTGGCGAGGCGTGACGCGTAGCTAGCTAAGCTTGCGCAATCAGGTAACTACTAGTCGCCTTTTCTTTATTGCAATATATCCTCTTCATTGCTTTTGACTAACGCTTTTCTTTCTTTTCTTTCGACAGGCATCACTGATGAAGAAGCCATTGCCGCTTCTCTGAAGACTTTCCAGGAGGAGGAACGTCTTAGAGCATCCATGGGCCTTAGTAAGTTTCGATTCATCAAGTTTTCATTTCCCTTGTGTTATGGTCAGTCTAACCTTTCTCTTTTAATCACAGGAACCTTAATGCCGCTCCCGCCAAGTAACGCAGATGTCCTATCGGCTGCCGACGTTCCTGCTTCCTCAGGGTTACCGCAAGAAGTCCGTCTTGAGGAGCCGATGAGAGACGCCTTAAAGGCTCTGGAGGTGTCTTTGTTTACGGATGACGATGCCGCGATGAAAGAGGCGTCACAGAGGTCCATTATGACAGCTCGGGAGGAAAGAAAGCGGCAAAGGCGTGAGGCGAAGGCGCGCCGGGCTGCCTTGGCTGTGGGAGCGGGCCCCAGCACCGTCCCTCGCGCTGACACTCCATCTGAAGAGCCCCCTGTCGCCCTATCCACTGCCCGCAGAGAGGTGGCGCGCGCAGTTCGGAGCGCAAACGGTAGATCCGCTTCAGGTAATATTTCTCTCAGAATTTTTGTTATAAGGATTTTAATGCCATTGGTCCTTATATTTCTTATCTTGCAGGGCCAAGTCCGATCGAGGGGGAGGCGAAAACCGTTGATCCCAAAGAAACAGAGGGGGCGGTACCCGCCGAACTCGAGCCGACGGTGGGCAACGTCGTTGTGGCTTTGGAACCTGAGGTGGAGGTCGAGGGGCCTGCAACCGAGAAGGTCATTGATGCCGAACCTGAAGTGGTGGCAGATGATATGATCATTATAACTGAGCCCATGGTGGTGGCGGATGAGGCGCTCAAGGCCGGCGACGTCGTGGTGACGGCGGATGAGCCAATGGAGATCGCGGAGCCCGAAGAAGTAGCGGGTGAGATGAGCACGACTCTCGAGAAGGAGTCAGCCGCTCTCTCCCAAGAGTCTGGTAATGCTCCGATCATTGCCCTCCCCGTCTACGATCTTCCGCCGTCTCCTGGCCGTGCGAGCATGACGACGGTTCCCATCGAGTCGGGTGATGAGGCCACGGGCGGTGGCCTCATGTCGATAGAGGAGGGAGTCGTCTCCGTTTCAGCCGGGAGCTCCTCAGGTAAACCCCAAGTTGCTGCTTTTCTTTACTTTACAATCCTTTCTGACAAGTTCACCTTTCTTGTAACGCAGGTGCAGCCAGCACCGATGCCCCACTGCTTGAGGGAGCGCCTTCAACGACTGCCTTGGCGGTAGTCACCTCTCAACCCTCTCTCATACCATATAAGATGTTGGAAGGTATGGGTTCGCAACTTATTAGCCTTATCTTTCAGATGTATAGTTTACGTACTGAAGTCGTGTTGTTGTGCCTTTTCAGGAGTACTTTTTGACCATCTTTACCAGATGTTGCTCCCACACTTCTCCTTCCCATCCGAGCTCGCTTCTTCCTCTGGTGACGTTGGTGAGTATGATTTCCAATGATATCCTTCTTTCTTCATTGATGGGATTACTTCTAAACCCTTTTTTTTCCATCTCGACTGCAGTGTTACAAATCGAAGGAGGGGATGAAAGACGGGCTATGCTGCCGACCCTTTCGGCCCTGCCACCTGCCTCAGCTGGTACAACGACTATCACATTGATGAATCCACCCTTCTTTATTTTCAGAACTGTTATCTGATCGCATCCTGTTTCTTTTCAGCTGTCGTTCCAGCCTCGGCGCCCTTCGAGCCTCGTATTACAATGCCGGCGGGTCCTTATCTGAGAAGTCCGTCTTCAAAAGGCGCCGCGAATAGTCTGCGCATTTGAGTGACTATGTCGAGGAACTTGACGTTGAAACTCCTACATCTGCCGCAGACATCGCTACGGTGGTTAACCCGATGCTGGCAATACTCATGAACTTTCATGATGAGGGCATCATCGCATCTTGGGTTAACCATTGCAAGGAGATCGAGGCCCACCTGTATCAATTGGAGTCGCTGCGTCCCGCTCCCGAGACCTTGGCTGCCAGCAATCAAAGAACAGTATGGATTGAGCAGAACGCTTCTTACTTCCGCCACCTCGAACAAGAAGTCATTTCAAGGCGTAAGGAGCGCGGTGAGACTTCGAGCAAGTCTGCCCAACTGAATACTCGGGTGGAGGCCAATGCCGCACGGCTGGAGGTTGTCTTTGAGGGCCTTCTGCAATGTCTTTCTGAAAGGTTATCATTGAGGCAACAACTTGACGTTGTCGAGCGAGATGCACCCAGCCAGAAAGCAGCCCAGAAGGCGGCGGAGGAGCAACTTTCATCCTTCTTGCAGCAGCGGGCCCAGGTGGAGGTGGAGGTGGCTGCGGCTGTCACCCAGGAGGAGGCGCTGAAGGAAGTGCGAGAGCAGCTTGTGGATTTACTAAAGACACTTCCTCCTCGGTAGCTATCCTTCTTTGTATCGTTTGTACTTGTAGATAAAAGAAAATGTGTATATATATATATATTTTTATTCTTTAATCATAATGTATCCTGTACCCAATCAAGTTTATGAATAAAAGATTGCACACATTCTCTATAATGTCATGTGCCATTTCTCTGCCTTTTCTTTCTTTTATTATCAGCACGCCACCTTAGTAAACATGGTCAACAGATAATAGAGCATGCATCTTGACTTTCTTAAGAAATAGCGATGGCTTAGGTCGCAGGTTCAGATCTGCTGCCTAAGACTTTTCAACTCCATGAGCCGTGAGGGTCTCATAGAGATTCTTCTCCCTACGGATCGAGAGGATCTCGTAGGTGGGCTTTCTCCTTAGGAATCGTGAGGATTCCTAAGTGTGGTTTTCTCTTACAAGTCGTAAGGATCCTATAAGAGAATTTTTCCCTCTTACGAGTCGAGAGGACCCACAAGCGGTTGTTTCCCTCCTCATCAAAATTCGACTTTGGAGAGTGAGACCCGTGAATAGTATGCAAGAGACCATTTTGGATTGACTTGCAGGGTCCCATTGTTCAGGAAGCAAGTTTTTTAGTCCCTGCTGCGTGAGGCTTCATTTGCATGTTGAGACGAATCGGGAATTTCTCGCGGAGACACTAGTTTCTCTGCGAGCCGACGCGAATCAGGAGGCACTCGTCAAGGAGTGTTTGTATCCGTGAGTCGAGGAGTTTGCTAGGGATTATTTGTTTCCCAAGCGCCAAGGATTATTTGTTTCCTTGGGGTTTGAAACGAGTCGAGAATTTCCCACGGAGGCACTGGTTGCTCTGCGAGTCGACGCGGATTAGGAGGCTCTCGTCAAGGAGTGTTTGTATCCATGAGTCGAGGAGTTTGCTAGGGATTATTTGTTTCCCCAGCGCCAAGGATTATTTGTTTCCTTAGGGTTTGAAACGAGTCGAGGATTTCCCACGGAGGCACTGGTGGCTCTGCGAGTCGACGCGGATCAGGAGGCTCTCGTCAAGGAGTGTTTGTATCCGTAAGTCGAGGAGTTTGCTAGGGATTATTTGTTTCCTCAGCGCCAAAGATTATTTGTTTCCTTAGGGTTTGAAACGAGTCGAGGATTTTCCACGGAGGCACTGGTGGCTCTGCGAGTCGACACGGATCAGGAGGCTCTCGTCAAGGAGTGTTTGTATCCGTGAGTCGAGGAGTTTGCTAGGGATTATTTGTTTCCCAAGCACCAAGGATTATTTGTTTCCTTGGGGTTTGAAACGAGTCGAGGATTTCCCATGGAGGCACTGGTGGCTCTGCGAGTCGACGCGGATCAGGAGGCTCTCGTCAAGGAGTGTTTGTATCCGTGAGTCGAGGAATTTTGCTAGGGATTATTTGTTTCCCAAGCGCCAAGGATTATTTGTTTCCTTGGGGTTTGAAACGAGTCGAGGATTTCCCACGGAGGCACTGGTGGCTCTGCGAGTCAACGCGGATCAGGAGGCTCTCGTCAAGGAGTGTTTGTATCCGTGAGTCGAGGAGTTTGCTAGGGATTATTTGTTTCCCCAGCGCTAAGGATTATTTGTTTCCTTAGGGTTTGAAACGATTCGAGAATTTCCCACGGAGGCACTGGTGGCTCTGCGAGTCGACGCGGATCAGGAGGCTCTCGTCAAGGAGTGTTTATATCCGTGAGTCGAGGAGTTTGCTAGGGATTATTTGTTTCCCAAGCACCAAGGATTATTTGTTTCCTTGGGGTTTGAAACGAGTCGAGAATTCCCCACGGAGGCACTGGTGGCTCTGCGAGTCGACGCGGATCAGGAGGCTCTCGTCAAGGAATGTTTGTATCCGTGAGTCGAGGAATTTTGCTAGGGATTATTTGTTTCCCAAGCGCCAAGGATTATTTGTTTCCTTGGGGTTTGAAACGAGTCGAGGATTTCCCACGGAGGCACTGGTGGCTCTGCGAGCCGACGCGGATCAGGAGGCTCTCGTCAAGGAGTGTTTGTATCCGTGAGTCGAGGTGTTTGCTAGGGATTATTTGTTTCCCCAGCGCCAAGGATTATTTGTTTCCTTGGGGTTTGAAACGAGTCAAGGATTTTCCACGGAGGCACTGGTGGCTCTGCGAGTCGACGCGAATCAAGAGGCTCTCTTCAAGGAGTGTTTGTATCCGTGAGTCGAGAAGTTTGCTAGGGATTATTTGTTTCCCAAGCACCAAGGATTATTTATTTCCTTGGGGTTTGAAACGAGTCGGGAATTTCCCACGGAGGCAATGGTGGCTCTGCGAGTCGACGCGGATCAGGAGGCTCTCATCAAGGAGTGTTTGTATCCGTGAGTCGAGGTATCTGCTGAAGACACTGATTTCTTCGGAGTTGGACTGAACCGTCAAGATTTGGTTTCGTCTTCTGGCGGAGCCTGTTGGGAAAGTATGGTTCCCTCTTTGTTTACGCCCTTGGATTGTATACAGGGATCGATATGATCTTAACTGTAGGGCCAAAGTTCTATCATCATTTTTTGTTTTATCTCCGCGATGCTCTATCATTTCAGCTTTTATATCGCGAAGGTCGCGATTGCCCAATCATTTCGGATATTTTTTGCGGTGCCCAATCATTTCGGCTATTTATTTTATTTTTACTCGCTGCTTTTTATTGCGAGTTGCCCAATCATTTCGGCTATTTTGCATGCATACATTTTTACTTGCTGCTTTTTATTGCAAGTTGCCCTATCATTTCGGCTATTTATTTTATTTTTACTCGCTGCTTTTTATTGCGAGTTGCCCAATCATTTCGGCTATTTTGCATGCACACATTTTTACTTGCTGCTTTTTATTGCAAGTTGCCCTATCATTTCGGCTTTTTCGTATGCATGTGCGGCCTATTGGCTTTTCGCTGTAAACCGATTTCAGCATCAGCACCGCTACAACTGGGATATTACCAGGAGCGAATCATCATTTGCCTCCGTCGATGTCGGACAAAGGTGGCTTAGCGAACAGGGTTAAGGCACTGTCGACTAAGGCTTTTAACTTCATGAGCCGTAAGGGTCTCACAAAGGTATTTCTCCCTACAAGTCATGAGGATCTTGTAGGTGTATTTTCTCTTTAGGAATCGTGTGGATTCCTAAGTGTTTGTTCCTCTGTAAGTCGTAAAGATCCTACAGGAGGGTTTTCTCCTTGTAAGTCGAGAGGACTTATAACGGTTGTTCATCATGCATACATATCCCCAGTCACGGATGGGACTTGGTTAGGGAAATGTTTATTCGCGCCCGTGGATTGTATACAAGGGTCAGTATTGAGCCACTTGTAGGGCAATATTGGAAGTTTGTGGGGGGTTTGCTTAAGCACAGGTTTAGGTCTCTGTAACTTAAGACTTTCAAATCTTATGAGCCGTGAGGGTCCCATAAGAGAGTTCTCCTCACGAGTCGTGAGGATCTCGCGAGTGTATTTTCTCCCTAGGAATCATGGGGATCCCTAAGTGTGTTGCTCCCTTGTGAGTCGTAAGGATCTCACGCAGGTGGTTTCTCCTTACAAGGTCGAGAGGACCCTATAAGTGTCCTTTAACGAGGTTGCGCCCTTTCAGGTTTTCACAAACACTCGCCGGTAGTCCTGCTTTTTTTACTCACGGAGCCCTTTCGGGTTTTCATCCGTGCCCATTTTGCTTATGGACATACCGTTTTTTTTATTCTTTTTATTTTTATATTTTTTTTCTTTTTTTTTTACGAGGTCGCGCCTTTTCGGGTTTTCACGAACACTCGCCGGTAGCCCTGCTGTTTTTACTCACGGAGCCCTTTCGGGTTTTCATCCGTGCCCTTTTTGCTTATGGACATACCGTTTTTTTAATTTTATTTTTATATGTTTTTTTTATATCTGGTCAGCCTAAAGATGCTGCGGTAGTAGTTTAAAGACGTTTCAGTCTGCTATTAGTTTAAGGACATTTCGGTCCGTCGTTGAGAGGCGGGCTACTGCTTATAAAGCTTGAGCTTAGGAAGATAGCGAGCGGACGTAGTCGTCGTCATCTATCATTGACCTAGGCTGTGGCTCATCAAGCATAGTATTTCTTTAGGAAGCGACCGTTTATCGGCCTGAAAGGCCTTTCACCGTGCATATCTATGAGTAGATAGGCCCCGCCCTGGTAGACCTTATCTATGACGTACGGGCCTTCATAGTTTGGCTCGAATTTTCCCCGCTTGGCGTGATTGGGGATCATAGGCCTTTTGACCACTACCATAAGCTCGCTTTGGCGGAATGTCCTCGGTCGGGTCAGTCTTTCATATGAGCGCGTCATCTTTGCTTTATAAGCTTCCAGATTTTGCTGTGCTATGAGCCGGGTTTCATCAAGGGCGTCAAGCTCCTCAAGCCGAAGGTGAGCATTTTCTTCGTCCGTTAGCTCGTAGTGGATTGCCACTCGTAGAGAGGGTAATTCTATCTCGAGAGGGAGTACTGCTTCTGTACCGAATACCAACGCATATGGCGTTGCGTTCGTGGCCGTTTTAAACGTAGTTCGATACGCCCAGAGAACTTCTTGCAGTCTTTCGTGCCAGTCTTTCTTATTTCGTGACACCGTTTTCTTCATGATCTTCGTCAAGGTCTTGTTGAAGGCTTCAGCTAGACCGTTAGCTCGCGGATTATAAACTGAGGAATATCTCTAGTCTATATTATGCTGTTGCGCGAAGCGACTGATTTTGTGGCTTCTGTAGGCTGGCCCGTTATCGGAGATGATTCGTCTTGGCGTTCCAAACCGATATATGACACGCGTCTTGAAGAAATGGAGGATATTCTCCGTCTTTACTTCCCTTAGCGGTACCGCTTCTGCCCACTTAGAGAAGTAGTCAGTCGTCGCTAGGATGAAACGATGTCCTCTAGACGATGCTGGTTCGATGGGGCCGACTATATCAATCCCCCACATTTTGAATGGTCAGCTAGCCACCGTTGGATGTAGTGGATTCGGATGCTGATGGATGAAGTCCCCATGAATTTGGCATGAATGGCATTGCTTCACATATTCGAGGCAGTCCTGGATCATTGTGAGCCAATAGCAGCCCATCCGTTTGATCTTCAACTTCATCTTTGGGCCCGCTTGGTGAGAACCGCAGAGTCCGTCGTGAACTTCCTGGATGACTCTTTTCGCTTCGTCAGGTCCTAAACATCTCAGCCATAGAGAATCAAACGACCTCTTGTACAGAGTATCATTGACAAAGGCGAAAGACAGAGCTCGTTTCATAAGCTGATATCTTGTGGACGCTTCTTCAGGCATTCGGTGGGACCTAAAGTAGTCTATGAAGACTTCTCTCCAATCCTCAGCCTTTTCCCGGTCTTTTACTTGCAGGGTCGTTTGCTCAGTCGCTCCCTTCTCTTCGGATGATTCCGGAGATATTTCTGCTGGGGCAAGCACTTGACGGCTTTGTACCATGATTCTAACGTTATCGAGATTCTCGTCAGCCAGTTCTTTAGCAAGTTTGGCCAATGTGTCTGCTTTGCTGTTTTCCGCGCGCGGTATGTTCTCCAAAGTATAAGAGGGAATTTGGGTCAACAATTGTTGCACCTTTTCGCCGTACCTCACCAACTCCGGTTTGCACGTTTGGTAGTCGCCGTTTACTTGACTAACGACCAGCTGGGAGTCTCCGTATATGAGGAGGTTTTCAATTCCTATGTCGATGGCGATCTCGAGGCCTGCTATCAGGGCTTCGTATTCGGCTTCATTGTTTGTCCTCGGCTCTGTTAGGGAGAAAGCAAAGCACATTATCCCTCCTTGTGGAGTTACAAAGATGAGCCCTACGTCCGATTTGATTATAGGGGTGCTTTGTTTGCGCTTCTTCATGGAAGATGCGCCATCGAAATAAAGTTCCCATTGGGTATCACCACCGTCGATCGTGTCAAACGCATGTTCGTCTGGTAAATCGCAGCTCAGAGGTGAATCGGCGGGTATCGGATGCTCAGCAAGGAAGTCGGCGATGGCCTGGCCTTTCACTGCCTTGAGAGGTTGATACGTTATCGAGAATTCCATCAAGAGCAGAGCCCATTTAGCGAGTCGACCTGTCAGTATGGCCTTTGACATTAAATACTTAAGAGGGTCCACCTTCGAAATGAGACGGACCTCATGTGCCAACGCATAGTGCCTGAGCTTTGTTATCGCGAAGATCAACGCTAGGCAGTGTTTTTCAATGGGGGAGTAGTTGCTTTCTGCCCCCAGTAGAACTCGACTTAAGTAGTAGAGTGCTCTTTCTTTCCCTTGATCGTTCTCTTGTGCCCATAATGCGCCTAAGGAACTTTCGAGGGCGGTTGTATAAAGAATGAGGGGTTTTCCCTTGACCGGAGCAGCCAACACCGGCGGGTTCTGCAGGTATTGCTTGATCTCGTCTAGTGCGCTTTGGCATTTTTGGTCCCAGATGAACGGGGTTCCCTTCTTCATCAGGTGGCTGTAAGGACGGCACTTTCCTGAAAGGTTGGCTATAAATCGCCGTATATACGCGAGCTTTCCTTGGAGAGACCGCAGCTGTTTGAGATTCCTTGGCGGAGGCATTTCCATGATCGCCTTGATCTTAGACGGATCTATTTCAATACCTCGGTGTCGAACGATGAATCCCAGGAATTTGCCTAAGGAAACTCCGAATGCACACTTGAGCGGGTTCATCTTCAAGTTGTATTGCCGAAGGCGTTGAAATACGGTCTTCAAATGCTCGAGATATTCCTCGTATGATTTGCTTTTAACCACGAGATCGTCGATATAGCATTCGACGATTTCGTGTATAAGGTCATCGAAGATCTTTGTCATGGCCCTTTGATAAGTGGCACCGGCATTCTTTAAACCGAAGGGCATCACTTTATAACAGAATATACCTAGAGGGGTCCTGAAGGCGGTGTGCTTCTGGTCTTCGGGATGCATCTTTATCTGATTATACCCCGATGATCCGTCCATGAAGGAGAAAATCTCATGCGTAGACGTGTTGTCTATCATTAGTTCGGTGACTGGCACTGGGAAATCATCCTTCGGGAAAGCTTTATTGAGATCCTGAAAATCCACGCATATGCGCACAGTCCCATTTTTCTTCATCACCGGGACGATGTTGGCGATCCATTCATGGTATTGAACTTCCTGAATGAAGCCAGAGTCGATCAGCTTCTTGACCTCAGCATTGATGCTCATCTCAAGCTCGAGCCGCATTCTCCTCGGCGCCTGTTTGACTGGTTTGATGTCCGGGGATATTGCCAATCTATGCACAGTGATTTCTTGATCCAATCCCGGCATTTCGGAATAGTTCCACGCGAAGCAATCTCTATGCTGCAGAAGCACATCTTTTAACGCAGCTACCCTTTCTTCAGATAGTAACTCGCTGATGAATGTCGGCCGTGGATCGTTTGCCGCCCCCAATTCAATCTTCTTGAGGTTATCTGCAGTGGTATGGACTCCATCTTCCAGCTCTTTTGGCGCTGGTGGGAATTCTGAGATTATTTCGTCGTTGCTGTTTTCGAAGCACCAAGGGAGCTCATCTATGTCCTTGGGCTCTTCTTTTAATATTGTAATCATGTGACAGGTGCGAATTCGCTTCCAATCCTAATGTGGAACCCGTTCTTCTTTCATGGCCTTGGGTTCGTGCTTCTGTGGCGGCGTTACCTTCCAGTTGTCAGACAGAGCGAACTTGCCGAGCTGGTACTGATCTTCGACCCAATTCTTAAAGATGAAGCAGTCTTCGAGCGGGTGCCCTATTACTCGATGGTAAGAGCAATAGTTTGGGCTAGAGACCTCGTTTGCTTGCTCGGGGTGCTTGGGTTCCGGCAATGTAAGCAATTGATGCTTTAGAGCAAGATCAAGTATCTTCTTCGTCTTGTCCCGAGGAAACGAGTACGCTCGACCCATTTTCTTCATGAGGGATAGATCAATAACGCTCAACTCCCGTTTGCGTGGCTTCTTAGCCCTGCTTTGTTGTTGTTGAGCTCCTTTTTGGGCTTTCAACTTATTTCTGCTTTTGCGCCGAGCCTTCTTTATAACAGGTTGACAAGGAGCGACATTTTCATCCTTTACGGCCTGTTGGAGAAGGCGTTGCGTCTTGGCTTTCTCATAAATGGCCGTCTCGTGGTTGTGATCATCTCGGACTTTTTGACCAGCTTTCTTTATAAGTCTGTCCATTTGTTCCTCGAACGACGGACTGGGCTCCTTTGCATCTGGAATTTTCACTGGTTTAGGATTAGCGTCCTCCCATTGAGCATCCGCTTCTTCATCGAGGTCATACACGACGTAACAGCCGGGCAGTAACTCTCGTTTCTTTGACCGGATGTATTCAAGCCCTTTTGTTTCCATTCTCCCGTTAGGCAGTTTGCGTTGAGTCCCGGGAACGTTCCAGACCCTGTCATAGAATTTGGCCTTTCTAACGGTCTGTTTGAAGGATATCCCCTTTCGTTTCAGCAGCTTCTTTAAACCCTCTGTATAATATCTGGGAAGACGGATAGGCTGAAGCCTGTCGAGCGTAGGATCCGCGCCATGCCAGATTTCTTTTTTCACCTTGGTTTCTTCAGAGCGGTAGAACAGAATTGCTTTCTCGCTTTCTCGTCTGGGAGGGATATAGAACGTTTGCAGCTCTTCTACATTGTAAATATTATGTGCATCTAGTTCTTTCTGGTGTTTAAGTGGCACTATGGCGACTTGTAGACTTTGCTCTTCGTCAGCGGACGTTCTTATTGAAGGTCGAGCAGAGAATACGACACGGATCTCATCTTCCGAGTCGCTATCAAAGACCAACATAGGAGTTGGCGGTCCTGGCTTGTTGTTTTGGGGCGGACTCGAATAAACTATCTCCTCTTCCTCTTCGGTATCACTGCCGAAGACCGGGATGGTGGCGTTAGCTTTGTTCTCCGGCTTGTGACACTTCTCTGTGTCTTCGAAATCCGGTAAGAAGTATTTGGCGTCTTCATATTTGCGGACCTCGTTCACAGAGAAAGGGTTCAGTTCTCCCGTCACGGTATACTCGAAACCATCCTTAAAATACTTCATACACTGATGTTGTGTAGAAGGGATGATGTTGAACTCGTGTAACCATAGTCGGCCGAGCAAAGCGTTGTAGCATGTCTTGGCGTCTATGACGTGGAACTTAATGTCCGTGACGAGTAGCCCGAAGCGTAGCGTCAGTATCACAGATCCAAGAGTCTTTGACGATTGGGAGTCGAACCCGGAGATGGTGATCTTGTCCCGAGCAAGGTGCTGGACGCTCATGCAGTTTTCCTTCAACACCCGCACGTTGAGTAGGTTAACAGACGACCCGTTATCGATCAGGATTTTGCCTATCTTTATATCATGGCAGTATCCCGAGACATAGAGAGGGCGATTGTGTTCGCACGTCCCAAGTAGAAGGTCTTCATCGCCAAAAGTAACATCGGCCGTGTGCACTTCCTCCAATTCATCCTTCATCTTTTCCTCGGCCAGGCATGCTTGGAATTGTTCTGGGTCTTGGAGCGCCTTAATCAACGAATCTCTCGCCTCTTTTGATAGCAAAAGGGCGTCAAGAATGCTGAGCTGTGAGGGCGGCTTCCTCAGATGTGCTAAGACGTTGTAATCCACCTTATTCTTCTTTGGTGGGTCTTTGGCAGCTAGCTCTCCCACCACTTGGTCATCTAAGACGATATCTTCAGTGGCCTTTTCTTTCCCTTTATCTTTTTTGTTCGAGGGTCCGAGGTTCTTTTCGGGCAGCGTGCGATTACGCAGCCGGATATTTTCGCAAACCTTCGGTTCTTCTTCTTTTCTCGAAGCGGACTCTTTAAAGAGAGGGGCAAGTTCTAGATCTTCATCAGAATCACTCCCGAATGTGGGCACTTGTGATCTACCGGTGTTAACCATGCAACAATCGCCAGCAGTTCTTTTAAGCCCTTCGGTCGTATTTCTTTGCTCTCGACGAGTTTTACGCTTTTCCCGGTTAAAGCGTTGTCAATGAGCAACGTATCCTTGACACCATCTATCGAAAGCTTTGCACTCCTGAGTGGGGTGTGAAACCTTCTGATGATATAAGCAATAAGACGGGTGCATTTTCGCTTCACCAGTAATTTCTTCTTCGGAGGATGGTAGCTTCATGCCCATTGATATGGCCTTAGCAAACTTCTTTCTCATCTTGAATTGGCTTTTGTCGGTAGCGGAGGTGTTTAGCTCCACCGGGATCGTTTCAGCTCCTTCATCAAGTCGCTGGCGCTTGGCCCTTTCAAATATAGCCGCCTCGCGCTCCCGACCAGCTTTACTTTTCAACCGAGCTTCATTAAGGAATGCGTCGATTACTTCATCTGGTGGCCCCAGGACTTTTGGTTCAGGATCTGCCCCCAGCTTTCCGGTGCAAGGAGTTTCCTCATCATTCGTGATCGAATGGGAAATCATATGACAGCTCGCCACATATTCCTCGGATTCATCTGATGAACTTTCTCCCTCATCCTCTTCTTGAAAAACGTGATTGAGAAACTCTTGGAGCTTAATGGGAGTCCGTGCCTTTTGGTTGTATTCATCCAGCGCGTCAATTTGCTTTTGTAAGTCCGTGCGTTTGCCGCCAGGCTTCACGGGCTTCTTAGATTTCTTCTTCTTCTTTTTCGAAGATTTTGACGGCTGGCTGCAAGTGCTTGAACTGCCACCATCGGTCTTTGGAGTTGGATGTGGCTTCAACATCCTTTCAATGACCTGCGATTCCAACGGGTTCTTCCACTTGATTGCTGGACATGTCCGAAGATCGTTTAACATCCTCTTTGTCTTGGTTGATAATACAACCTCCCAAGGAGCTTCTTCAATGACGGAGCATGTTGCCCCCGGCGTATTCGTCCCCTTAGAGGTGTGGGGCTGCGGGGGTTCACCTTCCATTTGTCAGATAACGCGAACTTGCCCTGTCGGTACTGGTTTTCAAGCCAATTCTTGAAAACGTAGCAATCTTCGATCAGATGGCCTAGTACTCGATGATAAGGACCGTAGTTGGGCTCGTTGACGTCACTTGGTTGCAACGGACGCTTTGGATCCGGCAGATTTATGAGTCTGTTGCGCAACGCCAGCTCGAATAACCTCCTCGTTTTGTCGCGGGGAAAGGAATAAGGACGTCACATCCTATCCTCAAGGGGCACGTACGGTCGCATATTATTTTGACGAGCAACCGGCTTCGAGTTGCTCGGTTGTTGTTGAGCATTAGCGACGACGATCGCTTTTCCCTTCCCTTTGTCATTTCGGGAATCTGGCCTTGGAAGAGGGGGTTTATGGCCCATTTGATCCATTTGCGCTAGTTTGTCAATCAAGGCCTGGAAGGTAGTCGGCTTGAAAAACATCATAAACTGCGAGATGGTTGCTTGTGGATCGAGGGTTCCCACAAACATACCCACCGCGGGAGCTTCTTCAATGCGCTGCTCACACTTCGACCATAAGTTCCGCCATCGTATAGCGTACTGAACCCACGTCTCGCCGGGTTTTACCCTGGCGTTAATCAGTGCTGTCATCGGGGTACGTTCACTGGCACTTGCAAAACGCTGAGTAAACAACAGCTCCATCTCCGCGAAGGTTTTAATAGAGTCGTTCGGGAGCTCAGAGTACCATTCGAACGCCGTATCTGATAAGCTTCCAACAAACTGGCGAAGCAACAGCTTGTCATCACCGCCGGTGTTGCCGCAGAGTGCCCTGAACTGGGCAACATGCTGATGAGGATTGCCCGTCCCCTTGTAGACATGGAACTTGGGAATCGTATAACCTGGCGGGTACTTGATTTGATCGTACCAACTTGGATATGGCCGCCCCGTTTATACGACCTGACCGGCCGCTTCGGTCGCATGATGAACCCGTATTTGCTGGGCGATGTACTCATCCAAATCAGCTTTGGAGATTGTATCCTCCTTGGCCATCGACAGAGCTGGTGGAGGATTTGATGTTTCTCCCCTATCGTCTTCAAGAATGATCGGGGGATCTTCATCAGGTGGATCTTGTTGAATCATCAAACCCACCATATCCTGGAACAGGAGGGCCATTTTCTTTATGTTGGCTGCCTGCTCCGCAGTTTCTTTATCTTTCTTCTCTAGTACGCGACGAAGGAATTCAGCGTCCGTTTCTTGTTCTTGACGCTCGTCCGAGGATGTTTCAGGGGTTTCTTTTGGCCCTGTAAGTGCGGCCATAGCGTTCATCATTTCTTGGAGCTTCTGCTGCTGCTCCTGAGCCTTGGTCACTGACCTCGTGTGCGGTCCATGACTTGTTGATATGCGGCTATATTCTTTTCCCGATGCCATGTAAACCGTATGAACTGTTACGCCCCCTGACTTAGGGCGTTTGGGTTCACCATTTTTAACTTTTGCCACTGACGCGGGAGTTTTCTCTGGCCTCCTTCTTTTGTGGGCCGTTGAGGTTGAAGGAATCGTTGAAGTGGGCATCCTAGCAGCTGCTGTCCCCCGCTGTTTAATGGGACGGTCCTTGTCTTTTTCCACCTTCGCCTTTTTCTGGTGACGAGAGTGACCTGGGTCAATCACGGGGTCTTGAACCCTCCGCCAAACTTTATAAATTATTGAGGACAGCCGTTGAGGGGGCTGTTCTTGCGTCGTTTCTGGAACTCTTCCCGCAGGCGGAGGAGATCTCTTCAGTGTAGCGGTTAGAGAGTTTTTTCGTACCCTCCTCAGCAGTTCAAAGCTGTTCCCAGTTGGAACAGCAGCGTTGACTTCCACCACTGGAGCCGGTGGAGTTAGCCCTGAGGGAGAGTTGCCCCCTGCCTTCCTCACTCGTTGCCAATGGCGACGTCGAGCATGACGAGCCGTTGGGGCTGGCTCGGAGATTGAGACATCTTCTTTTTTCCCCCTGTCTGAATGAGGCGTCGCTGGTATTAACCTTTTAAAGACTGAGGTTGTCTTTTGAGGGATGATATTCAACCCGTCGAAGACGGATCCTCGAGCAGGGCCTTGAAAAGACTGACTCTTTGACAGGGGAAGCCGCCTTGACGACTTCTGGAGCAACAGTTATTGCCTTCCTCGGGACAGCCAATTTAGAGTTCTGATTTAGCCTGGTGAAAACAGAGTCTGTCGGTTTGGTAGTGAGCGACCCGTTGACAGGGGCCGTCGTAGCAGTGAGCCGGTCGAAGACCGACTTTTTGTTCACTTCCGGTGCAGGTATTGGCGTAGGGAAGCTTGTAGGTAGGATCATGGTCCCAAAGAACAGACCAGTGGTGGCTTGGGTCACCTGATCTACCGGCAGAGTGAGGAAGGAAGCCGCTTGGGGTCCATATACTACACCTCCTGATGAGGTGGAGCGTTTGTTGCAGTGGCACTTCGAGCAGTTGGTGCAATTAGAGGCCATTGAATCTTGAGTTCTGCGCCAGGCAAGAGTCCAAATCTTAGTAACTTGAAATCTGAAGGCAACCATTTAACAAACCGCGATTGGTTCGCGAGGACGACACACGAAGTGTGGAGTGGAAAGAGGAAGAGGTCCCACCGGGCGTGCCAGAATCTGTTCCCCTCCGAAAGGCGGCGCACAGGACTGTGATGTCCTGACGCAGAGATTCGGGGCAGATGCTATTTGGTTTTATCCGTCCACCTCTCCGAAGATGCCAAGTTGATTTATGGCACCGTGTATCGGAGGTTTAGACGGATGCGGCCGATATAGCAGACTTCGTCAGATTCCCCCTCGCTTGAGGGGTTTTTGATTGTGGGGACGCTCTTCCCTGCAGGCGCAAGCCCCTGCAGTTAATTACGCTACCGCATCGCGGTAACAACTTTCTCCTTCTCCAGAATTTTACTTCGTGTCGTGGGTGTTTGTTTTGTTTGTGGTTGCCCGTGGATTGTATACGGAGACTGAGTAATGCCGTCGCCCGTAGGACGTGGATTAGTCCAAATCCATATTTACTTAGATTTGGGTTTGGTGTTTTTAGTTTAAGGATACGTTAGCCCCATTTGAGACTAAGATCAACTTAAACGTTCGTTAAGGATACGTTAGTCTGACTTGAGACTAAGATCAACTTAACGGGATCGTCAAGATCCATTTTCAGTTTAAGGACGTAGTGGTCCATTTAATATATGGCCGTCGGGACCCGTCACCTCTCTGACGACGTTGAAGGATTACGACATGTGTCAGAGGAGTTCGGAGATGTACCCTTGAACCAAAGTTGATTGGGGGTCTTATAGTTCAATTTGGGACTAAAGTCTGTTTGAATGTTTAAGGATACGTTAGCCATATTTGAGGCTAAGATCAACTTAAACGGGATCGTTTAGATCCGACAAAAGAGCATTTGGAGGCTCTATTGTTCCAGTTTAGGGACGTAGTGGTCCATAGGTAGTTTAGGGACGTTGCGGTCCATGCTCCAGTTTAGGGACGTGGTGGTCCATATTCCAGTTTAGGGACGTGGTGGTCCAATATTAGTTTAAGGACGTTTCGGTCCAACATTAGTTTAAGGACGTTCCGGTCCAACATTCCCATTTAGGGACGAATATTAGTTTAAGGACGTTTCGGTCCAACATTAGTTTAAGGACGTTTCGGTCCAATATTAGTTTAAGGACATTTCGGTCCACGAGTTTAAGGACCCCGCAGTCCGTATTGATGTGTGGTCGTCGGGACCTGTCACCTCTCTGACGTCGTTGAAGGATTACAACGATGGGTGTCAGAGGAGTTCGGAGATGTACCCTCGAACCGGATATAAATTAATTTAAGAGAACAGCTGCTCAGTCAATTTAATTTGAGGACTTACGGCCAAAATTGGGCTAAGTCCAGTTGAAAATATTCAACACCCTTATTTATTTTTGGTCTATTAGACCTGTGCTAGGGCTTTGCTCACACTTAAATAATGCATTGCATTACTTCTATTTTTTTTGTTTGGGCTCTGCCCATCAATTTATTTTGGGCTCTGCAAGGCATCTGCATAGCATTTTTATTATTTTGTTTGGGTTTTGCCCATTTATAAATGATACAGAGCATCAATTTAATTAGGCCTGTTTGGTCTTTTAATTGGGCCTAGCCCTTCAGTAAAAGAAATGCATTGCATTTGTCAGGCGCTTTGCGCCAATCACTAAGCGCAAGTGCTTGTGGTGAGGACACGTGTCATGCTCTGATGAGCGCAAGCGCAACGGCGCAGTGCGCTGCGCTAGTGCGCTGCGCTGTTGCGCTGCTGACACGTGGCGCGCTCTGGTGAGTTGCGCCAATTCCAGAGAGCAAACCTCTATTTCAAGAGCGCGTAGCGCAAGTTATTCTGTAGCTGACACGTGGCGCTCTCTCAAGAGCGCAACAGCGCAGTTTGGAAGTGCAAAGCACTAAGAATCTTTTAGATTCAAGAACAGAAGTGCAGAGCACTATTTGATTTCTTGATCTAATTTAGATCAAAGAAAAATAATTTTTTCTTTTTGTTTCAAGAACCAGAGGTTCATAAAAGTGCAAAGCACTATTTTTTTTATATTTTTATTGTTTTCTTGTTTTAAAGAACCAGTGGTTCATAAAAAGTGCAAAGCACTGTTTATTATGTGAAGATCATTGATCTAGTTTTTAGATCAATGATCTATTAGAAGAAATTTCTTCTCCCTTGTGAAGGTTTTTACCTTTTTCTTGAAATTTTTCTCAGAGTTTTCTCTGTTTGAAGCTCTTGACTTTTTTCAAGAAAAATGTTGATACCTTTGAACTGAGGCCTAGGGTCCTTTTTATAGTGCCCATAAATTAGTTAAATTTGTTAAAGAGATTTTTCTCTGAGTGATTTGGGGAATTTTCCCCACCGTTGGATCCTTGATCCAAGGGCTTCTGTTTTACAGAAGAAAATCTTCTTATTTTAACAAGAACAGAAAGATTTCTTTAAAATCTTTATTCTGTTTGGCTCAAATGCCTCAGCGCGTGACACGTGTCGCGCAGCGCAAAGCGCAGCGCAGCTGCGCTAGCGCATCTGTGCTGACACGTGTCGCGCAGCGCACAGCGCAGCGCAGCTGACACGTGTCGCGCAGCGCAGCGCTTGCGCAGCTGCGCTGACACGTGTCGCGCAGCGCAGTGCCTGCGCAGCTGAAGCGTTTCTTTCTTTAATTTTGCTTAAAATAGAGTTTTGCTCTGATTGGGCGCGCCTTCTTGGGCGCTGCGCTGACGTATCAGCGCCTAACATGTGGCGCGTTGCGCCCGAGATTTGAAGCGTTGCTTCAGAATTTTGAATTTTGAATTTCAACAGAGCTTTGCTCTGATTGGGCGAAACAAGAACTTTTCATTTCCCCTCTAAAATCTAGGGTTTTTGTGTCTCTTTCTCCTTCCTCAAGATTTTAAACCTTCTTCCCCTTTTCAATTAAATCAAGAGTTTTACTCTTTCTTTTCCAAAACTAAATAGTTTTTCACCACAAAACCCTTAAAGGGGAGCTCAGATCTTCCATCAGATCTCAAAAGGGGAGATTTTTAAATCTCACCTCCTTTCTCCAAGATCCGGTCAACCGAGAGGAAGAAGAAGGAGACCCATCTTCAAAAATCCCATCTTGGGAAGATCCAGGACCAAAGGGGAGAGAAACAAAGGGACCCCCTTTGATCATTTCCAAAGATTTCTAGGAGTTTAACTCCGTTCAAGATCTGTTGGAGTTTAACTCCATAATTTAATCTCTTTTCAGAGAAGTCAAATCGGGAGCACAGCTCCCAGTATAGGGACCAAGTCTCTTTTCCTGCTGACACCCAGCGCCCGCGTGCCAAGCATGTGGGGTGCCGTGCCCAGCGCCCACATGCCAAGCACGTGAGGCGCCAGTGCCCAGTGCGCTGGCGCCCACGTGCCAAGCACGTTAGGCGCCAGCGCCCAGCGCCTGCGTGCCACGCACGTGAGGCGCTGTCCCCCACGCGTCCTTTGGACGCTTTTTCCCCTTCTTATATATATGTATATACATACACACACACACACACACTCTACGACACTGTCCCTGTTAGAAAAAATTTCTAACGGGGCGCTGCTCCACACCCCGCAGGGGGCTGCTAGCCCCTTTGACCTTAGCCCGCTATCCGGGTAGCGGGACTCCCGTAAATACTCTACGGGGCCCCCGATATATCCAAAACCCCTTCAAAACACAACACTGCATATTGAGTTCACATGACCTGTTTGACCTGTCAATCGGAGGTTCGCTCACTCCAAAGGTGAGAGATAATTAACGGCAGCTTAGTCCGCGGCTGCCGGAGATTCGGATCCCCACAATCAATAAACCCCAGCCTACCCTAGGCAGGGGGAATCTGTAGTACACTTGACAAGTGCACGCATATTCCCATCTCAATGGGGTGACGAAAAACACCCTACAAACCTATCTATCGTTTGTTTTAGTCTAGTGAGGGTGTTGGACTGGATTTCAAGAGTATTCCGTTTTCCTTACGGAACAACAGCAACATGAATGATTATATATATATATATATATATATATATATATATATGAGAATAATGGAGAAAAGAGGCCATATGAGGGGATTTCCTCCTATGGCGTCGGAAAAATGCACCCCCGCCATTTTTTCCGACAATCGAGATCCATCATCATTGTTATCATCTAAGATCTGCATACACCAAATTTCATGTGATTCCACTACTTTTTCACCGTTGAATTAGTAATGTAAAAAGTTCTATTGTCGGTAAACCATTAATTTTGCACCAACTAAATCAACAGTGAAAAAATGGTATAATCACATGAAATTTGGTGTATCCACATCTTAGATGATAAAGATGGAGGTGATGTATACCGATCATCGAAAAAAATCACGGAGGGTGCATTTTTCCGATGCCATAGGAGGAAATCCCCTCCTATGGCACCTTTCCTCCATTAATCTCTCTCTCTCTCTCTATATATATATATATATAACGTTCAGTAAAACCATCCGGAATCCATGGTGAACATGATAGGGGACTCTTGAAACCCTGATCGCTATCTTCGCCAAACTACCCAACCCCGCGTTAATCGTTCATGCACTTAACCGACGACATTGGACTTGCAAAAATATACATTGAAGGTGGACCATTAAAATGAGCCATTCATAACATGAGCCATGCGATATCAATCATTAACAAGACCCCTTGCAAGTTTTCGGTTAAGTACTTGACCATACAATATAGCATGTTATCATTTACAATCAATAACAGTAATTTCATGAACTTTAATCGCAAATAAGACATATCAACTATCAGATCCAAGCATCCAAATATAATCAAGAAAGTTAGGGATTTTTGTTACGGAGATCCTACAAAAAGAATTTCCCAATTCAGGTATTGGGAACTCGAGTTATGAAATTTTTAATTAGGTTATGCGTATATTTCAGCCACAGTTTCAGAAAACAGTGCTGATATTAAAATACAATTTCGGAGTGTTTACGTGTAAAATTACAGGTCAATATATTTTGGGGAAAGGTGCGCCACTCAAAATACTTACGAAAAGCTTAAGAGTTTGGACAGTTTGGAGTCTCGAGGTGGGAGTTATGACATTTTAAGTGACAAGTTCTACTGCAATTTTTCTGAAAAACAGCAACCATGAGGAAAACAGTAACCACTAGGTCGTGTCCCAAACGAATTTATCTAGTCCTAAATAAATTTACAAAGATAAAGGCATGAATCTACTATAATTCCCAACAGAGGGAATTACAAAATCTGGTCTGGTTATTTTTATAAAATTATTGGAGAGAAAGGGTATTGCTGAAATTCAGCAGCAGTCCAGAACTGCGCAACAAAGGTAAATTGCATAAGACTACGATCTAGGTTCAGAATTAGCCAAAGTTTAAAATATAAAAGTTGTAGATATTTCTCTGCTATTATTTTTAAAAAGAAAAAATAAGTCATTTGGTTACGGGAATAGCGAGATACGTCTGTTTAAAGTTCCCAAACAGTAATAGAAAATTCTAGAATTGGCAATATAAGTTCTATCATAATAACTACACCGTCATGGCAACCACGAGAAGATATAGATACGCCGCAGCTTAGTTAACTATGGCAGAGCGGTCACTGTATTGATCATGACATAGGAAATTAGGGTTAAATCTATCCAAATAATGAATATCGTAGGTTGCATGTATATAAAAAAAATATTGAAAACTCAAAATAAATCTTGACAACTCTTGTGGTTAAAATCATAAATCGTAATGTGTTCACACCGCGATCAGCGAGCAAAAATCACATAAAGCAAATCAAAAGTCAACACAAAGTACGCATATGGTATTGATCAAATATTATGAAAACAAACAATTATTGAAAACCCTACATCGACTTTTCTTTTCATTAAAAATACTACATTCCCTTATTTCTTTTATTTCTATCTTGAGAGACTAACTATATAGATCATAGATGTCTAAGAGAAGAGATCGAGAGAACGATCTAGGATTTAGAGATGACTTACAGGTTAGACAATCTAGGACTATCCACACATGTAGAGAATGCCTCGAATTGATCAAGGCTTGATGTAGGTGTTGACCTCCTCTCAAGGGTTCTTCCTTCATTTTTGCTTGAGTTTTAAACTAGGGTTTTGAAGGTAGGAAACAGAAAATAAATAAATAGAGAAGAGGAAGAAAAGAAGAGAAGAGATGAGATGAGATAAGGGGACTAGGGTATATTTATAAGAGTAGAGATGGGGGTTTGTAGAGGTTAAAGGGTAAGATCAAATAAGATAAGATCAATCGATTTAAAGAGGAGTTATCAGAAATTAGGTTTTTAGATTAAAGACAAATCCTTTTTAAAATCGAACAAATTCTTTTATTTACATAAAATTTCTTTTCTTCAATCTTATTTAAAATATTAAAATTCCAATTAATCTTTTAAAATAAAATCATTTTTTAAAAAATAAAATCTTTTCCTAAAATCTAACCAAATCCATTTCTTTAATAAAATTTCTTAAACAAAATTAAATAATATTTAACCAATTTATTTATTAAAGATAAAAATTAAAATCTACAAAATAAATATTGACTCAAAATAAAAAAATATAAAATAGACTTTTATTTGTATTAGAAAAATACAGTCGTTACAATCTACCCTCTTCATAATGATTTCGTCCTCGAAATTTCTATAAGGATTGTGCCGCTACTAAACAAGGTAACTGTAACGTTGTCGTTTGTCGTCTTCGCGCTCTACCAATAGATACAACTAATTAGAAGAGATAAGACCAGAATATAACACAATATTAGGAGATACTTTCGAATCAAAGAACTCGAGAGCCGAGACAAGACTACTAGAATGAAAGATTCAAGGATGTAAGCAAGGGATACTGTAAAAGATGTAAGCAAAAGGAAACCAATAGGGAGTCAAGAAATCAAGAAAGAATCGCAAAAGTTACAAGAAAGGATTAAGACGGAGATGAAGGGTTCGTACTTCCGCTTCCTTCGTGTCAAGACGTAATCGCCAGAGAAAGTAAGAAAGATTCAGGACGGATTTCGGAAAGGAAATTTGAGGGAGCACAATAATTGGTAAGGTCCAAAGATCGGCTTCCGCTCTTGAAGAAGAACGCGGGGTGATCCGGGTTCTTGAACACTGTCCTCCTTTGATAAAAGTAGGGCTGGCAAGGTGGCAATTAAAATGGTACTTAAGGTCACGAAGATAATTTAGATAGGAAGAAAAAGGATGACAAAGTAAACAAAAAACGGATAAAGATAGAGTGGGAAAGAAAAGAATAGAAGAATTACCAGTGATCACTTGCCCGGTAGCCTCAGCCTCTTCGGCTATCATGGTGAAGGCTTGATGGGGCGGCACGTTTCTCTGAGCCTGCTGAAAGACCTGGCACTGAGATGGTAGAGGTAGGCCCTACTATGGTGGACCAGAAGTAGCGGGACCAGAGGTGGTTGCAGACCTAGCCACGAACTGCGGGCAAGCAGTCAAAGTCTGTGTGGAGGAACCGCATATCAAACATTGGCCGTTCAATTGGTGATAGTCCTTCCTCAAATGCCCCAGTTGCTGGCAATGGTAGAAAAAGGCTGGAGTGGAACGTGGGGGAAGGGACGCCTCAGCCGACTTCTTCAGCAGTTGAGCTTCAAATGTTCTCGAGGTAGCACCCCCCCCCGACATCTGTTGAGCAGGGCGCTTGTTCCTTGCATTCTGGTACCCCCGGCATCGCTTGATTGTAGCTTCAAAGTTCCTTGTTGCCTTAAGCACTTCCTCTCAGGAGAAGAATTTATTCGTCGAGAGGGGGTCTGCGTATCATAGTCCAGACTCTTTAAGTAGCGCCTGACATCAATTTCATGAGTTTGTATCATATGCTCGGAGAACCTACTGAGCATCGAGTATTCAGCGTCATACTCGTCAACGGGCTTGTTCCATTGCGACCCCTGCTTTAGCTGCACGAATTTCTCCTCCATCTCGAAACGGACGATCAGAGGGAAAAAATTAGCGTCGAAACGCTCCTTAAAGACCCCCTACATAATTGGTCGCATCAAACAACTTACTGTTCGGCATGATTAATTACATTTTAATACCATTCATTTTCTATCATTTTGTCAATAAACAGTGCTATTTAATCTGTATCTACTCATTAGTACATATTACAGGTACACATACAAAATCGCTGAAAAACATGCACAATATACACAGAAACGACGGTTTTTAGTCGGAACTGCAAACGGGACGGAAAAATGACCAAGTTTTAAAAAGTTTGCAACAAATGAAGTTGTGTACAAAAATAAATCAATTTTGGTCCAACATGATGATGTGTGGTTCATGCATATGGCTCATGCAACCAAGTGGGCAAGCACCATCATGAAAAAACCAAGTAGGCATGCAAGTGGCTTGGGCAAATGAGCATGTAATAAGTATTTGATGATTTGAAGTATGAATACATTGCCCACATAACCCCTTCTCTGTTCTTTAGTCCCAAAATGCAATAGAGTGTGAATTAAAAGAAAAGAAGACACTAGAGAGATGATGTTGATACCAGAAGACTACTGTCCAAAGATGTGGCCCATTCTCCACAAAGTAGCCGTCAAAATATTCATAAAAACCGTAATTTGTGGCCAATACTTGAGCATTTTGGTTCATGCACTTTTGATGAGTTCCTTGTTGTCTTTTCAGTCCATTTCTATTATTTTTTTTAATTTTGAGATGCCTATATATAGCAGATCTCAGATTAAGTTCTGGGTTGGATTTAGAGTGAGAAAACAGATTGTAACATTTGATTGCTTTTTCTTCTTCTATCTTTGAGGTCTCATTTGAGTGCTCCATTAAGGAGATTGAAGTTGATATCTATCTTGTAGCTCAAGCTCTTCATTTTGTGAATAAAAAATTGCACTCTTTGTTTTAATTTCCTTGCTATTTTCTTTATTTGCTCATTCATGTTTCTTTTCTTGTGTTTTCATTTTCTCTTTGTGATATTTGAGTAATTTCTTTGGTTGTGGTAATGGTAAAGATGGAGATGAATGGTTTAGCCTTACTTCTTCTCTTGTGAATATTTCATGTGCTTAAAATAGATTGTAAGTTTAAGATTGCTTATTGGCATTGGTTTGATATAGTATTTTGATTCCATGGTTAATTAGTAATCTTATCATATACCATATTCTCTCCAAGTTTCCATTTTGCAATATTAAAATTAGAATCAAACTAGTGTTAAGATTGCTATATGTTTAGATAAATTATTTTGTTAACAAGTTGTTTGACATCTTTCTTCATTCATATACCCTATACTATCACCCAATCACTCAGCAAGTTTAATACTAAACCACTTTGCTCTCATGTGCTAATTTGTGTATTTGTTGATGATGTATGCTTGCCAACTCTTGTGCTTAGTTTTGATACTTCATACGCGGACATACAAACTGTAAGTGAGAACAATATACTTCGCTACCGTCTTGATAAGCCATACTTCATTTCGGAATCAACACAAGGAGGAAACACTTATGATCAAAAGAGCGTCGAAAATTTCGCTACGATTCAATCATCCAATCCGGAGCCACAGCCACTTTCTTTTCTTATATACTTCGTTTTTCTTTTTGTGACAAAACCAATTCAAAACCAATTCTTTTCTCTTTGAGCTTGACGTGAAAACCCATAATTACCAATTCCCTGTGGATTGACCCGTACTTGCCCACTAGTTACAATGCGCTGTGCACTTGCGGTTTATAAATTTTAAAACAAGACCGAGCTTGCGTGCGCCGTATTTCTAAAACCAATCTTCTTTTAAAAAATGCATCAACGTGCGCGCGTGAGGTCCCAACACTCGCATTGTCCGTCAATTGAAGCTTTGCCATTTATACCCATGCCACCATGGGGATGCATGCGACTCCCATTGTTCCCCGTCGAAAACCGGGAAGACAAACGTCTTGCCTGAATTTGGGGGCAGATACTAATTGGTACTATCCGTCCACCTCTCCGAAGATGCCAAGTTGATTTATGGCACCGTGTATTGAAGGTTTAAACGGATGCGGCCGATATAGCAGACTTCGTCAGATTCCCCCTCATTTGAGGGGGTTTTGATTGTGGGGACGCTCTTCCCTGCAGGCGCAAGCCCCTGCAGTTAATTACGCTGCCGCATCGCGGTAACAACTTTCTCCTTCTCCAGATGGTCACTTCGTGTCGCGGGTGTTTGTTTTTTTTGTGGTTGCTCGTGGATTGTATACGGAGACTAATTTATGTTGTCGCCTGTAGGGCGTGGATTAGCCCAAATCCGTATTTTCTTAGATTTGGGTTTTAGTTTGGGTTTAAAGATACGTTAGTCTCATTTGAGACTAAGATCAACTTAAACGTTTGTTAAGAATACGTTAGTCTAATTTTTATACTAAGATCAACTTAACGGGATCGTTTAGATCCAACAACAGAGCATTTGGACTCTCTTGTTTAGTTTAGGGATATTGCGGTCGATTACCAGTTTAAGGACATGGTGGTCCATCGTTAGTTTAAGGACGTTTCGGTCCGGGTTAAGGACATCGTAGTCCGTGGGTTTAAAGGGACCCCACAGTCCGAGGTTAGGGACATCGTAGTCCATGAGTTTAAGGACCCCACAGTCCGTAGTTTAAAGAAATCGCAGTCTATGAGTTTAAGGACATCGTAGTCCATGAGTTTAAGGACCCCACAGTCCGTAGTTTAAAGACATCATAGTCTATGAAGTTTAAGGACATCGTAGTTTATAAGTTTAAGGATCCCACAGTCCGTAGTTCAAAGACATCGTAGTCTATGAGATTAAGGACATCGTAGTCCGTGAAATGTGTGGTTGTCGGGACCCGTCACCTCTCTGAAGACGTTGAAGGATTACAACGATAGATATCAGAGGAGTAAAGAGATGTACCCTTGAACCGGTGTGAGTTGGTTGAAGAATCTGTAGTCCAGTTTGGGACCGAGATCTGTTAAATATTCATGAGCAGATGGGCTCAGTTCAATTTAAGTTGAGTACTTATGGCCAATATTGGGCTAAGTCCAATAAAATTAAAATGTTTAACATTTTATTGTTCTGGGCTGTTGAGCCTTTATTTGGGCTTGGCCCTTTTAATAATGCTGAGCATTAGATCCTGACATTTTTTTTGTCTTGTATTGAATGCATAGCATTCATCGGAACAATGTGTGTTCTGACAGCGCGCCACATGGCGCGCCAAGCGCTTTGCGCCAATTAAAGAGCGCATTGCGCTTCTGCCAAGTAGCACACACGAAAAGGACACGTATCGCGCTTGGCGCTAAGCGCCAGATGATGGGCGCATTGTGCCAGTTTATGAGCGCATTGCGTTTTCAATTTATGAGCGCGTTGCGCTAGTTTAGTAGTGCACAAGTGAGTGCCACGTGGCGCGCTTGGCGCTGAGCGCCAGCCTATGAGCGCAGTGCGCTGTTTCAGAAGCGCAAAGTGCAAGTTGTATACGTAGTTGACGCGTGGCACGTTTTGGCGCTGAGCACCAGTCCAAGGAGCGCAGAAGCGCAGTTCAAGAGTGCAAGGCACTTTTCATGCGCGCAAAGCGCAATTGATCAGTTTTTATGATCTGTGAACAAATTTATGTTCTTTTTTAAAGGTGGCTTTTCCTCAAGTTTCAAGAACAACAGTTCTTATTTTTGAAAGGGCTTTGCCTTTATAGATCAATGATCTGTGTGAAGAATATGTTCTTCTTTATTCTGTGATGAGATCTTTTGATCTCTTTTATGAAAGACCTTGGTCTTTATAGATCTATGATCTTTTAAGAAAATAATTCTTCTGTTTTAATGAGATGATTTCGTCTCTTTGTTCAAGAATCATTCTTTTTACCTTGAAGAAATGATCTTCTTTCATGAGCTTGCTCTCTTTCTTTTGAGTTTTCTCAAAATTTGCAGGGGGGTTTCTCTATATCAGACTTGAAATCTTGGGGCCTTTATATAGGGCAAATTGATTTGTTAAATCCGTTAAAGAGATTTTTCTCTGATTGATTTGGAGATGTTTCCCCACCGTTGGATCTTTGATCCTAGGGCTTCTGTTTTGCAGAAGGTAATCTTCTTGTTTTTAACAAGATTGGAAAGATCTTTTCATAACAGAATTTTAATTCTGATTAATTAATGATTTATCATTATTATTAGATATTTTGATCTAACGGTGGGGAATTTTATAATTTCAGCGTTGGCGCACCCGTACTTTGCACGTGGTGCGCTGCTCAGAGCGCTGTGCACTTTGCGCTAGCGCACCTACGTTTGACACGTGGCGCGCAGCATAGAGCACAGCGCAGCCTGCGCTAGCGCACCCGTGTTTGACATGTGGTGCGCAGCGCGCCTAGCGCTAGATCTGAAGCGTTGCTTCAATTTTTGAATTTTGAATTTTAAAACAGAGCTTTGCTCTGATTGGAGGTGCGTTGCCTAGGGCACAGCGCACCTGGCGCTTGTGCATCTGTGTTTGACACGTGGCGCGCAGCGCGCCTAGGGCTGAATCTGAAGCGTTGCTTCAATTTTTAAATTTTAAATTTCAAAACAGAGTTTTGCTCTGATTGGGGGAAACAGAAGCGTCGCTTAATTTCAAATCTCGGAATTTGAACAGAGCTTTGCTCTGATTGGGGAAACAAATGCCCCCCCCACCGTTGCGCTTACATGGCCCATACGTAAGTGTGACGGTGGCAGCATCTGCGCCCTTGGATCAACTCAGAAATTGAAGAGGCGGTTCAATGCCTATAAATAGGAGCTGTGGTCCCTTAGATGAATTTCATCTTCTTCTTGAGAATTTTTATTCAGAGTATTGCTCTTCAGTTTAAGAACTTTTCAAGAGTCGGAACGCTATCAAAACTTAGGTAAAGTTTAATTTTTTTTAATAAATTAGGGTTTTACCCATTAACAGAGCCTTGCTCTTCATAGATCTTTGATCTAAAGAAAACCCATTTAGGGTTTCAATAATAGAGCTTTGCTCTCTTCAGATCATGAGCCTATAGATCTAAGGAGATCTTCTTGGGGGTTCTTAGCCCATAAACAGAGCTTTGCTCTTTTGAATCATGTTGATTTGTTAATTTTTGATGAAGAACTCTTAAGAGTTTGTTCATGGATCTTGAAGATCCCGGAATTTTTTAATTCATAAAAAATTAGTCTTAGTTAATTCTTTTCTGATGGAATTTTCCATCATCATTATAGAGCCAGGCTCTTGACATTCTCGGGGAATCTTTTTAAATTCCTTTCATAATTAATTTTGACAGGTGTCATTCCTATTTATAGAGCATTACACTCAAGGAGTTTAACTCCTTCACCCGAAGGGTCGCTTATTAAATGAGATTCCCTTTTTAGGATTTCTTGCAAATTCGAATTTATTAGGCGTCATAATTAGAATTTGTTTTCTCCATGGGGATATCAAGAGTCGTTTAAATTCTGTATATGTTTTTCTTCATTACTGATCTTCTAATGTTGTTTCTTTTCAGGCACTATGGCTGTCCATTTATATAGTCTGCACGAGTTCATCTCTTATGAGGATATTTGTGTACAGGACCGTTGCCAAAACCAAGAGTTTACAGATGCCCAATGTGCGGAGGTTATGGACCGTCTGCATGCACGCGTCGGTTGGCTGCTTCCTCGCCGTTCCGCTCTCTTGAAAATCGTAGTGGGAGCAATTTGGAGAGCACTTCCTGGGTTTCACGAGGCCTTGCCGTTTAATGCGCTGGATGATGCCGAAGACAAGGTGCATTCAGTGTACCTTTCGGGGCTGATCTCAAAGAAGCGGCGAGATAACCTCATTGATATTCTGCATCAAGCTTTCCAACAGACGACGATAATCGCTTCTTATCGAAGGGAGGGGGACATTGGCGAGGATCTCGACACTCGTGAGCGCGAGTGGATGCACACGAGAATGGTCAGAAAGGCCAAAAAGATTCTAGACGGCCTCACTTTTGAATTCCTCAATCTATGCCCTAGATCTGAGGTTTTACCATTGTAATCATTTTGATGATGTTTTAGTTTACTGCTTTCATAATTGTAAGAACTTTTTTGAAGTATGAATGTCAAATTCCTCATTTCAGCGTGTTTTATTTTATGTACTAAATCTTTTGCACATGCATGAACGGGTATGCTTCGGACGCTTAACCAAATGCGAATCAAATGTTCTCCTTGTCGCTTTCTTTTCTTTGCTGTGTTGTAGGTATGTTACTCTGGCAAGTGTGGCCTGTAGATAATAAAGAACATTTCATCTTGAGCTCTTCAAGAGGTAGTGATGGCTTAGGAAGCAGGTTCAGATCTGCTACCTAAGACTTTTCAACTTTATGAGCCGTGAGGGTCTCATAAAGACTTTTCTCCCTACGAGTCATGAGGATCTCATAGGTGTCTTTTCTCCTTAGGAATCGTGAGGATTCCTAAGTGCGTTTTCCCTTATAAGTCATAAGGATCTTATAAGAGAGTTTTCTTCCTAACGAATCGAGATGACCTGTAAGTGTTTAGTGAGATTAGCATGTAGATAACGTATTTCCGAGACGGGGTCATGTGGATGACATATTTCCGAAACGGGGTCATGTGGATGACGTATTTCCGCGACAGGGTTATGTGGATGACGTATTTCTGAGACGGGGTCATGTGGATGACGTATTTCCGCGACGGGGTCATGTGGATGACGTATTTTCGAGACGGGGTCATTTGGATGACGTATTTCCGAGACGGGGTCATGTGGATGACGTATTTCCATATTTCCGAGACGGGGTCATTTGGATGACGTATTTCCGAGACAGGGTCATGTAGATGACGTATTTCCGAGACGGGGTTATGTGGATGACGTATTTCCGAGACGGGGTCATGTGGATGATGTATTTCCGAGACGGGGTCATGTGGATGACGTATTTTCGAAACGGGGTCATGTGGATGACGTATTTCCAAGACGAGGTCATGTGGATGACGTATTTCCGTGACGGGGTCATATGGATGACGTATTTCCGAGACGGGGTCATGTGGATGACGTATTTCCGAGACGGGGTCATGTGGATGACATATTTCCGAGATGGGGTCATGTGGATGACGTATTTTCGAGACGGGGTCATGTGGATGACGTATTTCCGTGACGGGGTCATGTGGATGACGTATTTCCGTGACGGGGTCATGTAGATGACGTATTTCCGAGACGGGTTCATGTAGATGACGTATTTCCACGACGGGTTCATATAGATGACGTATTTCCGTGACGGGGTCATGTAGATGACATATTTCTGAGACGGGGTCATGTGGATGACGTATGTCCGTAAAGGGGTCATGTAGATGATGTATTTCCGAGACGGGGTCATGTGGATGACGAATTTCCGAAACGAGGTCATGTGGATGACGTATTTCCGAGACGGGGTCATGTAGATTACGTATTTCCATGACGAAGTCATGTAGATGACGTATTTCCGAGACGGGGTCATGTAGATGACGTATTTCCACGATAGGGTCATGTGGATGAAGTATTTCCGAGACGGGGTTATGCGGATGACGTATTTCCGAGACGGGGTCATGTGGATGACGTATTTCTACGACGGGGTCATGTGGATGACGTATTTCCGAGACGAGGTCATATGGATGACGTATTTCCGTGACTGGGTCATGTGGATGACTTATTTCCGCGACGGGGTCATATGGATGACGTATTTCCGTGACGGGGTCATGTGGATGACGTATTTCCGAGACGGGGTCATTTGGATGACGTATTTCCGAGACGGGGTCATGTGGATGACGTATTTTCGAGACGGGGTCATGTGGATGACGTATTTCCGAGACGGGGTCATGTAGATGACGTTGCGTCTGTTGTAATGAGACGAATATCGAAGTGGTCCCCAGGTTGTCTGAGAACCATCGAGATTTGGCTTCGTTTTTTGATGGAGCCTGGGGAAGGAAGGTGTAATTCCTTCTTTGTTTGTGCCCCTGGATTATATACAGGGATTGAGGTGATATCACCTGTAGGGCAAAAAGTTTTATTTTATATTTTTCTTTCCGTGATGCTCTATCATTTCAGCTTTTATATCGCGAAGGTCACGATTGCGTAATCATTTCGGCTATTTTTCGCGGTACCCAATCATTTCGGCTATTTATTTTATTTTTACTCGCTGCCTTTTATTGCGAGTTGCCCAATCATTTCGGCTATTTTGCATGCATACATTTTTACTTGCTGATTTTGTTTGCAAGTTGCCCCATCATTTCGGCTATTTCGTATGCACGTGTGGCTTACTAACTTCTCACTGCAAGTTTGGAATTAGACACCGATTTTGGCATCAGCACCGCTATAACTGGGATATTGCCAGGAGCGAATCATCATTTGCCTCTGTCGATATCGAACAAAGGTGGCTTAGCGAACAGGGTTAGGATCCTGTCGACTAAGGCTTTTGACTTCATGAGCCGTAAGGGTCTCATAAAGGTATTTCTCTCTGCGAGTCATGAGGATCTCGTAGGTGCGTTTTCTCCTTAGGAATCGTGAGGATTTCTAAGTGTATGATCTCTTATAAGTCGTTGTAACGTTTTAAAAATCGTTATGCGAATTTTTCCGTTTTAAGGTAAAATTGTCGGTATTTTTTGTTTTAACCCAACTATGATCAAACGACCATATAGACTTGCCAGCACCTAATTTAGCTAAAATAAAACTAGTGCGCAAGCTTTAGGGGTATATGGGACGTTTTGGTTCAATTTGTTTTTTCCCAATTTAAATATTATTTTAATGTGGTATTTACATTTTGGGAAATTTCTCCAGAATTGGAATCTTTTCACGTAAATCAAGTTGGGTAAAATGAAACCTTTCTTATTATATCTAGATTTTTATTGGTGTGAGAAGGATTTAAAGTTTTAAAGAAAAGAAAAGATTTGAATAGGTGGCACATGCATGAATGTGCATTTATGTGTGCATTTATGTGCATTTATCATTAGAAATTGCTAGGAAATTCCACACAAAACCCCCGCCTCATCACTTGGCCGAGATCCTTCTTCCCTCATCTGCCCTTGACTCATTCTTTTCCACTTACAACCATTTCAAATCAATAAATCTCCAAAAATACTTCAAGTCTTGAGTTTTTGCCTTCTTGACCACTTGGAACTAGGAAAGCTTGGATTTTGGGAGCAAGTGTTGATAGGTATAATCCCTACACTGTTATTTAGGAGTTTTTATGTTGTGTAGCTCGTTGGTTGTAGCGTAGAACACTTTAAATATCGATTAGTGCAATATCGTGTTTTTAGTGTCCTTTTTGAACCTCTGGGAACTGCTATGACCTGGAATTCGTACAGAAAAATCAAACAAAATTGTAGTGATATACTAGTGACCCTAGAGCACCACCTGAGACACGAGACCCACCCCACCGGCACGGGCCAGCGACCCTTTAGCAAATTCCGGCGACGTCGGCTATGGGGGGAGGTGATGGGGTTTGGTTTTTGTGGGTAGTTGTCTGCTGTGGTTTATGGGTGTTTGGTACTGTTTACTTTTTTAGTATTTACTGTATGCAAAATCTGGGATCGTTTTCCTATAATCTAGTGTTTTGTGTCCGCGCAATACGTTATACGACACGGATCGTGCACTTTGTGTGATTTTGCTCTTAGGATGTTTTCGTCGTGTCGCTACACACGACAGCCACTATACGAACACTTGAGAGTATATTTTGTGTGGTTGCGTCGGTTAAATATAGTTTGTGCGTGTTTGGGTCTATTATTAATATATACTTGCTTCATTGTTTTGATGTGATAGGTTCACAGGCGGGGACTTCGGACACTGCTACAAGGGGAAAACAAGTGGTTGGTTTCACTTAGCCAGGAGCGTTGGTGAGTAGATTTAACATCTACAGGGGAATCGTCCGCATGGCGTTATGCGTCTGAGCTAGAAATGACTTAACTTGTCGCATATTCTATATCATATTTAGAATTGCGCATTTACCCTACTATTTAGTAAATCGTTGTGCTTGGACTAGTATCCTTAGGACACTGCACTATTATTGACGGCTTATATTGCACGAGCACTGATTGTATGCCACACACACCGTCAATAACTGTCATGTCACACACAACCCACTTATAGATATGATAAGGTTTGGTTAGGGACATTGTGACCTTGATTCATATTTCTTATCGCATATGATATATATAGCATACCTGTATACCTACATGCTTACACATATGCCTTGACATACTTACGTGCTAGTTAACTGTATACCTATAGAGTATTGTACCATTAGCGATAGGTACATACACACTTCATGACATAGCTACAGGTATACCTTGCACACATACTTCACTTATACGCAGGGGGTATATTACATCATTACTCATAGGTAGATACATATACCTTACTATATCTTATGTTTACACATATACCTGGTTATAGCTACATGGTTACCTTTACTTGATGTCATTTAGAATTGGAGAGATTAGGAACCGCATGATATTATATTAACTTGTTGCAGTTAATTGCGGCTTTCCTTTATATGCTCGCATTTCAGATTTATGATGCGTATATTATATTCATGAATTTTCGCATTAAGATATGGATTTTTCATGATGTGTTTCTAGATTTGGGGACCGTGGTAGTTTCATGAAATTATGCATTATTTGAAAAACCCGGTTTCCCTTGATATGATATTTCAGCAGCCACCATGAGATTTATCGGTTCAGATATATATACCCCACACGAGGAAAGGAGGGGTCCGTGTGCAGGTACATGGTGGGGCCCGGAGGTACCCCGGGGCAAGAATCTCAGTGAGGAGATGAGTTAGTGGGGGAACCATACTTTCCGGTGACAGTACCTATGACTCGGTGGTTATCGTGGGGATCCCGACGGGAGTCATGTACATATGGAAACGTCGAGAGATGAGGGTCAGAGCTAGGCACTCGGGCTGTTCGATATAGCGTATGATACGTACCTATCAGGGGGCCAGTCGTGGTGACAACACCTGATAGATCAGCCTTTCTGTGTCGATACTTGACACATTGTTTTCATGATATTTTACTTCTAAGTATATATAACAGTGGAATGGGACGCTGTTATATATGTCTTTACACATATATTAGTGGAATGGGACTCTAATATACGTGTATTGATATCATTTTATATACATCATCATATTTATTCATGAAAACACACAGGGTATACAAGATATACTTGATATTGTACATACGGGATATGTGAGATCTACTTGATGTTGTACATTCGGGGTATACGAGATATACTTGATATTGTACATACGGGATATGTGAGATCTACTTGATGTTGTACATTCGGGATATACGAGATATACTTGATATTGTACATTCGGAATTTATGAGATTTACTTGATGTTGTACATTTAGGATTTGTGAGACTTACTTGATATGATAGCCAATTTGGGGGCTGATTTGAGGAAATTGGGATTTGGATTTGTCTTGATGGATTTTGATCCTACCACGATATCAGGATTCCGTGGAAATGACATATTTCATTCCATACTCTACATTTACTGTTTATGCACTGCTTCATACATTAGTGTACCTGTTAGAGTACCTTCCATGACTGTTGCATTTACATACCTTTATTCATATCATTTCTTCATGTATTAGCAGTACCGATATAGTACCTTACATGATTGCTGCATACAGATTGTTATACTATTATTGCTTCATGTATTAGTTGTGTCTGTTAGAGTACCTTTTATGACTGTTGCATTTACATACTTTTATTCATATCATTTCTTCATGTATTAGTAGTACCGATATAGTACCTTACATGATTGCTGCATACAGATTGTCATACTATTATTGCTTCATGTATTAGTTATACCTATTAGCGTACCTTTCATGACTATTGCGTTCATATGACATGTTACTGCTTTTAACCTGCATATGTTAGATTCGAGCTGTACGTGCATACTTGCGATTACCTGCATATGTTATTTACTATTCACGAGTTGCAACTAACCCCCGTTGTGTCACAGTGTTTTGCAGGTGTTCTTCAGGATAGTCAGAGGCAGGGCTATTTTCATCCATCGTATCATCTTTTGCTGCGGATACCGCTTCGCCTGACAGTGTACAGTTTTGCTTAGGTAGGTTTTGCGGTTATCCGATGTTGCTTGTTGTATATTCGTTGTATCCTGTATTCTCCATCTACCATTATCTTGTATGATTTAGACACTTGATGTGAGGACGATATTGTATATTATTTTTGTGACCTGGAGGTTTTTATGCAGTTTTATTTATATCGTCTCTTTCTTCGCTACGGCGTCGTATATCTGTTGTGGTGGTTGTTTTCCGCCTTTTGGCATGGATTTGCTCCCGTTGGGGATGCTTTTATTTTATATATATGTTGTACCCATTTTTGGGGTTGGTTTTTACAAAGGAGGTGCTGTCGAAATTTTTAAGAAAGTAAATTTGGACTTAAAGAATTTATACTTGAGATTTCCAAAAATTTAAAAAATGTTTCTTATTTTTTTCTTGTCTTTTAATGGTTTAGATTTCTGGGTTTTGGCTTTCTTTTACTGCGTTACGCCTGTAGACGTTGCGTAGTATTAGGGCCGTCACGTGCCAATTTTGGGTCTTGACAGTCGTAAGGATCTTACAAGAGTATTTTCTCCTTATAAGTCGAGAGGGCTTACAAGGGGGTTCACCGTGCGAACATATCCCTAGTCACGGATGGGACTTTGTTAGGGAAATGTTTATTCGCGCCCGTGGATTGTATACAAGGGTCAGCATTGAGCCACTTGTAGGCAAAGTTGGAGGTTGTGGTGGCCGCTTAAGAACAGATTCAGATCCCTGTAGCTTAAGACTTGTGAATCTTATGAGCCGTGAGGGTCTCATAAGAGGGTTCTCCTTACGAGTCGTGAGGATCTCGCAAGTGTAATTTCTCCTTAGGAATCGTGGGGATCCCTAAGTGTGTTGCTCCCTTGTGAGTCGTAAGGATCTCACGCAGGTGGTTTCTCCTCACAAGGTCGAGAGGACCTTGCAAGTGTCTTTTAACGAGATTGCGTCCTTTCGGGTTTTCACAAAACTCGCCGATAGCCCTGCTGTTTTTACTCACGGAGCCCTTTCGGGTTTTCATCTGTGCCCTTTTCGCTTATGGACATACCATTTTTTCTTTTTTCTCTTTTTTTTATTCTTCTTTTTTTGTATCAGCCTTGGGATGCTGCAGTCCACAGTAGTTTATCGACGTCTCGGTCAACAGCTAGTTTTAGGACATAGTGGTCCATCGTTAGTTTAAGGACGTTTCGGTCCGTTGTTAGTTTAAAGACATTTCGGTCCGTTGTTAGTTTAAGGACGTTTCGGTCTGTTGTTAGTTTAAGGACGTTTCGGTCCGCTGTTAGTTTAAGGACGTTTCGGTCCGTTAGCCGGTTACTACTTATAGAGTTTGGGCTTAGGAAGATAGCGAGTGGACATACTCGTCGTCATCTATCATTGACCTAGGCCGTGACTCGTCAGGCGTAGTACTTTTTGAGGAAGCGACCATTTATTGGCCTGAAAGGTCTTTCACCATGCATGTCTATCAGTAGGTAAGCTCCATCCTGGTAGACCTTGTCTATGATATACGGGCCTTAATAGTTCGGCTCGAATTTCCCCCGCTTGGCGCGATTAGGGATCATAGGTCTTTTGACCACTAGCATGAGTTCGCCTTGGCGGAATGTCCTCGGCCTAGTCAATCTTTCGTATGAGCGCATCATCTTTGCTTTATAAGCCTCCAGATTTTGTTGCGCTATGAGCCGAGTTTCATCAAGGGCATCGAGTTCCTCAAGCCGAATGTGAGCATTCTCTTCGTCCATTAGCTCGTAGTGAACTGCCACTCGTAGAGAGGGTAGCTCTATCTCGAGGGGGAGTATCGCCTCTGTACCGAATACCAATGCGTACAGCGTTGTGTTCGTAGCCGTTTTGAACGTAGTTCGATACGCCCAGAGAGTTTCATGCAGTTTCTCATGCCAGTCCTTCTTATTTCGGGACACCGTCTTTTTCATGATCTTCGCTAAGGTCTTGTTAAAAGCCTCAGCTAGACCTTTAGCTCGGGGATTATAGACTGAGGAGTATCTTCAGTCTATGTTATGCTGTTGTGCGAAGCGACTGATATTGTGGCTTCTATAGGCTGGCCCGTTATCGGAGATAATCCGTCGTGGAGTTCCAAACCGATAAATGACGTGCGTCTTGAAGAAATGGAGGACATTCTCCGTTTTCACTTCCCTTAGCAGTACTGTTTCTGCCCATTTGGAGAAGTAATCAGTTATCGCCAAAATAAATCGATGTCCTCTGGACGATGCTGGTTCGATGGGGCCAATTATGTCAGTCCCCCACATTTTGAACGGTCAGCTAGCCACTGTTGGATGTAGTGGATTTGGATGCTGATGGATAAAGTCCCCGTGAATTCATCTTTTCTTCGGCGAGGAAAGCTTGGAATTGTTCCGGCTCTTGTAATGCCTTGATCAGCGAATCTCTCGCCTCTTTGGATAGCAGAAGGGCGTCGAGAATGCTTAGCTGTGAAGGTAGCTTTTTTAAGTGTGCCAGAACGCTGTAGTCCATATTGTTTTTCTTTGGCGGGTCCTTGGCTGTCAGCTCTTTGATGGCTTGGTCATCAAGGATGATATCCTCAGGGACTTTTTCTTTTCCCTTATCTTTTCTATTTGACCCACTGTTCGAGGGCCCAAGATTCTTTTCGGACAGCGTACGATTGCGCAGCTGAATGTTCTCACAGCTCTTCGGTTCTTCCTCTTTTCCCGAGGTGGATTCTATGAAGAGAGAGCTAAGAGCTATTTCTTCATCAGAATCGCTCCCAAAGGTGAGAACTTGCGATCCCTCATAGTCAACCATATGGCAGTTGCCGGCAGTTCTTTTGCGCTCCTAGGTCGTATTTCTTTGCTCCTGACGAGCTTTACGTTTCATCCGCTTGAAATGTTGCCGGTGAGCAATATATCCCTGCCACCATCTTTTAAAAGTATCGCACTCTTCTGTGTGGTGCGCAATCTTTCGATGATATAAGCAGTAGTTAGGATGTGTTTCTGATTCACCAAGAATATTTTCTTCGGAGGGTGGAAGCTTCATTCCCATCAATATGGCTTTGGCGAACCTTTTCCTCGTCTTGAACCTGTTTTTATTTGGAACGGAGGTACTTTGATCTGGTGAGAGTGTTTCGACCCTTTCATCTAGTCGCCGGCGTTTGGCCTTTTCAAATATGGCCATCTCACGCTCCCGATCAGCTTTACTTTTTGAAAGAGCTTCGTTGAGGAATGCGTCGATCATTTTGTCTGATGGCCCCAGAAGTTCCTGCTCAGGATCTGCCCTCAGTTTTTCGGTGCAAGGAGCTTCTTCATAGTCTATCGTCGAGTGAGAGATCACATGGCAACTTACCACATAATCTTCAGATTCATCCGACGGGTCTCCTCCATCATTTCCGTCCTTAAGGACGTGGCTGAGGAACTCTTGGAGCGTGATTGGAGTCCGCACCTTCTGGTTATACTCTTCCAGCGCGTCAATCTATTTTTGCTGGTCCGTGCGCTTGTCGCCAGGCTTCACGGACTTTTTGGTCTTCTTTTTCTTTTTCGAAGATTTTGACGGCTGGATGTGAGCACTTTGGCTATCACCACCGATCTTTGGAGTTGGGCGTGGCTTCAGCATCCCTTCGATGATCTCAGGTTCCAGTGGATTCTTCCACCTAATCGCCGGGCACGTTTGGAGATACTTCATCATTCTTTTCGTCTTGGATGAAAGAGCGACCTCCCATGGAGCTTCTTCTACGAAAGAGCATGATGCCCCCGGTGTATCCGTATTCTTGGGAGTGTGTGGCCGAGGCGGGTTCACCTTCCAATTCTCGGATAATACGAATTTGCTCTGCTGGTACTGATCTTCTATCCAGCTTTTGAAGATGTAACAATCCTCGATCGGATGGCCCAACATTCGGTGATAAAGGCAATAGTTAGGATTGCTAATGTCGTCTGGTTGCGCTGGGCGTCTTGGCTCTGGCAGAGTAATGAGCCTGTTGCGCAGTGCAAGCTCGAATAACCTCTTCGTCTTGTCTCGAGGGAACGAGTAAGGGCGTCTCATTTTATCTTCGAGAGATCGAGTTCTGTTATTTTGGCGATTAACTGTTCTCGGGCCACCGGGCTGCTGTTGAGCATTGGCGACGACGATCGCTTTCCCCTTTCCGTTCTCATTTCGAGAGTCTGGCTTTGGAGGAGATGATCTATGACCCATCTGGTCCATTTGGGCCAACTTGTCAATCAAGGCATGGAAAGTAGTCGGCTTGAAAAACATCATGAACTGGGAGATTGTCTCCTGCGGATCAAGAATGCCCACGAACATGCCCACCGCCGGTGCTTCTTCGATGCGCTGTTCGCATTTCGACAACAGATTCCGCCATCGTATTGCGTATTGAACCCATGTCTCTCCAGGTTTCACCCTGGCATTGATCAATGCCGTTATTGGGGTGTGCTCGCTAGCGCATGCAAATCTTTGCGTGAATAATAGCTCCATTTCTGCGAAAGTCTTGACGGAGTCATTTGGAAGTTCAGAGTACCATTCAAACGCTGTCTCCGACAAGCTGCCAACAAAATGACGGAGCAAAAGTTTATCATCACCCCCGGTGTTGCCGCAAAGAGCTCTGAACTGAGCGACATGTTGGTAGGGATTGCCTGTCCCCTTGTACACATGGAATTTAGGGATCGTGTATCCCGGCGGGTACTTTATTTGGTCATACCAGCCTGGATACGGTCGCCCAGTTTTAACAACTTGGCCGGCCGCTTCATTCACCTGGTGAGCTCGTATTTGCTGAGCAATATAGTCATTCAGAGCGGCCTTGGAAATGGTTTCCTCTTTGGCTGCTGAAAGAGCCGGAGGAGGGTTCGATGTCTCCCCTCTGTCGTCTTCAATAATGATCGGAGGGTCTTCAGCTGGAGGATCCGGCTGTAACATCATCCCGACTATATCTTGGAAGAGAAGCGCCATTCGTTTTATATTAGCCGCTTGTTCTGCTGCTTCTCTGTCCTTCTTTTCGAGGACTCTGCAGAGGAAGTCAGCATCGGTTTCATGTTCATGACGCTGCTCTGATGACGCCTCCGAGCTTTCTTTTGGCCCGGTGAGTGCGGCCATTTGCGTTAGCATTTCTTGAAGCTTCTGTTGCTGCTCCTGGGCTTTTGTCACGGATCAGGTGAGCGGTCAGTGACCCGTAAAATCGCAGCTTTCCTCTTTTCCGGAAGCCATATAAACGGTATGCACCATGATGCCCCCAGACTTAGGGCGTTTGGGCTCAGCGTCTTTGTGGTCTGCTGTAGACATAAGGGATTTCTCTGGCCTCCTTCTCTTTTGAGCAGTTGACGTTGAGGGGGCCATTGCAGCGGGCACCCAGGTAGTTGTCGTCCTTTGTGGCTTGACAGGACAATTCTCTTCCTGTTAAACCTTCACCTTTGTCTGTCGGCGAGGGTAATCTTGATCAATTACTGAGTCCTGAACCCGTCACCAGACTTTGTAAACTTTGGAGGACAGCTGCTGAGGGGACCGCTCCGACTTCGTTTTTGTAACATTCTCCACCGGCGGAGGAGATCTTTTCAATACGACGGTAGGAGAGTTCCTGCGCACCTTGTTCAGCAATTCAAAGCTGTTCCCGGTTGGAACAGCAGCATTGACTTCCACCGTTGGGGCTGGTGGAGTTAGCCCAGAGGGGGAGATGCCCCCGACCTTTCTTACTCGGCGCCAATGGGGACGTCGAGCGTGTCAAGCCGATGGTGTTGGTTCGGTGATGGGGATGGCTTCGTCATGCCCCCTGTTCTGGTGAGGCGTTGCCGGTACCAGCCTCTTGAAGACCGACGTCCATTGAGTAGCAGTATCAAATCTGTCAAAGACAGACTTTTGAGCAGGAACGGGAGCCAGAGTGGGAACCGGAATAGTCAGTCTTGTAAAGACCGACCCTTTGGCAGGAGAAGCCGCCTTGACGACTTTGGGAGCAGGGATGGCTATCCTCTTCGGAATAACCTTTTCTGGAACTGCAGGCTTCATCATGGGCCCGCATGACCTTTGGCCCAATCTGGCGAAGACTGAGGCATTAGAGCTGGACGACCCGTTGAGGGGGGCCGCTGTAGTTGCAAGCCGATCAAAGACCGACTTTTTGGGAGCTTCTTGCGATGGTACAGGGACGCTGAAGCTCATAGGTGGGAGCATGATCCCGAAAAACAATCCAGTGGTGGCCTGAGTCACCTGGTCCACCGGCATTGTGAACAGGGAGGCCGCTTGGGGCCCGTAAGCTATGCCTCCAGATGAGGCGGAGCGTGAGTTGCAATTGCAGTTGGAACACTTTGCGCAAGTAGACGCCATTGATGTTTCGTTTTCTGCGCCAAGCAAGAAACCAAATCTTAGTACCTCGAACCCAAGGGCAACCATATCAAACCGCGATTCGTTTGCGAACACGACGCACGAAATGTGGAATGGAAAGAGGAAAAGGTCCCACCGGGCGTGCCAGAATCTGTTCCCCGCCGAAAACCGGGAAGACAAACGTCTTGCCTGAATTTGGGGGCAGATGCTAATTGGTGCTATCCGTCCACCTCTCCGAAGATGCCAAGTTGATTTATGGCACCGTGTATCGAAGGTTTAAACGGATGCGGACGATGTAGCAGACTTTGTCAGATTCCCCCTCATTTGAGGGGTTTTTGATTGTGGGGACGCTCTTCCCTGCAGGTGCAAGCCCCTGCAGTTAATTACGCTACTGCATCGCGGTAACAACTTTCTCCTTCTCTAGATGGTCACTTCATATTGCGGGTGTTTGTTTTATTTGTGGTTGCCCATGGATTGTATACGGAGATTAATTTATGTTGTTGCCCGTAGGGCGTGGATTATCCCAAATCCGTATTTTCTTAGATTTGGGTTTTGGTTTGGGTTTAAGGATACGTTAGTCTCATTTGAGACTAAGATCAACTTAAACGTTTGTTAAGGATACGTTAGTCTAATTTTTAGACTAAGATCAACTTAACGGGATCGTTTAGATCCAACAACAGAGCATTTGGACTCTATCTTTTAGTTTAGGGATATTGCGGCCGATTACCAGTTTAAATACATGGTGGTCCATCGTTAGTTTAAGGACGTTTCGGTCCGGGTTAAGGACATCGTAGTCCGTGGGTTTAAAGGGACCCCACAGTTCGAGGTTAGGGACATCGTAGTCCATGAGTTTAACGACCCCACAGTCCGGAGTTTAAAGACATCGTAGTCCGTGAGTTTAAGGACGTCGTAGTCCATGAGTTTAAGGACTCCACAGTCCGTAGTTTAAAGACATCATAGTTTATGAAGTTTAAGGACATCGTAGTCCATGAGTTTAAGGACCCCACAGTCCGTAGTTTAAAGACATCGTAGTCTATGAGTTTAAGGACATCATAGTCCGTGAAATGTGTGGTTGTCGGGACTCGTCACCTCTCTGAAGACGTTGAAGGATTACGACGACAGATATCAGAGGAGTAAAGAGATGTACGCTTGAACCGGTGTGAGTTGGTTGAAGGATCTGTAGTCCAGTTTGAGACTGAGATCTGTTAAATATTCGTGAGTAGATGGGCTCAGTTCAATATAAGTTGAGAACTTATGGCCAATATTGGGCTAAGTCCAATAAGATTAAAATGTTTAACATTTTATTGTTCTGGGCTGTTGAGCCTTTATTTGGGCTTGGCCCTTTTAATAATGCTGAGCATTAGATCCTGACATTTTTTTTGTCTTGTATTGAATGCATAGTATTCATCAGAACAATGTGTGTTCTGACAGCGCGCCACGTGGCGCGCCAGGCGCTTTGCGCCAATTAAAGAGCGCATTGCGCTTCTGCCAAGTAGCGCACACGAAAAGGACACGTGTTGCGCTTGGCGCTAAGCGCCAGATGATGGGCGCATTGCGCCAGTTTATGAGCGCATTGCGCTTTCAATTTATGAGCATGTTGCGCTAGTTTAGTGGCGCACAAGTGAGTGCCACGTGGCGCGCTTAGCGCTGAGCACCAGCCTATGAGCGCCGTGCGCTGTTTCAGAAGCGCAAAGCGCAAGTTGTATACGTGGTTGACGCGTGGCACGTTTTGGCGCTGAGCGCCAGTCCAAGAAGCGCAGAAGCGCAGTTCAAGAGTGTAAGGCACTTTTCATGAGCGCAAAGCGCAATTGATCAGTTTTTATGATCTGTGAACAAATTTATGTTCTTTTTTAAAGGAGGCTTTGCCTCAAGTTTCAAGAACAACAGTTCTTATTTTTGAAAGGGTTTTGCCTTTATAGATCAATGATCTGTGTGAAGAATATGTTCTTCTTTATTCTGTGATGAGATCTTTTGATCTCTTTTATGAAAGACCATGGTCTTTATAGATCTATGATCTTTTAAGAAGATAATTCTTCTGTTTTAATTAGATGATTTCATCTCTTTGTTCAAGAATCATTCTTTTTACCTTGAAGAAATGATCTTCTTTCAAGAGCTTGCTCTCTTTCATTTGAGTTTTCTCAAAATTTTTAGGGGGGTTTCTCTATATCAGACTTGAAGTCTTGGGGCCTTTATATAGGGCAAATTGATTTGTTAAATCCATTAAAGAGATCTTTCTCTGATTGATTTAGGGATATTTCCCCACCGTTGGATCTTTGATCCTAGGGTTTCTGTTTTGCAGAAGGCAATCTTCTTGTTTTAAAAAAGATTGGAAAGATCTTTGCATAACAGAATTTTAATTCTGATTAATTAATGATTTATTATTATTATTAGATCTTTTGATCTAAAGGTGGGAAATTTTATAATTTCAGTGTTGGCGCACCCATGCTTTGCACGTGGTGCGCTGCTCAGAGCGCAGTACACTTTACGCTAGCGCACCTACGTTTGACACGTGGCGCGCAGCGCAGAGCGCAACGCAGCCTGTGCTAGCGCACCTGTGTTTGACACGTGGCGCGCAGCGCGCCTAACGCTAGATCTGAAGCGTTGCTTCAATTTTTGAATTTTGAATTTTAAAAACAGAGCTTTGCTCTGATTGGGGGTGTGCTGCTTAGGACGCAGCGCACCTGGCGCTTGCGCATCTGTGTTTAACACGTGGCGCGCAGCGCGCCTAGCGCTAAATCTGAAGCGTTGCTTCAATTTTTAAATTTTAAATTTCAAAATAGAGCTTTGCTCTGATTGGGGGAAACAAAAGCGTCGCTTCATTTCAAATCTCGAAATTTGAACAGAGCTTTGCTCTGATTGGGGAAACACCCATATTATCAACAATGCCTCGCATCCATTCTTCCACTTGCAGTTGGTCCTCCTTCCCTGAGAAATAATATGGGTGCATCTCCCTGAATTGCTTTACTCCTGGCTCCTCTATCGGAGAGGGTGCAAGCTAAAAACAGTTTTAGAAGGGAGTGAATAAGGCTATATGTCAAATTAAAAATCTTTTGCGAAAATTGATGAATTCTACTTGTGAAAAAATACTCTAGATTGAGTATAAGTAGAATACAGAATATTAAAGTCATAGATAATTGAAAGCACGAAACAGAATGTAAAATAACACAAAGGTTTGTTCACTAGGGTTCACCACTCTCAATGGCTAGTCCCCACCTAAGATCTACTGCTAAGAAAATCTACTATCCAAGTGAGTCCTTACGGGTGGAGAAACCCAGATCTTTTATCAGCCTCAGTTCTTAGAACCTGCACACTTGCAGGCGGTGAACACTTAGACTTTTTCACTAAGGCCAAAGTCGTCGAAACCTTTTACACTTATAAGCGGTGAATCGCCTAGACTTTTTCATTAAGGCTCAGTCTCAACCTTTTACAAAACAAGTGTACACAATCCCACATTTGCAAAGGGATTTACAAATAAAAAGTTTCTTTACAAAATGGCTCGCTCTAAATCCTAAAAATCTCAGTAAATTAGAACAGTAGAATGTGTCGGAGAATCTTTAAGAAATATTTGAGAGATAAAAGAATAATTGAAAAGAAAGATATTGAATCTCTTGAAAAATAAATGAGTACCTTTGTAAAGCACCGAAGATTGACTTTAATTAATCAAAATAGAAACATCTTTAAGCACGGTGATGAAGATTAAGAAAAACTCTTTGAAAAGATTATTTCCCAATTGTAATCACAAGAGTTTTCCTTTTAATAGAGATTATGAGTAAGATAGAATTTAGGAATGAGAGAAAAGAATTTCAAAAATTAGTTCTTGAAAAAGTGAAAGTGAAGGGATATTTATAGCATGGACAAATCATTCTCAACCACACATTCATAACTACCGTAACCGCTAATAATTGTCATAACTACCATAACTGTTATTAACTGCTAATAAACAGTTTATAACTGTTGGAAACAGTTAGAAATATAAACGGCATAAAAATCCATTCGTTTGAAAATTCAAAAAAAAGTAACTGCTAAAAATTGCCATGTGCAGACATCTGTGGGAGACATCTGTTGTTTTAAAATTTCCTTCACCAGCTGGTGCACAATATGTGTTCAGTAGACGTCTGATGACCCGTCTCTGAAATATATCCGGTGTTTGATATTTTGGAACTTTGTTCTTCAGACGTCTGTACCAGACGTCTGGAGATACAAAAATCGGTAGGCAGACATGGATGAATATCTGTTTTGAATGTTTGAGCAGTTTGGATTGGATATGTTAGACGTCTCTTAATGAGAGGGGATACGTCTGTTTGGCCTTTGATGAGTATGGTGAGAGGAAGTAATGATTATGAATTGATATTCTTTAATATTCAAGTATGAAATTAGAATCTTATGAAGGGTACAAGGCTTTGCAGTCTTATATATTTAGCAAGTTAAAGCAAATGAAGGATCCTAATTTATATGAAATCAATTCTAACCTTAGACTATATAAAGACTCTATATTTAGCTTCAATATTTGGTGTGACCCTCTGTAAGTGCACGGCAGCGCCCCGGCCGTCAATCCGACGCCGGAATACGGAAATAAAACTTTTACAAAACTTGTAAACCGGCGCTACCGCGTACTAAAAACCCGGATCGGGCCATTAACCTAATACTAGCAAACTAGAGAATGGGTATAAAGCTACACCGAGCAATCCGTGTCCTTCGGTCTTCGGCCTCCACTTCGATCTCCTCGCGGAATCTCCGGTCTTCATCTCCTCGTCGGAAAGGACACCACATCACCGGGTTCTTTTACGGGCTCCCATCTCTGGACCGAGGCAACTCGGGCACGAAGTTGGTGAGCCGATGTGTCCAAGAATACTGTAGGCGATGCGTAGAATGGTTTGTCTCTAGCGGGGTTGAAGTTGCCATAATGATGTGGAGGATGAGATGAACTTTTGGAGATGAGCAATGTAATTTTTAGCAAGCCAAATGAAATCAACACCAAAATGAAATTGCCTCTCTCCCTCTCTCTGTTGTGTGTGGCCGGCCTCATCAAAAGAGGAGGAGGGAAAAATACAAGGGGGGGTGAGCACAAGAGGAGTGGGAAGGTAACCATAAAAAATGTGATGATAATGAGATTATTATGTCACATCAATTCTCATCTCATTAATGCTAGACATGATGAAAGAAAAAAGCAAAGATGCTTTGAATTATCATAATCTCTCCATTTACAAGAAACCCCCTCCAAATAGCTAATTTGCACATTTGCAAATTAGCCCCTCCATCAGAAAAATCCGGCCGTGAAGGAACAAAGGAAAACTGGCCGAAACAGAATACAAACTGGCAACTTCAAAAAACTGATCCCGTAATAAATTACAGGAAAACCCCGCGACTGTATATACATACCCGCATTTGTATTCCGACCGAATACAAATGCAAAGAGACAAAATCTACACTGTACAATACTAGGATCCGGCTTAAACTAAAGCCCACTAGTATTATCCGTCCGATCATTATCCGTGCAATACCGCACGTATAAGATCGAACCCTGCCATATATCCATACGGCCTCTACAGCGTTTCGCCCGAAACTTGAGAAACTGTCTGTGGGGGACTCTAAAGACTCGTCAATACTTTGGCTGTGGATTTAACCACTAGCACGTCAGAGATATTAGCCATACGTGACGGGCTACCGGCTATTGACCAAAAGGGACGTCTGTGAGTGAACTCATCCTGACACCCTACTGAGCCTGTCAGTGACAATATCCGTACAGTCCGGTCCGTTCTTCTATGAGCATCGCATGTCGGGCCTAGGGGGTTGGTAAAAGTCAGACCTCCAAAAGCGGTACAAGTCGTGTCGGAGTGTAGCCCAGAACACCCTGAGATACTACTGGAATACCTACCAGTAAATCTCCTGTCTTGGCCAAGGACTTCGTGTAATGGCTCTCCTAGACACAGCGCGACCTCACCCCCAATACCGGGAGAGACGAACCCCTGCCGATCCGCTCACTGCCTCCATATGGCTCGGGACTGTACCCAACTAAAACCTGTTTGCACGACTCCTTTGAGCCGTGGTAGGGCAGTAATCAAAGTACAGTGGGAACTCACACGAGACAAATGACGATCTCAGGTCGATGAATTAACCTGTACACATGTCACCAGGGAACTGCTATCTGACGCTAGGTATAATACCAACTAGCATGTTCCCGGCGAGTCCTGTCCGGTATACTCATAACCCAATGAGCACCTGTATACATCTTAGGTGAACCAACTGACACCAGTGGACTGTGAGACCGGCCACCGCCCCTCGTCGGGGTCTCGACTGTATACACTAGTCTACTCTAGAGTATCGATGCCTTGTCTCGAAACTCCCATGACTAGGGACCTTTTAAGGATGTGCTTATAGACCCCAGCTCCGACGTATATGATCGCCATCATACTGCTGGTAGTCAAGCAAGAATCCCAGGGGCTCTATCAACGTGCAAAAGTGATCAGTAATGTCACCTAAAGCAGTACACGATAATAAAGATAAACCAGATAGCATAACATCATCTTGTGTAAGACTGTCCTACCGGCATAGGTCTTCCCTCAATCATTGCAATCACGTGCCTGTGATCCAATAATTGACTCTGAGGGCACTATCTCCAACAATCTCCCACTTGCACTCAAGGCTAATTATTGCGATGTCGCATACTCACAGCCCATGTGATACCGAACACCCAACTCCTCTACTAGTCAGTCTCACAAAGCTCGTTTGCGAAACTATTGCGTTCGAGGAATAGCCTCAGTGAGTGGATCCGCTCTGATGTTTCTTTATATGTCTCTTTTTATCTCAAGTTCGCGGAAAAAGCCATCTCTCGAAATGAGCAATACCTGTCTTAGAATATGTTTGGATGTCTGATGGGACCTAGTTCATAAATGAACTCCAAATCCAAATTTCTTAGACTGTATCGTCAACTGAACTTAATCAGTATCCTGCGCCATGCCTCCCTCAGTATCCGCTTGGACCACCTGTCCAAACAACTGCCCCTCGTCAGAGAAAAACTATAACTCTGATAGTCACTCTGTCATCCAGGTCACCTTGGAAGCCTGGAATGATAACTGTCTCCTAAATGAGGCAGTCGTTATCATATCCCTAGAACATCCACTTATGTTCTAAAACTGCTTCCGAATGTTTCTCCAGGATTGGATCAATATCAACCTATTGCATCTAGTGCAAAAACAACATCTGGTGTGGTACTTGACATCTCATGATTGACTCAATTGCCTAAGCAAGTGATCTGCCAATCATGCACATCCCTCTCCCCTTTAGTCTGTAAGACACCTTTAGAGAGGGTGACTCCATTACCTGCAGGTACACTACCGTGTCAGGAGTCGTCCATTCTAAAACACCTTTAGAATGCTGTATAAGTACCCAGATTGGGACACTTCCTAAATCTAGATCTAAAACCATAGATCTAGTAACTAGGATGTCTAATATAATATCCAAGTCCCATATAGAGAAACCACTGTGTGATAACCAAAGTATAACCGATCATAGTATAGGAATTTCACTTCCTACTCTGTGGGTGTCATCCAAATACCAGGACATCATACCCTACTACCTTCTTAACAGATCCATCCCCTATTCTGATGAAGTCAAACCTATGACTGTCACATCAGAAATAGATGATCTATCTCCGCTATTTCTGCTTAAGTCTATAAATAGACATAGGCCACTTGTCCACTATGCTTCCGCTGCTCCCACTGGCTACGACAACCCTCTGGCAGAGTCATATAGACGTACACTTCTAAAGCTAGTTCAGAACGACGCTATACTCATCCTCCTGCCGGGTCTCACAGCCTGGAACAAAAGCAATGGCAAGTCTGGATAAACAAGAACCTCCCTGTCACCGTCCTTGAGGCTACCGGAGTACCTCTCGGGTGTCTGAGGTTACCCACCATATCTGCGGAGTAGCCAATGGAATGTCAAACCAGATTGAATCTTTAGGTTCTTATCAAATCTTCAGTAATCGTTTGCGGTTCTGGAATCACTTCCAGTTCTACCATACTCCCACTACTGTTTTCTGAAAAAATCCATTTTTATTAAAACTGTGGCGAGTCAAGAACAATATCACTATTGATCTTCCAGATGGTAGAAAATCAACCCTCGTCATAGCCCGGGTCAACCCACAAACAGCCATTACAGAAACGTGCCTTGAGTTGTCCAGTGTCTGGTTTTAAGCATAAGCTGGACAACTCCCCGTACCTTAACAATGTCAAGATATGAACTGTTCTATATCTAATACAGAAACAGAGGCACTGATTTAATTGAACCAGGTTCAAATCTTGCAGCTGTCTCCAGTGTATGTCAACTAAATGGAGAGAGGCCGATCAACGTTACTCAACTTAGGAATGCCTCCAATTATAAGTAATCTGAAAGAGAATCAAGTTCTCTTAATCATTACTATCATCTGAATACGATACACAAGTATCTACATCTTCGATCACCTTGAAGAATCTTGATACTTTCAACACCTGGTTCTCTACTTTATCCTTATACCTATAACTTCTCAAAACTTAGACCTTGCATTTCTACGAAACACATGTCTAAGAACTAGAGAAGTCACAAGTAAACAGAATATAGTATGAGTACCAACCCCTCTGTCCTGATGGACACTGGACAACATACAATACTCTGTATAAGTCCCCTGAGTCTAATAACTCATTCCCTGTATGTCGTAGGTTGAAAACTGTACTTATGGTTAAGAAGAATTACACCGCTGTTTAATACTCCTTATCTAACCATCCACTGATATAGGTAAATGTCATAGACATAATTTCAAAAAGGTATATCTCACTCTATAAAAATAGATATACAGATATATCAATTTGAAATTGGTGCATAACAACGGATATTCAAAACCAAATATTTGCCGTCCGGCAAACTACCCAGGTGATTTCCTCAAATATCACCAATTACAAAGAATTCCGATATAATGAGGATAATCACCTAATTCCCAATAACTTACTCCCACTCATCATCTGTAAAACCATACAGATGTGAGAATCAAATCTGGTAAATACATACCCTGGAGTAAGGACTAATTGGGAAATCAGTTTTCTTTTAACAATACACAGTGAAACTGAAACATTGAAATGTTTCGTAGGGGTATCCGGGTATTCCTAGTAATGCCTCTTCCATTATCCAGATTCACAACTGTAACCGTATATTTCTTTGCCATCTCTCCAAATCCCTTTATATGGCTTTAGTCATTACCTTCTGTACACCCTCTTAGGCTAAATGGTTTTCTTCCTTCCCTACCTTTCGGCACCAGCCTATGGTTTGGAAGAAGACTATCCAATAAGCATAATGGGTGTACTGTCCTAATCCTAGGAGCACTCGCAACCCGAGAGAAAGTAAAGATAAAAGACACCTGAATAAACCTTATTCCTATTTCTCCTGAACCAGAATCCATCCCCGAACCGGAACAAGTTCCTTTCGAGTTCGTATATAACCATACGATGGAGTATCCAAATAACTGTGGATCTTCGTAGTGATACGGAGTGTCCTGGAGAAATACAAAGGTGAAGTGGGAGTGGTAATGAAATACTTGGTTTGGTCGTGAATAGCAGTCGCAATTTACTTTGCCCTTTTACTAATCTCTTTATTTGTCTTAACTTAATACCTTCTGTACACCACACTTAGGCTAATCGGCTTTCTTCATTCCCTACCGTTCAGCACCAGCCTATGGTTTGGAAGAAGACTATCCAATAAGCATAATGGGTGTACTGTCCTAATCCAAGGAGCACTCGCAACCTGAGAGAAGGTAAAAGGAAAAGACAACTGAATAGTCCTATTCGTTTTCTCCAGAACCGGAAACCATCCTCGAATAAATTCTTTCGAGTTCGTATATAACCATACGATGGTTTTATCCAATGGAAGTGGACGTTCGTAGTAATACGGGGTGTCCTGGAGAAAAGGGTAAAAGTAGGAGTGGCAATGAGGTATGCAACTCTGACAATCCAAAAGCCAGTGTTTAAGAAGGTTCGGTCAACTTGGTCACTGAGTCATAGTCAAGGGTCGGGTCATGGTCGCTTCCAAAGAGAGAGAGAAAAGAAACACTCAGCGTGCACTCTAACCTAGATCAGAATGGTTATCACTTTATCTAATCAGGAAACCTCCCACTGTAACCTCAAATTCTTCTCCAAACCTGAAAGAAGAATTAATCGGGATCACCCGAGAAGTAAACCAACTTATCAGTGGGAATCGGGATCCAACTATCATTGCATGATAACGTGATGGAATCCGCTCACGTTATCACACTCCAGAAGGTATGCGTATATCTGGCAAGTTTCAGTTTCTTTAGAAACTCCCGATGCGATTTTTACCCCATGCTCTTATGACCTTGACTTTGGCCAACAAATCATAAGTCACATGTCAAGTTCTACCCGTCATTATCCAGGTTGATTTGAACCCACCCGTACCTACCCTTGACTTTGGCCAACAAGGCAGTACGACTGTCCCAAACGAACGCATCTATCTATACTGCAGAAGAGTAACAAATAGCTACCATACACTATGCCTTGACTTTGGCCAACAAACATATCATGAATACTACGTGCTACCCATCTAAAATGACGGAGGGCTACGAATGGTTTTTGGCGAAAAACCTTTAACGTAATGAACTTGATATCGTTGAAGGAACCGGATAGCTTTTATAAAAATATAGTAACGAAAACCTTTGCTAAAGAGGTCACTCCCGGTGAAGGGATCTCGGCTCTTGTCCCGTAGAATAAGGTGCAGGATATTCCAACTGAATACCACGATGCAAAGCAAAAGTAATCGACTATAGTGAAGTTATTGCCCTGACGCAAACTTCTGTCCAAGGGGTCACTCCCGGTGAAGGGAACTCGGCCCTTGCCTCGTCGACTGAGGTGCTGGATATTCATAACCGAATACCACTGTGCAAAACAAAAGAGAACGTCCTTACAATAACAACTTTTTTTGAAAAATTGTTCCAACAACATCAGAATAGGTTTGTTTAGCTTGCATTGATCCGAATCAATGCAGTCCCATCAATTGATCACACCAATAAAGAACGAAAATAATGATGTACGTATATGCCATCCGCATTCGCCACTGGGTCCCGTCATCACCCGTTAGGTTACTTAACTTACGACAGAGCGGGGACTGGACTAGCGCGGATGCAAAACATATACAACATCTACTAGTATATATATCAATATATAATATTCGCTCAAGGCGTGATAAAATGCAACATCACAAAAATGTAATAAGCATCACAGAACAATACAGATATCTGGGATCCCCGGGTTTCATAGAGCCGCTGCTGAAACCCGACGTTCCCCTGGTCGTGTGGATAGCCTGTGCAATGAAATTCTAGACCCCTACGGGCGCGGCAAGTTACCCGCCAAAACCTGAAGCGAGGCAGCCCCCTTCAGCAACGTGAATGGACCACCCAGCACTTCACTGAATCCGGTAACTTGGGCACCCCTCCTTGGGTCAACCTATACCCCCTACGAGTGCGACGAATAGCCCACCAATTCTAGAGTGAAGCCCCCTCCGTCTCAACGCCATGAGATGCGGCCCGTTGCCTTCTAGAACCCGGCTACCCGTGCACCCCTCCGCGGGGTAATCCTAGTACAGAAAGTAAAATATACAACGGGTACATCGACCTCAGCCCGGTCGTGCCCCAAAAGAATAATATACAAACAGGCAGTGATGGCAGTCCACATGTCGGACGCTCGCCCCGCAATATCAAATGTACATAATAATACTAAAACTGTACTAACACTGCATCCAGGCTATCCACCACGAAAAATCCGCAACATCATACAAAACATAGAACATCAACGTGAATGTCACGTTCGCAAATCCGTCTAAAAGGGCTATAGCAGTTAGACAGGATTTACCGATCAAGTGACATTCACGGTCGCAGATATAATGTAAATACTATGAACTAACATGTTTAAAATTTTCGATCGACTAAATTTCCCGAAGTGGGCCGCAAGCATAACTGTAGCACTCAAAATAAATCTGGGCCCAAAAAGAATATACCAGAAACCCTATTTCCAGGTCAGAGAGCCACTGTAAAATTTTGGTGTAGAGAGGAGTTATAATGGCCGCGGAACCGCGGCCAATGAATGGGTTTGGCCGTGGATCCGTGGCGGAACAGTAACATTAAGGCACCAAATTTTCACAGAAGTCATAAGAAACCCTGCACGTATTTTTACAATGTACCAAATAATTTTTTGACCACTGCAAAAATTCGACAGAAACTGATGCTAGAAAATACGGTTTTTGGAAAATCCGATCGATCGAACTTGTAAACATGTTAGAGCAAGCTAGAATAGGTTAATGGCGTGGCTCTAATACCAGTGTAAGTGTACGGCAGCGCCCCGGCCGTCAATCCGACGCCGGAATGCGGAAATGAAACTTTTACAAAACTTGTAAACCGGCTCTACCGCGTACTAAAAACCCGGATCGGGCCATTAACCTAATGCTAGCAAACGAGAGAATGGGTAGAAAGCTATACCGAGCGATCCGTGTCCTTCGGTCTTCGGCCTCCACTCCGATCTCCTCGCGGAATCTCCGGTCATCATCTCCTCGTCGGAAAGGGCACCACATCGCTGGGTTCTTTTACGGGCTCCCACCTCTGGACCGAGGTAACTCGGGCACGAAGTTGGCGAGCCGACGTGTCCAAGAATATTGTAGGCGAAGCGTAGAATGGTTTGTCTCTAGCGGGGTTGAAGTTGCCATAATGATGTGGAGGACGAGATGAACTTTTGGAGATGAGCAATGTAATTTTTAGCAAGCCAAATGAAATCAACACCAAAATAAAATTGCCTCTCTCCCTCTCTCTGTTGTGTGTGACCGGCCTCATCAAAAGAGGAGGAAGGAAAAATACAAGGGGGGTGAGCACAAGAGGAGTGGGAAGGTAACCATAAAAAATGTGATGATAATGAGGTTATTATGTCACATCAATTCTCATCTCATTAATGCTAGCCATGATGAAAGAAAAAAGCAAAGATGCTTTGAATTATCATAATCTCTCCATTTACAAGAAACCCCCTCCAAATAGCTAATTTGCACATTTGCAAATTAGCCCCTCCATCAGAAAAATCCGGCCGTGAAGGAATAAAGGAAAACTGGCCGAAACGGAATACAAACTGGCAACTTCAAAAAACTGATCCCGTAATAAATTATAGGAAAACCCTGCGACTGTATATACATACCCGCATTTGTATTCCGACCGAATACAAATGCAAAGAGACAAAATCTACACTGTACAATACTAGAATCCGGCTTAAACCAAAGCCCGCTAGTATTATCCGTCCGATCATGATCCGTGCAATACCACACGTATAAGATCGAACCCTGCCATATATCCATACGGCCTCTACAGCGTTTCGCCCGAAACTTGAGAAACTGTCTGTGGGGGACTCTAAAGACTCGTCAATATTTTGGCTGTGGATTTAACCACTAGCACGTCAGAGGTATTAGCCATACGTGACGGGCTACCAGCTATTGACCAAAAGGGACGTCTGTGAGCGAACTCATCCTGACACCCTACTGAGCCTGTCAGTGACAATATCCGTACAGTCCGGTCCGTTCGTCTATGAGCATCGCATGTCGGGCTTAGGGGGGTGGTAAAAGTCAGACCCCCAAAAGCGGTACAAGTCGTATCAGAGTGTAGCCCAGAACACCCTGAGATACTACTGGAATACCTACCAGTAAATCTCCTGCCTTGGCCAAGAACTTCGTGTAATGGCTCTCCTAGACACAGCGCGACCTCACCCCCAATACCGGAAGAGACGAACCCCTGCCGATCCGCTCACTGCCTCCATGTGGCTCGGGACTGTACCCAACTAAAACCTGTTTGCACGACTCCTTTGAGCCGTGGTAGGGTAGTAATCAAAGTACAGTGGGAACTCACACGAGACAAATGACGATCTCAGGTCGATGAACTAACCTGTACACATATCACCAGGGAACTGCTATCTGACGCTAGGTATAATACCAACTAGTATGTTCCCGGAGAGTCCTGTCCGGTGTACTCATAACCCAATGAGCACCTGTATACATCTTAGGTGAACCAACTGACACCAGTGGATTGTGAGACCGGCCACCGCCCCTCGTCGGGGTCTCGACTGTATACACTAGTCTACTCTGGAGTATCGATGCCCTGTCTCGAAACTCCCACGACTTGGGACCTTTTAAGGATGTGCTTATAGACCCCAGCTTCCACGTATATGATCGCCATCATACTGCTGGTAGTCAAGCAAGAATCCTAGAGGCTCTATCAACGTGCAATAGTGATCAGTAATGTCACCTAAAGCAGTACACGATGATAAAGATAAATCAGATAGCATACTATCATCTTGAGTAAGACTGTCCTACCGGCATAGGTCCTCCCTCAATCATTGCAATCACGTGCCTGTGATCCAATAATTGACTCTGAGGGCACTATCTCCAACACCCTCATCTTCACTTCTCTTTCCTCTATATGCCGATTCACTTGGTCTTCATCAAATACAGTTTCCTGTTATGTGATGTTGTGGATTTTCTCAATCATTAACATTGTACTTGTCTTGGTTCATTTGTTTGTTTATCCGATATAAGCTCATATTCTAATTTAAGCATTTGAAAATTGGTTCACATCCTATCTTGATTGCTAGCTTTTGTCATTATAGTAAACACTAATCACGTTAATAGTAACTGAATTATTTTAAGTGTATAGTTTATGTATAATAATCAAAATTTAGAAAGACACTTTGACCGTGAGATCAATAATCTCCTATTTTTTGATATTTTACAAAACTATTATTAAAATGATTCATGAGATATATATGATAAAATTAATTTTGAGTTAAGTAACTCCGCTTCAATTCATGCCGGTTAAGACATCATGAAAAAGAGTATTAAACTCAAAATATTCACAGATTGAGTTGCATATAGATAGATGAGTATTTTACATTTCTCCCCCTTTTTGAAAAATGTCAAAAAGTAAAGTAAACTCGGAGGTGAGAAAAATAAAATACCAATTGAAAACATGAAAAATAAACAAGGATATAACAGAAGGAACATGGTGAACAAACGTATGTTTCACTATATACCAGAGATGCAGAAATCATAATAAGTGTATGTAGAAATCTCTATGAAAGTGTATGCAGAAATTATAATATGAGATGCATAACAGTAAAAACAGACAATATAAATGCAATAATTACTTTAGGCAAACAAACAAGTACAAAACACACAACTAACCACAACAATAATACAACTTTAATACAACACTAATATATTCTTTTATTATAATACTTAGTTAGGTGGATTGTTGTTTGGATTATTAAATTGAGTACTCTTGTTCTCTTGGTTCTTGGTATTTTTGATGGAGTTGGATGGGATAGGATTGGAAAAGCTAGGGTTTGAAAAAAATTTGGGTTGTTGAAGGAATGGGTTGTAATAATTCAGATTTGTCATTTAAACTGATCTAAATCGTCACAGGGAGAACATACTTAGACTAAACAAATTATAGGATAGCATGTCCTTAATAACTACTTTATTTAAATTATTGGTAAAAATGATGTCACCTTTTCCGATGATGTTTATTGTTGTCTCCAAAAGTGACGGTTCCACCATTTTCTCTTGATAGTATCTCGAAATTTAAGATATTGACAGTCATATGTTTCGAGTATCCACTATCAAGAATCCATCGATTCTCACATTGATTCATTACCTACAAAACATGAAGAGGTTTGTGTGACTTTTGGAACCCATACTGTTCTTTGATCACTGTGGTTAGTTTCAAAACATGCATGATAATAATTCTCATTATTTTTTATATCACGATATTTAGAAGTGTGGCTTAATTTACCACAATAATTGCATATGGTATGAAGATATTTTGACCAAATAAAGTATGGCTTAGGTTTCCTAACATGTTCTAAATGTTTTATTGAATTTGATTCTATATTATTAAAACATATACCTTGTCTTTTATAATGGTTAATAGATTGATCTAGTAGAGTATCTAATTTATTCCTACTTACTGTAGATTTATCTAACATCTTACTTTGTAGTTCTAATTTATTTTTAAAATCAAATATTTCATATAATAAGGAATGTTTGATGTTTGAAATTCACTAACAGTTTTATTCCCACTTTCCGATCTATCTTTAAAGTTGGTATTTTCTAAATTAACATTCTCATTTTCTAACTTTAGAATATTAACCCTATCTTGATGGTTTACTCTAAATTTTAAATTTTCCGATTGTAATGCTTTGTACTTAGATTGTAAACTACTATATTTACTTTTAAGAAACTGACATAACTCTATTAAATTGGATTTTAATAAATTCTCTAAAAGTAAATCATTTTTTATAACCTCTTTAGTGTGTGCCATCATGCACAAATTTTTAACATCTGTGTCAGAATCACTAGAGTTCTCAGAGTCGCTATCATCCCAGCCTAGAACACTTTCTTCTTGAAATCCTTCTTCTAGCACTTTCTATCTCCTCTTTCACCTGTTGTACTTGGACAATCATGTTGAATGCGTCTTTCATTGCCGCACTTGAAACAAATAAGGCATTATTTTCAGAACGAAAGTTCAATAGAAAAGAAAATAACAAATACTTGAAAGGCATGAACGAACTGCTCAGAATCTACTGATCACTCTGACTGATTTGCGAAAAGCTTAGAGTCTTCCGCAGAAAGCTATTGTTCTCCTTGAAAATTTTGATCAGCTTCCAACCCTAATAACATTTCAATCAAACAGAAATGTCGTCAAAGAGCTGGAGCTCATGTAAATCTCTGAAAATAAAAGCATAAATAACAAAAAGCATGTATAAGGATAGTAAGCATACATGAATTGATTATCTATCAATTGTAAGAAAAAACATGTAAGCATATGAAAGCAATAGTACTTAAACATGAATAAGTGTGCATATATAGGTATCTTGTTTGTAGGGTATAACCTATCTATCATTCGTCTTAGTCTAGCAAGGGTGTTGGACTGGGTTTCAAGAGTATTCATTTTGTCTCATGAAACAACAGCAACATGAATGATTATATATATATATATATATATATATATATATATATATATATATAACACCATCCGAAATCCACGGTGAATATGATAGAGGACTCCTAAAATCCTGACCGCTATCTTCGCCAAACTATCCCAACCTCGCGTTAATCATTCATGCACTTAACCGACGACATTGGACTTGCAAGAATATACATTGAGGGTGGACCATTACAATGAGGCATTCATAACATGAGCCATGCGATATCAATCATTAACAAGACCCCTTGCAAGTTTTCGGTTAAGTATTTGACCATACAATATAGCATGTTATCATTTACAATCAATAACAATAATTTCATGAATTTTAAGCGCAAATAAGACATGTCAACTATCAGATTCAAGTGTCTAAATATAATCATGAAAGTTAGGGTTTTCTGTTACGGAGATCCTACAAAAAGAATTTCACAATTCGGGTATTGGAAACTCGAGTTATGAATATTTTAATTTATGTTATGCGTATATTTCAGCCACAATTTCAGAAAACAGCGCTGACACAGTTTCGGAGTGTTTACGTGTAGAATTTGTAAGTCCATGCTACCTCTCCCGGTACTTTCGGGCTTGCGGAATTTGGTGAAAAACGATTTTCTAGAGGCGGTAACATGGACTCAAAACCGGATCTTTGTTAAACATCTAACTAACAACCTAACTAGGAGTTGTTAACTACTCGGTTAGGGGGTTATACCTTTCTTTCTTGAACTCCTTCGTCTTTAAGCCTCGATGGTTGTCCGGATCGGCTTCACCCCGTCGTCTCCTTGCGCCGAAGATCGATCCACCTAAAAGCTTCTACCTTTAGCTTCTTCTTCGAACTTTGAAGAAACTAGTTCACTCGGTTTGGTAAACCTTGTGAACTAGAGTGAGTAGAGGAATGTTTTGGTGTCTTTTATCTCTAAGGCAATGAGTCTCAATACATGAGAATGGTTTGCCTTGAGGTAGAGAGAGCAAGAGCAAGAGGGAGAGCTTGAGAATGAGAGAGCTCAAGAGAGAGAAAGCAAATGATAGAATGAACCATACTCATCTCATTCTCACCTCTCATAATCCAAAAGCCATCATAACAAAAATAGTAATCAAGTATTGTGTAAATGGTTTAAGTCAAAATGGCTATATCATTTCATGCAGTCATTTTGCATAAATAAACAAGCAAGCAAAAGTCTTTGCCATGGAATGATAGCCATTGTCATGATGATGGTCAACTAGTCCAACCTAGTCAACCGGTCAACAAAGTCAACAAGTCAACAAAGTCAACCCCTTAACAACTATGTCACTACAATACTTAATTAATATTAATGTTAATCATATATCTTATTCTTATTAGGGTTAAGCAAAAGTCAATGGTCAACAGTCAACTGTCAACAGTCAACTGTCAACAACCCTAATGAGAATACTCTGTCTCTGTCTCTCTGTCAACTGTGCATACACACCCGCATCCGCGTTCCGAGGAACACGAACACAAACGAGATAAAACCAATCCCAAAACGTACACTAGGATCTGGCTTAAACCAAAGCCCGCTAGTGTTAACTGTCCGGACACTGTACGTGCACAAGTGCACGGATGTGACCGAACCCTGTCGCAAAACCATGCGACCTCTACTCTTTTGCCTAAAGGCGAATAGCTTTCTGTGTGGGACTCTAAAGACTCGACACTACGCTGGCAGTGGGTTTAACCACAGACCGCAAGCGGCACTAGCTGTGCGTAACGGTCCCCAGGTAGATGCCGACAAGAAGATTGACGAGGTGAAACCCATCTGAACTCCTACTGAGTCTGACTGTGACAGTCTCCGTACAGTCCGGTCTGTTCGTCTGATACATCACATGGCAAGCCTAGGGGGCGGTAAACGTCAGTCCCCTAATAGCGGTACAAGTCATGTCGGAGTGAAGCCCAATACACCCTGAGATAACACTGGAAGCCTACCAGTATATCTCGCTTGCCCTGGCCAGGGACTACTCGTGTAATGGCTCTCCTAGACACAGCGCGATGTCAACCCCCAATACCGGGAGAGACGAATCCTGTCAAACCGTCACTGCCTCCAAGTGCTTCGGGACTGCACCCAACTACTACCTGTTTGCACGACTCCTTTGAGCCGTGGTAGGGTAGTAATCAAAGTACAGTGGGAACACACTCGAGGCGAAGTGACAGTGTCAAGTCAGCGGACTAAGCTGTACTCATGTCACTTGGGAACTGATGACTGACGATAGGTATAATACCAACCGGTCAGTTCCCGACGAGTCCTGTCCAGTGTACTCGTAACCCAACGAGCACCCGCATACTATCTCCAGTACGACGTACTGATGGCTGTGGGACAGACCATCTCCCACCTGGGATGAGAAGCGCATGCGCTAGTCTACTCTAGAGTATCGATGCCCTGTCTCGATAGTCCTGCGACTAGGGACCTGCATAAGGATGTGCTTATAGATTACCCAGCCCCCACTAGTGTGACTGCCATCACAACGCTGGTAATCAAGCAAAGATCCTAAGGGCTCCACTAATGCGTATAGGTGATATAATAAAATAAACACATGTACACATTGAAGTAGAAACAAACCAAGTAGCATACTACTATTTTGAGCAAGATTGTATATACAAGGTGAATATCCCAAGCTTCCATTAAGTAATATACAAGCTAGTATGATACAGTAATGGCCTCTAGGGCATAAACACTAACAATCTCCCACTTGCACTAAGGCCATGTACTGGCGTATCGAAGACCTATCATCTCGATCAGCCGCTCGAACTGAGTCTGGGGCAAGTCCTTGGTGAATAGATCTGCAGTGTTATCTTCTGAAGCAACCCTCCGAACCTCGATCTCCTGACGATCCACGATCTCCCTGATCAGGTGATACCGCCTCAAGATGTGTCTGGATCTCTGATGGGACCTGGGTTACTTCGCTAAAGCTATAGCCCCGTTGTTGTCGCAATACAGAGGTATTGGATCAACAATGGACGGAACCACCTGAAGTTCTTTCAAGAACTTCCTTATCCAGACAGCTTCTTTTGCGGCATCAGATGCAGCGATGTATTCCGCTTCCATCGTCGAGTCTGCAACGGTTTCCTGTTTGGAACTCTTCCAACACACCGCCCCTCCATTGAAGGTAAAGACAAAACCCGACATGGACTTGGAATCATCCTTATCACTCTGGAAGCTGGAGTCAGCAAAGGCCTCGATCTGGAGGTCTTTTCCGCCATACACCAAGAACATCTCCTTAGTCCTTCTCAGGTACTTGAGAATGTTCTTTATCGCTATCCAGTGTTTCTCCCCAGGGTTTGACTGATACCGGCTTACCACACTCAGTGCATAAGCTACATCCGGTCCGGTACACAACATCGCATACATTATAGAGCCTACCGCAGAAGCGTAGGGTATAATAGACATGCGATCCCTCTCCAAATCAGTCTTGGGAGACATCTCTTTAGAGAGGGTGATCCCGTGACAAGCCGGTAGGTTACCGCGCTTGGAATCTTCCATACTGAATATTTTCAGTATGGTGTCGATGTACCTGGACTGTGAAAGTCCTAATATCCTCTTGGATCTATCACGATGGATCCGGATCCCCGGGATGTATGAGGAATCACCCAGGTCTTTCATGGAGAACCTGTGTGATAAGAACCCCTTGACAGATTGTAGCATAGGAATATCATTTCCTATTAAGAGAATGTCATCCACGTATAAAACGAGGAATACTACAGTTCTCGCTACAAATCTACTATAGATGCATGGTTCATCTGGATTTTTGATAAAGCCAAATTCCTTGACCGTCTCATCAAAATAGATGTTCCAACTCCGCGATGCCTGCTTTAGTCCATAGATGGACTTAAGCAACTTGCACACCTTTCCGCTGCTCCCACTCTGAATGAAACCCTCTGGTTGGTCCATATAGACACACTCCTCTAAATTTCCATTTAGAAAAGCGGTCTTTACGTCTATCTGCCAGATCTCATAATCGTGGAATGCAGCAATGGCAAGAAGGATCCGAATGGATTTTAGCATAGCCATTGGAGAAAAGGTTTCGTCATAGTCCAAACCAGGTCTTTGACAAAAACCCTTTGCAACAAGTCTAGCTTTATAGGTCTCAACCTGTCCATCTACACCAATCTTCCTTTTGAAGATCCACTTGCATCCTACGGGTTTTACCCCGTCTGGAGCAATGTCCAACGTCCATACCTTGTTGGTGTACATGGACTCCATTTCGGTCCGCATTGCGTCTAGCCATTTTACCGAGTCAACGCTCTGAACGGCCTGCTGGAAGCTAGTAGGCTCATCATAATCTATGATGCAATCCTCTCTATCCCCGTCTATGAGAAAACCGTAGTATCTCTCGGGCGGATGAGACTGCCTACTACTCCTGCGGAGCGGCGTAGGAATGTCTTGTTCTTTTGAACCCTCTGGTTCCACTAAGCTTTCAGTAATAGTCTGTGGTTCTGGAATATCTTCCAGTTCTACCGCGCTCCCACTAATTTCCTTTTCTAAGAACTAGTGTTCTAGAAAGTGGGCATGACGAGAAACAAAAACCTTTTGTTCCTCTTCGCAGTAGAAGAAATATCCCTTGGAGTTCTTTGGATATCCCACAAACTTGCACTGTACTGAGCGTGCCTCGAGCTTGTCCGCATGCTGCTTTTTGACAAAAGCTGGACTTCCCCATATCTTAATGTGATTGAGATGGGGCCTCTTCCCACACCACATCTCATATAGTGTAGTAGGCACAGTCTTAGTGGGAACTCGGTTCAAAAGGTATGCTGCTGATTCTAGCGCATACCCCTAGAATGATCGCGGTAACTCAGCGTTACTCATCATGGACCGTACCATATCCAATAGGGTCCGGTTCCGTCTCTCCGATACACCGTTATGTTGCGGAGTGTATGGAGGAGTAAGCTGAGAGAGAATTCCGTTCTCTTTTAAATAGCCCAGGAACTCGACACTCAAGTATTCACCACCTCGATCCAATCTTAGAATCTTGATACTTTTTCCGGTTTGTTTTTCTACTTCATTCTTATATTCCTGGAATTTTCCAAAGGCTTCGGACTTATGTTTTATTAAGAAGACATAACCGTACCTTGAAAAGTCATCCGTAAAAGTAATGAAGTAAGAATAACCGCTTCGCGCATGTGTAGACATTGGACCACACACGTCGCTGTGTACGAGTCCCAAGAGCTCGCTCGCTCTTACTCCGTGTCCAGTCAACGGAGTCTTTGTCATCTTTCCTTTGAGACAGGATTGACAAGTGGCATACGATTAATATTCGAACGCATTCAAATATCCTTCTGTATGTAACTTCGTCAACCTTCTCTCATTGATGTGACCCAGTCTACAATGCCACAAGAAAGTCTGATTTATTTCCAGAGACTTTCTTTTGTGTGTATTCTGGACATTGAAAATCTGCGGTTGGTTTAATACGTATATACCATTGCTTAATGTACCTGACCCAATCAGAACTTGATTAAGGTGAATGTTTACAACATTGCTTACAAACGCAAATTCATAACCTTCTTTAGAAACCAAAGATACAGAAATGATATTACAAGTTGCGTTGGGTACAAAAAAGCAATTACGCAAAACCAAAACATGTCCATCTGACATTCCCAGGTGATAGTCCCCCACGGCCTTAGCATCCATGCTAGCTCCGTTTGCAACTTTGAGGGTCATGTCACCTGCCTTCAAAACCCTAGGGTTTCTCAACGCCTGCAAAGAATTACAGATATGAGATCCTGATACCCAGGAAGTAGAGTTTATTGAAAGACAGTTTTCAATAACATACACACCTGAAGCTGAAGCCGCAACCTGCTTCAGATCCTGTGTTCTGGCTTTCCAAGCCCTGCAATCATTTTTCCAGTGTCCCTTCTTATGACAATAGAAGCATTCTTCCTTATCCACAAGCTTTCCCACTTTCTTTGTTGCTTTTGCCTTTCCCTTCGTATCCACTTTACTAACACCGCCCCTTGGTTTGGCGGGGGCTTTCTTCTTCTTTCTCTTGGCTTTCGCCTTGGACCTAGAAGAGGAAGATCCTCCTACAAAAAAAAGTGGATGTTTCTCTACCTTTCTGTAGGGTGCCCTCTGCGCTCCTCAGCATGTTGAGGAGTTCTGAAAGTTCAACTTCCTTTTCTTGTAAGTTGAAGTTCAGGATAAACTGGGCGTAAGTGGAAGGAAGGGACTGGAGAATCAAGTCCGTATAGAGCTCATTCTCCAACGTGGTCCCAAGGTCCGCGAGCTCTTCTATGTAGCCAATCATCTTAAGCACGTGTTCCGCTACCGATGATCCGACGGCCAACCTTGCCGAAAATAACTTCTTCGACACTTCGTATCTTGCGATACGAAACTGCTCTCCATACAGTTCTTTTGTATGGAGAAATATGGATTCGAGGTCCATATTCTCGTGCCTCCTCTGATGTTCGTTGTCCATAGAGGCAAGCACGAGGCACTTGGCCTTCGCGCAATCGATTTCCCAGGTCTTACGGATTTCCTTATCCGCGACGCTGGTTTTAGGACCTGGGACAGGGGGAGCTTTGGTGGTAAGAAGATACCCCAGCTTGTCGTAAATGATTGCCATCTTGACATTCCTGAGCCAATCTTTGTAGTTTGGCCCTGTCAGTATGTTTTTATCTAGGAGTAACTTAAGTCCAGTCATGTCGATTGGTCACTGCAATTAAGAGAGAGAAGAAACACTCAGCATGATGCTCTTGCAAGTTTAGAATGGTTTTTAGTTTGTCTAAACAGGATGGCTCCTACTGTTTCTCGAATCCCTCCTCAAACCAAAAAGGAAGAATTAGTCAGGATCAATCTCACCGTACAATACTTGCTTAACCGTTCAGTCAGGCCAGTGTCGGTACTTCGAGGGAGGTTTTCCAACGCTTTCGCGAAGTTCCTTAATTAAATAATCTCTTTTCTCTGGGGGCGTAGCCCCGCTAACACCTTTCTAGACACCTACTTGGTTTATAGCATTGATCGTTAAGTGAGAAATTTCCCGAGGAGTAGCATATACTCACAGTAGGATCGGGATCCAAATATCATCGCGTGACGAAACTGAAGGAATCCTACCAGAATCATCACACTCCAAATGGTATGCAACACTAGCAAGTTTCAGTTCTTTTGAAACTCCCGATGTGGATTTTTTTTTTGCCCCATGCTCTTATGACCTTGACTTTGGCCAAAATATCATAAGTCACATGTCAAGTTATACCCGTCATTCTCCAGGTTAATTTAGATCCACCCGTACCTACCCTTGACTTTGGCCAAAATGGCATTACGACTGTCCCAAACCAACGCATCTATCTATGCTACACATGAATACCCAATAGCTACCAATCACTATGCCTTGATTTTGGCCAACATACACAGCTTGAATACTATTGACTATTCATGTGAAACGACGGAGGGCTACGAATGGTTTTGGCAAAACCGTGAACGTAGTGAACTTGATATAATCGATGGAACGAGATAGCTTTTAAAAGGAGTGGCTCAAGCTCCGCATTTAAAGGTTAGTTTTGAAAAGAACCGAGTGGTTTTCCGAAAGTGTTCCAACGACTTTAACTTGGTTTATTTTCTTGCATTAGTTCTTTTAATGCATATTTTTCTTGCATTAGTTCTTTTAATGCGTCCCATCATTTAATCCTACCATTGCAGAAAACAACCAAAATATGACGTACGCTTATGCCATTCGCATTCGCCACGGGGCCCCGTCATTACCCGTTAGGTTACTTAACTAACGACAGAGCGGGGGCTGGGCTAGCGCGGCTGTAAAACATAAGCAACGCCTAAATAATATCATATATAGATATATTGCAATGATAGCCATTTCAGATCATAGATGAATACATTGGATATACTAGGAGTCCGCAATTCGTACGAGCCTGTAACGAAAAGCAGATTACACGGTCGCGGTGAATAGCCAATACCCCACCCAAGACCCCTACGGTGCGGCAAACTACCCGCCAAGTACCCGAAGCGAAGCAACCTCCCTCAACTCCGTGAGTAGGCCACTCGGCACTTCGGCATACCCGGTAGTTTGTGCACCCCCTCCATGGGTCTATCCTAGGAGAAAAAACAGTAAAAAGAAATTATACAATGACGGCTACAACCTCGACCCGGTTGTACGGCCATACAAATAATTATTACATCAATTTACAAATTTACATGAATAGAAAGAAAAGAAAACTCTCGTCTCACAACCCCCGGCTATTCACCCGCGACAATCCAATGAATTCATATACACATTCCAGCAACATTACAGATCACAGATTTGTATAACCCCCACTAATCGACATATAGCGATTAGCAGACGTTCAATACAAATATCACATCACAGATAAAAACCCGTCAGCTTAAGTCTTTAGAAATTCGATCAAAAATATGGATTTTTAGGCCCCAAACACAAAATTTTCGTTCTGGAAAATCTGGGCTGAAAAGACATATTCCAAAAATCCCAAAACAACCACAGAAATACACTGCACTAAATTTGGACCTCGGCCGAGTCAACTCGGCCGCGGAACCACGACGGGAGCGTGCTCCCGCCGCGTTTCCGCGGTGCTTTGATCGGTTCGTGGGCCCAAATTTTGTGGTTATTCTATAAAAAGCCTGAGCCGATTTTTAAGATGAAATTTTTCAAATTTTGAACAGAAAAAAAATCGGCAGAAACTTGACAAATCGGGTTCGTTTCGTGACTTTTTCTTTGATCGATCTTCTAGTTACTTTGCTAACATGTTAGATAGAGTTTAACTAGGCTCTGATACCACTGTAAGTCCATACTACCTCTCCCGGTACTTTCGGGCTTGCGGAATTTGGTGAAAAACGATTTTCTAGAGGCGGTAACATGGACTCAAAACCGGATCTTTGTTAAACATCTAACTAACAACCTAACTAGGAGTTGTTAACTACTCGGTTAGGGGGTTATACCTTTCTTTCTTGAACTCCTTCATCTTTAAGCCTCGATGGTTGTCCGGATCGGCTTCACCCCGTCGTCTCCTTGCGCTGAAGATCGATCCACCTGAAAGCTTCTACCTTTGGCTTCTTCTTCAAACTTTGAAGAAACTAGTTCACTCGGTTTGCTAAACCTTGTGAACTAGAGTGAGTAGAGGAATGTTTTGGTGTCTTTTATCTCTAAGGCAATGAGTCTCAACACATGATAATGGTTTGCCTTGAGGTAGAGAGAGCAAGAGCAAGAGGGAGAGCTTGAGAATGAGAGAGCTCAAGAGAGAGAAAGCAAATGATAGAATGAACCATACTCATCTCATTCTCACCTCTCATAATCCAAAAGCCATCATAACAAAAATAGTAATCAAGTATTGTGTAAATGATTTAAGTCAAAATGGCTGTATCATTTCATGCACTCATTTTGCATAAATAAACAAGCAAGTAAAAGTCTTTGCCATGGAATGATAGCCATTGTCATGATAATGGTCGACTAGTCCAATCTAGTCAACCGGTTAACAAAGTCAACAAGTCAACAAAGTCAATCCCTCAACAACCATGTCACTACAATACTTAATTAATATTAATGTTAATCATATATCTTATTCTTATTAGGGTTAAGCAACAGTCAATGGTCAACAGTCAACAGTCAACAACCCCAATGAGAATACTCTGCCTCTGTCTCTCTGTCAACTGTGCATACACACCCGCATCCGCGTTCCGAGGAACACGAACACAAACGAGATAAAACCAATCCCAAAACGTACACTAGGATCTGGCTTAAACCAAATCCCGCTAGTGTTAACTGTCCGGACACTGTACGTGCATAAGTGCACGGATGTGACCGAACCCTGTCGCAAAACCATGCGACCGTCGCAAAACCATGCGACCTCTATTCTTTTGCCTAAAGGCGAATAGCTTTCTGTGTGGGACTCTAAAGACTCGACACTACGCTGGCAGTGGGTTTAACCACAGACCGCAAGCGGCACTAGCTGTGCGTAATGGTCCCCAGGTAGATGCCGACAAGAAGACTGACGAGGTGAAACCCATCTGAACTCCTACTGAGTCTGTCTGTGATAGTCTCCGAACAGTCCGGTCTGTTCGTCTGATACATCACATGGCGGTCCTAGGGGGCGGTAAACGTCAGTCCCCTAATGGTGGTACAAGTCGTGTCGGAGTGAAGCCCAATACATCCTGAGATAACACTAGAAGCCTACCAGTATATCTCGCTTGCCCTGGCCAGGGACTACTCGTGTAATGGCTCTCCTAGACACAGCGCGATGTCAATCCCCAATACCGGGAGAGACGAATCCTGTCTAACCGTCACTGCCTCCAAGTGCTTCGGGACTGCACCCAACTACTACCTGTTTGCACGACTCCTTTGAGCCGTGGTAGGGTAGTAATCAAAGTACAGTGGGAACACACTCGAGGCGAAGTGACAGTGTCAAGTCAGCGGACTAAGCTGTACTCATGTCACCTGGGAACTGATGACTGACGATAGGTATAATACCAACCGGTCAGTTCCCGACGAGTCCTGTCCAGTGTACTCGTAACCCAACGAGCACCCGCATACTATCTCCAGTACGACGTACTGATGGCTGTGGGACAGACCATCTCCCACACTGGGATGAGAAGCGCATGCGCTAGTCTACTCCAGAATATCGATGCCCTGTCTCGATAGTCCTGCGACTAGGGACCTGCATAAGGATGTGCTTATAGATTACCCAGCCCCCACTAGTGTGACTGCCATCACAACGCTGGTAATCAAGCAAAGATCCTAAGGGCTCCACTAATGCGTATAGGTGATATAATAAAATAAACACATGTACACATTGAAGTAGAAACAAATCAAGTAGCATACTACTATTTTGAGCAAGATTGTATATACAAGGTGAATATCCCAAGCTTCCATTAAGTAATATACAAGCTAGTATGATACAGTAATGGCCTCTAGGGCATATACACTAACAGAATTACAGGTCGAGATATACTGGGGGAAAGTGCACTATTCAGAGTACTTACGAAAAACTTAAGATTTTTCACAGTTTGGAGTCCCGAGGTGGGAGTTATGACATTTTAAGCCACAAGTTCTATTGCAGTTTTTCTGAAAAACAACAACCATGACGAAGACGGTAACCACTAAGTCGTGGCCCAAACGAAGTTATCTAGTCCTAAATAAATTTACAGAGGTAAAGGCATGAATCTACTGTAATTCCCAATAGACAAAATTATAAAATCTGGTTTAGTTATTTTTATAAAATTATTAGAGTGAAAGAATATCGCTGAAATTCAGCAACAGTCCAAAACTGTGCAACAAAACTAAATTGCATAAAATTACAATCCAGGATCAGAATTAGCCAAAACTTAAAATATAAAAATTGTAGATATTCCTCTGCTATTATTTTTAAAAAGAATAAACAAATCGTTTGGTTACAGGAACAACGAGAAACATGCGTTTAAAGTTCACAAACAGTAATATAAAATTCCAGAATTAGCAATATAACGTTCTATAACGATTTAACCTAAATTACGCTATCATCGAAACCACAGGGAGACGTCAATACACCGTAGGTTAGTTAACTACAGCAGCGCGGTCATTGGATTGATCATGACATGCGGAATTAGGGTTAAATCTATCCTAATAATAAACATCATAGATTGCATGTATATAAAAACAAATCTTGACAACCCTGTGGTCAACGACATACCTAATGTGTTAACAACGCGATCAACGAGAAAAAATCACATAAAGTGTATCAAAAGTCAACACAAAGCATGCATATGGTATTGATCAAATATTATGAAAACAGACAATTATTAAAAACCCTACATTGACTTTTCTTTTCATTAAAAATTCCACATTACCTTATTTCTTTTATTTCTATCTTAAGAGACTAACAACATAGATCATAGATGTATGAGAGGAGAGATCGAGAGAACGGTCTATGGTTTAGAGATGATTTACAGGTTAGCCGATTTAGGATCGTCCACACGTGTAGAGATGGCCTTGAATTGAACGATGCTTGATGTAGGTGTTGACCTCTTCTCTAAGGTTCTTCCTTCTTTCTTGCTTGAGTTTTAAACAAGGGTTTGGAAAGTAGGAAATAGAAAATTAATAAATAGAGGAGAGGAAGAAAAGAGGAGATGAGATGAGAACTAGGGTATATTTATAAGAGTAGAGATTAAGGTTTGGAGAGATTAAGAGTTAAGATTAAATAAGATAAGATCAACGGCTTAAAGAGGAGTTCTCAAAAATTAGGTTTTTAGAATAAAAACAAATCCATTTTAAAATCGAACAAATGCTTTTATTTGCTTAAAATTTCTTTTCTTATTTAAATAAAAATCCAATTAATCTTTTAAAACCATTTCCTTTTTTTTAAAATAAAATCTTCTCCTAAAAGCCAACCAAATCCATTTCTTTAATAAAATTTCTTTTAAAAAAACAGATAACATTTAACTAATTTATTTATTCAAGATAAAAATTAAAATCTACAAAATAAATATTGACTTAAAATAAAAAATATATATAAAATAGACTTTTATTTGTGTTAGAAAAATACAGTCGTTACATGATGAGAAGATGAGAGGAATATCGGTCAAGTGGTGGCCGAGTCCAATGATTAAGAGCTTGATCCAGTCAGGCGGTGGCTTGATACGGTGGTTAAGGACTTGATCTGGTCATATGGTACGCGGATTCTCTTTTGAAGAGGTTGGAGCCGGCATAAGAGGCTAGATTCGATGATAGGAAGGTCAGATCCTGTCATGGATAACTTGATCCGGCGATATAGAGTTTGATCTAGGGATAAAATGGTTGGATCTTGTGAAGTGAGAAGAGGAAGATGATTGTTGGTGCGGAGTCCAGTCCGGCGATGTGGAGGCCCGATCAGCAGTGCGGAGTCCGATACAACGATGTGTGGAGGCCCGATTGTGAATGTAAAGTCTGATCCGGCGATGTGTGGAGGACCTATACGACGATGTGGAGGCTCGATGGAAGTGCGAAGTCTGATCCGGTGATGTGGAGGCCCGATCGGAAGTGCGAAGTCCAATCCGGTGATATGTGGAGGCCCTATATGATGTTGGGAGTCCGATCCGGCGATGTGGAGGCCTAATCAGCAGTGTGGCTGAGTGGAGGCCTAATCAGGGTGTAGTGGCAGTATCGACGCGTTGGAGGCTTGATACGGTGTTGTGGTGGTTGTATTGATGGCATGGAGGCCCAATCGGTCGTGTCATGGCCGTATCGACGGCGTGGAGACCTGATTCGGTGTTGTGATGGATGGATCAGCGGTGTGCAGGCGGATGGTAAAGAAGAGTTAATCAAGACAACGGGAAAATATCGATCGGGTAAGAAAGAAACTAAAAGTAGGTCCTATCACCTCTACTAGGGTTTTAAGAATATCAAGTTTACAATTTTAAAATTCTAGAGGGCTAAGTCTACTATTAAGATCGAACTCAAGAATTAGGGTTACAAAAAATAGCTAACTAGAGTTATAACTAAGTGAAAAAAAGCTACAACCTTTATAGCCAAGTCCTTCACTTCAATAGCTCCTTGTAGTAGTCCCTTGAACTCCTTCTAGAGCTCCACTTGAAAAAAGGAACGAGATTTCTTGTTGTCTTCTTTGTTGAAAATGATCCACCTTGAGGTAATTCACACTCACACTCACATTTCACTAATCAAAATATTAGTGAAGTAAACAACTAAACTAAATTGCCAGAATGATTTGGGTTAATGAAGTAGGGTTTTTGCTCACTAAAAAACTTTCATTTTTCTCTTCACTCCTGAGTGAATAGTGTCACTAGAAAAGATGAAGAAGAATGAAAATGGTTGTGAGAATGAGCAAGGATATTGTGAGGATAAGTGCAAATGATAATTTATATGAATTAAAATGAAAAAAGAAAATGAGCCATCCTCTCTTTGAAGTTCCAAAGTAATGACTCATTTAATCTTTTCACAAATTCAAAACGGAAATCATTATCCTCTTATCCTCAACACTATGTAATTCTCCAACACACAACTCTTGTGTATAATCAATCATTTCAAATTTATTTATATCATTTATATCAAATACAAATAATATATAAAGTGATGAAAAATATAGATAATATTAATGTGTGTGTATCAAATTATTAAATCAACACTTAATTCAATAATCCGGTTATATCATATATAACCCGGCTAATATCAATTAACGCTAAATTAGAATACAGTATCATATATTCGTATTTAATCAAGCTCCCGCACATATCTCTATACATACCCTACTTCGTTTCATTTGAGCTAAGAAAACGCTATGTCGGACTCTAAAAACTCACCAATACACTGGCAGTAGGTAATGATCATATCAAACACCTACAAGTCGTCAGCGGTACTAGCTACACGTAACGATTATCCATGTATTGAAGGAATAGAAGATCAATAAGTAAACTTGTCTAAACTCTTGTAGAGTCTATAAGTAACATTTATCGTACAGTTCGGTCTCTTCGTCTGATATATTTTATATCGAGTCCGAGAGGTAGAATCGTTAGACCCTAATAACTCAATAAGTCATGCTGATATGTGGCCTATAACAAATCGAGAAACTACTGATAACATTTATCGGTAAATCTCATCAGCCCTGGTCAGGGACTTACTGTTATAACCAATCGGACACAGCACAATATCAACTCCTAATATCGGGAGGGAAGAAACCCTTCCTATCGCTCACTGCCTCCATGTGACTCGGGACTGTACCCAACTACCACATGTTTGCACTGCTCGGTAGAGCCGTGGTAGGGAGGTAATCAAAGCACAGTAGAAACCACACAAGACACTATGACGATCTTGGGTTTACAGACTAATCTGTACAAGTGTCACCAGAGAACTGCTATCTGACTATATGTATGGTACCACCCATGAGTTCTTGGCAAGTCCGTTCGGTGTACTCATTCTCCAATGAGCACCTGCGTACAATCTTTGATGTCAAACACCGATAGTTGTAGGATCAACCATCGCTCCCATACAGGGTAAGAAACGTACACACTAGTCCACTCTGGAATATCGAACTCTGTCTCGATATTCTCTCGACTAAGAACATTTCAAGGATGTGCTTGTGGACTACTCATGTCACACTAGTATGATCTACATCATATTTCTGCTAGTCAAGCAAAACATTCTAAGAGCTTTATCAATATGTATCAGTGAAATAGTAAACTAGAGCAAAAGTACATGTTAAGATAAATAATAATCAGGCATACTATCATGTTGAACAAAAAAGTCCTCTATATATGTGCAAGCATCCACTATAATATATAATAATGGCCTCTGACGCATACATATTCCTAACAGAAACTCAAGATGGTAGTACAACATACAGAAGAAGTGGCTCATGAGGGACAAAGGGATGATGGTACTTTGAGAGGTAACAATCAACATCAGATTGGGGGGAGGATGATTTCAGTATTTATGTTTTTTAACAATTTTTTGAATTGTCTTATTAATTGCTTATGTATGAGAGAATAAAGGAGTGTACTCATTAAATACGTTTTAAAGAAAGAAAAGGGCAGCTAATTATCCCATCTTTTTTTCTGTAATAATAATAATAATAATAATAATAATAAACCATCTTAACAATAAGAATATGCTACCAACAGTTTGAGATACGAGCTTTTACAACACTATAAAATTAGACCGTTGACCTCTTCTAATATCTCTTATTTCATTATATCTTGTTAGACTCGTTTTTTTTCAGGCCTTCTCAGTGTGGTTGTCGACATTCATTCGCATGATACACACACATGCAGGTTTTTGTTTATACCGGTTATTGATAACAATCTGTTTTTTCGATTATACACGGCATATTTTTTCACCATAGCAAATTTTTGATGTCAAAAAAAAAAATTACTGATATTTTTGACAGACTGATTTTATTTGGCCACACTTGATATATTTCCATCAAAATTTTGGGCTGATTGAATCATATGTGATTTTCAAATAAAGAAATGGAAGTAAAACAATGAGCCTGTCACATGCACATTACGTATGCAGCTAGAAACACTAAGAACATGAATCAACATTTGCAAAAGAAATAAAGCTAACACACATCAAAGTTTCAGCCCATATGTGATGACACCATAGAAACGTGTCACTAAAGCAGCACAAGAAGAAGCTTGCATACGAATAATTCATTGAAATAATTGAATCATGGGAGTCATTTCAGTGGGCTTTGATACGTTGAATTAAACACTAATCAATCAAGCATCATATATAAAAACAATGGAGATTAGGTGCCAGCACCGACCCTATCCTTTACTTTAAATATCTTTACTAAAGCATAGCGCTCTGCTTTTTGACCTTGATTATTCTCCAATTTAAAATTAAACGCAGTCATACACACCAAGAAATTTTCTTTAATGAGTCTTGAAATTGAACATGATTAGTAATTTCTGGATTGTTCTATTTCTCTTTTCTAAAGAACATTATTAATTGTTGGTGATCGAAAGTGCGGACCTACATAAATTTATAATTAGTTTGGTCCAGTCGGCTTGATGACGACGTTTAATAAATATCTAGATGAATCTGATAACTAGTTTACATTTTACTTCAAAAATAAGATGATACTTTAACATATAGATAATTAGATAGTCTTTCCATTATGGGAAAACCGGAGCTGAGAAGATGGCCTCAAGACGAGCCTCAATTAAATTACCTTTTTTTGGTGTGATCGATCATAGCCACATTAACCTCTTCTATTATATCTATCTTGGTACGTTTGAAAATTTCACCTATCAGTTAGCTGAATCAAAAATGTTTGGTGCATATAGAGCAGCGGTCAAGATATAACATATGCAAGAAAAAATATAGATTATACATGATGCATGCAATTAAAATTTATAAAAACAACATTTTAATTGAGCTATATAGTGCTCTTAAGCCGGAGACTATGATAATTTCAATGCACATCGAATAATTGCGATTACAAAGTGGACTCACTATGCTCACAACACCCAGGTCAAAATTTTCCTATTAAAACTAGAAATTCTAAATCAATTAAAAAAATGGCCGGGGCAAAATCGTAACAACAGTTCCGCACTGACCCGGTCAGCGCCTGCAGATACCAATCGCCGAGGCCATCATGCATGCATCCATGGATCACAACACATGGCATCATGGGAGCCATGAGGAGGGGCCCACGTGTCACGTGCGGAGGAGGTGGCGGAAGCAAATTAGGAAATATATTCCTGGCAGCAGGGCGAGCCACGTCGTGCCGTCGCCAGATCCGCGGCCGGTGTTGTATATCCATTGCTCTTTCGTCATTGGCCCACGCGTCCTCCTCCTCCCCATTGTTCACCCACTTTTTCACCCCTTCATCATAGAGCTGGGGCGGGACCCGATGCTTGCTTCTTATGTGTGTGGGCTGTTTGTGGGTGCTTTCGCACTGCAGAAATGGAAAATAAAAATATCCTATGCGGAAGCAAATTATGTGTGTGGGCTGTTTGTGGGTGCTCTTGAACCTTTTTTTTAATACTTCCGCTTCCTTAACCAACCTGTTTTCCTCCATTTTTATTTAGTAACTTCTAATTTTTTTGGATGCTCTACTAAACAAAAGATTCATAACTCCTAATATTTAAAGCACAACAAATTAACTCTTGATTTTTAACTCCATGAAAACAAACACAGGCCCTGTATAAGTGTTCAGCATCTGAAAAAAATGACTTGGAATTATAAGGTTCATGGTATATCTTGACACTGGAGAGAATTTGCCAAATTTATTTTTTAATATTACTTTATATTTTAGTATTAGTTTTAGAAATATTACTGTATCTTTCATTTTCAGAAGTATAATATTCAGTTTGGTAAATTTAGAATAAATTTTATTTGGTTTGCATTTTAGGACGGCGGTATCATCTATTACCAAGGTCAGATTTTATTTGGACTCGTAATATCAATTTTCTTTTAATTTGAGTTCTCTCAGGTTTAGGAGTAACTTTCTTGAATGAAGTTTTTGGTTTAATTAATGAGTTTTCTTTGTTGCCTTTTATTTCCCAATATGAACGGAGGATTCTTTATCCTCCTCCTTAGTAGAATAATATCTACCACGCCGTTACTATGCCATATTTTATTATTTGTAAAGTTTAGGATACCGTTAGTGAAAAGTGTCTGGAGTTCAAGATAATAAGTTGAAATTTAACTATTTAACCTGATATAAATTATAGATAAATTATAAGTCAAATATTCGATACCTTTTATCCAAACATAGGTTTGCACATTTCTTTCCTCGTTAGAAAGGTTTCAACTGTGCATCCATTCTAAGAAAAACTATTTTAAAATCATATAAAACTAGGCATGCATATGCTTTTGGACCCTTAAATATCAAGTCGGACATCACCAACGATAAGAAGAATTACTTATTGAAAGATTAATGACTGGAGTTCTAAGTAGTTATGGCCTACTGCTAATAATTCTTATAGGAGTAAAATTTCGAAGTATAGCACTATATGCTATTTTCCCCCAAACTTGTACAATATAAATAAATACAAATCGAATGTTTAGAATAAATATTAACGATCCTTTGCAAAACGATTTATATTTTAAAAATATTAACATTTATATATGAAAAATTAAATGATTTGAACATGTGTATATATGAACGTGTAGCGTGTCTAGATTCCAAATGTTTTAATATTTCATTTCTTTTATTACAGCAAGAACCCCCTCTCATACTAAAAAAATAGTAAGAAAAGTTGGTTCTAGATAAGGTTCTTTATGATGCTCGATATCGGTGATCTCCCAGATCATGACACGCGGCAGATGACGTGTCCCAAAGCTCACAAGAAAAGACCTACAGTGGCCAACCAGACCACTTCTATGCCCGTCCCACAAACAAATGCTGGCTCACCTCCGAGCCCCCTGCACAATTGGCCTCCTCGGCCTCCCAGCTCGTCTCCAGGCTACCGCAGAACCAAGATACCTCGGCTCTCCCGCTCGTCCGCGAGCTCTCCCGCCGAGGTCATCTTTCTCGGTCTTATCGACCGACTAACGGTACCGCTCACAGGCGCAACCGCCATCCCGTGAATCTCTCCATGCGCGAGATATCCGCCGGCCACATCCCACGTTCCACACCATCACGATCCCCCATTAACGAACATGTCTCGCCATTAATGCGGGGTCCCGCCCATCACGCGGGCGTGACGTCGGGAGCGTAACGGCCGGCGTGATTCTCGCGCCTGCCTTCCTGCTGCCACCGCTATATAAACCCCTCCTTCAGACGGTTCAAGTAAGCCATTTTTACTCCACTAAGTCATTACTCTGCTCGGATTTCCTCTCTAACTTGACCATCGGAGGGTCCTCGGTGGTACAACCACCCCTGGACTTCCTTGCAGGTAGCTCGGCCCAAACAACCTCAAACCCATTGAGATCCACACGCTTCAGAAGCCAGCCTCCAGATCCAATCTCAGCCGTCCATCGCCGCCATCAGCAGATCAACGGAAGGTAACATCTCAGCGTGATCCCGGTCACGTCAGCTGGCGCCGTCTGCGGGAAATCTTGACTCCATAAAAACAAAAGTTCGTCTTCCGATCTCAACCTAATGGCGAGCGATCATCACGACGATCCAAGCACTAGCCGCCGCCTTCCCCTCAACGGAGGCGCGAATGAACCTCCTCCACCGAATGCCATCAATGCCCTTGCCGGCCGATAGACCGACTTGCATTCGTCGTGGAGGCGCTCATCCGCGTCCAAACGGCAGGGCAAGATCCTCCGGTCGCCGCTCCTCCGCTTCGGGACCGGGACCCCTACAGGGGGAGAGAAGACTCCGCCCGCGTCGGCACTGCCGACCACCGCTTCACTACCTCCCACGGCCGCAGATCTCCTGGGACAATACATTCTGCGACCCACTGGGCGCTCCACAGTTCAACACCGAGGTCCCTCGCCAGAGCGCCTCGTCCCGAGCCTCTTCGCGCCCCTTTCCCTCCCGAGCAGATGTCGGTCAGCTCGCCTGTTCCCAGGCATGACCGACACCCCCTCCCTCGACGGGGTCGCGCGGACGGGACTGGCCACGGCGGCTCGAAGACTACCTTGCCGGAGAATCTAAGGAACCTCATTGAGAGAAACCGGGGCCGCGGCCAGACGCAGGTTTCCAACAACAGAGGCCAGGGATCAGAATGTGTCGAATCGTCGGGGTACCAAGGCCAACTCAATGCCCTCGAAAAGAAGATCGAAGGTATGCATCGGGAATGTCACCGTTCGAGCGATGAGGCTAAGTACGCCGTCGACTCGCTCACTAAACCATTCACTGAGGAGCTGCTCGCTGTCCACGTCTCCTCTCACAACAAGCTCCCGAAGGTCTCCCTCTTCGACGGCAAATCTAACCCGAAGGACCATTTGGATGCATTCACCGCGGGGATGAGCTTCCAAGATAACTCCGATGCCGCCCAATGCCGAGCTTTCCTGGCCACTCTCACCCGCTCCGGACGAGACTGGTTCCGAGGACTTGAGCCACGCTCGATCTCAACTTTCGACGAACTGGCCACCCAATTCCTCGGCCACTTCGTCGGGAACAGGCGGCAAAAACACACAGTTGACCATCTCTTTACGATCAAGAGCGAGAACAAAGAGACGTTCAAAGTATACATCGCCCGCTTCTACAACGCCCTTCTCGAGGTCCCCGAATATCAGGACGAGACAGTCATTACAGCCCTGAGGTCTGGTCTTAGGCACAAGGAGTGGTTACGCTCCTTTGCATTAGCGCAACCTAAGACCATGGCCGAGGTAAAGGCCTGCACCGAGTGCGAGGTCCTGCTCGAATCCGAGGTGAACGCAAATCTCCCCCGGGAAGAGAAAGCCGACTAAAAGAAAAGGGCAGGGGAAGAGAGAAGGGGACCTGAGCAGCCAAAACCCTACTCCCCGAAGTTCCAAGAGTACACCCCGCTCAACGTCTCCCAGACGGTACTGCTGGAGGAGGCTAAGGGCGAGGGGTTCTTCAAGCCCCCCCGATCTCGCGAATGGCCTCAAAGCGAACCCGGAGCCCTTACCGCGGTTTCCACAGGTCGCTAGGTCACTCCACGGAGAGCTGAAAGCAGCTCCGAGACTACATCGAGGAGCTCATCCATTCGGGACACCTCGCGGCGTACTTGCGGGACAAACGGCAAGCTGACCGCGAGCAGGAGCAGCGTCCCCCTCCCGGTGAGCTGACAATCGGCCAAATCATGGTCGTGTCAACGGAGGGTACGCCGGGTACCTACGAAGCTCAGCACCCTATGTCGGTCGTGGAGGCTAACAGACATCCGAGGGGCTCAAGCTGCACAAATAAGAACATCTACTAGCATGTATTTCTTTTTAAGGCAATGTAAACCTTTCTTGAGATCTTTTTGTTTATTTAATAAAAAGGATCAATGAAGCAATGCAAAAAGAAAAAGAATCTTATTCATTCAAAAGGTACTGTGGGCTCCTCAGCCGTACATCCAAAAAGAAAGATTACAGTAGCTAGGGAAGGGGTGCAGGAAACATTGCTCATGGTACTCCGAGGATATCTCCGCCAACCAAGCCCTCGCAGCCTCAGACCTCTGCCCCCGGTGCCGCCCGCGAACGTCGGCGTCGTGCCTCACTTGGTAGCACTCAAGGATGAGCGCCACCGAGCGGTCCCGCTGACCCGCAGAGATCAGGTCGAAGCGCCACAAAGACCTTAACTTACCGACCGCCTTGTCCCTCAGCTGCTCGGACAAGTGGTTGTAGAGCCCCGGCGACGCCCTCCAGATGGAGTACATCAACAGCTGAAGCAGGGAGAACGCCGGGGGAGCAGTAGACCGAAATGATCCTCAATACGACCAATTCTTAACTGCACCGTGTCCTCGGTGCAGTGCTGATCATAGAGGCACACATCCTCGAAGCTCACTATGTCGGGGATGGTAAAAGGGAAGTCCTTCATTCTTACGTTTGGGTGTGAAAGATGGAGTGATCAACACTCCCTCCGCTTTATAGCGAACATCCCCCCGGGAGTCCAACAATCGCTCACCCACGACTGCACCGCCACGCGGCAGACACCTAGCCTTTCTCGACGAAATTGAAACGACGCAGCTCTGGCGTTTCGCATCCTCCACGCGTTCATGGCACGTATCACCCGCGACTGTCCTTCTTCCCAAAGCCCTCATCAAGAGGCAGCCCAGCAGCTACCCTGCTCGGCTATCCCCGGCCGGTAGTTCCCTACCTCGCAACGCCAAGGTTCAAAGCCCTCGCCAAGAGACAACTGAGCAGCTTCACTGCTTGGTCCATCCTTAGTAGGCCACTTACGACCCCTCCCGTGCTAAGGATTGAAGCCCTCACTAAAAGGCATCCCAGCAGCTACCCTGCTCGGCTATCCCTGGCTGGTAGTTCCCTACCCCATCATGCCAAGGATCAAAGCCCTCACCAAGAGGCAGTCGATCGGCTACCCTGCTCGGCTATCCCTGGCTGGTAGTTCCCTACCCCATCATGCCAAGGATCAAAGCCCTCACCAAGAGGCAATCGAGCGGCTACCCTGCTCGGCTATCCCTGGCTGGTAGTTCCCTACCCCACAACGCCAGGGATCAATGCCCTCGCTAAGAGGCAACTGAGCAGCTTCACTGCTTGGTCCATCCTTAGTAGGCCACTTACGGCCCTTCCCGTGCTAAGGATCTAAGCCCTCACTAAGAGGCAGCCCAACAGCTACCCTGTTCGGCCATCCCTGGCTGGTAGTTCCCTATCCCACAATACCAAGGATCAAAGCCCTCACCAAGAGGCAGCCGAGCGGCTACCCTGCTCGGCTATCCCTGGCTGGTAGTCCCCTTCCCCACAACGCCAAGGATCAAGCCCTCGCCAAGAGGCACCGGGCAGCAACCCTGCTCGCTCATCCTTAAGGATCAAAGCCCTCGCCAAGAGGCACCGGGCAGCAACCCTGCTCGGCCCGTCCTTAGTAGGCCTCTTACGGCCCCTCCCGCGCTAAGGATCAAAAGCCCTTGAAAGAGGCAACCGGGTCCGCCTTTGCTTGGTTATCCCTGGCTGGTAGCCCTTACCCCGAAACTCCAGGGATCAAAGCCCTCGCCAAGAGGCACCGGGCAGCAACTCTGTCCGGCCCGTCTTTAAGGATCAAAGCCCTCGTCAAGAGGCACCAGGCAGCAACCTTGCTCGGCCCGTCCTTAGCAGGCCTCTTACGGCCCCTCCCACGCTAAGGATCAAAAGCCCTCGAAAGAGGCAACCGGACCCGCCCATGCTCGGTTATCCCTGGCCGGTAGCTCCCTACCCCACAACGCCAGAGATCAAAGTCCTCATCAAGAGGCAGCCGAGCGGCTACCCTGCTTGGCTATCCCTGTCTGGCAGCTCCTGTAACGACTCTAAAATTCCTATATCTTCGTATTAATAAAATTCTGTATTTGTACATTTGGTATATTTTTATTTCCATGTTATTAGTTATATTTAATCCCTTCATCTATTTTTCTCATCTAAGTATTTTCTAAAACTCATTTCTTTTTACCTAAACTTATTCTTTAAGCCCAATTCCTTTCTTTTCATTCACATTCTCTACAGCCCATCTAAAAAGCCCATTTTCTTTTTAAGCAATATAATATATTTAATTCTAATTAAATATGTGCATGAACAACCTTGTACCACATTGGTCAAGTCCTTGCATTGTTATTCCATAAGTCACATGTTCAAATCTTCATTCTTGCAATTATTTTTTTTATCAATTTTTTATTCTTCTCATAACCTACAAATGAGACCTTTCATTTCCAAAATGAATGGTGACCTTTCATTTCTCTTTTAATTCTCATGTTAAATGCATATATTATAATTCACCATTACACCATCTTTATTGTCCTCCTCTATCTTTTCATTCCTCACATTTTTCTATCTCTCACTTCTCCCTCTTCACCTAGAGTCCAAGAAGAAGAACATGAAGAAGTCTTCAGGAAGGTCTCGCTAGTAACGCGAGGCTATCGGCGGATAGACAAGCCCGGTGACAATACCGGCTTGTGCATGTAAGTCCCTTCTCTCTCCCTCCCTCCCTCTCTTTATTCTTCTCTTTTCATATCTCGTGAACCCGTTTTTATCCATATCGTAATCCTTAAGAGAAAAATAAACATAAACATATACATATATATAAGTCTAGATACATATGGTTATATATGGTTTAATAATATCTCATTACCTCTTGTTCAATTTAAAGTGTTTTCAATTCTTTGTTCATGACTATAAATATTTATTATGAGTAGTGAGAACATAGATTTCATGACACAATATATTTACGATATCTCATGGAATCGGTTTGGTTATTAAAAGAAAAGAAGAAGCTTGCATAAAAATTCTAGTTAATCTTTTTGCCGATTTTAGTATACATATCAATATCTTTACCTTTAAAATAATTTGTAGAAATTAATTTTTACTTCTGGAAATTTCATGAAATTTACATATGATAGAATATATTATTTTTTTTCATGCTGTAAAAATTTTAGATCGATCCGCATAACGGTTTAGCAATTATATCGTTTTTATTCACTGATCGTAAAACAGAAAACTGCAGTTATCGGTCAACTTCTAAGACACATAACTTGGTATAACATTATCCAAATTGAGTAAACTCAGGTGTTTTTGATATCTACATCGAAATATATAGATTTTATTAGTTTTAAGTTTTTACTGAAAACTGACGTAAAATATAGAAAACTGCGTTACAATATTAAGTGACGGATCTGGACAGAATCTGTTCCGATTCGCACACTGTTTTTAAATTGGACATAACTCGAACACCCGATGTCCGTTTGTGACAAAATTTAGATGTGTATATGCACCATTGATAGAACTATAATTTTATGTATATTATATTACTTAGTAATGCATGAAACAACCTGATATAGGTTTTGCAATAGAATATATAGTTGCTGTCTAGAAATCTGAATTTCTGTTTTAAACGCTGATATTAAAATGATCATAACTAGAGCTTAAGAAATCCAAATCTTATGAATCTTAGTGTTTTGGATAAGTACATTGAAAGACCTAAAATTTTCTAATAATCTTCATAATCTGAAACCTGATGGAAATTAACTCAAACTGCATTTTAAAAATATGTGACGGTGCCGAATAGATTCTGATCTGTTTTGCGCGACGATACGAAAACATATATATCTCTCAAACCGGTAGTCGTATTTAGGTGAAACTGGAATTCATGCAAGCAAACCATTTAGATCCATATTTCTGTTTTTATTCCGCATTCGTTCAACTTGATTAATTAGTCGTACAAAATATTTCTTTATAGTATTGTTTATGGTAGTTACTCGAATAATATACTTGACTCATTTCATACTATTCGAACATGTATACATATTTATCTTGATCATTAAATTGTTGTATGTACATAAAGATGATAATTAAATACTTGAGGTGTATTTTGAAAAGTATATAAAAGTAATTTTTACATAAAACCCCCTCAAGTTCTATAAATTACAATAAGGCCCCTAACAATTATTGAACATCAAATTACCTTCTTTTAGTCTGACTCGGGTTAGAGTCTGACTATTTCTGACTTGAATATGATTCAAGTCAATCTATATTCTTTTATATTCCAACTCAATATGAATACATGAATCCCTGAATCCAGTTAACAATCTATATAACTTGACTGAACCGAACCATGGATATATTCTTTTTACATGTTTCCCAGTATTCCATTTACATGACTCTACGGTTATAACTGTTTCCTGATATCATGGTTTCGGTCAGTCAGTCAATCAATCTTACAATCAATACAATTTACAAGATAACAATACAAACAAGATATCGCGGGGTTTAAGGGGTAGACTGGTACGGAATATGTTAAAGGTGGCACGAGGTGGACACTTAAGACGTAATTACATCCATGCCGTTGTTCCGTGGTATTATCGACGGAGCCTTGTACTACAGGATACCAAAGTCCCCGGTGTAAGTGGGACTCCCCTCGTATACACTGACATCTTCTGTACCAGGCTACAAACAACAGCGTTAATACAACATTACAATATTATAATACAACATTAAAAGCTACTCTCTCTCTCTCTCTTACTCTCTGTCTATTTCTCCCTTATCTTTGGGACTTACCGAGCGACCTGTTCGCTGACGACATTCTATTTCTTTCTTCTTTGAATGTCGTCAGGTGGTTTGGACCCGGCGGAAATCGATCCATCTCAAGAAGACTTGGAGCAGTTTGCCGAAGACCCTGCACTTTAGTTTCATTGTACACTTTTCCTTTGTGTATTTTTCATTTCCTGTTATGCCACTGTTTAGGCATCTCTTTATTTCAGTTGTATTTCCTTTCATGCATTGTACAAAGAATGTTAATAAATAAAAGTTGTTGTTCTTTTTATCTCTTGTCTCTTGTGTATTTATTTTATATTGCTTAGCTACGCTTAGCGTATGTACTTCTGAGTACATACGTAGCGGACCTCGTCGCGTCCCCTTCGCCGTATACCGGGAAGCGGGGCGTGACAGCTCCCTATCCCACAACGCCAGAGATCAAAGCCCTCACCAAGAGGAAGCCGAGCGGCTACCCTTCTCGGCTATCCCTGACCGGTAGCTCCCTACCCCACAAAGCCAGAGAACAAAGCCCTCACCAAGAGGCAGTCGAACGGCTACCCTGCTCGGCTATCCCTGGCTGGTAGCTCCCTACCCCACAAAGCCAAAGATCAAAGATCTCACCAAGGGACAGCCGAGCGGCTACCCTTCTCGGCTACCCCTGGCCGGTAGTTCCCTACCCCACAACGCCAGGGATCAAAGCCCTCACAAGAGGCAACCGGCCCGCCCTTGCTCAGTCATTCCTGGCTGGTATCTCCTTACCCCGCAACGCCAGGGAGCTAAGCCCTCGCCATGAGGCGACCGAGCAGCTACCCTGCTCGGACCATCCTTAGCATGCCTCTCCGTGCCTCCTACGACTAAGGAACAAAAGCCCTCACCAAGATGCGTCCGGTCTATCTACGTCTGAGCAATCTCCACCTCGACTTCGGGGCCATGGAGATACCGTCTTCCCACCGGTCTTTGCACACTTAGCAAGTGAACAGATTCAACTCGACGCGTAATCACTAGAGGAAGAACCGACATAACACGAAGGCAGTATTGTGCAAATACAAGTGTTTACCGACAAAGGAAAATACGCGCGCAAATACTACTGCAAAAATAATTCATTCCCAAAATCAAAGTCTTTACAAGGGTATTGGAGGCTCCCCAGCCTTACGAAATGCCCGGAGGCCTACAAAATTCCCGATGCAACAAAAGAAAAGAAACAAGAAGACGAGGGGCTTCAGGCCTCAGGGCCAGGCGCAACCCCGGGAAGCTCAATATCTACCATGACTCGGGCGGAGTCTGGGGGCTCAGCGCCCATCACAGGAGCCTCGGCGTCGCCCTCTCCGGAAATCTCTTCCCCGGCCTCGCCCCGGGGTCGTCTCCCTGCTCGTCATCCCCGCGAGGATATTCAGCTCGGAGCTCTGTGTCAGCGAACTCCGGCATCCGAGCCTTGACGGCGTCGAGGGCCTCGTGCCAGATGAGGGTAGTGGCCGAGGCTAGGATGGTGTAAAAATGTTCCGACTTCTTGTAGTTTGTTTCCCTCCGAAAGGCGGCGCACAGGACCACGATGTCCTGACGCTGAGATTCGGGGCAGATGCTAATTGGTTTTATCCGTCTACCTCTCCGAAGATGCCAAGTTGATTTATAGCACCGTGTATCGGAGGTTTAGACGGATGCGGCCGATGTAGCAGATTTTGTCAGATTCCCCCTCACTTGAGGGGTTTTTGATTGTGGGGACGCTCTTCCCTGCAGGCGCAAGCCCCTGCAGTTAATTACGCTACCGCATCGCGGTAACAACTTTCTCCTTCTCCAGAATTTCACTTCGTGTCGTGTGTGTTTGTTTTGTTTGTGGTTGCCCGTGGATTGTATACGGAGACTGAGTAATGCCGTCGTCCGTAGGACGTGGATTAGTCCAAATCCGTATTTACTTAGATTTGGGTTTGGTGTTTTTAGTTTAAGGATACGTTAGTCGCGTTGCGGCTAAGATCAACTTAAACGTTCGTTAAGGATACGTTAGTCCTATTTGAGACTAAGATCAACTTAACGGGACCATTTAGGTCCGACAAAAGAGCATTTGGGCTCTATTGTTCCAGTTTGGGAGATTCATAGTCCAATTTGGGACTAAAGTCTGTTTGGAGGATACGTTAGCCATTTTTGAGGCTAAGATCGACTCAAACGTTTGTTAAGAATACGTTAGTCCAGTTTGAGACTAAGATCAACTTAACGGGACCATTTAGGTCCGACAAAAGAGCATTTGGGCTCTATTGTGCCAGTTTAGGGACGCGGTGGTCCATATTCCAGTTTAGGGACGTGGTGGTCCAATATTAGTTTAGGGACGTTTCGGTCCGATATTAGTTTAGGGACGTTTCGGTCCGATATTAGTTTAGGGACGTTTCGGTCCACGAGTTTAAGGACCCCGCAGTCCATATCGATGTATGGTCATTGGGACCCGTCACCTCTTTGACGTCGTTGAGGAATTACAACGACGGATGTCAAAGGAGTTCGGAGATGTACCCTCGAACCGGATGTAAATTGATTTAGAAGAGCAATTTTGCTCAGTCAATTTAATTTAAGGACTTATGGCTAAAATTGGGCTAAGTCCAGTTGAAATGTTCAACATTTTATTTGCTTTTGCATTGCGTTTCTTTTTTTTTATTTTTATTTGGGCCTTGCCCAGAAAGGATGCAGAGCATCAATTTGTTTTGGGCTCTGCCCTTTTAGAAATGATGCAAGGCATCAATTTTATTTGGGCTCTGCCCTTGTATAAAGGATGCAAAGTATCAATTTATTTGGGCTCTGCCCATTTATTGCCTTGCAAATTATTTTGGCCTGTCAGGTCATTTTGATTTGGGCCTGGTCCTTTAATTAATGCATTGCATTTGTGCAAAATACTGTTGATTTGAGAATGTTTTAGATTCAAGAACCGATGGTTCATAAAACAAGTGCAATGCACTATTTGATTTAGATCTAAGAAAAAACAAGTTTTTCTTATATCAGAGAACCAAAGGTTCATAGCAAGTGCAAGGCACTATTAATTTAATAACCTTTTAGGTTCAAGAACCGATGGTTCATAAAACAAGTGCAAGGCACTATTTTTACTTATTTATTTATTTATCGTTAAAGATCTATGATCTTGTTCATAAGAGAATTTTCTCTTCTTTAAAAGGTTTTTACCTTTTTTCTTTATTCTTCAAGAGTTCTCTTCTCTTTTTTTTTTAGCAAGATGTTCATGCCTTTGAATTGAGGTCTAGGGTCCTTTTTATAGTGCCCATAAATTAGTTAAAGTTTGTTAAAGAGATTATTCTCTAAGTGATTTGGGAAATTTTCCCCACCGTCGGATCTTTAATCCAAAGGTCTCTGTTTTACAGAAGAAATCTTATTGTTTTAACAAAAACAGAAAAGATTTTCTCAAATCTTTATTCTGTTTTTGCAATAAAAAATTTTATTTTATTTTTTATTTTTTTATTTTTTGCTTGCGCAACTGCGCGTTGACACGTGTCGCGCAACTGCGCAATTGCGCACTGCGCAGCTGCGTGACACGTGTCGCGCAGTTGCGCACTTTTTTCTTTTTTTTTTTTTATAGCTTTGCTCTTATTGGAGAAAGAACAGAAGTATTGCTTATTTTTCCACTTTGGTATTTAAACAGAGCTTTGCTCTGATTGGGATAAACAAATGCCCCCCACCGTTGCGCTTACGTGGCCTCCTAACGTGAGCGCAGCGGTGGCAGACTCCGAACCGTCGCGCCATCTCTTGGTAGCTGAAAGGGCACTTGATGCCTATAAATAGGACCTTTGGTCTCTTAGATGATTCTCATCTCTAAAATTTTACTTTCAGAACTCAGAGCCCTGCTCTCTTATTTAAACACTTTTAAAAGTTCAAACTTTTAGAGAATTTTAGGTTAAAATATTAATTTTAATTAAATTAAATCAATTTTAAGAGCATTGCTCTCAATAGATCCCAGATCTAAAGAAGACCCTTTTAGGGTTTCACTTAGTAGAGCTTTGCTCTAAGGGGGTCTATAGAAGACTAAGGAGAGCCCTATTAGAGTTCCATTAATAGAGCTTTGCTCTCTAAAAGATTTTCCCTGTATTTTCTCATTTCATTAATGGAGCTTTGCTCCTCCCAAATCATATAGAAGAACTCTTAAGAATTCTTCATGGATCTTGGAAGTTAAAGATGACATTTTATTCCTCAGTGTATTATATCATTTTACTTAATTAGTCTTTCTGATAATTTTGTTGATCCTCTTTCATAGGAACAATGAACGCCCACATGTATACTCTTACGAGACCATCTCTCGTGAGGGCATCCGCCGACTTGGCCGCTCTCAAAATCGGGAGTTTACAAACGAGGAGTGTGCTGAAATAATGAGTCGTTTTGACGCATACAACGGTCCACTGCATCCCCGACGTTCCTTTCTTCTTAAACTTATCGTGGGAGCTATCTGGGAAGCGCTTCCCCTATTCTGTTCCGGCGTGCCGCTTAGGGCGTTGGATGCCGCTGAGGACAAGGTGCACTCTGTGTACCTATTGAACTTTATCTCGAAGATACGGCGAGACAGTCTTATCGACCTCTTGCACAAGGTCTTTCAACAGTCTGCCATACTCGCTGCTTATCGGAGGGTGGAAGACATCGGAAGGGACCCTGACGCTTGTGCTCGCGAAAGGAAGCACACTAGGATGGTCCGCGAGGCTTGGAAAGTCATAGATAGGGTCGCTTTTGAATTCCTCAATCCATGTCCTGGATTTGAGGTTATTCCATTGTAACTTTCATTTATTGTTTTTATGACTGTAAGAACTTCGGGCAATATTAATGGAATTTTTTTTTTATATCCCAGCTTGTCTTTATTATATATCTTTTGTCCTGAGTCTTTTTGCCCATGCATGAATGATTGTGTCTTGAACGCTTGATCAAATGTAAATCGGATGCTCTTTCTGTTGCTTTTCCTCTTTCTCAGCATGTCGTAACAATTAGCAGGTAATAGAGTAAGCTTCTTGATTTCTTCACGAACTAGCGAGGGCTTAGGCCGCAGGTTCAGATCTGCTGCCTAAGACTTTTCAACTCTATGAGCCGTGGGGGTCTCATAGAGATTTTTCTCCCTACGGATCGAGAGGATCTCGTAGGTGGGTTTTCTCCTTAGGAATCGTGAGGATTCCTAAGTGTGGTTTTCTCTTATAAGTCGTAAGGATCCTACAAGAGAATTTTTCCCTCTTACGAGTCGAGAGGACTTGTAAGCGGTTGTTTCCCTCCTTGTCGAAGTTCGATGTTGGAGAGTGAGACCCGTGGATGGTATGCAAGAGACCGTTTTGGGTCAACTTGCAGGGTCCCAGTGCTTAGGAAACAGACTTCTTTTATGCCCACTGCCTAAGGCTTTATCTCACGAGTCGAGCCGCCTCGACAATTTTTCACAAGTCGAGACGAATCGAACGTTTCTCGCAAGAACATCTTAACGTCGCATTTAACCTCCGCTCTTTACGACAGAAGCCCGTTAAGGTCGGTGGTACTTAGGGTTTTGGCCATCGTACCGTCGCATAAGCTGATATAGTCCTCGATAGGCAATCGTGCTGTTCGAGTAGCCCCGCGACTGCCGTGTCTCTGATCCCTTCGGGGGCTGGACAAGACGTCTTCAAGCAATCCTCCTTGGCAGTTTGACCGTCGGAAGAGCAAGCGCTAGGAATTTGCCATGCCGCTTTTTACTTGAGGTTAGGCTCATTTTGGAGAGCCCCGATGAGTCATAACCACTCCGCGCTGGTGTGGGATGATCTCCGATAGTCTTTCAGGCTTTATATGACTTGCCGTTAAGACCCTGAAGCTAGGAATTTGGCCTTTGCTTCGTTTGCTGGCATTGCGTCCTCTGTATCGAGACGAATGTCATGGTGGGAACTAAGGATTTTGCCGTGGCTCCGTTTGTTTGATGACGTTGCGTCTGCTGTGTCGAGACGAACGTTGGGGCGACATCTCATCTACTGTATCGAGACGGACGTCGAGATTGTCTCTAGGTTACTGGTGAACTGCCGAGGTTTAGAACTAGGGATTTTGCCGTGGCTCCATTCGTTTAATGACGTTGCGCCTGCTGTGTCGAGACGAACGTTGGGGTGACATCTCATCTACTGTATCGAGACGGACGTCGAGGTTGTCTCTAGGTTGCTGGTGAACCGCCGAGGTTTAGAACTAGGGATTTTGCCGTGGCTCCATTCGTTTAATGACGTTGCGCCTGCTGTGTCGAGATGAACGTTGGGGTGACATCTCATCTACTGTATCGAGACGGACGTCGAGGTTGTCTCTAGGTTGCTGGTGAACCGCCGAGGTTTAGAACTAGGGATTTTTCCGTGGCTCCATTCGTTTAATGACGTTGCGCCTGCTGTGTCGAGACGAACGTTGGGGTGACATCTCATCTACTGTATCGAGACGGACGTCGAGGTTGTCTCTAGGTTGCTGGTGAACCGCCGAGGTTTGGAACTAGGGATTTTGCCGTGGCTCCATTCGTTTAATGACGTTGCGCCTGCTGTGTCGAGACGAACGTTGGGGTGACATCTCGTCTGCTGTATTGAGACGGACGTTGAGGTGGTGACCATTCTGTGCTGGTGCGAGATGATCTCCGGTTGTCTTTCCGGTTTTATATGAGTTACCGTCAAGACGTCGAAGCTAGGAATGTGGCCTTCGCTTCGTGTGCTTTGGTGTGTCCAAATCCTGTTGGAGGACGAACACTGGGGTTAACATTTCGTCTGCTGTATCGAGACGGACGTCAAGGTGGTGACCACTCTGTGCTGGTGCGATATGATCTCCGATTGTCTTTCCGGTTTTATGTGAGTTACCGTAAAGACGTTGAAGCTAGGAATGTGGCCTCCGCTTCATTTGCCTTGTCATGTCTGAATCCCTGCTGGAGGAAGAATGCTGAGGTTGACATTTCGTCTACTGTATCGAGACGAACGTCAAGGAGGTGACCACTTCATGTGAGATGGTCTCCGATTGTCTTTCCGGTTTTATGTGAGTTACCGTAAAGACGTTGAAGCTAGGAATGTAGCCTTCGCTTCATTTGCTTACACTGCATCTGGTGTATTGAGACGAATGCTGAGGTGGAGCTGGGATTTTGCCATCACTCCGCTTTGTTTCGACCGTGAGGTCTTTTGTTGACGTTGCATCTGCCTCCAGCTGGACTGCGGAGGAACGCTGTTGTTGACATTGCGTCTACTGTATCGAGACGAATGCTGAGGTGAAGCTGGGATTTTGCCATCGCTCCGCTTGATGGTGTAACATCTGTGTCATGTTGGAATGAGGAGGCACACCGTTGTTGGTCTCTAGGCTGTAGACGTTGACGCCGAGACCCTGAAGCTCGGGATCTTCGTTTGCTTCATTTGTTGACATCGTGTCTGTAATATTGCGACAAATGTCGAGAGAAGGTCTCTAGGTTATCTATGAACCGTCGAGATTTGGCTTCGCTTTCTGGTGGAGCCTGTTGGGAAGGTATTGTTCCCTTTTATCTGTGCCCCTGGATTGTATACAGGGATCGATGTGATTTCACCTGTAGGGCAAAAGTTTCATTCTTTTATTATTTTTTTTATTCTTTCCGCGATGCTCTATCATTTCAGCTTTTTATATCGCGAAAATCGCGATTGCCCGATCATTTCGGCTATTTTTCGCGGTGCCCAATCATCTCGGCTATTTTTTCTTTTTACTCGCTGTTTTTTTATTGCGAGTTGCCCAATCATTTCGGCTGTTTATTTTATTTTTACTCGCTGTTTTTTTATTGCGAGTTGCCCAATCATTTCGGCTGTTTATTTTATTTTTACTCGCTGTTTTTTTATTGCGAGTTGCCCAATCATTTCGGCTATTTAATATGCATTTTCAGCTCGCTGATTTTTATCGCGAGCGTAGAACTCGGAATCTGGTGCCAATCTCAGCATCAGCATTGCTACAACCGGAATATTGCGAGGAGCGAATCATCATCTGCCATGAAAGGACCTGGAATTCGATACCGATTTAGGCATCAGCATCGCTACAACTGGGATATTGCCAGGAACGAATCATCATCTGCCATGAAAGGACTTGGAATTTGATATCGGTTTAGACATCAACATCGCTACAACTGGAATATTGCCAGGAGCGAATCATCATTTGCCTCTGTCGATGTTGAACAAAGGTGGCTTAGTAAACAGGGTTAAGGGTCCTGTCGGCTAAGGCTTCTGACTTCATGAGCCGTAAGGGTCTCACAAAGGTATTTCTCCCTACAAGTCGTGAGGATCTTGTAGGTGTGTTTTCTCCTTGGGAATCGTGAGGATTCCTAAGTGCATGTTCTCTTGTAAGTCGTAAGGATCTTACAAAAGGGTTTTCTCCTTATAAGTCGAGAGGACTTACAAGTGTTGTTTGCTGTACAAGCATATCCCTAGTCACGGATGGGACTTTGTTAGGGAAATATTTATTCGTGCCCGTGGATTGTATACAAGGGTCATTATGAGCCGCTTGTAGGGCAATATCGGAAATTGTGGGGATTGCTTAAGCACAGGTTTAGGTCTCTGTAACTTAAGACTTTCAAATCTTATGAGCCGTAAGGGTCCCATAAGAGAGTTCTCCTTACAAGTCGTGAGGATCTCGCAAGTGTATTTTCTCCTTAGGAATCGTGGGGATCCCTAAGTGTGTTGCTCCCTTTGTGAGTCGTAAGGATCTCACGCAGGTGGTTTCTCCTTACAGGGTCGAGAGGACCCTATAAGTGTTTCTCAACGAGGTTGCGCCCTTTCAGGTTTTTACAAACACTCGCCGGTAGCCCTGCTGTTTTTACTCACGGAGCCCTTTCGGGTTTTCATCCGTGCCCATTTTGCTTATGGACATACCGTTTTTTTTTCTTTATTTTCTTTTTTTCTTTTTTTTTTTATCAACGAGGTCGCGCCCTTTCGGGTTTTCACGAACACTCGCCGGTAGTCCTGCTGTTTTTACTCACGGAGCCCTTTCGGGTTTTCATCCGTGCCCATTTTGCTTATGGACATACCGTTTTTTTTGTTTTTTTTTATATTCTCGTCAGCCTGAGAATGCTGCGGTAGTAGTTTAAAAACATTTCGGTCATTTGCAAGTTTTAGGACATTGCGGTCCATCATTAGTTTAAGGACATCTCGGTCCGTTGTTAGTTTAAGGACGTTTCGGTCCGTTGTCTCCGTATTTGAGGCGAATATCTAGTTTATTGACTTTTCGGTCTATGGGTCCTTCCCCATGAATGAGCATGATGCCCCCGGCGTATCCATATTTTTTAGAGCATGCGGTTGTGGCGGGTTCACCTTCCAAATTTCGGACAACGCGAACTTGCCCTGTTGGTATTGGTCTTCAACCCAGTTCTTGAAGACGTAGCAATCCTCGATCAGATGACCTACCGTTTGGTGGTAAGGGCAATAATTAGGATTATCAATATCGCCTGGCCACAACGGACGTTTTGGATTCGGCAGATTAATGAGTCTGTTACGCACTGCCAGCTCGAACAGTCCCCTTGTTTTATCTTGCGGAAACGAGTAAGGACGTTTCAACTTTTCCTGGAGGGATTGCCGCTTGTTGCTTTGGCAAGCAACCGGTCTAGGGTCACCTGATTGTTGGTGAGCGCTGGTGACGAGGGCCTTTTTTCCTTTTCTTTTATCCATTTTGTTCGCTCCGTTGTTTGCAGGGCCGGGATTCTTTCCGAGTAGCATGCGATTGCACGGCTGAACGTTCTCGCAGCTTCTCAATTCCTTTATTTTTGAAATAGATTCCCCGAGGGAAGAGTTGGGGGTAGGTTCTTCGTCAGAGTCGCTTCCAAAGGTGATAATTTGTGATCCCTTGAAGTCGGCTATATGACAGTCGGCGGCGGCTCTTTTGCGCTCATCTATCGCATTTTTCCGATGTCCACAAGCTTCACACTTTGTCCTGTCGAAGTGTCGCTTTTGAGCGACATACCCTTGCCACCAACAGTTAAAGGATTCGCAGTCTTCGGTAGGATGTATGATCTTCTGATGATATAAACAGAAGTTAGGGTGCATCTCTACCTCAGAGAAAGAATTTTCTTCGGAGGGCGGTAGCTTCATCCCTACTGATAGAGCTTTGGCGAACCGTTTCCTCGTCTTGAATTTGTTTTTACCCGCAGTGTATGGCTTTTGATTTGACGGGAATACCTTGGTTCTTTCCAGTATGGCCATTTCATGCTCTTGATTGGCTTTTGCTTTCAGACGAATTTCATTTAGGAAGGCATCGATCAACTTGTCTGACGGCCGCGGAATTTCTGTTTCAGGGTCCGCCATTGATTTCTCAGCGCAAGGATCCTCCTCATCATCCGTCAGTGAATGAGAAATCACATGACAAGTCGCTACGTAGTCTTCGGATTCATCCGATAAGTTTTCTCCATTGTTTTCATACTTGATGAAAGAACAAGTTGCCCCCGGCGTGTTCGTCTTCTTTGGAGAGTGCGGCTGTGGGGGGTTTACCTTCCAGCTTTCAGACAGCGTGAACTTGCCTTGCAGGTATTGATTCTCAATCCATCCTTTAAAGACGAAACAATCCTCAATCGGGTGACTTACCGTTTGGTGGTAAGGACAATAATTGGGATTATTAAGATCGCCTGGCTGCGACAGACGCTTTGGACTCGGCAGATTGATGAGTCTGTTACGCACTGCCAGCTCAAACAATCTTCTCGTTTTATTCTGAGGGAACGAGTAATGACGTCCTAGCCTCTCTTCGAGGGATGGGCGTGGACGCACGTTGTTTTGGCGAGCGACCGGCTTTGAGTTGCTCGACTGTTGCTGAGCGTTGGCGACGATGATCGCTTTTCCTTTCTCATTTCGGGGATCGGGTCTTGGAGGAGACGGTCTATGGCCCATCTGGTCCATTTGGGATAATTTGTCGATCAAGGCCTAGAAGGTGGTCGGCCTGAAGAACATCATGAATTGCGAGATGGTCGCCTGTGGATCAAGAGTGCCCACAAATATGCCTACCGCAGGTGCCTCTTCTATGCGTTGTTCACATTTCGACCATAGGTTTCGCCATCGTGTTGCGTATTGGACCCACGTTTCGCCGGGCCTTATCCTGGCATTTATCAGTGCTGTTATCGGGGTGCGTTCACTAGCACTCGCGAATCTTTGTGTAAACAGCAGTTCCATCTCTGCAAATGTTTTGACAGAGTCGTTAGGTAGCTCCGAATACCATTCAAAGGCTGTTTCTGCTAAGCTGCCGACGAATTGACGTAGCAACAATTTGTCATCTCCTCCAGTATTGCCGCATAAGGCCCTGAATTGAGCGACATGCTGATGCGGATTCCCTGTCCCTTTATATACGTGGAATTTAGGGATCGTATATCCTGGCGGGTAACTGATTTGGTCATACCAGCTCGGATACGGTCGTCCGGTCCTAACAGTTTGCCCAGCCGCTTCATTCGCCTGATGAACCCGGATCTGCTGAGCTATATATTCGTCTAGGTCGACTTTGGAGATTGCCTCCTCTTTGGCTGTTGATAGAGCCGGCGGAGGATTTGACGTTTCTCCCCTGTCGTCTTCAAGGACGATCGGAGGATCTTCAGCAGGAGGGTCCGGCTGTAACATCATCCCTACCATATCTTGGAAGAGGAGCGCCATCTGTTTTATGTTAGCCGCTTGCTGTGCAGCTTCTTTGTCCTTCTTTTCGAGGACTCTGCGTAAAAAGTCAGCATCGGTTTCTTGTTCTTGACGCTCATCCGAAGACGTTTCAGAGCTTTCTTTTGGCTCAGTGAGTGCAGCTATTGTAGTCATCATTTCCTGAAGCTTTTGTTATTGCTCCTGGGCTTTCGTCACGGATCGGGTGAGCGGTCGGTGGCCCGTAGAAGCGCGGCTTTCCTCCTTTCCAGAAGCCATATAAACAGTATGCACCACCATGCCCCCAGACTTGGGGCGTTTGTGTTCGGTGTCTTTGCGATTTGCCGAAGACACAGGGGCTTTTTGCGGCCTCTTTTTTTGAGTGATTGGAGTTAAGGGAGCCGTTGTAGTGGGCACCCGAGTAGCTTTTGCTTCTTGTGGTTTGACAGAGTAATCCTTCCCCTGCCGAACCTTCATATTTTTCTGTCGTCGGAGGCAGTCTCGATCGATCACCGACTCTTGGACCTATCGCTAGACTTTGTAAATTTTAGAGGACAGCCGTTGAGGGGGCTGCTCTAGCTCCTTCTCTGGAGTATTCTCCACAGGTGAAGGAGTTCGCTTTAGCACCGCAGTAGGAGAGTTTCTGCGCACCGAGTTCAGCAACTCAAATCTGTTCCTGGTTGGAACAGCAGCATCGATCCTCACTATCGGAGCTGACGGAGTTATCCCAGAGGGGGAGTTGCCCCCAGCCTTCCTCACTCGGCGCCAGTAGCGACGTCGGGCATGTCGTGCTGATGGAGTTGTTTCAGCTATAGGGGCGACCTCCTCATGCCCCCTGTGTTGGTCAGAATATACTGGTACCAGCTTTTTAAAGATCGACGTCCGTTGAACGGGGACGGCCAACTTGTCAGAAGCGGACTTCTGAACATGGGGAGCAACCCTGGTGATTTTGCCAGGAACGTGAGTTGGAATGGCTATCCGCTTCGGGATAACGCCTTCTGGTATGGCAGGCTTCTTCATGAGCCTGTTAGAGCTCTGGCCTAGTCCGTTAAAAACTGAAGCAGTGGAGTTGGACGACCCGTTGAGAGGGGTCGCGGCAGTGGTAAGTCGATCGAAGACCGACTTCTTTGGAGCTTCTTGCAATGTCATTGGGGCGTTGAAGCTCATTGGTGGGAGCATGGTCCCAAAAAATAATCCAGTGGTGGCTTGAGCCATCTGTTCCACCGGCATTTTGAAAAGGGAGGCCGCCTGGGGCCCATAAGTCACTCCTCCAGCAATGACGGAGCGAGAGTTGCAGCTGCAGGCGATGCAGTTCGAAGCCATTGATCTTCTGTTTTCTGCACGGAGCAAGACACCAAATCTTAGTACCTTGAATCCACAGGCAATCACAGCAAACCACGATTTGTTCGCGAACACGACACACGAAGTGTGGAGTGGAAAGAGGAAGAGGTCCCACCGGGCGTGCCAGAATCTGTTCCCCTCCGAAAGGCGGCGCACAGGACCGCGATGTCCTGACGCTGAGATTCGGGGCAGATGCTAATTGGTTTTATCCGTCTACCTCTCCGAAGATGCCAAGTTGATTTATAGCACCGTGTATCGGAGGTTTAGACGGATGCGGCCGATGTAGCAGACTTTGTCAGATTCCCCCTCGCTTGAGGGGTTTTTGATTGTGGGGACGCTCTTCCCTGCAGGCGCAAGCCCCTGCAGTTAATTACGCTACCGCATCGCGGTAACAACTTTCTCCTTCTCCAGAATTTCACTTCGTGTCGTGTGTGTTTGTTTTGTTTGTGGTTGCCCGTGGATTGTATACGGAGACTGAGTAATGCCGTCGTCCGTAGGACGTGGATTAGTCCAAATCCGTATTTACTTAGATTTGGGTTTGGTGTTTTTAGTTTAAGGATACGTTAGTCGCGTTGCGGCTAAGATCAACTTAAACGTTCGTTAAGGATACGTTAGTCCTGTTTGAGACTAAGATCAACTTAACGGGACCATTTAGGTCCGACAAAAGAGCATTTGGGCTCTATTGTTCCAGTTTGGGAGATTCATAGTCCAATTTGGGACTAAAGTCTGTTTGGAGGATACGTTAGCCATTTTTGAGGCTAAGATCGACTCAAACGTTTGTTAAGAATACGTTAGTCCAGTTTGAGACTAAGATCAACTTAACGGGACCATTTAGGTCCGACAAAAGAGCATTTGGGCTCTATTGTGCCAGTTTAGGGACGTGGTGGTCCATATTCCAGTTTAGGGACGTGGTGGTCCAATATTAGTTTAGGGACGTTTCGGTCCGATATTAGTTTAGGGACGTTTCGGTCCGATATTAGTTTAGGGACGTTTCGGTCCACGAGTTTAAGGACCCCGCAGTCCATATCGATGTATGGTCATTGGGACCCGTCACCTCTTTGACGTCGTTGAGGAATTACAACGACGGATGTCAAAGGAGTTCGGAGATGTACCCTCGAACCGGATGTAAATTGATTTAGAAGAGCAATTTTGCTCAGTCAATTTAATTTAAGGACTTATGCCCAAAATTGGGCTAAGTCCAGTTGAAATGTTCAACATTTTATTTGCTTTTGCATTGCGTTTCTTTTTTTTTTATTTTTATTTGGGCCTTGCCCAGAAAGGATGCAGAGCATCAATTTGTTTTGGGCTCTGCCCTTTTAGAAATGATGCAAGGCATCAATTTTATTTGGGCTCTGCCCTTGTATAAAGGATGCAAAGCATCAATTTATTTGGGCTCTGCCCATTTATTGCCTTGCAAATTATTTTGGCCTGTCAGGTCATTTTGATTTGGGCCTGGCCCTTTAATTAATGCATTGCATTTGTGCAAAATACTGTTGATTTGAGAATGTTTTAGATTCAAGAACCGATGGTTCATAAAACAAGTGCAAGGCACTATTTGATTTAGATCTAAGAAAAAACAAGTTTTTCTTATATCAGAGAACCAAAGGTTCATAGCAAGTGCAAGGCACTATTAATTTAATAACCTTTTAGGTTCAAGAACCGATGGTTCATAAAACAAGTGCAAGGCACTATTTTTACTTATTTATTTATTTATCGTTAAAGATCTATGATCTTGTTCATAAGAGAATTTTCTCTTCTTTAAAAGGTTTTTACCTTTTTTCTTTATTCTTCAAGAGTTCTCTTCTCTTTTTTTTAGCAAGATGTTCATGCGTTTGAATTGAGGTCTAGGGTCCTTTTTATAGTGCCCATAAATTAGTCAATGTTTGTTAAAGAGATTATTCTCTAAGTGATTTGGGGAATTTTCCCCACCGTCGGATCTTTAATCCAAAGGTCTCTGTTTTACAGAAGAAATCTTATTGTTTTAACAAAAACAGAAAAGATTTTCTCAAATCTTTATTCTGTTTTTGCAATAAAAAATTTTATTTTATTTTTTATTTTTTTTATTTTTTGCTTGCGCAACTGCGCGTTGACACGTGTCGCGCAACTGCGCAATTGCGCACTGCGCAGCTGCGTGACACGTGTCGCGCAGTTGCGCACTTTTTTTTTTTTTTTAGCTTTGCTCTTATTGGAGAAAGAACAGAAGCATTGCTTCTTTTTCCACTTTGGTATTTAAACAGAGCTTTGCTCTGATTGGGATAAACATAGTTCTCGACCACCTTCGCCGCTCTGAGATCGGCTCGCTTCGTCCCCTCTATTGCCACCTCCAGCTCCTTCCGGTGGGTGCTCGCCAACTTCTTCATGATACCGACGAGCACCTTGGAGTCCTAAAACTTGGCCTGGGCGGCCTCGCGGTACCTGGCAACCTCCTGCTTCCCGGCTGCCACCTCGCCCTCCAGGGCAGCGACCCTCACCATCGCCGCCTCCAGCTCCATCTTTGAGCTCTCCTCCAGCGAGGAGAACTCGCCCGTGGCCCGCCTCGCCAGGGAAATTTCCTCTTCCTCCATCTGGACGACGAGGGCGACGTGCTAGAGGACTTGAAGAAATTAGAAGGGGGTCAGAAAGAGAAGGGGAGCACCAAATCTCGCGAATGATGAGACGCTGAGTGAAAAATCGAGTGAGGTGCGAGCACTAGCCTGCATGGCCTCTTTGGCGATGACCGCCATTTGCGCCTTGAGAGTCCCCCAAGGGACCTTGCCCCGGGCCGACCTCTCCATGTCGGCCAGCAAGCTGTCAGCGGCGGAGAACTCCGAGGGCACCTCAAAGCGGAGGTCCCCCTCGTCCACCAAGATCGGGGAGGCCGGGGTTAGCGGAACCGTTCGGGGGAACCTCTTGAGAGACGACGGCGGAGAGCCGGTCTCTATCTCCGAAGCCTGGGCCTCCTATCCCAGAACCCTCTTTCGGCTCGGTGCCTGGCTGGGCTCCGGGGCACGGCCCGCACTCGAACGCTAGGGTGGGACGGCTGCCGGGGGAGCTGGGACCGACGTCGGACGAGAAAAACTAGCACCTCCAGCCTTCGATCCATTCTTCGGCTTGCGCATGGCCGCTCGAAGTTGCCTCAAGTCTATGGGTTCTGCACAAGACAAAGTACACTGGAGTCAGCAACACAAGTAGAAATGAAAATAAACACAGGTATAACAGATCGCCTGCAAGCTCCTAACTTACCTGCGAACTGGATGGGGCTGAGCCCAGCCCAACTCAGGGCCTGCTAAAAAAGAAACACGTCGGCCCGATGAATGGGCTCCCACTTCGCCACTTTCACCGCATCGGGATCGTTGGACCGACTTTCCCGCCTACACCTATCCCTAGTTCACTGGGTGGGCACGGGCCAGTCCTCACCCTCTGGCGGCCCGACAAAGAAAAACTTCTTTTTCCAATTGTGGATGGAAGAAGGCAAGATGACGACCCCGACCCGGCTACACTCCCCTGTTGTTTTCTAAAGGAGAGGTAAACCCACATCGGGTCGCCCGCACGAGTGCCGGGGTGGCCTTTGTAAATGAGAGAGGAGGTAAGGGTGGACAGACTGAAAGGGATCATCTGCAACTTCAAACGGACCAGGAACCCAAGGAGAATCCTCCAGGAGTTCGGCACTAGCTGGCCCGGGGCTAGCCCAAAGTAATTTAGCGCTCTAACAACCTCAGGAGAGAAAGGCAGGTGCATTCCGGCCTAAAAGGCTAACAGGTACAAGGAAATCTCTTTACCCCGTACCTGATCTGCCCTTTCTCCTTTCTCGGCCAAACGTAGCGTATAACCGGAAGGAATATGGAAACGTTCCCGAGCGGTGGCAAGCTCGTCCTCATACCTTACCAAAGATGACATACCAGGGGCGTCCGCCACCTCCGCTCTGGGAACCGCCCCTGTCGCGCGACCCCGGGAAGAGGATCTGACCCTAACTCCCCGGGAAGACTCCGACTCAGTCGAAGAATCCCTAGAATCTACCCCGGCAATATCTACAGACTCCTCAAAAGAGGACATCTAACCTGATGGAGAGAAGTCCTCGGAAGAGAAAACGCAGAGATCCGACATAAAAAGGAAAGCGCCGAGCTAGGACACGTGTGACACGTGTGAATATAATTTTATAAAACTTGTGAATATTTTAAATGCGGTTTTCTCTTGATATGATGATTTGATGTCCACCATGAGTTTTCTGGGTTCTGAGATATGAGTATTATCTGAATCGAGAGAGGGGGAGAAACCGATTGCGGATACATGGTGGACCCGGTACGGTACCGAGAGGCAAGAAGCCTGTATAGAAAGGCGGATGAGCCTAACGAGGATGAGTTCGAATGGTAATAGTATGGAAACTCGGCAGATATCCATAGGATACCGACCGGAATTATATGATTCAGATAGATATGAGGACCGATCCGAGAGACGGCGCCTGAGATATGAGGATTTCGAGTGTTGATACTGGACACGGGATTTATGAGTATTTCGAGTGTCGATACTGGACACTCGGTTTTTTTTATGAGGAATTCGAGTGTCGTTGATGGACACTCATTGGATGATATGTGTGTGTGTTATAGATGACATATTTCCACATATTGATATTGACGCGATATTTATGTATATACACGTTCACATTCGTTATCACATAGTATGATAATATTATACAAAATGACCTACGTAAATCTTTATGCATTCGATTTCTACCTGATGATATTTTCTACTCACAAGTTGGAAACTCATCCCTATTGTGTCATAGTTTCTTATAGGACGGACTGCTTGGATCAGTAGCGACTTGCTGGCACGCTTCTTCTTCGGGTGATTGTTTTGGTAGGTGGGTTACATTTCAGATTGTAATCGCCACTTGTATATGTATGATCTTTATGATCTGGTTAAAAACTCTATCGCCCAAAACTTGTATATTCTTTTGGATTTAGAGACGAGACTTATATATTATTCTTTTATGTGTCGAGTTGGATATAGTTGACTTGATGATGCTTTGGTATTTCTTTACTTTTTCTTGTGTTGATCTTCGTCTTGCGTATCGTATATTACTGCGTGGTTGTATTTCTGCCGATTGGGCGATGAGATAGCTTCCGATTGGGGATGCTAATATTATATATATTTGTATGTATCGGTTTTATTAAATTTACAAAAGAGGTGCTGATTTTAAACGACGAAAATACTTTCAAATTTTAGTCTAAAACCCACTTGTGTTTTAAAACAAATTGTACTTATACTTTAAAAGGAACGTGTTTTCTTTGATACCCTTTTCCAAACTGCCCCTCCACTATTTATTTAAAAAAAAAGTTTTCGATTCTTGGTTTTCGGCTTATTTGGATTACGGTGGGGGCTTATAGACTTCATGTGATTTGAGTGCCGGTCACGTGCCGTTTCCGGACTGTAACAGAATTAATACCAATCATTAATCAAATCTTTACTGTTTTAACTAGAACACCCTAAATGGTGTCATTAATCAACAAAATAAAACATGTAAACAATAACAAAATTCAAATAGCCAAAGTTGAGAATGAGAGATGTCCATCTCATGATTCTCATCCACCACAAAAGACAAAAATAAGAAAATAAAATGCTAACAATTTTCTCTCTCTCTCATTCATTACACATTCTCTCTCATACTCAAAATCCCAAACTCAAAATCCCAAAAATATATATGCCTTACAAATTTATACATATATAAGTCCTTATATATTTGTTATTTTGTATATTCATAAATTTCTCAATTCTAATATAACCACTAATCGCATTCATTTAATTTAAATTTAAAAAAAACCGCCGGTGTCTTTTAGAAGTTTTCATGTGATGTCTACGACAAACACTGAAAATGGGTGAAACAAAATTGATGAAATTTTTTTACACATGGTTTAAGTTTAAGTATATATTTCGTTCAAAACATACACGTGTGCAAAAATACTAATTATAAATAGCTGAATCGGCCAATTGGTCTCACGAAAGATCCTGTAACATAATCAACCAATCGTAATGATCAATTAACAGCCAAGTCTAAATTCTTGTACCATGAAACATATATTCACCCTCTCGACTTGGTCAACGAGTATGCTAAAATGTTTAGTACCAGCCAAATCAATTTTTATGGCCACATAGTTAATCACCAAATAATATTTGCATGACAAAAGGATAGTTGCCACTTAAAACAAATTAAATTAGTAAATGGAACATTTCATTTTACAAAAATTCTATGGTGAACAGACAGGCCGAGAAACAAGTGGGATCCAAAAGGATAAGTGAATTTGCTATGCAACTACAAGAATACGGAAACAGGAGCCACTCAACTTCAGATGCCTTTTTCTTTTCATTGGCAAAGGATCCCCACCACTCACATTAATCGAATGAACATTCAAATTTGAATGGAACCCCACTTTGCATGTTTGTTTGTTTGTCTTAAAATGGCCCATAAGTCCTAACGGATGCATACTACACACAACACATCCACAAACATATCACATATAAACACACATCACAAACACCGGGACTCATGAATTTGCCCCGAGAGCGTTAAATTGTGGCCACTTCTTTCAATGGGATCGAACCCCTGTATTTTTTTCAGAGAGGGAAGTGTCGTACCAACTGAGCCATTGCTCATTGATTTTCTTCTTTTCTTTTTTTAAAATATTTTTTATTTGTACCGGATGTAATATGCATGTTTCTAAGATAACGATGTTCATTGAAGGAAGGCCATTCAATCTGGATAGACACTTCATGCCTTTTTTTCCTTTTGGAAACATGTATCTAAAACCTTGGAAATTCATTGACACATTGGACACCTATCTATTGTTAATCATGAACCCAGCTAGATCAATGTGATATAAAACTGCTTTCAAGTATTACAACATATATTGCAAGTAAATAATGGAAAGTTTGATTAGCATATTGGTGGAATAAACTTTTGTTGCAATAACCTAATTAATCATGTTAATTGGCACATGGCACATATTTACATAAAAAATTCAACTCCCAAGACATTTTAGAAATTTTTTTTTAATGATTATGCAGAGGTACATATAACCTATATTTTCTCGCAGCAGGTACCGAGAAAAATTATTGCATTTAGATAAGGTAAAGTTTACCGAACACCATTGATTTTCCATCGCTTTTGAGATGGCCCTATAGAAAAATACAACTTACGCTAATACACATTTTGTTTTTCATGACTGTCACGGTTGCAGCTACACTAAAATATAAAAGCATTTGTTTGGTTTTAAACAGTTGTTACACCCTTAAGTTGCCGAAACAACCAAATGAAATATAAAATCATTACAAATAGTTCAACTTGAGCGCTTTTGTAATTACATCTCTACATGTGCTGGAACACGACAACAAATATAAAAATATAGTTTTTATGTTGCAATTACGTCGAAGCAAACAGGTGTATTGAAATACATGTAGTTGGAACCATTCTCAGACCAAATTAAAATAAAAGGGTTGCCACTAAGGCTGGTGTATTTATACTACAAGCATCCAATTAAACACCTCCAACTCCATCAAGACATTAACAACATAGCAGCGTTTGATGAAACGAGACCTTCGTTTTCTTACTCCAATGCTTATACTTTCTCAAATTTTCGGAAAAAATTCCAAGCCTACCTCCTTTCTTCCTTCTTCTTTCTCAATTAATGTTCATTTCCCTCTCCTATCTTCCCATTCATCATATTCAACCAAACCTCTCCTCTTCTACTTCTCCTTCTCCGAGCGCTTAAAATTTCTATTGAAAATCATTCTTCTCCTTCAACTCATAAATAAATTTTAAAAACTAGTATTGAACTTTCGGGGTTTTTGAGATAGCATCGTAGCATTTTAAAACCACTATGAATCCCATTATACTGGCATCACTAATTCGGAAAATGCTATTTAACCAGAATAAATAACCCCAAAACGAAGGTAATAATATAAAGGGTTGATATTGTCAAAAGAATCCAAGCAGTTTCCCCCGCTGACAAAAACCCCTTGGCCTGAAAGCGGTTATAAAAAAACCCCTAAATTTTTTTCCAGTTGTCAAAAAACCCGCTGTCTGCGGTATCTGCATAACTGCATGCTATATCTATTTATTATGCGATATCTATGCAGTTGCTTGCGATATCTATGACTTATTTAGATATAGCAGGCAATAACACAGATACCGCATGAAAATTTTTCAGGGGATTTTTAACTACCGTTTCGAGGCCAAGGGTTTGTATCAGCAGGAAAAACTACTCGGAGGGTTTTGACAATGCGCTCTTACTATAAGAGAGGTGGAAAAGGTTTTTTTTTTTAATTTAAAAATAAAACACACACAAAATAAATTGTCCCCTTCGCCAACCTGCCCTCTACCTTTATCACCGGCCAATTGCCATGATGACGTCGACACGCACAATGCGCGGACCACGTGTCCCACCACTGCAATCAACCGTCGGAGGAAATCCACGTGTCCACTTCGCGCATCAAGGGCGTTATGGTAACTGTACCTTCTCATGGTCCGAATGCTCGATGGATGGGATGCATGCATGCCCATGGATGGGCATAGTACGTGGGGCCCACCCCACGAAAATATCATCGCCACGTCAGCAGGCAAGGAGATCAAGAGGGCGAAGCCCAGCCTCCAAATAGATCACCAAAGTATCTTCCTCCTTCTCCACCCAAAAAAAAGAGAAGGAAAAGCACCCCTAAAAATTTTCAATTAACCCTCTCATCCTCTTAAAATTTAGCTCCAGAAACCCTAAGGCACCATCAATTCCACTTCCATTTTCAGAATTTCTCTCTGAATTCGCTCGAATTTCTTGAATCCATCGTTTTTTGGGTAGATTTTGGGAGGTTTTTGTGGTTGAGAACGGTTTAGATGGTGTGTAGTGTTGATCTTGAAGCCGAATCGCTGCCGGGGAACTAAGTTTTAGCTGAGGATTTGTTGGTTCAGATAGAGATCGAGTGATTAGGTTTTTGTTTGATTCTATTGTGTGGTGGTTTCGGTGTGGTGTTTCCTTTGCTTAGGGTTCGATTTTTTGAACTTTGTTTTCTTTGAATAATTTTAGATTTTGGAAGAGAAGGGGATTTTGGAATGTCTGCTTCTAGTGAGAGGTGGATCGATGGGCTCCGGTTCTCGTCGTTGCTGTGGCCTCCGCCTCCGGACGAGCACCAGAGACAGGTATCGAAATTGTTTTCTTTAAGAAAATTTGTAAATTTGTGGTTATTAATGTTGGATGCATCGACAGAGTGGAATATTTATTTTTATTATTGGTTTAATATTGTTTTGATATAAATTGATGTCTGATTTTAGGAAATATTACCATCTTTTGTTACGGAAGAGTTAATCTTGAAATTTGAGTTGGCCAAAAATTTGGGGCAAGATTGGTAACTATGATCATGATACATGCGATGCAATCTTTAGTGTTTGGGTTGAGGATTCCATCACAACCACCAAGCACTAAAGATGGGCACAAGAAGAAGATTTTGGTTACATGGTTTGACCATACCGGTTTACTAGGCAGGACACAACTAGGAGGTTTGTTATCATGAAGATAACAAGAGAGATCTTATTGCGCGACACCATACATATTTCTTCATTCATCCCTCCATCCTGTGCTCTCACCACAAGAGCACGAGGTTACAAACCTTGACAAGAGAACTTATATATCTCCGAACACTACATCTTAGACTATTACCATTTAAATGTGATAAATATAGCTATTACTAAACTCTAAAACTGTCATCAAAGCTTACGAGTCCAACAAAGGAGTTATACAACCAGGGGCAGCCCCCTCTGGAGAGAACACGCACCCCCACTGAAATTTTGAAAAAAATCGAGACAAAAAGATACCCGATTACAAATGAGTGTTGGATTTTTTTTGGGCCATTGTTGCGCCTCTACTCATCACATGTGTCTCTCTACTACCATGCCACATGTGTACCTTGTTGCCTTGTTTGACCATTGTTGTTTCTCCTCTTCTATATTGCATGCACCTCACCTTGTTGCCTTCTTTTGCCATCTTTGCACCTCATCTACTCGTCCCTTGAACGACCACTTCCTGCAGCCCCACAGAAAATCTAATGCATTGGATCTTCCTTGGAGATATAACCCTCCAACTGTCCAACAAAACTTGGCCACTATCCGGCTTCATCTTGATCAGTGTACTTTCCAATGTCAGTGGCCTGGGCCTGCATGAGATATGTTACTGATACAACATCAACCATAATTTCTACCTTTTTTTTGCATCACGCCTCCACTGATCTTCGAATCAACACCATCTCTGTGGTACTCACATCCTAACAATTCATCCTCGGCTTTGATGCCACTTATTGGAGATTGGGATCCCTTCACCATCATGAACCGCCAAGTACAAATATGAGTATAATCACACAAGAACACTGGTTCTTATCTGGTTTGGTCATACCCTGCCTACTCCATGGGACATGACAACCAAAAAGAGTGTCTCGCTCACATGAACAAGGTTACAAGAGACATCATACCTCGCACAACTAAAAGGCTGTTATTTAGCTGGCCAACCAGTAAAAAAATAAGTTGTTAAAAAATTCACCATATGTTTTTTTTCCTATTTTCTTGCCTTCCTATGATCATTCTGTAAGTTATGATGCTAATTTGGTGGCTGACTGTGAGGACTGCACAGTTCCTATTTCATCACCTATATCACTATGAATATCATGATCAATCAGCCTAAGCATCCATTCACTTGTTTTTGCTGATACCTACTGCCAGCAGAAACAGTATTTAAATAAAATCGTTGGAGTTTCAGGTGGAGTTTATATAGATGTTAGTCTTCCGTGGCTTGCATTCACATTGTGCATCAAACTGTACAAATTGGGAGAGATAAATGCATCTTTCATTTTTTTTTGGGTCTGTTTCGGAAAGCTATGACTACTCATTGTTTTTATTTTATTTCTCAATGAAACCATAATGTTTTTGGCAGGCACAAATTATGGCCTATGTTGAGTATTTTGGTCAGTTCATCTCTGAGCAATTCCCAGAAGATGTGGCGCAGGTATGAATGTCTCACTGTGTTGTATGGCTATGTACTCAACTAGGATAAGTACAAACTCAAAATAATTAATCATGACGCTTAACATGTGAATCATATATTTTGTCTCTACGCGATGAAATGTAAATGTTCAATAAGTTTAGTATACTTGAAAACTTGGTCTCACCTGTATTGTTGTATCCTATGCAGCTAATCCAGAATCACTATCCATCTAAAGAGCAACGCCTTTTGGATGATGTATTGGGTATTCAATTTTACCCCAATCAGATTGATAGCAAAAAAATATATTAGACTTGCTAACTTGCCCTTTTCATGTTGAAATTATTTGGTGATTTTTTTATTGCATATTTTTCAGCAACATTTGTTCTTCACCATCCAGAGCATGGACATGCTATTGTCCATCCAATACTTTCTTGTATAATCGATGGAACTCTGGCGTATGATAAGCATGATGCTCCTTTTAGTTCTTTCATATCTTTGTTTAGCCAAAATTTTGAGGTAAGATAATCTCTGAGAATGTTGGGCCCCTTGTTTTAATTGCTAGATAGCTGCAAAAGGTGTTGGTTGTTATTTACTTTTACTTCAATCTTTCATTTATGGAAATTATTATCCTTTAGTATGTTAACTCCTCTATTAAGATTTGACAATTTTTTTTTTGTTAAATTGTAGAAAGAGTATTCTGAACAATGGGCTCTGGCATGCGGAGAAATTTTACGGGTATTAACTCACTACAATCGGCCAATTTTCAAGGTTGAGCATCAAAATAGTCAGGTGGAAAGGAGCAGCAGTGGTTGCCAAGCCACCACAAGTGAATGCAGGGAGGGAAAATCTTGTCAGTCTCCTGTGCAGGAAAATGACAGGAAGCCTATGCGGGCTTTATCTCCTTGGATTACAGATATCTTGATTGCGGCACCTTTAGGAATTAGAAGCGATTATTTTCGGTGGTGAGCATTTAACTAAAGTTCTTTTACTGATACTTAATTTTTGGCTTGTGCAAGGAAAATAAAACTATGGTTTAATATACATAATTATTAGTGGGGCTGCATGATTCATTTGGTGCACCTTCTCTCTTGATGTTAGATATGAAATCACTATCTTTCGTGGGATTCATGCTTCCAAATTTAACCATCTGATACTCATGCTTCTCATGTTTCTAAAGTACCTCATCATTTGGTTCCGGATACAAACTTCAGTGTGATCCTTATCTTTTAACCCCACATTTTTGGTGTTATTCCAAGTGAACATTTGAATATAGAAGGGCAGCTAAATGAAATAAGAAACGTCTTAAGGAGATTAACATGTATTTAACTTCTACACTGCTGATGCATACCATGTAAATCATCATTTACATGCTCTGAGGTTAGTTGTGTATCTTCCAGCTATTTCTATCAGGTGTACCATTCTGATCCTTTTGTGTTCCTTTATTCCATGTAACCTGAAGTGATTTTCGTGGTCTCTTTGAAACTTCTATCCATTGGCAGATCATCTCTCACCAGGTTCTCAAATAATTTTTGCCAGCACCCTCATAACCTCAGTCATTCTTTAATTTTCCTCAACGAGTATGAAACCAATGGATTCTCTGTTGTCCTTATTCTTTGTTCTTAATGTATTCTTCACGGCTGTCTATTTCATATGCAAAATTGCGGATAAGTGACGGTTTCGTAATGTTTTGTACAATATCATTTACTTTCACAGTCTGACAAGTGACAACATCTCCAATTCAACGTTCTTGTGCAATGAGCAGCTTTTGTGCATTATCTACTATGGTATCTAAATTATCGATCTGTTGTATGTGAGCCAACATAATGTTTTCTTCAGGCATACAAGACATGCATCCCAGCAGTGCCAACTTGCCAACTTATGCACATAAGAAATGAAAGGCCTTAAAATGATTGTACTAGGGGAGGGAAACTTGCCATCAGTTTTGGTTGGTTTCATGATATTGATAATATGTTCCGTGACAAATTTTGGACCCTTATTTTTCCTGCTATGGATGTCAACCAACTATAACTTGTTGAGGTCTTCACCAATCAACTCTCCATCTTCAGAAAGCTTGCACGCCATACCTCCTTGTAGAAAACAACGATTCTATATCTTTTAAAAAGAACAACTGCAGAACTTCTCTTCGCACTTGTTGCTAGTTATACATTCTTTTTGCCATTAGTGGTATCATAGAAATATAATAATTTACAGTTTTCTACCAACTTTACGGCTTCTTTATCATCCGTATCTTTTCTGAAATATAAAAATTAATCTGAATTATCTCATCTATATATTTTCTTTCAACATATTGAGCATATATCTTGCCTGATGTTTTAAATTCAAACTATGCAGAAAAGTTCTATGGTTTTATGAGATATATGATAGGGATATTATACTTATTATAGTTCATCAAATTGTATTTGGTATAGGTGTGGTGGGGTCATGGGAAAATATGCAGCTGGTGGAGAATTAAAGCCTCCAATAACTAGTAAGTTTTTTGGCAAAATTTTAACCGTAATTCTGTATGTCTACACGTATTTTGTTTTATTTTCTATATTCTTGTCAATTGTCTATTGTATTATATAAAATTCTTAAATGAATGCTCCGAAAGGGCTCTTTGTTTGAAATCCGTACATATGGCTCAGTTGTTTGAGGATTGAATTGAAAATTGATAACTTTATTTTACTATATTACGCTACTTTTATGGTGTGGGAATTTACTGAAGTGAACTTCAACTATTTCGAACTATAATTCTATTGCTTATTATATCTCTGTGCGAGCCAGCCATTTCATTTTTCCCATTCAATTATTGTATATATACAATATCTGAAGAATCCATTCTCTGAACTCTTTTAATTCTTAATATGAACGCATTTCCTCGCGTGACATCGGCATAAGAACACTACAACTATTAAAAATGCTAATCTACAGAGCTATCCATGTCTTTTGTGCTATTGTGCAAATGCTATGCAGTTGGACCGAGTGCAATATACCTACTAATTCAAAGCATGCAACTTACAAGATAACAATCCAGATTTGTGTCGAGTTTGGATTTCTAGTGATTCTAACGCACCCTTGTATACTTATCTAGGAAAGTTTTTGTTGCAAAGCACAAATTCAACAGCATAAATATGAGCTCAAGAATCTACGACATGCTACCTTTTTTTCTTTTTCTTCATTTGCATGTGTGAGAGAGAGGGAAAAAAGTTCCATTTCCTTTTTAACCCTTTATGTGTGGATCTCAAGTATGAAGTTTCACAGTCGGGAAATCTTATGAACTTTCTTGGATACAGGTAGCAGTAGGGGATCTGGAAAGCATCCTCAGCTTATGCCTTCCACCCCTAGATGGGCTGTTGCCAATGGTGCAGGAGTCATATTGAGTGTTTGTGATGAGGAAGTTGCTCGTTATGAAACAGCAAATCTCACAGCTGCTGCTGTTCCTGCGCTGTTGCTTCCTCCGCCTACAACTGAGCACCTGGTTGCAGGCTTGCCGGCCCTTGAGCCATATGCCCGTCTATTTCATAGGTAAACATCCAGATCTTTTGCTGCTTTGTAAGATGGATTGAATACGACCACAAGACACGCTTTGCATAGGATTTGCAATTTTCCAAAATTTCTGGGAAAATTGGACCACACTATATATACATGAGAAAGAAATTATTATTTTACCACATGTAAACTAAGAATAAAAAGAAAAATAATTTAGTGTTGATGCATAGTTATTGGCGTCTTAATAACTGTTTGATAAAAAGTACAATATGATATGCCAAAAACGGTTTCGTAAATATCTTCAACGAATCCGAAAGAGCTTATACGGATACATCTTGACGATGAATCCATTCAACATGGGCTGTTTTAATGTCAATGCTTATTTACATGTCTAATTTAACATCTGGATTTTTTGGGGCTAGATATTATGCAATTGCGACACCTAGCGCTACTCAAAGGCTTCTTCTTGGACTTCTTGAAGCACCACCATCATGGGCTCCGGATGCACTTGACGCTGCCGTGCAACTTGTCGAACTCCTTAGGGCGGCAGAGGATTATGCATCTGCGATGAGGGTATGTAGAATTTTGAGTTTAAGTATCATGGTAGCAAGCCTTTTTTTTGGGGGGGGGGTGTTAATCTGATTACTATGTTTACTTGAGTTCTTTGTTGTTTTTATGAAGAGCAGATATAAAATTGTTGGTTTTGCTGTTGTGCAGTAACCTATGTGTTTATTGTCTTTTTCCATAATTATGCATAAAGTTTGGTGGCAATGAGTCAAGACATAGAACTGGTTGAATTTGTGAATTATAATTATTTGTCACCACCTACTAGTCTCAGATGCCTTGCAATTATTAAAAGAATCAATTAATTCTAGGGACTTTGTATTTGCCCAGAAGTTCTAGTTCAATGTTGTTATTACTCATACTAAATTACTTTAAAAGAGAGACTGTTTACGATTACCATCAACTATCCGGAGTTGCTGTTCTATATGGTCATGCTCTAATTAGTGCCTATTGAGGGACATTTATACATGTGACCTTAGGATTGTCTTCAAGTTTCATAGTTACCCTTCCATCAACACTGGGTATCCAAACTACAATGCAATAGACAACATTAGTTCTTACTCACTGTCATATAGATATGTCTCTGGATATTGGATTTGTATGAGCGAGAGGTTGCACTTGCTTATTATCCTGAAGCACATGGACTAACAGGATTGGAAATTTTAACTTTTGGTTTACATAATATTTTAGAGGCCGAGATTATTTAAAACTATATTAGTATTGCAGGTTACACAAGACTAGTAGCGGAAGATAAAACTAAAAGAAAACGAACCAAACTGCCAACACGAGAGGATACATATAATCCACTACTTGTATAAATAATATTTCATAAAATTTGTCATTGGAATCTTCCTACACCACATTGTCTTGAAAGTTTATATACAGCATGAAATGTAATCCCTAATGAATCATAAATGCAGCGCTTAAGGATTCATACAACGGATTGAAACCAAGTTTTATCTAGGTATCAATACTGGTATTGGACGGTCATTTTAATAATCCGAATCGGCCATCTCTGCTATATTGGTCATCTCTAATAGGAATGTCAGAATTTTTTCGTTTTGACCATGTGTATTTCTAAAATGTAGTAAATTTTTTAAACAAATAGTAAAAATAACTATAAAAATTTGACATATTTTTAGTAATTAATGATGTCTAGAGCGGTTTTTCAAATATGTTGTAAAGATAGTTGTGATCTCTTTGGCATATTTTTGTAATTAATGATGTCAAATAACCCATGAATAACCCACCAACACCATTAATAGAATTAATACTAAAACCCCAATGATCAATTGGAACGCACACAAAAGTTTAGAATCTCGCTACCGAAACTCGAAAGGCCATCTTTTGGATCGGAATCGGTCATCTTGGATCGGGATGGACTGGGTATTAAAGTCATCGTTGAAACAGTAATAACTTTGATTACTGGAGGACATCTGGAAAATGCGGGAAGAAAAATACCTTCAGTAAATGACAACACACGTCCCAGGTGCATCTTGATAATTGCTTGGCTATTGTGCACAACAAATGAGATGTATTTTTGACAGGGATTAGCATTGCACCAACTATGATTTAGAGCGGAGGCCATTTTTTGCATAGCAGCTCAAAGATTGAACTTTTCTTTTTTGCAAGTAAACGGATAAAACAAAATTTAACCTTCAAGGTTATGTATGTGTTATCATGTGTTGTCATAAAGATTATTCTTTTTGCATCTACTATTGCGATGTAGGGACTTCTCGTCAATTAATTAGTTTTTTCGGGGTTTTCCTCTAAATACATAATATGTGGCTTCTAATCGTATTATTGCTCTTGTAGCTTCCAAGAAATTGGTTGCATTTGCATTTCTTGCGTGCAATCGGCACTGCAATGTCAATGAGAGCTGGTATTGCCGCAGATGCTGCTGCTGCTTTACTCTTTCGTGTACTTTCACAGCCTACATTACTTTTTCCTCCGGTGAGGCATGCTGAGGGGGTTGAAGTACACCATGAACCTCTAGGTGGCTATATATCATCCTACAAAAAGCAGGTAATCTAATACCTCTGCATAGATTGAGTTTTATTTCGGCTACGATTCAAATTAAGCAATTTCATGCCATCAATTGTCATAAACTTTCTTCTTGTGTTGAAATTCTAACCAGTTGGAGGTACCGGCTGCTGAAACCACTATTGAGGCAACCGCACAAGGAATTGCTTCAATGCTCTGTGCTCATGGTCCTGATGTCGAGTGGCGAATCTGCACCATTTGGGAAGCTGCCTATGGCCTTCTTCCTCTAAGCTCATCTGCTGTCGATTTGCCAGAAATTGTGGTTGCTACCCCGCTTCAGCCCCCAGCTTTATCGTGGAGTTTGTACCTACCATTAATTAAAGTGTTAGAATATCTCCCTCGAGGAAGTCCATCTGAAGCATGCCTCATGAGAATCTTCGTGGCCACAGTAGAAGCAATACTTCGAAGAACATTTCCACCAGAGAGTTCCATTGAGCAGTCAAGAAAATCAAGATCACATGGTGGTATGTGGTCCTCCACTAAAAATTTAGCTGTTGCCGAGTTGCGTACAATGATCCATTCGCTCTTTCTTGAATCATGTGCATCTATGGATCTTGCCTCTCGCCTTTTGTTTGTTGTACTAACTGTGTGTGTGAGCCATGAAGCATCTCCCAATGGAAGTAAGAAACCAACAGGTAGTGAAAATCTTGCTTCTGATGAATTATGTGATGGCCCCCAAACTATGAGAACCAAAAGAATAAAGAAACAAGGGCCGGTAGCAACATTTGACTCATATGTTCTGGCTGCTGCATGTGCTTTATCTTGTGAGCTTCAGTTATTCCCATTGATCTCTAAAAATGGTACACATTCAGACTCTAAGGTTGGTGCAAAAACCAATGGCGTTGCTAAGGAGTTACGAAATGGTTTGTCCTCGGCAGTGCGTCACACACGTAGAATTCTTGGTATTTTAGAAGCTCTTTTCTCACTGAAACCCTCATCTGTTGGTACCTCATGGAGTTACGGTTCAAATGAGATTGTGGCTGCGGCTATGGTGGCTGCTCATGTTTCGGATTTATTTAGACGCTCAAAGGCGTGCATTAATGCCCTCTCTGTTTTAATGCGGTGCAAATGGGATACTGAGATTTCTGCAAGGGCTTCTTCGCTTTACCATCTTATCGATGTTCATGGTAAAACCGTCGCTTCAATAGCTAATCAGGCTGAACCACTTGAAGTGAACTTGGTATTTACTACAGTGAAAAAGGATGAATCAGTAAATGGCATGAAGCAAACAACTTTCAAAAGAAGGATCATTTCTGAACAGTCAAAGGGTGATTGTTCAGGAACATCAGTAAAATGTGAAGAAAGCATTGCATGTTTGTCTGTGGATGCATCGGATCTGGCAAATTTTCTTACAACCGATCGTAGAATAGGTTATAGTTATGGTTCACAAGCTCCTCTAAGATCAGTACTTGCAGAGAAGCAGGAGTTATGTTTCTCGGTTGTATCATTATTGTGGCACAAGTTGATTGCAGCACCAGAAACACAAATGTGTGCTGAGAGCACATCTGCCCAGCAGGGTTGGAGACAGGCAAGTTCTTGTGGTTATGAAAATGCATATATTAGCTCCTTTTTGCAATCGTCTAATTTCAAAGTGATTGTCATCTGCTTACCTCTATATCACAGATCGTGTTGTTAACTAAGAACCAGATTTTGAGTGGAAACCATGCAAACATGTATAAAATTATCACTTGAATTATTCAAGCGGTACATCCATTTGATTATAGGTTCTAGACTTCTAATATTTGAAATTCAAAGATACACTAGATACAGAGGACTGAAACAAGAGAGGGGGGATCTTTATGGACCTTTTCATCTGTACTTTATGGGTTTTTTTTCCTAATGCATGACACATCTTAGTCTAATGCAGTATCCTCGTTCTATTTATGGTGTTTTCACTTTCAGTACCTCTCATAGTATGAACCTTCTCGGCTCCCTTTCTCTACATATGGTTGTTATTTGTTCAAGTGACAGGAACAACAAGTGATGAACTTCTCTTCAATCATGTTTTAGGTGGTGGATGCTCTTTGTGAAGTTGTTTCCGCTTCGCCAACAAAAGCATCAACAGCCATTGTTCTTCAGGTGAATACATAGATTAAATATAATGACGACAGATTACTCATTTTTCCAAATTTGAGAAACTTTTTAATTTTGGTATCTTTTGAACTTGGACAGGCAGAAAGGGATCTACAGCCTTGGATTGCAAGAGATGATGAGCAAGGGCAGGGAATGTGGAGAACCAACCAGCGAATAGTTACATTGATTGTAGAACTTATGAGAAACCATGACCGCTTCGAAGCATTGATTATTCTGGCAAGTGCTTCAGATCTTCTTCTCCGTGCCACGGACGGAATGCTTGTTGATGGGGAAGCATGCACCTTACCACAGTTACAGGTAACATGCATACTCTTATTAGCATGTTCTCTGCACATGCAACACGAAAGAGAGCTTGCCATTTTGAGAATAATTATAATTATTAATCTTATTAAAAAACAATTAAGAAATTTTTATTATTCTAATGGGTTATATGGAAACGTGAGTATATTTCACTTCTAACCTAAAACTCAAGGAACAATTAAAAAGTGATGCAACTCTACGCATTTTTTACCGTGGGCCTATCGCCAAGTAATTCCATCCAACTACGCATGCATTACTGCTCTTTTTGGCACTTTCAACTACCATATGAATGGAATGCAGTTTTCTCCAAAGACTACGATGCCTCAATGATAATCTAATGAAACTTATCCATTTCATCTGTATAAAAAATGTGCAGCTCTTGGAAGCAACAGCTAGAGCAGTTCAACTTGTGGCTGACTGGGAAGAACCCGGCTTAGTCATTGCAGATGGCCTTTCTAATCTACTGAAGGTAGCATTTCCTCCCTTATCACTCTCAATTTTCTTTTTGGCTTGTGTAATTGGTTAATTTCCATTAATAGACTTTTGGGTTGTGAGATAGTTTTGTAATTTGGGATTTTATCTTCTGTTTGCAAGCTTTTGGACAAAATTCATCCACAAATCTATTATTCTGTGTTTTAGTCCATGAAAACTAATAGAATCCCACCAAAGTGCTGCTACAAGATTCTGAAAATGAACCAATTCAAAATTGAGATTTACTAATTCGTGTAATATAGTCTCCCTTATTAATGCGCACACACAACAAAAAAACTTGCAGTGCCGGCTATCAGCTACAATCCGCTGCCTTTCTCATCCAAGCGCTCACGTGCGTGCACTCAGCTTGTCGGTACTTCGTGACATTCTCCACAGCAATCCGACAAAAGCCAACGGTTTGAAGAATGGAGAGAGGAACGGGACGTGCAACCCTCCATACCGATGCTCAAGCATCGGAACAATAAATTGGCACACAGATATCGACAAGTGCATAAAATGGGAAGCTCGCAGTAGAAAAGCGACGGGCCTGACCCTTGCTTTCCTCGATGCTGCAGCCAACGAAATAGGCTGCCCCCTTACCTTCTGATTACAGCTCTATATATAGTCCTTTTCTTGTCATTAGAGGTACATAACAATATTGGCTTTACATGTTGTAGACTAATGAATTGATGTTAAAAGAAGATAATTTGGCTAGAGAGCTAGCTAGCCAGTGTTTTTCTTTTCCATGTAGATATGAAACAGCTCCGCTACTGCCATTGCCATCCCGGTAATCACCGTAGTTTTTCCTTGTGGTTGTAATGAAAATTTATCAGTTTATGACGAAAGAGCAATATTTTTTCTGTCTGCCTAGACTGTACATATGTTTTTTTTCACATTTATGTCATATAGAGGGCTCGTATGCTTTTCTCTTGCACAAGAATTTTTTATTTTTGTAATAATTTCTTTGAAGCAGGCTATTTTTCAAGTGTCTAAAGTTATGGTATCTTTCAGAGACTGTTTCATTCTGCACTTTTGATGTAATCTAATGTTCCCATGTTAGCTTTGTCCGAATGCAAAAGTTTGTGACTTCACTGTAGCAATGTGGTGGTATCTATAAATGGGATGCTTTAGTGGGCCAGGTAATAGTTAAAGATGGGAATACAATTTTGGGTCTAGTTCTAACCCAATAAATAGATTCCCCTTCTTTGTATTTCTGTGTGTTTCTGTTTTGTGGTAAATTGCCAAAAAAAACTTGGCCCAATTCCAAAACACCCTTGGTCAAAATACTCGTGGGCCTTTGACTTGATAAAAACTTCTTAGGTCCACTTTAAATGCTCTGCGTTCTATCTTTATATTTTCATTCGATTCCTATAATACCCTTGCCCATGGGAGACTTCATAAAGGGCAATGGTCGAGCGTACTTGACTGTAATATCTGGCAATTGAATGTACTGCATGTTATTTCTATGCTTATATCTAATAAAATGTTTATCTGTAATATCTACAAAGTTGTCTGTTATTTCTAGGCAATTGTTTGTAATATCTAAACAGTTACATGTATATCTATCATGTTTCTTGTCCATGTTGTAGTCTAAACATTTAATGATCCTACCAATCCTTTTTTCCCTCCAAAAATAATTTTTTTAGCACCTTAAAAACCTCATTTTTTCCCAAATCCTATACTATTACCTTTCATTTTTCCCCGTTAACTTATCTCATTTACTTTCTTTAATTTTCTTCTATTTACTCTCTTGCTCCTTTCATTCCTTTCCTTAACAATGTCGTATACACGCATATTGTGCCCAATCAATCATGGGCTTTATAATGTTTTGTATTTTTTATGGTTAAGGTGCGGTCTTGATTATATTCGTGGCCGCTACATGATTATAATTGAAAAAACTAGTTTCATATAAAATGGAAATAATATAGTTCGTAGTTAGCGAGAATGATTGTAAAAATATGGTTGTCATCAACCACACTTTGAGCGAGAAGTTTATAAACATGCAGACCTATATTGATATTACCAATTTATTAGAGACAACTTTGATTCTATATTCATTTGTTATTCGAGTTGAATATGATAGTTTTAATCGTATTAATAATGTTTAATATACGGTAGTTTGTCTGAAATATCTGATTAGCTGTATGTAATATTTGAAAAGTTGCTTCTAATAGCTATGAAGTATATAAGAGGAGTGACCGAAGAGAAAGATAAGGGAGAAGGAGTGACGGAAGAGGAAGATAAGGGAGAGAAGGTGGGAGAAGAGAAGCGAGGAGGAGCTCGATCGGAATGGCGGAGAGTGGAGAGGAGGAGGAGCGTTTTGCCTGTTATATTTATGCAGTTGCCTGTAACATGTAGGTAATATCTGGGAAGAGCAACGGAAGAGGAATATAAGGGAGGAGGAGAAGCTCCGGCTAAGGAGGAAGAAGAGGGGTAAGGGATGAAAGGAGGAGGGAGGAGGGGAGCACCGAAATGGGAAGAGGAAGAGGAGGTGGAGGAGGAGCTCCAGCGAGGATGAGCGATGGAGAAGAGGAGGGAGGAGAGGGGTGTTGGGTTTTGAAAGAGAAAGAGACGCTGAAGAAGAAGAGGGACGTTTTTGAAGTCCCCTTCAAATTAATTGTTTGGGCTGATGAATAGAGGGTCAATTTAGCTGTAGGCTTGGAGGGTTTAGGAAGTAGAAAAAACTCATGGGTTTTTGACAGCCCCGAATTATGCCGGGGTGTTTTGACAAGCTACTCTTCCTTTTTGACCGTTTTTTCACTTTGGAGAAAAAAAGTTATGTGGCGTGCAACAAATATGCTCCTTTGAGCTCATTCTTCTTCTTGTGATTGGTGGTAGATGAGGTAGTTTCAATCCTTACAGATTAAGAATCATAAAAATGTTTAAATTAAGGGCCAGAGGCGATCTCAAAAAGCCCAAATTTTTAAAACAAGATAATTACAAAATGAAATACAAAATACAAGATAACAAAATCAATTCTATTACAGGACAATTGCTTAAGATCTCATTTTTAGAAAAGAAGGCAGTACACAACAATTTCGAGCAATTGGTCCACCACCAAGATCCGTAGTATCAAAAAGTTTAGTCAGCTTAATTAAAGTATCGGAGATAACATCCCGAAAAACAATCTCTTTAGATTTTAATTGAGACCTAAAAATTCGATAATTTCGTTCTTTCCAAACATGTATTTGTAACCACAATACGAATTAGTGCTCCAATTGGTTTCTTACATGAGACCTTCTTTTGGATAAAATCTATGATGTCATGTAGATTAGACGGTAGATTGTAAAATTTGCAATGCGCTAATGATGCTCGGACCACCAATTAAAGAATTCACACTAAAAAAAGAGGTGTTTATGCCTTTCAGATTTAGTTTTGGATAGAATACATCCTACTCCTTCATCTATACCCCTTGTTTGAAGTAAATCAAGGTTCTTCAATTTTCCAAGTAGGAGACCAAGTCAAGCATTTTACCATCATGGATCATGAACTAGATCTTATCAAAATAGGACTAATTATGGAATTCGATGCCTTACAAAATTCGCCATGAATTTCACCTTTACATAATTTATTATAAGCTTGAGTTCTTCTAAAAAACATATAAATAAGCGTGAAAAATGACAAATTTGCCAAAATGAAATTGGAAGCATATGAAGCAAGTCAAGAAACCAAGCAGAATCCATTCTCACATCAAGTCACAAACCTAAAAACTTTGAAAAAGATACATGAAGAGAAAGGTTGTCCATATCATGTTTGCAGAAACTTAGAAAATTTTGAAGCAACTTTTGAAATGTGAAAACTTGCCAAGGGGACTTCAGTTTGATGGCAGATTCCTCATTTGACAGGAGGGAGATCATGTGATTTCAAATGTGATGGGTGAATATTGTTTTGTAGAAGAAATAGCCATGATAGAGACTTCTCATGTATTTTGAAGGTTGTTGATTGAAATTGACTATGCATCCACCTGCACGAGGGCAGCACATGATGTTTCATGAATTTAATTTTTTGGCATTTATAGTGAAACCAAAATTTAAAAATCGGACTTCTCGTGCCCGCATATGTCCTCTCTACCACACGAAGCTTACATGGAGAGTTTTCGATTGGTGGAACATCTCTATCCCATCATCATCTTGGTGAGACGTTGGCAGAAGACAGAACCAGATCATAGAAAAGGAATATTGAAAAAAACAAAAAACATTTAATTTAAAGAAGAAATTGAGGATTGGTGTAGGCACTGCAATTTGAATGCCAGCCTTATTCTAGTTGGTCCTGCTCCACTCGATCATTTGCTTCCATCTATATCAGTGTACATGTCCTTTAGAGCTTTATAAATATCTAATCTGTCTAGGTCCTTGCACAGAAATTAACTCTTATTTGGCTAAATTGTCACAAGAAATTACGAAAAAATTATGAAATAGGAGTTATAGAGATCTCAGTTGTTTAGAGAGAAAATGAATAGAGTAGGGATCAAAGAAGCTTTCACATCTCCAGTGAAGAAATAGAGATTTAATGGCTTGATATGATTTCAAGAGTCTTAATAGAGATTTTTCATGGCTTGATATGATTTAAGCATTTAAGGAAAAAAGCAAATATTATTGGAAGTAAAAAAAAAAAAAGCAGTAATAGTTTCGTTTATACACCAGCTCTTTATAGGTGAAAAGAAGTGAGATATTTAAGGTGATATTAACTCCTTTAATCTTTAGCAAAAGTAGTTTTAGGGGGGAAAAAACTAATTAAAAAAATGGTACTCCACTTTTTAAAAGCTAAATTCTCCTCTCTCTCTCTCTCTCCTTTCAACTTTCCAAATCTTTTATTTAATCACAAGGTTACAAAAAGACATGAAGCTTAAATGCCGGACACTATATAATTTATTAATTACAAGATTAAAGCATGCACCTTGTCGTCTGCCCCATGTTTCTTTGTCTCTCTTAGGTTCTTTGAACCTTTTATTTTTCTTTAAGTGGTTTTTTTTGTAAATATATATGTGCCTCCTTTGTATGTAGCTAGAACATAGATAATTGCACGCTTAACTACTATTCTTCAGATTAAAGTTTTTGTCAATGGTCAAATTATAAAGTACTTTTATATATATATATATATATAGTAAAAAGGAAGTTGAAAGAAAAAACCTTTGAGGAAGCTCCGCTCTTATCTTTTTCAGAGAGAGTAACGAAGGAAAGAGGCCAAAGGTCTATAGCGTCGAAAAAATACGCCCTACGTCGTGTTTTCCAACGATCGGAATCCATCATCTTAATCGTTATCATCTAAGATTTGGGTACGCCAAAATTCATGTGATTCTACAACTTTTTCACCGTTGATTTAGTGATGTAAAAAGTTCTATTGTCGGTAAACCGTTAATTTTGAACCCACTAATTCAACGGTGAAAAATTTGTAGAATCACATGAAATTTGGCATACCCATATCTTAGAAGATAACGATGAAGATGATGGGTGCCGATCGTCGGAAAATACGATGGAGGGCGTTCTTTTTCGACGCCATAGGAGGATAGCATCTTTCCTCCATTATTCTCACATCGTACTTTTTCAACGCAATATGAGGAAATTCCCTCATATGGCTTCTTTCCTCTCTCTCTCTCACTCTGTGTGTGTATAGAGAGAGAATAATGGAGAAAAGAGACCAGGAGGGGATTTCCTCCTATGGCGTCGAAAAAAATACAATCTCCACCATTTTTTCCGATGATCGTCATCCATCATCATCATCGTTATCATCTAAGATGTGCATACACCAAATTTCTTGTGATTCCACCATTTTTTCACCGTTGAATTAGCAATGTAAAAAGTTCTATTGTCGGTAAACCATTAATTTTGCACCAACTAAATCAACGGTATATGTTTATATATATATAGAGAGAGAGAGAGGGTTTTTTTTTTATATGTACCACAAAGCAAATATTGTATTTCCAAAACACTGGTTGTATCCTTCTTAATTCACCCAATCTAACAAGGGTTTGTTGGGCTAACCAGGATCGCTGAAAAAGAAATTAAACCTTAGTTCTCTCTTTTCTCAGGTCTTTCTCCATCTATCTCTTTACTCCAAGTTTTATAACCTTCTTATATCCTTGTCGATCTCCAGAAAAACCTTCTGGAAATCTTTTTTTTATAATTTTTTTCTTGTTCTCCAGCTATCAAGGTAGCCAGTTTTTTTTTTGTTTGGAGGAGTTGTAATTGCTGCAATAAGTCATGCAATCTTATCCACATCAAAAATTTGGATCAAGTAAAATCTCTATCAATTAGTTAGTCGCCAATAAAGATAGTAATATATTTATAAGAAAAGCAATGAAACAAGTACGGAGGATACATTGGTTTTTGCGAGTTAAGTATTTGAGCAAATGTAGTTTATTAAACGATGGTAAGTATTTTAGACAGTTCAGTTTTTTCACTAAATTAATTATGTAAAATAAAAAAAATTAAAGGTGTATATATATATTAATTTCACTTCGTGAAATATGGTAATTTAGATAGTTCGAACATTATTCGCTAAGGATAGTATACGAATATTGAAAAAATACGAACTGCTTGGTGTATGCAAGAGAGTGTTCCCGTCAAAAAATTTGGTCCAAACCTTGTTGTTCCCTGATAAAACTAAAGGGAAGCCCCACATGTTAAACACGTGCGCTAACACATGCAAAGCATGTAGGTACTGCTTCGGTTAGGATTAAATCCTATGTTGGTTCCACAGCGCCTCACATGATACACGCGTGAGCGCTAGAGCTTGCTGCTTGGCAGCGCTTCACATGATATTCACATGAGCACTAGCTTCTTGGCAGCGCTTCATGTGATATCCACGTGAGGTGTTATAAGCCAATGGCTCCCGTATAAAGCACATGAGTTTTCTTTCTGATAAAATTAAATTCTATGTAGAATTAAATTCTATTAGAGAGAAAATATCTCCATGATCTTTCTAAATAAGAAAGATATTCTCATTTAAACAGAGAGCCGATATATCAAAGAGCCGATGGTCATCAAAGGTTAGAATTAAATTCTATATTTTTCTGATCTTTCTAAAACAAGAAAGATTTTCTCTGTTAAATAGATTAAAAATCTATGTTAGGAAAATATCTTCTTAATCTTGTTAAATTAACAAAATATTCATACGATAGAATAAAATCCTATGGTTAGGTAAATATCTTCCCAACAATATATTCATCCGATAGAATTAAATTCTATCTTAAGAAAATATTTTCCCAATCTATTAAAACAAAAAAGAAATCTTCTCTGTTAAACAGAGAGCCTTTAGATTAAAAATCCAACAGTGAATAAAATTCACCGGTTGAACTAAAAGATCAATTTAATTGATTATGAAATTAATCATGATCCCTTAATGAGAGATTTTCTCAACAAATTGATTTTTTTCTTTCTCCTATAAATAGGAGCAAAGAGATAAAGAGGAAGGACGAAATATAAGAAGAAAAAACAGGAGACCCTCCAGAATCTTCTGTAAAAATACAGAAGGTTCTCCAAAACGTTTCACAAACAACAGAGAATTTAATTCTCAATAAAGAAGAAAGATCGTCTTCCTCTCAAAACTCTAGGTAAAGAAAAAGGCATAGGTCAAAACATCTTCTTTACCTAGCTAAGGGTTTAATCCTTCTCAAAAAACTTAGTTCTTTCTACTGATCTGAGATCCGCAAGATAAGTCTCCCACAAGTTGAGAATTTAATTCTCATCAGAAAAAATCTTGTTCTTGAGAATAAAAAATTCAGGGAAGAATAAAATTTAAAAAGAAGAAGATAGAGTTAATAATATTTCAGGAACTTAATTCCTTCAAATCAAGAACTTAGTTCTTTAAGAAGCTGATCCAAAATCTTCAAAATAGTGATCTTAGTGATCGTTAATAGTCAAAATATTATTAACAGAAGTTTAACCTCTTTGAAAATATGAACAGAAAAACATGGATGAAAAAACATGAAGGGGTCCATAATACTTCCATCATAAATCAAGAACTTAGTTTTTAAAGAACATAATCGTAGATCCTCAAAATAGTGATCTTGGTAATCGTTAATGGTCAAAATACCATTAACAGAGATTTAAGTTCTTTAAAAATATTAACAGAGATTAAGTCTCCAAAAGAATTAAGTGTCTCATGTGAAAAGCACGTGAGCATTCAAGACCAAGTTATATAGCGCCTCACGTAAAACACGCGTAAGCGCCGGAAAAAAATTAGTGCTTAGCACTATTGGAGTGTCTCATGTGAAACACACGTGAGCGCCAAAAAACAAAGAAGTTTAGTGCTTAGCACAAATGCAGCGCCTCACGTGAAACATATGTGAGCGCCAAAACTCAATGGTTCACGTGAAATACACGTGAGCGCTCAAAAAAAGCCAAAACTCAATGCCTTACGTGAAACACACGTGAACGCCACAAAAGACTAGTGCTTAGTATTATTTCAGTGCCTCACGTGAAACACACGTGAGCGTTATATGTCTGAAGTGCTTAGCACTGCTGGGTAGTACAGAAACCCAATCTTAGCCCCAAATTGGCTAAAGTCTGTGAAGCTTGAGCTTCCTTTTTTCTTTTGAATCAACCGAACCCATATGCTCATGATTTACAAACTGATCTTAGTCGCATATACAACCAATGATCTCTCATTGATGATATCTAAAATGATATTCATTTCATATCTTCTAAATTAATTTTAGTCTTATATAAGACTAACAGTTCTTAAATACACCATGATCTTTTCCCTCAAATACGGGATTTGGTTCAAGGGTACATCTTTCCACACCTTTAATATATGTCGTTGTAATTCCTCAACGTCTTCAGAGAGACGGCGGATCCCGACAACCAACAGAAACTACTCGTCCCAACTTGATGAGAGAGATGAAATTTGATCAAGACAGGAAATGATACATCCCACATCTGTGCACTTCCATATTGAAGTGTATACCTTATATTGATACACATCCCATATAGATGCAAGTCTCATATTGAGTTTCGGCTATATACATATACATACATGTATATCTTTGAAGGAACATAAATGCCTTCAAATTGAATCGCACCCCAAATTGGGCGCATCCCTTATCACCATCGTTCACTTTGCCATGTAACAAATACACATGCGCGCAAGATGAATAATGGACCGAAATGTGCTTAAACTAATATTCGCCCCAAACATGACGATAATGGACCGTGATGTTCTTAAACTAAAATAATTGAGCCCATGTTCTCATTTGTTTCTAAGTTGATCTTAGTATCAAATATGACAAACGATCCTTAGATCAAACCCAAATATCCCATGAATTGATGGATCTCATTTATATGAGATATGCGTCCTAAGTTCATTCCCGTTAGCAAACCAAGCTACCAACGTCGACCATGTCAAGCAAATCCTTGACCCAAACCCAAATCTAAAATATACGGATTTGGACTAATCCGCGCCCTATGAACGACGACATAAATTAGTCTCCGTATACAATTCACGGGCAAGCTTAACAAACAAAATAACACACGAACGAAATAAACTACGGCAGCAAGAGAAAGTGGTTATTGCAACACGATAATGTAATTAACTGCAGGGCTTGTGCCTGTAGGGAAGAGCGTCCCCACAATTAAAAACCCCCTCATAAATGAGTAGAAATCTAATAAAGTCTGCAACAACGGTCATATCTATCCAAATCTTTGATATACGATACCATAAATCAACTTGGTATCTTCGGAAAGGTGGATAGATATGTCCAAATAATATTTGTCCCCAAATTTAGGTAAGACGATCCATCCCGGTTCATCTCTGTCTTCGGTGGTAAACAGAGAGCTAAACCCGTCGCTTTATTCTCACACGAGGGTATTCAAATAGACCATTCCTTACTCCTTACCTATGTATATAAAACCATTTTCCACATAAAGCTAGGGGAAAACAGGGGTAAATGGAGAATGAAAATTAAAAAGCAAGAGGTGGGACCCACATCCATGGTCCTTTGTACACGTGCATGGAGCTCCCATGCATCATGCCTGAAAAATGAGGCGCGTCAATGGTGACTCACTTCACCTTGCCTCGTTGCTGACGTAAGCGAGTCAGCTGGCCTCGTCTGGCCGAGTTGGGCGAAACCGGCCGGTTCCCAAATTTCTTGATGATGACTCGCTCCGGTGCGTCTCATCTAACTCATTCCTCGTCTCGCCTCCCATAAAAAACTTGTCAGAGACTCGTCTCGCCTCCCCAGCAACTCACCTAGACTAGCCAGCTGACACGCGAGCCAACTCGCTCTAATTCGTCTCACCTCGCTCTTCAACACATCTCGAGATTCCTATCCAATGGCTAGATTCATTGGAATTTGTGATGAATCGTCTCGCCTCGCCTTGCCTTGAAACCTTCATCCAACGGTCAGAATTTGCCTCGCCTCGTCTTGAAACCCGCATCTAACAGTCAGAATTCGCTTCGCCTCGTCTTTCCTTGAAATCCAAAACCAACGGTCAGATTCGTTGGATATTGTGACAATTCGTCTCGCCTCTTTTCGTAACGGCTGAAAAATTTAAAAAATTTCGATATCGCTATAAATACAACCCCACACCCATTGCATTTTATTCCAAATTTATTTCTCTCTTAAATTTAATTAAAAAAATCCTCTTAAGGTTTTATTCTCAACTTTCAAGTTTTCAAGAATTGAAGTTCCGACTCCGAGTTTTTGACGCTCCAATCGACTTATTCTACTCTACCGCTCTTATGCTCAATTGCTCTACTTCAGCGTTTTAACTATTCTTGCTTCTCTCTTTTATTTTATTAGCTCTTTTCCTGTAGTTAAATTAGTATTGATAATACTTAGTATTTTATTTTTTTAATTAGTTTAAAAAATTATATGGAAGGTTCATCTGATACAAATCACACCCAAGTTTCTAATCCTGATTTAGAAATGCATGCATAAGGATCTACACCTACACCTAGAGAAGTTAGAAAATGTGCAGTTAGTAGTAATGTTTAGGAACACTATACAATTGAACATCGGGAAGGGATTAGATACGCAATATGCAACTATTATGCCACTGTGTATAGACATAAGGAAGGTACCGGCACTGATACTTTACATAAACACGTAAAAAAAACACTTAGAAAATGTGGCCGGTTTCTTCTCCACACAATCACAAATTAATTTCTCCGGAGAAGATCTTTTCAATATAATCACGGTATAAATATAGAAGAAATGATAAAATTTGTTATGACAGATGAACAGGTTCTCGGATTCGAAGAAAATCAAGCTTTTGGGTAACGACTCTGAAATCCATATACAAAATTTACCGGTTTAATGTATAGAAAGGATATTTCAGCCTGATTAGAAGTTATAAGTTATTTTTGTTCAATAAAAACAAAAAACAACTTGTAGCTCACTGGTAAAGTCTCTACACTGCTGTGACATAGCATGTGTGTTCGATTTCCATCGGTCCCAATTATTTTTAATATATTTTTAAAAAAAAATTTGAAAGCTCAAGACTTGGACGTGCAATACCTGGAGAATCGAAAAGTTTCAGAAAAATCAAACGGGATAAATGAGGAGCAAACGCAGAGTTAAGCACATGGCACGAACTTCGAGACAGTTGGAAAAAATCCAACCACCTATTTTCCTCCTTTGGCCGCTACCGACGATCATGATAGCTCTGATTGCCTCCGTGCTTTGCACATACACTTCTACGACTCCCCTCTACTCCCCTGCGCTGTTTGATTTTCCTGCAATCATACAGAAACTCTTCAAATCCCTCATTAACATCATTTTAATTCTTTTTAATTCATTTTTAATTCCCATACACTCATTTCTTCATTATAAACACCACCCCATACCCTAGCTCTCCCCCATTCTGAAATTTCTATCAAATTTCTCTCAAAACTCTCTCAAAATTCGATCAAGTCATATTATAATCAATCAATCAAATCAACTAAGGTTGTCTTACAGTTATAATAGATATTATACTCGGGATGTTTGGGATAGTTTCTTGTGTGAATCCAACAGAGTTTCAGGAGTTCTGTATTAACCTATTTTTCTTTTTACTCGAATCTCAGTCAGGTCGACTCCTCCACGGCTTGGAGTCCCGATGCTAACACATGAAATGGGTCCGTGTTTCCTTACTCCTGGGGCCCTACTCTTGAGCTCATGAATATTTCTACGGCTGCATTGACATTCACACCTGGAACTTAATGTTAACATAATGACCATATAAATACTTATAGATACATATACCCATATTCCGGTCTATACACTTATACTGGTCATTTACATTATTTCTTTTATTATATACTTGTCACTTTTCACTCTTACACTATCTTTGGAACTTATCGAACGCTAGTTCGCTGACGGGCATTCCATCCACCTTTGTTTTCTTGGAATGTTTATCAGATACGGTCAAGACGGAGGAAGTAGAGGCTACCGAGGAGGATTACGACCAGATCGCGACCCAGGATAATCTTAACTTTCGTTTTCTTTCAGGTTATGTATGCCACATGTTTAGGCATTTCTTTTATTGTATTTACTTTCCAGTTGAAACTCATTGTAATTGTAAATATTTCAAGTTAAATGTAAACAAAGATATTTGTTGAAAAATTTACAGTCTCCATTTATTCTTGTATTGTGTAATATTGTTTCAATACTCTTAGTATATTTATTTAGGAAATGGCATTCTCTGAATAAATATGTCGCGGGCTTGCCACGTCATTGTTTCCTTCTACTAGAAAGCGAGACGTGATAGATTTTGTTGGTGGCCCATACAGCTCAGTTCTGCATGAAGTCGTAAACAATATACCACAAGAATTAATGAGTTCAACAAATATTTACATTTCTTGCATTTCAAATTCCTTGAATTTATCCTAACTTATCTTTTATATTAAGGTGATGGACTCTTCAGACAATACCAGCGCAAACGTCAACGACAATACTCCACCTCCTACACTACCTCCACGACCTACCGTTGCGGCTCTTATCAATGAGCAAACAGTATTTCTTGAGGCTATCAAGAGCCTTTTGGAGGATCAGCAGCAGCAGACTGCTATCCTTATGAACCATCCCGAGACCGAAGCACTCGAAGTTTAGCAGTTTCGTGCACTGCATCTGTTTCCCCCAATCAGAGCAAAGCTCTGTTTGAATTTCAAAATTCAAAAAAAATTGAAGCAACGCTTCAGATCTCTTGCGCTGCGCTCTGTGCGCCACGTGTCAAAAGCAGACACGCCCGCACAAGGAGTGCTGCGCCCAAGACAGCGCACCCTAAATCAGAGCAAGGCTCTGTTTTAAAATTCAAAGTTTAAAATAAATGAAGCAACGCTTCAGATCACTTGCGCTGCGCGCCACGTGTCGAGCGCAGGCGCGCTAGCGCCAATTGCGCCAGCACTGGAATTTAAATAATAAAGTATTTAATTAATCAGAATAAAAATTCTAGAAAGATCTTTCCAATCTTATTAAAATAAGAAGATTGTCTTCTGTAAAACAGAGGCCTTAGGATCAAAGATCCAACGGTGGGGAAATATCCCCAGATCAATCAGAGAAAGATCTCTGTAACTAACTTAACAAACCAATTGGTCCTATATAAAGGCCCCTAGACTTCAAGTCTCACATGGAGAGAGATACAGAAGAGAGAGAACCCTCTAAAAGCTTTGAGAAAAAACTCAAAGAGAAGAAAAGGCAAGCCTTTGAAGAAAGAAGATTATCTTCTTCATCTTTAAAGGTAAAGAATTTAATTCTTGAAGAACAGAGATGAAAATTCCTCACAAAAAGAAGAATCTCTTCTAAAAAGATCAAAGATCTAAGAACAAGATCAAGATCTTCAATATAAAAAAGAAAAAAGATCAAGAAGATCTAAAAGATTAAAAAAGAAGTAATTTACTTCAGTCCTAGATCATTTGATCTATATAAAGGCATTGCCTTTTGATGAGAATAAGAACCATTGGTTCTTGAATGTTGAGGTAGAACCTCTTTTGAGAGAACAAACAATTTGTTCTTTGATCTTAATTTGATCAAGATGCGCTCTGCGCTATTGGACAGTGCCTTGCACTTTTGAAATGCGCCTTTGCGCTCCTTGGAGTGGCGCACTGCGCCAGAACGTGCCATGTGTCAACCACAGACACAATCTGTGCTTTGCGCTTCTAAAACAGCGCACTGCGCTCTTGGAATAGCGCACTGCACGAGAGCGCGCCACGTGTCATTCACTGGCGCAGCGCACTGCGCTAACAAACTTGCACTTAGCGCAGAGCATGACACGTGTCACCTGCGCATGCGCTAGCGCATTGCGCTCTTTAATTGGCGCAAAGCGCCTGACAAACCACGTGGCGCACTATCAGACCACTATAAATGCTATGCATTATTTAAAAGGGCAGAGCTCAAGCAAAGGTCTAACAGGCCTAATATAAATGCTATGCATTATTAAAAGGGCCAAGACCAAATAAAGGCTCAACGGCTAGAACAATAAAATGTTCAACTCATATCAATTGAGCCCATATGCTCATAAACCTTCAAACAGACTTTAGTCCCAAATTGGACTATAGATCTCCCAACCAAATAATGGTTCAAGGGTACATCTCTGAACTCCTCTGATATTTGTCGTTGTAATTCTTCAACGTCTTCAGAGAGGTAATGGGTCCCGACAGCCATATATTCCACGGACAATGATGGACCACCTTGTCCTTAAACTGGAAATTGACCGCAAAGTCCCTAAACTAAACAATAGAGCCCAAATGCTCTCTTGTTGGATCTAAATGATCCTGTTAAGTCGATCTTAGTCTGGAAATTAGACTAACGTATCCTTAACAAACATTTAAGTTGATCTTAGTCCAAAAATGAGACTAACGTATCCTTAAACCTAAAACCCCAAACCCAAATTTAAGAAAATACGGATTTGGACTAATCCACGTCCTACGGACGACAACGTAAATTAGTCTCCGTATACAATCCACGGGCAACCATGATTGATCTTATTTCGGATTGTCTTTATCAAATGATCCCCGGCAACGACGCCATTTGATTGGTTCGAAAAAGTGTGTTTTGTAGTTTAACCGCAATCAATAACGGTGTCGCGTGTAGCTAGACCGAGATGAGTACGGGTCGTCCTCTGGGAAACGTGGAACCTTTTACTTTTACTTTAGATGTGTTGAGAAAGAGAGGAGGAAGAAAGAATTTTTATAGAATGGTTTCTAGATCTACGTTAAACAAGAATGTAAAATATAGATCTAGATTATTTTAGAGATGTAGTTAATATAATAAGAGAGCTTGTAGGGTTCGTTAGGATTTAGTAGTTATGGACGATTAATTAAAAGTTACCCTTTTTATCCATTAATAGATTTAGAACTAGAACGACGGTGATGCGTGTAGATTAGGGTTTCTGGAGGGAAAAGGAATCCCACTCTTAACCCTTATCTCGATACGGAACTCCATTCATATCTAGCCTTTACCAAAACAATCATTAATCTAATCTCTAATCGCGGTCGGAACTAGCAAAGAATTGCTAGCGCGCCCGATTAGGATGTTAATGATTCTTTTGATAAAGTTCCTAAACTTTATAGGACTTAAAAAGGGTTTAGGGATATTCATCATCCATTAGCCTACCCTAATTCTACGAACCCTAACAAGCGGAGAATTACTCGCGCATGTTGGAAGAAAAAGAGATGGAGAGAAAATGCATAATTAAACTACGAAGAAATAGAATAAGAAGAAGAAAGCTACCTTTATTAATCAAAAATATCAAATACACTTTGATTCCTTAGAAAATGATTACAAAAACCTAGTTTGCTTCTCGATCTCTTTTAAGAAGGTAGATGAACCGTTGATGATCAGCCTGGATGCGTGAGCCGTCTTGGACTTCGTGATCTCTTCGGCTTGATAGCTTTTCCAAGAGGCCCTCGGTGCCCTTTTATAGTGCAAAGCCAGAATCTTTTAGTTGGAAACTTGGTAAAATTCAGCAGAGATTTACTCCACAAAATTTTAGCACACGATCTCTCTAGATTGCCGCGGATCCGCGGCCAACAGTGGGGTTTGGCCGCGGTTCCGCGGCCAATGGTGAGGATCTCTTCACCAATTTTCTTGGGCTCTCTGATTTTGACATTTGGCAATCATAGGCATCTTTAGAATTCAGAAATCTTCTCTCGGTTGCTTCCAGACTTGGTCTCCAAGTTTTGCTTCTTAATTTGGCAAGTTTTCTTCAACAAATTGATTTGTTTGATAAATTCTTCATAACAACTAGGAAATATTCTGCACAACAACTCAAATAAGATTTTAGTAGAGTTTGTTCTACTAGGATTAGGTCAATAATATTATTTGCATACATTTTCCTACCAAATGATAATTAAAATATATTAACACATGGAAAATAATGTTTTTACACATAAACCCTCATATGAATAATATATCATAATAAAGTCCATTTTTAATATGAAAATGGTAGGAAAAATGTAATATAAATGTGCAGTTTTATCAACTGAACAAATACCCCCAAACTTATCTTTGATCGTCCCGAGCAAACTAGTTTATTCAAGAGGAGAAAAAGAAAGGAGAAAACTAAGCACACTTTCGTAGGCAAACACGATTGCACTGAGCACGTGCAACAAGCCGTTAAACCTCTAGGTGTCCCTAGTAGGAGGAGTGTTGTCTCCTGAGGGTTTTCAGCGGATTACACCCACAAAATCCTATAACAAAAGAAAGATGGTGAAATTTACATATAAAGATAAGAACCATAAAAGAAAGGCCTTGAAAAGAAGAGTTTCCAACTATACTAGCTTTTCAGTTGTCATGAGCCCTATCTTAATAGTCATGAAAAAATGTTAGAAATCACATTATCTCTCAATAAAACATCGTCTTTATTCTTCATTCCTACCTTTCATCCAAACATTGATCATATAACCCCACGTGTGTGTAAAGAACATCCCTACATTCGGAGAATTCAATTCAAGCTATCATACTCTTGTCCATCTACCTTAGTACTTTTTAATTTGATGAATATTAAGATTTGCTCACACATTTTCATGCGACCGTTAATACTTCTTGAGGTACCAACAGACCGATTACTCGTGTGCTTGCTGATTAGGTGATAGTATTTTCCTCGTCTTGCACCACCTAAGGCTTAGCAGTGACTCCCAGACCAGTTGGCCTTAGGGCACTAGGTGAAGAGGCACCCTCGCTATATTTTTTTTATTGCTGCCTTGGCGATAACAAAACCAGTGTTCATTTTTTTCTTTTCACCATTTTTATATTTTCTTCATTTTTTTTTCATACTTTGGCTTTTAGACAAGAGCATTTCAAGGTATCCTCTACTATCCCGAGTTTCAAGACGTGTGTAAGTGCATATAGTAGGGTATCAATATTCAAATGTTTGGCTTCCAGAATAGAAACTATTTTTCAGACTTATTTTTATCCTCAGATTAGTGACTTCTTTCATCTTACTAACCCTTGGGACAACAGCTCATAACTACTTATTACTAGTTCGTTTAAGAAACTTCTAATTTTCTTGGTTTTCTTAAACTATTCCTATCTTTTGGATGTAATTTTTCACTTTCTACTCTTTTGTTATAAAAGAATTTTAAATTTTTTTTTTTGAAAATATTGTGCTTATGCAAAATATGATGCAAATTGATGTGTAAATAAGCACAAACCTCCCCCAAACTTGTTTTCAACAGTGTCCTCACTGTTGCTATCTGCTGGATCACAAAAACCTGTAAGCTTGGGAGGTCATTATTAATGGGGGCAAAAATATATGAAAATGAAAATCCTCTCCCAAACTTATTTTTGGCTCACAAATTTGAGAACAAAAGTTATGTTCAAGAGCCAAAAATATACCCCCCCTCAAACATGAGTTAGACAATACGAAGCATTTTAAGAGGGGGTGAGTCTTTTGATCAAAATAAAGCTTTACAAAGACCAAAAGTTAACACCAACCATTCAAAGATTTTATCAGTATATCGTATAGGTTGATGGAAGAATGTGTTGTATCGAGTTAAGAAAAAATAGGGAAGGGATAAGAGGTGGTCTGGAAAGGGTTTGAAATTAGAGAAAAGAAAGAATGAGGATGAATGTGAATGATTAGGAAGAAGGAATGGTGACGGTCCAACCTCTATAGGTGGAGATTGATCAATCACAAAATCCGTATTGTTTAAAAATTCAAGTTCGTCAGCAAAAAGTTCTTCAAAACTTTTATCAATGGTGTGATTGAGCATTTTGCTGTCAAAGAGTTTTGTAGCAGAATTTATCCTACTTGATTCATAAAAAATCATTGAGGTAGAGGACTCAAAAAACTTATCTACCTCATTTTCAAAAATATCCAAATCAAGTTGAATTTCTGGTATTATTGAACTTGAATTAACGGATTGTGGTTCATCAAAACTCACTGAAACTATAGGAACAGAAGAAGAACCGGAGAAAGTAAAAGGTGAAATGGGTAAACAAATTGGTGTGTCGAGTGTTGCTGAACCAGATGTGGAAGATGGAGGTTGTATTTCGGACTGATTTTCGTGTATACCATTATTATCAACTTCAAGACATATTTAGGGTTCGGGAAGAATTAAAGGCTCAAGATGATGACCACAAGGAAGTGAAAGGATTTGATGAATTGGTGGGACAAAATCATCCAAAATTTCGGGTTCATCAATCAAAATATCCCCAACGTCAATCACCTCATTCAAGTGAAGGTTAAAATTCTCAAACACCTCATCAAAAGTATGGTTTTCAATCAGTTTTGATTCAAGAGTGGAGGTGTAGAGATCACAAGGGTTGGGTATGGTTTCACTTGAAATGGACCCTTCACAGTCGGGTAAATCAAACACTACTAAGTCACACAACTTATCAGTCATTCTATTTGGTGTACTTGATGAATCTATGAAACTGGAGTTGTGGATTTCAGTTTGGAAAGGGAAGGTTTGATTAGGAAGGGTGTATAATTCTGTCTCTCTACCCAAATTCTCACTTTGTCCGATGCCCGTATTATATACTGAAAAATCTTGGGCTGGTTCGGAACTCGTTGCCCTTTCATATTTAGCCACGCTTTCCTTCCATTCCTCTCTAATGCGGTTCATCATCACTATACCTTCTTCTAATTTTAGCTCAAGACTAGACTTTGGTTGATAAGGGGTTTCAGTATAAGATTGAAATTCCTGTGGATAATTAAAACTCCCAAATGACTGATTAGAAGAACTGTCTAGAGAAGGTGGAAAAGTCGGATTGGATTGATAGGAATAGAATTGTTGCGAAAATTGGGTAGGAGTAGGATCAATATTATGATAAGAAGAATATTGATATGGGTTGGTCGGTTGGCTATCAAACTCTTCTTTGGAAAGTGGAGGTGATGGTTGATATCGGTCCGGGTTGAAATTTTGGCCTCTAGACCTAGCTATATGCTCAGCAATGGACATTCGTTTAGGAGCTTCCTCACTCTGGGTATCAACTGAAACAGGTGTAGCATTAGGATATAGTTGATAAGACCTAGACTGAGGTGGCCAACTGTTTCTTCCTACTTGTTCTATATGATCTCTTAAGGACATGGAAGAGCCGGACGGTATACCGAAGGGATTTCGAAAATAAGAGATATCTGGTTGTGGACAGCAAAGCTCGGCAAGTGTTCTTCTGTTTAGGTCACCCATTATAAGAAAAGAAGAAGGGGGAAGGGATAAAAAGGGGAGAAAATAATTGGTTTGTTTTGAAAAATGACGGATATAGACAAATCACACAAAAATGCACAAACAACCCTAGAACTAAGGTTACCTAGGTCCAGTCTCTAGACCGCTCCTAGACTTCCAAAGGACAAGCCGCAGGATCAATCCTCTACCGCCTCCGTACTACCTTTGTAGCCAGGTAAGTGCCAGGTAAGTGGGAAGGAACCACAGTAGTGGGCCTAATTAAAAACCACTAGCCTTTGACACACTTGCCTATGCACTACAAAAGTAATGCGGATAAACGATAGATTACCCACGACCTTCCTCTGTCCTTAATGAGCGCGACAGTCCTTAGAGTCTGGTCTAGATATTTTTTTAAATTAATGAAGGGTTGATCTAGATGCTCGGTTTGTGATTTGTGGGGCTTAGGAAGGGTGATGAAATCCCCACCTAATCTGGATTTTGGTCTTGCCCCTTAAAAATCCGTATTAAAATATGCACAAAAAAAAAAACCGCAAAACAAAACTTTGCAAAAAGATTTTTGAGCGGCGAATATTTTGCAAAGAATCCTGCAGAAAATAGATTTTATTGGATTTGAAAGGAGAGAGAAGGAGTTAAGAAAGATACCAGAGAAGTGTGAAACCATAGATCTCCTGTTTTCTCAAGTCCGTGACTCCAGATTCCCTCGCAAAATTCACACACAAATCGTTAAATATGCAATTTGCAGTTTTGTTTTAATAATGATATGAATCGTCTAAGAATTCAACACAAACAGCAAGAATAAAAAATTACGCACGTCTCCCCGGCAACGGCGCCATTTGATTGATCTTATTTCGGATTGTGTTTATCAAATGATCCCCGGCAACGGCGCCATTTGATTGGTTCGAAAAAGTGTGTTTTGTAGTTTAACCGCAATCAATAACGGTGTCGCGTGTAGCTAGACCGAGATGAGTACGGGTCGTCCTCTGGGAAACGTTGAACCTTTTACTTTTACTTTAGATGTGTTGAGAAAGAGAGGAGGAAGAAAGAATTTTTATAGAATGGTTTCTAGATCTACGTTAAACAAGAATGTAAAATATAGATCTAGATTATTTTAGAGATGTAGTTAATATAATAAGAAGGCTTGTAGGGTTCGTTAGGATTTAGTAGTTATGGACGATTAATTAAAAGTTACCCTTTTTATCCATTAATAGATTTAGAACTAGAACGACGGTGATGCGTGTAGATTAGGATTTCTGGAGGGAAAAGGAATCCCACTCTTAACCCTTATCTCGACACGGAACTCCATTCATATCTAGCCTTTACCAAAACAATCATTAATCTAATCTCTAATCGCGGTCGGAACTAGCAAAGAATTGCTAGCGCGCCCGATTAGGATGTTAATGATTCTTTTGATAAAGTTCCTAAACTTTATAGGACTTAAAAAGGGTTTAGGGATATTCATCATCCATTAGCCTACCCTAATTCTACGAACCCTAACAAGCGGAGAATTACTCGCGCATGTTGGGAGAAAAAGAGATGGAGAGAAAATGCATAATTAAACTACGAAGAAATAGAATAAGAAGAAGAAAGCTACCTTTATTAATCAACAATATCAAATACACTTTGATTCCTTAGAAAATGATTACAAAAACCTAGTTTGCTTCTCGATCTCTTCTAAGGAGGTAGATGAACCGTTGATGATCAGCCTGGATGCGTGAGCCATCTTGGACTTCGTGATCTCTTCGGCTTGATAGCTTTTCCAAGAGGCCCTCGGTGCCCTTTTATAGTGCAAAGCCAGAATCTTTTAGTTGGAAACTTGGTAAAATTCAGCAGAGATTTACTCCACAAAATTTTAGCACACGATCTCTCTAGATTGCCGCGGATCCGCGGCCAACAGGGGGTTTTGGCCGCGGTTCCGCGGCCAATGGTGAGGATCTCTTCACCAATTTTCTTGGGCTCTCTGATTTTGACATTTGGCAATCCTAGACATCTTTAGAATTCAAAAATCTTCTCTCGGTTGCTTCCAGACTTGGTCTCCAAGTTTTGCTTCTTAATTTGGCAAGTTTTCTTCAACAAATTGATTTGTTTGATAAATTCTTCATAACAACTTGGAAATATTCTGCACAACAACTCAAATAAGATTTTAGTAGACTTTGTTCTACTAGAATTAGGTCAATAATATTATTTGCATACATTTTCCTACCAAATGATAATTAAAATATATTAACACATGGAAAATAATGTTTTTACACATAAACCCTCATATGAATAATATATCATAATAAAGTCCATTTTTAATATGAAAATGGTAGGAAAAATGTAATATAAATGTGCAGTTTTATCAACTGAACAAACCACAAACAAAACAAACACCCACGACACGAAGTGACCATCTGGAGAAGGAGAAAGTTGTTACCGCGATGCGGTAGCGTAATTAACTGCAGGGAAGAGCGTCCCCACAATCAAAAACCCCTCAGACGAGGAGGAATTTGACGAAGTCTGCTACATCGGTCGCATCCGTCTAAACCTTCGATACATGGTGCCATAAATCAACTTGGCATCTTCGAAGAGGTGAACGGATAGCACCTATTAGCATCTGCCCTAAAATTCAGGCAAGACGTTCGCTGCGTCTTCGTCGCGTCCTTCGGAGGGGAACAGATTCTGGCATGCCGGGTGGGACCTTTTCCTCTTTCCACTCCACACTTCGTGTGTCGTGTTCGTGAACGAATCGCGGTTTGCTATGGTTGCCTATGAATTCGAGGTACTTAGATTTGGTGTCTTGCTCCGAGCAGAAAACAGAAGATCAATGGTTTCAAACTGCACTACCTGCAACTGCAACTCTCACTCCGTCCTTGCTGGAGGAGTGACTTACAAGCCCCAAGCGGCCTCCCTGTTCAAGATGCCAGTGGAGCAGGTAACTCAAGCCACCACTGGACTATTCTTCGGGACCATACTCCCACCCATGAGCTTCAACGCCCCTGTACCGTCACAAGAAGCTCCCAAGAAGTCGGTATTCGATCGGCTCGCTACTACTGCGGCCCCTCTCAATGGGTCACCCAACTCTACTGCCTCGATTTTTAACAAACTAGGCCAGAGCTCCAACGGGCCCATGAAGAAGCCTGCAATACCAGAAGGCGTTATCCCGAAGAGGATAGCCATCCCTGCTCCCATAATCGTCAAGGCAGTTTCTCCTGCCAAAGGGTCGGTCTTCACAAGACCGACTATTTCTGCTCCCGTTCCAGGCGAAGTCACAGAGGTTGCTTCCCCTACTCGGAAGTCTGCTTTTGATAGGTTGGCCCTCTCCATTCAACGGACGTCGGTCTTTAAAAGGCTGATACCAGCGAATTCTGACCAACACAGGGGGCATGAGGAGGTCACCCCTACGGCTAAACCAACTCCAATTGCACGACATGCTCGCCGTCGTCACTGGCGCCGGGTAAGGAAGGCTGGGGGCAACTCCCCCTCTGGGCTAACTCCGCCGGCTCCGATGGTGGAAATCAATGCTGCTGTTCCGACTGGGAATAGCTTTGAACCGCTAAGAAGGGTGCGCAAAAACTCGCCAACTGCCGTATTGAAAAGATCTCCTACACCTGTAGATAATGCCCCAAAGGTGAAGCTGGTGCAGCCCCCTCAACGGTTGTCTTCTAAAATTTACAAGGTCTGGCGTCAAGTCCAAGACTCCGTAATGGATCAAGACTATCCCCGTCAACAGAAGAAGCTGAAGGTCCGACAGGAGGAAAGCCATCCTGCTAAGCCACAAAAAGCAACGGCTACTTGGGTGCCCACTACAACGGCCCCCTCAACTTCGACCGCCCACAAAAGAAGGAGGTCGGAGAAGATCCCTGCGTCTTTGGCAAATCGCAAAGGCACTGAATCTAAACGCCCCAAGTCTGGGGGCATGGTGGTGCACACTGTCTATATGGCATCCGGGAAAGAGGATAGCCGTGCTTCGACGGGTCACCGACCGTTCACCCGATCCGTAACAAAAACCCAGGAGCAGCAACAGAAGCTTCAAGAAATGCTGACGCAAATGGCCACATTCACCGGGCCAAAAGAAAGCCCGGAGGCGTCATCAGAGCAGCGCCGTGAGCAGGAAACTGATGCCGAGTTTCTTCAGAGAATCCTCGAAAAGAAAGACAGAGAAGCAGCAGAACAAGCTGCTCATATAAAACAAATGGCGCTTCTCTTCCAAGACATGGTCGGGATGATGTTACAGCCGGATCCTCCAGCTGAAGACCCTCCGATCATTATTGAAGACAATAGAGAGGAGACATCTAATCCTCCTCCGGCTCATTCAGCAGCTAAGGAGGAAACCATTTCCAAAGATGCCCTGGATGACTATATAGCTCAAAAGATACGAGTTCATCAAGCGAATGAAGCGGCTGAGCAAATTGTTAGAACTGGACGACCCTATCCGGGCTGGTATGACCAAATCAGTTACCCACCGGGATATACGATCCCTAAATTCCATATATATAAAGGGACGGGAAATCCACATCAGCATGTCGCTCAATTCAGAGCCTTATGCGGCAACACTGGAGGCGACGATAAACTGTTGCTTCGCCAATTCGTCGGCAGCTTAGCAGAAACGGCCTTTGAATGGTATTCGGACCTACCTAACGACTCTGTCAAAACATTTACGGAGATGGAGCTATTGTTTACACAAAGATTCGCGAGTGCTAGTGAACGCACCCCGATAACAGCACTGATTAATGCCAGGGTGAAGCCAGGCGAGACGTGGGTTCAATATGCAATACGATGGCTAAACTTATGGTCGAAGTGCGAACAATGCATCGAAGAAGCACCTGCGGTAGGCATGTTTGTGGGCACTCTTGATCCGCAAGCGACCATCTCGCAATTCATGATGTTCTTCAAGCCAACTACTTTTCAGGCCTTGATTGACAAACTGGCCCAAATAGAGAAGATGGGTCACAGACCGTCTCCTCTAAAGCCAGACTCTCGAAATGAGAAAGGAAAAGGGAAAGCGATCGTCGTCGCCAATACTCAACAACAGCCGAGCAACTCAAAGCCGGTTGTTCGCCAAAACAACGTGCGTCTACGCCCATCCCTCGAGGAGAGACTGGGACGTCCTTACTCGTTTCCTCAGGATAAAACGAGAAGACTGTTCGAGCTGGCGTTGCGCAACAGACTCATCAATCTACCGAGTCCAAAACGTCCGTTGCAACCAGGCGATGTCAACGATCTTAATTACTGCCCTTATCACCAAGCGGTAAGCCATCCAATCGAAGATTGCTTTGTCTTTAAGGGATGAATCGAGGATCAGTACCAACAAGGCAAGTTCGCGTTATCCGAAAACTGGAAGGTGAACCCGCCACAGCCTCACACTCCTAAGAAGACAAACACACCGGGGGCAACGTGCTCTATTGTTGAGAAAGCTCCATGGGAGGTGGCTCTTTCGGCCAAGACTAAAAGGATGCTGAATGATCTTCAGACATGCCCGGCGATCAGATGGAAGAACCCGTTGGAACCTGAGATCATCAAAGGGATGCTGAAGCCGCGCCTAACTCCAAATATTGGTGGTGTTAGCCAAAGCGTTCACACCCAGCCATCGAAATCTTCGAAAAAGAAGAAGAAATCCAAGAAGCCCGTGAAGCCTGGCGACAAGCGCACGGACCTACAAAAGCAGATTGACGCGCTGGAAGAGTATAACCAGAAGGTGCGGACTCCAATCATGCTCCAAGAATTCTTCGGCCATGTTCTTGAGGACGGAGATGATGGAGAAGAATCGTCGGACGAATCTGAGGATTACGTAGCAAGTTGCCATGTGATCTCTCATTCATCGCTAGACAATGAAGAGGCTCCTTGCACAAAGAAACTCGGGGAAGAGCCTGAATCGGAACTTCTGGGGCCGTCAGATGAAATAATCGACGCATTCCTAAACGAAGCTCTCCTGAGAAGTAAAGCCGATCGGGAGCGTGAGATGGCCATATTTGAAAAGGCCAAGTGCCGGCGATTAGACAAAAGGGTCGAAACACTCCCACCAGATCAAAGTACATCCGCTGCAAATGAAATCAGGATCAAGATAAGGAAATGATTCGCCAAAGCCATATCAATGGGGATGAGGCTGCCCTCTTTCAGAGAAAATTCTCCTGGTGGTATACATCTTGATGAAGCGGACGTGCATCCTAACTTCTGCTTATATCATCAGAAGATCGCACATCCTACTGAAGACTGCAACTCCTTTAAGTGTTGGTGGCAAGAATATGTCGCTCACAGGCAACACTTCAACAGGACAAAGCGTGAAGCTCGTAGACGGCAGAAAAGTGCGACAGATGAGCGTATAATAATAGCCGGCAATTGTCATAGGGTTGATCCCGGGGGATCGCGAGTTCTCACTTTCGGGGGCGACTCCGACGAAAAAGTAGCCCTCGGCCCTCTCTTCAAGGAATCCATCTCTGAAACAAAAGAATGGAGGAGTTGCGAGAACATTCAGCCGTGCAATTGCACGCTACCCGGAAAGAATCCCGGACCCGCAAACAAGGGATCGAACAAAAAGGATAAAGGGAAGGAAAAAACGGCCTTCGTCACCAACGCTCACTGGTTGTTCGCCAAAGCAACAAGCGGCAACCCCTCTATGAAAAGTTGAAACATCCTTACTCATTTCCCCGGGATGAAATAAAGACGCTGTTCAAATTAGCGGTGCGCAACATGCTTATCACTCTACCGGAGCTGAAACACCAGCTACAGCTGAATGAGGTCAACAATCCTAATTACTGCCCTTACCACTAAGTATTGGGCCATCCGATCGAAAACTGCTACATCTTCAAAAACTGGATTGAAGACCAATACCAACAAGGCAATTTCGCGTTGTCCGAAAACTGGAAGGTGAGCCCGCCACAGCCTCATGCTCCTAAAAAGGTGAACACGCCGGGGGCATTATGTTCAGTCATAGGGAAAGCCCCATAGACCGAGAAGTCAGTAAACTAGAGATTAGCCTCAAATACGGCGACGGCGGACCGAAACGTCCTTAAACTAAGAGTGGACCGAAATGTCCCTAAACTAACGACGGACCACTATGTCCTAAAACTAGCCGTTGACCGAGACGTCGATAAACTACGATTGTAGCATCCTAAAGCTGATAAAAAATAAATAAATAAAAAAAGGTATGTCCATGTAACACCCGAGACCAATACTACTATTTTCTGTTATTGGTTGAGCATTAGATATTACTCATTTCATTTATCTTGCTTGTTTGGGTCTTACTGTAAAATTTTATCTGGCTAAGTCATTTCTGCATATAACAAATTTTAGCACCTAAAATAAAATTAAAAATATCTATCTTGGCCTACTCGTCACCCCTAGCCGCGTGGTAGCGTCCGTGCGTCGAGTTCTCATCCCGTTCGGTGAAACGGGCGAGTTTGGACGACTACGCGCGCGTGCAAGTGTCCGACTTGGGGGTATGCTTTTTAATCATAAAATATTTCATTTTAAAATTTGGAACCCGCTTAAAATCCTATTATTTGAATTTCGAATTTTTGGACCCAACCCGGACGCGATTTGGAAATGTTTCATTTAGCGCCAAAATTCCAAATTATTAAAATAATCGAAACTATAATATACTCATAAATCTTACTGTTAACTTAAATAATTAAAAATCTTTTAAATATTTTTTTAAAACCCACGAATCCCTCCTGGCCAATCAGGGAAGGATTAATCCATGGGCCCCATCTGTGCAACCTCTCTCTCCCTCTATCCTTCTCTGGTTCTCTCTCTCTAGCTTTCTCTACCTCTCTCTCTCTCTAACTCTCTCTCTCTTCCCTATATATATATATTTTCCCCTTCATCCTTTATTCCTCACGCACGTACCCATCGCGAGACGAACCCTAGCCACCGCTTCGTCCCCGTCGCCGCCGCAACCTCGTCGCCGGCACCACGTTGCCCTCTCCTCCGCCTCCTCTTCCCGACCTCAGCATCTTCTCCTTCTCCCCGTGTGCTCGGCGCAGCAACAGAGACCCCGCAGCAACCTCGTGCCTTCTCTGGTTGGCCGGAGGCATCGTCGGCGACCCTCGTCGTCGTCACCCGCGCCACCGTCGGCACCTCCTCTTCACCTGCGCGCACCAGACCCGACCAGCCCCTCTCCATCTCCACCTTCTTTCCTTCTCCATATCCGCAGCCCTAGCCGTCGCCTGAAACCTCCTCACCGGCGCCCCACCGCCGTCGACTCCATCGCTGGCATGACCTCTGCATCCCCAGTAAGCCTTCTCTCCTCTTCCTCCTTCCTTTTCCCCCTCCGGTTATCCTTGGCTGTGCATTGAATCTCTGCGGCTGGTTTTTTGTAGTCGCTGTTCGCCGGAATCCGGCCGTGCCGATGACGTGTCCTGACGATCCAGCAGAGTGCTCTGACCCGTGAGGTCCCTTGGTTCGTCGTTTGGGTTCAATCCGTGAACCGTGCGTCCGTCGCGTGTTTCCCCGCCGACGTTACGTTCCGTTTTCCCGATTTGCGACCCGTCGAGGCAAGTATCACTTGCTACATGCTATACTATACAATTATATATGTTTTGACTCATTAAACCTGCAAAACTTGACTCGGCATAGTTATTTTCTCATTTGATTGCAATATGACATATATCATTTTACAGTTAACATAGAAATTACAATTTGAACCAAGTTTACCTGTTAATCACATTTTACCGTTTAATAGATTGTAGCACTTTCCCATGTAATTCTATTACATTCGGATATTCGTATTCAAAGGCTTGATGTAACTGTATCGCATCACCATTTAACTATCGCACCGCTAAGGGTGCTCAAAACATGTTAATATAATAAAACGGCTGCACTGTATTACTGCACTCTAGTGATTGAATGAACTGTTGATTATTGATTAACTCATTGCTTAGTTCTTGCTGTTATCACCCTGTTCGATTATATATCTGTTTGTGAGCACACCCACGATATGTTCGTACCTTGACTTGACATTGCTACACGATGCACCTGACATGGTACCGTTTACTTTTGACTTGGCCTGCTGTACCATGTCCTGACCTGACCTGTTACCCGATCTCATGCCTAATGGCAACAAACCTGACATGGAGTCCTCGTGGACCAATCTTGTTGTCTATCCAGACAAACCTACTGTTACCTGATCTTGTATTGGCATTAGTTCTTGACTACGGAATACCTGACCTGACACATATAACTTGGGGGTATGGGGAAATCAAAAGTGTAAACTAAAGTGTAACTTAAAAGGGTATTACTTGATCCGTGGTCCCGGGGGGTAACGGGACAGAGCCATTCGTGACTCTTACATTTTCCTGATCCGTGGTCCCGGGGGGCAACGGGACAGAACCACTATTGGTTCACATATTCCTGATCCGTGGTCCCGGGGGGTAACGGGACATATCCTTTGAGTTACATGGAGGATTACTCGAATTGATTTCAAAGACTTTAGAATAGAAAACCTGATAAAACAGTTAGTTACCCACTGCACACTACCCTGCACCGCTTGTTTCATACTATTGCTTTATTCATGTTTATTTCTGCATTGCCTGTTACACTGTTCATATTATATTACTGGTTGACATGACGCGCTGACGTCTAGGTTTTGCATGGCCCAGATTCTGTACCATTGTCGCTGTCCGAGCAGGAGTACTTCAGCCAGCAGGCTGAGTTGTGAGTTCTGTAGTGGTTAGTTTTATTTCCTGCATTTTATTTCCAGATGTGAGCCCGCATTATGGGACATACTTTTCCGTTATTGTATTGGATCATTTGCTTCCGCATTTATTTATCATTGACTCTAGTTATTCTGGATTGTGGACATGTGTTAGATAGTTTATCTTGTTCTTGATATCTCTACAGCCGTAATGTGACTGTGGATGGATACTACCTACCCACAGGTAGCATGGTTGGCTATGTCACGTGCCCAATCTTGCGTACTCTGGGAAGCGGGGCGTGACATGGTTCTGTTGGTATCAGAGACATATGTTAGTTGGGTTAATTCTTTTGTAGTTGGGTATTGTACCCAATACACGAATCAGAATACCCGTGTTTAGGAAACATGTCCTACCACCTTGACCGTTTTACCATTCTTGAATCACATTCTTCCTGATTATATCGATGTGCAAACTTACTTTGCATGTCGACTCGAAATCCTGATTTCTTGTTATCCCTAGGACTTAGGCGACTTGGGTGGAGTTAAGTAATTGTGGCTATAATACCGCGGCATAGTTACAATGCGGTACTCTATTTAAGTATCTTGGAGTTCTAGCCTTGATCTATATATTGAATCTATCATCATGCTAATGTTGGGTGTTTTGATTTCAGGAAGATGGCAGATAAGAATTTCAAGACATATCAGAGGCGCGTGGACGAAGCCGCCATGTTGGGAGTAATATGAGGAATGCTGGAAAATTAGAAGAGGCATACTGAGCTGATCCAGCAGCAAGCAGATTCGTTTCAGGAAGGTTTGCAGGCCATTCGGCAGTCTGTAAACAATGCTGGAGCTAAACCAGTTGACCGGGTAGGGACCGTGGCAGATTTCAGACGTTTGGGTCCGACTAAATTCACTGGTTTGGAGGAGCCGTTGCCAGCCGAGCAGTGGCTAGTCGACACGGAGAATTTGCTGATTGCGGCACAGATTCCAGAGGACAAAAGAGTTGATGTGGTGCGCATTCAGCTAGTGGATTACGCCAGAGAGTGGTGGCTTGTGGAAGAGACCCGCTTGCCCAAGCCGATCAGTTGGGCGGAGTTTTCTAAGAGTTTCATGGAGAAATTCTTCCCGCGGACTGCACGGGAGGAAATGGAAGAGAAATTTATTGGGCTGAGGCAAAATGGAGCACCCGTGGACGTGCATGCAGCGGAGTGGACGAGACTCAGCCGTTTCGCTGGACCTTTAGTCGCCAACGAGGCAGACAGGGCACGAAGGTTCATGCGCAGTTTGGATGTGGACATCCAGAGGCAGATTGTCTCCCTGGGTTTGACCACTTTCTCACAGGTTCTTACGGCAGCCCGGGAGCAACAGAGTTTATCGGGGATGAAAGGGAGCCTGCAGCAGACAGCAGTTGCGGCCAGGAAGCCCGCATTTGTACCTAACCGAGATCATGGGCGCAAAGGTATTCCAGTGGATCGTCGTGGTGTAGCACCCATGAAGAAGCCTGTGGTCGTTGATCGAAGAAAGGGCATGATTTATGACTACTGCCGTTTACCTGGGCACATGCAGAAGGATTGTCGAAGGAAGCTGGGACTTTGTTTGGTTTGTGGAGCGGCTGATCACGCAGTTGGTGCCTGTCCGTCGAAGCTTCGTACGAGGGATGATTTTCAGAAGCCTCCGCAGAGACCGTTCCAAGGGCAGAAACAGCTGACTCAGGGACCTAATCAGGCTCGAGCTTTCACCTTGACAGCTGAGGAAGCTAGGCGTCAGGAGAAGTGGTTTCAGGTACTTTACTCGTTCATGGTTTTCTCGCGTTGGCATTATTTGATTCTGGTGCATCCCACTGTTTTATGTCATCCAAATTTATAACTACACATTCGATTACCTGCACGACCCTGTCTAGTTTTTGGGACATACACACTGGGAATGGGAAAATCATAGCTAGTAGGGAATGTAGAGTTTGTACAGTTGTTGTGTGCGGACGGGAACTCTTTGCAGATTTCTTGGTAATTGATTCGGGCAGCTATGAAGTTGTCTTGGGAATGGATTTTCTTGGCACTTTCCACGTCCACATTGACTGTAGGGCAAGGAAAGTAATTTTCCAGATTCCCGGACATCCTGAGTTTACCTTCACTGGAGGAAGCAGTTCTGTCGGGCCAGTCGAATTTAGGGCTAGGCTGACAAACAATGTTCTTGCAGCTATGAAAGTTGATGGTAGTGAAGAGCCGGTGGTTGTTCACGATTTTATGGACGTATTTGAAGATATATCGGGCTTACCGCCGAAGCGAGACGTGGAGTTCGCGATTGACCTCATTCCTGGTGCAGCGCCAGTATCTAAAGCGTATTATCCAATGGCACCAGTGGAATTGGAAGAAGTTAAGAAACAAGTTGCTGAATTGCTTGAGAAGGGTTTGATTCGAAGCAGCAACTCGCCTTGGGGAGCTCCAGTTCTTCTAGTAAAGAAGAAGGATGGCACGAGAAGGATGTGCATCGATTATCGAGAATTAAACCGGGTAACTATTAAGAACAAGTACGCGATCCCTCGCATTGGAGAACTTTTTGAGCAGCTTAGTGGCGCGAGAGTATTCTCGAAACTGGATTTGCGATCCGGATATCATCAGGTCCGAGTGAAAGCAGAAGATATTTGCAAGACGGCGTTTCGAACTCGGTATGGACATTACGAGTACTTAGTAATACCCTTCGGAGTAACGAATGCGCCGGCAATATTCATGGATTTGATGAACCGAATCTTTTCACCGTTCTTGGACCAGTTTATTGTGGTATTCATTGACGATATTTTGGTTTACTCGAGGAGTTTTGAGGAGCATGCTGAGCATTTGAAGATCGCACTTCAGACACTGAGACAGGAGAAATTGTATGCGAAGATGAGTAAGTGCGAATTTTGGCTGGAAGAAGTGAAGTTTCTGGGGCATGTTGTGTCGGGCGATGGAATCGCCGTCGATCCCGAAAAGATTGCAGCAGTTCGAGATTGGCCGATTCCAAAGAATGTAGCTGAGATAAGAAGTTTCCTTGGATTAGCCGGATATTACAGGAGATTTGTGGAGAACTTCGCTCGTCTGGCAGAACCATTGACCAAGCTTACGCGCAAGGAGGTACCTTTTGTATGGACGGATAAGTGTGCGTTGGCTTTCGAGACGTTGAAGCAGAAGTTGATAACCGCCCTTATCCTGACCGTACCAGACAATTCCGGAGGACTGGTGATTCATAGCGACGCATCTGGGAAAGGATTGGGATGTGTTTTGATGCAGCATGGGAGGGTCGTAGCATACGCATCAAGACAACTGAAGACCCATGAGAAGAATTATCCAACTCATGACTTGGAACTTGCAGCTGTGATCTTCGCTTTGAAGATTTGGAGACACTACCTTTTGGGTGAGAGAGTCGAAGTTTTTACAGATCACAAGAGTTTGAAGTATGTGTTCACTCAGAAGGAGTTGAACATGAGGCAGCGTAGATGGTTGGAGCTGATGGCCGACTACGACCTTGATCTTAAGTACCATCCGGGAAAAGTTAACGTCGTGCCGGATGCGCTTAGTCGGTTACCAGCGATTCAGGTGTTAACTACGCAGAGGGAGATCATTACAGATTTTCGAAGATTCGACTTGGAGGTTGTGCTACCACATTCTACGGGACAGTTGATGCAGTGGCAAGTACAGTCGTCCTTGGTTGAGAAGATTAAAGCGGCACAATCGCAGGATCCTAGACTGCAGAAGTTTCGAGAGCAGGTTGAAGCCGGACTGCGAACAGATTTACTGGTCTACGAAGATGGTTCGTTGAGGTATGGTAGCCGTTTGTGTGTGCCAAAGGGAGATGTTCGTGAAGAGCTTATGAAGGAGGCACACAGTTCAGCTTACTCTGTATATCCAGGAGGTACAAAGATGTACCGAGATATTCGACAACATTTCTGGTGGGAAGGCATGAAACGGGAGATTGCTCGCTTCGTGGCTAAGTGCTTGGTATGTCAGCAAGTCAAGGCTGAACACCAAAGAGTTGCTGGTTTGTTGCAACCACTTTCGATTCCTCAGTGGAAGTGGGAACATATAACCATGAATTTCGTGACAGATTTACCGCGGAGTCCAAAGGGCAATAATGCAGTATGGGTGATTGTCGATCGGTTGACCAAGGCAGCTCACTTTATTCCTTTCCGGGTTGGTCAATCAACGGAGACTTTGGCAGAGCGGTACATGCAGGAGATTGTAAGATTACATGGCGTACCGGTAAGCATCGTGTCCGATCGGGACACTCGGTTCTTATTACACTTCTGGAGGAGTTTACAGGAAAGTTTGGGGACTCGATTGAAGTTTAGCACAGCTTAACATCCTCAAACTGATGGTCAGTCGGAGAGAACGATCCAAACTCTTGAAGACATGTTGAGGGCATGCATGTTGGACTTCAAGGGTTCATGGGAGGATCATCTACACTTGGTGGAGTTTTCTTACAACAATAGTTTCCAAGCAACTATTCAGATGGCTCCGTTTGAAGCTTTGTATGGTCGTAAGTGCCGTTCACCTGTTTGTTGGGATGATGTTGGTGAACGAAGATTATTGGGACTAGATTTGGTGGTACAGACAGTTGAGAAGGTTAACACCATCAGAAAGCATATGAAGGCAGCTCAAGACAGACAGAAAAGTTGGGCTGACACGTCAAGAAGACCTCTAGAGTTCGCCGTGGGTGATTTGGTATTCTTGAAGATATCACCGACTAGAGGGGTGATTCGTTTTGGGAGTCGAGGGAAGCTTAGTCCTCGATTCGTTGGACCCTTCGAGATATTGGAGCGCGTTGGAGAGGTAGCGTACTGTTGGGCGTTACCGCAGTCCTTGGCAGGTGTGCACGATGTGTTTCACGTATCTCAACTACGAAGGTATGTTCGAGATGAAACACACGTCTTGGATCATTCGGAGTTAACTGTACGGGAGGACCTAACTTTTGAGGAGCGACCGGTTGAAATCATGGATCGAAGGGAAAAGGTTCTTAAGAACAGGGTTATCCCCCTTGTGCTCGTTTCTTGGGGTAATCGATCGCATGGAGAGTCCACATGGGAGCGAGAAGACGAGATCCGACAGAAGTTTCCTCACCTTTTCCTGTAGTTTTCTATCTTGTATTCTTGGAATTTTGAGGACGAAATTCTTTTGTAGTTGGGTATAATATAACACCCGAGGCCAATACTACTATTTTCTATTATTGGTTGAGCATTAGATATTACTCATTTCATTTATCTTGCTTGTTTGGGTCTTACTGTAAAATTTTATCTGGCTAAGTCATTTCTGCATATAACAAATTTTAGCACCTAAAATAAAATTAAAAATATCTATCTTGGCCTACTCGTCACCCCTAGCTGCGTGGTAGCGTCCGTGCGTCGAGTTCTCATCCCGTTCGGTGAAACGGGCGAGTTTGGACGACTACGCGCGCGTGCAAGTGTCCGACTTGGGGGTATGCTTTTTAATCATAAAATATTTCATTTTAAAATTTGGAACCCGCTTAAAATCCTATTATTTGAATTTCGAATTTTTGGACCCAACCCGGGCGCGATTTGGAAATGTTTCATTTAGCGCCAAAATTCCAAATTATTAAAATAATCGAAACTATAATATACTCATAAATCTTACTGTTAACTTAAATAATTAAAAATCTTTTAAATATTTTTTTAAAACCCACGAATCCCTCCTGGCCAATCAGGGAAGGATTAATCCGTGGGCCCCATCTGTGCAACCTCTCTCTCCCTCTATCCTTCTCTGGTTCTCTCCCTCTCTAGCTTTCTCTACCTCTCTCTCTCTCTAACTCTCTCTCTCTCTTCCCTATATATATATATATTTTCCCCTTCATCGTTTCTTCCTCACGCACGTACCCATCGCGAGACGAACCCTAGCCACCGCTTCGTCCCCGTCGCCGCCGCAACCTCGTCGTCGGCACCACCGTTGCCCTCTCCTCCGCCTCCTCTTCCCGACCTCAGCATCTTCTCCTTCTCCCCGTGTGCTCGGCGCAGCAACAGAGACCCCGCAGCAACCCCGTGCCTTCTCTGGTTGGCCGGAGGCATCGTCGGCGACCCTCGTCGTCGTCACCCGCGCCACCGTCGGCACCTCCTCTTCACCTGCGCGCACCAGACCCGACCATCCCCTCTCTATCTCCACCTTCTTTCCTTCTCCATATCCGCAGCCCTAGTCGTCGCCTGAAACCTCCTCGCCAGCACCCCACCGCCGTCGACCCCATCGCTGGCACGACCTCTGCATCCCCAGTAAGCCTTCTCTCCTCTTCCTCCTTCCTTTTCCCCCTCCGGTTATCCTTGGCTGTGCATTGAATCTCTGCGGCTGGTTTTTTGTAGTCGCTGTTCGCCGGAATCCGGCCGTGCCGGTGACGTGTCCTGACGATCCAGCAGAGTGCTATGACCCGTGAGGTCCCTTAGTTCGTCGTTTGGGTTCAATCCGTGAACCGTGCGTCCGTCGCGTGTTTCCCCGCCGACGTTATGTTCCGTTTTCCCGATTTGCGACCCGTCGAGGCAAGTATCACTTGCTACATGCTATACTATACAATTATATATGTTTTGACTCATTAAACCTGCAAAACTTGACTCGGTATAGTTATTTTCTCATTTGATTGCAATATGACATATATCATTTTACAGTTAACATAGAAATTACAATTTGAACCAAGTTTACCTGTTAATCACATCTTACCGTTTAATAGATTGTAGCACTTTCCCATGTAATTCTATTACATTCGGATATTCGTATTCAAAGGCTTGATGTAACTGTATCGCATCACCATTTAACTATCGCACCGCTAAGGGTGCTCAAAACATGTTAATATAATAAAACGGCTGCACTGTATTACTGCACTCTAGTGATTGAATGAACTGTTGATTGTTGATTAACTCATTGCTTAGTTCTTGCTGTTATCACCCTGTTCGATTATATATCTGTTTGTGAGCACACCCACGATATGTTCCTACCTTGACTTGACATTGCTACACGATGCACCTGACATGGTACCGTTTACTTTTGACTTGGCCTGCTGTACCATGTCCTGACCTGACCTGTTACCTGATCTCATGCCTAATGCCAACAAACCTGACATGGAGTCCTCGTGGACCAATCTTGTTGTCTATCCAGACAAACCTACTGTTACCTGATCTTGTGTTGGCATTAGTTCTTGACTACGGAATACCTGACCTGACACATATAACTTGGGGGTATGGGGAAATCAAAAGTGTAAACTAAAGTGTAACTTAAAAGGGTATTACTTGATCCGTGGTCCCGGGGGGTAACGGGACAGAGCCATTCGTGACTCTTACATTTTCCTGATCCGTGGTCCCGGGGGGCAACGGGACAGAACCACTATTGGTTCACATATTCCTAATCCGTGGTCCCGGAGGGTAACGGGACATATCCTTTGAGTTACATAGAGGATTACTCGAATTGATTTCAAAGACTTTAGAATAGAAAACCTGATAGAACAGTTAGTTACCTACTGCACACTACCCTGCACCGCTTGTTTCATACTATTGCTTTATTCATGTTTATTTCTGCATTGCCTGTTACACTGTTCATATTATATTACTGGTTGACATGACGCGCTGACGTCTGGGTTTTGCATGGCCCAGATTCTGTACCATTGTCGCTGTCCGAGCAGGAGTACTTCAGCCAGCAGGCTGAGTTGTGAGTTCTGTAGTGGTTAGTTTTATTTCCTGCATTTTATTTCCAGATGTGAGCCCGCATTATGGGACATACTTTTCCGTTATTGTATTGGATCATTTGCTTCCGCATTTATTTATCATTGACTCTAGTTATTCTGGATTGTGGACATGTGTTAGATAGTTTATCTTGTTCTTGATATCTCTACAGCCGTAATGTGACTGTGGATGGATACTACCTACCCACAGGTAGCATGGTTGGCTATGTCACGTGCCCAATCTTGCGTACTCTGGGAAGCGGGGCGTGACAGTCCATAAGCAAAATAGGCACGGATGAAAACTCGAAAGGGCTCCGTGAGTAAAAACAGCAGGGCTACCGGCGAGTGTTCGCAAAAACCCAAAAGGGCGCAACCTCGTTAGAAAAAAAAAGAGAAAAAAGAGTGAATATAATAAAAGAGAAGAAAATGGTATGTCCATAAGCAAAATGGGCACGGATGAAAACCCGAAAGGGCTCCGTGAGTAAAAACAGCAGGACTACCGGCGAGTGTTTGTGAAAACCCGAAAGGGCGCAATCTCGTTAAAAGACACTTTCAGGGTCCTCTCGACCTTGTGAGGAGAAACCACCTGCGTTAGATCCTTACGACTCACAAGGGAGCAATACACTTAGGAATCCTCACGATTCCTAAGGAGAAATTACACTTGCGAGATCCTCACGACTCGTAAGGAGAATTCTCTTATGGGACCCTCACGGCTCATAAGATTTGAAAGTCTTAAGTTACAGAGACCTGAACCTGTTCTTAAGCAACCCCCACAACCTTCGATATTGCCCTACGCAGCGGCTCGATACTGACCCTTGTATATAATCCACGGGCGCGAATAAACATTTCCCTAACCAAGTCCCACACGTGACTAGGGATATGTTCGCACGGTGAACAACCCTTGTAAGTCCTCTCGACTTATAAGGAGAAAACACTCTTGTAAGATCCTTACGACTTATAAGAGAGCATACACTTAGGAGTCCTCATGATTCCTAAGGAGAAAACACACCTACGAGATCCTCACGACTCGCAGGGAGAAACACCTTTGTGAGACCCTTACGGCTCATGAAGTCAGAAGCCTTGGTCGACAGGACCCTGACCCTGTTCACTAAGCCACCTTTGTTCGACATCGACAGAGGCAAATGATGATTCGCTCCTGGCAACATCCCAGTTGTAGCGGTGCTGATGGCGAAATCGGTGTCTAATCCCAAACTTGCAGCGAAAATCCAGCAAGCCACACATGCGTACGAAATAGCCGAAATGATGGGGCAACTTGCGACAAAATCAGGAAGTAAAAATGTATGCATGCAAATAGCCGAAATGATTGGGCGCCGCGAAAAATAGCCGAAATGATGGGGCAATCGCGACCTTCGCGATATAAAAACTGAAATGATAGAGCATCGCGGGAAGAAATAAAAAAAAACAACAAAATTATGAAAGAATGAAACTTTATCCCTACAGGTGATATCACAGCAGTCCCTGTATACAATCCAGGGGCGCAAACAAAGAAGGAATCACACTCCTCCCCCCCAAGCTCCATCAGAAAACGGAGCCAAGTCTCGACGGCCACGTCTACAGCCTGGAGACCCACAACAACATTCCTCCTCATTCCAGCAGGACTCAGACGCAACATCACCAAACGGAACCACGGCTTAGTCCCTAGTTCCAAACCTCGATGGTTCGCAGACAACCTAGAGATCATCTCGGCATGTGTCTCGTTAAACAGACGCAACGTCAACAACGGCATTCCTTCGCAAGTCCACCAGGATGCAGATGCAACGTCAACAAAAGACCTCACGATCAAAACAAAGCGAGTGATGGCAAAATCCCAGCTCCACCTCGACATTCGTCCCGTTACAATAGACACAATGTCAACTACGGCGTTCCTTCGCAATCCAATAGGATGCAGACGCAGTATCAAAACAAAGCGGGGTGATGGCAAAATCCCAGCTCTACCTCGACATTCGTCTCGATATAACAAGACGAAATGTTAACAATAGCGTTCTTCCTCATTCCAACAGGATTCAGATGCAATATCACCCAACGGAGCCACGGCAAAATCCCTAGTTCCAAACCTCGACGGTTCACCAACAACCTAGAGACAACCGCGACATTCGTCTTGATACAGCAGACGTAATGCCAGCAAACGAAGCAAAGGCCAAATTCTTAGCTTCAGAGTCTTGACGGCAACTCATATAAAGCCTGAAAGACAATCGGAGATCATCTCGCACCAGCGCGGAGTGGTCACCACCTCGACGTTCATCTCGATACAGCAGATGAGATGTCACCCCAACGTTCCTCCTCATTCCAGCAGGATTCGGACACGCCAGCAAACGAAGCAAAGGCCAAATTCCTAGCTTCAGGGTCTTGACGGCAACTCATATAAAACCTGAAAGACAGTCGGAGATCATCCCACACCAGCGTGGAGTGGTCACCACCTCGATATTCGTCTCGATACAGCAGACGAGATGTCACTACAGCGTTCTTTCTCCAACAAGATGCAGACGCGACAACAACAACGGAACCACGGCAAAATCCCTAGTTCCAAACCTCGACGGTTCACCAACAACTTAGAGACAATCGCGACATTCATCTCGATACAGCAGACGCAATGCCAGCAAACGAAGCAAAGGCCAAATTCCTAGCTTCAAGGTCTTGACGGCAACTCATATGAAACCTGAAAGACAATCGGAGATCATCCCACACCAGCGTGGAGTGGTCACCACCTCGACGTTCGTCTCGATACAGCAGACGAGATGTCACCACAGCGTTCTTTCTCCAACAAGATGCAGACGCGACAATAACAACGGAGCTACGGCAAAATCCCTAATTCCAAACCTCGACGGTTCACCAACAACCTAGAGACAATCGCGACATTCGTCTCGATACAGCAGACGCAATGCCAGCAAACGAAGCAAAGGCCAAATTCCTAGCTTCAGGGTCTTGACGGCAACTCATATGAAACCTGAAAGACTATCGGAGATCATTCCACACCAGCGCATAGTGGTTATGACTCATTGGGGCTCTCCAAAATGAGCCTAACCTCAAGTAAAAAGCGGCATGGTAAAATTCCTAACGCTTGCTCTTCCGACGGTCAAACTGCCTAGGAGGATTGCTTGAAGACGTCTTGTCCATCCCCCGAAGGGATCAGAGACACGACAGTCGCAACTACTCGAACAGCAAGGTTGCCTATCGAGGAATATATCAGCCGACGCGACGGTACGATGGACAAAACCCTAGTACCACAGACCCTAACGGACCTCTGTCGTAAAGAGCAGAGGTTAACTATGACGTTAGGATATCCTTGCGAGAAATGCTCGATTCGTCTCGACTCGTGAGGTAAAGCCTTAGGCAGCGGGGATTAAAAAACCTCTTTCCTAAGCACTGGGGCCCTGCAAGTCGGTCCGAAATGGACTCTTGCATACTATTCACGGGTCACACTCTCCAAACTCGAATCTCGACAAGGAGGGAAACAACCGCTTATGGGTCCTCTCGACTCGTAAGAGGGAAAATTCTCTTATAAGATCCTTACGACTTATAAGGGAAAACGCACTTAGTAATCCTCACAATTCCTAAGGAGAAAATACACCTACGAGATCCTCTCGACCCGTAGGGAGGAAATTCTTTATGAGACCCTCACGGCTCATAAAGTTGGAAAAGTCTTAGGTGACAGATCCTAACCCTGTTTTCTAAGCCATCATTACTCTACAGAGAGCCTAAGACTGACAACTATACGCTATCTACAGACCACACTTGCTAAAGTCGCATGGCAAACAACACAGCAAGAAAGAAGAAAGCAGAGAAATGACACAAGACATTGTGAAGAACGTGTATCTTTTATTCATGAATTCGATTGAGTACAAAATATATCGTGTTAAAGAATAAAAGAAACAAATACATTTTATTCACAATTACAAATGATACAAAATTTTCATGAAGAAGGAAGCGTCTTCAGCAAATCCACCAACCGCTCTCGCACTTCCCTCAGCCCCTTTTCCTGATCGGCTGCCGCGGCCAACTCTGTTTCCACCTGGGCTCGCTGCTGCAAATAGGATGAAAGTTGCTCTTCGACGGCTCGCTGAGCTACTTCATGACCTTGGGCATCACGCTCAACGGCATCGAGCTTCTGCTTCAATGTTAACCCATCAGAGATACTTTGTAGAAGGCCCTCGAAGATAACTTTCACCCGGGCAGCGTTCGCGTCGACCTCAGCACGTAGTCGAGCAGACTCGCTTGAAGTCTCTCCGCACTCCTTACATTTTAAAGCCGTATCTTGTTCAAGATGACGGAAGTAGAGAGTGTTCTGCTCAACCCACGCAGCCCGCTGAGCGTTCATAGCCAGGACCTCAGGTGCCGGACGCATAAGTTCAAGCTGATGCAGACAGGCCTCGATCTCCCTGCAATGATTAATCCAAGACTCGACGACGCCTTCATTATGGAAGTTTACAAGTGTCGCCAGCATCGGATTAACCTCGGCAGCGAAATCTGCGGCAGATGTGGGAGCTTCTGCGTCAAGTTCCTCAACACATCCGCTCAGCATACTCAGACTCATCGTAGCGCCCTTTGAGGATGGACGTCTGGAGAATGGGCCTGCCGGCATCATAATGCGAGACTCAAAAGGAACCGGAGTCGGAGCGACAGCTGCAAAACAAATCACAATCAGATGACGGATCTAGGAATATAAGAGATTCATGAACAATGAAATCTACTATACCAGCTGCAGCAGGTGGCAAAGCCGGGAGGATCGGTGGCGCAACTGATCTCTTATCTCCTCCTTCAATTTGTAGCACTGCAATCAGGGCGAGGAAGAATCAGAAATAATTTCATTATTGGAAAAAGAAAGAGCATTAATTGAAAACTATACTCACCAGCGCCACTAGATGAAGCAAGCTCCGACGGGAAGGAGAAGTTTGGGTGCAGCACCTGGTACAGGTGATCAAAAAGCACTCCTGCAAAGACGCAATAGTACAACATCGGTACATAAATTATGCAGCCTAAAGATGAAACCGATAAGTCACAAATCCATACCTTCCAGCATCTGCGACGGTACGAAAGAGGGTGGAGATGTGGCCACCGTCAGGGCGGTAACTGACGGTGCTCCCTCGGGTAAAGGGGCATCAGCACTGGCCGCACCTGCGTTAGAAACAAGATAAGACCTGTCAGGAAGGATTGCAGAATAAAAAGAAGGACGGTAACCCAAAATTTACCTGATGAGTCGCCAGCCGAAACGGTGGCGTCTCCCTCCTCCATTGGCATGGTTTCACCGCCCGTTGCCTCATCGCCCGACTCTACAGGAGCCGTCGTCATGCCCGCGAGGCCAGGAGACGACAAAGGACCGTAGGTAGGGAGAGCGATGATCGGAGCGGTGCCCGACTCTTGAGAAAGATCGGCCGTCTCGTCCTCAGCAATCATGCCCATCTCACCCACTACCCCCTCGGGCTCCGCGGTCGCAGCTGTCTCGTCCACCACTGCCATAGGTTCATCGGTCGCAGCCGCTTTATCCGCTGCTGCCTCAGGCTCGGTTGTAGCAGCCGTCTCATCTGCCGCCGCCTCGCGCTCGGCAGTGGTGGCCGTCTCAGGCATAGTAGTTGTGACTGTCTCATCAACCACTAGCTCGGGCCTGGCAACTACGGCTGCACCGCCTACCGTCGTCTCGGGTTCAGCTGCTACCTTCTCTACCGTCCCCTCAGGCTCGACGGTCGCCGCCGCTCCTTCAGTAGGACTCGGCCCTACAGGACAAGATATATAAGAATCGACGGTTTTAAAACTTTGATAACAGAGCTGTTCCCGCCAAAAATTTCTGCGCAAAAGAGCCCAAGGTATCAAATGGCAGCGATACGCTTAAGAAAATGCAAACCAGTATCTTCCGGCCTGTATTTTGATAAACTCCCGAAGGAGGAACTGTTAAATTTTGATGGTATCGAAAGCATCTCGAAAAACCTTTCGATTTGATATATTACGGGCTTCATAATTTATCCGGGATCAAAAGTTATGAGCAAATATACTATGCACTGTTCCCTGATTAAAAATCAGGAATTGCCTCAATGAGGTATCACGTGCTCACACGTGATCAATGGTCACGTGTTGACACGTGATAGTTAAAACATGAATAAAAATAAGCGGCTGAAGAAGGACCCAATTGGGGGTCACGTGCTCACACGTGACCAATGGTCACGTGTTGACACGTGATAGTTAAAACAGAAATAAAAGCAAATGGCTGAAGGAAATACCTCAATGAGGAATCACGTGCTCACACGTGACCAATGGTCACGTGTTGACACGTGATGGTTAAAACTGAAGCATAAATAAACGCTGAGAAAAGGACTCTATTGGGGGTCACGTGCTCACACGTGACCAAGGGTCACGTGTCAGCACGTGACTGGTTTCAAAAGCCTTACAGTTAATAGAATTAAATTCTAAAAACTTCTAAATCTTTCCAAATGAAAAAGGATTATGGGGACCGTTGGATTAAAGATCCAAGGGTGATTAAAAATCACCAATTTATGGAAAAAATCTTAGACAAGGAAAGATTTCCCCTAAATCTCACCGAAAATAACAAACATAATATCTTTGAATTTAAAATCCAACGGTGAATAAAAATTCACTGAATGATCTAAAGGATCATATTAATGATGAAAACAAATCAAATCTTTCAATGAGAGATTTGCTAAACAAATTGATTCTTTTCCTTCTCCTATAAATAGGAGCCAAGAAGAGAAGAGAAGGGGCGACCTTTTTTTGGGGAGATAACAACAACAGAGAGAGAAAAGAAAGGAGAATTTAATTCTCAACGAAGAAAACCCTAGGTGAGAAAGGGAAAAAGGATCAAAACTTCAATAAAGAGAATTTAATTCTCAATCCAAGAGTTTAACTCTTATACAAAAAAGAACTTAGTTCTTCTTCTGGTTGAAGATCTGCACAGAGCATATCTCCCCATAAGTTGAGAATTTAATTCTCATCGGGTCGAGATCCTGCCATACAGATCCTAAACTTAGAAGGGGAATTGAGTTTTGAGAATTTAATTCTCCTAAAACAGAACTAGGGTTTAACCCTAATTGAGAATTTAATTCTCTCAGATCAACAGGAATTTAATTCCTCCTAAAATGAAACTAGGGTTTAACCCTATATAAGAATTTAATTCTTTTACATATTTGGGAATTTAATTCCTTTAAAAAGAAATTAGAGTTTTACCCTAAATAAGAATTTAATTCTTAATCTTACAGAGAATTAAATTCTCAAAATAAAATGAAGAGACTTAAAAGATCTCCATGCATGCAAAATGTAAGTCCGCGGCGGCGCCCCGGCCGTCGATCCGACGCCGGAATGCGGAAACGAAAAACTTTGCAAACTAGCAAATCGGCACCACCGTGCACTTTTTACCCGGATCGGGCCATTAACCTAGCTACCAGCAAACTAGAATAAGAGTAGATAAGTATACCAAGCGATCCGTGTCCTTCGGTCTTCGTCTCCACTCCGATCTCCCGCGGAATCTCCGTCCGTCACGTCCTCGTCGGAAAGGGCACCACGTAGCCGAATACTTTTACGGGCTCCCACCTCTGGACCGAGGCAACTCGGGCGCGAAGTTGGCTAGCCGACGCGTCCAAGGAATGCTGTAGGCAAGTGTAGAATGCTATGTCTCTTTGGGGTTTATGAAGTTGCCATGGATGTAGAGGTGGAGAAAGAAAATGAGCTTTTGGAAAAATGGAGCTATCATTTTCTTGCAAGAATGAGATGAAGGAAATATGCCACACATCCAAAAATGAAACTCTTTCATCCTCCCTCTAATGTGGCCGGCCCCTTAATTGGAAATGGTGGAAAGAAAAAACTAAACCATGAAGGGAGGTGATGGTAGTAAAAGCAAAGGGGTGACCACATCCAAAAGGCAATGATAACATTATCAAATCAACCTCAAATCCTTTCTCATCTCAAAAAAGCAAGAAATGATGATAGAAAAGAATGGTAGCAAAAGATGCTTTCATAATCTCCCATTTCACAAATAACACATCCACAAAGAGTTATTTGCAAACTTGCAAATAACCCCCTCCATCGGAAAAGTCCGGCCGGGAAAGAACAAAGGAAAACTGGCCGGAACGGAATACAAACTGGCAACCTCAGAAAACTGATCCCGTAAAAAATTACAGGAAAACCCCACTACTGCATATACATGCCCGCATTCGTATTCCCACTGAATACAAATGCAAAGAGACAAAACTACACTATCTAATACTAGGATCCGGCTTAAGCCAAAGCCGGCTAGTAAAATCTGTCCGATCACGATCCGTGCAATACCGCACGTATCTGATCGAACCCTGCCATATCTCCATACAGCCTCTACAACGTTTCGCCCGAAACTTGAGTAACTGTGTGTGGTGGACTCTAAAGACTCGTCAATACTATGGCTGTGGATTTAACCACTAGCACGTCAGAGGTATCAGCCAATACGTAACGGGCTACCAGGTACTGACCAAAAGGGACGTCGATGAGCGAACTCATCCTGACACCCTACTGAGCCTATCAGTGACAATATCCGTACAGTCCGGTCCGTTCGTCAATGAGCATCGCATGGCGGGCCTAGGGGGTTGGTAAAAGTCAGACCCCCAATAGCGGTACAAGTCGTGTCGGAGTGTAGCCCAGAACACCCTAAGATACTACTGGAATACCTACCAGCAAATCTCCTGTCTTGGCCAAGGACTTTTCATGTTCTGGCTCTCCTAGACACAGTACGACCTCACCCCCAATACCGGGAGAGACGAACCCCTGCAGATCCGCTCACTGCCTCCATGTGGCTCGGGACTGTACCCAACTAAAACCTGTTTGCACGACTCCTTTGAGCCGTGGTAGGATAGTAATCAAAGCACAGTGGGAACTCACACGAGACAAATGACGATCTCAGGTCGATGAACTAATTTGTACACATGTCACCAGGGAACTGCTATCTGACATCAGGTATAATCCCAACTAGCAGGTTCCCGGCGAGTCCTGTCCGTTGTACTCATAGCCCAATGAGCACCTGTATACATCTTAGGTGAACCAACTGACACCAATGGCTTGTGAGACCGGCCACCGCCCCTCGTCGGGGTCTCGACTGTATACACTAGCCTACTCTGGAGAATCGATGCCCTGTCTCGAAACTCCCTCGACTAGGGACCTTTTAAGGATGTGCTTATAGACTCCAGCTCTCACGTATATGATCGCCCTCATACTGCTGGTAGTCAAGCAAGAATCCTAGGGGCTCTATCAACGTGTAATAGCGACTCGTAAGGTCACCTAAAGCAGTACACGATGATAAAGATAAACCAGATAGCATACTATCATCTCGAGTAAGACTGTCCTACCGGTATAGGTCCTCCTCAATCATTGCAATCACGTGCCTGTGATCCAATAATTGACTCTGAGGGCACTATATCCAACAATCTCTCACTTGCACTCAAGGCTAATTATTGCGATGTCGCATACTCACAGCCCGTGTGATACCGAACACCCAACTCCTCTACTAGTTAGTCTCACAAAGCTCGTTTGCGAAACTATTGTGTTCGAGGAATAGCCTCAGTGAGTGGATCCGCTATGGTGTTTCTTTCTATGTCTCTCTTTATCTCAAGTTCGCGGAGAAAGCCATCTCCCGAAATAAGCAATACCTGTTTTAAAATATGTCTGGATATCTGATGGGACCTAGCTCATGAATGAACTCCAAATCCAAACTTCTTAGACTGTATCGTCAACTGAACTTAATCAGTATCCTGCGCCATGCCTTCCCTCAGTATCCACCTGGACCACCTGTCCAAAATACTGCCTCTCGTCAGAGGGAAAACTATAACTCTGACAGCCACTCTGCCATCCAGGTCACCTTGGAAGCCTGGAATGATAACTGTCTCCCGAATGAGGCTGTCGTTATCATATCCCTAGAACATCAACTTATGTTCTAAAACTGCTTCCGACTGTTTCTCCAGGATTGGATTAATATCAACTTATTGCATCTACTGCAAGAACAACATCTGGTGTGGTACTTGACATCTCATGATCAACTCAATTGCCTAAGCAAGTGATCTGCCAATCATGCGTATCTCTCTCCCCTTTAGTCTGTAAGACACCTTTAGAGAGGGTGACTCCATCACCTGCAGGTATACTACCATGCCAGGAGTCGTCCATTCTAAATACTCATAGAATGCTGTTTAAGTACCCAGATTGGGAAACCACCCAAACCTATATCTAAAACCATAGATCTAGTAACCAGAATGTCTGATATAATATCTAAGTCCCATGTGGAGAAACTACTGTGTGACGACCAAAGTATAACCGATCGTAGTATAGGAATATCACTTCCTACTCTGTGTTTGTCATCAAATACCAGGACATCACACCCTACTACCTTATTAACAGATCCATCCCCTATTCTGATGAAGTCAAACCTATGACTGTCACATCAGAAATAGATGATCTATCTCCGCTACATCTGCTTTAGTCTATAAATAGACACAAGCTACTTGTCCACCAATGTTTCCGCTGCTCCCACTGACCACGACAACCCTCTGGCAGAGTCATATACACGTACACTTCTAAAGCTAGTTTAGAACGACGCTATACTCATCCTCCTGCCGGGTCTTGTTAGTTATATGTATGCCCTAGAGGCCATTACTGGACATTGGATGTATATTGTAGTGGATGCTGGGACATATATAGGTAGGACTTTCTTGCTCGACATGATAGTACGCTATCTGGTTGCTCTTTATCTTAACGTGTATACTTTCTGTCTCTCTGTTACATGTTGATAAAGCCCTTAGGATGTGTACTCAACTTCCAGGACTGTGATGCAGATCATACTAGTGGGGCCTGGATAGTCCATGAGTACATCCTTCAATGTTCCTAGTCGAGGGAATATCGAGACGGGGCATTGATATTCCAGAGTAGACTAGCGTATATCTTCCCGACCCATGTGATGGGCGATGGATGATCCCATATCCATTGGTGTTTGACATCAGAGATGGTATACGGGTGCTCAGTGGAGACTGGGTACACTGAACGGACTCGCCGAGAACTCCCAGATGGTATTATACCTCACGTCAGATGGCAGTTCTCTGGTGACACTGGTACAGCTTAGTCTGTTGACCCGAGATCGTCATAGAGTCTTGTGTGTCTCCCACTGTGCTTTGATTTCCACCCTACCACGGCTCTACTGAGTCGTGCAAACAGGTGGTTTTTGGGTACAGTCCCGATTCACATGGAGGCAATGAGCGATAGGAGGGGATTCGTCTCTCCCGGTATTGGGGGTTGATGTTGCGCTATGCTCGACTGGCCATAACAGGAAATCCCTGGCCAGGGTTGCAGTGACTTACTGGTAAGTGTTATCAGTAGTTTCACACATGTCATGGACTTCACGTCGGCATGACTTATCAAGCTATTGGGGTCTGACGTTTACCACCCCTAGGCGAGATATGCGACATATCAGACGAACAGACCGGACTGTACGGTAAGTGTTACTGGTTGGATTCACAGGAGTGTGAGCGGGCTTGCTCGTCGATCTTCTGATCGCTCAATACCCGGGTGGCCGTTACGTTTAGCAGACCGCTTGCGGCTTGTGGGTGTTTGATATGATCATCATCTGCTGCCGGCGTATTGACGAGTCTTTAGAGTCCTACACAGAGGTTACCTGGCTCAAGCGAAACAAAATAGGAGCGCATATGAGATATGTGCGGGACCGAGAATAATTCGTGTATGCGATACCGTGTTCCATTCTCGCGATGAATGTATTGATTGGTTATATGCGATATAACCTAGTTATCGAATCAAGGATCGATTCGATAAGCCGATACATTGGATACTAGCCGGTTATATGCGACATAACCGGATCATTGAATCAAGTGTTGATTTAATGATTTAATGTATAATTATATATTTGATATATTACTTTGCATTAACTAGTATTGGTTCACTTTAAATTGGATTTACTCACTTGTATTGCACATTGTATATGTGATATATTTTGGTGCACATGGTTGTATCATGTTTGATGATACATTCTAGCTTGGTTTTGTGTAAAGTATTAAACCATGGTTAGTTAGTGGTTAGGGTATCATTTCTTTTACTTATTCATTTATTTATTTTATTTATTTCATTTGAAAAGAAAAAGAGAAAAGAATGGTTGCTATTTTTGTTTTTATTTGAAGCTTCTTGAAGCTTTGAACAAGTCCACCATTCTTGTCTCTTCTCTAACCCTAACCACTCATCTAACCTTAGTTAAATCTCTACACTAAACCATGGTTGAAGTCATGATAAGTATTGATTTATTTATCAAATTAAATAACTTATCATATCTTCTTCTTCTTCTTCATCTTCTTCTTCCATGAAAAGAAGCTTGCTACATCAATGGTGATTGATGAAAAAGTGTGAGAAATCCAAATCTAAAGTCTACCCACTTCCTATTTCTTCATCCTCTACCTCTTGCCAAGTAGTATAGGGTGTTTCCTTCACAAGTTTTCTTGACTTGGTGAAGTTGGAGCTTGATCTAGCGATGCCTCGACGTAGATCATCTTCGGCATCGTCGTCGATGACCTAGCCCGCTTTTTCTCCGATGAAGCCGACGCTAGAGCCCAAGATACGATTTGGACAGCGAGGGGACTTCATCACGGTGCCTAGGAGGTGGAGGACCGGATCTACAAAGGTTGTAGCCCCTTCCCTTTAGCTATATTTCCGTTTACTTGCTTGCATCACCTATTTATCTAGTTAACGATCCGTATTAGGGTTTGTAGGCACTTGTAAAATTTCAATTGGCCATGTTTGATCACTTGTGAGACTTCATTAGAGTGCCTAGGAACCCTACAGTGGTATCAGAGCCTAGCTAGAGCCTCAGGCGATGTGTAGACGGAGTTAGAAATCCGATCGGACCGAAACCCTAACCCTAAACGTGCTCTCTGGACAATTTTCAAAATCGTGGTTTTTTCCAGATTAAAAATATTCAGAAAACTCAGTAGAAGATTCTAAGAATTACTGTATAAAACGGGGCCCCTGAATCCATTAAAGCGCGGCGGAACCGCGGCATTAGCATGCTAATGCGGCGGTTCCGTGGCCCTTTTGTCTCTTCTTGCAATACATTTTGCACAGTAATTCCTAGTTTGCAGTGCTGGTTTTCCTGGGAATTTTTAATAATTTTTCAAGAGTTGAATTTTCTGGGTTGTATTGGGGACTCGGTGTATCGATCGGATTGTCTAATTTTGTCAGTGTGTTTTTCCGGGTATTTTTAGAATATGTTAAAAAGTTCGACCGGATATAAATACCCACTTTTTTCCCTGCCGGGAAATTTCCAATTGTTGGATTTTTCCGTAGTTTAACGACGTTCTAAGTAGTGCAAGTAACGCGATGGACCCTCTAGAAGACAACAAACCTTAACTCGATTATGTGACCGTCTTGAACTGCCCTTTGAACCTTCGGGTTTGGGGTAGTACGGCGTGCCACATGTGAGGCGTTGGCTTGACCCTTCTACGGCTGGACCGTTGGTACTGAGGCACGAACTGAATGTTGTTAGACTTATTTCATGTGTTGAGCTGTTTCGGGAAAACTTGGGTGTTCGAATGTTCGATCGGAAAGTTTAACATTTTCTATTTTATCCGGAATGTGATACAACATTTGGAATTCACAAGTAGTTATGAGATAACTGAATGAATGTTATAAATCTAGTAGTTTAGTCTCACTTGATCGGTTGCCACGGAATTTTGATGTGATCAAAAGTCCGTCGCAATCACGTAGCGTACGCGGATACTCGCCGGGTAAACTTAATAGACAGCCTCACTCCATTGCCCCGACCAAGTGACTGTAGGAGAACCCCGTCGCCGAAAGCATCCGTTCGGGTGCTCGCGGCAGCGGTGTTCCGCCTTGGTGCACTTTGTCGACGGCATCGGGGGTGCGGCCGCCTACTAAAGTTTACGACGAGCATTCGATCAGGATGTCGGGAATCTTGTTGAATTGCCCGACTTGGTATTGAAAAGTGTTTTCGATAATGAGACTAAAATGCGGGGTTTATAATTGTTAGGCATGCGATGTCTAAGTATTTCATTTGATTAGGCATGCGATGTCTAAAGAGATTGCGGATTCCAACTGTTATAGTTTTACACTTTCTTTTCTGTGACCGTAAGTGTAATATGTGATATCGCCGGTTTCGTTGCTATATGTCAACGAAAATTGGGATGCGCATATTTACTTACGTTGATGACATGTGATGTTATGTGTTGCTGGATATGTTATATTGGATCGTCGTGTTTGAATAGCCGGGTTTTTTTTTATGTGAGATGAGTGTTTTTCTTTTACATTCATGTAAAAACTTGTATGTAATATTCTTTTATTAGGGCACTTCCAGGTTGCGGATGATGTCACCATTTGTATATTATTTACTTTTCTGCACTAGGATAGACCCAAGGAGGAGGGCACAAGTAACCGGGTTCTAGGGTCCAGTGGGAGACCAACTCGAGGAGTCGAGTCCGGGTCTTCTAACTCTAGAATTGATAGGGTTACTTGCCGCTCTCGTAGGGGTCTAGGGGTGTGGGATTGGCTATTCATCACGACCGTGGAATCCGTGTTTTATACTGGCTCGTATTGAAAACACGGACGTCCTAGTATATCCAATATTTCATATGTTTCTTCTGCTGTGATTTATCTGTGATGTGATCATGTGATGTTCTGTGACAGATATTGTATATAGTATGTATGATATATTATATAGACGTTACTTATGTTTTACACCCGCGCTAGCCCTGCCTCGCTCTGCCGTTAGTTACCTAACCTAACGGTGCAGACGGGACATCGAGGCGAATGCGGAGGGCATAAGCGTACGTTATATTTATCTGTGATGTTTAGGTGGACTTAAATGATGGGATATTCATTAATAAGATTAATGAAAGAAAATAAACCTAACTGATGTTGTGGAATCGAATTTCAAAATAAAAACAGGTAGCTACAGTTCTTGCTTTGCATCGCGGTGTTCCTTGTAGAACATCCTGCACCTTATTCGATGAGGAAAGGACCGAGATCCCTTCACCGGGAGTGACTCCTTTAGCAATAACTGGCAGATGCTACAACCCTCAGTTTGTCTTTGATCGCTTCTATAGTTTCCGCTTTGCACAGTGATATATATGATATATCCCGCACCTCATTCGACGAGGAAAGGGCCGACGATCCCTTCACCGGGAGTGACCCCTTTAGCAAAACTAGAAAAGCCTAAAAAACATTCCATTTAAAAACCATTTGATTCCGTAACGAGATCAAGTTCAAAGCGTTAAAGGTTTTCACAAAAACCATTCGCAACCCTCCGTCATTTTAGGAAGTAGAGTACTTAGTATTCGTGCTGTGTTTGTTGACCATAGTCAAGGCACAGTGTACGGTAGCTAAGTGATGTCTTCCTACACCGCATCTGATGCGATTAGTTAGGACAGTCGCGTGACTTTGTTGACCTTAGTTAAGGGTCATGTGGGTGGGTCTAATTAATCACGAAATGACGGGTAGAACTTGACTAGTACTTATGATTTGTTGACCATAGTTAAGGTCATAGGTGCTAGGGGTAAAAACCTTTATCGGGAGTTTCAAGTGTTGAAATTTGCAATGAGATTGCATACCTTCTATATGATAGTTGGATCCCGATACCCACTGCGAGTAATTGTTACTCCTGGGAGAGTTTTGCACTTTACAATTAGCCGATCAAGTAGGTGTCTAGAAAGGTGTCAACGGGGTTACGCCTCTGGGAAAACGAGGTTTACTGTAATTAGGTCCGTGCGAAAGCACGGGGAACCTCCCTCAAAGTACCGACACTGGCCTGGCTGAAAGATTGGCGAACTTGTAGAGTGTAATTAATCCCGGCTAGTCTTTCCTTTTAGGGTTTGAAGGAAGATTGATAAAAACAGTGGGAGCCATCCTGATTAGATAAAATATATAACCAGTCTGATCTTGCAAGAGCGCACGCAGAGTGTTTTCTTCTCTCTCTCTCCAGGTAGCGACCATATCACGCCTTAATCAAGATAATAATATGGATGTATTGACCGAACCCGCTTGTTATACTGAGCTGGGGAACGTTGGTCCCGCTCCAACTTATAATTGTTATAAGACAGAGCAGGAAATTAGAGAATACCAGAATTCCTATGCCGCCCAAACGAAGAAAGTACATATGATGCATCTCCTTCGGGTGTGTTCATTACAAAGAACTGTTTCTCGGTATCCTCTGCATCCTGGGTATATGATACCGGATCAGGATCCCAGATATATAATCTGTTACATAGGGCTACAAAAAGGTAGAAAAACTGAGAACGGATGATAAGTTTCATGAGGCAGAAAACGGGGCAAGTGTTGCAGCCAAGTCTGTTGGTCATTGTCACCCTGTATTACCAATACATTGATTCTGAACAAATACTATTAGATACCGAACCTGATATACAAAATCATATCAGTCTCTTTATAAGTAAAGAAATGATATAATTTTGTATTGTTGGATAATGTTTTGAACATTTCCTATATCAAAAGTTGATCGGTTCAGGCACGTTATCTAAAAGTATTGACGTTCTAAATCAAACTACAGTTCCTAGTATACAGAACACACACAAGAGAAAGAATTCAGAAATGAACAAATCCTTCTTGAGGCATTGTAGACTAGGTCATATCAATGCGACCCGACTGGCTGAAGTTACATTTTAGATGCATATTTAAATCAGTTTGGATTTACATCTTGTGAAACTTGCCAGTCATGTCACAAAGATAATATGACCATAGCTCTGTTTATTGGAAACAGAGAAAGAGTTAGTAAACTCTTGGGATTGATACATGATGATGTATGTAAGGTTTCCTGTCTACACATGCCAGGACTGGTTCTTTATACTTCATTATATTCTCTGATAATCTCTCAAGATTCAGTCATATGTTCCTGTTGAAACATAAGTCCGAAGCTTTTGAGGTATTCACAGAATATAAGTTGGAAGTAGAGAACCAAAATAAGGGTATAAGTATTATGTCCTATGATGAGATCAGGGAGGAGAATACTTGTGCATGGCATTCCTGGACTATTCTAAAGGAAAATGAGATTCTCTCTCAGTATTACTCCTCTGAATACACCACAGCACAACGGTGTATCAGGGCGGAGCAATCGCACCGTATTAGATATGGTGTGCTCTATGATGAGTACTACTGAGTTTCCTATTTCCTTTTAGGGGTTGTGCACTTGAGAAACTGCATACCTATTGAATTAGGTTCGAATCAAATCTGTGCCTACCGCTTCATATGTGATATGGAAAGGGAAGAGCCCATGTCTTAAGCTAGTTAAGATTTGGGGTTGACCGGCCTATGTCTAAAAGCAAAATCCGGACAAGCTCGAGGCAAGGTCTGTAATGTAGAACTGGAAAGGTTCCAGCTATACAAACTACAGCAGACAATTTGGTAGAACCAAAGGATTCAGTAGATTCCAACGAACCTCAGCCTCTCCGCCGATCTAGTAGGGTTCCTCATCTGCCTGAGAGATACCTCGGTTTCTCGATGACAGTGGGAGCGAGGAATGCATCATGAGATGATGACCCAACTAGTTTCGAGCAGGCCATCGAGAGTAGGGACTCTGTAAGAATGGCTGGATGCTTAGTGATCTGAGATGGAATCCATGTACACCAACAAAGTAGGGACTTTGGTTGCTATATCTGAAGGGTTAAATCCCCATCAGGAGCAAGTATATCTTGAGAAGATTACTTGGTGTACTTGGAAAGGTTGAGACTTTCAAAGCTAGACTTGTTAAAGGTTTTAGTCATCAACCAGGTGTGGATAATGATGAAACCTTTTCTAGGGACTATGCTTAAGTCTATCTAGATCCTACTTGCCATTGCTACATACCATGACTACGATATCTGGTGGTTGGGTGCCATGACTACTTTTCTAAATATTGATTTAGAAGAGAACGTCTATAAGAACACAGCCAGAGGGCCTCGTAGAAAGTGGGAGCAGCGGAAACGTGTGCAAGTTGCTTTATAGGATAAAGCAGGCATCGCGGAGTTGGAACATCTGTTTTGATGGATTAGTCAAAGAAGTTGACATCAACAAAATGGTAGATGAACCTTGTATAAACAAAAAGGTAGTAGGGAGTATGGTGACGATCCTCGTAGAGTACGTGGATGGCATACTCTTGTTAGGGAAGGAGTTTCCTATGCTACGCTCGATCAATCTCCGCTTATCACAATGATTTTCTATATAGGATCAAAGTGATACCTACTAAATCCTAAGCTTTGGATCTATGAGATAGATCTAATTGGATGTTAGGATACTCACTAGTTGTAGTGAGATGGTATCAATCGATCCTGGGGAGAATCACTGGAAGGGTTCCAGAGTGATAAAGACGACTGAATGTCAGTCACAGGCATTGTCTTTACCCTTAGTAAAGGGACGGTATGTTGGAAGATATCCAAGCTAGATACCGTGACAAACTAGACGATAAAGGCTGGTAACATCGCTATTAAAGATACTACCAAAGAGGCAGTTTGGGTGTATATTGGTTCATAAGATGAACTAGGTTCCTGCCATTGTATGACAATGGAAGTGTGGTTTTGGCCCTGGAACCCTGGTCCCATCAGTGACCCAGACATATTCTGAGGCAGCATCACCTGATCATGGAGATAGTTGATCTCCAGGTTGATCGAGGTTAGGAGAAGAGACTCAGAGGACAACACGGCGGATCCACTCACGAAGGCCTTTTCCCAAAGAGAGACTTTTAGGGGATGGTTGAGTATGTGATACTGCAACCACTGCTACAGATGGCCCTAGTGCAAGTGGGAGATTGTTAGTTATATGTATGCCCTAGAGGCCATTACTGTACATTGGATGTATATTGTAGTGGATGCTGGGACATATAAAGGTAGGACTTTCTTGCTCGACATGATAGTACGCTATCTGGTTGCTCTTTATCTTAACGTGTATACTTTCTGTCTCTCTGTTACATGTTGATAAAGCCCTTAGGATGTGTACTCGACTTCCAGGACTGTGATGCAGATCATACTAGTGGGGCCTGGATAGTCCATGAGTACATCCTTCAATGTTCCTAGTCGAGGGAATATCGAGACGGGGCATTGATATTCCAGAGTAGACTAGCGTATATCTTCCCGACCCATGTGATGGGCGATGGATGATCCCATATCCATTGGTGTTTGACATCAGAGATGGTATACGGGTGCTCAGTGGAGACTGGGTACACTGAACGGACTCGCCGAGAACTCCCAGATGGTATTATACCTCACGTCAGATGGCAGTTCTCTGGTGACACTGGTACAGCTTAGTCTGTTGACCCGAGATCGTCATAGAGTCTTGTGTGTCTCCCACTGTGCTTTGATTTCCACCCTACCACGGCTCTACTGAGTCGTGCAAACAGGTGGTTTTTGGGTACAGTCCCGATTCACATGGAGGCAATGAGCGATAGGAGGGGATTCGTCTCTCCCGGTATTGGGGGTTGATGTTGCGCTATGCTCGACTGGCCATAACAGGAAATCCCTGGCCAGGGTTGCAGTGACTTACTGGTAAGTGTTATCAGTAGTTTCACACATGTCATGGACTTCACGTCGGCATGACTTATCAAGCTATTGGGGTCTGACGTTTACCACCCCTAGGCGAGATATGCGACATATCAGACGAACAGACCGGACTGTACGGTAAGTGTTACTGGTTGGATTCACAGGAGTGTGAGCGGGCTTGCTCGTCGATCTTCTGATCGCTCAATACCCGGGTGGCCGTTACGTTTAGCAGACCGCTTGTGGGTGTTTGATATGATCATCATCTGCTGCCGGCGTATTGACGAGTCATTAGAGTCCTACACAGAGGTTTCCTGGCTCAAGCGAAACGAAATAGGAGCGCATATGAGATATGTGCGGGACCGAGAATAATTCGTGTATGCGATACCGTGTTCCATTCTCGCGATGAATGTATTGATTGGTTATATGCGATATAACCTAGTTATCGAATCAAGGATCGATTCGATAAGCCGATACATTGGATACTAGCCGGTTATATGCGACATAACCGGATCATTGAATCAAGTGTTGATTTAATGATTTAATGTATAATTATATATTTGATATATTACTTTGCATTAACTAGTATTGGTTCACTTTAAATTGGATTTACTCACTTGTATTGCACATTGTATATGTGATATATTTTGGTGCACATGATTGTATCATGTTTGATGATACATTCTAGCTTGGTTTTGTGTAAAGTATTAAACCATGGTTAGTTAGTGGTTAGGGTATCATTTCTTTTACTTATTCATTTATTTATTTTATTTATTTCATTTGAAAAGAAAAAGAGAAAAGAATGGTTGCTATTTTTGTTTTTATTTGAAGCTTCTTGAAGCTTTGAACAAGTCCACCATTCTTGTCTCTTCTCTAACCCTAACCACTCATCTAACCTTAGTTAAATCTCTACACTAAACCATGGTTGAAGTCATGATAAGTATTGATTTATTTATCAAATTAAATAACTTATCATATCTTCTTCTTCTTCTTCATCTTCTTCTTCCATGAAAAGAAGCTTGCTACATCAATGGTGATTGATGAAAAAGTGTGAGAAATCCAAATCTAAAGTCTACCCACTTCCTATTTCTTCATCCTCTACCTCTTGCCAAGTAGTATAGGGTGTTTCCTTCACAAGTTTTCTTGACTTGGTGAAGTTGGAGCTTGATCTAGCGATGCCTCGACGTTGATCATCTTCGGCATCGTCGTCGATGACCTAGCCCGCTTTTTCTCCGATGAAGCCGACGCTAGAGCCCAAGATACGATTTGGACAGCGAGGGGACTTCATCACGGTGCCTAGGAGGTGGAGGACCGGATCTACAAAGGTTGTAGCCCCTTCCCTTTAGCTATATTTCCGTTTACTTGCTTGCATCGCCTATTTATCTAGTTAACGATCCGTATTAGGGTTTGCAGGCACTTGTAAAATTTTAATTGGCCATGTTTGATCACTTGTGAGACTTCATTAGAGTGCCTAGGAACCCTACAGGTCTCACAGTCTGGAACAACAGCAATGGCAAGTCTGGGTAAACAAGAACCTCCCTGCCACCGTCCTTGAGCATACCGAAGTACCTCTCGAGTGCCTGAGGTTACCCACCATATCTGCGGAGTGGCCAATGGAATGTCAAACCAGATTGAATCTTTAGGTTCTTATCAAATCTTCAGTAATCGTTTGCGGTTCTGGAATCACTTCCAGTTCTACCAGACTCCCACTACTGTTTTCTGAAAAAAAAAATCCATTTTTATTAAAACCGTGGCGAGTTAAGAACAATATCACTATTGATCTTCCAAATGGTAGAAAGTCAACCCTCGTCATAGCCCGGGTCAACCCACAAACAGCCATTACGGAAACGTGCCTTGAGTTATCCAGAGTCTGGTTTTAAGCATAAGCCGGATAACTCCCCGTATCTTAACAATGTCAAGATATGAACTGTTCTATATCCAATACAGGAACAGAGGCACTGATTTAATTGAACCAGATTCAAATCATGCAGCTGTCTCCAGTGCATGTCAACTAAATGGAAGGAGGCCGATCGACGTTACTCAACTTAGGAATGCTTCCAATTATGAGTAACCTGAAAGAGAAGCATGTTCTCTTACTCATTACTATCAACTGAATACCATACACAAGTATCTACATCTTCGATCACCTTGAAGAATCCCGATACTTGCAACACCTGGTTCTCTACTTTACTCTTATACTTATAACTTCTCAAAACTTGGACCCTGCGTTTCTACGAAATACCTGTCTAAGAACTAGAGAAGTCACAAGTAAACAGAATATAGTATGAGTACCTACCCCTCTGTCCTAATGGACACTGGACAACATATTCCCTGTGTGTTGTAGGTTGAAAACTGTACTATGGTTATGAAGTATTACACCGCTGTTCAATGCTCCTCACCTAACCATCCACTGGTATAGGTAAATGTCATAGACATAATTTCAAAAAGGTATATCTCACTCTATAAAAATAGACGTACAGATATATCAATTTGAAATTGGTGCATAACAACGGATATTCAAAACCAAATATTTGCCGTCCGGCAAACAACCCAGGTGACTTCCTCAAATATCACCAATTACAACGAATTCCGATATAATGAGGATGATCACCTAATTCCCAATAACTTACTCCCACTCATCATCTGTAAAACCATACAGATGTGAGAATCAAACCTGGTAAATACATACCCTGGAGCAAGTGTCTAATTGGGAAATCAGTTTTCCTTTAACAGTACACATTGAAACTAAAACATTGAAATGTTTCGATGGGGTATCCGGGTATTCCTAGTAATGCCTCTTCCATTATCCAGATTCACAACTGTAACCGTATAATTCTTTGCCATCTCTCTAAATCCCTTTATATGTCTTTAGTCATTACCTTCTGTACACCCCTTTAAGCCAAATGGTTTTCTTCCTTCCCTACCGTTCGGCACCAGCCTATGGTTTGGAAGAAGACTATCCAATAAGCATAATGGGTGTACTGTCCTAATCCTAGGAGCACTCGCAATGCGAGAGAAGGTGAAGATAAAAGACAACCGAATAAACTTAATTCCTATTTCTCCTGAACCAGGATCCATCCCGAACTGGAACAAGTTCCTTTCGAGTTCGTATATAACCATACGATGGATTATCCAATAAACTTGGGATCTTCGTAGTGATACGGAGTGTCCTGGAGAAATACAAAGGTGATTTAGGATTGGCGAAGAAATACTTGGTTTGGTCATGAATAGCAGTCGCAATTTACTTTGCCCTCTTACTAATCCCTTTCTTTGTCTTAACTTAATACCTTCTGCACACCGTTTAGGCTAATTGGTTTTCTTCATTCCCTACCGGTCGGCACCTGCCTATGGTTTGGAAGAAGACTTATCCAATTTGCGTAATAGGTGTACTATCTCCTAAACCAAGGAGTACTCGCAACCTGAGAGAAGGTAAAATGAAAAGACAACTGAATAGTCCTATTCGTTTTCTCCAGAACTGGAAACCATCCTCGAATTCCTTCGAGTTCGTATATAACCATACGATGGTTTTGTCCAATGGAAGTGGACGTTCGTAGTAATACGGGGTGTCCCGGAGAAAAGGGTAAAAGTAGGAGTGGCAATGAGGTTTGCAACTCTGACAATCCAAAAGCCAGTGTTAAGAAGGTTCGGTCAACTTGGTCACCGAGTCACAGTCTAGGGTCGGGTCAATTGTCACTGCCAAAGAGAGAGAGAAAAGAAACACTCAGCGTGCACTCTAACCTAGATCAGAATGGTTATCACTTTATCTAATCTGGAAACCTCCCACTGTAACGTCAAATTCTTCCCCAAACCTGAAAGAAGAATTAGCCGGGATCACCCGAGGAGTAAACCAACTCATCAGTGGGAATCGGGATCCAACTATCATCGCATGATAACGTGACGGAATCCGCTCACGCTATCACACTCCAGAAGGTATGCGCATATCTGGCAAGTTTCAGTTCTTTTGAAACTCCCGATGTGATTTTTACCCCATGCTCTTATGACCTTGACTTTGGCCAACATATCATAAGTCACATGTCAAGTTCTACCCGTCATTATCCAGGTTGATTTGAACCCACCCGTACAAGCCCTTGACGAAGGCCAACAAGGCTATACGACTGTCCCAAACCAACGCATCTATCTATGCAGCAGAAAGGCAACAAGCAGCTACCATACACTATGCCTTGACGAAGGCCAACAAACATAGCATGAATACTACGTGCTACCCGTCTGAAACGACGGAGGGCTACGAATGGTTTCTGGCGAAAACCTTTAACGTAATGAACTTGATATGTTGAAGGAACCGATAGCTTTTTAGAAAAATATAGTGACGAAAACCTTTGCTAAAGAGGTCACTCCCGGTGAAGGGATCTCGGCTCTTTCCCCGTAGAATGAGGTGCAGGATATTCCAACTGAATACCACGATGCAAAGCAAAAGTAATCGGCTATAGTGAAGTTATTGCCCTGACGCAAACTTTTGTCCAAGGGGTCACTCCCGGTGAAGGGATCTCGGCCCTTGCCTCGTCGACTGAGGAACAGGATATTCCAATTGAATACCACGATGCAAAACAAAAGAGAACGCCCTTGCAATAACAGCTTTTTAAAAAAATGTTCCAACAACATCAGAATAGGTTTGTTTATCTTGCATTGATCCGAGTCAACGCAGTCCCATCAATTGATCACACCGCAAAGAACGAAAATATACTGACGTACGTATATGCCATCCGCATTCGCCACTGGGTCCCGTCATCACCCGTTAGGTTAGCTAACTAACGACAGAGCGGGGACTGGACTAGCGCGGATGCAAAACATATACAACATCTACTAGTATATATATAATATATAATTTTCGCTCTAGGCGTGATAAAATGCAACATCACAGAAATGTACAGCATCACAGAATAATACAGATATATGGGATCCCCGGGTTTCATAGAGCCGCTGCTGAAACCCGACGTTCCCCTGGTCGTGTGGATAGCCTGTGCAATGAAATCCTAGACCCCTACGGGCGCGGCAAGTTACCCGCCAAAACCTGAAGCGAGGCAGCCCCCTTCAGCAACGTGAATGGACCACCCAGCACTTCACGGAATCCGGTAACTTGGGCACCCCTCCTGGGTCAATCCTATACCCCTTACGAGTGCGGCGAACAGCCTGCCAATTCTAGAGTAAAGCCCCCTCCATCTCAACGCCATGAGATGCGGGCTCGTTGCCCTTTAGAACCCGGCTATCCGTGCACCCCTCCGCGGGGCAATCCTAGTACAGAAAATAAAATATACATACAACGGGTACATCGACCGCAACCTGGTCGTGCCCCAAAAGAATAATACAAACAGGCAGTGACGGCAGTCCACATGTCGGACGCTCGCCCCGCAATATCAAATGTACATATAAAACAAAACTGCACTAATACTGCAACCAGGCTATCCCCACGATCGATCCGCAACATCACAGCATAACACAGAACATCAACGTGAATGTCACGTTCGCAAATCCGTCTAAAAGGGCTATAGCAGATAGACTGGATTTACCGATCGAGTGACATTCACGGTCGCAGATATAATGTAAATACTGTGAACCAGCATGTTTAAAATATCCGATCGAACAAATTTTATCAAGTGGGCCCCAAGCAGTACTGTAGCACTTACAGAAAATCTGGGCCCAAAAAGAATGTCCCAAAACCCCTATTTCCAACTCAGAAGCAATCTGCAAAATTTTGATCAAGTGATCAATCAAAAGCGCGGCGGAACCGCGGCCCAAGCATGGGTTTGGCCGCGGTTCTGCGGCGGTATGGAGAGATCGCGCGACCAAATTTTCACAGATTGCTTCTATATCCATGTACAGTATTCTGAGACAACCTGAAAAATTTTTGGAGCTGAAAAAATTTCGACAGAAACTGAGCATGTGAAAATACGGTTTTTGGGATTTTGATCGATCGAGGCTTTAAACAAACTAGAGCAAGCTAGGTAGGTTAATGGCGCGGCTCTGATACCATTGTAAGTCCGCGGCGGCGCCCCGGCCGTCGATCCGACGCCGGAATGCGGAAACGAAAAACTTTGCAAACTAGCAAATCGGCACTACCGCGCACTTTTTACCCGGATCGGGCCATTAACCTAGCTACCAGCAAACTAGAATAAGAGTAGAGAAGTATACCAAGCGATCCGTGTCCTTTGATCTTCGTCTCCACTCCGATCTCCCCCGGAATCTCCGTCCGTCACGTCCTTGTCGGAAAGGGCACCACGTAGCCGAATACTTTTACGGGCTCCCACCTCTAGACCGAGGCAACTCGGGGGCGAAGTTGGCTAGCCGACGCGTCCAAGGAATGCTGTAGGCAAGTGTAGAATGCTATGTCTCTTTGGGGTTTATGAAGTTGCCATGGATGTGGAGGTGGAGAAAGAAAATGAGCATTTTGGAAAAATGGAGCTATCATTTTCTTGCAAGAATGAGATGAAGGAAATATGCCACACATCCAAAAATGAAACTCTCTCATCCTCCCTCTAATGTGGCCGGCCTCTTAATTGGAAATGGTGGAAAGAAAAAACTAAACCATGAAGGGAGGTGATGGTAGTAAAAGTAAAGGGGTGACCACATCCAAAAGGCAATGATAACATTATCAAATCAACCTCAAATCCTTTCTCATCTCAAAAAAGCAAGAAATGATGATAGAAAAGAATGGTATCAAAAGATACTTTCATAATCTCCCATTTTACAAATAACACCTCCACAAAGAGTTATTTGCAATCTTGCAAATAACCCCCTCCATTGGAAAAGTCCGGCCGGGAAAGAACAAAGGAAAACTGGCCGGAACGGAATACAAACTGGCAACCTCAGAAAACTGATCCCGTAAAAAATTACAGGAAAACCCCACTACTGCATATACATGCCCGCATTCGTATTCCCACTGAATACAAATGCAAAGAGACAAAACTACACTATCTAATACTAGGATCCGGCTTAAGCCAAAGCCGGCTAGTAAAATCTGTCTGATCACGATCCGTGCAATACCGCACGTATCTGATCGAACCCTGCCATATCTCCATACGGCCTTTACAACGTTTCGCCCGAAACTTGAGTAACTGTGTGTGGTGGACTCTAAATACTCGTCAATACTATGGCTGTGGATTTAACCACTAGCACGTCAGAGGTATCAGCCAATACGTAACGGGCTACCAGGTACTGACCAAAAGGGACGTCGATGAGAGAACTCATCCTGACACCCTACTGAGCCTGTCAGTGACAATATCCGTACAGTCCGGTCCGTTCGTCAATGAGCATCGCATGGCGGGCCTAGGGGGTTGGTAAAAGTCAGACCCCCAATAGCGGTACAAGTCGTGTCGGAGTGTAGCCCAGAACACCCTGAGATACTAATGGAATACCTACCAGCAAATCTCCTGCCTTGGCCAAGGACTTTTCATGTTCTGGCTTTCCTAGACACAGCACGACCTCACCCCCAATACCGGGAGAGACAAACCCCTGCAGATCCGCTCACTGCCTCCATGTGGCTCGGGACTGTACCCAACTAAAACCTGTTTGCACGACTCTTTTGAGCCGTGGTAGGGTAGTAATCAAAGCACAGTGGGAACTCACACGAGACAAATGATGATCTCAGGTCGATGAACTAATCTGTACACATGTCACCAGGGAACTGCTATCTGACATCAGGTATAATCCCAACTAGCAGGTTCCCGGCGAGTCCTGTCCGGTGTACTCATAACCCAATGAGCACCTGTATACATCTTAGGTGAACCAACTGACACCAGTGGCTTGTGAGACCGGCCACCGCCCCTCGTCGGGGTCTCGACTGTATTCACTAGCCTACTCTGGAGAATCGATGCCCTGTCTCGAAACTCCCTCGACTAGGGACCTTTTAAGGATGTGCTTATAGACTCCAGCTCTCACGTATATGATCGCCCTCATACTGCTGGTAGTCAAGCAAGAATCCTAGGGGCTCTATCAACGTGTAATAGCGACTCGTAAGGTCACCTAAAGCAGTACACGATGATAAAGATAAACCAGATAGCATACTATCATCTCGAGTAAGACTGTCCTACCGGTCTAGGTCCTCCTCAATCATTGCAATCACGTGCCTGTGATCCAATAATTGACTCTGAGGGCACTATATCCAACAATCTCTTGTGCAGTCGTATCAGAGCCTAGCTAAACATAAACTAGTAAGTTAGCAAAGTGTTTAGAACATCGATCGGAAAAAAGTCGCAAAACACATCCGCAAAAACCTCTAGTTTCTGTCGATTTTCATACTGCTCAAAAAGTGATTTAAAATATATGAAAAATCGTCTCAGGGTTTTGTGAAAACACTGCAGAAAAACGATCCTGTGAATCGATCAAACAACCGCGGTTCCGCGGCAATGACATGCTCATTGCCGCGGTTCCGCCGCCGTTTTGACTCGACACTGGATCGGGTTTTGTGGAGTGTTTTAGTTTAGATGTTTTGGGATTTTTAATGCATGATTTTTCCACCCAGATTTTCCAGAGAGCAAATTGACTTTTGGGGTGGTTAAAAATCCGTATTTTGATCGATATTCCGTAGACTTTGGCTAATGGATATTATCTTTGATATGATATATGTATTGAACGTCTACTAATCGCTATAAGTCGATTAGTGGGGGTTATACATATCTGTGATCTGTAATGTTGATGGTTTGTGGATATGAACTCGGTGGATTGTCGCGGATGAATAGCCGGGAATGGGTGTGAGATGGGAGTTTCTTTTTCTTTCATTCATTGTAAAAGTTGTAAATTGATGTAATATTATTTGTATGGCCGCACAACCGGGTCGGGGTTGTAGCCGTCAATGTATAATTTCTTTTTACTGTTTTTGCTCCTCGGATAGACCCAAGGAGGGGTGCACAAACTACCGGGTATCTCGAAGTGCCGAGTGGCCTACTCACGGTGTTGAGGGAGGTTGCTTCGCTTCGGGTACTTGGCGGGTAGTTTGCCGTACCCGTAGGGGTCTTGGGTGGGGTTTGGCTATTCATCGCGACCGTGTAATCCGCTTTTCGTTACAGGCTCGTACGGAATGCGGATTCCTAGTATATCCAAAGTGTTCATCTGTGATCTGTAATGTCTATCATTGCTATATATCTATATATGATATCTATTTAGGCGTTACTTATGTTTTTCAGCCGCGCTAGCCCAGCCCCCGCTCTGTCGTTAGTTAAGTAACCTAACGGGTGATGACGGGGCCCCGTGGCGAATGCGAATGGCATAAGCGTACGTCATATTTTGGTTGTTTTCTGCAATGGTAGGATTAAATGATGGGACGCATTAAAAGAACTAATGCAAGAAAATAAACCAAGTAAAAGTCGTTGGAACACTTTCAAAACCACTCGGTTCTTTTCAAAAACCAGCTTTTTAAACGCGGAGCTTGAACCACTCCTTTTAAAAATTATCTCGTTCTATCGATTATATCAAGTTCACTACGTTCACGGTTTCGCCAAAACCATTCATAGCCCTCCGTCGTTTCGTATGGATATTCAATAGTATTCAAGCTATGTTTGTTGACCTTCGTCAAGGCATAGTGATTGGTAGCTGTTGGGTGTTCATATGTAGCATAGATAGACGCGTTGGTTTGGGACAGTCGTATTACCTTGTTGACCTTCGTCAAGGGTATGTACGGGTGGGTTCAAATTAACCTGGATAATGACGGGTAGAACTTGACATGTGACTTATGATTTGTTGACCTTCGTCAAGGTCATAAGAGCATGGGGCAAAAATCCACATCGGGAGTTTCAAAAGTACTAAAACTTGCTAGCGCTGCATACCATTTGGAGTGTGATGATTCTGGTAGGATTCATTCAGTTTTGTCACGCGATGATATTTGGATCCCGATCCTACTGTGAGTATATGCTACTCCTCGGAAACTTTCTCACTTAACGATCAATGCTATAAACCAAGTAGGTGTCTAGAAAGGTGTTAACGGGGCTACGCCCACAGGGAAAAGAGGTTACTTAATTAAGGAACTTCGCGAAAGCGTTGGAAAACCTCCCTCGAAGTACCGACACTGGCCTGGCTGAACGGTTAAGCAAGTATTGTACGGTGAGATTGATCCTGACTAATTCTTCCTTTATGGTTTGAGGAGGGATTCGAGAGACAGTGGGAGCCATCCTGTTTAGATAAATTAAAAACCAATCTAAACTTGCAAGAGCATCATGCTGAGTGTTTTTCATCTGTCTCTCTTAATTGCAGCGACCAAGTGACCGCACCTAGGTTACATCTAGATAATAAAATGACTGAATCTGACTGTTATGACTGGCAAAGGTCTGTCCAGATGTCCATTGCCCATGACAAGCTGGGACAGCCCTTAACTAATCCAACCCCTGCCGTCTCAGGTCTAGCTTCCCCTGTCGCGGATATTCATATCCACAGGACATCGGAAAAAGACTGTGCGAAAGCCAAGTGCCTCGTGTTAGCCTCAGTTGATGGTGCATGCCAGAGGCAGCACGAGAAGATGGACTTAGTTTCTATCTTCCTCCATAACAAAGATACACGATGATAAAGATCCTTCTTGCCATTGCTGCCTTCTACGATTATGAAATCCATTCAGATCCTTCTTACCATTGCTGCCTTCCACGATTATGAAATCTGGCAGATGGACGTAAAGACGGCTTTCCTAAATAGAAATTTGGAAGAGTGCGACTATATGGATCAGCCGGAGGGATTCATTCAGAGTGGGAGCAGCGGTAGAGTGTGCAAGTTGCTCAAGTCCATTTATGGACTTAAGCAGGCATCGCGGAGTTGGAACATCTGCTTTGATGATACTGTCAAAGAATTCGACTTTATCAAAAACCCAGATGAACCATGCATTTACAGTAAGATTGTAGGGAGAACTGTGGTATTCCTTGTCTTGTACGTGGATGACATTCTCCTAATAGGAAATGATATTCCTATGCTACAATCAGTCAAAGGATTCTTGTCGCAGAGGTTCTCCATGAAGGACCTGGGCGATGCCAACTACATTCTGGGGATCCAGATCTATCGTGATAGATCTAAGAGGATGTTGGGACTTTCACAGTCAAGGTACATCGACACCATACTGAAAAGGTTCAGTATGGACGATTCAAAGCGTGGTAATCTACCGGCTTGTCACGGAATCACCCTCTCCAAAGAGATGTCTCCCAAGACTGATTTGGAAAGTGATCGCATGTCTATTATACCCTACGCTTCTGCGGTAGGCTCTATAATGTATGCGATGTTATGTACCAGACCAGATGTAGCATACGCATTGAGCGTTGTAAGCCGGTATCAGTCGGACCCAGGGGAGAAACACTGGATAGCGGTAAAGAACATTCTCAAGTACCTGAGAAGGACTAAGGAGATGTTCTTGGTGTATGGCGGAAAAAACCTCCAGATCGAGGCCTTTGCTGACTCCAGCTTCCAGAGTGACAAGGATGACTCCAAGTCCATGTCGGGTTATGTCTTTACCCTCAAAGGAGGGACGGATTGCTGGAAGAGTTCCAAGCAGGAGACCGTTGCTGACTCAACTATGGAAGCGGAGTACATAGCTGCTTGCGATGCCGCAAAGGAAGCTGTCTGGATGAAGAAGTTCCTCACGGAGCTTCAGGTGGTTCCTACCTTTGTTGATCTAATACCGCTGTATTGCGACAACAACGGAGCTATAGCTTTAGCGAAGGAACCCAGGTCCCATCAGAAGTCCAGGCACATTTAAAAAGAAATTAGGGTTTTACCCTAAATAAGAATTTAATTCTTAATCTTACAGAGAATTAAATTCTCAAAATAAAATGAAGAGACTTAAAAGATCTCCATGTATGCAAAAGACCAAGGTCGCATGTCCCCACGCGACCCCTGAAGAGATCCCCAGAAATGAGAAGGAAGAAAGCTCTGAGGCAATGCCTCACGTGCTCCCACGTGACCTACAAAACGCAGAAAGAAAAAGCAAAGAAAATATGAGCTTTGGGCGCTCTCACGTGTCCCCACGTGACCCCTTAGCGAGTGCTTTAATGATCAGTGCATAAATCTCCATCACGTGTCAACACGTGATGCTCGAAAAATAAAAAGTGTTTAACACTTATTTGCAGAACAAAGTGAGGAGATCTGGCCCCACCTTTGGGTGCCCTCACGTGTCCCCACGTGACCCCCTTTTCTTCAGTGTTTAAACACTAATTCGGGAGCTTTATTTCCTGTGTTTAACACTGATTATTTTTTAGTGTTTAACACTAATTTGAGAGTTCTGTCTCCAATGTTTAACACTGTTGTTATCTTGTGTTTAACACTAGTTTTAACCAAATTGGTTAATCTTCCAGAGGCAAAAGTCCCTCCTCCAAATGAATCTCAAAATTGAGGAAATCGAAGACAAAATGTTTTCAGAGCCCCCAAACCTCTGTTTAGCACTACTGAATGATGAGGGGCTGAACCCAGACAAATGTCTAATAGCCCAGAGGGCCAATATTTCAAACATAATTGGACTTAGCCCAAACTGGCCATAAGTCCTCAAATCATCTTGAACTGAGCACATCTGCTCTTTCAACCAACTCATTGGTTCAAGGGTACATCTCTGAACTCCTCTGATATTTGTCGTTGTAATCCTTCAACGTCGTCAGAGAGGTGATGGGTCCCGACAGCCATACATTTTATTGGACCAGCATGTCCCTAAACTGGCAATGGACCACCATGTCCCTAAACTGGAACAATAGAGCCCAAATGCTCTTTTGTCGGATCTAAACGATCCGGTTAAGTTGATCTCAGTCTCAAATTGGACTAACGTATCCTTAACAAACGTTTAAGTTGATCTTAGACTCAAATATGGCTAACGTATCTTTAAACCCTCAAACAGACTTTAGTCCCAAATTGGACTATAGATCTCCCAACCAAATTTGGTTCAAGGGTACATCTCTGAACTCCTCTGACATCTGTCGTTGTAATCTTTCAACGTCGTCAGAGAGGTGATGGGTCCTGACGGCCATACATTCAATGGACCACTATGTCCCTAAACTGGAACAATAGAGCCCAAATGCTCTTTTGTCGGATCTAAACGATCCAGTTAAGTCGATCTTAGTCTCAAATCAGACTAACGTATCCTTAACAAACGTTTGAGTTGATCTTAGCCTCAATTATGGCTAACGCATCCTTAAACCAAAACCCCAAACCCAAATCTAAGAAAAAACGGATTTAGACTAATCCATGTCCTACGGGCGACGATATAAATTAGTCTCCGTATACAATCCACGGGCAACCATAGACAAAACAAACACCCACGACACGAAGTGAAATTCTGGAGAAGGAGAAAGTTGTTACCGCGATGCGGTAGCGTAATTAACTGCAGGGGCTTGCACCTACAGGGAAGAGCGTCCCCACAATCAAAAACCCCTCAAGCGAGGGGGAATCTGACGAAGTCTGCTACATCGGCCGCATCCGTTCAAACCTCCGATACACGGTGCCATAAATCAACTTGGCATCTTCGGAGAGGTGGACGGATAGCACCTATTAGCATCTGCCCTGAATCTCAGGCAAGACGTCCGTCTTGCGCGTCTTTCGGAGGGGAACAGATTCTGGCACACCCGGTGGGACCTCTTCCTCTTTCCACTTCACACTTCGTGTGTCGTGTCCGCGAACGAATCGCAGTTTGCTGTGGTTGCCTGTGGATTCGAGGTACTAAGATTTGGTGTCTTACTCCGTGCAGAAAACAAAAGATCAATGGCTTCAAACTGCACTACCTGCAACTGCAACTCTCGCTCCGTCCTTGCTGGAGGAGTGACTTATAGGCCCCAAGCGGCCTCCATCTTCGCTATGCCGGTGGAACAGGTGACTCAGGCCACCACTGGGCTATTCTTCGGGACCATGATCCCACCAATGAGCTTCAATGCCCCATTACCATCGCAAGAAGCTCCGAAAAAGTCGGTCTTCGATCGGCTTACAACTATCGCGGCCCCTCTCAACGGGTCGCCCAAGCCCAATGCCTCAGCTTTCAGCAAACTGGGCCAAAACTCATGTGGGCCCATGAAGAAGCCTGCAATACCAGAAAAGGATATTCCGAAGAGGATAGCCACCCCTGCTCCTGAAGTCGTCAAGGCAGCTTCTCCTGCCAAAGGGTCGGTCTTCACAAGACTGACTATTCCGGCTCCCGTTCCTGCTCGAAGGTCTGTCTTTGACAGATTGGATACCGCTACTCAAAAGACGTCAGTCTTCAAGAGACTGGCACCAGCAGCGCTTCATCTGGACAGGGGGCAAGACAAAGCCATCCCCATCGCTGAACCAACGCCGTCCGCTCGACATGCTCGCCGTCGTCACTGGCGCCGGGTAAGGAAGGCTGAGGGCAACTCCCCCTCTGGGATAACTCCGCCGGCTCCGATGGTGGAAATCAATGCTGCTGTTCCGACCGGGAATAGCTTTGAACCGCTAAGAAGGGTGCGCAAAAACTCGTCAACTGCCGTATTGAAAAGATCTCCTACACCTGTGGATAATGCCCCAAAGGTGAAGCTGGAGCAGCCCCCTCAACGGCTGTCCTCTAACATTTACAAGGTCTGGCGTCAAGTCCAGGACTCCGTAGTGGATCAAGACTATTTCCGCCGATAGAAAAAGATGAAGGTTCGGCAGGAGAATGACTACTCTGTCAAGCCACCAAAAACGACAGCTACTTGGGTACCCACTATAACGGCCCCCTCAACTTCGACCGCTCAAAAAAGAAGGAGGTCGGAGAAGATCCCTGTGTCTTTGGCAAATCGCAAAGACACTGAAGCTAAATGCCCCAAGTCTGGGGGCATGGTGGTGCACACCGTTTATATGCCTTCCGGAAAGGAGGAAAGCCGTGCTTCATCGCGTCACCGACCGCTCACTCGATCTGTGACCAAAGCCCAGGAGCAACAACAGAAGCTTCAAGAAATGATGACTGCAACGGCCGCCCTTACTGGGCTAAAAGAAAGCTCGGAGGCATCACTAGAACAGCGTCACGAACAAGAAACTGACGCTGACTTCCTACGCAGAGTCCTCGAAAAGAAGGACAAAGAAGCAACAGAACAAGCTGCCAATATAAAAAAAATGACACTTCTCTTCCAAGACATGGTAGGAATGATGTTACAGCCGGATCCTCCAGCTGAAGATCCTCCGATTATCCTCGAAAACGACAGAGGAGAAATATCAAATCCACCTCCGGCTCTTTCAACAGCCAAAGAGGAAACTATCTCTAAGGCCGCCCTGGACGACTATATAGCTCTGCAGATACGAGTCCATCAGGCGAATGAAGCGGCTGGGCAAATTGTTAGAACCGGACGACCCTATTCGGACTGGTATGACCAAATCAGTTACCCACCGGGCTACACGATCCCAAAATTTCATGTCTACAAGGGGACGGGCAATCCCCATCAACATGTGGCCCAGTTCAGGGCTCTCTGCGGCAACACAGGCGGCGACGACAAGCTCTTGCTTCGCCAATTCGTCGGCAGTTTATCGGAAACGACATTTGAGTGGTATTCCGAACTTCCGAATGACTCCGTCAAAACTTTCGCTGAAATGGAGTTGTTGTTTACCCAGCGTTTCGCGAGTGCCAGCGAACGCACCCCAATAACGGCATTGATCAACGCCAGGGTGAAGCCAGGTGAAACGTGGGTGCAATACGCAATACGATGGCGAAACTTATGGTCAAAGTGCGAACAGCGCATAGAGGAAGCTCCTGCGGTGGGCATGTTCGTGGGCACTCTTGATCTGTAAGCAACTATTTCCCAATTTATGATGTTCTTCAAGCCGACCACCTTCCAGGCCTTGATTGACAAGCTGGCCCGAATCGACCAGATGGGTCATAGGACTTCCTCTTCGAAGACGGAACCTTCGAATGAAAAGGGCAAAGGGAAAGCAACCTTCTTCGCCAACGCTCAACAACAGCCGAGCAACTCAAAGCCGGTTGTTTGCCAAAACAATATGCGTCCACGCCCATCCCTTGAGGAGAGACTAGGACGTCCTTACTCGTTTCCTCAGGATAAAATAAGGAGACTGTTTGAGCCGGCAGTGCGCAAGAGACTCATCAATCTGCCGAATCCAAAACGTCCGTTGCAGCCAGGCGATGTCAACGATCCTAATTACCGCCCTTACCACCAAGCGGTAAGCCATCCAATCGAAGATTTCTTCGTCTTTAAGGGATGGATCGAAGATCAGTACCAACAGAGCAATTTCGCGTTATCCGAAAACTGGAAGGTGAACCCGCCACAACCTCATGCCCTTAAAAAAGTGGACATGCCGGGGGCATCGTGCTCATTCATAAGGGAAGCCCCATGGGAGGTCGCTCTTTCAGCTAAAACCAAAAGAATGCTGAATGATCTCCAAACATGCCCGGCGATCAGGTGGAGGAATCCGCTGGAACCCCAGATCATCAAAGGAATGTTAAAACTGCGTTCAACTCCAAAGAGCGGTGGTGATAGCCAAAACACTCACACCCAGCCGTCAAAATCTTCAAAAAAGAAGAAGAAACCCAAAAAGCCCGTGATGCCTGGCGACAAGCGCACGGATCTGCAGAAACAAATCGATGCGCTGGAAGAATATAACCAGAAGGTGCGAACCCAAATCACGTTCCAAGAGTTCCTCGGCCACGTCCTTGAGAACGGAGGTGATGACAGAGACTCGTCGGATGAACCTGAAGATTATGTGGCAAGCTGTCGTATGATCTCTCACTCGTCGATAGACAGTGAAGAAGCTCCTGACGCAAAGAAACCGGGGGCAGATCCCGAGCCGGAACTTCTAGGGCCATCAGACGAAACAATTGACGCATTCCTGAACGAAGCCTGTCTAAAAAGAAAAGCTGATCGGGAGCGAGAGATGGCCATATTTGAAAAGGCCAAATGCCGGCGACTGGACAAAAGGGTCAAAACACTCCCACCAGGTCAAAGTACATCCGCCGCAAATGAAAGCAGGATCAAGACAAGGAAACGATTCGCCAAAGCCATATCAATGGGGATGAAGCTGCCCTCTTTCAGAGAAAATTCTTCCGGTGGTATACATCTTGATGAAGCGGACGTGCATCCTAACTTTTGCTTATATCATCAGAAGACCGCACATCCTACTAAAGACTGAAACTCCTTTAAGTGTTGGTGGCAAGAATATGTCGCTCACAGGCAACACTTCAACAGGACAAAGCGTAAAGCTCGTAGACAGCGGAAAGATGCGACAGATGGGCATAAAAGAATTGCCGGCAATTGTCATAGGGTTGATCCCGGGGGACCGCGAGTTCTCACCTCCGGGAGCGACTCCGACGAAAAAGTAGCCCTCGGCCCTCTCTTCAAGGAACCCATCTCTGAAACGAAAGAATTGAGGAGTTGCGAGAACATTCAGCCGTGCAATTGAACGCTACCCGGAAAGAATCTCGGACCCGCAAACAAGGGATCGAACAAAAAGGATAAAGGAAGGGAAAAATGGCCTTCGTCGCCAACGCTCAACAACAATCGAGTGGCCCTAGACCGGTTGTTCGCCAAAGCAACAAGCAACAACCCCTCTACGAAAAGTTGAAACGTCCTTACTCGTTTCCCCGGGACGAAACAAGGAGGCTGTTCGAACTAGCAGTGCGTGACGGGCTTATCGCTCTACAGGAGCCGAAATGCCAGCTACAACTGAATGAGGTCAACAATCCTAATTACCTTACCACCAAGTATTGGGCCATCCGATCGAAAATTGCTACATCTTCAAAAACTGGGTTGAAGACCAATACCAACAGGGCAAGTTCGCGCTGTCCGAAAACTGGAAGGTAAGCCCGCCACAACCACATGCTCCGAGAAAGGTGGATATGCCGGGGGCATCATGCTTATTCATAAGGAAAGTCCTATGGACCGAAAAGTCCGTAAACTAGAAATTCGCCTCAAATACGGCAACGGTGGACCGCAATGTCCTAAAACTTGCAAATGACCGAAACGTCGTTAAACTACTCCCAACCCGTGGCATCTTCAGGCTGACATGGTAAAAAAAAAAGGTACGTCCACAAGCGAGATGGGCACGGATGAAAACCCGAAAGGGCGCCGTGAGTAAAAACAGCAGGACTACCGGCGATGTTTGTGAAAACCCGAAAGGGCACAGACTCGTTAAAAAAAAACAAAAAAAACAGTATGTCCATAAGCAAAATGGGCACGGATGAAAACCCGAAAGAGCTCCGTGAGTAAAAACAGCAGGGCTGCCGGCGAGTGTTGTGAAAACCCGAAAGGGCGCAACCTCGTTAAAAGACACTTACAGGGTCCTCTCGACCTTGTGAGGAGAAACCACCCGCGTGAAATCCTTACGACTCACAGGGAAGCAACACACTTAAGGATCCTCACGATTCCTAAGGAGAAATTACACTTGCGAGATCCTCACGACTCGTAAGGAGAACTCTCTTATGGGACCCTCACGGCTCATAAGATTTGAAAGTCTTAAGTTACAAAGACCTGAACCTGTTCTTAAGCAACCCCCCACAACCTTCGATATTGCCCTACAAGCGGCTCAATACTGACCCTTGTATACAATCCACGGGCGCGAATAAACATTTCCCTAACAAGTCCCACCCGTGACTGGGGATATGTCCATACGGTGAACAACCCTTGTAAGTCCTCTCGACTTATAAGGAGAAAACCCTTTTATAAGATCCTTACGACTTACAGGGGAACATACACTTAGGAATCCTCACAATCCCTAAGGAGAAAAAGCACCTACGAGATCCTCACGACTCGTAGGGAGAAACACCTTTATGAGACCCTTACGGCTCATGAAGTCAAAAGCCTTAGTCGATGGGATCCTAACCCTGTTTGCTAAGCCACCTTTGTTCGACATTGACAGAGGCAAATGATGATTCGCTCCTGGCAATATCCCAGTTGTAGCGATGCTGATACCTAAAACGGTATCAAATTCCAAGTCCTTTTACGGAAAATGATGATTCGCTCCTGGCAATATTCCAGTCGCAGCGATGCTGATGCTAAGATTGGTATCAGATCCTAAATCCCCTACTCGCGAGAAAAAATCAGCGAGCCAAAAAAAAATGCATACGAAATAGCCGAAATGATGGGGCAACTTGCAAACAAAATCAGGAAGTAAAAATGTATGCATGCAAAATAGCCGAAATGATTGGGCAACTCGCAATAAAAAGCAGCGAGTAAAAAGAAAAATAGCCGAAATGATTGGGCACCGCGAAAAATAGCCGAAATGATTGGGCAATCGCGATTTTCGCAATATAAAAAGCTGAAATTATAGAGCATTGCGGAAAGAATTAAAAAAAAAAGATGAAAGAATGAAAAATTTTGCCCTACAGGTGAGATCACATCGATCCCTGTATACAATCCAGGGGCACAAATAAAGAGGGAACCATACCTTCCCAACAGGCTCCATCAGAAAGTAAAGCCAAATCTCGACGGTTCATAGACAGCCTAGAGACAATCTCGACATTTGTCGCAATATTGCAGACACAATGTCAATAAATGAAGCAGAGGAAGATCCCTAGCCTCAGGGTCTCGACGTCAACATCGACAACTTAGAGATAACCAACGGCGTTTCTCCTCACTCCAACCAGATGCTGACGTGACGTCAACAACCGACCTCAGAGTCGCAACGAAATGGAGCCATGGCAAAGTCCCTAGTTCCAAATCTCAATGGCCACATCCACAGCGTGGAGACCAACAACGGTGTACCTCCTCATTTCAGCAGGATACAGATGTTACACCATCAAACGGAGCCACGACATAGTCCTTAGTTCCAAATCTCGACGGTTCACAGACAACCTAGAGACCATCTCAGCATTCGTCTCGTTACAGCAGACGAGATGTCAACAACGGCGTTCCTTTGCAGTCCAGCAGGATGCAGATGCAACGTCAACAAGAGACCCAATGGTCGAAACAAGCGGAGCGACGGCAAAATCCCAGCTTCACCTCAGCATTCGTCTCGATACAGCAGATGCAATGTCAACAACGGCGTTCCTTCGCAGTCCAGCAGGATGTAGATGCAACATCAACAAGAGACCCCATGGTCGAAACAATGCGGAGTGACGGCAAAATCCCAACTCCACCTCGGCATTCGTCTCGTTACAGCAGACGCAATGTCAACAACGGCGTTCCTTCGCAGCCCAGCAGGATGCAGAAGCAACGTCAACAAAAGACCTCATGGTCGAAATAAAGCAGAGTGACGGAAAAATCCCAGCTCCACCTCGACATTCGTCTCGTTACAGCAGACGCAATGCCAGCAAATGAAGCAAAGGCCAAATTCCTAGCTTCAGGGTCTTGACGGTGACTCATATAAAACCTGAAAGACAATCGGAGATCATCTCGCACCAGCACGGAGTGGTCACCACCTTGACGTTTGTCTCGATACAGCAGATGAAATGTCACCACCGTGTTCTTTCCCCAGCAGGATTCGGACGCGCCAAAGCAAATGAAGCAAAAAGCTAAATTCCTAGCTTCAGGGTCTTGACGGCAAGTCATATAAAGCCTGAAAGACAATCGGAGATCATCTCGCACCAGCACGGAGTGGTCACCACCTCGACGTTCGTCTCGATACAGCAGATGAAATGTCACCACAGCGTTCTTCCCCAAGCAAGATTCGGACGCGCCAAAGCAAATGAAGCAAAAGGCCAAATTCTTAGCTTCAGGGTCTTGACGGCAAGTCATATAAAGCCTGAAAGACAATCGGAGATCATCTCGCACCAGCACGGAGTGGTCACCACCTCGACGTTCGCCTCGATACAGCAGATGAAATGTCACCACAGCGTTCTTCCCCCAGCAGGATTCGGACGCGCCAAAGCAAATGAAGCAAAATGCCAAATTCCTAGCTTCAGGGTCTTGACGGCAAGTCATATAAAGCCTGAAAGACAATCGGAGATCATCTCGCACCAGTACAGAGTGGTCACCACCTCGACGATCGTCTTGATACAGCAGATGAAATGTCACCCCAGCGTTCTTCCCCCAGCAGGATTCGTACGCGCCAAAGAAAATGAAGCAAAAGGCCAAATTCCTAGCTTCAGGGTCTTGACGGCAAGTCATATAAAGCCTGAAAGACAATTGGAGATCATCTCGCACCAGCACGGAGTGGTCACCACCTCGATGATCGTCTCGATACAGCAGATGAAATGTCACCCCAGCGTTCTTCCCCCAGCAGGATTCGGACGCGCCAAAGCAAATGAAGCAAAATGCCAAATTCCTAGCTTCAGGGTCTTGACGGCAAGTCATATAAAGCCTGAAAGACAATCGGAGATCATCTCGCACTAGCGCGGAGTGGTCACCATCTCGATAATCGTTTCGATACAGCAGATGAAATATCACCCCAGCGTTCTTCCCTCAGCAGGATTCGGACGCGCCAAAGCAAACGAAGCAAAGGCCAAATTCCTAGCTTCAGGGTCTTGAAGGCAACTCATATAAAACCTGAAAGACTATCGGAGATCATCCCACATCAATGCGGAGTGGTCACCACCTTGACGTTCGTCTCGACACAGCAGACGCAACATCACCAAAAGGAGTCACGGCAAAATCCCTGGTTCCAAACCTCGACGGTTCACCAGCAACCTAGAGACAACCGCGACATTCGTCTTGATACAGCAGACGCGATGCCAGCAAACGAAGCAAAGGCCAAATTCCTAGCTTCAGGGTCTTAACGGCAAGTCATATAAAGCCTGAAAGACAATCGGAGATTATCTCGCACCAGTGCGGAGTGGTCACCACCTCGACGTTCGTCTCGACACAGCAGACGCGACATCACCAAAAGGAGTCACGGCAAAATCCCTGGTTCCAAATCTCGACGGTTCACCAGCAACCTAGAGACAACCGCGACATTCGTCTCGATACAGCAGACGCGATGCCAGCAAACGAAGGAAAGGCCAAATTCCTAGCTTCAGGGTCTTAACGACAAGTCATATAAAGCCTGAAAGACTATCGGAGATCATCCCACACCAGCACGGAGTGGTTATGACTCATCGGGGCTCTCCAAAATGAGCCTAAACTCAAGTAAAAAGCGGCATGGCAAAATTCCTAACGCTTGCTCTTCCGACGGTCAAACTGCCTAGGAGGATTGCTTGAAGACTTCTTGTCCAGCCTCAGAAGGGATCGGAGACACGACAATCGCAAGGCTACTCGAACAGCAAAACTGCCTATCGAGGAAAACATCAGCCGATGCGGCGGTACGACGGACAAAACCCTAAGTACCACAGACCCTAACGGACCTCCGTCGTAAAGAGCAGAGGTTAACTGTGACGTTAGGATATTCTTGCGAGAAATGCTCGATTCGTCTCGACTCGTGAGGAAATTAGTGTCTTTGCGAGAAATGCTCGGTTCGTCTCGACTCGTAAGGAAAAGCCTTAGGCAGTGGGGATTAAAAAACCTGTTTCCTAAGTACTGGGACCCTGCAAGTCGATCCAAAATGGTCTCTTGCATACTATCCACGGGTCACACTCTCCAAAGTCGAATCTCGACAAAGAGGGAAACAACCACTTACGGGTCCTCTCGACTCGTAAGAGGGAAAAATTCTCTTATAAGATCCTTACGACTTATAAGAGAAAACACACTTAGGAGTCCTCACGACCCCTAAGGAGAAATTACACCTACGAGATCCTCTCGATCCGTAGGGAGAAAAGTCTTTGTGAGACCCTCACGACTCATAAAGTTGAAAAGTCTTAGGCTACAAGGACCCTAAACTTGTCTCCTAAGCCCTCAATTCCATGGTTACTCATAACTTTGCACTACTTCACCCACGTACATACTTACGTGGGCAAAGTAGTGGGGGTCATTTGTTCCCGCCAAAAATTTCTGCGCAAAAGAGCCCAAGGTATCAAATGGCAGCGATACGCTTAAGGAAATGCGAACCAGTATCTTCCGGCTTGTATTTTGATAAACTCCCGAAGGAGGAACTATTAAATTCTGATGGTTTCGAAAGCATCTCGAAAACCCTTCGATTTGATATATTATGGGCTTCATAATTCATCCGGGATCAAAAGTTATGAGCAAATATGCTATGCACTGTTCCCTGATTAAAAATCAGGAATTGCCTCAATGAGGTATCACGTGCTCACACGTGATCAATGGTCACGTGTTGACACGTGATAGTTAAAACATGAATAAAAACAAGCGGCTGAAGAAGGACCCAGTTGGGGGTCACGTGCTCACACGTGACCAATGGTCACGTGTTGACACGTGATAGTTAAAACAGAAATAAAAGCAAATGGCTGAAGGAAATACCTCAATGAGGTATCACGTGCTCACATGTGACCAATGGTCACGTGTTGACACATGATGGTTAAAACTGAAGCATAAATAAACGCTGAGAAAAGGACTCTATTGGGGGTCACGTGCTCATACATGACCAAGGGTCACGTGTCAGCACGTGACTGGTTTCGAAAGCCTTACAGTTAATAGAATTAAATTCTAAAAGCTTCTAAATCTTTCCAAATGAAAAAAGATTATGGGGACCGTTGGATTAAAGATCTAAGGGTGATTAAAAATCACCAATTTATGGAAAAAAATCTTAGACAAGGAAAGATTTCCCCTAAATCTCACCGAAAATAACAAACATAATATTTTTGAATTTAAAATCCAACGGTGAATAAAAATTCACTCAATGATCTAAAGGATCATATTAATGATGAAAACAAATCAAATCTTTCAATGAGAGATTTGCTAAACAAATTGATTCATTTCCTTCTCGTATAAATAGAAGCCAAGAAGAGAAGAGAAGGGGTGGCCCTTTTTTTGGGAGATAACAACAACAGAGAGAGAAAAGAAATGAGAATTTAATTCTCAACAAAGAAAACTCTAGGTGAGAAAGGGAAAAAGGATCAAAACTCCAATAAAGAGAATTTAATTCTCAATCCAAGAGTTTAACTCTTATACAAAAAAGAACTTAGTTCTTCTTCTGGTTGAAGATCTGCACAGAGCACATCTCCCCATAAGTTTAGAATTTAATTCTCATCGGGTCGAGATCCTGCCATGCAGATCCTAAACTTAGAAGGGGAATTGAGTTTTGAGAATTTAATTCTCCTAAAATAGAACTAGGGTTTAACCCTAATTGAGAATTTAATTCTCTCAGATCAACAGGAATTTAATTCCTCCTGAAATGAAACTAGGGTTTAACCCTATATAAGAATTTAATTCTTTTACATATTTGGGAATTTAATTCCTTTAAAAAGAAATTAGGGTTTTACCCTAAATAAGAATTTAATTCTTAATCTTACAGAGAATTAAATTCTCAAAATAAAATGAAGAGACTTAAAAGATCTCCATGTATGCAAAAGACCAAGGTTGCGTGTCCCCACGCGACCCCTGAAGAGATCCCCAGAAATGAGAAGGAAGAAAGCTCTGAGGCAATGCCTCACGTGCTCCCACGTGACCTACAAAACACAGAAAGAAAAAGCAAAGGAAATATGAGCTTTGGGCGCTCTCACGTGTCCCCACGTGACCCCTTAGCGAGTGCTTTAATGATCAGTGCATAAATCTCCATCACGTGTCAACACGTGATGCTCGAAAAATAAAAAGTGTTTAACACTTATTTGCAGAACAAAGTGAGGAGATCTGGCCCCACCTTTGGGCGCCCTCACGTGTCTCCACGTGACCCCCTTTTCTTCAGTGTTTAAACACTAATTCGGGAGCTTTATTTCCAGTGTTTAACACTGATTATTTTTTAGTGTTTAACACTAATTTGAGAGTTCTGTCTCCAATGTTTAATACTGTTGTTATCTAGTGTTTAACACTAGTTTTAACCAAATTGGTTAATCTTCCAGAGGCAAAAGTCTCTCCTCCAAATGAATCTCAAAATTGAGGAAATCGAAGACAAAATGTTGTTAGAGCCCCCAAACCTCTGTTTAGCACTACTGAATGATGAGGGGCTGAACCCAGACAAATGACTAATGGCCCAGAGGGCCAATATTTCAAATATAATTGGACTTAGCCCAAACTGGCCATAAGTCCTCAAATCATCTTGAACTGAGCACATCTGCTCTTTCAACCAACTCATTGGTTCAAGGGTACATCTCTGAACTCCTCTGATATTTGTCATTGTAATCCTTCAACGTCGTCAGAGAGGTGATGGGTCCCGACAGCCATACATTTTATTGGACCACCATGTCCCTAAACTGGCAATAGACCACCATGTTCCTAAACTGGCAATGGACCACCATGTCCCTAAACTGGAACAATAGAGCCCAAATGCTCTTTTGTCGGATCTAAATCTGGTTAAGTTGATCTTAGTCTCAAATTGGACTAACGTATCTTTAACAAACGTTTAAGTTGATCTTAGCCTCAAATATGGCTAACGTATCTTTAAACCCTCAAACAGACTTTATTCCCAAATTGGACTATAGATCTCCCAACCAAATTTAGTTCAAGGGTACATCTCTGAACTCCTCTGACATCTGTCGTTGTAATCCTTTAACGTCGTCAGAGAGGTGATGGGTCCCGACGGCCATACATTCAATGGACCACTATGTCCCTAAACTAGAACAATAGAGCCCAAATGCTCTTTTGTCGGATCTAAACGATCCAGTTAAGTCGATCTTAGTCTCAAATCAGACTAACGTATCCTTAACAAACGTTTGAGTTGATCTTAGCCTCAATTATGGCTAACGCATCCTTAAACCAAAACCCCAAACCCAAATCTAAGAAAATACGGATTTGGACTAATCCACATCCTACGGGCGACGATATAAATTAGTCTCCATATACAATCTACAGGCAACCACAAACAAAACAAATACCCACGACACGAAGTGAAATTCTGGAGAAGGAGAAAGTTGTTACCGCGATGCGGTAGCGTAATTAACTGCAGGTGCTGGCGCCTGCAGGGAAGAGCGTCCCCACAATCAAAAACCCCTCAAGCGAGGGGGAATCTGACGAAGTCTGGTACATCGGCCGCATCCGTTCAAACCTCCAATACACGGTGCCATAAATCAACTTGGCATCTTCGGAGAGGTGGACGGATAGAACCTATTAGCATCTGCCCTGAATCTCAGGCAAGACGTCCGTCTTGCACGTCTTTCGGAGGGGAACAAGAGCCTCAAAAACACATTACCTGAGGTGGATTTACCGTTGGCTTCCCGAGCTGCACGTGCCGCCCGTCTATGAGCAGTAGACAAGGAGACCGGGAGCTCCTCTGAAGGAGTAGCAGCGGGAGTAACGGCGCTCGAACCTGCTCCCACAGCCAAAGCAGCGCTACGCTCCCTTGCCGCACGCCTCAGGCATTTCCTTTCCTCCCGGGCCGTCTTGACAGACCTTTTGGAAGCCTCCATCAGCGAGGCGTCGTCGTCCGCGTTTAGGGTTGCCTCTAGAGCCTTCAAAGCTTCCATCATCGACCTTTTGAGTTGGGTCTCTTGCGGCAATCCCGAAGAGGCCGAAACTTCGGTAGCCGGCCCGGAGAGAATTCCTGCATCGGTTTGCGAGATAGGTCTTATGGTCCCTGCGATAAGACAATGGGGGGGTCAGATTACTCATAAGAAATGGAAGGAGAGACATAGTAAACCAAAATGTACCAAGGCCTAAGGATGCTCTGAGTCGTTCCTCCTCCTGGAAAGTTTTGAGGGAAGCAGCGATAGCTTCTTCGGTAGAAATGCCTGTTGAAAGAAAGAAAAGCGTTAGTCAAAAAACAATGATAGAGGTACGATGCAATGACGAAAAATACAACTAAGTGATTACCCGATTACGCAAGTTTAGCTAACTACGCATCGCGCCTTGCCAATCGCTCAAAAGCTGCGATGGCGACCGCCAAATCAGTGTCGTCTGGCGGCATAAATAAGCCCTCGTTGGTCCCGTACTCACCCAAGCCCTCTCTATAAGGAGCATGAGGTTCCTGACCAAATGCAACGTCAGCAGAGAAGATCGACTTCTTCTTCCTCTTCTGCGCGGGAACTCCAGCCGCATCCAAAATCAGCTTACGCTTTGTGGGCACCTTGGGACGGCGGGTCCCGATATCCGAGCCCACGCCGGATTCGGGTGAAACCACGTTCACGGTCTCTACGGGAGCACGGGGCGCTAAGGGCACGTCCACAGGATCGAGGGGCAATCCACGCGGGGGGCTTAACACTCGTGGAGGCTCATCTCCAGCATCTCCTCTTAGTGGAGGAGGGACATGGGTCCTTCGCCTTAGGGGAACGTTGCGATCGCTGGCCTGGGGCGCACCCTTGCGATCAAGCAGCAGCCGTTTCTCTTCCCGGATAACAGTGCCCATCGCGTGCTGATACCAAGCCCCGTATACGTTGAGGGCCCGTGGAATGCAACTTAGCTCGCTAATGAAGAAGTGGGAGCCCGTATTCAACCGCATAAAATGATGTAGTGCACTCCGTATCCCCTCCCTGGTGGCCGCAGGCTCTTCTAAAAATGCCTCCAGTGGGACCCCCTGGTTATAGCTTAGCTGTTGGGCGAACCGATGGGGGTTGTACCTCATAAAAAGCGCCATATCGTTCTGCCTGAACACAAGGAAGCCCGGCCGGATGGAGTATAAATGTAGAATCTCCTGGGCTTTCAATACGGAGGCCCTGTCCTTGAAATTATCACGCAACGCCAACACCACCTTGAGGTCTCCGAGCCGATTGTCATGATCTTGTCCGTGAAAGAAATGCCTGCTCCGACCGTGCGCGGACGAAGAAGCAACCCCCTAGCCTCCCGCGGAGGCGGATTCACAATAGAAGCACCAATCAGCCGCATGACTCTCGGGAGTCTGCACTTCTCGTAGAATGAGGGCCTCTTATGAATACCAAATACCCCGAGCACATGCATTTCCATCCACGAAGTAAAGTAGTGCATCGGGAAATTGGCAGGTTGCACCCCCGGTTCATTTGTGTCCGCCGCCACGCCGAGTCCATGGTACAAGTGAGCCAACCCAGCGATTCCAATCGACAATTGTATGCCATCCGCCATCCGATGTGCTGGGTAGAAGATGGACGGCCTCATGTAGCGCGGGTGCATGCGGAGCGCGAACCAACACAGCCATAACCCCATAAACTCGAGAAAGAAGGTCTCCTCATCGATGCCCGGAGCGGCGATTTCCGATAAGGACATGATTGCAGCATCGGGAAGGAAAAAACCCTTTTGGTTGTCCTCCAGTGCTGGTTGACGATCTAAGCCAAGGCCGAAGGGGTCGTCAAGCTTGGCAAATTTTTCACCCCGCTGCGATAGAATCTCCGGTCGAAGAAAGCGGGCGATGAAGTCTGCGAAACTAACTCCCCGGCCTCCTGATTCCAAGTAGAGACTTTCATACATATTCAGCACCTTTACCTGGCTCAGAAACTGGTGCTGAATAGCATTCTCTGGCGTTAGGCCCATTACCAACGGCTTGGTGGCGAAGACATATTCATCTGGAGGAAGTAGCTCCTCATAGTGCTCCCCCCTCACCGGCAGACCGGAAATCTCAGCAAATTCTTCTAGAGGGATGGAGACTTTCCTGTCCGTCAGAAGAAAGGTATGGGTGGGGATGTTCCATTGTTCCACGAATGCCTTAACCCACCACGTCGAAGGAGCAGAGTACTCGAACAACGAGGCGTAGACTGCAGGATACAGACCGATCTTCAGCAATGCGCCTTCTTCACGGACAAGATGTACCTGGCCCACTGCAAATACCCGGCCGAATGTCGAGGGGTCAATCCAATGTTATAAGGTTGTCCCCAAGGGCGCGACTCACCCTGACATATGCGCCGCCCCAAAATATCCACGGCTGCCGGCGGCTGCACGGGTATGGCAGCAATCGAAGGTTGAAGAAGATCCTCCGAATTCCAATTTACGACCTCCATGGCATAGTTCACCGGGGGTACATCTGCATATGGGATCGATGAGATCGGCTCTGACGGCATCGCACAAGAGAAGCTTCGGCGACCTTTGATAATTTCGCTGTACCACCTACCCCACAGATGAAGGTTCTTGTACTCCGGGTCGTAATCCTTAATGAGATAAAGAACCTCCCGGTCCACCGGCGCCTCAGGGAATCCTCCCTCTGAGCGGAAAAACGGGAACAAAAGATCAGCAGACATGTTGCCTGCAAGAAAAAGCGAAATTCAATTATCAGTATCATAATTTAATTTTAAAAGCCTGACGCTTGGTACTTTAGAATTTGTACCACACTGCAATGCAGTGGAGAGGGGACCAAAGGGGGACCCACAAAATCCAGATGATAATGCATCAGTTAATAAGACAGCCTCATCATTGGAGGAGACTGTCAATTAATGAGGAAATCCTCAAAGAATATTCTCATTAAATGAGAAATCCCTTGAGACAAGGAGAAAATCTCCCTTTCAGAGCAAAACTCTGTCACAGAGTGACACTTGTCAAACTCTCGTCACAAGGGAATAAAATTCCTTAAAGAGCCTAGCTCTGTAATAATGATGGAAAAATCCATCAAAGAAAAATTAATTCCTAAGAATTAAAGTTCTGGGATCTTAAAGATCCATGAAAAAACTCTTAAGAGTTCTTCATCAAAAAATCAAAAGATCTATACATTGTCAATGAGCAAGGCTCTGTTCATGGGTTAAGAAACCCTGAAATAAATTCTTGAGAGCAAAGCTCTGTTTATAAAACCCCAAAGGGGTTTTCTTTAGATTGAAGGATCTATGAGAGCAAGGCTCTGTTAAATAAAATTAATTTAATTTAAGTTAATTTTTACCTAAATTTTTTTCTAGAGTTTTAACTCTTGAAGTTCTTGGAAACGAGAGCAAGGCTCTGAAAATAAAGTTCTTGAAAGAGATGATAATCATCTGAGGAGAACCAAGGGTCCTATTTATAGGCGCTCAAGCGCCTCTTCAACTCCTGAATCGATCCAACGGTTCAGATGTTGCCACCGCTGCACTCACGTGTGCGCCACGTGAGCGCAACGGTGGGGGGGCATTTGTTTCCCCCAATCAGAGCAAAGCTCTGTTTGAATTTCAAAATTTAAAATAAATTGAAGCAACGCTTCAGATTTCTTGCGCTGCGCGCTGTGCGCCACGTGTCAAAAGCAGACACGCCAGCGCAAGGAGCGCTGCACCCAAGGCAGCGCACCCTAAATCAGAGCAAGGCTCTGTTTTAAAATTCAAAGTTTAAAATAAATGAAGCAACGCTTCAGATCACTTGCGCTCTGCGCTGCGTGCCACGTGTCGAGCGCAGGCGCGCTAGCACAGTTGCGCTGCGCTCTGTGCTACGCGACACGTGTCGAGCGCAGACGCGCTAGCGTAGGCGCGCTAGCGCCAATTGCGTCAACACAGGAATTTAAATAATAAATGCGCGACACGTGTCGAGCGCAGGCGCGCTAGCGCAGTTGCGCTAAACAAATTCCCTAGGACTGCTATAACTCGCATGGTCGAAGCAACCATCTGAGACTTCGTATCTAGAAAAGAGCTGATTCAACACGAGCAATTAAAGCTACCGACTCTAGAACAGCGGAAACAGGGCTAATACCGATTCCTGAAGCAAACCTCTTTTTTATTCGTCCCGGTTTTCCAAAGCGCCAATTGCGTCAGCACTGGAATTTAAATAATAAATTATTTAATTAATCAGAATTAAAATTCTAGAAAGATCTTTCCAATCTTATTAAAATAAGAAGATTGTCTTCTGTAAAACAGAGGCCTTAGGATCAAAGATCCAACGGTGGGGAAATATCACCAGATCAATCGGAGAAAGATCTCTGTAATTAACTTAACAAACCAATTGGCCCTATATAAAGGCCCCTACACTCCAAGTCTCACAGGGAGAGAGATACAGAAGAGAGAGAACCCTCTAAAAACTTTGAGAAAAAACTCAAAGAGAAGAAAATGCAAGCCTTTGAAGAAAGAAAATCATCTTCTTCATCTTTAAAGGTAAAGAATTTAATTCTTGAAGAACAGAGATGAAAATTCCTCACAAAAATAAGAATCTCTTCTAAAAAGATCAAAGATCTAAGAACAAGATCAAGATCTTCAATATAAAAAAGAAAAAAGATCAAGAAGATCTAAAAGATTAAAAAAGAAGTAATTTACTTCAGTCCTAGATCATTTGATCTATATAAAGGTATTGCCTTTTGATGAGAATAAGAACCATTGGTTCTTGAATCTTGAGGTAGAATCTCTTTTGAGAGAACAAACAATTTGTTTTTTGATCTTAATTTGATCAAGATGCGCTCTGCGCTATTGGACAGTGCCTTGCACTTTTGAAATGCGCCTTTGCGCTCCTTGGAGTGGCACACTGCGCCAGAACGCGCCACGTGTCAACCACAGACACAATCTGCGCTTTGCGGTTCTAAAACAGCGCACTGCGCTCTTGGAATAGCGCACTGCACCAGAGCGCGCCATGTGTCATTCACTGGCGCAGCGCACCGCGCTAACAAACTTGCGCTTAGCGCAGAGCATGACACGTGTCACCTGCGCATGCGCTAGCGCATTGCGCTCTTTAATTGGCGCAAAGCGCCTGACAAACCATGTGGCGCACTATCAGACCACTATAAATGCTATGCATTATTTAAAAGGACAGAGCCCAAGCAAAGGTCTAACATGCCTAATATAAATGCTATGCATTATTAAAAGGGCCAAGCCCAAATAAAGGCTCAACAGCCAGAACAATAAAATGTTCAACTCATATCAATTGAGCTCATATGCTCATAAACCTTCAAACAGACTTTAGCTCCAAATTGGACTATAGATCTCTCAACCAAATAATGGTTCAAGGGTACATCTCTGAACTCCTCTGATATTTGTCGTTGTAATCCTTCAACGTCTTCAGAGAGGTGATGGGTCCCGACAGCCATATATTCCACGGACAATGATGGACCACCATGTCCTTAAACTGGAAATGGACCGCAAAGTCCCTAAACTAAACAATAGAGCCCAAATGCTCTCTTGTTGGATCTAAATGATCCTGTTAAGTCGATCTTAGTCTGGAAATTAGACTAACGTATACTTAACAAAGTTTAAGTTGATCTTAGTCCAAAAATGATACTAACGTATCCTTAAACCCAAAACCCCAAACCCAAATCTAAGAAAATACGGATTTGGACTAATCCACGTCCTACGGACAACAATGTAAATTAGTCTCCGTATACAATCCACGGACAACCACAAGCAAAACAAACACCCACGACACGAAGTGACCATCTGGAGAAGGAGAAAGTTGTTACCGTGATGCGGTAGCGTAATTAACTGCAGGGGCTTGCGCCTGCAGGGAAGAGCATCCCCACAATCAAAAACCCCTCAGACAAGGGGGAATCTGACGAAGTCTGCTATATCGGTCGTATCCATCTAAACCTTCGATACACGGTGCCATAAATCAACTTGGCATCTTCGGAGAGGTGAACGGATAGCACCTATTAGCATCTGCCCCGAAATTCAGGCAAGACGTTCGCCGCGTCTTCGTCGCGTCCTTCGGAGGGGAACAACATCCAAAGAACTTCTCGGATAAGGAGAGCACGCTTGAAGCAAAAGAATGGGTTCAGACGATAGAGAATGGTCTGGAGGCAGCTCAAGTGCCAGATATAGTTTGGGTAAGAGTTGCTTAGTTGCAACAGCCCAATAATGGTAGAGTATGGTGGAAAGCTGAGGAGAGTCGTTTCGAGCAAGCGATAGAATGGAGAACATTCCGAGATCACTTTGATGCGAAGTACTTTCCGGAGACTGCCTGCTTTGACATGGAGCAACAATTCCTCCACCTACAACAAGACTCGATGTGGGTCAAGTCTGTAGATGAATATGATGCTGAGTTTACCATGCTCGGCAGGTAAGATATAGTCTCAAGTTCAATTTTTCCTATCTCACTTACAACACTGCTAACACAAGGTCGTAACAGGTTCACTGCACACATTATTCGCACTGCTGAGATCCGGGCACGATGATTCCAGCTGGGGTTGGACCCTGAAATCTAAGTTGCACTCGCTTCAGGGGATTTCCAAACCCACGAGCTTGCTTTGAAGGCTGCCCGACACAATGAGACAGTTGTGAAGAAGGGCAGGCCACAGTCAGCCGGTGTGAAATGCCCGTGTGCCTGATCATAGGAGGGGTCTCTTTCAAGCCAGTTTTCAACGGACCATCTTGGAGGCCGGAAGATTCGTTCACCAACAATAGGCCAGACTTTTGCAGCTACTGCAAGAGAACGGGGAATTTAGTGAAGAACTGTAATAGGACGAACAACTTGTGCTTGATCCATAGGTTTTCTACTCACGCTATCGGACCATGCTCCCAGAATCGAGGACCTAACAACCCTCCTGCTAGACTGGCGATCCAAGTTCCTTCTACCTGGTTAGCTCTACCAGCACCAGCTTCCCGCACCTAAACCGCTCAACCTTAACGCCAAGGGTTTAACCAGACATAGAGAAAAGTGCTGCGACGCCAATCATTCACTATGTTGGTCGAAGAGACCAAAGCTACGGGTCATATTATCACTGGTAAATCTTTTTCCTATTCATTCTCAAGTTATTTCATATCCTAACCATTTGTATTTGTTATACCTAAACCTATCCTACACGACTTAGGTATAATCTTAGTAGCTACCCTACCTGCACTCGCGCTTTTCGACATTAGGGCATCGCATTGCTTCATGTGGCAACGGTTCGTAAGAACTCATGCAATCCCAGTTAAGCTGCTCGTATCCAGCAGGAATGTCAGTTTAGGAAACAACATTCTAAAAGCAACCATTGGGATATGATTTGTGTCCAGTGATCGTCTGCAGTCGAGAATTCTATGCGGACTTCAAGGTGCTGGACATACTGAATTTCGACGTAGTCTTGGGAATGTATTGGCTGGGAACTTTCTTCGCTACCATCGACTGTCGCCAAAGAAGATAGTGTTTGAAATACCAGATCACCTAGTGTTCTATTTCAAAAGCAGAGACCAGAATTTAGAGCCTAGCATCTACCGAGCAAAACCAAAGAAGGAAGAGATTGCAGCGTTGCAAGTACAACAAGTGTGAATTTTGGCTAGATCAAGTCGGATTTTTCGGACATATCGCTTCAGGCGAAAGAATCTATATAGATCCAGCTAAGGTGTTAGCTGTCAGCAAATGGCCAGTGCCAAAGACGGTGAAAGATATAAAAAGTTTCTTGGGCTTAATAGGATATTACAGACGCTCCATCGAAGGATTCTCACAGATCGTAGCACCCCTGACCAAGCTCACATGTAAAGACGAAGCATTCGTATGGTCAGAAGTATGTGAGAAGGATTTTGTAGAACTCAAATCGAGATTAATCTTTGCACCTATTCTTGTAATACCGGATCAATCTGGCGGATTCGATGTACATTGTGATGTGTCCGGAAAACGATTAGGATGTGTTCTACATCAACAAAGAAAAATTGTGGCTTTTGCTTCAAGGCAATTAAAAGTTCATGAACGCAACTATCCAACATATGATCTGGAATTGGCAGCCGTGATTTTCGCACTCAAGATTTGGCATTACTATCTTTTGGGAGAACGAGTGGATATATCCACTAACCATACAAGTTTGAAATATATATTTACTCAGAAGAAACTCAACATGCGCTAAAGAAGATGGCTCGAGCTCATGGCGAGCTTTGACATCAACCTATAGTATCATCCTGGAAAGGTGAACGTAGTTCCTGATTCACTTAGTCGCCAGCCATTAGCAATTAATCTCACCATCCAGTAGAAGCTACAGCAAGAATTGCACGGATTGGAGATTGAAGTAGTTGTTCCAGATAACGCTTTATATTTGATGAACTTACAAGTCCAGTCCACTCTTATCAATAAGATCAACACAGCTCAAGCAAATGATTCCAAGCTACAAAAGATCCGAGAACAAGTAGAAAGTGGACTTCGAACTGACTTCATGTCACGCCCCGCTTCCCAGAGTGCGCTAAGATAGGCACGTGACAGAGCCAACCATGCTACCTGTGGATAGAAAAAATCCCTCCACAGTCACATTACGGCTGTAGAGATATCAAGAAAAGGAAAGTAAATAAACTATCCAGTACATATCCATAAGCCAGAATAAACGAGTCAAGAAATAATATGCGGAAGCAATAAATCCAAGTAACAATAACATCTGGAAAGTAAGGAAATAACTAACTGGATACTAACAGGATCTTCACTGCTCGGTCTGACGACGGAAATACTCTTGATCAGCCTGCGACAAAGGTAGAGAATCTGGGCCATGCAAAACCCAGACGTCGGTGCGTTATAATATCAACAATAATATAATCAGGGGTAACAAGTCATGCAGGCATGAGTATGAACAGTGACAAGTCATCAATAACAAGTAACAGTAACATGAATATAAATCAATGAACAGAATATAAACAGGTGAAGTGCAGCGAGTAGTCTAAACTGTGCTATAGGGTGATCTGCTCTAAAGTCTTTGAAATCAATTTAAAGAATCGTCATTGTAACTCAATAGTATCCCGTACGTGCCCGGGACCACGGTCAAAGACTCTCGAGCTGAATCCGAGACGTGCCACTAGGCAGTAAAAGGTAGTATGTAAAGACGAATGATGTCAGCAGTATCATTCCGGGGCTGGCCTAGCCCGTAAGACTGATCAGTAAAGGAATCGAATTGTTGATTTACAAGTCAGGTTTTATCATTGATTTCCCCATACCCCCCAAGTTATGTGTTCAAGTCAGGTATTGGTAAATCTGGAGCTAATGCCAATACATGATCAAGCAGGTACAGGTTTGTCTAAATAGACAACAGAATATGTCCGTAGGGACAACAGGTCAAGATTGTCGGCATTAGTAACAAGATCAGGTAACATGTCAAGTAGTGATAAATCAGGTCATGTCAGGTTGTGTACATGTATCAAGTCATGTCAAGTAGTGGTGTATCAAGTATCAAGTCAAGCAGTAATATATCAGGTCATGACAGGTAGTGCACATGTGTCAAGCGGATCCTCATACTAAAACTGTAGCAAGTACGGATGCACGGTAAAGTATGGATGCACAAATATTTTGTCAGGGGTTACATCATGACTATGTAGGATGCACAATTATCAAGCATGGTGCACTAATACAACAGTAACATGAAATAATATGGTCTCGGCATACAACTAGATATGTAATAAACCGTACGGATACAGACGGATACTATAAAACTGTAAATCGGTAAAATTTGTTGAATATTAAAACACAAGCATTATTATTTATTAAATAGATATTGATATAATAATATTAACATGGATAACATATTCAAACCGATTAATAACTATAAAAGTGGTATTGATTAACCATGATAAGAAAGTTCCGTTCAGAAATTCAGTGTCACCCTGATTTGTAAAATAGCTTAAAAATAACAAACGTTCTCCAAAAGGGACGTGTCTTATACCAAAACAAAGATAATTCAGTAAGGTTTTCATTTTTATATGTATAAGCATCTCAGGTTGTCCTTACAAAAAGATATGAACATTCGAAGTTGACAGTTTGCTGCTGGAATTTCCTTGGACAGCAGTTTAGAGATATTTTCATTTGAATTTTACGTTATTTAAACAATTTATTTTGCAAGTAAATATTTCATAAAGTGATAGTATTCTGAGTTAGCTTCGTAACGAAGTAAAGAACGTATACTAATGATTTTTCTATGATTTATTATGAATTTTATAAGGTAAGGTGTACAGTAAATTTCAGATTTTTCGTATCCGCTTTTCAACGACGTTTCATGTGTAAACTATAATATTTTTAAATGTATAACATTATAAAATGCATATTATAAACTAATTAAAGATAATAATAACAAATATTACGACGATATATATTTTAAATGATATGGATGCAAACGGGTATCACATAATCGTAAAATGATAAACTAACAAGTGCGGAACATATAACTAAGCAATATGAAATGTAACTATTCAATTTGATGCAGTATATGATAGAATAGTATGTAACAAGATAAGTTTTCTTGACCTAGATCTGAAATGATATGAATGGATGCAAACGGAATATCGAAAAGTTATAAAACTAAATATGGGGTGCATGATTTTAAATGCAGGTATTCCATTGTTAAAATAGATGCGTCTAAAGTAATGTAGCATGTAATTAAGATTGGTCTGCATGCCTTAGATCTGAAATGCACTATACAAATGTAAACAGAACGTCGAAAGGCTGTAATATAAAACATGCGATGCTTGATTTAAAATACAGGTGTGATATTTATATAAATAGGTATATAATGAGTTATATAGCATGTAGCAAGATTAACTTGCCTAGACGGAACAAGAACGGCTGTGTACGGAACGTTCTTCGTCGGCGAAAGGTCGCGACGCGCGCACAGTACACGGAACGGTTACAAACAACGTACGGGGGTGATCACGCAAGTCAGGTACGTTCACTGGATCATTCGGATCGTTAGCGACGAGCACGGCTCCGGCGGTGATCACCGGAATCAAGAAATAAGATCAAGAAAAAGAAAGAAGAAAGAAGAAGAAGAAGTACGAAGAAGAGATTGTGTATTAAATAAGAAAAGAAAAATTAAATAAATAAAATATATATAAATATATATATGCAGAGGAGAGAGAGAGAGAAAGGGGTTGTTAGTTTGTTAGGAAATTGGTTTAGATTCAAATTAAAAAAATCTTTTATTATTTAACTAAATTTTAATTTGTATCAATTTATAAAATTAATATTATATAAATAAAATTTGATATTCTGGTAAATACAAATATAGTCCAAAACATGCCCGGCTCGGGTCTAAAATTCAGTTTCAAAAATATAAAAAATATACATGTCGACCAAAACTCAAATTGGATGTCCGGTTAACGAAAATGCATACCCCCAAGAACGGATGCACGTACATGCGCGTAGCCATCCAAACAAGTCCGTTTCACTGAACGGGACGAGAACATGATGCACGGATGCTACGACAGGGTCAGGGGTATCATGCAAGCCATGCTAGATATTTTAAAAATATTTTACTTGATTTTAAATGTTATATTAAAAAAAAATGCAGATGCCAGATAAAATGCCAGTATGCAGTAAAAAAATGAAAATGCACGAATCCATATAATAGGTCAGGATAAATCATAAACATGAATCAAGACAGGTTTCAAGCAAGCGGGTCGGGTAAAATGCAAATACAAATGTCAAAATACTATTCGCACTCAAAACACAGTAAACCAAGAAACTACCATAAATAAGTAAATACGGGAACTGGAATTGGTATAAATGAACTAGGGTGTTACGTTATACCCAACTACAAAAAGAATTTCGTCCTCGAAATTCCCAAGAAAAGAAAAGGTAAACAACATGAATCTACAAGAATAGGTATGGAAACTTCTGTCGAATTTCGTCTTCTCGTTCCCAAGTCGATTCTCCGTGCGAGCGATTTCCCTAAGAAACAAGTACGAGAGGCATAACCTTGTTCTTAAGGAACTTTTCTCTTCGATCAACAATCGACATCGGTCGTTCCTCATAGGTCAAATCCTCCCTTACAGTCAACTCCGAATGATCTAGCACGTGCGTTTTATCTCGAACATACTTACGGAGTTGAGATACATGAAAAACGTCATGAATATTCGCCAAAGATTATGGTAACACCAATCGATAAGCCATTTCTCCAACACGCTCCAAAATCTCGAAAGGCCCTACGAATCGAGGACTAAGCTTGCCTCGACTCCCAAAACGAATCACTCCTCTAGTCGGTGATATCTTCAAGAATACCAGATCACCAACAGCGAATTCTAGAGGTCTTCTCGATGTGTCGGCCCAACTCTTCTGTCGGTCTTGTGCTGCCTTCATATGATTCCGGATAGTATTAAGTTTCTCAACTGTTTGCACGATCAAATCCGGTCCCAACAATCTTCGTTCTCCAATATTGTTCCAACAAACAGCCGATTGACACTTGCGACTATACAATGCTTCGAATAGAGCCATCTGAATAGTCGCCTGAAAACTGTTATTGTACGAAAACTCCACCAAGTGCAGATGATCCTCCCACGAACCCTTGAAGTCTAACATGCAAGCTCTCAACATGTCTTCAAGAGTTTCGATCGTTCTCTCCGACTGGCCATCTGTCTGAGGATGATAAGCTGTGCTAAACTTCAATCGCGTCCCCAAACTTTTCTGTAAGCTTCTCCAGAAGTGCGATAAGAATCGGGTATCACGATCGGAAACGATGCTCACGGGTACTCCATGCAATCTCACAATCTCCTGCATGTACCGTTCTGCTAACGCTTCCGTCGACTGACCAACTCGAAATGGTATGAAATGAGCTGCCTTGGTCAATCGACCAACAATCACCCAAACTGCATTGTTACCCTTTGGACTCCGCGGTAAAGCTGTCATGAAATCCATGGTTATATGTTCCCACTTCCATTGAGGAATCGAAAGTGGTTGCAATAAACCAGCAACCCTTTGATGTTCAGCCTTAACTTGCTGACACACCAAGCACTTCGCTACAAAGTGGGCAATCTCCCGTAACATGCCTTCCCACCAGAAATGCTGTCGTAGATCACAGTACATCTTCGTGCCTCTTAGATGTACGGAATACGCGGAACTGTGTGCCTCCTTCATAACTTCTTTGCGAATATCTCCTTTTGGCACACACAAACGGCTACAATATCGCAACGAACCATCTTCATGAATTAACAAGTCCGTTCGAAGTCCAGCTTCAACCTGTTCTCGAAACCTTTGCAATCTTGAGTCCTTCGACTGCGCTGCTTTAATACTCTCGATCAATGACGACTGTACTTGTAGCTGCATCAATTGTCCTGAAGAATGCGGTAGCACGATTTCCAACTCGAATCTCCGAAAGTCTTCCATAAGCTCCTTCTGTGCAGTCAACATACGAATTGCTGGCAACCGACTAAGCGCATCCGGCACTACACCAACTTTCCCCGGATGGTACTTGAGATCAAGATCAAAGTCGGCCATCAGCTCCAACCATCTACGCTGCCTCATGTTAAGCTCTTTCTGTGTGAACACATATTTTAGGCTTTTGTGATCGGTGAATACTTCAACTCTTTCGCCCAATAAGTAGTGTCTCCAAATTTTCAAAGCGAAAATCACTGTTGCAAGCTCCAAATCATGAGTTGTGTAATTCTTCTCATGGGTCTTCAACTGTCTCGATGCGTAAGCTATAACTTTCCCATGCTGCATCAAAACACATCCCAAACCTTTCCCAGATGCGTCGCTGTGAATCACCAATCCTCCGGAACTGTCTGGCACGGTCAGAATATGAGCGGTTATCAATCTTTGCTTCAACGCCTCAAAAGCTGATGCACACTTATCAGTCCATACAAATGGTACTTCCTTATGCGTAAGCTTGGTCAAAGGCTCAGCCAAACGAGCAAAATTCTCCACGAACCTTCTGTAATATCCTGTAAGTCCAAGAAAACTTCTGATCTCTACTACGTTCTTCGGAATCGGTCAATCTTGAACTGCTGCAATCTTTTCGGGATCAACAACGATTCCATCTCCGGATACGACATGCCCCAAAAACTTCACTTCTTCAAGCCAAAACTCGCACTTGCTCATCTTTGCATACAATCTTTCTTGCCTTAATGTCTGCAGTGCGATCTTCAAGTATTCTGCATGCTCTTCGATACTCTTTGAGTAGACCAGAATATCATCAATGAACACCACTATAAACTGGTCCAAGAACGGTGAAAAGATTCAGTTCATCAAGTTCATAAATATCGTCAGTGCATTCGTGACTCCGAATGGTATCACTAAATATTCGTAATGTCCATACCAAGTTTGGAACGCAGTCTTGCAAATATCCTCTGATTTAACTCAGACTTGATGATATCCGGATCGCAAATCCAGCTTCGAGAATACCCTCGCGCCACTAAGCTGCTCGAACAATTCGCCAATGTGAGGGATCAGGTACTTTTTATTAATAGTCACCCGGTTTAATTCTCGATAATCGATGCACATCTTTCTTGTGCCATCTTTCTTCTTTACTAGAAGAACTGGAGCTCCACAAGGTGAATTGCTGCTGCGAATTCAACCCTTCTCTAGCAATTCGGTAACCTGCTTCTTTATTTCTTCCAACTCCACTGGTGCCATCGGATAGTACGCCTTTGAGATTGGCGCTGCACCAGGAACAAGATCGATCGTGAACTCCACATCTCGTTTTGGCGGTAAACCCGAGATTTCCTCGAACACGTCCATGAACTCTCAAACTACAGCTGGCGCTTCCTCCTTATCAACTTCCATTGATGAAAGAACATTGCTTGTCGGTCTGGCCCTAAACTCGACTAGCCCGACAAAACTGCTACCTCCAACAAAACAAACTCCGGATGTCCGGAAATATAGAAAATCACTTTCTTTGCCCTACAATCAATGTAAGCGTGGAAAGTGAGACCATCAATTTCCAAGACAACTTCATAACTGCCGGTATCGGTCACCAAGAAATCTGCAAAACATAAACTGGTAAGCACTGAAATGGAGAGAACCAAGGAAATAGAACGACCATGAAACAAGGAAATGAAACAAGACCAGGACTCTAAGTTACTTAAATAGAGTACCGCATTATAACCATGCTGCAGTTCATAGTTACAATCACATAACTCCGTTCAAGTCGCCCAAATCCTAGTATCAGAATCAAAGGAATAGGACGGAAGAAACAATAGGGAACCAAAAGAATTTTAACTCGAGATGCAAAGTTGTTTGCATATCGTCAGGACATGGGTCAAGAGAAAGATATGATTCAAGAATCATGATAACAATATGGCAGGACATGTTCCTAATCACGGATTTTCTGATTCGTGTATTGGGTCCAATACCCAACTACAAAAGAATCAAACCCGATTAACCTAAATCCTATGGCTCTGATACCAAACAAACCCTGTCACGTCCCGCTTCCCAGAGTGCGCTAAGATAGGCACGTGACAGAGCCAACCATGCTACCTGTGGATAGGAAAAATCTCTCCACAGTCACATTACGGCTGTAGAGATATCAAGAACAGAAAAGTAAATAAACTATCTAGTACATATCCATGAGCCAGAATAAACGAGTCAAGAAATAATATGCGGAAGCAATAAATCCAAGTAACAATAACATCTGGAAAGTAAGGAAATAACCAACTGGATACTAACAGGATCCTCACTGCTCGGCCTGACGGCAGAAATACTCTTGATCATCCTGCGACAAAGGTAGAGAATCTGGGCCATGCAAAACCCAGACGTCAGTGCGTCATAATATCAACAATAATATAATCAGGGGGTAACAAGTCATGCAGGCATGAGTATGAACAGTGACAAGTCATCAATAACAAGTAATAGTAACATGAATATAAATCAGTGAACAGAATATAAACAGGTGAAGTGCAGCGAGTAGTCTAAACTATGCTATAGGGTGATCTACTCTAAAGTCTTTGAAATCAATTTAATGAATCGTCGATATAACTCAATAGTATCACGTGTGTGTCCGGGACCATGGTCAAAGACTCTCGAGCTGAATCTGAGACGTACCGCTAGGCAGTAAAAGGTAGTATGTAAAGACAAATGATGTCAGTAGCATCATTCCGGGGCTGGCCTAGCCCGTAAGACTGATCAGTAAAGGAATCGAACTGTTGAGTTACAAGTCAGGTTTTATCATTGATTTCCCCATACCCCCAAGTTATGTGTTCAAGTCAGGTATTGGTGAATCTGGAGCTAATGCCAACACAGGATCAAGCAGGTACATGTTTGTCTAAATAGACAACAGGATATGTCCGTAGGGACAATAGGTCAAGATTGTCGGCATTAGTAACAAGATCAGGTAACATGTCAAGTAGTGATAAATCAGGTCATGTCAGGTTGTATACATGTATCAAGTCATGTCAAGTAGTGGTGTATCAGGTATCAAGTCAAGCAGTAGTATATCAGGTCATGACAGGTAATGCACATGTGTCAAGCGGATTCTCATACTAAAACTGTAGCAAGTACGGATGCACGGTAAAGCATGGATGCACAAATATTTTGTCAGGGGTTACATCATGACTATATAGGATGCACAATTATCAAGCATGGTGCACTAATACAACAGTAACATGAAATAATATGGTCTCGGCATACAACTAGATATATAATAAACCGTACGGATACAGACGGATACTATAAAACTGTAAATCGGTAAAATTTGCTGAATATTAAAACACAAGCATTATTATTTATTAAATAGATATTGATATAATAATATTAACATGGATAACATATTCAAACCGATTAATAACTATAAAAGTGGTATTGACTAACCATGCACAAGAAAGTTCCGTTAAGAAATTCAGTGTCACCCTGATTTGTAAAATAGCTTAAAAATAACAAACGTTCTCCAAAAGGGACGTGTCTTATACCAAAAAAAGATAATTAAATAAGGTTTTCATTTTTATAAGTATAATCATCTCAGGTTGTCCCTACAAAAAGTTATGAACATTCGAAATTGAAAGTTTGCTGCTGGAATTTCCCTGGACAGCAGTTTAGAGATATTTTAATTTGCATTTTACATTATTTAAACAATTTACTTTGCAAGTAAATATTTCATAGAGTTATAGTATTCTAAGTTAGCCTCGTAACTAACTAAAGAACGTATACTAATGATTTTTCTATAATTTATAATGAATTTTATAAGGTAAGGTGTACAGTAAATTTCAGATTTGTCGTATCCGCTTTTCAACGACGTTTCATGTGTAAACTATAATATTTTTAAATGTATAACATTATAAAATGCAGATTATAAACTAATTAAAGATAATAATAAGAAATATTACGATGATATATATTTTAAATGATATGGATGCAAACGGGTATCACATAATCGTAAAATGATAAACTAACAAGTGCGGAACATATAACTAAGCAATATGAAATGTAACTATTCAATTTGATGCAGTATATGATAGTATAGTATGTAACAAGATAAGTTTTCATGACCTAGATCTGAAATGATATGAATGGATGCAAACGGAACATCGAAAAGTTATAAAACTAAATATGGGGTGCATGATTTTAAATACAAGTATTCCATTGTTAAAATAGATGCGTCTAAAGTAATGTAGCATGTAATTAAGATTGGTCTGCATGCCCTAGATCTGAAATGCACTATACAAATGTAAACGGAACGTCGAAAGGCTGTAATATGAAATATGTGATCCTTGATTTAAAATACAGGTGTGATATTTATTTAAATATGTATATAATGAGTTATATAGTATGTAGCAAGATTAACTTGCCTAGACGGAATAATAACGGATGTGTACGGAACGTCTTTCGTCGGCGAAAGGTCGCGACGCGCGCACGATACACGGAACGGTTACAAACAACGCACGAGGGTGATCACGCAAGCCAGGTACGTTCACTGGATCATTCGGATCGTCAGCGACGAGCACGGCTCCAGTGGTGATCACCGGAATCAAGAAACAAGATCAAGAAAAAGAAAGAAGTAAGAAGAAGAAGAAGTAAGAAGAAGAGATTGTGTATTAAATAAGGAAAGAAAAATTAAATAAATAAAATATATATAAATATATATATGCAGAGGAGAGAGAGAGAGAGAGAGAAAGGGGTTGTTAGTTTATTAGGAAATTGGTTTAGATTCAAATTTAAAAAATCTTTTATTAGTTAACTAAATTTTAATTTGTATCAATTTATAAAATTAATATTATATAAATAAAATTTGATATTCTGGTAAATACAAATATAGTCCAAAATATGCCACGGTCGGGTCTATAATTTAGTTTCAAAAATATAAAAAATATACATGTCGACCAAAACTCAAATTGGATATCCGGGTAACGAAAATGCATACCCCCAAGAACGGATGCACGTACGTGCGCGTAGCCATCCAAACAAGTCCGTTTCACTGAACGGGACGAGAACAAGATGCGCGGATGCTACGACAGGGTCAGAGGTATCATGCAGGCCATGCTAGATATTTTTGAAATATTTTACTTGACTTTAAATGTTATATTAAAAAAAATGCAGATACCGAATAAAATGCCAGTATGCAGTAAAAAAATGAAAATGCACGAATCCATGTAACAGGTCAGGATAAATCATAAACATGAATCAAGACAGGTTTTAAGCAAGCGGGTCGGGTAAATGCAAATACAAATGTCAAAATACTATTCGCACTCAAAACACAGTAAACCAAGAAACTACCATAAATAATTAAATACGGGAACTGGAATTGATATAAATGAACTAGAGTGTTACACTTCATCATCCACGAAGATGGATTCTTGCGGTTTAGGAGCCGTTTATGCGTGCCAGTCGGCCCTGTTCAAGAAGAGTTAATGAAATAAGCTCACAGCTCTACTTATTCGGTACATCCCAGCGGCACGAAGATTTACAAAGATTTATAGCAACACTACTAGTGGTATGGAATGAAGCGAGAAATAGAAAGGAGCGTAGTAAAGTGTTCAGTATGTCTGCAAGTATAGCCAGAACATCACAGAACTGCTGGTCAACTTCAACCGTTACCAATCCCAGAATAGAATTGGCAGTACATTACCATAGACTTCATGACTGCTCTCTCTCGCAGCACGAAGGGTAACGACGCAATTTGGGTTATTGTGGATCGACTCACCAAGTTGGCACACTTTATCTCATTCAGAGTTAGCCAGTCAACCGAGACGCTAGCAAGGATGTACATGGAGGTGAGTAGAAATCTAAAGTAAGATTTATACTTTCAAGATATACCATACTTGATACCCATAAACTCATGCAGGAGATCATGAGATTACATGGAATACCTGTTTGCATCGTCTCCGATCGTGATACAAGATTCCGATCACAGTTTTGGCAGAGTCTGTAAGCTAGCCTAGGAACGAGTCTGAATTTCAGCACAGCGTACCATCCACAAACAGACGGACAGTTCAAGTGAACAATTCAAATTCTCGAAGACATGCCGAGAGCTTGTATGTTAGACTTCGGAGGTTCGTAGGAAGATCACCTACATCTTGTGGAGTTTTTATATAACAACAGCTAGCGGATAAGTATTGGAATGGCACCATTCGCAGCACTCTACGGAAGTGTTGTTCCCCGCTGAGTTAGGACGACATTGGAGATCATGAACTCCTTGGACCGGAAATGATCATGGCAATTGTGGATGTAGGTCGCATGATCAGGGAAAAGATACGCATAGCCCAAGACCGACAGAAATATTAGGCAAATGCAAAGGATCAACACCTGGAGTTCCAACCTTGAGAGCATGTGTTCCTGAAGATCTCTCCGAACAGGGGAGTGATACGCTTTGGCAAGAAGGGTAAACTCAGTCCAAGGTACATCGGACCGTTCGACATACTCGAACGAGTTGGAGAAGTGGGATACTGTTTGGCACTACCGCCCATATTGGAAGGAGTGTATAACGTGTTCTATATATCCCAGTTACGACGATATGTGAGTGACCCCAGCCACATACTTGATCACTCAGAGCTCACAGTACAGACCGATCTGACTTGCGAGCAGCAGCCAGTTGAGATTCTGGACCGAAAGATGAAGACATTGTGGAATAAGGAGGTGAACTTAGTCCGGATGATGTGGAGGAAAGATTCGCCAGGAGAATCGACTTGGGAGAGAGAAGACGATATGCGTGCACGATACCCTTAACTTTTTGAAAATTGGTCACTATGTAAATTTCAAGGATGAAATATTTATAAGGAGGGTAGAATCTAATGACTCTGAAATCTCTGTACAAAATTTACTAGTTTAATGTATAGAAAGGGTTTTTCAGCTTGATTAGGAGTTATAAGTTATTTTTGTTTAATAAAAGCAAGAAATAACTTATGGCTCACTGGCAAAATCTCTACACTGCTGTGATATAGCCTGTGAGTTTGATTCCCATTAGTCCCAATTATTTTTAATACATTTTTTTAACTTTTCGAAAGCTCAAAAGTTGCACGTGCAATACACGGAGAATCGAAAAGTTTCAGAAAAATCAAACGGGATAAATGAGTAAACAGAGAGTTAGACACGTGGCACAAATTTCGAGACAATTAGAAAAAATCCAACCGCCCATTTTCCTCCATCAGCCCCTACCGATGGTCGTGATAGCTCCGATTGCCTCCGTGTTTTGCACACACACCTCTTCGACTCCCCTCTACTCCCCAGTACTGTTTGATTTTCCTGCAATCAAACAGAGACTCTTCAAATCCCTCAATAATATTATTTTAATTCTTTTTAATTTATTTTTTAATTCCCATACACTCATTTCTTCACTATAAATACCACCCCATATCTTAGCTCTCCCCCATTCTGAAATTTCTATCAAAATTCTCTCAAAACTCTATATATACCAAGTGGAGTTAAGCAACCAAGTGGAATAGCAAACCAATCTCGACGACCAGAGCTTTCCCGACGATACAACGATCCCCGAAGGCTTCCACTCACTCTTTTCTTTTCTTATTAACGCTCTAAAACTGTAAATCCTCTCTCTCTTTTCCATTCATCTCAAATCGTATTCAAAAATCATACCAACAAAATGGAGTTAACCTTAAAAGTCTTTTCTTTAAAATTCTTTTATCATTCTTGATAGGTAATATGTCACATAATCATCCTAATATCACTTCAAGTCAATATTCACATCAGTTATCTTTTTGTGTAACCAAAATTTCATGTGAAATAATCATATAACGAATTTTTCAGAAAAATGTCATGAACTTTAAATATAGCTTTTCAATAACTAGATACAAATACATACCTCTATAACATTCACGAGGTAATGACCTACTCCACGCGCACATTATGGTTTCATAATATGATGTTCTGGATATTTGGTTAATTCAAAGAATAGGTTTTACATCAAAATACCATAGTTTTACAAAAAAAATGGTTTCTTTTATCGATATTTTACCTCCTTTTGCAATTGCGCCTCTACAACCCTCGTTAGGAGACCTGCTAATAGATGGTATGAATTATCATACATCCTTGGAATAGTAGAGCGAGATGCAGAACATCTCACAGAGATTTCGATCTCGAAAGGAAATGAAAATACGATTTAAAGGAAATACGACTTTTCTAAAAAAAAATAAATTTTGAAAATCTTATTAAACTATGAATCCGTATTTTGAAAATCTTATATTTTTAAAATGAAAGGTTAAAGTTTAAATGAAAATACCATCAAGTTTCAAAAGTAGTAGTTTTCATAAAAATACCATAAACTTTTAAAAACTAGGTTTTCTCACTAAAATACCACTAAAATTAAAATACATCTTCATAAAAACTCTAAATATTATAAATCACCCACAAGATTTATTTTTTAACAATATTAAAATATTTTTTATAAAACCCCCTCGAGAAATGCAAACAATATAAATACAATGTAAACAACAATAAAAAAATATTTAAGGACTCTAAATTAATATAGGTTTAAGCGGTATCAATTCTCTTAAGCCCCGGGAAGCTTGAGAAAATGGATGCTTGCATGTTCAGGTTAGCCAACTTAATGGAGTTATCAATGGCAATTGTCTTGGAAATGACACAAATCATGTCGTCCATATGCAGCAGTTGCCCGATTTCTCCCGAACTTAAGATCTTCAAAAGTTAAATCAATTCACATGAAGTGTCTATAACTTGAACACAAACAACTCGAATCCAAACTCGAATCTAAATTTGAACGTGAACTCAAACCGAAACTTGAACGTGAATTCGAACCCAACCTACTCGACTAATTTGACTCAACCCAAGATTGCAATTGACATGACTCGCATTTTACTCGACTCACTCAACTTTATTACTTACCTTTTGTAATTTATGGTTTCGGTCAAGTCATGTTATAATCAACCAATCAAATCAACTAAGACTATTTTACAATTATAATAGATATTATACTCAAGGTGTTTGGGATAGTTTCTTATGTGAATCCAATGGAGGTTCAGGAGTCCCATATTAACTTATTTTTTCTTTTACTTGAATCTCAGTCGGGTCGACTCCTCCATGGCTTGGAGTCCCGATGCTAACACATGAAATGGGCCCGTGTTTTCTTGCTCTTGGGGGCCTACTCTTGAGCTCGTAAATACTTCTACAGCTGCGTTGATATTCACACTTGGAACTTAACGTTAACATAATGACCATATAGGGACTTATAAATACATATACCCATATTCCGATTTACACAGTTTTACTGATCATTTACATTATTTCTTTTATTATATATTTGTCATTTTTCACTCTTACTCTACCTTTGGGACTTACCGAGCACTAGTTCGCTGACGGGAATTCCACCCACCTTATTTTCTTAGAATGTTTGTCAGATACGGTCGAGATGGAGGAAGTGGAGGTTACCGAGGAGGATTAAGACCACATCGCTACTCAAGATTAACTTAACTTTCATTTTCTTTCAGTTTATGTTTGCCACATGCTTAGGCATTTTTTTTATTATATTTACTTTCCAGTTGAAACTCATTGTGCTTGTAAATATTTCAAGTTGAATGTAAATAAAAATATTTGTTGAAAATTTTACAGTTTCCATTTATACTTGTATTGTGTAAAATTGTTTTAATACGCTTAGTATATTTATTTAGGGAATGATATTCTCTTAATAAATATGTCGCGGGCTTGTCACATCATCGTTTTTGTCTACTCAGAAGCGGGACGTGATATTTTGAGCGGTACGTTTAAAAGGCATTGCAACCGGGATATCAAAAGGTTCCGAGGAGTACACAACGAAGGTAAACAACTATTAATTGATACTTTTGCTTCTTTAAATACTAATATTTCATTAACTTTTGATGTTTATATTGTGTAACGACTCTGAATTTTCTGTACAAAAATTTTTTCTTCTTAAAATACATAAAGGAGTTTGCAAGCCTGATGTCACGACCCAAATTTAGGCACGTGACCGGCACTTAAGCCACGTGATGTCAACAGACGTAACGCAATTTAAGTAAGACGAAAATCCAGAAATCTAAACCATCAAAAGAAATAAGTGATAAAAACATTGTTAAAAATATTTGGAAATCTCAAGTAAAAATCATTAAACTTAAGTTTATTTTCTTAAAAATTTTGGCAAAAGCTCCTTTGTAAAAACTAGCCCCGAAACGGGTACAAACATAGAATATAAATAAAGCATCCCCAAACGGGAGCAAATCACGCCCAAAAGCGGAAACAACCACATAAGCATATATACGACGCCGTGGCGAATAAATAGACAATATAAATGAAAAACAGTATAAAGAGGTAAAACTATATAATAAAAGGCCGGCTCCCACGAGCACGACACCCAGAATCACAAAATATACAATATCGATCCTCACAACTCATCTCTAAGTCAATACATGAAAGTGGTAGATGGAGAGTACTCAATACAATGAGATATACAATGGATAATCAGATAACCGCAAACCCACCTATAGCAAAAAGCCTCACAGCCAACCGTAGCGGTATCCGCTGAAAAAGATACAATAAGAAGCCCTGCCACGTCTACTCTGAGGGTCAAGCCTGCAAAACACTGTGGCACAATGGGGGCGAGTTTCCAACTCGTGAATAGTAAGTAATATCATACAGATAAGCACAGGTATGCACGTACAGCGATAATCTATCACATGCAATCTGGTAGCATAAGTATGGTAATATGGATATGCAACAATCATGATCAAGGTACACCATCAGGTACTACTACTACATGAAACAATGTATATCTAATAAATACTGAGTATGGGATAAAACATATCATCATCAATGAATCACCATCGTGGAAAAACCCGGTGTCCATCAACGACGCCCCAAATCCCAATACCTCAGGCGCCGTCACTCTGATCGGTCCTCATATCCTGTAAATCTCATGGAACCTGAGTGCCCAATATCGACACTCGAAACATCATGAAAACCCGTGTCTAATATCGACACGTAAATCCACATAACTCGGGCTCCGTCGGTCCGGATCGGCCTATATCCATCTCATGACTCCGGTCGGTATCCTCCGGATAACCGCCAGGTCCAACCAATCACCGGTAGGTAGTGCTCCCTCTGCCAGGCTTATTGTCTACACAACAAAAATCATTTCTTGCACCGGGTTACCATACCGGGTCCACCATGTACCCGCAGACGGTGCCTACCGCTCTTCGAATCGGGTTTCAACATAAGTCTCAGAACCGAGAAAACTCATGGTGGACGCCCCGAAATATCATATCAAGAGAAACCGGGTTTTCAAAACAATGCATACTTTCTTGAAATATCCCCACGGTTCTCAAATTCATAAATCACATGAAATCCGTATCTCAATGCGTAAATCCATGAAATATGATGTATGCAACATAGAACAGTAATATGCACATATCAAGGAAAAATCGCTCTTTTAAATGAATCCAGTTTTTAAATATATCATGCGGTTCCCAATTTCTCCAAAGTCAAATGCAACATCATATAAAGGTGTATATGTAGCTATAGCAAGGTAGTTGTATATACATGTAAGTATGTATACATGATGCATTTCATATGCGCAATAGAACAAGAATCAACGTCTCAATGTCAATAACAATACAATACCGCATATGTGTATAGGTTGTGCATGTCATGGCAATTACCAACGGTGTATGTGTAGCATACAATTTAGTGCTCGTGCAACATGAACCGTCAGTAATGGTGCAGTGTCCAATGGGTACTAAGTCAAAGCACAACAAGTAATGGTATGCAATGATGCTCATGCACAATTAACTCATATGCATATAACATATGACTATAATATCATATCTAGCCCTGACGCTTAACGCCATACGGGCGATTTTCCCGTAGATGATAAATCTACTCACTGGGATGCCTCGGCTAATCTGATCTGATTTCAGCCTTGCCTTTACCGCGCCAAATCCGACACCTCTGCACCCGATCCTAGAAACGCACACAAGTCAATACGAGAATAGATACATAAATAGTCGTGGACACAAACGATACAAGTCAACCACGCACACTAACTAAACGCGCACGCACCTGGTGCATAAAACACGCTCGCAATAATGCCACAAACCACAACTAGGGTCGCTATACATGGCAACTACCAACCCAAAAATCCAATCGCACCAATCGCGCGTTCACAATACGTCAAATACTATATGAATTAGGTTGTAGTTCATCAAAACCTCAAACTTAATCAAAATCCAAAAACCTAGTAAGCATCGATTTACCATTTTAGTCCAAAACTAGATATTTCAACAGGCCAAAATAATCACATAATAGTTTAATTAAGCCACACAAACCCTTACTAAAGATTTAATCTCACCCATTTTAGATTTATTAAAAAGTTGGTTTGCAAAAAGCTTAATTGGACAATTTGAAAAACAACAATTTACAAATTAACAACTAGGCTAGATTTTGCATGTCTAAACATGTTAAACTACACATATAACCATATCCAATTGATAAAAACCCTAACTTGATCTCAAAACCTATTCTTGAATTTCCAAACTTGCAATAAAAACCATAATTAAACACCTAATAAGCTAGATTAAAGAAATAAACCAACAATTAAACAATAGGGTTAGGATTTATACCTCATAATTTGTAGATCAAACATGCAATCTTGACCTCCAAAATGCTAACTTTTCTCCAAGATCCAAGCTAGTTTGGCCAGGAATAATGGGTAAAGGTTTAATTAGGATTTAGTAAGAATTCGTGTAGATTTTGATGCATTTTTTGATGATTTTGGAGGTGAAATGAGGTGAGGGGAAATTGGGGCAGTAGCCATTCTAGGCTCGGCCAGAACTGCAGGGGGAGAGAGTGAGTGAGGTGTGTGTGGGTGAGTGTGGAAATTACAAGTCAAAAAAAGACCCCATACCTCAATTATAACCCCCATACCTTCTTTTCTTTATTCTATTCATTTTATTCTTAACTTGGAGTGGGGAAATTTGGGGCTGCTCATGGGGCTCGGCCAGAACATGTGGGAAGAGAGTGAGAGAGAGAGAGAGAAAAGTGTGTGAGTGTGTTGGGGTCAAAATTTGCACCCCAGTTGACTAAGTCAAAGTCAAGGTCAACCCCAAGCCAGGTGGGCCCAAGCCCAGGTCAAGCGGGCCCATGCCCAAGTCGAGCCCGCGGCCAGCCTCCCCATGCCAACATAAAAATCATGTAACAAATAATTTTGATGTAATTTTTTGTGTATGAATGTAAACAAAATGGGCATAAAACCAAATTTTTATAAAGTCCATAGTTTATGTGCAAAAGAAATGAGCACATGAGGCATGGGATGGGCAAAATGCCATTTTGTAAAGTCCAAGAGGTTATATGTAAATGTGTAAGCCTATATAAGGCAACATGATGATGAATAAAGCATACACTTTTCATTTCTCTAAAAAAGGTTAGGGTTTTTGTGCCTCCTTCTCTTTTCTCAAGCTTCTAAACATTCTTCTTTTTTTTGAATTAAATCAAGAGTTTAACTCTTCCTTTCTCAAAAATAAATAGATTTTCATCACAAAACCCACAAAGAGGAACTCAGATCTCCCATTAGATCTCAAAAAGGAAAGATTTTTAAAATCTCATACTTCTTTTTCTTCAAGATCCGGCCAACAGAGGAGGAAGAAGGAGACCCACTTCCGAGAACCCCACTTTAGGAAAGATCCAGGGCTCAAGAGAGAAGCCCTTTTCATCGGCTCCAAAATATCTTAGGAGTTCAACTCCTCATATATATATATATAAAATAAGAAATATTTCTTTTCAGGAGCACAGCACCCCGTGCAGGAACCAAGTCCCTTTTGCTGCTGACGCCTAGCGCCCGCGTGCCAAACACGTGGGGCGCTAGCGCTCAGCGCACAGTTCCCACATGCTAAGCACGTGAGGTGCCAGCCCTCAGTGCCTGCGTGCTAGGCGCGCGAGGCGCTGGCACCCATGCGTCCTTTGGACGCCATTTTCCCCCTATTTTACACACTCCATACTAAAAATACCTCCCCCGTTAGAAAAATTTTCTAACGGGGTGCTGTCCCGCACCCCGTAAGGGGGCTGCTTGCCCCCTTGACTCCCAGCCCGCTATCTGGGTAGCGTGACCCCCGTAAAAAACTCTGCGGGGCCCTCGATATATCCAAAACCCCTCCAAAACACAACATACGTACACTGCATATTGAGTTCGCATGACCAGTTTAACCCGTCAATCGGAGATTCTTTCGCTCCAAATGTGAGGGGTAATTAACGGCAGCTTAGTCCGCGGCTGCCGGAGATTCGGATCTCCACAATCAATAAACCCCCGCCTACCCTAGGCAGGGGGAATCTGTAATATGCCTGACAAGCGCGCGTGTATTCCCATCTCAATGGGGTGACGAAAAACACCCTACAGAGTGTAGAAAGAGGTGACCATATCCCCACACATACATCAACATCTTATCATTCTTTTCCATTATATTTTATTTCCAATTAACTTTTTCCCTAGAAAAATCTAGAACCATGGAGATAAAGTTAGAAGAAAGAAATTGTTACAACTATATATATTAAGTTGTCATGGTACACTAAAGTATAATTGACCCATTCCATTTTGTAATTATCATTAATTAAATGTATTAGTGAAAGCTTATAATAATATTTAAAATAATTAATTAAGAAAAATATTTTAGTAAACTAGCAAATTTATAAGTGACTAAATAAATACCAATACTAGCTATTACATATCTAAAATAGGTATAATTAAGTTTATGTTGAAAAAAATAATTATATCTTGGTTTTTATGGAAAATATCGGTTATTTTACCGAATATCGGAAAATTCCCCTAAACGATTTTCAAAACGTTACACCTGAGCACAATTTAAAATTTATTCTTGTTTAAAAACAACAAAAAAGCACTTGTAGCTCATTGGTAAAGTCTTGCACTGCTGTGACATAGCCCATGTGTTTGAATCCCACCAGCCACATATTATTTTTCCTGATTTTCTATTAAATTTTTTGGAAGTCCAAAATTTTACATGTGCACTGCACATAGAAATAAAAAGTCTGAAAAATAAACATGTGTAAAATGATATAATACAGAGAGGAACACGTGTCAAGCATCCAACCCTCCAACTCCCCCAAGTGGCCGGCGAGATTGGCTTTTGGGTCGGCGTGGACGAGCCCCCGTGGCTAAAAGTCCCCGTGGTTTGCTCACATAACCCTTGGCCTACCCCCATTACCCCTGCACTGTTTGATTTCTTTGAATTTATACAGAGAGTTCAATTTCATATTTAGATCCAATTTTTAATGCATTTTAATTCATTCTTTCAATTCCAAAACCCTAATTTCATACTATAAATACAACCCCATACCCTAGCCCATCTTCATTCTAAAATCTCTAGCCAAAATTATCAAATTTTTCTAAGTACGAGTTGAATTAGCCCAAGACCAACTTCCGGCGAGGAATCGATCAAGTTCCGGCGACCCCGCGATGCCGCAAAGATCAAGCTATCTTCTTATAGCTCTTTCATACCCATCTAGCTAGTAAGTCCCACCTCATTCTTCTCTTTCTACATAAAAAATTCTCTTTTTCAAAATATGTCGGTAAGTGGAGTTAACATCGACTTTTGATTCTAAAATCTTGAAATCACACTTTTTCTTAATCATTGCTCATCCATATTCTTAACATATGTTTATAACCATAAAACAAATAATTAGAAACAATTTTCACCCTAAATCATCATGTTAAATAATTTTAAATTGAGTTTTACATTTAAATACCATGAACTTTGTATCCACCATATTTTATTATTTTGCTTAATTATACCTCTAGAAAACTTCATGGGGTAATGACCTATCTCTCACATACACACATGTTTATATAGCACGATACTCTTGGAAACATATTTTTGTGGCAAATACAATATTTCATTAAAATACCATCGACTATAAAAACCCGGTTTTTTTTTTTAATTGTATTATTAAATTAGTTGCGATTATTCCTCTACAACCTTTTTTAGGGGACCCGCTATTGGATGGTGCAGATTATCGCACATCCTTGGGCTAGTAGAGCGAAATGCAAACCTCCTCATGGAGTATTCGGTCTCGAAAGATTTTTAATACGATTTTTAAGAAAAACGAGATTTTCTAATTAATAATAAAATTAATTTTTAAAATTATATAAATATTATCAAACCTCATATTTTCAAGTTATAATAAAATTTCATGTTTTTCTAAAAATAAAAGAATGACAGGTTTCACTAAAATACCATCAGGTATCAATACAAGATAAGTCTTACACTAAAATATTTTGAACTATTCAAGCTATGTAAATATTCACTAATATACCTCACTCTTTAAAAATTCATATCCAAGAAAATCCTAAAGAACATAAATAATTACTCGAAATTTATTTTGAAAGCATATAAAATATTTTTCATAAAACCCCTTCGAGTTATATAAAATTACATTAAGGACTTTAGTAAGTATAGGTTTAACCGAGATCAATTCTCTTGAGCCTCAGGGAGCCGGAGAAAGTGAGTGCTTGCCTATTTAAGGTAGAAAAATTTAACGGAGTTATCAATGGTAATTGTCTTGGAAAAATACACAAATCTTGCCGTCCATGTGCAGCAGTTACCGATAACACCCGAATATAATTCAGAATCCAAATCTGTTTTAAAGTGTCTGACTCAATCTGAGTCTAAGTCTAATCTGAATTCAATCCAAACATGAATCCAATATACCAAACATAAATTCTTGAACCTGAATCTGAATACCAGAACAATATCAACATGCAAACATGAATTGACTTGACCGAACCATAGCTATATCTTGACTTGACTAACTGACCACTTGAAACATACTGAACCTAATTACATGAACAACTTGTATCTATGGTCTCAGTAAGTCTGATAACTACAATCTATACAATATACATTATGGGGTTTAACGGGGTAGACTGGTACAAAATGTATTAGAAGTGGAACGAGATGGTCACTAAAAGGCACCTACCTAAATATCCTATGCCGTTGTCCTGTGGGTTTTGACGGGGCCTTGTACTACGGGTTACCATAGTCCACAGAGCAAGTTGGACTCCTTTCGTATACACTGATATCTTCTGTACCAAGTTACAAACAACTACATTATTATAACAAACATATACATGTACAAATTTCTAGTCATATATTCTCTACTTGTCCTATTCTATTCTACTCTTACTTTTGGGACTTACCGAGCGCTAGTGCATTGATGATATTCCTTCTATTTCTTTCTTGAAATGTTTGTCAGGAGGACCGGACCCTCAGGAGACCGAGCCCAGCTAGGACGACTTGGACCAGTTATAGAGCAGCCAGATTTCTAGCTTTTACTTGTACTAATTTCAGTTCATATGCCACTGTTTAGACATTGCTTTCTATCATTGTACATTTCCTTTTTAAATCAGTTGTAATGTAAAGAATAAAAGTTAATAAAAGTTGTTGTTTATATTACATCACTTGTTATTTTATTTATATTGCTTATTTAGGTTTAGCGTGTTTACTTCTGAGTAAATACGTCGCGTGCCCTCCATGCCTTCTTCACCGTACAATAGGAAGCGGGGCGTGACAGGTTTTGTTGGCAGCCCATGCAGGTCAGTTGTGCATGGAATCCTAAGCAATATATCATAAGAATTATAAGAATCGGCAACTATACATTCCTTACATTTCAAATTCCTTGAATCTATCCTAATCCTACTTTTTCTATCAAGGATATGGATTCACCAAACAACACAAGCACCCACGACAATGGCAACACTCCACCACCTACAATACCACCACCAATTACCGTTGCGGATCTACTGATAAGATCAATGACGGTCCTTGAAGCAACCAGGAGTCTAGTTGAGGGACACAGGAGCAGGCTGCTCTCCTTCACCAAGGACTAGTTCGCACTGAGGCAGGTTTGAGAATAGCTCATGGTTATATTAAGAAGAAGGAAAGAACACCGCCAGTAAGGACTTGCAATTATTGTAAGAAGCTCGGACATGTGGTAAAAGACTGCAAACGAGCGAATGGTCTTTGTTTTATTTGTGGATCTCCTAAACACACTCTAAAAGCATGCTCAAAGTACAGAGCAGACACAAACCCCACACCAAGACTGACTATACAAACTCCTACTACTGCACCACTTCCACAAGGATCACCTTTATCTCGTCAGTCCGAAATGTACCAGTAGGCACAAAGAAAAGTGCCAGGAGGCCAGCCATCCACGATGCCGGTTGGAGAAACCGAAACCACTGGCCAAGTTATCACTAGTAATTTCCAATCCTTCTCCATCTTTCAATTACTTGTATATCAACCTATATTTTTTTGGTGTATTTAAAACCAACCCCACACGACTTAGGTACTATACTAGTAGCCGCTTTTCTTACACTTGCACTGTTCGACACTGGAGTGTCACACTGCTTCATGTCGCAACTGTTCCCCTCCGAACGGCGGCCAAGACATGGGCGTCTTGCCTGAGGTTCAGGGCAGATGCTAATTGGTGCTATCCGTCCACCTCTCCGAAGATGCCAAGTTGATTTATAGCACCGTGTATCGGAGGTTTAGACGGATGCGGCCGATGTAGCAGACTTCGTCGGATTCCCCCTCGTCTGAGGGGTTTTTGATTGTGGGGACGCTCTTCCCTACAGGCGCAAGCCCCTGCAGTTAATTACGCTACCGCATCGTGGTAACAACTTTCTCCTTCTCTAGCTGGTCACTTCGTGTCATGGGTGTTTGTTTTGTTTGTGGTTGCCAGTGGATTGTATACGGAGACTGATTTATGTTGTCGCCCGTAGGACGTGGATTAGTCCAAATCCGTGTTTTCTTAGATTTGGGTTTGGGGTTTAGGTTTAAGGATACGTTAGCCATATTTGAGGCTAAGATCAACTTAAACGTTTGTTAAGGATACGTTAGTCCAATTTGAGACTAAGATCAACCTAACGGGATCGTTTAGATCCGACAAAAGAGCGTTTGGAGGCTCGATTGTTCCAGTTTAGGGACATGGTGGTCCATTGTATGTATGGCCGTCGGGACCCGTCACCTCCCTGACGTCGTTGAAGGATTACAACGACAGATGTCACAGGAGTTCAGAGATGTACCCTTGAACCAAAGTAGATTGGGGGGATCTATAGTCCAATTTGGGACTAAAGTCAGTTTGAAGGTTTAAGGATGCGTTAGCCATATTTGAGGCTAAGATCAACTTAAACGGTTGTTAAGGATACGTTAGTTCAGTTTGGGACTAAGATCGACTTAACGGGATCGTTTAGATCCGACAAAAGAGCATTTAGGGGCTCTATTGTTCCGGTTTAGGGACATGGTGGTCTATTTCCAGTTTAGGGACGTGGTGGTCCAAGTTCCAGTTTAGGGACGTGGTGGTCCATTGCCAGTTTAGGGACATGGTGGTCCATTGCCAGTTTAGGGACATGGTGGTCCATTGCCAGTTTAGGAATATAGTGGTCCAACATTCCCATTTTGGGGACGAAGATTGGTTTAAGGACGCATTAGTCCATGAGTTTAGGGACCCCACAGTCCGTATTACCAGTTTAGGGATATGGTGGTCCATTGTTCCCATTTGGGGATGAACATTAGTTTAAGGACGCATTAGTCCATGAGTTTAAGGACCCCACAGTCCATATCAATGTGTGGTTGTCGGGACCCGTCACCTCTCTGACGACGTTGAAGAATTACAACAATAGATATCAGAGGAGTGAAGAGATGTACCCTTGAACCAAGATAGATTAAGTGATCTGTAGTCCAATTTGGAATCCAGACCAATTAATTATATTATGAGCCCATTGGCCCAGTTAAGTTTGAATTTGAGGACTTATGGCCTTCTTGGGCTAAGTCCAATCATGTTTGAAACATTGACCCTCTGTTGGTCCTTTGAAGGAGAGGTTTTGCCTCTGAAACTTAGCAAATTGGGTCAAAGCTAGTGTTAAACACTAGAAACCAACAGCGTTGAACACTGGGAATAAGATTAGCAAGTTAGTGTTAAACACTAAAAGATAATCAGTGTTAAACACTGGGAACAGAGTTTTCAAATTAGTGTTAAACACTAAGCAAATCAGTGTTAAACACTGGAAATAGAGGTTCCAAATTAGTGTTTAACACTATGGCAGATCAGTGTTAAACACTGGATACAGAAGTTTCAATTTAGTGTTAAACACTGAGGCAAGAGGGGTCACGTGGTAGCACGTGAGAGCGCCCTGCTTCTCTTTATTTTGTTCTGCAGATAAGTGTTTAACACTTTTCATTTCCTGGCCGTCACGTGTGGGCACATGATAGGCATCCATCCATTGGATATTAAAGGGATTTGTTAAGGGTCACGTGGGGACACGTGAGGGCGTCCTAAATGTGGAGCCAGATCTCCTTTTGTTTTATCCTCAAATCTGTGAATAAGTGTTAAACACTTTTATTTTTATTTTAGAGCATCACGTGTTGGCACGTGATGGGGATCTGTGCGCCAATTGTTAAAGCATTTGCTGAGGGGTCACGTGATAACACGTGAGAGCGCCCAAATCTTTCATTTCCTTTGCTTTTTCTTTTGCGTTTTGGAAGTCACGTGGAGCATGTGATGGCATCAAAAAGTAGGGCCAGATCCCCTTTATTTTGTTCTGCAAACAAGTGTTAAACACTTTTAATTTTCATAACCATCACGTGTGGGCACGTGATGTATACTCATGCCCTGATTTATTAGAACATTTATTAGGGGTCACGTGGTGTCACGTGAGAGCGCCCAGAATTGTTTCTGCCTTTGCTTTTGTTCCATATATAATGAGGGTCATGTGGGAGCACGTGAGGTATTGCCTCAAAGGTTTCCTCTTCTCATTTTTGGGGGATCTGTTCAAGGGTCACGTGGGGCACGTGACCTTAGTCTTTTCATGCACAGAGATCTTTTAAGTCTCCTTATCTTTAAGAATTAAATTCTTATTTAGGGTAAAACCCTAATTTTGATTCTGGAGGAATTAAATTCCTATTTTGAAAGAATTAAATTCTTATTTAGGATAAAACCCTAATTTCTTTTTAAAGGAATTAAATTCCCAGATATGTAAAAGAATTAAATTCTGGATTAGGGTTAAACCCTAGTTTTGTTTTAGGAGAATTAAATTCTCAAAACTCAATTCCCCTTCTAAGTTTAGGATCTGCATGGCAGGATCTCGACCCGATGAGAATTAAATTCTCAACTTATGGGGAGATGTGCTCTGTGCAGATCTTCAACCAGAAGAAGAACTAATTTCTTTTTTGTATAAGAGTTAAACTCTTGGATTTTGAGAATTAAATTCTCTTTATTGAAGTTTTGATCCTTTTTACCTTCTCACCTAGGGTTTTTCTTTGTTGAGAATTAAATTCTCCTTTCTTTTCTTCTCTGTTGAGAATTAAATTCTCCTCTCTCTGTTTTTCTTTCCCCAAGGTAGATCCCCCTCTCTTCTTTTCTTGGCTCCTATTTATAGGAGAAGGAAAAGAATCAATTTGTTTAGCAAATCTCTTATTGAAAGATTTGATTTGATTTCATAATTAATATGATCCTTTAGATCATTCAGTGAATTTTATTCACCGTTGGATTTTAGATCCAAAGATATTCTGTTTGTTATTTCGGTGAGATTTGAGGGGAAATCTTTCCTTGTCTAAGATCTTTTCCATAAATTAGTGATATTTAATCACCCTTGGATCTTTAATCCAACGGTCCCCATAATCCTTTTCCATTTGGAAAGATTTAGAAGCTTTTAGAATTTAATTCTATTAACTGTAAGGCTTTCGAAACCAGTCACGTGCTGATACGTGACCCTTGGTCACGTATGAGCACGTGACCCTTGGTCACGTGTGAGCACGTGACCCCCAATTGAGTTCTTTAACGGCCGCTTGTTTATGCTTCAGTTTTAACCATCACGTGTCAACACGTGACCATTGGTCACGTATGAGCACGTGATACCTCATTGAGGTAACTTCTGATTTTTAATCAGGGAACAGATTTTAGAATTTAATTCTATTCATTATTTCATAAGCCTTAAGAGCCCATCACGTGTCTGCACGTGACCCATGGTCACGTGTGAGCACGTGATGCCCCAATGGGGGTCTTTTTTTGAGTTTTCATTATATCTTTTAACTCCTCCAGCGGGTTCTTAAAGGTCCATCACGTGTAGACACGTAATGCCTCATAACTTTTGATCCCGGATGATTTATGAGGCCCATAATATATCAAATCGAAGGGTTTTTCGAGATGCTTCCAATACCATGAGAATTTAATAGTTTCTCCTTCGGGAGTTTATCAAAATACAAGCCGGAAGATACTAGTTCGCATTTCCTTAAGCGTATCGCTGCCATTTGATACCTTGGGCTCCTTTGCGCAGAAATTTTTGGCGGGAACAGCAACGATTCGTGAGAACGCCGTGAATCCCCTGAAACCACTCATTTCAAGCAGGAAGTGTCCAGTTGTAGTTTGCGGACGAAAATTCTACGCGAATTTCAAAATACTGGACATCCCAAACTTCGATATTGTGTTGGGAATAGACTGACTGGGAGTTTTCTATATTACGATTGACTGCTGTCAAAAGAGAGTAGACTATAACGTCTGCACTATGATTTCATCCCTTTGAATCATTTTCTTGTTTCCCCGATAATTGTGTCTCGACGTAAAGAAAACGAAACCGCGAACCCTCTATCTCCATTTGATCTTATTTTGTAATCTTCTTGATTCCTATTGACTTCTTAAATCTTATCATATTGACTCTGATAGTAGAATTTGAGCAACTTAAATGGAGTTATGTTATTGTAATTATGAACTGCAGTATAGTTACAATGCGGCACTCTACTTAAGTTTAGAATTCTGCTTTTGATTCTCTTTCCTCTTAATTTAGTTATATGTTTTACCGTATATTATCGAACCATATCTTCTTTATTAACTTATATCTCTTTCCTGATTTTTATTCGATTATCATTTTTATCTTTATACCATACTTAACGATCCAATCCTTATCAACATTCGTTCTACTCGTGTGCTGGCTCGCGACGTTCTTGAATACACCTCTTGATTATCCTAACAGTATCTATTCTGATCTTTGAACTAATCATCCTTCCCTTTGTCTTATTGCGATCGCATACCTTCTTATCGACGAGAGTACAGATTGATGGAGCATGACGACGATATATGACTGTTTTTTCCTTAACCCTTTTTCCTTGATCTATTACAGCTTCCTTCTATAAATTTTAAGAACGAAATCTTTATAAGGAGGGTAGAATATAACGACTCTGAATTTTCTCTAGAAATTTTTTTTCTTCTTAAAGTACAGAAAGGAGTTTACAAGCCTGAGTACAATTTAAAAGTTATTCTTGTTTAAAAACAGCAATAAAGAACTTGTAGCTCATTGGTAAAGCCTTGCACTGCTGTGACATACCCCTTGTGTTCGAATCTCATCAGCCACGTATTATTTTTCCTGATTTTCTATTACACTTTTTGGAAGCCCAAAAGTTTACACGTGCACTGCACATAGAAATAAAAAGTCTAAAAAATAAACATGTGCAAAATAATTTAAATACAGAGAGGAACACGTGTCAAACATCCAACCCCCCAACTCCCCCAAGTGGCCGGCGAGATTGGCTTTTGGGCCGGCAGGGACGAGCCTCCCGTAGCTAAAAGTCCCCGTGCTTTGCCTACATAACCCTTGGCCTAACCCCATTACCCCTGCACTGTTTGATTTCTCTGAATTTAAACAGAGACTTCAATTTCATCCTTAAATCCAAATTTTAATACATTTTAACTCGTTCTTTCAATTCCAAAACCCTAATTTCACACTATAAATACAATCCCATACCCTAGCCCGTCTTTATTCTGAAATCTCTACCTAAAATTATCAAATTTTTCTAAGTACAAGTGGAGTAAAAGTGGAGTTAGCCCAACACCAACTTCCGGGGAGGAATCGAGCAAGTTTTGGTGACCCTGCGACGCCGCAACGATTAAGCTATCTTCTTCTACCTCTTTCTTACCCTTCTAGCTAGTAAGCCCCACCTCATTCTTCTCTTTCTACATAAAAAGTTCTCTATTTCAAAACATGTCGATAAGTGGAGTTAACACCGACTTTTGATTCTAAAACCTTAAAATCACACTTTTTCTTAATCATTGCTCATCCATATTCTTAATATATGTTTATAACTATAAAACTAATAATTCGAAACAACTTTCACTCTAAATTATCATGTTAAATAACTTTAAATTGAGTTTTACATTTAAATACCATGTACTTTGTGTCCACCATATTTTATTACTTTGCTTAATCATATCTCTAGAAAACTTCACGGGGTAATGACCTACCCCTCATATACACACATGTTTATATAGCACGATACTCTTAGAAACATATTTTTGTGGCAAATGCAATATTTCATTAAAATACCATCGACTATAAAAACCCGGTTTTCTTTTTAGTTGTATTATTAAATTATTTGCGATTATGCCTCTACAACCCTTTTTAGGGGACCTGCTATTGGATGGTGTGGATTATCGCACATACTTGGACTAGTAGAGCGAGATACAGACCTCCTCACGGAGCATTCGGTCTCGAAAGATTTTTAATACGATTTTTAAGAAAGACGAGATTTTCTAATTAATAATAAAATTAATTTTTAATATTATATAAATATTATCAAACCACATATTTTCAAGTTATAATAAAATTCCATGTTTTTATAAAAATAAAAGAATGACAAGTTTCACTAAAATACAATTAAATATCAATACATAACAAGTCTTACACTAAAATAGTTTGAACTATTCAAGCTATGTAAATATTCACTAATATACCTAACTCTTTAAAAATTCACATCCATAAAAACCCTAAAGAACATAAATAATTTCTCGAAATTTATTTTGAAAGTATATAAAATATTTTTCATAAAACCACTTCGAGTTATATAAAATTATATTAAGGACCTTAGTAAATATAGATTTAAGCGGGATCAATTCTCTTGAGCCTCAGCGAGCCGGAGAAAGTGAGTGCTTACCTATTTAAGGTAGAAAAACTTAACGGAGTTATCAATTGTAATTGTCTTGGAAAAAGACACAAATTCTGCCGTCCATGTGCAGCAGTTACCGATAATACCCGAATATAATTCAGGATCCGAATCTGTTTTAAAGTGTCTGACTCAGTCTGAGTCTAAGTCTAATCTGAATCCAATCCAAACATGAATCCAATATACCAAAATACTTGAAACCGAACCTAAATACCAGAGCAATATCAGCATGCAAACATGACTTGACTTGACCGAACCATAGCTATATCTTGACTTGACTATCTGACTACTTGTTACATCCTGAACCTGATACCTGATTACATGAACAACTTGTATCCATGGTCTCGGCAAGTCTGATAACTACAATCAATACAATATATATTACGAGGTTTAACGGGATAGACTAGTACGGAATGTATTAGAAATGGAACGAGATGGTCACTAAAAGACACCTACCTAAATATTATGTGCCGTTGTCCCGTGGGTTTTGATAGGACCTTGTACTACGGGTTACCATAGTCCACGGAGCAAGTTGGACTCCTCTCGTATACACTGATATTTTATGTACTAAGGTATAAACAACTACGTTAGTATGACAAACATATACCTGTACAAATTACCAGCCAAATATTCTTTACTTGTTATACTCTATTCTATTCTACTCTTACTTTTGGGACTTACCGAGCGCTGGTTCGCTGACGACATTCCTTCTATTTTTTTCTTTGGAATGTTTGTCAGGAGGACCGAACCCTCAGAAGACTGAGTCCAGCCAAGACGACTTGGACCAGTCATAGAGCAGCCAGATTTCTAGCTTTTACTTGTACTTATTTAAGTTCATATGCCACTATTTAGGCATTACTTTCTATCATTGTACATTTACTTTTTAAATCAGTTGTAATGTAAAGAATGAAAGTTAATAAAAGTTGCTGTTTATATTACATCTCTTGTTATTCTTGTGCATTTATTTATATTGTTTATTTACGCTTAGCGTGTTTACTTCTGACTAAATACGTCGCGTGCCCGCCACGCTTACTTCCGCATACACTGGGAAGCGGGGCGTGACAAATTGATAGGATGGAACTTCCCTCTATTTGTGTTACTGCACATTTGATAGATTCTGACTAGTATTTGCAAAAAATAATTATTGCTTTTTGACAGTTTCAATTCCCGTATAATACTTTTAATATATTTTCTGAAATTAGATCTGTTTTAGATGAATATCAATGTGTAAATAAAAAAATCTATTTCTTTCTATAATGCCAGCAACAATAATTCTATTGTTATTGAACTTATTAGGGCAGTGCAAACCAATTGTAATGGTCGTTTTTTGTACATTTGGTGTACCTGTTATATACTAAATGTTGCTATACATGATGCATATCAAGTATGTTCTTCAAATATTCAAACAATTAAGATTTCATGTAGGTTTATTAAAAGTTATGGAAAAAGAAGTTCTAAATATAAAGCTAGATGCCAGACCGCGGTATTAAGATCGTCTCTTAGAAAAAATGTTTGCATTAAGTGGAATAGCACATATGTCATGTTTCGTACTCATCAAAGACTAGCGGAATTATTAGTAATATTTGGAATGAGCAAATGCCTGTAGACAACCATTTAATAGAGAATCGTTGGACGGTTGTAGAACTTTTTAAAGATTTTCTTATGACTTTTAAAATAGAAATCGAACGTTTTTCTGCAACATATAACCCTAATTCTCACATTATTGTCTCTGAATTGTATAATATAGTTCAATGATTTGCTAGTTATTGTAATAATGAGATATTTCAGCCAGTTGTACTTGCTATGCCAACTAAGATTTCTAAATATTACTCTGAAATTCCAATTGATTATAGTTTGAGTTCAATAATAGACCCTAGAATTAAATAGAAGGTTCATAGGCTCTTTTAAATGGGTTCTATGGATGTATGGAACATGCTATAGATATTGATGCTTATATTAATACCGTTAAATGTACTTTAAATGAATTGTTTGATTTATATGTTGCACGAACTTCTACTGGTAGAAGTATTAGAGTGCCGACCGCAACCAGTTTACGTGCTTTGACTCCAACTTTTGCACTTATTCAAATGTTGAAAAGGACCGACCGCAACCGAATCGGCCCGGCCCGCTTCATTTACCAGCCATGCATCAATGGTCGGGTCCAGATCCTTCATGTAGCAGCGTCAAGTAGCCACGTGCAAGGGACCACATTGGATTAAGTGTTTTTTAAACAACGGTTAATCATTTGATTGTTCCCATAATTGTCTTACAAAGTTAACAATTATACTATATGTAGTGTACCTTGTTAACCCTTTACTAATAATTTAGACTTATTTGGCAATACAAGAGACGAGTGACTCAAGACCCTTGACTTCTATTGTATAACACTGAAATCTGAAAAATCTGAAATTAAAACATTAAAAAAAGACACAATCATGTTCTTAATAACTTCATGCTTCTCAAAGTTGGATCGACATCCATCCGCATGTGGACGCTACTATAGACGGAATAAATAAGTATAACATATATAATTTAAATTGAGAATTACAAGATTTGAACTCGGGACCTCTTGAACCTGGTGTGCTCTGATACCATTCATGTCAAGAACCATTTAACCCAAAAGCTTAAGCTGCTAGGTTGTGTGATAACAATGTATATCAAAACAACATAATACTTTAATATACACAATAACAATATGCATAGGTAGATATATATATACACATCAAGCATACACACATATCATCATTAGAAAGCTCAAGGTAATTGAAGTCCAAATCAAGTTACCGAATAAAATCCATCTCACAAGTACTTTGTCACGATCCGAAAGTGGAACATGACTGGCACTTAAATCACGCAACGTCTAAAAGCGTAACATAATTCAAGTAAGCCAAAATCCCAGAATCCAAACCGTGAAATAAAATAGAGTGGTAAAATACTTGTTTAAAAGGTTAGTTTTAAATACAAAAGTTATATCAAAATCTTTGAAGATTCAAGTTACTATAAAAATTTCGGCAACATCTTCTTTTGTAAAACTATCCCAAACCGATACATAACAAGAATATACCGCATAACAATAATAATAGGCATTCCAAAACAAAGTAAGAAAAGAAAATATCATCATAGTGCAAAGCAATAACAAAGTAAGAAAAGAAAATATCGCCCGCAAAGAAAACATAAAAGTCGGCTCACACGAGCTCGACACCAGATGTCAATATAATACAAGTCTCATAGTCTCGTCTCTGGGTCAAATATACAAGTGGTAGATTGAGTATACTAAATACAAAGAGTAAATATACAAGGTGGAAGACAAAAGAATAACCGCATAACCCACCTACAAAATATCACGTCCAAAAGTCGAAGCAAAAGAAGCAGCAGAAGTGGTAGCAGTGTGCCCGCCGCGACTATACTGACGGGTCGGTCTTGCAAGACACTGTGGCACAACGGGGGTGAGTTTCCAGCTCATGAGTAGTAAGTAACAACATATGTGACAATCGCAAGCATGCACGTAAAGACGTCATATCCTAAGTGTCCCATCTCGCTTCCCAAAATACAGAATACGGGAGACGACTAGGTCCGCCATGCTCCCACCGTCAAGGAATAATCCTGCCGTAGTCACACTTCAGCTTCTAGCATTACATGCTAATCAGTAAACACAACACAGAAATCAAGAAAACACATCACTAGTTTATTACACCAACTTTCATTGTTCACAGTTTACAATAGAATGAAAGAAAAGAAACTATTAACCAAGTGTGAATACAAGGTTGATTTATAGAAAGCGATAAAAGTACTGAAGACACAACCGTCTAGATCTCTGCAAGCTCGAAGGGTAGGTCTGACTCCAGAATCCGGTCCTCTTCAAACTCTGAGCATGCATACTCAGGTCATCATGGCGACGCAATAGCAATATTATAATAGTATTAATGGGGCAAGAAAATAAAAGTAATAATGGTGGAAATAATAACTGCAAGCAATCGGTATGTCAATAAACAATGCAATGTATGATCTGTGTCCCTATCGGTCTCTAAGTCACTTTTTTAAAATAGAAACAGATTATAAATTATATGGGCTTCTAGGTTGTCGAGCCGGCTTCGATATGAACCCCCAAACATATCTTTCCGGTGTGTAACCAATTTACTATGATTTTCACAGATTTCAGATAAAGAAGGTTTCAGATTCGACGGATCTAAATGGGGATGATATTTCACGGCGTTAGGGTCTGTATTGTCGAGCCAACTCTTAACACAGTATTCGTTATCACTAGGGTAATCTGTTATGCTTAAGTTCCATCATTTTAGGAGAGCTTTTAGATTATGGTTTACATCGAGCACTTATATTAACGTTTTGATTTGCAACCGAAATAAATACACTATAGCATGTAGCAAGTATTTGAACTTTCCTGACGACATATCGATGACGATACGGCAGCGACGCGGCAACAGCGGTGACCTACGACAACGGCAACGGCACGACGCAGGCGTGGCTAGGCACAACACAACAAACTCGACCTCGGCTCGAGTTTGGCTCGGCAGCGACTAGGAGTCCGGCGATGCTACGGCGACGATGACGACGAGGGGTCGAGCTCCGGCGATGTGGGCATGCAGGCGAGGATCGCAAGGAGGTCGGGGTGATGGGTTTTCGGCGGGGTTCTTGCTCTGGAATGATGGCGAGGCGAGCTCTGGCGAGAGGGTGTGCAGGTGAGGGAGCTTGGGGGAAGTCGAGGTTGAGGTGACGACGGCGTGAGGTGGTGGTCAAGGCGACGACGGCGTGAGGTGGTTGTCAAGGAAGGGGCAAAGGTGGAGGCGGTCGGAGTGCTGTCGATGGTGAGGGGAGCTCGGTTGCAGAGGGTGTGAAGGCGAGGCTGGGCTCTGGATTGGGTATTGAGGGTGATGGTGGTGATGAAGGGAAGAGTGGAGAGAGGTGAGGTTAAGAAGGAGATAAGCAAAGGGACGAGGACGACGGTGGGGGGGTCGACGACGACGAGGCGGTGGGCTTTCTTGGATCGTCGGGGTGTTGGGTTTGCTGTCGGGGATGGAGGAATAGTGAGGTGAGGAAGGAGGAAGAAAAATGAGCGAGAGAGTGAAGTAGAGGGAGATGAGAGAGGGATCAAGGTCGTCGTGGCCGTTAGGGAAGCGGGCATCGCAGGGCATCGGTGCGAGCGAAAAGGGAGAGAGAGTCGTTGGGGGTGTTGTGAGGGAACGTGGGTAGCTGGGTCATCCCGCGTGCGAGTCAGGCGGAGGTTGTTGGCGGGGGCGTGGTCGTCACGGAGGTAGGCGCGAAAAGCAGGCGTAGGCGCGGGCGCGAAAAGCGGGCGTGAGCGCGAGAAGGGGAGAGACGTGGGGAAGAAAGGACGGGAAAGGAGCGAGAACGAGGGAGAAGAGAATAGGAGTGTGAGCGGGTCGGGTCAGGTCAGGTCGGATAGGTTAGGGTTTGGGTTTAGAATTTAGGATTTGTTTTATAGTTTAGGTAATAATTTAATAAATAAAATAATAAAAATATTTTTTAAAATGTGTAAAAATTCTTGGAAAAATCTGAAAAATATGGGAAATAAATATACGGAAGCTGGGGATTTATATCATGCCCTCCTTACAAAAATTCAGTCCTCGAAATTAAAACGAAAACAACAGAACAACACTACCCAAACAGATGCGAAAAATATGCAAGGATGTCCTCCTCGCGTTCCCAGGTAGACTCTCCTGGAGAACGACCACCCCAAAAAGCTCGAACTAGAGGTTGTTACACCGAGTGCAATCATGCAGTTTTAGCAGTTATAGGTGCAGTCTTCACTGGTAGATCACATTAAGTCTACACAAGCTCTGATACCAACAAAACCATGTCACGCCCCACTTTCCAAAATATGGAATACGGGAGGCGACTAGGCCAGCCATGCTCCTACGGTCTAGGAATAATCCTGTCGTAGTCACACTTCGGCTTCTAACATTACATGGTAATCAGTAACCACAGCACAGAAGTAAATGAAACACATCACTAGTTTATTACACCAACTTTCATTGTTCACAGTTTACAATAGAATGATAGAGAAGAAACTACTAACTAAGTGTGAATACAAGGTTGATTTATGGAAAGCGGTAAAAGTACCGAAGGCACGACCGTCTAGATCTCTGCGAGCTCGAAAGGTAGTTCTGACTCCTGAACCTGGTCCTCTTCAAACTCTGAGCATGCATACTCAGGTCGTCAGGGCGAGGCAATAGCAATATTATAATAGTATTAATGGGGCAAGAAAATAAAAGTAAAAACGGTGGAGATAATAAATGCAGGCAATCGGTATGTCAATGAACAATGTAATGTATGATCTGTGTCTCTATTAGTCTCTAAGTCACTTTTTTAAAATAGAAACAGATTATAAATTATATGGGGTTCTAGATCGTCGAGTCGGCTTCAATATGAGCCCTCGAACACATCTTTTCGGTGTGTAACCAATTTACCATGATTTTCACAGATTTCAGGTACAGAAGGTTTCAGATTCGACGGATCTAAATGGGGATGATATTTCACGACGTTAGGGTTCGTATTTTCGAGCCAACTCTTAACACAGTATTCGTTATCACTAGGGTAATCTGTTATGCTTAAGTTTCGTCATTTTAGGAGGGCTTTTAGATTATGGTTTGCATCGTGCATTTATATTAACGTTTTGATTCGCAACCGAAATGAATACACTATAGCATGTAGCAAGTATTTGAACTTGCCTGACGACGTATCGATGACGATACGGTAGTGACGCAGCAACAGCGGTGACCTACGGCAACGGTACGGCGCGATCACGACGCAGGCGCGACTAGGCACGACACGGCAAACTCGACCTCGGCTCAAGTTTGGCTCGGCAGCGACTAGGAGTCCGGCAATGCTACGGCGGCGATGACGACGAGGGGTCGAGCTCCGGTGAAGTGGGCATGCAGGCGAGGATCGCAGGGAGGTCAGGGTGATGGGTTTTCGGCGGGGTTCTTGCTTAAGAATGATGGCGAGGCGAGCTATGGCGAGAGGGTGTGCAGGTGAGGGTGCTTGGAGGAAGTCGAGGTTAAGGTGACAGCGGCGTGAGGTGGTGGTCAAGGCGGCGACAACGTGGAGGCAGTCGGAGTGTTGTCGATGGTGAGGGGAGCTCGGGTGCAAGGGGTGTGCAGGCGAGGCTGGGCTCTGGATTGGGTTCGGTTGAGGGTGATGGTGGTGATGAAGGGAAGAGTGGAGAGAGGTGAGGTTGAGGAGGGTATGGGTAAGGGGACGAGGATGACGGTAGGGGGGTCAACGACGGTGAGGCAGTGGGCTTTCTTGGGTCGTCGGGGGTGTTGGGTTTGCTGTCGGGATGGAGGAATGGTGATGTGAGAAAGGAGGAGGAAGAGAGATGAGTGAGATAGTGAAGTAAACGGAGATGAGTGAGGGATCGAGGTCGTCATGGCCGTTGGGGAAGTGGGCATCGCGGGGCGTCGGCACGAGCGAGAAAGGAGAGAGAGTCGTTGGGGTGTTGCGAGGGAACATGGGTGGCTGGGTCATCCGCGCGTGAGTCAGACGAAGGTTGTTGGCGGGGGCGCGGTCATCGCAGAGGTGGGTGCGAGAAGCGGGCGTGTGCACGAGCGAGAAGGGGATAGACGTTGGGAAGAAAGAGCGGGAAAGGAGCGAGAACGAGGGAGAAGAGAAGAGGGGTGTGAGCGGGTCGGGTCGGGTAGGTTAGGGTTTGGGTTTAGAATTTAGGATTTGTTTTAGAGTTTAGGTAATAATTTAATAAATAAAATAATAAAAATATTTTTTAAAATGTGTAAAAATTCTAGGAAAAATCTGAAAATACGAGAAATAAATATACGAAAGCTGGGGATTTACACTAAGTATGAACTATGATGCGATGTACTAGTATAGATGCGACATAAATAAGTGATCAAGTATGAATATCAAGGTATAGCTGCTATGAAAAGGCTGAGTATGTCTTAATAAATTATGATATGGTCAAACCAAAGTGTCATCAATGAAAACAGCATAATTCCGTGTCAACCATCGACACTCAAAATCTCAATATCTCGGGTGCCGTCAGTCAGATCGGCCCTTAAATCCATCTGAATCATACGGCTCCGATCGGTATCCTCTGGATATCTGCCAGGCCAACAATCACCGGTAGGTATTGTTCCCGTGTCAGGCTCAACGTCTCTCTATACGATCTTCTTGCCCCGGGGTACCTCACCGGGTCCATCATGTACCCGCAGACGGTGCCTCCTCTCTCCTCGAATCGGGTATACACGTAAGTCAAGAACCGAGAAAACTCATGGTGGACGTCACACATCATATCACGAGAAACCGTATTTTTCTTTTAAAATGATCATAAGTTTTCAAAATTCACATATGGTTTCCCAAATCCAGAAATCTCATAAAAACGGAAATCTCCAATAACATCATAATATGTGAATATGTCAATGATGGCGAATGTACATGATATTAATATGATGCAAGCTAGATGAATAACTAGAAGATTACATGTCAATAATGATGAAATGTAAAATGCAAGTTATCAAGCGAGTTCTATTGTGTACGTGACATAGAAATTACCAATGGCGTGTGTGTACATATAGGATAGTGCACTTGCGACATGAACCATTGGTAATGGTGCAAGTGTCCTAATGTGATGATGTCAATGAGCATGATGATGCGTATGCAATATGGATAGGTGTATAAGTATATGTATACAAGAATTGCAATTAGTACTAAAGATCGGGCGTTTTACGCCATCCGAACGATTTCCCCATAGATGTAAAATCTACTCACCGGAATATTTCGGCTACTCGAATCTGACCACCTCCTTTCCTTTCCTAGCCGGATCCAACGTCTCCACAACCGATTCTAGAATCGCACTAAACTTAGCAAATGAGGCTAGAAATCCGATAGGACACGAAATCAAATAATGCATAAACGAACTAACTCCTACGAGTTAATACGTGTGGACTTGGTGCGTTAAACATGTGCAACAACGTCTAAGACTACCTCTAAGGGCTGTTGTTCAAAGGAAACACCAAAACAAGAATCGAATTATCGCATCACACGTTATCGAAACGCCTAAATTAAGGTAAAACGATTCCTGATTTTCAAAGAAGTACAACTAGAGAAAGTTGCACACACCAGAGATCTAAATAGAGTTGCAGAGAGCTCCCCACAAAACCCCACGACCATCTTCTCTAATCTGGCCGCAAATTGCGGTCAGAACCAATAAATCTGTGGCCGTAAAGTTTAGATGGAGGCTCGAGTTTCGAGGGTGTATTCCTAGTCCATTTATCAATTTTCAGTAATTGCAACTTCTCACAAAAGTGTCTGGGTTGATAGCAGATTCAAAAACGAGACCCTGATCTTAACTAAATACGATATTTAACACTAGTTTGAAACATTAAGGTGTTTTAGTGCAAACTTGGTAGTTTAACAAGACTATTAGGCACTAAACTATTCTCAACTACCCTAATTTAAGTCATGATTACCCTAGAAGTCATCACAACCCTAAACTTAACTCAACCATCTCTTAAAACTTTAAATTTGCTTTAAACACTACCTTGACTCATAATTAAGAATAATTACGGCAAATGATTAGCAAAACATGTAGTAAACTTGACTCATACCTTGGAGGTGACTAGAAGTGGTCCTAACTTGAAGAGTGGCCTCAAGATGATGACTTGCCTAAAAGAAACTCTTGAAGAGGTTTAAAATAGGATTTTAGAAAATATTAGTGAAGGATTTTGTGGTGATTTGGGTAGGGTTTTTTGTGAGGTAGACAAAGGTTGTGGTTAAGGAGAAGGAAAGAAGAAGAAGAAGAGGAGAAGGGAATGAGTGAGGAAAAATTTTAAAGAGAGAAGGTTCTAGTCATGGCACACACCCACTCATTAAATGCACTATGCTATATTTTCCATTTTTATTTTTATTTTCTCTTTTCTCAATTATTCTAGAACCATCCTATGTTAAAAAATGTATTAACCATTCATAAATTGTGTCATGATTGCATAAACTTGTTTTAACCTACACTAACATAATGTTAACATTAGATTAGAGTATATGTGCATATAAAATAAATTAAATAACTAAATAATTAAACAACTAATTAATTAAATACATAATTAATAAATAATTACATAAGTGAGTAAGTATATTTATACCTATATGGAAATAATTTTTAACTAGGTTTTATTTGGGGGGAAACGCATGTTATACCGCTAATTAATCTATAATTATTTTAAACAATTTTTAGAACGTTACAGTTATGTGATAACAATGTATATCTAGACAACATAATACTTTAATATACACAATAACAGTATGCATGTAGGTAGATATATATACACATCAAGCATACACACATATCATCATTAGAAAGCTCAAGGTAATTGAAGTCCAAATCAAGTTACCGGATAAAATCCATCTCACAAGTACTTCAGCGGCACTAGCTGTATGTAACGACCTCCCATGTATCTGTCCAAAGAAAGGTCGACAAGTAAACTCATTTGTACTATGCAAAGTTTGTAAGTGACAATTACCGTACAGTCCGGTCTGTTCTTCAAAGAGTGTCGCATACCGGGTCTGGGGGTGGAATCTGTCAGACTCACAATAACTCGATAAGTCGTGCTAATTTATAACTCATAACCACTTGAGATACAACTGATAACCTATATCAGTTTATCTCAACTGTCTTGGGCAAGGTCTTATGATTATAGTTGATCACGCACAGCGCGACATCAACTCCCAATGCCGGGAGAGACGAATTCCTTCTGCCACTCACTTCCTTCATATGCCTCGGGACTGTACCCAACTAAAACCCGTATGCACGGCCCGTTAGAACTGTGGTTAGGTAGTAATCAAAATACAGTAGGAAGTCACATAAGACACTGTGGTGGTTTCAGGTCTGAAGACTAGCATGTTCAATTGTCACCAGATAACCGCTATCTAACACTAGGTATACTATCATTTAGAAGTTTTTAGCGGGTCCTTTCAGTGAACCCATTCTTTAATGAGCACATGTATACAATTCTTGGTATTAAACACCAATACCCGTGAGACCAACTATCGCCCTTCAACCGGGTCAGAAAACGTACACAGTAATCTACTTTGGAGTATCAATGCCCAGTCTTGATACACTTACAACTAGAAACATTTAAGGATGTACTTATGGACTATCAAAACCCCACTAATATGATCTCCATTATATTCTTAGAAGTCAAGCAACCATTATAGGGGCTTTACCATTTATTTATTAACTACAAACAATAATAAGTAACATAAATGATAAAATTAAACCAAATAGCATACTATCATTTTGTGCAAGATTATTCTTCCCTACATTGGTCCTTATACAATTCCAATAATTGTCTTAAGGACAACTATATTCAACAATCTCCTACTTGCATTTAAGGTCAATTATTACGGTATCCCCATACCCAACATCACTAGTAACGGTTATGCAAACCGTAATTGAGGAACAGCCTCAGCAAGTGGATCCGCTTATAATGTTTCTTATTTCATCTCTCTATATCTCAATCTCGCGGAGATAAATTATTTCCCGAATTGAGCGATATTTTGCTTTAGAATTTGTATGGATGGATGATGGGACCATGTTAAAAAATGAACATATTAATCCAAACAATTTCTTAAGCCGTGTCTTTTTGCTGAGATATACTCAGCATCTAGCGTCATGACTATCTCGGTATTCCGCTTGGAACCATTTCCAACATACTGCTTCTCAAAAAAGGATAAACATATAACTCGTGACAAACATTTTGTCATCCTTAAAGTCTTAGAAGTTGGAACCGGTAATCGCTTCCGGTTGGAGGCTGCCATTGCTTTACTTCAAAAACAACCACTTACGCCCTTTGTTGCTGTCCAAGAGGAGCCATAGAGCAGCTCATAATTCAGACATGATAAATGAAAGGATGAGACTTGTTGGGGAAATGGTACAATGTCCCTGTACAGTTCAATCAATACACACGTGAGCAGAATTTGAACCGTTCGAATACGTCAGAATCATTATCTGTTATGATAGAGATTGGAGCTGATGAAACTTGTGGCATCATCTCTTCCTCTCTCTCTCTCTCTCTCTCTCTAATGGTAGAAGACATTGAAAGCTCAAGGGAGCAGAGCTTAGCAATCAAGAGGCCCATTCTGTTCCCCAATTGAGCTGCACTTGATAGCTATTGATGGATGAAATTCCAACTAGAGAGCATGGTGTGGATTATTGCTTTCCATATACACGTGGCCGTGTTCATCGCTGGGATTTACGATGATCCAACAACGAGGACGACAAATTCCCCTCTCAGGGCCAGTTTGTTTGCAAGATTATGAAATTTGGATTCCAAAATAGTGCGATTGAAAATTTCTGAATTTGGTAATTTGTTGTTTGGTTGGTTTTGGATTTCTAGTATTGGATTTGTAGATTCATGTAATATTTGTTTGGTTGATGAAAATAAAGTAGGATTTGGATTTGAGGATTTTAGAGAGAGATAGAAAGAAAGAGAATTATTAAATAAATAAAGTATACGGGTCCCATCTAAAAGTACAATGAATAGTACCAAATCCTTGAAAATCCTTTAAAAAATTTAGGATTCAGGAATCCATGTTTTGTGGTGGACCCCCCATAAAAAACAAAGGAATCTTAGAAATCCAAATTCTCCAACCAAACACAAAATTATGGAATCTTAGGATTCCACAATCCAAATCCTAACAAATCCTCAAACCAAACAGGCCCTCATAGTGATGGGGGTCTGGATCTCTTTCAGATGTTGTCTTCCGTTGATCTGTAGCGAGCGTTGATGGATAGCTGAGATTGGATTTGAGGGTTGCCTCTTGAAGCGTGTGAATCTCAGTGGGCTTGATTTGAAATGAAGCCGAGCTACCTGTAAGGAAGCTCCGGGGTAGTGGTACCACCGTGGACCCTCCGACGATCAAGTTAATCGAGGTATTTGGGCAGAGTAGCAGCCTATTGGGTAATAATTGCCTTACCTGAGTCGTCTGAGAGAGGGTTTATATAGTGGCAGCTATAGGCTGGCGGGCGCAAGATTTATGCCGGCCGTTACGCCCTTGGAGCCACGCCTGCGCGAATGGCGGGATCCTCTATTAATGGCGAGATACGCCTGTTAAAGGGGGAACGCGATGGTGTGGGACGCGGGATCGTGGGGCGGCGGACATCTCGCGTATGGCGAGATTCGCGGGGCCATGTCTGGGATGCTGATGATCTGCGCTCTGGGTCGGTCAATGAGACCGAGGAAGTTGAGCTCGGCGGGAGGCTCGGGGGCGAGCGGGAGGCCGAGCAAGCTTGGTTCTGTGATAGCTCGGGGGCTAGCTGAGGAAGCTCAGCATGCAGGAGGGCTCGGAGACGAGCCAATTGTTATTTGGAAGACGAGCATAGGAGTGGTCTGGAAGGCCACCGAGGGTCAGGAACATGCTCGGAAGGAAGGCCGGGGGAACGCCTTCAACGTACCGTTCTTACTCCTTTCTCGTAAGCCTTGGGACACGTCATCTGCCACGTGTCGTGATCTAGGGAGTTCTCAGTATTGAGCATCATCATCAGCCCCCCCCCCCACTCTCGTCCCGACCTATTTATGGATCGGGTCGAGAGTGGTCTGATCGGCCACCCGGGTTAAATTCTTATTTGAAGACATCATCGGCGAGAATTCCTGGGTAGTTAATCGTATTTTTTGATGACGTCAGCGGATCAGAGAAGAGATCATGCATTAAAGGGGAAGCGCCGACTCAATCGTACGTTCGTTGAGGCGCCAGGCTACGCATCCGGCGCTGGTTGACTAACGTGACGGGTCGCCGGTGTCCTTGGCGCTTGAATGGACGCGTCTAATGTTCTTGAGATACGTGGAAAGTTGGTGGCCGCCGGACGCGAAGCGTCTGTTTTGGCGGGAATCGATCGGCGCCGTTGGATGCGCTTGCCGATTGCTATAAATAGAGGTGGGACCCTCCAAGGTCCACACTTCGCTATAATTTCCTCAACGCCGTGTGTGTTAGCTCTGCGCTCTTCTCTTTAGGTCGGATTCCTTGTGTTCTTCCCTCGGACGTCTCCTTACTCTGCTCAGGTTAGATGTCTTCCTTTGGGGAGTCTGTTGAGGTGGTAGAGTCTAGGGAGTCTTCTGCCGCTTCTTCCTCTGCTTCCTCCTCCTCCTCGTCTGAGTCGGAATCCCCCCCGGGAGCTAGGGTTAGTTCTGGCACCCGGGGTCGCGCGGCGGGGACGGTCCCCAAAGCGCGTGTCAGGAGTGTCCGTGACGCGCCTTCCCTCCTGAGACATGTGGACGAGCTCACAACGATCCGGGCTCGCTTCCACATTCCCCCCGGCTACTCGCTTTGCTTGGCCGGGGAGGAAGAGAGGGCAGACCAGATACGGGGTAAGGAGATTGCCTTATACTTGGAAACCTTTTGGGCCGGAATGCGTCTACCCTTCTCCCCGAGGTGAGTGCGGCGCTGCGCTGCTTTCAATTAGCCCCGGGCCAGCTAGTGCCGAACTCGTGGAGGATTCTCCTCGGGTTCCTGGTCCGGTTGAGACTGCAGAAGATCTCTTTCGCATGAACCTTTTCTTTTCTTTCCTCGGCTACAAAAATCACCCCGGTACTTGTAGAGACGGGCCTAGCTGAGTATACGTTTCTTTTAGAAAACACAGAGGAGGGGCAGCTAGGTCGGGGGTCGTAGCAGTACCTCCTTCCATTCATGAATGGAAGGAGAAGTTCTTGTTTGTCCGGCCACCCGAGGGTGAGGATTGGCCTGTGCCTGTCCAGTAGCACAGGGCCAACTGCCCGCGGGTGAGGCGGTCGTCCGATCCTGATGCGATGGCGGTGTCGGAGTGGGAGCCCGTCCATCGGGCCGAGGTGTCGCTGTCCGAGCAGGCCCTCGGTTAGGCCGGGCTCAGCCCCGCTCAGTTTGCGGGTAAGTTAGGAGCTTAGGCGACCTGTTTAGACTTGTGTATTCTTCCACTTTTTATGGCATTACTAACCCCCTTTGTATTTTCGCTTCTTTGCAGAACCGATGGACCGATATAAATTCCGGGCTGCCCTGGCCGAGAAGAAAAGGAGGAAGGCCGGAGGCGCCGACCCGTCACGTCCCACTGCGAGCCCGGCGCCGTCGACGGCCGCTTCGGTTAGGCGTTCCACCACTCCCCGGGCTCTGGAGACCAGCTATGGGGAGAGCCGCAAACATGCTCGGGAGCAGGAACCCCAGGTCCTGAAGGTGCCGGATGAGGCTGACCCTACCGTGGTGCCCCTCAAGCGGCACAAGAGGACAGTGTCTCGAGCCCCGTCTTCCCCGATCTCCGTGCAGGAGGGGGATCTTCGCTATGAGGTGCCCTCGGGGCTTTCTGTCGCCGATAGCTTGCTCTCCGAGATGGAGCGGTCGGCTGGGGACAGAATCCCCTAGGGGGCCCTCAAGACCCAAATCGCGGCCATAGCTCAGGAGGCCGTGCAGGTTAGTGTCCGCCTCCCGTTCGGATTTTCATTAAGCCTTTTTGTTTGCAGGATTGTATACCTTTTTAACCCCCCCCCCTTTGTTTTCCTCAGGTCCTCCAACACCGCGCCCTCATCGCCAACATGGAGCACGAGGAAATCGTCCCGGCGCTGCAGCTAGCGGGCGTGTCTTCCTCGCGGTAGGAGAGTTTGAGCCGGGAGCTGCGTCAGGCAAGGGAGAGGATCGCCGCCCTCGAAGACCGGGTGGCCGCCAAGGAGAGAGTGAAAGCCAACTGCCGGGAGTCCATCCGAGTTTTGATGGAGTCCAACAAGGTCGTTGTGGCCAAGTGGGAGGATGGCAGGGTGGTTGCCGCCACTATGAAGAAGACACGGGACACCCTCAAGAGGGAGAACAAGGCGCTGAAGGAAGGGATGAAGCGCGCTGACCTCAGGGCTGCGAAGACGGTGGAGAGCTACAAGACGTCGGATCAATTCTACGCCGACCTCGCCGAAGCCTCGGCCCTCATCTGGCATGATGCTCTCGATGCCGTCAAGACGCTGATGCCGGAGTTTCCCGACGCTAAGCTCCGGCTCGAGTACCCCCTTGAGGGTGAGGTGCAGGGGGATGCCACCGGAAGCGTCGCCGGGGGGAAGGCCCATGGTGGGGGCGTCGGGGAGAAAGCGGTCACCCCGGCTCCTAGTGCCGAAACTCTTGCGGTGGGCGTCGACCCTCAAGCCGCCACCCGGCTCCCGAGGTGGCCGCGGAGCACGTCGAGGTCCTTCCCGGCCCTGAGGCCTGAGCCTCCCCGCCCTCTTTTTTGTATATTTTTTATTTTCGTTTTGGAATTTTGTAAGCCTTCGGGCGATTTTGTAAGGCCTGGAAGCCCACAATACCTTTGTAAAGGTTCCCGAGTTGTAAATAAAGCTCTCTTGCAGAATTTTTTTTGTGGCAATGTTTCCATTTCGCTACAATGTTTTCATTTCGCGATAACGTCTTCATTTTGCTCGCCTGATGAGCGCTTGGTCAGGGACCGATCCTTTAGTTGGCGATCGCGCGTCTAGTTAAACACAATTATTTGTCAAAGTGTACAATGGCCGGTGTAAGGTCGGCATCGTTTTGGCCCCGAAGTCGAGGTGGCGATCGCACGTTGAAGGTATGCCGGTTGGTACCTCCGAGTAGAAAGGCGTAGACTCGCCCATTTTCTCGAGTTGGACTAGCGACCATCTCTCTGAAGGTAGGTCGGTGTAGACGAGGTTGGGGCTACCGATCCTCGGTATAGATGGGCAGGGAGTTACCCACTGAGGATAGACCGAACAGGGAAGCTGCTCGGTGACCTCTTGGGAGGGTTTAAGTACATAGCACAGATGGTAAGAACTTACCCACTAAGAATGGACCGAGCAGGGAAGCTGCTCAATGTCCTCTTGATGAGGGCTTCGATCCTTGGCGTCGGTGGGTAGTAAACTACCAACCAAGGATGGACCGAGCAGGGAAGCTGCTCGGTTGCCTCTTGACGAGGGCTTCGATCCTTAGGTAGACGGGTAAGGAGTTACTCACTAAAGATGGACCGAGCAAGGAAGCTGCTCGGCGACCTCTTGACGAGGGCTTCGATCCTTGGCGTCGGTGGATAGTAAACTACCAGCCAAAGATGGACCAAACAGAGAAGCTGCTCGGTTGCCTCTTGACAAGGACTTTGATCCTTAGGTAGACGGGTAAGGAGTTACCCACTAAGGATAGACCGAGCAGGAAAGCTGTTCGGTGGCCTCTTGGCGAGGGCTTCGATCCTTAGTGTCGGTGGGTAGTAAACTACCATCCAGGGAAGCTGCTCGGTTGCCTCTTGACGAGAGCTTTGATCCTTAGCGTAGATGGGTAAGAGGTTACCCGCTAAGGATGGACCGAGCAGGGAAGCTGCTCGGTTGCCTCTTGACGAGGGCTTTGATCCTTAGCGTAGATGGGTAAGAGATTACCCGCTAAGGATGGACCGAGCAGGGAAGCTGCTCGGTTGCCTCTTGACGAAGGCTTCGGTCCTTAGGTAGACGGGTAAGGAGTTACCCATTAAGGATGGACCGAGCAGGGAAGCTGCTCGGTGGCCTCTTGACAAGGGCTTCGATCCTTGGCGTCGGTGGGTAGTAAACTACCAGCCAAGGATGGACCAAGCAGGGAAGTTGCTCGGTTGCCTCTTATCGAGGGCTTCGATCCTTAGCGTAGATGAGTAAGAGATTACCCGCTAAGGATGGACTGAGCAGGGAAGCTGCTCCGTTGCCTCTTGATGAGGGCTTCGATTCTTAGGTAGACGGATAAGGAGTTACCCACTAAGGATGGACCGAGCAGGGAAACTGCTCGGTTGCCTCTTGACGAGGGCTTCGATCCTTGGCGTCGGTGGATAGTAAACTATCAGCCAAGGATGGACCGAGCAGAGTAGTTGCTTGGTTTTGCGAGGCGTTGCCCGACCTTCCTGGATGTGTGAATATCGGGAAGAGTGACCGTCGCGGGCGGCACGTGGCAGAAACGCATAGGTGAGGCGAGGCGTTCCAAGATCCGTGTCGTTCCGTCTTTGATTCGCTAGGAAATACGGGATGACCGCCATGTGGCGGTACGACATTTGAAGAATTGAGCGAATCCCTGGATTCGCGCCCATGCGTGTGCAAATTTGGACCCTTGGGGATTCTGTGGAGGCTACAAATAGGGAAGGAGATGTGTATGTTTCAGCATTGCTTCTTCGAGATGGCCAGGCGTATTTACTCGATTGAAAAGATCATCACCCCCGACGATGTCTACCTGTACGACCAATCTGTTTCCGAGGATAGGTACCGGGGTGTGGTCCAGCGCATCGAGGATCACATCGGCCGTCTACTTTCTCGCCGGTCGCCCCTCCTCCAATTGCTGATGTACGCAATTTGGAGGAGATCTCTGGGTTTATACAACCCCCTTGCCGAGGAGCTGCTGGACGAGGTCCTCAACAAGGTCCGTACGATCTACGTCATCGGACTCATCTCGAAGACCAGGCAAGACCGATCTGTGGCCCTCATTTTGGAATGCTTCCAAAAGAGACAGATCGTGAGCCAAGGCTCGGCTGGTGGAGCGCCCGACCCTTCCGTGGTGTCCCAGGTTCGCATGCAGTATCAGCGGGAGCGGGCTGCGGAGGCCAGGGCTCGGCTGGCGGAGATCTCCTCGGAGTATCATGAGGAGTATTTCCTTTACCCCGTTCCCCCTCTATTGTAATAAAAAAAATTATATGTAAGTATGAGGAGCCCACAATACCTTTTGATAAATAAAGTTCTCATTTTTGCGATGTTCTATTGTTTCCTTTTCATCTTCTGAGTGCGTTTGAGTATTTTCACGAATTGAAATTCGTGGCCTTTGAAACGAGGAAGAAGGAAACACATAGGAGAAGTTTTCTTCTTATTTAGAGAAAGACTTGAAAAATTTTACATCGTTTTGTCAGAGAATAAACATGTATTCACAGATATACTTCTCAAAGGTACAACTTGAGCTTCTCGGCGTTGTAAGGCCGTGGAAATTTGCGACCCGCGGCGTCTTGTAGGCAATAGGCCCCGCCGGACAAGACTTCTGAGACGAAGAACGGGTCGTCCCACTTCGGAGAAAACTTATGTAACTTGCCCTGATCCACGAACTCGTTCCGCCTTAGGACCAAATCTCCGGGTTTGAAAACGCGATGCTTGACCCGAGCGTTGTAGAAGTGAGCGGTCTATCGTTGGTAAGCGGCAGCTCTTATCTATGCCCGGTCCCTCTTCTCCAGCAAGACGCCCAAATTAGTCCGGAGGGTCGAGGTATTTGATTCGTCTTCGAAGTGCTCGACCCTGTAACTGGGCAGCCCGATCTCTGCTGGGACCATCGCCTTAGTGCCGTAGCAAAGGCTGAAGGGGGTCTCTCCAGTAGGGGTCTTCTTCGACGTGCGCAAGGCCCATAAGATCCGGGGTAATTCGTCGACCCAACTGCCCTGTCGTCTTTCCAGGCGAGCTCGAAGACGTCGGATGACGTCTCGGTTAGTGACCTTGGCCTGCCCATTGCACTGGGGGTGCGCGACCGCGGCGAACTTCATCAGTATATGGTATTCGCTGAAGAATCCTTTGACTTTTTCGTTACCGAAATTCGTCCCATGGTCGGTGATGATACACCTCGGGATCCCGAACGAGAATATTATGTTGTTCTGCAGGAACTTGATGGTCGTGGTGGCGTCCGGTTTTCTGATGGGGACGGCTTCGATCCACTTCGTAAAGTAGTCCACCGCGACGAAGATGTATTTGTACCCACCCGTACATGTAGGAAATTGGCGTATCATGTCCATTCCCTACTGGGCAAACGGCCAGGGGGAGGTGAGGGTCGTTAGCTCGGCAGCCGGAAGGCGGGGTATGCTGCCATGGAGTTAGCAGCTCTTGCACTTTCAGACGAGTTTCTGAGCGTCCTGATAGATGGTTGGCCAATAATACCCTTGAAGGAGTGTCTTCTGGGTTAAGATGCAGGCCCCTTGATGTGCTCCGCCGACCCCTTCGTGAACCTCATGGAAGTCGTAATTGGCTTCGTGGGGATCGACGCACCGAAGTAGGTGAAGGATTTCTTGTAGAGGTTCCCTCTGCTCCAGACGAAATGGCGGGATTTGGCTCGGAGGCGGCGGGCCTCCCCACGATCTCCGGAGAGCGTACCCTCTTTCAGAAATTCCATGATGGGCTTCCTCCAATCTTGGCCCTCTTCCCGGGCTGTGTAAACTTGGAGCGATGCCCCTCTGTCTTCCACGCTGGGCCGTGATAAGACCTTGAAGAGGATATTTCTCTTGTTGTTGGCCGTGTAGAAGGAAGCTAGCTTGCTCAGGGCGTTGGCCTGGGCGTTTAGGTGCCGGGGGATCTGCTCCACTTGAACTTCGTCGAAGTCTTTTCGCAGCCTTCTTACCTCGGCTAAGTACTTCACCATCAGGGGATCCCGTGCTTCGAAATGGACGGTCACTTGGCCGACGACCAGAGCGGAGTCGCTACGGATTCGGATCGTCGTCGGCCCCACTCCAGAGGCGATCCGCAGTCCAGCGATCAAAGTCCTGTACTCCGTTGAGTTGTTTGAAGTTTTGAACCCGAGTTTCAAAGAATACTCCATCTCTGCCTCGTTCGGGCCCCAAATGATAAGGCCGGCATCACAGCCCTCCTCGGTTGAGATGACCCGTCGACGTAAAGGACCCAGTCGGGGACGGAGTCGGGCCTCTCTCCGATCGAGGGTTGAGATCCGGGGGCCGACACGGACACTGGCTCCTTGTTAGGGATAGTGCATTCGACGATAAAATCGGCCAGGGCTTGTGTCTTGATAGCATGCCTCGGGCGGTACTTGATGTCGAATTGGGACAACTCCCACCTCCACTTCTCCAAACGACCAGAAGACTCGGGGGAGGCGAGGATAGCCCCTAAAAGGCATTCGGTGAGGACAAGGATGGTGTGCGTCTGGAAATAGTGTCGTAGTTTCCTCGAGGCTACAATGAGTGCCAAGACAATCTTCTCTATGGCCGGGTACCTTGTTTCCGTATCCTTGAAGACGTGGCTCACATAGTAGACTGGCTTCTGGACTCCCTCGACTTCTCGGACGAGCACCGAACCTGCAAATTGATCGGATACCGCCAGATACAGCGATAGCTCATCTCCTTCAACTGGCCGGGTGAGTAGTGGGGGAGTCACGATGTGCACTTTCAATTTCTCGAAGGCGATCTGACACTCCTCCGACCATTCGAAGCTTAGGATTTTCCTAAGAACTTTGAAGAACGGGAGGCACTTTTCCCCGGATCTTGACATGAAACGACTCAGAGCGGCTACCCGCCCCGTGAGCCGCATGATTTTGACGTTGGTCTTGGGCGCCGCCATGTTGAGGATGGCACTGATTTTCTCCGGGTTAGCCTCGATTCCTTGGTGGGTGACCATGAACCCAAGAAACTTTCCATTAATGACCCCAAACGCGCACTTGGCGGGGTTCAGTTTCATTTTGTATTTGCGGAGGACATCGAAAGCCTCGCCAAGATCTTTGGCGTGCTGATCTGACGAGGTCGATTTAACGAGCATGCCGTCGACGTAAACCTCTATGTTCCTGCCGATCTGAGGTTTGAACATCCTGTTGACCAAGCATTGGTATGTAGCCCCGGCGTTTTTGAAGCCGAAGGGCATCACTTTATAGCAGTATACCCCCAGTCCGTTGTGAATGCGGTGAGCTCTTCGTCTGCCGGATTCATACGGATCTGGTTGTAGCCGGAGAAGGAGTCCATAAAGATGAGTAGCTCGTGACTTGCCGAACTGTCGACGAGCTGATCTATCCGAGGGAGGGAATAGTTGTCCTTCGGGCAGGCCTTGTTGAGGTCAGTGAAGTCGACGCATATGTGCCACTTCCCGCTCGTTTTTTTAACCATGACCACATTCGCCAACCACTCCAAGTAAGCCACGTTCTGAATGAAGTTGGCTGCGAGCAGCCTGTCGACCTCGTCCTCTATCGCTTTTTGCTTGATCGGGGCGAAACTTCGTTTCTTCTGCCTGACGGGTCGGACCGCCGGGTCGACCCCGAGTTTATGTGATATTATTTCGGGGTCGATCCCAGGTATGTCGGCGGGCGCCCAGGCGAACACGTCTGAGTTTTCTCTGAGGAAGTGGACCAGGTCGTCACACCGAGCCCCCATTAAGAATGACCCGATTTGGACGGTTTGTTCACCGTCCCCTTCGACGAGGGGTATCTCCGTTAGTGGCTCCACCGGGGATCCTCATATCTCTTTATGCTCGTCCCGAGTATCCAAAGACCCTCTAAAATCATCTCTGCTTGCAAGGTCGTCGTTTCTCTCTTTGGGCATAGATGTCGCCGTGAAGCAAACCTTCGCAGTTTGCTGGTTCCCGTAGGCCCGATCTATCCCGCCTTGGTCCAGTGGAAACTTAATTGCTAGGTGGTATGTCGATATCTGGGCCCGGAGGGAATTGAGCGTCGGGCGTCCCAGGAGGATATTGTAGGCCGATGGAATTTCGACGACAATGAACTCCACAGGCACGGTACGCGTGCGGCCGGCCTCTCCGATGTTAAGCAGGAGGGTGACCACCCCTTCTGCTGGGATGGAGTGGTTGGTGAACCCCGACAGGATGTGGGCGGTCGGCCTTAGGTCCGACGGGGTAAGTCCCATACGTAGGAAGCAGTCATAGAAGAGGATGTCTGACGAGCTTCCCGAGTCGACCAATATCCTTTGCACTTCGTAACGATGGACCCGTGTTGTAATCACCAGGGGGTAGTTGTGAGGTATGGATATCCCGTAGAGGTCCTCGTCGGTAAAGATGATGGGTTCAGCTGCTTTGGTCCTCTTCATGGGCTAGCTGCTTGTCCCTTCGAGCAGCAGGAGGCGTCGGATCTTGCCGACTCCAGGTGCACCCCCCGCTGATACGACCATGATTTGGCCAATTGTCAACTAACCGAGAGGGGGATGCTGTTGTTGCTCTCGGTCTGCTGGTCGCTTTTCCCGCAAGTATTTTGCCAAGTGCCCTGAGCGAATTAGCTCCTCAATGTAATCTCGGGGCTGTTTGCAGTTTTCGGTGGGGTGTCCCTGCGACCTGTGGAAAGCGCAATAGGGACCCCGTGTCCGTTTGGCCGCCTTATTGTTGACCGGAGGGGGTTTGAAGAATCTCTCACCCTTCGGCTCCTCCAACAGCTCTGTCTGGGAGATATTGAGTGGGGTATACTCCCGGAACTTCGGGGAGTACGATTTTGGCCGGTCAATCTTCTTTTTCTCTTCGCTGGCTCTCTTCTTTTGATCGGCCTGGTCGGTCCGGGGTAGGTTCGCGTTCACCTCGGACTCGAGATGGATCTCTCGCTCGGTCCAGGCTTTTACCTTGGCCATGGTCTTAGGTTGCGCTAATGCAAAGGAGCGGAGCCACTCCTTGTGCCTATGACCCAACCTAAGGGCCGTGATGACCGTCTCGTCCCGGTGCTCTGGGACCTCAAGAAGAGCGTTGTAGAAGCGGGTGACGTATCCTTTGAAAGAGTCCCTGCCCTGCTCTTTATGGTGAAGAGATGGTTGACGGTCCGCTTTTGCCGCCTGTTCCCGACGAAATGACCGAGGAATTGGGCGGCCAGCTCATCAAAGGTAGAGATGGAGCGTGGCGTGAGTCCTCGGAACCAGTCTCGTCCAGAGCGGATGAGGGTGACGGGGAATGCACGGCATTGTGTGGCGTCGGAGTTGTCTTGGAAGCTCATCCCTGCCGTGAACGCGTCCAAGTGGTCTTTCGGGTCGGACTTCCCGTCGAAGAATGATACCTTTGGAAGCTTGTTCCTGGAAGAGACGTGGACAGCAAGCAACTCTTTAGTGAAAGGCCTCGTAAGCGAGTCGGCGGCATATCTAGCCCCGTCGCTTGAAGGAAGACTCTCCCGATTTATACCCTCGATCTTCTTTTCGAGGGCATCGAGTTGGTCGTAGTATCCCGAGGATTCGGCATACTCGGATTTATGGCCCCTGCTGCTGGCTACCTGCGCCTGGCCGCGGTTCCGGTTCCGTTCAATGAGGTTCCTCAGGTCCCCTGGCGAAGTCGTCCTCAAGATGCCGTGGTGAGTCCCGTCCGCGCGAACTTGTCGAGGGAGAGGGCGCCGGCCATGCCTGAGAGCAGGCAAGCTGACCGACACCTCTTCGGTTGGGACAGGAGCACGATGAGCCTCAGGACAGGGCGCTCTCTCCCTCGGGTCAGGGCGCCGGCCATGCCTGGAAGTTGTGAGGTGCCCAACAGGTCATCGATTTGGTCGCCACGGGGGATCTGTGGCCGCCAGAGATAGCGAGGCGGTGCTCGGATGTGCCGGCACTGGCAGTGTCTTCTCTCCCTTTGTGTCGCTGCCGATGTGGGGGAGCAGCGACTTTGGGAGCTTGTCCCGCCGTTTGGACACGGACAAGCGCATCCACGACGGACGCGAGCCGATCTATTCACGCAGACAGTGCACGGATGGCGTTCGGGGGAGGAAGGGATCCATCCGCGCCTCCGTTGTGGAGAGAACGATGGCTGGTGCTTGGATCGTCGCGGTGATCACTCGGCATGAGTTCGAGATCGGAAGATTAACTTTTGTTAAGTGGAATTTTCGATTTCCCACAGACGGCGCCAACTGATGGAGGTCTGGATCTCCTTCAGATGTTGTCTTCCGTTGATCTGTAGCGAGCGTTGATGGATGGCTGAAATTAGGTTTGAGGGTTGTCTCATGAAGCGTGTGGATCTCAGTGGGCTTGATTTGGAATGAAGCGGAGCTACCTGCAAGGAAGTTCCGAGATGGTTGTACCACCGTGGACCCTCCGACGATCAAGTTAGTCGGGGTATTTGAGCAGAGTAGCGGCCTATTGGATAATAATTGCCTTGCCTGAGTCGTCTGAGAGGAGGTTTATACAGTGGCAGCCATGGGCTGGCGGACGCGAGATTTACGCCGGCCGTTAAGCCCTTGGAGCCGCGCCTGCGCGAATGGCGAGATACGCCCTTTAACGGGAGAACGCGATGGCGTGGGACGCGGGATCGTAGGGCGGCGGACATCTCGCGTATGGCGAGATTCGCGGAGCCATGTCCGGAACGCTGATGATCTGCGCTCTGGGTCAGTCGATGAGACCGAGGAAGCTGAGCTCGGCGAGAGGCTCGGAGGCAAGCAGGGGGCCGAGCAAGCTTGGTTCTGTAATAGCTCGGGGGCGAGCTGGGAGGGCTGAGGAAGCTCAGCGTGCAGAAGGGCTCGTAGACGAGCCAATGGTTATTTATAAGATGGGCATAAGAGTGGTCTGGAAGGCCACCGAGGGTCGGGAACATTCTCGAGAGGAAGGCCCGGGGCATGCCTTCAACGTACCGTTGTTACTCCTTTCTCGTAAGCCTTGGGACACGGCATCTGCCACGTGTCGTGATCTAAGAAGTTCTCAGTATTGAGCATCATCACACAGAGAGGAATTATTCGATACGGCCCCCTTACATTTTGTTATACACCACCAGATTATAGCAGCAAACCACACATCTTAGGCTGAAGAAAATTCCAAGACTCGGTCCATTTATTGATGTTAGTGTGTAGGAAAATCTAATTTTCCATTAATTTTTGATTTTGGATGATCAACACCCCCTTGGACTGCATTCATCTAACGATGGAATGCCAACTTTTGCAATCTTTCCATACAGGGGCAAATTGCATTGCAATCTTGCCATATTTATGGGAGACCACTACCACCACGAATGTAACAGAATATCTACAAGAAAATTCTTCCCTGCATACCTACTGCTTATCCAAAAATCAAATGCAAAAACAAGAAGGCCCCTTTATCGACCGCAAGTTAAAATCCTTTTTTCCCCCTCTCAAATCAGCAACCAACATACCTTTCCCAACTGCTCCAATATTACATGTTTTCTGGGAATTAGGTCCATGTCATGCGTGCCCTCATTTCTCCATTAAATCAAATCAGAAAAGTAAAGTGACGGCAATGCAATATGCTTTTCCAATCATAACATGCTGATTACAAGCCCATGAAAACAAGATTATATTTCAACAGCTGTAACCAAATCTAGAAGAGATTATCCAAGATACTCATATCCGGAAGGGCCCATGGAGAGCATTCATTAAGCAAGCAACTTATGTCTCTTGTGATGCTTACCGTGCACACTCATCTTCTATATGTGTGTCGATGTCGTCCAACTAGAAATCTAGAAATCAACCTCACAATTTTTTTTAAATTTTTTTTTTGAAGTGAAAAGTAATAGGGACTGGTTGGTACTAATCTTCCATATATAGCTGTCAGGTAATTGTGCAGTGATTAAATTTGCCCCAGCATCCTTTATATCTCTCATTCAAACATATGGAAATGGCTCAAGACCACCCACAAGCTTATAAGGGCCCCCACCACATGATGGTACCCTTTCAAAACTGGAAGACTCTACCTATATAATTGCTCATGGACAGAGAGGACATCTCATTAAACAGCAATTCCCCAAAACACTCCATGATAGGGCCCACCTCCAATTGAAAACCTAGCTATTCTCGCACACTTATAGGTCATATGGTGTTCAATAAGCCTATCATGCATGTTCGGAAGAATTCTCAACTCACTTTTCTCTTTCAAGAAAAGTTTACAATTTGTGTTTTGATGATGCTCAAATGACAACTGACACGCCTAAACGTAACCAACGGTTTCTTAAATTCATATACTTGCTTGGAATTTAAATCTACATATCCGAAACTACGTAAAGACAACCAAGTTACAACCGTGTATAAACCCACTTACGCCAATATCATCTGCTCAATACCAACCTAAAAAACCTATAATAATGGATTCAAGCTCAGAACTAATTCTACATAATAAATGTGTCTCGCTTTTGGTGTCCCTAAAATCCACCTCCTAATTGAATTACAAGTTGTCACGGCCTATATCGGCACATATATATACAGCAGTTTCCACAGGAAGGAATTACATATAAAGCATGTGTATGGAAAGAGATATAGGGTTCTTATGCATGGTTAATCTTGCAAGCAGTTGTTGGATATAGATATAGAGATTTCTAAGGGATGGAGGCAAATAGATTCTTTCTTTCCTCCTCGTATGTTTCTTATATTTAAGAAGATTCTTAACACAAATTTCGGGGAGGTTTGGTAAGAAACTTGATCTAATTGGCAGGGTGAACTAAGATGGCAATAAATCACTCAGATATTATGCAGCATATGGAAGGAGACTTGAAATGGAGCGGATGCCCTTCAAACTCTAGAGTAAACAGATACATACTCAAATTATAAGTCTATAATAAAATTAGTTCTAGCATACATGTGTGAATGGCTTAATATCAAATATGGACACCAAAAATGATGAACCCGTGTGTTGATATATGGACAGAATAAAGCTAATCAAGCATGAAGTTGGATTTCAGCTACATGGTGATAGCTCATAAGAATGCACAAGGAAAAATTAACCCAAAGCATGCGATCATAAATTTCACCGATAATACACGACATATATACATCAGATAAAACCCTCTTGCTACCGTATAAAACATAAATAAAACGGGGCATTCCTACCTAAATATATTACATAATGCTGCAATTAAAGTTGGGGGGAAAATCTCATACCAATGCAATGAGCACTGAAAAGACGACCGCGAGAGCAATTCTAATCTCCGCCTTCTTTGTCTTCCATCAAACTCATATCTGAGGAATTAAAACTCCCATCAACCACCGAGATCGCCACATCAGACACCGCTGAGTCCATAGTGGACCCTGCCTGTATCTCCTTAAACATTGTCATCACCTTCACCATCGTAGGCCTTCTCAACGGCCTATCATCTAAACAAGCACAAGCAATCTTAAGATGCTGCAAAAGCTCGAGCTCCATCGAGGGATCCTCTTTTAAAAGCTCACGGTCGAAGACATCACTAATCTTAAGTTTTGTATGCAGCTTCACCCAACCAACCAAATTATTATCACCGAAATCCGAAGAATCGGTGGGTTGTCTTCCTGTGAGCAATTCGAGCAAAACAACCCCATAGCTATACACATCGCCTTTGGTAGTGCATCGAAAACTTTGATAATATTCTGGTGGCACATAACCGGGAGTGCCCGCGAGCGTCGAAACGCTCAAATGGGTGTCCATTGCACTCATCATCCTCGCCATCCCAAAATCCGAAACCCTAGCTTCCAAATTCTCGTCTAGTAGAACATTGCTCGACTTCATATCCCTATGAATTATATGAGGAAAGCAGTTGTGGTGTAAGAATGCCAAGCCTCTAGCAGCTCCTATGGCAATCTTTCTCCTAGCTGCCCAATTGAGCTTGATCCCTGCCTTCTTCCGATCGTGGAGTACATCTTCTAAGCTTCCAAATTTCATGTATTCATAAACTAAAAGTCTTTCTTCTCCAACCTTGCAATAGCCTAATAAAGGGACTAAATTTCGATGTTTGATTTTCCCGATTGTTTCCATTTCAGCCATGAATTCTCGATCGCCTTGGCCGCTTATCTGTATGAGTTTCTTGATTGCGACGATACTGCCATCTTTGAGCTGGGCTTTGTATACGTCGCCAAAGCCACCGGAACCAACTACACTATCGCTATGGAACCCATTTGTAGCTTCTAGAAGGTCTGCAAAGGTTAATTTTTGGAGGGGCTTTTGATCAAATGTGGCGAGGCTGATGCTTAGGGCTTCTTTTGTACCAGTGAGCTTCCAATTGCTATTTGTTGTGCCAGAGTGAGAGCGGCTATCGATGTAAATGTCTCGGAGATTGTTGCTGCTAGTGTTGCTTTTCAACTTCTTTCTCCTTTTGTACTCGAAAAGAAAGATGAGTGTACCAAAGACGCAAAGAACAATTATGAGTAGAACCATTGCAATGCTTGCAATAATGGAGGTTTGGCGACGACGAGATAGTTGGTGGTCATTGTTCAACCCTGATATGGAAGTTTTAAGGCAAGGTGAGAGAGGGAACCCACACAGGCCTGAATTGTTTTCATATCTATCGCTCGGAAAAGTTGCTAATTGACCCAAACCGGGAATGCTACCATTGAGCTTGTTGTTGGATAAATCAATCTCAGATAGTAAAGACAAACGCGAGAAGGAATTAGGGATATTGCCTTCGAGGGAGTTATAAGACAAATCGAAGACCCCAACAGAATATAAATAACCCAATTCTGGAGGAATTGGCCCTGAAAGCAAATTGTGCCCGAGATTCAGAACCATGAGATAGTACATGCCCCCAATTTCCTTTGGAATTTCACCCTCTAGTTGGTTATATGACAGATCAAGGAAGATCATCGAGCCATTATTGTTGAATGTGTACTTGGTGCTCCCCATATAAACCCTCGTAAAATTACAAGATTGCTTGCTAGGTAACCGGGTTAGCTCTTCAGCTCGAATTCCAGCAAATTCAAGTAAATTGCCAGACCCTCGACATTCTTTACTCCCATCGTTCTTTAAATAAACATATCGCTTTCCTGTTACTAAACCAACAGCAATTTTGCCCGATTGCTTCGACAAAGTACCTGGAATCCTTCCGCTCAGATTGTTGCTATTGAGATCCAACCATATCAAGCTCTCACAATCCCCAATTTCTTGAGGAATTTCACCAGAGAAGGAATTATTACTGAGCTTGAGAATCGCAAGCTTCCTGAGCTTACCAATCCAGGAAGGTATATTACCACTCAAATGATTGCTCGACAAAGAAATCCAGTTCAAGTTTGTACAGTTGCTAAGCCCTTCGGGTATCGAACCAGTAAGCCCATTGTTATCAAGAATCAAGTTTTCGAAAGTAGAAACAAGCTTGAGCTCACTCGGGATCTCGCCTTGTAAATAATTTTGCCACAAAATCAAATCTTTAAGCTGAGATAACGAACCAAGAGACGAAGGAATCGTCCCCGTAAGATAATTAAAGCTAAGGTCGAGCGAAAACAGCATGGAACAATTGCTCAGAGTCTCAGGAATACTTCCAGCAAAAAGATTATTCTGCAAATAAAGTTCCGTTAAGCTACCAGAGATGGAACACAAACTCGCAGGGATCCAACCCGAAAAGCTATTCGAGCTAAGATCGAGCAGCTCCAACTTCATCAACTTGGAAATAGAATCAGGAAGCTCACCGCTGAAATTATTGAAAGAAAACTCAACCTTTTTCAAATTGGGCATAGCTGTAAAGAATTCCACAGGAACTTCGCCGGAAAAATTGTTGTTTGAAAGATCGATAACCTCCAGCAAATACGAATTCCACAAGTCTTTCGGGAAACCACCGGTAAAATGATTCGTCGACAAGTTCAAAAAGCTCAGCTTCAAGCATCCACTAAAAACTCCATCTTTAACCTCTCCAAATAATTCATTCGAAGAGAGATCAAGGTACTCGAGTACAGAGCAGTTGCCGATGGCTGGAAACTCACCAGAAATTGCGTTCCCGCTCAAATCTAGATATTTCAGCTCCGATCCCGACAAGATCGAGCTCACCTCGGCCTCAGACGAGACATTATTATGAGAGAGATCGAGCGTCCCTAACCTGATAGAGTCACCGCCGGCGACCTCACCGGCGGTGACCGCACCGCCGATAGCGTTGCCGGAGAGGTTCAAGGACCTCAGCGCCGCGCACGAAGAAGCCAGCAATGCCACGTCAGCGACCGAGCCCGAGATCACGTTCCCGGCGAGGTGGAGTGCGGCGAGGCGGGGCCCGCAGCGGGGAGCGGCGGAGAGGGCGCCGGTGACGTTAGCGGACTCGATGGAGAGCGACTCTAGGGCTTCGAGGGCGAGGAGGGTGGAGGCGACGGCGGTGACGGCAGCGCTGAGCTGGAGGCCGCTGAGGTCGACGGCGGTGACGGCGGAGCGGACACCGGAGCAGGTCACGCCGTCGAAGGAGCAGGGGGGGTCAAGTGGGTCCCAGTTGCGGAGGAGGGTAGGGTTTGGGAGCGAGTTCTTGAAGGCGATGAGGAGCTTGGAGTCGTCAGCTGAGGATGCGATTGGGTTGGGGGAGAGAAGGAGGAGGAGGAGGAGGAGGATGAGTTCCATTCTCTCTACTATCTAGGTCTAGGGTTTATTTTCTCTCACTAGGGTTTGGAGTTGGCCATTTGGAGAGGAGAGAGAAAGAGAGAGAGAGAGAGTGTACTGGGAAAAGTTTGAGAGTGAGGAAGAGGAAGGAGCATTTATCGAGAGGGATGGGGAGGGAGAGAAGCCAACAGGGTGGGTGGGGCCCACAGCATGTGACCAGCTGGATGTGCATCCTCCATTTTTTTATTTTTTTTATTTTTTGAGTTTTTTCCACTGCTAAAATCACCCTTTTTACTGCGTGTCACCAGCGATCAAAATGGATTTATATAGTCTTTTACTTCTGTCCACATGTCAATTTGTTGGATTTTTCCTCTGGTTGCTTTGTGCTATGTTGCTGCATTTGAACATAATTTTTTTAACCGATTTTAGTAAAGATAAGTAGTATTTTGCAAGTAATATGCATGTTTGTATTAAAATGAATGTTTGGTATGAATCTCTTCCTTGTTTTAAGTCTAATCTTTTGTCTATGATGCAGTATATATCCAAAAGCCTCTCACATACAGAAATTCGATGACGTGGGATATTTAGGTTCAAGGATTTCTTTTGTTTTTTCTAAATATTCAATTGCAATTGATTGTAATCCGCAGTCACATGTAATAGCATCGCATACCGTCTTCTATTCTGACTATAACTACAGAGATTAAAAAAAATTAAGGAATAGTGAAGATGGTTAATATTCTTAAATTTAAGATTTTTAAAGATTTGATAAAGTTGGAATAGTTGATTGAGCTCTCGAAACTTTTTAAGAACTATTTTTCTTAAACATATAAATTGATAAGGCGGACGCTATTAAAACTTGTTTTTGGCAAGTCCGTTGGTGCAATAGCATATTTATAGGGTAATTTCTTAATCTGACTCGGTGTTTAACTTTATAGAAATCATGAGGATATGCATTATCCAACAATATGAAGGATATTTTTCCGTACAATATAGATAATTTCTATTCGTATAATTTCTCCTTTTTCTTATTAATTTATAGGGTATATTTTAATAAACCCATCCACATTTTAGGGTTTTGAGATAACCTATTCAAATTTAGAAATGCTATAAAACCCCACCGAACTACCTATATTAATTGTATGAAATTGTTAGTTTGATTAACTTATGCAAGTCACGATTCAACTGAATAGCCCCAAAGTGTCTTACAAATAGATTGTGTAGAGTTAAAATGAATGGAATATAATATTTTTTTGACAAAAACACCTTTCATTTTTTTACGAAAATGCCCTTCAATAGGATTTTATATCATTTTTTATGTTTAATGTGATTATCTCAAAAGGCTCAAAAGATGGATGGGGTTTAGTAATATTTACCCTAATTTATATTTAGATTGAATTGGGTTTGTCATAGGCCAGGAGCCTTCATGTTTTTCTAGTTATAATAGTTATAATAGTAAAGTTAGATATATTATGCATGCAAATTTCGATGTTGACCCTAAATCTCCATATTTGCTTTTAAGTCATAGTTGTTAGGAATCATCACAAGATCAATCCATAAATTAGGAAATTGTTTATTTTGTTATAACTTAAATTTTCAATGGACCATTTTGCCCTTACATATTATCTTCCTTCACGCAAAACCTTTTGATTGACGAACCTTAAGATTTTCTATAAAAGAATTGAAAATACAAAGAAAAGAGAAGAAATAAAATCAAGAGTTCATGATTAGCCTTAATTTTGTTTTTAATAAAATAGTGCATCAGAAAAGCGTGTATGAAGTTAAAGTTTATCGTACCCGAAATCTACAATATCTTGAAAGAACTTGCTTCAATGCAAGCTACAAAGCTCTCCACCTTTTCTTGCGCACTCCCGTTTGGTTGCTGAATTTTATCAAGATTTTGCAACTATATGGATTCTTGAATCCAAAAAAAATGTATATCCTCTAATTTTTTGTTTGGTTGTAGAATTATGGGGTTTTGGATTTGCTTGTTTTTTGTGCGGAGCAACCATTTTTTTTATTCTTGAATCCAAAAAAAATTATTAATTAATATGGATTTGACACTCTTCTTGTGGGACCCACGTACTTTATATTATTAAAAAATCTCCCATCTCTGTAATTATCATATCAAAATCCCACTAATTTTTTCCCAACCAAGGATTACAACGATGTACAAATCTGACACGGAATCCATTACCAAACCAAACACAAAATTAGTTAATCCAGGATTTTTTAATTGTATTATTTGAGAATCCAAATTTCAAAATCCCGCAAGCAAACAGCCCCTTAGTGTTTACACTAATTAACTTTTGGAATATTAGAAATAATTAAGATTTAAGATTTAATTTAATAATTTGATAGCCGAAGTGAAAAAGATAATAATGACATTTTACATGTCTGTTTCATTGTGGACAAAATATTCAATGCATCATGATTTTTAGAGACTAAAATATTCGAGGGATTGGTTGCAAATATTCTGCAGACCGAAATTAAAATAGCCAATAGTTTTAGTGAGTGTGAAGTGTGAACATACCAATATATTATTAAGGTGCCATTTATATTTGGCAAGAATGTAATATGAACGCAAAATATGGATCTTGATTGAATGCATATCAATGTAATTGTATATCAAAATTGATTAGAATGGGAAATTTTACTATACCCTAATTAACTTTTATTAATTTTAGATCTATCGATTAAACTTTAAAAATTCATACGATATATCATTGAAATAGGAAGCAAGCATATGGCAGGTAAGTGTATTTTTCTTTCAAAGTTTCACCGAATAATTATAATTTATAAAATATAATTATACTGTATAGGTGAAAATTCATTGGTAAATTTTACTTATTGTACTTGATGGAATGAAGACAAATACAAATCGGATCCGGAGCCCCTGCTATCGGAGGCAAAATAACATCCTGCTATTGAATCCTACGGTGCAGATTCATCCAAAGTCGAAATCAACAATTGAGATTTATATAAAACAGGAGCCTGTATGTATTGGTTAGGATGTATGGCCGAGATGGGAACCGAGCACCGCTATTTTTTTCCCAAGGGCAGGGACTTTTTTTCCATACAAATCTGCAGGTACTATTATCAACAGCAACAGCAAATAATGGATAGTGGTGGTTTTGTTTGTGGGTGCCATGTTTCGTTATGGCTACATTGAAACGGATTCTCTCAAACAGCATCTCAAGATTAATCCATTTGTTTTTAAATATGGCAGTTTATTTCCTTATTTTAACTGGTATTTTTTCCATGTTTGCAACTTGGTACCGCAAATCTTTGCTATAATTATGCAAAAAATTTTAAGGTACTAATTGGTTTTGTCTTTTTTATGTAGATGCACATGGCATTTACTTTTGTAAGTAAAATTTATAATTACCGAGAAAATTTCTTTTAAAATTTGCCGCATTCCATGCTATCCATTCTTTGATGTTTAAAACATAGTTCTTTAGATTAGACATATCGAATATACCCAATCCTTGTGTTATAAGATATATTGAGTGTACCTGAGTAACCCGAATGCATTCTTCTTATACTTTTTTGATACTGATGATGCTCGATATCGGTGATGTTCCAGATCGTGACACGTCGTGTCACGAAGCGTTCAAGAAAGGACCTGCAGTGGCCGACCAGACCACTCCTATGCCCGTCCTACAGACAACCGCCGGCTCACCTCCGAGCCTCCTGCACATTTGGCCTCCTCGGCCCTCTCAGCCTGCCTCCGGGCTACCACAGAACCAAGATAGCTCGACCTCCCACTCTGTCCCGAGCCCGCGCCGAGCTCATCTTGCTCGGTCCCTTCGACCGACCAACGACATCATTCGCAGGTGCTTCCGCCTCGCCTCCGCGAATCTCGCCATGCGCGAGATCTCCACTGCCCACGATCCAGCGTTCCACGCCATCACGATCCCCATTAACGAGCATGTTTCGCCATTAATGGGAGATCCCGCCCATCACACGGACGTGACGCCGGGGGCGTAACGGCCGGCGTGATTCTCGCACCTGCCTGTCTGTTGCCACCGCTATATAAACCCCTTCTTCAGACGGTTCAAGTAAGTCATTTTTTCACTCACTAGGCCGTTACTCTGCTCGGATTTCCTGTCTAACTTGATCGTCGGAGGGTCCTCGGTGGTAGAACCACCCCGGGACTTCCTTGCAGGTAGCTCGGCCCCAACAACATCAAACCTATTGAAATCCACACACTTCAACAGCTATCCTCCAACTCAAATCCCGGTCGTCCATCATCGCCAATAGCAGATCAACGGAAGGTAACATCTTGACGCGATCCGACACGCGTCAGTTGGTGCCGTCTGTGGGAAATCTTGATTCCACTCAACAAAGTTCATCTTCCGATCTCAACCCAATAGCGAGTGGTCACCACGACGATCCAAGCACTAGCCGCCGCCTCCCCCATAACGGAGGCGCGGACGAATCTCCTCCCTCGAACTCCATCAACGTCCTAGCCTGCCGGATAGATTGACTCGCGTCCGTCGTGGACGCGCTCGTCCATGTCCAAACGGCGGGGCAAGCTCCCCGGGTCGCCGCTCCCCCACCTCGGGACCGGGACCCCTATAGAGGGAGAGAAGACTCTGCTCACGTCGGCACTGCCGACCACCGCCTCGCTGCCTCCAACAGTCACAAGTCTCTCGGGCCGACCCATTTGATTTCGAGTTCTCATGTTAGAGAGCTTCGCCCCGAGTTTCGTCGCACCCATGTCCCTCCCGAGGCGGTGGCGGTCAGCTCGCCTGCTCCCAGGAATGACCGGCACCCCCTCCCTCGACGGGGTCATGCACGCGAGACTCGCCAAGGCGGCTCAAAAACGGCCTCGCCAGGAGACCTAAGGGACTTCGCCGAAAGGAACCGAGACTCATTAAAAATCATGGTCATGTCAGCAGGGGGTCCGCCGAGCACCTACGAGACTCAGTACCCCGCGCCGGCAGTGGAGGCCGACAGCTGCCCGAGGAAGAAGGCCAGGGATAACGAGCCGATCATTTTTTACGACGGAGACTTCCACGGCATATCCCTGCCCCACAATGACCCTCTGGTGATCACTGCTCGAGTCCACCAATACGAGGTGCACAGGATACTGGTCGACTCGGGTAGCTCGGCGGACATTCTCTTCTACGACTGCTTTATACGCATGGGGCTCACCCCTGCAGACCTATGGCCGACTTCCCACGTCCTTTCAGGATTCACCAACCACTCCATCCCGGCGGAAAGGGTAGTCACTCTGCAGTTTAACGTCGGGAAGACCGGCCGCACACGAACATTGCCCGTGGAATTCATTATAGCAAGAATCCCATCGGCCTACAACATCCTCCTCGGCCGCCCAACGTTGAACTCCCTCCGGGCCCAGATATCGACCTACCACCTGGCGATGATGTTCCCTTTCAATCAGGGCGGGATAGGTCGGGTCTATGGAGACCAGCGGATTGCAAAGGTATGCTTCACCGCAACAACTTCGTCTGAGCAGCCAGCCGATGATGTCGAGGGTGAATGCGACATCAGGGGTTCTCTGGACACTCGAGACGAGCAAAAAGAGGTCCGAGGAACCCCGGTCGAACCGCTGACAGATGTCCCCCTGATAGAAGGGGACGATGAAAAGATCAGATCGCTTCTGACAGGAACTCAGCGAGATGACCTGGTTAATTTCCTCAGGAACAACTCCGACGTTTTCGCCTGGGCGCCTGCTGACATGCCTGGGATCGACCCCAAAATCATATCTCATAAGCTCGGGGTTGATCCTACGGCCTGACCTGTCAGGCAGAAAAAATGAAGTTTCGCCCCGGTCAAACAGAAGGCTATCGAAGACGAGGTGGATCGGCTCTTCGCTGCCAACTTCATTCAGAATGTACCCTATTCGGAGTGGCTGGCGAACGTAGTTCTAGTCAAGAAGTCATGCGGGAAGTGGCACATGTGCGCCGACTTCACCGACCTCAATAAGGCCTGCCCCAAAGACAACTATCCCCTCCCTCGGATAAATCAGCTCGTCGATAGCTCGGCTGGCCATGAGCTATTGAGCTTCATGGATGCCTTCTCCAGCTATAATCAGATCCGTATGAATCCGGCAGACGAAGATCTTACCGCATTTACAATGGACCGGGGGGGTATACTGCTACAAGGTGATGCCCTTCGGCCTAAAGAACGCCGAGGTTACATACCAACGATTGGTCAACCGCATGTTCAAGCCACAGATCGGCAAGAACATGGAAGTTTATGTCGACGACATGCTCGTCATATCAGTCTAGTCGACCGACCATGCCAAGGACCTGGACGAGGCCTTCGGAGTACTCCGCAAGTTCAAGATGAAGCTGAACCCCACAAAGTGCGCATTCGGGGTCACCGGGGGAAAGTTTCTCAGTTGCATGGTCACCCATCATGGAATCGAATCTAACCCAGAAAAAATCGACGCTATCCTCAACATGACAGCGCCCGGGACCAACGTCGAGATCATGCGACTAACAGGGCGGGTAGCCGCTCTGGACCATTTCATGTCGAGGTCTGGGGAGAAGTGCCTCCCATTCTTCAAAGCTCTAAGGAAGATCCCGGGGTTCGAGTGGTCAGAGGAGTGCCAGACCGCCGTTGACCAGTTAAAGAGGCACCTTGCAACGCCGCCGCTGCTCACCCGACCAGTTAAAGGAGACAAGCTATCACTGTATCTGGCGGTATCCGACTAAGCAACAAGTTCAGTTCTCGTCCGAGAGGTCGACGGAGTGCAGAAGCCAGTGTACTACGTGAGCCACGTCTTCAAAGACGATGAAACGAGATACCCAGCCATAGAGAAGATCGTTCTGGTGCTCGTTGTGGCCTCAAGAAAGCTACGACACTACTTCCAGGCGCACACCATCCTCGTTCTTACCGAGCGCCCGCTGGGGGCCATCCTCGCGTCACCCGAGTCCTCGGGCCGTTTAGATATGTGGAGGTGGGAACTATCCCAATTTGACATAAAATACCGCCCGAGACAGGCCATCGAAGTACAAACCTTGGTCGATTTTATCGTCGAATGCACCATCCCCAGTAAGGAGCCGGAGTCCACGCCGACCCTCGTGGCTCAACCCTCGATCGAGAGGGGCCTGATTCAGTCCCTGAGTGGGTTATTTACGTCGACGGGTCCTCGACCGAGGAAGGCTGTGGAGCCGGCCTCATCATTTGAGGCCCGAACGAGGCAGAAATGGAGTATTCGCTGAAGCTCGGGTTCAAGGCCTCAGACAACGCGGTAGAATACGAGGCCCTGCTGGCTGGACTTCGCATGGCCTCCGGGCTGGGGTTGAAAACAATTCGGATCCGCAGTGACTCAGCCCTCGTTGTTGGCTAAGTGATCAGCCATTTCGAAGCCCGGGAACCTCTAATGGTGAAGTATCTCGCCGAGATAAGAAGATTTCGGAAGAACTTCGACGAGGTCCAGGTAGAGCAAATACCCAGACAGCTCAATGCCCAAGCCGACGCCCTGAGTAAGCTGGCTTCATCCTACTCAGCCAACAACAAGCGATCTATCCTCTTCGAGACCCTGCCATGGCCCAACGTGGAAGACAGGGCGACAATGCTTCATGTGTGCACAGTCCAGGAAGGGGACCGAGACTGGAGGAAGCCTCTTGTGGAATTCCTAAGGGAAGGCACGCTCGCAGAAGATCGGAAAGCAGCCCGCCGTCTCCGAGCCAAACCCCGTCACTTCGTATGGAGTAATGGGAACCTTTACAAGAAGTCTTTCACTCAACCCTGCTCCAGTGCGTCGACCCCCGCGAAGCCGACTACGTCCTCCACGAAATCCACGAAGGAGTCGGCGACGCACACCAAGAGGCCCGCACCTTGATCCAGAAGGCATTGCTCCAGGGGTACTACTGGCCAACTATTCACCAAGACGTCCAGAAGCTCGTCAGAAGATGAAAAAGTTACCAACTCCACGGAAGCATACCTCGCCTTCCGGCCACCGAGCTGACAGCCCTTACCTCTCGTGGCCGTTCGCCCAATGGGGGTTGGACATGATAGGCCAATTCCCCACCGGTTCGGGCGGGCATAAGTATGTCTTCATCGCGGTGGATTACTTCACGAAATGGGTTGAGGCCGTCCCAATCAGGAAACCGGATGCCACCACGACCATCAAGTTCCTGCAGAACAACGTAATACTCCGGTTCGGCATCCCGAGGTGTAACTATTGGAGATAGTGCCATCAAAGTCAATTATTGGATCGCAGGTACGTGATTGCAATAATTGAGGCAGGACTTATACCGATATGACAGTCTTGCTCGAGATGATAGTATGCTATCTGGTTTGTCTTCATCATCGTATACATGCTTTAGTTCACTATTGCATGATGATAGAGCCCATAGGATTCTTGCTTGACTACCAGCAGTATGATGGCGATCATATACATGGGAGCTAGGGTCTATAAGCACATCCTTAAAGTGTCCCTAGTCGTGAGAGTTTCGAGACAGGGCATCGATACTCCAGAGTAGACTAGTGTATACAGTCGAGACCCCGACGAGGGGCGGTGGCCGGTCTCACAAGCCACTGGTGTCAGTTGGATCACCTAAGATGTATACAGGTGTTCATTGGGTTATGAGTACACCGGACAGGACTCGCCGGGAACATACTAGTTGGTATTATACATATCGTCAGATAGCAGTTCCCTGGTGACATGTGTACAGGTTAGTTCATCGACCTGAGATCGTCATTTGTCTCATGTGAGTTCCCACTGTGCTTAGATTACTACCCTACCACGCTCAAAGGAGTTGTGCAAACAGGTTTTAGTTGGGTACAGTCCCGAGCCACATTGGAGGCAAGTGAGCGGATCGGCAGGGGATTCGTCTCTCTCGGTATTGGGGGTGAGATCGCGCAGTGTCTAGGAAAGCTATTACACAAAGCCCTCGGCCGAGGCAGGAGATTTACTGGTAGGTACTCCAGTAGTATCTCAGGGTGTTCTGGGCCACTCTCTGACGCGACTTATACCGCTATTGAGGGTCTGACGTTACCAGCTCCCTAGGCAGATATGCGATACTCATAGACGAACGGACCGGACTGTATGTATATTATCACTGTTAGGCTCAGCAGGGTTTATGGATGAGTTCGCTCGTCAGCTTCCCTTCCAATCAATACATAGGCTAACCGTTACGTACAACTTGTACCTCTGACATGCTAGAGGTTATACCCAGTGCCAGTGTGTTGATGAGTCATTAGAGTCCCCCACAGACACTTTCCCAAGCTCAGGCGAAACGTTGTAGAGGCCGTATGGTTTTATGGCAAGGTTCGGAAAATGCACGTGCGTTTTCGCACGTGTCATTTTTCGGGCAGATAATACTGGTCGGCTTTGGTTTAAGCCGGATCCGAGTATTATACTGTGTAGATATAATATCTTTGTCTCAGATACATTTGTATTCGGTCGTAATACAAATGCGGGTATGTTTATACCATAACGGGGTTATCCTGAAATTCGTTTCAGGAACACTTTTGGAAGTTGCCAGTTTCCAGTTTTCTATCAGCCGTATTTAACATTCGGTTAAATGCGGATTTATCTTTTCTTCTTGGGTGAGTCATGAGGGTGAGTCATGCTTCTAGAAGGTTCTAGAAGTGATGACAAGGTTAGTGACTCATGGTTGTATTTAATGTTCATTTAATGCAAGTGTGACTAAGCTTAATGATTCATCCTTTGCTTTTAATGTGTTCATACTTGGTGTCATTAGTGAGTTATGATAAGCTTTATTGTTGTGGTCACCTCCTAGCTCCTACACTCACCCCCCTTGCCTATATCATGGCCGGCCATTCATTTGGTGGAGAGCATGGTTGCTAGAAAAAGATTGATATTGTTTTGGACTCATAGAAATTAGATAAGCTTTATTTCTCATTTCACCCGATTCCAAAAGGCAACTTCATTAACCGTTCGTCCATAGCCTTGGACGTAACGAGACAAAGTGTTCTACTCATTCTCTACTTCATCTTGGTTGTCTCTTTTAGCAAACTTGACGATCGAGTTGCCTCGGTTCAGAGGCGGGAGCCCGTTTAAAGATCCGTCGATGTGGTGCCACCTGGACGACGAGACCGGAGATTCAGGAGATCGGAACAGCCGCAACAAGCGTGGGATGATGGTTGAAGACCGAAGGACTCGGATCGTTCGGTATAACTTTTCTACCCACTTTGTAGTTTGTTAGTTTAGCTTTAATGCAAATCCGGGTTATAGTACGCGATAGCGCCAGTTGTAAAAAGTTTTTGTTCCGCATTTGGCGTCTGTTAGATGGCCGGGGCGCTACCGTGGACTTACAGTGGTATCAGAGCCTCACCATTAAGCTATACTAACTTGTGCTAACGCGTTTAATATCGATCGAACCGAATTTCCAAAAACTGCAATTTCTATGATCTGAGTTTCTGTCGATTTTTAAAACAGTCTAAAAATAATTTTACATATTACAGAAGACTAAGCAGGGTTTTATAAGATTATTCATGAATTTTGAGCACGTGATCCCACGTGACCGCCGCGGATCCGCGGTCAAACCTAGGGTTTGACCGTGGAACCGCGGCAGTACTGTGGGAACAGTGCTTCAAAATTCTTCAGTAGGCTTTTCTGTGGAAATTGTGGGTTTTTGTATAGTTCATTTGGGCCCAGATTTTGTTACTGTACAGCAGGTGTACGTGGTGCCCACTTCGGGAAATTTAGTCGATCGAAATTTTAAACTTGTTAGTATGCAGTATTTACATTATATCTCCGACCGGAAATGTCATTTGATCGGTAAACCGCGTCTGATTGCTATAGTTCTTTTAGACGGGTTTGCGAACGTGACATTCGCGTTGATGTTCTGTGTTGTGCTGTGATGTTGCGGATATGTCGTGGTGGATAGCAGGGTGCAATGATAGTGCAGTTTGGATTTATTTGTACATTTGATATTGCGGGGCGAGCGTCCAACATGTGGACTGCCGTCACTGCCTGTTTGTATAATATTCTTTTGGGGCACGACCGGGTCGAGGCCGATGTACCCGTTGTACATTTTTTTATTTCTGTACTAGGTTTATCCCGCGAAGGAGTGCACGGATAGCCGGGTTCTGGAGGGCAACGGGTCCGTATCTCATGGCTTTGAGAGGCAAAGGGACTTTACTCTAGAATTGGCAGACTATTCGCCGCACTCGTAGGGGGTACAGGTTGACCCAAGAAAGGGTGCTCAATTTACCGGATTCCGTGAAGTGCCGGGTGTTCCATTCGCTATGTTGTGGGGGACTACCTCACTTCAGGTTTTGGCGGGTAGCTTGCCGCACCCGTAGGGGTCTAGGTTTCATTGCACAGGCTATCCATACGACCAGGGGAACGTCGAGTTTCAGTAGCGGCTCTGTGAAACTCGGGGATCCCAGATTATCTGTATTGTTCTGTGATACTTATTACTTTTCTGTAATGTTGCATATTATCACGCCTGGAGCGATTATTGTATATTGGTATATATACTATTAGATGTTGTATATATTTTACACCCGCGCTAGTCCAGCCCCCGCTCTGTCGTTAGTTAAGTAACCTAACGGGTGATGACGGGACTCAGTGACGAATGCGGATGGCATATACGTACATTATATTTTCGTTCTTTTCTGGTGTGATTAATTGATGGGACTGCATTGATTCTTATCAATGCAAGGATAAAACAAACCTATATTTGATGTTGTTGGAACAAATTTTAAAAGGTGTTATTACAAAGTTGTTTACTTTTGTTTTGCATAGTGATATTCAGTCAGAATATCCCGCACCTCATTCGACGAGGCAAGGGCCGAGATCCCTTCACCGGGAATGACCCCTTGGGCATAATTTTACGTCAGGGTAATAACTTCACTATAGTCGATTACAAGTTGCTTTGCATCGCAGTATTCAGTTGGAATATCCTACACCTCATTCCACGAGGAAAGAGCCGAGATCCCTTCACCGGGAGTGACCTCTTTAGCAAAACGTTTTCGCCACTATATTTTTATAAAAAAAGCTATCAGGTTCCTTCAACGAGATCAAGTTCATTACGTTAAAGGTTTTTCGCCAAAAACCAGCCGTAGCCCTCCATCATATCTTATGGATGGTCAGTAGTATTCAAGCTATGTTTGTTGGCTTTCGTCAAGGCATAGTGCTTGGTAGCTGCTGGGGTATTCATTTGTAGCATAGATAGATGTGTTGGTTTGGGACAGTCGTATTACCTTGTTGGCTTTCGTCAAGGGTATGTACAGGTGGGTTCAAATTAACCTGGACTATGACGGGCAGAACTTTACATGTGACTTATGATTGTTTGGCTTTCGTCAAGGTCATAAGAGCATGGGGCAAAAATCACATCGGGAGTTTCAAACGTACAGGAAACTTGCCAGGCATGCGCATACCTTCTGGAGTGTGATAACTTGAGTGGCTTCCATCAAATTATCATGTGATGATAGTTGGATCCCGATTCTCACTGATGAGTTAGTTTACTCTTCGGGTGATCCCGACTAATTCTTCTTTCAGGTTTGGAGGAGAATTTGAGATAACAGTGGGAGGTTTCCTGATTAGATAAAGTGATAACCATTCTGATCTAGGTTAGAGTGCACGCAGAGTGTTTCTTTTCTCTCTCTCTTTGGCAGCGACCTTTGACTGACCCTAGACTATGACTCAGTGACCAAGTTGACCGAACCTTCTTAAAATACTGGCTTTTGGATTGTCTAAAGTTGCATAAGTCATTGCCGCTCCTTCTTTTACCCTTTGTATTTCTCAGAACACCCCGTATTACTACGGACATCAACTTCCATTGGATAGATCCATCGTATGGTTATATACGAACTCGAAGGGACTTCTTCGAGGATGGATCCAGGTTCAGGAGAAATAGAATTGGTTTATTCAGTTGTCTTTTATTATCACATTCTCTCAGGTTGCGAGAGCTCCTTAGTTTAGGAGAGTACACCTATTACGCTTACTGGATAGTCTTATTCCAAACCATAGGCTGGTGCCGAAAGGTAGGGAATGAAGAAAACCAATTAGCCTAAGTAGGGTGTGCAGAAGGTAATATGTAAAGACAAGATAAAGGGATTAGAAAGAGAGCAAAGTAAATTGCGACTATTATCATTCACGACCAAACCGCGTACTTCATCGCCACTCCTATTTGTAAGTGCACGGCGGCGCCCCGGCCGTCAATCCGACGCCGGAATGCGGAAGCGGTGAATAACTTTAATTTTGCGGACTTAGCAAACCGGCACCACCGCGCACTAAACACCCGGATCGTAACCATTAACTAGTCCTAGCAAACTACAAGAAGGGAATAGAGATATACCGACGATCCAAGTCCTCCGGTCTTCTCGTCATGGTTCCGATCTCCTGCGGAAAAGTCCCGTCTCCTCCTCGTCGCCGGAAGTGCACCACATCGCCTACTTTGTTTACGGGCTCCCACCTCAATGCCGAGGCAACTCGGGCACGAAGCCGGCTACTCGACGTGCCCAAGATTTGCTGTAGAATATAATGTGGATTACATGTCTCATTTGGGATTATGGAGTTGCCATTTGTGGAGGAATAGAAGTGAACTTTTGGAGAGGGAGTTGTAGGGATTTCTCAAAAACTCAAGATACAAAATTTCCCACCACATGAAAATGAAACCCCCTCCACAAATGCCTATTTGCAACAATGCAAATAAACCCTCCTCCACCAATCTTCGGCCAATGAACGGAACAAAGGAAATTGGCCGAAACGGAAAGCAAACTGGCAACTCCAGAAAACTGGTCCCGTAATAAATTACGGGAAAACCCCGATACTGTGCATACACACCCGCATCTGTATTTCGACCGAAATACAAATGCAATGAGACAAAATCTACACTGTACTATACTAGGATCCGGCTTATACCAAAGCCGGCTAGTAATACCTGTTCGATCCTGATCCGTGCAATACCGCACGTATCTGATCGAACCCTGCCATATAACCATACGGCCTATAGTACAGACTGTACGATCCTGATCCGTGCAATACCGCACGTATCTGATCGGACCCTGCCATATCTCCATACGGCCTCTACAACCTTTCGCCCGAAAGCTGAGTAACTGAATGTGGGGGACTCTAAAGACTCGTCAACACCTTGGTTGTGGATTTAACCACTAGCACGTCAGAGGTATAAGCCAATACGTGACGGGCTACCAGGTACTAACCAAATGGGACGTCGATGAGGAAGCTCACCCCGACACCCAACTGAGCCTGTCAGTGACAATATCCGTGCAGTCCGGTCCGTTCGTCTATGAGTATCGCATGGCGGGCCTAGGGGGTTGGTAAAAGTCAGACCCCCAAAAGCGGTACAAGTCGTGTCGGAGTGTAGCCCAGAACACCCTGAGATACTACTGGAATACCTACCAGTAAATCTCCTTGCCTTGGCCAAGGACTTTGTGTAATGGCTCTTCTAGACACAGCACGACCTCACCCCCAATACCGGGAGAGACGAACCCCTGAAGATACGCTCACTGCCTCCATGTGGCTCGGGACTGTACCCAACTAAAACCTGTTTGCACGACTCCTTTGAGCCGTGGTAGGGTAGTAATCAAAGTACAGTGGGAACTCACACGAGACAAATGACGATCCCCAGGTCGATGAACTAACCTGCACACATGTCACCAGGGAACTGCCATGTGACGTCTGGTATATGACCAACTAGCATGTTCCCGGCGAGTCCTGTCCGGTGTACTCATAACCCAATGAGCACCTGTATACATCTTAGGTGATCCAACTGACACCAGTGGCTTGTGAGACCGGCCATCGCCCCTCGTCGGGGTCTCGACTGTATACACTAGTCTACTAATGGAGTATCGATGCCCAGTCTCGAAACTCCCACGACTAGGGACCTTTTAAGGATAAGCTTATAGACCCCCAGCTCCCACTTATATGATCGCCCTCATACTGCTGGTGGTCAAGCAAGAATCCTAGGGGCTCTATCAACGTGTAATAGCGACGTGTCAGGTCACCTCAAGCAGTACACGATGATAAAGGTAAACCAGATAGCATACTATCATCTCGAGTAAGACTGTCCTACCGGGATAGGTCCTCCCTCAATCATTACAATCACGTACCTGTGACCTAATAATTGACTCTGAGGGCACTATCTCCAACAATCTCCCACTTGCACTCAAGGCTAATTATTGCGATGTCGCATACTCACAGCCCGTGTGATACCGAACACCCAACTCCTCTACTAGTCAGTCTCACAAAGCTCGTTTGCGAAACTATTGCGTTCGAAGAATAGCCTCAGTGAGTGGATCCGCTTTGTTGTTTCTTTCTATGTCTCTCTATATCTCAAGTTCGCGGAGAAACCCATCTCCCGAAATGAGCAATACCTGTCTTAGAATGTGTCTGGATGTCTGATGGGACATAGCTCATAAATGAACTCCAAATCCAAACTTTTTAGACTGTATCGTCAACTGAACTTAATCAGTATCCTGCGCCATGCCACCCTCAGTATTGCCTTGGACCACCTGTCCAAAATACTGCCCCTCATCAGAAGGAAAACTATAACTCTGACAACTTCCTTGTCGTCCATGTCATCTTGGAAGCCTGGAATGATAACTGTCTCCTGAATGAGGCTGTCGTTATCATCTCCCTAGAACATCCACTTATGTTCTAAAACTGCTTCCGACCGTTTCTCCAGGATTGGATTAATGTCAGCTTATTGCATCTAGTGCAAGAACAATGTCTGGTGTGGTACTTGACATCTCACGATTGACTCAATTGCCTGAGCAAGTGATCTGCCAATCATGCACGTCCCTCTCCCCTTTAGTCTGTAAGACACCTTTGGAGAGGGTGACTCCAATACCTGCAGGTACACTACCGTGCCAGGAGTCGTCCATCCTAAATACTCTTAGAATGCTGTCAAGTACCCTGATTGGGAAACCACCCAAATCTAGATCTAAAACCATAGATCCAGTAACCAGTATGTCAGATATAAAATCCATTTGCTTTGTGGAGAAACCACTGTGTGACGACCAAAGTATAACCGATTGTAGTATATGAGTTTCTTTTCCTATTCTGTGTATGTCATCCAGATACCAGGACATCACACCCTACTACCTTCTCAACAGATCCATCCCCTATTCTGATGAAGTCAAACCCATGACTGTCACGTCAGAAATAGATGATCTATCTCCGCTACATCTGCTTTAGTCTATAAATAGACATAAGCTACCTGTCCACCAATGCTTCCGCTGCTCCCACTGACTACGACAACCCTCTGGCAGAGTCATATAGACGTACACTTCTAAAACTGGTTTAGAACGACGCTATACTCATCCTCCCGCCGGGTCTCGTAACCTGGAACAACAGCAATGGCAATTGTGGGTAAACAAGAACTTCCCTGTCACCGTCCTTGAGGCTACCGTAGTGCCTCTCGGGTGCCTGAAGTTACCCACCTTATCTGCGGAGTGGCCAATGGAATGTCAATCCAGATTGAATCTTTAGGTTCCTTATCAAATCTTCAGTAATCGTTTGTGGTTCTGGAATCACTTCCAGTTCTACCATACTCCCACTCCTGTTTTTCTGAAAAAATCCATTTTTAATAAAACTGTGGCGAGTCTAGAACAATATTGCTATTGTTCATCCAAATGGTAGAAAGTCAACCCGCGTCATAGCCTGGGTCAACCCACAAACAGCCATTACAGAAACGTGCCTTGAGTTGTCCAGTGTCTGGTTTTAAGCATAAACCGGACAACTCCCCGTACCTTAACAATGTTAAGATATGAACTGTTCTATATCCAATATAGAAACAGAGGCACTGATTTAATTGAACCAGATCCAAATCATGCAACTGTCTCCAGTGCATGTCAACTAAATGGAAGGAGGCCGATCAGCGTTACTCAACTTAGGAATGCTTCCAATTATGAGTAACCTGAAAGAGAAGCAATTTCTCTTAATCACTACTATCAACTGAATACCATACACAAGTATCTACATCTTCGATCACTTTGAAGAATTCCGATACTTGCTACACCTGGTTCTCTACTCTATTCAAATACCTATAACTTCTCCAAATTCGGATCCTGTGTTTCCGCGAAACACCTGTATAAAAACTAGAGAAGTCATAAGTAAACCGAATATAGTACGAGGACCAAGCCCTCTGTCCTGATGGACCCTGGACAACATACAATACTCTGCATAAGTCCCTTGAGTCTGATAACTCATTTACTGTGTGTCGTAGGTTGAAAACTGTACTTATGGTTAAGAAGAATTACACCGCTGTTTAATGCTCCTTACCTAACCATCCACTGATATAGGTAAATGTCGTAGACATAATTTCAAAAAGGTACATCTTACTCTATGAAAATAGATGTACAGATATATCAATTTGAAATTGGTGCATAACTGCGGATATTCAAAACCAAATATTTGCCGACCGGCAAACAGCCCAGGTGATTTCCTCAAATATCACCGATTACAACGAATCCCGATATAATGAGGATAATCACCCAATTCCCAATAACTTACTCCCACTCATCATCTGTAAAACCATACAGATGTGAGGATCGTACCTGGTAAATACATACCCTGGAGTAAGTATCTAATCGGGAAATCAGTTTTCCTTTAACATTACACAGTGAAACTGAAACATTGAAATGTTCCGATGGGGTATTCTGGTATTCCTAGTAATGCCTCTTCCAGATTCACGACTGTAACCGTATAGTTCTTTGCCACCTCTCCAAATCCCTTCATATGTCTTTAGTCTTTACCTTCTGTACACCCCTTTAGGCCAAATGGTTTTCTTCCTTCCCTACCGTTCGGCACCAGCCTATGGTTTGGAAGAAGACTATCCAATAAGCATAATGGGTGTACTGTCCCAATCCTAGGAACACTCGCAATGAGAGAGGGTGAAGATAAAAGACAACCGAATAAACCTTATTCCTATTTCTCCTGAACCAGAATCCATCCCCGAACTGGAACAAGTTCCATTCGAGTTTGTATATAACCATACGATGGAGTATCCAAATAAACTGTGGATCTTCGTAGTGATACGGAGTGTCCTGGAGAAATACAAAGGTGATGTGGGAGTGGTAAGGAAATATTTGGTTTGGTCGTGAATATCTGTTGCAATTTACTTTGCCCTCTTACTAATCCCTTGCTTTGTCTGAACTTGATACCTTCTGCACACCATCGTTACGCTAATTGGTTTTCTTCATTCCCTACCGGTCGGCACCAGCCTAAGGTTTGGAAGAAGACAATCCAATTTGCGTAATAGGTGTACTACCCCTAAACCAAGGAGTACTCGTAACCTGAGAGAGGGTAAAAGGAAAAGACAACTGAATAATCCTATCCGTTTTCTCCAGAACCTGAAACCATCCTCGAATAAATTCCTTCGAGTTCGTATCTAATCATACGATGGTTTTGTCCAATGGGAGTGGACGTTCGTAGTAAAACGGGGTGTCCTGGAGAAAAGGGTAAAAGTAGGAGTGGCAATGAGGTTTGCAACTCTGACAATCCAAAAGCCAGTGTTTAAGAAGGTTCGGTCAACTTGGTCACTGAGTCAAAGTCTTAGGGTCGGGTCAAATGGTCGCTGCCAGAGAGAGAGAGAAAAGAAACACTCAGCGTGCACTCTAACCTAGATCAGAATGGTTACCAATTTATCTAATCAGGAAACCTCCCACTGTACCTCAAATTCTCCTCCAAACCTGAAAGAAGAATTAGTCGGGGTCACCCGAGGAGTAAACCAACTCATCAGTGGGAATCGGGATCCAACTATCATCGCATGACAACGTGACGGAATCCGCTCACGGTATCACACTCCAGAAGGTATGCGCATATCTGGCAAGTTTCAGTTCTTTTGAAACTCCCGATGTGATTTCTGCCCCATGCTCTTATGACCTTGACTTTGGCCAACAAATCATAAGTCACATGTCAAGTTCTACCCGTCATTCTCCAGGTTGATTCGAATCCACCCGCACAAGCCCTTGACTTTGGCCAACAAGGCTATACGACTGTTCCAAACCAACGCATCTATCTATGCTGCATATGAATAACCAACAGCTACCAAACACTGTGCCTTGACTTTGGCCAACAAACACAGCTTGAATACTATTGACTACCCATATGAAACGACGGAGGGCTACGAATGGTTTCTGGCGAAAACCTTTAACGTAATGAACTTGATATCGTTGAAGGAACGGATAGCTTTTAAAAATATAGTGACGAAAACCTTCGCTAAAGAGGTCACTCCCGGTGAAGGGATCTCGGCTCTTTCCCCGTAGAATGGGGTGCAGGATATTCCAACTGAATACCACGGTGCAAAGCAAAAAGCAATCGGCTATAGTGAAGTTAATGCCCTGACGCAAACTTTTGTCCAAGGGGTCACTCCCGGTGAAGGGATCTCGGCCCTTGCCTCGTCGACTGAGGAGCAGGATATTCCAAATGAATACCACGATGCAAAACAAAAGTGAACGTCCTTGCAATAACAGCTTTTTGAAAAAGTGTTCCAACAACATCAGATTAGGTTTGTTTTTAACTTGCATTGATCCGAATCAATGCAGTCCCATCAATTGATCACACCACAAAGAACGAAAATATACTGATGTACGTATATGCCATCCGCATTCGCCACTGGGTCCCGTCATTACCCGTTAGGTTAGCTAACTAACGACAGAGCGGGGACTGGACTAGCGCGGATGTAAAACATATACAACATCTACTAATATATATACCAATATATTATATTTCGCTCAAGGCGTGAATAAAATGCAACATCACAGAAATGTACAGCATCACAGAAACAATACAGATATCTGGGATCCCCGGGTTTCACAGAGCCGCTGAAACCCGACGTTCCCTTGGTCGTGTGGATAGCCTGTGCAATGAAATCCTAGACCCCTACGGGCGCGGCAAGTCACCCGCCAAAACCTGAAGCGAGGCAGCCCCCTTCAGCGCCGTGAATGGACCACCCAGCACTTCACGGAATCCGGTAACTTGGGCACCCCTCCTGGGTCTACCTGTACCCCCTACGAGTGCGGCGAATAGCCCGCCAATCCTAGAGTGAAGCCCCTTCCGTCTCAATGCCATGAGATGCGGGCTTGTTGCCCTCCAGAACCCGGCTATCCGTGCACCCCTCGGCGGGGCAATCCTAGTACAGAAAGTAAAATATACATACAACGGGTACATCGACCGCAACCAGGTCGTGCCCCAAAATAATAATACAAACAGGCAGTGACGGCAGTCCACATGTCGGACGCTCGCCCCGCAATATCAAATGTACATAATACAACAAAACTGTACTAGCATTGCATCCAGGCTATCCCCACGACCGATCCGCAACATCACAGCATAAACATAGAACATCAACGTGAAAGTCACATTCGCAAATCCGTCTAACCGGGCTATAGCAGTTAGACCGGATTTACCGATCGAGTGACATTCACGGTCGCAGATATAATGTAAATACTGTGAAAAATGTGTTTAAAAATTTCCGATTGATCAAACAATTAACAAGTGGGCCCCAAAGAAAACTGTAGCACTCACAGAAACAATTGGCCCAAATTTAATATCCCAAAACCCATATTTTAAGCCCACAAGCCCACTGGAAAAAATTGATGAACTGAAGTCTTATTCCTGCGGCGGAAGCGCGGCCAATGAGGGGCTTAGGCCGCCCTTCCGCGGTCGTACGGAATCATCACTTCACCAAAATTTTGCAGTATTCTTAGAACTCTCTGCACATCACTCTGAGACAACCTGAAAAATTTTTGGACTCAAAAAAAATTCGACAGAAACTGATGTGCATGAAAAATGCGGTTTCGGGATTTTGTTCGATCGGAAACGTAAAACACATTACACCAAGCTAGACTATGTTAATGGCGAGGCTCTGATACCACTGTAAGTGCACGGCGGCGCCCCGGCCGTCAATCCGACGCCGGAATGCGGAAGCGGTGAATAACTTTAATTTTGCGGACTTAGCAAACCGGCACCACCGCGCACTAAACACCCGGATCGTAACCATTAACTAGTCCTAGCAAACTACAAGAAGGGAATAGAGATATACCGACGATCCAAGTCCTCCGGTCTTCTCGTCATGGTTCCGATCTCCTGCGGAAAAGTCCCGTCTCCTCCTCGTCGCCGGAAGTGCACCACATCGCCTACTTTGTTTACGGGCTCCCACCTCAATGCCGAGGCAACTCGGGCACGAAGCCGGCTACTCGACGTGCCCAAGATTTGCTGTAGAATATAATGTGGATTACATGTCTCATTTGGGATTATGGAGTTGCCATTTGTGGAGGAATAGAAGTGAACTTTTGGAGAGGGAGTTGTAGGGATTTCTCAAAAACTCAAGATACAAAATTTCCCACCACATGAAAATGAAACCCCCTCCACAAATGCCTATTTGCAACAATGCAAATAAACCCTCCTCCACCAATCTTCGGCCAATGAACGGAACAAAGGAAATTGGCCGAAACGGAAAGCAAACTGGCAACTCCAGAAAACTGGTCCCGTAATAAATTACGGGAAAACCCCGATACTGTGCATACACACCCGCATCTGTATTTCGACCGAAATACAAATGCAATGAGACAAAATCTACACTGTACTATACTAGGATCCGGCTTATACCAAAGCCGGCTAGTAATACCTGTTCGATCCTGATCCGTGCAATACCGCACGTATCTGATCGAACCCTGCCATATAACCATACGGCCTATAGTACAGACTGTCCGATCCTGATCCGTGCAATACCGCACGTATCTGATCGGACCCTGCCATATCTCCATACGGCCTCTACAACCTTTCGCCCGAAAGCTGAGTAACTGAATGTGGGGGACTCTAAAGACTCGTCAACACCTTGGTTGTGGATTTAACCACTAGCACGTCAGAGGTATAAGCCAATACGTGACGGGCTACCAGGTACTGACCAAATGGGACGTCGATGAGGAAGCTCACCCCGACACCCAACTGAGCCTGTCAGTGACAATATCCGTGCAGTCCGGTCCGTTCGTCTATGAGTATCGTATGGCGGGCCTAGGGGGTTGGTAAAAGTCAGACCCCCAAAAGCGGTACAAGTCGTGTCGGAGTGTAGCCCAGAACACCCTGAGATACTACTGGAATACCTACCAGTAAATCTCCTTGCCTTGGCCAAGGACTTTGTGTAATGGCTCTCCTAGACACAGCACGACCTCACCCCCAATACCGGGAGAGACGAACCCCTGAAGATACGCTCACTGCCTCCATGTGGCTCGGGACTGTACCCAACTAAAACCTGTTTGCACGACTCCTTTGAGCCGTGGTAGGGTAGTAATCAAAGTACAGTGGGAACTCACACGAGACAAATGACGATCCCCAGGTCGATGAACTAACCTGCACACATGTCACCAGGGAACTGCCATGTGACGTCTGGTATATGACCAACTAGCATGTTCCCGGCGAGTCCTGTCCGGTGTACTCATAACCCAATGAGCACCTGTATACATCTTAGGTGATCCAACTGACACCAGTGGCTTGTGAGACCGGCCATCGCCCCTCGTCGGGGTCTCGACTGTATACACTAGTCTACTAATGGAGTATCGATGCCCAGTCTCGAAACTCCCACGACTAGGGACCTTTTAAGGATAAGCTTATAGACCCCCAGCTCCCACTTATATGATCGCCCTCATACTGCTGGTGGTCAAGCAAGAATCCTAGGGGCTCTATCAACGTGTAATAGCGACGTGTCAGGTCACCTCAAGCAGTACACGATGATAAAGGTAAACTAGATAGCATACTATCATCTCGAGTAAGACTGTCCTACCGGGATAGGTCCTCCCTCAATCATTACAATCACGTACCTGTGACCTAATAATTGACTCTGAGGGCACTATCTCCAACACTATTTCACCTTTAATAGAATAAGGTTTTATTCAGTTGTCTTTTATCATCACCTTCTCTCAAGTTGCGAGTACTCCTAGGATTAGGAGAGTATACCTATTATGCTTACTGGATAGTCTTCTTCCAAACCATAGGCTGGTGCCGAACGGTAGGGAAGGAAGAAAACCATTTAGCCTAACGAAGGTGTACAGAAGGTAACGATTAAAGACAAATAAAGGGATTTGGAGAGATGGCCGTTCCCCTCCGAATGACGGCGCGACAGGGACGTCTTGCCTGAGATTCGGGGGCAGATGCTAATTGGTGCTATCCGTCCACCTCTCCGAAGATGCCAAGTTGATTTATGGCACCGTGTATCGAAAGTTTAAATGGATGCGTCCGATGTAGCAGACTTCGTCAGATTCCCCCTCGCTTGAGGGGTTTTTGATTGTGGGGACGCTCTTCCCTGCAGGCGCAAGCCCCTGCAGTTAATTACGCTACCGCATCGCGGTAACCACTTTCTCCTTCTCCAGATGGTCACTTCGTGTCGCCTGTGTTTATTTTGTGTTTAGTTGCCCGTGGATTGTATACGGAGACTGAGTTATGTCGTCGCCCGTAGGGCGTGGACTAGTCCAAATCCGTATTATCTTAGATTTGGGTTTGGGGGTTTTGGGTTTAAGGATACGTTAGCCCCATTCGAGACTAAGATCGACTTAAACATTTGTTAAGAATACGTTAGTCTAGTTTTCAGACTAAGATCAACTTAATGGGATCGTTTAGATCCAACAATAGAGCAATTAAGAGAGCCCTGTTGTTTAGTTTAGTGACATTGCGGTCAATAAGTAGTTTAAGGACATTGCGGTCCAGTGTTAGTTTTAAGACGTTGCGGTCAAGGTTAAGGACGTCGTAGTCCGTGGATTTAAGGACTACACAGTCCGATGTTAGTTTTAAGACATCACGGTCAAGGTTAAGGACCTCATAGTCCATGAGTTTAAGGACCCCACAGTCCGTCGTTAGTTTTAAGACATCCCGGTCAAGGTTAAGGACCTCATAGTCCATGAGTTTAAGGACCCCACAGTCCGTATCAATATGTGGTCATCGGGACCCGTCACCTCTTTGAAGACGTTGAGGAATTACAACGCCAAGTATCAAAGGAGTGAAGAGATGTACCCTTAAACCGAGGTAGATTAAATAATCTTTGGCCCAATTTGGAACCAAGACCAATTAATTATATTATGAGCCCATTGGCTAAGTTGAATTTGAATTGAGGACTTATGGCCAGCTTGGGCTAAGTCCAATCATGTTTAGGATATTGGCCCTCTGTTGGTCCATTAGAGGAGAGGTTTTGCCTCTAGACACTTAGCCAACGGGGCTAAAGTTAGTGTTAAACACTAAAGATCAATCAGTGTTGAACACTGAGAATGAGATTGACAAGTTAGTGTTTAACACTAAAAGATAGTTAGTGTTAAACACCAGCAACAGGGCTTTCAAATTAGTATTTATACACTAAAACAAATCAGTGTTAAACACTGGCAATGGAGATTTCAAATTAGTGTTTAACACTAAGGCAGATCAATGTTAAATACTGGAAACAGGGTTTTCCAGGTCGGTGTTCAACACTAAGAAAGTCAGTGTTAAACACTGTAAATAGATGTTTTCCAAATTAGTGATTAAACACTAAGAAAATCAGTGTTGAACACTGGATATAGATGTTTCAACTTTAGTGTTAAACACTAAGACAAGAGGGGTCACGTGGTAGCACGTGAGAGCGCCCTCAATTCATTTTATTCTGCCAAAAGTATTGAATACTTTGGAGTATCACGTGCTGTCATGTGATGGGAATTCTGGTGTTTGTCCGTTAAAGCTTCAGCCAAGGGGTCACGTGGTAGCACGTGATAGCGCCATGTTTCCCTTTATTTTGTTCTACAGATAAGTGTTTAACACTTTTAATTCTGAAAACCATCACGTGTGGGCACGTGGTGGGGGCCTGCGCTTTGATCTGTTAGAATGTTCATTAGGGGTCACGTGTCGACACGTGAGGGCACCCTAAAGCTCTTTTCTGTTTCTTTTCAGGGGTCACGTGGTAGCACGTGACCCTATTCATTTGCCTGTTTGAAGACGTGTTTATCTTTTTAAGAATTGAATTCTTCATAGGGTTAAACCCTAGCAATAACTTTAGAGGAATTAAATTCCTACTTTCTTTTGAAGAATTATATTCTTAAATAGGGTTAAACCCTCATTTCTTCTTTCTTAAGGGAATTAAATTCCTGTTATTTTGACAGAATTAAGCTCTTAATTGGGGTTAAACCCTGGTTCTGTCCATTTGAAGGATTTAAATCCCTACAACATAGGGTTAAACCCTAATTTTAATTCGAAGGAATTAAATTCCTATAATTCTATGAAAATTAAATTCTCAAACATCCATTCCCTCTCTATGCTTTGGATCTACATGGCAGGATCTCAACCCAATGAGAATTAAGTTCTTCTTTTTAATATAAGAGTTAAACTCTTTTGAGAATTAAATTCTCTTTTTAAAAGCCTCTCCATTCTTACCTAAGGTTTTCTTTTGCAGAAGATCCAAATTCCTCCAAAATCTCAAGGCTCTATTTTTCTCTCTCTGTATGTGTCGATCTCTGTATCTCTTTCTCTGTATATCTTTTGGCTCCTATTTATAGGAGAAGGAGCAGAATCAATCAGTTTTAGTGAATCATTCGTTGAGGGATTTAATTTGCATTCGTCGTTCATTTGGACCTTTGGATTATTAGGTGAATTTTATTCACCATTGGATTTTGAATCCAAAGATATTCCTTTATTATTTCGGTTAGATTTTAAGGGGAAATCTTTCCAAGTTCAAGATTTTTCCATAGATAGGTGATATTTAATCACCTTTAGATCTTTAATCCAATCGGTTCTAAATAATCGTTCTTCTTTAGAAAGATTTGAATGCTGTTCAGAATTTAATTCTGTTAAATAGATAGGCTTTGAAAGCCGGTCATGTGTGGTCACGTGACCCTTGGTCACGTGTAGGCACGTGACCCACGGTCACGTGTAGGCACGTGACCCCTTGGAACGAGTTTTCTTCTGCTTTCTGCGCTTTGTCTTCTAGCCGCTGTTCAGCCGTCACGTGCCAGCACGTGACCCTTTTTGGAGCCTTTTCTTTGATTTAGTCAGGGAACCGAATCTGCCTTTGCCGCTGCTTTGAATTGTCACGTGCCAACACGTGACTGTTGGTCACGTGCTAGCACGTGATGCTTCTTCCGTAGGTTTTTCCTGATTTTAAGTCAGGAAACAAATGCCTCCACAGCGTTGTTCTCACGTGTCTGCACGTGAGTGCAACGCTGTCACTTTGGTGACCGTTGGATCCATCTAGGGAATCGGGGAGATGAAGCGTTTCCATCACATCCTATAAATATAGGGGTCATCTCAGAGACGCCTCCACTTTTCTCATCTTCTTCCTTTGAGAACTTTTTCCTTGAGAATTTAATTCTCGTTTCCAGAGCTTGGTTCTCTGCTTCAAACCTTTCAGAGTTTAACTCTGTTTAAAAAGACTCTTTTTCCTCAGGTAATGGTGATCGATGCACCTTCATTTTGACAAAACTCGCTGGATTTTAAATCCACATCAAGGGCTTCACTCCTTTTTTAACAAAGAACCCATTTTTCTTCAAGTTCTTTAACCAAAATATGAAACCACTTAACCTTCAACAGTAGATCTCTTAGGGTTTAGATGATCTTTTACGGAAATGATGGTGATAATCCACGGAGTTTAACTCCGTTCACAGAAAAAATGTTCATGGGAATTTAATTCCCCTCTTCAAAAGGAATTTAATTCCTGTGAAGAACTAAGTTCTTCCCATGGAGGCTTCTTAGGGTCTCTTGGCCCGAGGTTGTCCTTCTGCAATTAATGGAATAGAAGTTTGTAATGATATCTTCTGTGGGAATTTAATTCCCTTGATCCCGTTTGATTTGTTGTGGAGTCCAAGGTAGATTTGTCTTCTAGGGGATGTGCAGGGCCACCTGAAACCTACATTTTATTAATGAGGGTATCCCCTTTGTCTTATTACAACTGCTTGGTCTCATTATTAACGAGCCGTCATCTTGATTCTGTGGGGCCCATGTATTTTGCAGCTAATGGTCCAATAAAAAAAAGTCTGTTGTTGCCTTCCTCAACTTGTCTTCATGTTCATGCATGTATATATCGCTGGCTTTGCTTTTGACAGTCTTCTTTTATTTGATTTCAGGTGCGATGGCTTCTGTTCCGTGCTTTCCCTTTACTCGTTTGGAGGCCGCTTTTCCTCAATCACCATCTGACGAGGAAGCGATGGCGATGATCTGGGCTCATGACCCGAACTGCACCAACTTGCTTCTGTGGGGAACTTGGTACAGCCATATTATCCGGGGTCGCCGGAGTTTCCTCTGTGCAGTACCGACAGAGCCTACTTTCCTATTCTTGCCGATGGACCCTCCGAGAACGGTTTTTGCTGTGGAGATGCCCAACTGGACTCCAACGGGGAGGCTCGAGCCTTCGACTACAGGTATCCCGAACCATCCGGTCCCCGCTATAGATATCCTGGGGCGTCGCATTTGTCAGGGTGAGGCCCACCCATGGGGGCAGATTTATAAGATAGGGCTTACTCCTCGACACCCCACGGGCTACCTTCTCTAGGCTCGCTATATCCTTGCCACCCATCGTGCGCGGCTGCAGAAGATCGGGCTTTATCAGGCAATATACGCGTCACTCTTCCATTATAAGTCCCCGCATGTCTGGTGGGTTAGGGCGTTCTTGAATCAATGGAATCTCCCCACCAACACTTTTATTTTAGGAGATCGTGAGGTTTCGATTTCTCTGGCAGAATTTTATGAAATCTCGGGATTGCCAATCAGGGGTACACTGTATGAGGAGTTGTTGCCTCCTGACGAGTACGTCTTCGAGCCCGAGCCTGCACCGGTTGACGGCTTGTCTGTTGAGAACGCCGTTCGCCACAAGCGTCCCAGCTTGATCAAGGTGCTAGGTATCTTTGACAGATTTTTCACCGAATCTGAGGAGCAGGGCGTCACTTTTAAGAGCTTCATTGCCTGCTTCCTTCGCGAAGATGTCGTGTCGAAGACAGCTCCGAAGTTTGCCAACGTCAAAGATCCCTTTGGGTTTGGTCCGAAGAAGCTACCGACCACTGAATCGGATCTACCTCAATACTATATCCCCATCATGTCGCCGACGTCTTTTGAGTCCATTGCAGCACCCGGTATGGATGAGGAGACGTTCTTCGTAGGGTTTGTCAGTGTCTGGCTCAGTTGGTTCGTTATCCCCATGCATCGCCGCTTCATGAGAGCCTCGGTTATCTACCCGGCTCATTGTATTGCTGAGGGGACACGATTAGCTATCGGCATCCCGGCGCTGGCGCATCTTTACCACGGGTTGGACGCTGCGGCCAACACTTCCAGCCCTGGCGTAGACGTAGTGAATTTTTTGCTTCATTACTTCACATCCTAGATCGAAATGCATGTGCTGGGGGCTTTCTCTATGCATCAGAGGCCCGCGTTTTACGATGCCTACCCCTTCCCACGACTTATGCGATTAGTGGATGCTTCTGCCGCCGACCCGACCCAATTTGGGGCTATTCGGGTGCTGATTTCTCCTTACGCTGCCGCTGGCAGGCTGGTTTTTAATGATCGGGTCTTGTCTACTCCTTCAGGTCCAGTTCAACAACTCTGGGACCAGTCAAAAGACAACGTACCTTCTTTGAAGCCCCGGGAGGCCGCACACTTGTGTACAATTAGACCGGGCTACTTGGTGTTTCGCCAGGACAGTGCAGCTCTTTTCATGCGGTACAACCCGCATCGATTCGCCCGACAACTTGGATACGACCAGGGTGTTCCTTTCGAGGCTTTTATAGTTGCACCGGTCCCTTCGCTTGATGCCGTTCGCGATGCCACTCATCATTTCGTGAGGCTAAACACCGGCTCCCACTTCATGGTCCCTGAAGCTGAGTACATGCCCCGGTGCGTGGGCTCGTTTACGGGTTGGTATCTCCACCGGGTCAGCCCAATTATTCTTGAGGAAAGGAGGGTGCTTCTTGGTCATGATGCCCCTCCTCAGGTTCCGGGGGCTAAGCTGCGACCAAGGGCTCCGGTCTGCTTCCCTCTGAGGGAGATTAGTACCGCGCTCATTCCGGGGGAGTCAGGGGTGGACCTTACTCCAACAGCTGGTATGCCTCTAGGTTCCCGGTCGCGGGGTAGACAGGACCCAGTAGTAGCACCACCACCAGTGGTAGCACTGACCCCCGTGGCGTCGACAATGGCGGTGTCATCCTCGGTTGTGGCACCGAGCGAGAGTAATAGGGATGAGGGTGTCGAGGGCGATGTGGGTCGGCGCCGCCCTAAGGCTTCGCAGGAGAGGAAACGGTCATCCTCGGCGACCGGCTCTGGGTCTAAGCGGCGGAGGAAAGCGGCCACCAATTTGCTCGATTCTTTGGTGGAGTCTGAGCCTATTCTTGAAGACGAACCATTGGCCTTGCAAAAGTCATACGCTGGACTTCTCTTCCCGAATTCGGCCGATGAGGAAGCCGCACAGTTGGCCGAGGCCATACGGCATTCCAAAGACGTGTCTCATAACGCCAGGGTTCCGAAGAAGCCCTATCCCGCTGTAATCTTTTACGAAGACCCTTCGTGGATTCGGCGGCGGTTTATCGGTCCTTTGGAGGAATGGAGGGAAAGGGCCCTGAAGCAGGCCGCTTCAGAAGACGCAGCGGACGCACTTTCTTTATGGACCGGTGGCCATGAGTCTACCCTTGAACCCCGGCGAGCACGCCTCCTTGAGAAGGAGCAGCGGCTTGAAGAAGCCATATTGAGGGCTTCTTTACGCATCGGTACGTTGTTTTTTTTTTTGTAGTTTCTCAGATTATTTACGCCTGTATATGTGTATCCTTATTCTTATTTGAATTGTGCAGAATCTTCGACACTGGGGGAGCTCCCTACGGGCTCATTGAAGCTGAAGCCTGCTGAAATTCCCGATGAAGCATTGCTCGATGTGGAAGGGGCTGATGAGGCCGCTCCTCTTATGATAGAGCCTCCAGCGGCAGTTCTTGATCAGGGAGTGCTTGCCCCTTTGAGGAAGGCTCCTTTGGAAACTACCGCTCCAACGGCTCTTCCCGAAGGCGGCCCAGAGGCTGAGATGGAGGTAGTCGGGACTACCCTCCTTTTGTTGGAGCCTGAGGTCACGACAGAGGCCGCTGAAGCTGCTATCCCCCCGGCTCAGAATGGGAGGAGTGTCGAAGGTAACCTTCCACGTTTTGAGCTAGTAATCTTTCTGTTACCTGAACTCTTTTGTCTTTTCAGAATTGCGTGGACTGGCGGCCTCCATTGTCGATCTGTCTCCTCGGCAGTCCTTCCAGCGTCTTTTGGAAATGGCCGCTCCGCAGGCGATATCTCCTCAATGCATCGTCCTCTCGTCTGGACAAGGTGAGTGTTGTTCATCACTTCTCATAGCATCGTTGTTATTTTGCGTATTGACATTGATGTTCTCTACAGTTTTGGAGGCCGATGATGAGGTCGAGGTTCTCGAAGGGCCAGGGGAACCCTCGGCTCCTACTTGCATGACCGTAGGTAAGTGACATTCCGGTATAGCCTCACTTGTTCCTTTGCTTAAGAGTCTTACTAATATTTTTCAACTCTGAACAGCCTTGCCAGCTCCAATAGCGTTGGAATCGCATGTCGTCATGCCGCCTGGCCCTTATGCTTTGCGAGCTTCAGAACGCTTGGCCCAATTGAGCCTTATCTCCCTGTCGTCTTTGATCGAGGAGCTTCGTGCTGGCAGTGCAACCACAGCTGAAGCATTTGCTGCTGAGGCTAACGGTTCTCTTCCTTTTCTTGCCACCTACCATAGCGAAGAGGTGGTGCGAGTCTGGGTGGAGTTCTGTCGGCAGGTGGAGGCTTGCTTGCACGCACTTGAATGTTCCCGTCTTTCCTCGGAGGTCATGGCTGCAAAGGCGGACTTGCGGGGGCTGATAGCGCGGTGCGCGGCAAACATGACATCGTGCGAGAAGAGGCTCGGTCACAAATTCTCGGAGAGAGAGCTGGCTTCTAAAGCGCTGAGCGAGCTTCAGGCGAGTCTTACTGCCAAGGCCAACAAAGCGTATGAACTCTGGCGGGTGCTTCAAGAGTCTATCAGGGAGGTGGTGACTCTTGATAAAGCTGCTACGTTCACTCGTGAGAGGGTCGAGGATCATAAGGCTACCGAGAAAGAGCTTGAAGTTCGGCTTGCTTCATATCAGGCCCAGCAGGCTCAGGCGGAGGCCCGTCTTTTGGCGATCTTAAATCATGAGGCCGTGGCCCAGCAAAAGCGGGATGAGCTGACTAAGCTGCTAAATCGCCCACCGGCTTGAAAACTTGTATCTTTTCCTTTCTTTTCTGTTTTTGTACATACTCATGACTGAGAGTATCTTCTTTTTGTTCTTTCATGAATTGTACTTTGTATCCATTTTGGTTTATGAATAAAAGATACATTTTCTTCTCAATGGTGTGTCTCTTTCATTGAATGAGTTTTGCGGACAATTTATCTTGATCTCCTTGTAGGGCAGCGACGGCTTAGGATTCAAGGTTAAGGTCTGCTTCCTAAGACTTTTGCGCTTTATGAGCCACGAGGGTCTTATAAAGAGTTTTTCTCCCTACAGGTCGAGAGGATCCCATAGGTATAAGTTCTTCTTAAGAATCGTGAGGTTTCTTAAGCGGGTTTTCCCTTGAGAGTCGTAAGGATCTCAGAAGAGAGTTTTTCTTCCTTACAGGTCGTGAGGACCTGCAAGTGCTGGATGTGGTCGCCCTTATCCGTGTTTCACGGGGTCAGGGGGTTGCTCAAGGCATCATAGTTTAAAGACCTTGCGGTCAAGGTTAAGGACGTCATAGTCCGTGGATTTAAGGGCTCCACAGTCCGATATTAGTTTTAAGACATCACGGTCAAGGTTAAGGAAGTCATAGTCCGTGGATTTAAGGACTCCACAGTCTGATGTTAGTTTTAAGACATCGCGGTCAAGGTTAAGGACCTCATAGTCCGTGGATTTAAGGACTCCACAGTCCGATGTTAGTTTTAAGACATCGCGGTCAAGCTTAAGGACCTCATAGTTCGTGGATTTAAGGACTCCACAGTCCGATGTTAGTTTTAAGACATCGCGGTCAAGGTTAAGGACCTCATAGTCCGTGGATTTAAGGACTCCACAGTCCGATGTTAGTTTTAAGACATCGCGGTCAAGGTTAAGGACCTCATAGTCCGTGGATTTAAGGACTCCACAGTCCAATGTGTGGTTGCGGGGACCCGTCACCTCTTTGAAGACGTTGAGGAATTACAACGCCAGGTATCAAAGGAGTGAAGAGATGTACCCTTAAACCAAGGTAGAATCAGTACAGAATCAGGGTGGTTGATCGTTAGTTTTAAGACATTACGGTCGAGGTTAAGGACATCATAGTCCGTCGATTTTAAGGACTCCACAGTCCAGTGTTTGCTCTAGATGCTTTACACGGGTTCACTGCCGTGCTTGGCGAGGACCAGGCTCCGCTCTGGGCGTTTTCCGCGGGGTCAAAGAGTGACGTTATCCGCGTTCCACGTAACCAGGAATTTTGCACTAGATGCTTCACACGAGTTCACTGCCGTACTCGGCGAGGACTAGGCTCCGCTCTGGATGCTTCACACGGGTTCACTGCCGTGCTCTGCGAGGACCAGGATCCGCTCTGGATGTTTTCCACGGGGTCAAAGAGTGACGTTATCCGCGTTCCACGTAACCAGGAATTTTGCACTAGATGCTTCACACGGGTTCACTGCCGTGTTTGGCGAGGACTAGGCTCCGCTCTGGATGCTTCACACGGGTTCACTGCCGTGTTCTGCGAGGACCAGGATCTGCTCTGGGCGTTTTCCACGGGGTCAAAGAGTGACGTTATCCGCGTTCCACGTAACCAGGAATTTTGCACTAGATGCTTCACACGGGTTCACTGCCGTGCTCGGCGAGGACTAGGCTCCGCTCTTGATGCTTCACACGGGTCCACTGCCGTGTTCTGAGAGGACTAGGATCCGCTCTGGACGTTTTCCATGGGGTCAAAGAGTGACGTTATCCGCGTTCCACGTAACCAGGAATTTTGCACTAGATGCTTCACACGGGTTCACTGCCGTGCTCGGCGAGGACTAGGCTCCGCTCTGGATGCTTCACACGGGTTCACTGCCGTGTTCTGCGAGGACCAGGATCTGCTCTGGACGTTTTCCACGGGGTCAAAGAGTGACGTCATCCGCGTTCCACGTAACCAGGAATTTTATTGATTGTATTCGCATTTCACGGAATTGGGACTTGACTTTTCGGTGATCAGTATATCGCCGAGCCATGGAACTGGGAGTTGCTGCTGTTCCGTTTCGCTTGGAGTTGTGTTCGTTGTTACGAGACGAGTGTTAAGATGATCTCTAGATCACTTGTGGCCCGTCGAGATTTGGCTTCTTCTTATGATGAGACCTGGGGGGAGGAGTATGGTCCCTTTTTTGTTTACGCCCTTGGATTGTATACAGGGTGTGATGGAACATCACCTGTAGGGCATAAATTAAAACTTTTTATTTTATTTTATTTCTTTTTCCGCGATGCTCTATCATTTCAGCTTCATATCACGAAGGTCGCGATTGCCCAATTATTTTGGCTGTTTTTCGCGGTGCCCAATCATTTCGGCTATTTATTTCATTTTTACTCGCTGTTTTTTTATTGCGAGTTGCCCCATCATTTCGGCTATTTTACATGCATACATTTTTACTTGTTGCTTTTTATTGCAAGTTGCCCCATCATTTCGGCTATCTCGTATGCACGTGCGGCCTGCTGGCTTTTCGCCATAAACCTGAAATTAGACACAGATTTCGGCATCAACACCGCTACAACTGGGATATGGCCAGGAGCGAATCATCATCTGCCTCTGTCGATGTTGAACAAAGGTGGCTTAGCAAACAGGGTTAGGGTTCCGTCGACTAAGGCTTTTGACTTCATGAGCCGTAAGGGTCTCACGAAGGTATTTCTCTCTACAAGTCGTGAGGATCTCGTAGGTGTATTTTCTCCCTAGGAATCGTGAGGATTCCTAAGTATATGTTCCTCTGTAATTCGTAAGGATCTTACAAGAAGGCTTTCTCCTTATAAGTCGAGAGGACTCATAAGGGTTATTCACCATAGGGACATACCCCTAGTCACGGGTGGGACTTTGCTGGGGAGATGCTTATTCGCGCCCGTGGATTGTATACAAGGGTCAGTATTGAGCCACTTGTAGGGCAATATCGAAGGTTGTAGGGGTTGCTTAAGCACATGTTTAGGTCTCTGTAACTTAAGACTTTCAAATTTTATGAGCCATGAGGGTCTCATAAAAGAGTTCTCCTTACGAGTCGTGAGGATCTCGAAAGTGTATTTTCTCCTTAGGAACCGTAGGGATCCCTAAGTGTGCTGCTCCCTTGTGAGTCGTAAGGATCTCACGGGGGTGGTTTCTTCTTACAAGGTCGAGGGGACCTTATAAGTGTCTTTTAATGAGGTTGCGCCCATTCGGGTTTTCACAAACACTCGCCGGTAGTCCTGCTGTTTTTACTCACGGAGCCCTTTTAGGTTTTCATCCGTGCCCATTTTGCTTGTGGACATACCGTTTTTATTTTATATATATATATTTTTTATTTATTTATTTTCTTCTTCTCTTTTTTTACGAGGTCGCGCCCTTTCGGGTTTTCACGAACACTCGCCGGTAGTCCTGCTGTTTTTACTCACAGCGCCCTTTCGGGTTTTCATCCGTGCCCTATTTTGCTTATGGACATACCGTTTTTATTTATTTATATTTTTTTTCTTATATATTTTTTTTATCTTGTCAGCCTACGGATGCTGCGGTATTAGTTTAAGGACGTTTCGGTCCGCTATTAGTTTAAGGACGTTTCGGTCCATCATGGAGAAGGCCGGCTACTGCTTATAAAGCTTGAGCTTAGGAAGATAGCGAGCGGACATAGTCGTCGTCATCTACCATTGACCTAGGCTGTGGCTCATTAAGCGTAGTATTTCTTTAGGAAGCGACCGTTTATTGGCCTGAAAGGCCTTTCACCGGGTATGTCCATGAGTAGATAGGCCTCACCCTGGTAGACCTTATCTATGATGTACGGGCCTTCATAGTTTGGCTCGAATTTTCCCCGTTTGGCGCGATTGGGAATCATAGGCCTTTTGACCACTAGCACGAGTTCGCCTTGGCGGAATGTCCTCAGTCGGGTCAATCTTTCATATGAGCGCGTCATCTTTGCTTTGTAAGCCTCCAGATTTTGTTGCGCTATGAGCCGGGTTTCATCGAGGGCATCAAGCTCCTCAAACCGCAGGTGAGCATTTTCTTCGTCCGTCAGCTCGCAGTGGACTGCCATTCGTAGAGACGGCAGCTCTATCTCAAGGGGGAGTACTGCTTCTGTACCGAATACCAATGCGTATGGCGTTGTGCTCGTGGCCGTCTTGAACGTAGTTCGGTACGCCCAAAGAGCCTCTTGCAGTCTCTCATGCCAGTCCTTCTTATTTCGGGACACCGTCTTTTTTATGATCTTTGTCAAGGTCTTATTGAAGGCCTCGGCCAGACCGTTAGCTCGTGGATTATAAACTGAGGAGTATCTCCAGTCTATATTATGCTGTTGCGCGAAGCGGCTAATCTTATGGCTTCTGTAGGCTGGCCCGTTATCGGAGATAATCCGCCGTGGAGTTCCAAACCGATAAATGACGTGCTTCTTGTAGAAATGGAGGATATTCTCCGTCTTCACTTCCCTCAATGGCACTGCCTCTGCCCATTTGGAGAAGTAATCAGTCGTCGCCAAGATGAAACGATGTCCTCTGGACGATGCCGGTTCGATGGGGCCGACTATGTCAGTTCCCTACATTTCGAATGGCCAGCTAGCCACCGTTGGATGGAGTGGATTTGGATGCTAGTGAATAAAGTCCCCATGAATTTGGCATGAGTGGCACTGCTTCGCATTTTCGAGGCAGTCCTGGATCATCGTGGGCCGGTAGTAACCCATCCGTTTAATTTTTAACTTCATCTTCGGGCCTGCTTGATGAGAACCACAGATTCCATCATGAACTTCCTGAACAACTCTTTCTGCTTCGTCAGGTCTTAAGGATCTCAGCCACAGAGAATCAAACGATCTCTTGTATAGAGTATCGTTGACGAAAGCGAAAGATAAAGCTCGTTTCATGAGCTGATGTCTTGAGGACGCTTCTTCGGGCATTCGGTGGGACTTAAAGTAGTCTATGAAGACTTACCTCCAGTCCTCAGCCTTCTCACGGTCTTTTATTTGTAGGGTCGTCCGCTCAGTCGCTGCCTTTTCTTCGTATGATTCCGGAGATATTTCTGCTGGGGAGAGCACTCGACAGCTTTGTACCACGATTCTGACGTCATCGAGGTTCTCGTCAGCCAGTTCTTTAGCGAGCTTAGCTAACGCGTCCGCTTTGCTATTTTCCGCGCGTGGTATTGTTAGTTATATGTATGCCCTAGAGGCCATTACTATACATAGGATGTATATTGTAGTGGATGCTGGGACATATATAGGGAGGACTTTCTTGCTCGACATGATAGTATGCTATCTGGTTGCTCTTTACCTTAACGTGTATACTGATTGTCTCTCTGTTACATGTTGGTAAAGCCCTTAGGATGTGTACTTGACTACCTGGACTATGATGCGGATCATACTAGTGGGGACAGGTAGTCCATAAGTACATCCTTCAAAGTCCCTAGTCGTGGCTATATCGAGACGGGGCATCGATATACCAGAGTAGACTAGCGTATACCTTCTCGACCCATACAGATGGGCGATGGATGATCCCATATCCATCGGTGTTTGACATCAGAGATGATATACGGGTGCTCAGTAGAGACTGGGTACACTGGACGGACTCGCCGAGAACTCCCAGATTGTATTATACCTCACGTCAGATGGCAGTTCTCTGGTGACACTGGTACAAAGTAGTCTGTTGACCCGAGATCGTCATAGAGTCTTGTGTGGTTCCCACTGTGCTTTGATTTCCATCTTACCACGTCCAAGAGGGCGTGCAAAATGGTGGTTTTTGGGTACAGTCCCGAGTCACATGGAGGCAATGAGCGATAGGAGGGGATTCGTCTCTCCCGGTATAGGGAGTTGATGTTGTGCTGTGTTCGATTGGCTATAACAGGAAATCCCTGGCCAGGGTTGCTGAGATTTACTGGTAAGTGTTACCAGTAGTTTCTCGAATAGTTATAGACCTCATATCGACACGACTTATCGAGCTATTGGGGTCTGACGTTTACCACCCCTAGGCGAGATATGCGACATATCAGACGATCAGACCGGACTGTACGGTAGTGTTACTGGTTGGATTCACTGGAGTGTGAGCGGGCTTGCTCGTCGATCTTCAGATCGCTCAATACCCGGGTGGCCGTTACGTTTAGCAGACCACTTGCGGCTTGTGGATGTTTGATATGATCATCATCCGCTGCCGGCGTATTGACGAGTCTTTAGAGTCCTACACAGAGGTTTCCTGGCTCAAGCGAAACGAAATAGGAGCGCATATGAGATATGTGCGGGACCGAGAATGATGCGTGTATGTGATACCGTATTTCATTCTCGCGATGTGACATTGATCGGTTATATGCGATATAGCCGGGTTATCGGATCAAGTGTTGATTCGATAAGTTGTTACTGATGATACCAGTCGGTTATGTGCGACATGACCGGATCATTGAATCAAGTGTTGATTTAGTGATTTAATGCATAATTATATATTTGATATATTACTTTGCATTAACTAGTATCGGTTCATTTTGAATGGATTTTCTCACTCGGGTGTGCGCATTCCATATGCGATATGATTTTGTGCACTTGATTGTATCATGTTTGATGATACATGCTTTTTGGTTAAGTGTAAAGTATCAAACTATAGTTAAGTGGATGATTAGGGTTTTTGATTTCCTTATTTATATATTAATCTTTTTCTTTTTGGAAAAAGAATAAGCAAATGAGAAAATGGTGGCAATTTTTGTTTTGTTCATGAAGTTTCATGAACACTTTGACTTTGTCACCATTTTGTCTCATGCTTAACCCTAACCACTCCACTAACCCTAGTTCACTCTCTACAACTAACCATGGTACACTTATGATAAGAATGGATTATTCTTTTCATTTTAAACAATTCTAATGATAATAATCATTCTTGATCATCTTCTTCTTCTTCATCTTCAAAGAAGAAACCTTCACTTCATCAACGGTGGATTGATGAAATGAGTGAGAAATCCAATTCTAAAGTCTACCCACTTCCTATTTCTTCATCCTCTACCTCTTGCCAAGTAGTAGAGTGTGTTTCCTTCACAAGTTTTCATGACTTGGTGAAGTTGGAGCTTGATCTAGCGATGCCTCGACGTAGATCATCTTCGGCATGGACATCGACGACCTAGCTTGCCCATTCTCCGACGAAGCCGACGCTAGAGCCCGGGAACTCATTTGGACAGCGAGGGGACTTCGTTGCGGAGCTATGGAGGTGGAGCACCGGATCTACAAAGGTTGTATTTCCGTATTCTTTATAGTTAAGTTGTTAACTAGTTTGCTTTTCGCCTAGAAATCTAGCCAACGATCCGTTCTAGGGTTTCTCGGCACCTATAATTTTTGAAATTGGCATGGTTGATGCCTTGTGAGACCTCTTGGGAGTGCCTAGGAACCCTACAGTGGTATCAGAGCCTAGCTAGAGCCTTAGGCGAAGTCTAGACGGAGTTTGAAGTCCGAACGACCCGAAAACCCAAACCTAAACATGCTCTCTGTCCTTTTTTTCAAAAACTGGGATTTTTCCAAATTAAAAATATGCAGAAAACTCAGCAGAGAATTCTAAGAATTACGGCGCAAAATTGGGGTCATGAACAGTGCAAGCTGCGGCGGAACCGCGGCAGAAGCCTGCCTTAGGCGGCGGTTCCGCGGCAGATTGATGACGTCAGCCCCCCCTCTCTGCACAGTAATTCATTATTTCAGAAGCTGAGTTTTATGGGTATTTTTAATATTTTTTCAAGAGTTGAATTTTCTGGAGTTGTTTTGGGGATTCGATGTTTCGATCGGGGTATCAAATTTTGTCTATGTGGCTTTCCGGATAAATTTTAGAACATGTTAAAAAGTTCGACCGGATATAAATACCCAATTTTTCCCCTGTCGGGAAATTTCCAAGTGTTGGATTTTTCCGTAGTTTAACGACGTTCTAAGTAGTGCAAGTAACGCGATGGACCCTCTAGAAGACAACAAACCTTAACTCGATTATGTGACCGTCTTGAACTGCCCTTTGAACCTTCGGGTTTGGGGCAGTACGGCGTGCCACATGTGAGGCATTGGCTTGACCCTTCTACGGCTGGACCGTTGGTACTGAGGCACGAACTGAATGTTTTTAGACTTGTTTCATGTGTTGATCTGTATCGGGAAAACTTGGGTGTTTGACTGTTCGATCGAAAAGTTTAACATTTTCTATTTATCTGGAATGGGATACAATAATTGGAATTCACAAGAAGTTATGAGATAACTGAATGAATGTTATAAACATAGCACTTTAGTCTCACTTGATCGGTTGCCACGGAATTTTGATGTGATCAAAAGTCCGTCGCAATCACGTAGCGTACGCGGATACTCGCCGGGTAAACTTAATAGACAGCCTCACTCCATAGCCCCGACCAAGTGACTGTAGGAGAACCCCGTCGCCGAAAGCATCCGTTCGGGTGCTCGCGGCAGCGGTGTTCCTCCTTGGTGCACTTTGTTGACGGCGTCGGGGGTGCGGCCGCCTACTGAAGTTTGCGACGAGCATTCGATCAAAATATCGGGAATCTTGTTGAATTACCCGACTTGATATTGAAAAGTGTTTTCGATAATGAGACTAAAATGCGGTGTTTATAATTGTTAGGCATGCGATGTCTAAGAAATTCATTTGGTCAGGCATGTGATGTCTGAGGTGGTTGCGGATTCCAACTGTTGTAGTTTTACACTTTCTTTTCTGTGACCGTAAGTGTAATATGTGATATCGCCGGTTTCGTTGCTATATGTCAACGACAATTGGGATGGACATATTTACTTACGTTGATGACATGTGATGTTATGTGTTGCTGGTTATGTTATATTGGATCGTCGTGTTTGAATAGCCGGGGTTTTTTATGTGAGATGAGTGTTTTTCATTTTCATTCATGTAAAAACTTGTATGTAATATTCTTTTATTGGGGCACTTCCAGGTTGCGGAAGATGTCACCGTTTGTATATTATTTACTTTTCCGCACTAGGATAGACCCAAGGAGGGGAGCACAAGTAACCGGGTTCTGGGGTCCAGTGGGAGACCATCTCGAGGAGTCGAGTCCGGGTCTCCTAACCCTAGAATTGGTAGGGTTGCTTGCCGCTCTCGTAGGGGTCTAGGGGTGTGGGTTTGGCTATTCATCGCGACCGTGGAATCCATGTTTTATACTGGCTCGTATTGAAAACACGGACGTCCTAGTATATCCAATATTTCATATGATTCTTCTGCTGCGATATCTGTGATGTGATCATGTGATGTTCTGTGACAGATACAGTATATAGTATATATGATATATTATATAGGCGTTACTTATGTTTTACACCCGCACTAGCCCTGCCCTGCTCTGCCGTTAGTTACCTAACCTAACGGTGCACGAGGGGACATCGAGGCGAATGCGGATGGCATAAGTGTACGTCGTATTTATCTGTGATGTTTAGGTACTTAAATGATGGGACTTCATTAATGAGATTAATGAAATAAAAGAAACCTAAGACGTTGTAGAATCGAATTTCAAAATAAAACAGGTAGCTACAGTTCTTGCTTTGCACAGCGGTATATATGATATATCCTGCACCTTATTCGATAAGGAAAGGACCGAGATCCCTTCACCGGGAGTGACTCCTTTAGCAATAACTGGCAGATGCTACACATTCGGTTTGTCTTTTGATTGCTTTTAAGTGTTTTTGCTTTGCACAGTGATATATGTGATATATCCCGCACCTCATTCGACGAGGAAAGGACCGACGATCCCTTCACCGGGAGTGACTCCTTTAGCAAAACTAGAAAAGCCTCAAAAGCACTCCATTTTAAAATCATTCGATCCTACAACGATATCAAGTTCATTACGCAATAGGTTTTCAGAAAAACCTGTCGTAGCCCTCCGTCATTTCAGATAAGTACTAGTTAGTATTCGTGCTGCGGTTGTTTGGCATGCGTCAAGGCGTAGTGTACGGTAGCTAACTAGTGCTTATCTGCTAGCATACGATGCGATTGGATTAGGGTATTCGTACGGCGTTGTTTGGCATGCGTCAAGGGTCGTGCGGGTGGGTTTAATTCAATCAAGAAATGTACGGGTTGAACTTGACTAGCAGACTATGCGTCAAGGTCATAGCGAGCTAGGGGCAAAATATTATCGGGAATTTCAAGTGTTGAAATTTGCAATGAGATTGCATACCTTCTATAAGATAGTTGGATCCCGATACCCGCTGCGAGTAAGAGTTACTCCTGGGAGAGTTTTATACATTACAATTAGCCGATCAAGTAGGTGTCTAGAAAGGTGTCAACGGGGTTACGCCTCTGGGAAAACGAGGTTTACAGTAATTAGGTTCGTGCGAAAGCACGGGGGACCTCCCTCAAAGTACCGACACTGGCCTGGCTGAAAGATTGGCGAACTTGTAGTGTGTAATTAATCCCGGCTAGTCTTTCCTTTTAGAGTTTGAAGGAAGATTTGATAAAAAGCAGTGGGAGCCATCCTGATTAGATAAAATCATAACCAATCTATTCTTGCAAGAGCGCACGCTGAGTGTTTTCTTCTCTCTCTCTCCTGGTAGCGACCATGTCACGCCTTAATCAAGATAATAATACGGAATATTGACCGAACCCGCTTGTTATACTGAGCTGGGGAACGTTGGTCCCGCTCCACCTTATAATTGTTATAAGACAGAGCAGGAAATTGGGGAATACCAGATTTCCCGTGACGCCCAAACGAAGAGAGTGCATGCTGATGCATCATCTTCGGGTGTGTTCTTTACAGAGAACTGTTTCTCAGTATCTTTTACGTCCTGGGTATGTGATACCAGATCAGGGTCCCAGATATGTAATATGTTACATAGGGCTACAGAAAGGTAGAGAACTGAGAACGGGTGATAAGTTTCATGAGGCAGAAAACGGGGCAAGTGTTGCAGCCAAGTCTGTTGGTAACTGTCACCCTGTATTACCACTACATTGATTCTGAACGATTGTTGTTAGATACCGAATCTGATATACAAAATCATATCAATCTCTTTATTAGTAAAGAAAGGATATAATTTTGTATTGTTGGATAATGTTTTGAACATTTCCTATATCAAAAGTTGATCGGTTCAGACACGTTATCTAAAAGTATTGATGTTCTAAATCAAATTACAGTTCTTAGTATATGCAACACACATAAGAGGAAGAGTTCAGAAATGAACGGATCCTTCTTAAGGTATTGTAGACTAGGTCAGATCAATGTGACCCGACTAGCTGAAGTTACATATAGATGTATATTTAAATCAGTTTGAATCTACATCTTGTGAAACTTGCCAGTCATGTCACAAAGATATAATGACACTAGCTCTGTTTATTGGAAACAGAGAAAGAGTTAGTGAACTCTTGGGATGATACATGTTGATGTATGTAGGTCCCCTGTCTACACATGCCAGGACCGGTTCTTTGTACTTCATTACATTCTCTGATGATCTTTCGAGATTCAGACCTATGTTCCTGTTGAAACACAAGTCCGAACCTTTTGAGATATTCACAGAATATAAGTTAGAAGTAGAGAACCAAAATACGGGTAAAAGTATTATGTCCTTTGATGCGATCAAGGAGGAGAATACTTGTGCACGGAATTCCTGGACTGTTCTAAAGGAGAATGAGATTCTCTCTCAGCATTACTCCTCCGAATACACCATAGCACGTTAGTGTATCGGGGCGGAGCAATCACACCCTATATGATAAGGTGTGCTCTATGATGAGTACTACTGAGTTACCTTTTTCCTTTTGGGAGTTATGCGCTTGAGAAGCTGCATACCTATTGAATAGGGTTCGAATCAAATCAGTTGCCTACCACCTCATATATGATATGGTATGGGAAGAGCCCATGTCTTAAGCTAGTTATGATTTGGGGTTGTCCGGCCTATGTCTAAAAGCAAAATCCGGACAAACTCGAGGCAAGATCTGTTATGTACAACTGGAAAGGTTCCAGCTATGCAAACTATAGCAGATGATTTGGTAGAACCAAAGGATTCAGTAGATTCCAACGAACCTCAGCCTCTCCGCCGATCTAGAAGGGTTCCTCACCCACCTGAGAGATACTTCGGTTTCTCTATGACAGTGGGAGCGAGGATTGCATCATGAGATGATGACCCAACTAGTTTCGAGCTGGCCATCAGGAGTGGGACTCTGTAAGAATGGCTGGATGCTTAGTGATCTGAGATGGAATCCTTATACACCAACAAAGTATGGACTTTGGTTGCAATATCTGAAGGGTTAAATCCCCATCAGGAGCAAGTATATCTTGAGAAGATTACTTGGTGTACTTGGAAAAGTTGAGACTTTCAAAGCTAGACTAGTTAAAGGTTTTCGTCATCGACCAGGCGTGGATAATAATGAAACCTTTTTCCAGTATCTAAGCTTAAGTCCATCCAGATCCTACTTGCCACGGCTTCATACCATGACTACGATATCTGGCGGTTGGGTGCCATGACTGCTTTTCTAAATGATATTTTAGAAGAGAGAGTCTATAAGTACACAGCCAGAGGGCTTCGTAGACAGTGGGAGCAGCGGAAACTTGTGCAAGATGCTTTATAGGATTAAAGCAGGTATCGCGGAGTTGGAACATCTGTTTTGATGAAATAGTCAAAGAGTTTGACATCATCAAAATGGTAGATGAACCTTGTATATACAAAAAGGTAGTAGGGAGTATGGTGATGATCCTTGTAGAGTACGTGGATGACATACTCTTGATAGGGAAAGAGTTTCCTATGCTACGCTCGATCAATCTCCGTCTATCACAATGATTCTCCACATAGGATCAAAGTGATACCTACTAAATCCTGGGTTTTGGACCTATGAGATAGATCTAAATGGATGTTAGAATACTCACTAGCTGTAGTGAGATGGTATCAATTGATCCTGGGAAGAATCACTGGAAGTGTTCCAGGGTGATAAAGACGACTGAGTGTCAGTCACAGGCATTGTCTTTACCCTCAGTAAAGGGACGGTATGTTGGAAGAGTTCCAAGCTAGATACCGTGACATACTAGACGATAAAGGCTGGATACATCGCTACTTAAGATGCTACTAAAGAGGCTGTTTGGGTGTATATTGGTTCATGAGATGAACTATGTTCCTCCCATTGTGTGACAATGGAGTTGTGGCTTATGCCAAGGAACGCCGGTCCCATCAGTGATCCAGACATATTTTAAGGCAGTATCACTTGATCATGGAGATGGTTGATCTCCAGGGAGATCGAGGTTAGGAGAGTAGACTCAGAGGACAACACAGCGGATCCACTCACAAAGGCCTGTTCCCAGAGAGAGATTTTTATGGGATGGTTGAGTATGAGATACTACAACCACTGCTATCAGATGGCCCTAGTGCAAGTGGGAGATTGTTAGTTATATGTATGCCCTAGAGGCCATTACTATACATAGGATGTATATTGTAGTGGATGCTGGGACATATATAGGGAGGACTTTCTTGCTCGACATGATAGTATGCTATCTGGTTGCTCTTTACCTTAACGTGTATACTGATTGTCTCTCTGTTACATGTTGGTAAAGCCCTTAGGATGTGTACTTGACTACCTGGACTATGATGCGGATCATATTAGTGGGGACAGGTAGTCCATAAGTACATCCTTCAAAGTCCCTAGTCGTGGGTATATCGAGACGGGGCATCGATATACCAGAGTAGACTAGCGTATACCTTCTCGACCCATACAGATGGGCGATGGATGATCCCATATCCATCGGTGTTTGACATCAGAGATGATATACGGGTGCTCAGTAGAGACTGGGTACACTGGACGGACTCGCCGAGAACTCCCAGATGGTATTATACCTCACGTCAGATGGCAGTTCTCTGGTGACACTGGTACAGAGTAGTCTGTTGACCCGAGATCGTCATAGAGTCTTGTGTGGTTCCCACTGTGCTTTGATTTCCATCTTACCATGTCCAAGAGGGCATGAAAAACGGTGGTTTTTGGGTACAGTCCCGAGTCACATGGAGGCAATGAGCGATAAGAGGGGATTCGTCTCTCCCGGTATAGGGAGTTGATGTTGCGCTGTGTTCGATTGGCTATAACAGGAAATCCCTGGCCAGGGTTGCTGAGATTTACTGGTAAGTGTTACCAGTAGTTTCTCGAATAGTTATAGACCTCATATCGACACGACTTATCGAGCTATTGGGGTCTGACGTTTACCACCCCTAGGCGAGATATGCGACATATCAGACGATCAGACCGGACTGTACGGTAGTGTTACTGGTTGGATTCACTGGAGTGTGAGCGGGCTTGCTCGTCGATCTTCAGATCGCTCAATACCCGGATGGCCGTTACGTTTAGCAGACCGCTTGCGGCTTGTGGATGTTTGATATGATCATCATCCGCTGCCGGCGTATTGACGAGTCTTTAGAGTCCTACACAGAGGTTTCCTGGCTCAAGCGAAACGAAATAGGAGCGCATATGAGATATGTGCGGGACCGAGAATGATGCGTGTATGTGATACCGTATTTCATTCTCGCGATGTGACATTGATCGGTTATATGCGATATAACCGGGTTATCGGATCAAGTGTTGATTCGATAAGTTGTTACTGATGATACCAGTCGGTTATGTGCGACATGACCGGATCATTGAATCAAGTGTTGATTTAGTGATTTAATGCATAATTATATATTTGATATATTACTTTGCATTAACTAGTATCGGTTCATTTTGAATGGATTTTCTCACTCGGGTGTGCGCATTCCATATGCGATATGATTTTGTGCACTTGATTGTATCATGTTTGATGATACATGCTTTTTGGTTAAGTGTAAAGTATCAAACTATAGTTAAGTGGATGATTAGGGTTTTTGATTTCCTTATTTATATATTAATCTTTTTCTTTTTGGAAAAAGAATAAGCAAATGAGAAAATGGTGGCAATTTTTGTTTTGTTCATGAAGTTTCATGAACACTTTGACTTTGTCACCATTTTGTCTCATGCTTAACCCTAACCACTCCACTAACCCTAGTTCACTCTCTACAACTAACCATGGTACACTTATGATAAGAATGGATTATTCTTTTCATTTTAAACAATTCTAATGATAATAATCATTCTTGATCATCTTCTTCTTCTTCATCTTCAAAGAAGAAACCTTCACTTCATCAATGGTGGATTGATGAAATGAGTGAGAAATCCAATTCTAAAGTCTACCCACTTCCTATTTCTTCATCCTCTACCTCTTGCCAAGTAGTAGAGTGTGTTTCCTTCACAAGTTTTCATGACTTGGTGAAGTTGGAGCTTGATCTTGCGATGCCTCGACGTAGATCATCTTCGGCATGGATATCGACGACCTAGCTTGCCCATTCTCCGACGAAGCCGACGCTAGAGCCCGGGAACTCATTTGGACAGTGAGGGGACTTCATTGCGGAGCTATGGAGGTGGAGCACCGGATCTACAAAGGTTGTATTTCCGTATTCTTTATAGTTAAGTTGTTAACTAGTTTTCTTTTCGCCTAGAAATCTAGCCAACGATCCGTTCTAGGGTTTCTCGGCACCTATAATTTTTGAAATTGGCATGGTTGATGCCTTGTGAGACCTCTTGGGAGTGCCTAGGAACCCTACAGGTATACTTTCCAAAGTATAGGAGGGAATTTGGGTCAACAGTTGTCGCACCTTTTCACCATACTTCACCAACTCCGGTTTGCACGTTTGGTAGTTGCCGTTTACTTGACTAACGACCAGTTGAGAATCCCCGTATATGAGGAGGTTTTCAATTCCCATGTCAATGGAGATCTCGAGGCCTGCTATCAAAGCTTCGTATTCGGCTTCATTGTTCGTCCTCGGTGCTGTTAAGGAGAAAGCGAAGCGCATTATCCCTTCTTGTGGAGTTACGAAGATGAGGCCTACCCCCGATTTAATCATTGGGGTACTTTGTTTGCGCTTCTTTACGGAGGACGCTTCATCGAAATAAAGTTCCCATCGAGTGTCACCACCGTCGATCGCGTCAAACGCATGTTCGTCCGGCAAATCGCAATTTAGAGGAGAACCGGCAGGTACTGGATGCTCAGCAAGGAAGTCGGAAATGGCTTGGCCTTTCACTGCCTTAAGCGGCTGATAGGTTATTGAAAACTCCATCAAGATCAGGGCCCATTTAGCGAGTCTCCCTGTCAATATGGCCTTTGACATGAGATATTTTAGGGGGTCTACCTTTGATATAAGACGGACTTCATGTGCCAATGCATAGTGCCGGAGTTTTGTTATCGTGAAGATTAACGCCAGGCAGTGTTTTTCGATAGGGGAGTAATTGCTTTCTGCCCCCAGAAGAACTCGGCTTAAATAGTAGAGCGCTTTCTCCTTCCCTTGGTCGTTTTCTTGTGCCCATAATGCGCCTAAGGAACCTTCGAGGGCTGTTTTATAAAGAATAAGAGGCTTTCCCTTGACCGGAGCAGCTAACACCGGTGGGTTCTACAGGTATTGCTTGATCTCGTCCAGTGCGCCTTGGCATTTGTGGTCCCAAACGAACGGAGTTCCCTTCTTCATCAGGTGGCTGTAAGGACGGCACTTGCCTGACAGGTTGGCGATAAACCGCCGGATATACGCGAGCTTTCCTTGGAGAGATCGCAGCTGTTTGAGAGTCCTTGGCGGTGGCATTTCCATGATTGCTTTGATCTTGGACGGATCTATCTCGATACCTCGGTGTCGGACGATGAATCCTAGGAATTTACCCGAGGAGACTCCGAACGCGCATTTGAGGGGGTTCATCTTCAAATTATATTGCCGAAGGCGTTGAAATACGGTCTTCAGATGTTCTAAATGCCCTTCATGTGACATGCTCTGTACTACGAGGTCGTCGATATAGCACTCGACGATTTCATGTATGAGATCATCAAAGATCTTTGTCATGGCTCTCTGATAGGTGGCACCGGCGTTCTTTAGATCGAAGGGCATAACTTTGTAGCAGAATATTCCCAGAGGGGTCCGGAAAGCGGTGTGCTTCTGGTCTTCGGGATGCATCTTTATCTGATTGTACCCTGATGAACCGTCCATAAAGGAGAAAACCTCATGAGTGGACGTGTTATCTATCATCAGCTCGGTTACCGGTACTGGGAAATCGTCCTTCGGGCAGGCTTTATTGAGATCCCTGAAATCCACGCATATGCGCACCGTCCCATTTTCCTTCATTACCGGGATGATGTTGGCGATCCAGTCAGGATATTGGACTTCTTGGATAAATCCAGAATCGATCAGCTTCTTGACTTCGGCGCTGATGCTCATCTCAAGCTCGAGCCGCATCCTTCTCGGCGCCTGCTTGACTGGCTTGATATCCGGGGATATTGCTAATTTATGCACAGCAATCTCTGGATCTAATCCCGGTATCTCGGAATAGTTCCACGCGAAGCAATCTTTATGCTGTAGAAGCACGTCCTTTAACATAGCCACCCTTTCTTCAGATAGCAGCTCGCTAACGAATGTCGGTCGCGGATCGTCTGCCGACCCCAACTCAATCTTCTTGAGGTTATCTGCAGTAATATGTATGCCATCTTCTAGTTCTTTCAGAGCCGGTGGAAATTCTGAGATTACCTCATTGTCATTGTTTTCGAAGCACCAAGGGAGATCATCTATATCCTCGGGCTCTTCTTTTAATATTGTAATCATGTGACAGGTGCGAATCTGCTTCCAAGATCGATGTGGGTTTGGTTCGGCTCTTGCGGCTTTGAGTTCGTGCTTTTGTGGCGGCGTTACCCTCCAGCTGCTGGATAAAGCAAATCTGCCTTGCTGGTACTGGTCTTCGACCCAGTTCGTGAAGGTGAAGCAGTCTTCGATAGGGTGTCCTATGGCTTGGTGATAAGAGCAATAGTCCGGATGAGAAACTTTGTTAGCTTGCTCAGGGTGTTTAGACTCTGGAAGTGCGATCATTTGATGTTTTATAGCGAGCTCAAGTAATTTCTTCGTCTTGTCTCGGGGGAAGGAATACGCTCGACTCATCTTCTTCATGAGGGACAAATTCAGGCCGCGCAATACCTGATCACATAACTCTCTAATCCTGCGTCGTTGTTGTCGGCTCCTCTTTCCGCTTCTTGACCTACTTCTGCCTCTGCGTCAGGCCTTTTGTACAACGGGTTGACAGGAAGGAGCATCTTCGTCTTTTGCGGCCTGTTGAAATAGACGTTGTGTCCTGACCTTCCCGTAGATGGCCATCTCACGATTGTGGTCTTCCCGAGCCTTTTGACCTGCTTTCCTGATAAGCTTGTCCACTTGTTCTTCAAATGACGGACTCGGCACTTCGCTCGCGAGATCCAGTTTTGATGAGGGGTTGGCATTGCTGGACAGGGCATTTTCCTCCTCATCGAAGTTATATACGGCGTAGCTACCGTGGATTCGCTCCCGTTTACCGGATCTCACGTATCCAAGGCCGAGCGTTTCCATTCTCCCGTTGGGCAATTTGCGCTGAGTTCCAGGGATATCTCAAATCCTGTTGTAGAACCGAGCTTGTCGAGTAGTCTGTTTTAAGGGTACTCCTTGGCGCTTCAATAGCCTCTTTAGTCCATTTGTGTAGTATCTAGGCAAACGGATGGGTTGGAGCCTGTCGAGTGTAGCATCCGCGCCATGCCATATCTCTTTCTCCACTCTCGTTTCTGTGGATTGGTAGAATAGGATCACCTTTTCACCCTTTCTCCTGGGAGGGACGTAAAACGTCTGCAGGTCCTGCACATTGTGAGCTTGAAGTGCGTCGAGATCCTTATAGTGTTTCCGCGGCACCATAGTGATTTGCAAACTCTGATCATCGCCAGGGGATGCTTGTATTGACGGCCGAATGGAGAACACGACATTAACCTCATCTTCCGAGTCACTTCCGAAGATCAATATGGGGGCGGACGGTCCCGGGTTGTTGTGCCGAGACGGACCAGCGTAAACTATCTCTTCTCCTTCTTCGTTATCGCTCCCGAAAACAGGGATGGTGGCGGCGGCTTTGTTTTCCGGCTTGCGACACCTTTCTGTATCCTCGAAATCTGGCAAAAAGTACTTCGCATCTTCGTACTTGCGGACTTTGTTCACTGAAAATGGGTTCAGCTCACCTGTTACGGTATACTCGAAACCATCCTTAAAGTACTTCATACACTGATGCTGTGTAGAAGGGATGATATTGTACTCGTGTAACCAAGGACGACCGAGCAAGGCGTTGTAGCAGGTCTTGGCGTTAATGACGTGAAACTTGATGTCCGTGACGAGCAGTCCGAAGCGTAATGTTAGTATTACAGATCCGAGAGTCCGTTATGACTGGGAGTCGAAACCGGAGATGGTAATTTTGTCACGAGCGAGGTGCTGCACGCTCATGCAGATTTTCTTCAACACCCGAACGTTAAGGAGATTGACGGAGGATCCATTATCAATCAGGATTTTGCCTATCTTGATATCGTGGCAGTATCCGAAGATGTATAGGGGACGGTTGTGGTCGCACATCCCGAGGAGAAGGTCTTCGTCACCGAAAGTGATGTCGGCCGTGCGCACTTCTTCCAGTTCATCCTTCATCCTTTCTGTGGCGAGGAAGGCTTGGAATTGCTCGGGTTCTTGTAACGCCTTAATTAATGAATCTCTCGCTTCCTTTGATAGTAGGAGGGCGTCGAGAATGTTGAGCTGAGAAGGTAGTTTTCTTAGGTGCGCTAGGATGTTGTAATCCACCTTACTCTTCCTGGGAGGATCTTTGGCAGCCAACTCTTTCGTGACATGGTCATCTAAGGTGATATCCTCAGTGACCTTCTCATTTCCCTTATCTTTTCTATTCGCGGGTCCGAGATTCTTTTCCGGGAGCGTGCGATTGTGCAGCTGAATGTTTTCGCAGGCCTCTGGTTCTTCCTCTTTCCCTAAAACGGATTCCTTAAAGAGAGGGCCCAGAGCCATTTCTTCATCAGAGTCGCTTCCAAAGGTGAGAACTTGTGACCTTCCGGCGTTAACCGTGTAACAATTGCCGGTAGTTCTTTTGTGTTCTTCGGCCGTATTTCTTCGTTCCTGACGAGTCTTGCGTTTCATGCGCTTAAAATATTGCCAGTGAGCAACATATCCTTGCCACCACATCTTAAAAGTGTCGCACTCCTCGGTGGGGTGCGAAATTTTTCGATGATATGAGCAATAATTAGGGTGCCTTTCCGCTCCATTGAGCGTGTTTTCTTCTGAGGGTGGTAGCTTCATTCCCATTGACATGGCTTTGGTAAACCTTTTCCTCGTCTTGAACACGTTTTTATTCGCATCGGATGTCTTTCGATCTGGCGGGAGTGCTTCGACTCTTTCGTTTAGTCGCCTGCGCTTGGCTCCTTCCGATGCAGCCATCTCACGCTCCTGATCGGCTTTACTCTTCAAACGAATCTCGTCTAGAAAGGCGTCGATCATTTCATCTGTTGGCCATACAAGTTCTGGCTCAGGCTGTGCCCCCAGTTCCTCAGTGCCAGGAGCTTTCTCATCTTCCGAGTGGGAAATCACATGACAACTCGCTACATATTCCTCGGATTCATCCGATGATCTCTCTCCATCATCTTCCTCCTGAAAGACGTGGTTGAAGAACTCTTGCAGCGTGACGGGAGTCCGCGCCTTTTGATTGTACTCCTCCAGCGCATCAATCTATTTCTGTAAATCCGTGCGCTTGTCTCCAGGCTTCATGGGCTTTTTGGATTTCTTCTTCTTTTTCTTCGAAGATTTTGACGGTTGGGTGTGAGTATTCGGGCCATCACCACGAGTCTTCGTAGTTGGGCGCGGCTTCAACATCCCTTCGATGATTTCAGGTTCAAGCGGGTCCTTCCATTCGACCGCCGGGCACACATGAAGGTCCCTCAGCATTCTTTTGGTTTTAGTTGACAGCACGACCTCCCATGGAGCTTCTTCAATAAAGGAACATGTTGCCCCCGGTGTATCTGCTTTCTTAGGAGTATGCGGCTGTAGCGGGTTCACCTTCCACTTTTCGGATAGTGCAAACTTCCCCTAGAGGTATTGATCTTTAATCCATCCTTTAAAAATGAAGCAATCCTCAATCGGATGGCTTACCGTTTGATGGTAGGGGCAATAGTTGGGGTTATTCACCTCAATGGGTTGTGGCGGTCGCCTTGGATTTGGCAGGTTTATAAGTCTGTTGCATACTGCCAGCTCGAATAACCGTTTCGTCTTATCCCGCGGGAACGAGTAGGGGCGCTTCATTTTCTCGTTGTAATACCGCCGCCTTTCTTCCAGCTGATCCGCCTGCTTTGGGGCACTGGGTTGTTGTTGTGCGTTCGCAACGAAGGTTGCCTTCCCTTTACCCTTGTCATTCCAAGGTTCTGGCTTCGGGGAAGGCGGCCTGTGACCCATCTGGTCCATCTGGGCCAACTTGTCGATTAGAGCCTGGAATGTGGTTGGCTTAAAGAACGTCATAAACTGGGAGATAGTTGCATGAGGGTCTAGGGTACCCACGAACATGCCTACCGCGGGCGCTTCCTCAATGCGTTGCTCGCATTTTGACCACAAATTTCGCCAGCGTATAGCATACTGGACCCACGTTTCGCCTGGTTTCACCCTGGCATTAACCAATGTCGTTATTGGAGTGCGTTCGCTGGCGCTTGCGAATCGCTGAGTGAATAGCAACTCCATTTCAGCGAACGTCATGATAGAATCGTTCGGGAGTTCCGAATACCATTCGAATGCCGTTTCTGATAAGCTACCCACGAATTGGCGAAGCAACAGTTTATCATCACCGCCGGTGTTACCGCAAAGGGCCCTGAACTGGGCAACATGCTGGTGGGGATTGCTGGTCCCCTTATACACGTGGAATTTTGGTATTGTATAACCCGGCGGATATTTGATTTGGTCGTACCAGCTCGGATATGGTCACCCCGTTTTTACGACTTGACCAGCTGCCTCAATTGCATGATGAACCCGGATTTGTTGGTCTATATAGTCGTCCAAGTCAGCCTTAGAGATTGTCTCCTCCTTGGCCGTTGAGAGAGCCGGTGGCGGATTTGACGTTTCTCCCTTGTCGTCTTCAAGGACGATCGGAGGATCTTCATGAGGTGGGTCTTGTTGAATCATCATTCCCACCATGTCCTGGAATAAGTAGGCTATTTGCTTTATATTGGCCGCTTGTTCTGCAGCCTCTCTATCTTTCTTTTCCAGTATCCTCCGGAGGAACTCGGCGTCGGTTTCCTGTTCTTGTTGCTGATCCGAGGACGCCTCGGGGCTTTCTTTCGGTCCAGTAAGCGTGGCCATTGTGATCATCATTTTCTGGAGCTTCTGCTGTTGCTCCTGAGCTTTGGTCACCGACCGTGTAAGCGGTCTATGACCTGTAGACGCACGGCTGTCTTCCTTCCCCGATTCCATGTATACAGTATGGACCATCCTGCCCCCAGCCTTAGGGCGTTTGGGCTCAACGCTTTTAGCTTTCGTTGCAGGCCCGGGGGTCCTCTCTGGCCTCTTCTTTTTATGAGCAGTGGAAGTTAAGGGGGCCGTTGAAGTGGGCACCCAGACAGCTTTTCGTGGCTTAGCCTGGTGACTGACTTCCTGTTGGATTTTCAACTTCTTGTGTTGGTGGGAGAAATTTGGATCGATCACCGAGTCTCGGGTCTGCCGCCAGACTTTATAGATTTGAGAGGACAGTCGCTGAGGAGATTGGGGCTGTTCTGGCTTTACTTCTACAGCCTTTTTCAGCAGAGGGGGAGACCTCTTTAGCACCGCGGTAGGAGAATTCCTACGCACCTTATTAGCATCTCACAGCTGTTTTCAGTTGGAATAGCAGCATTAACTTTTGCCATCGGGGCTGGAGGAGTTAGCCCAGGAGGGGAGTTGCCTTCGGCCTTCCTCACTCGGCGCCAGTAACGACGTCGAGCGCGTCGTGCTGATGGAACCGGCTTGGTGAGGGCGATAGTCTCGTCTTGCCCCCTGTGTAGATGAAGGGTTGCCGCTGATGTTAGCCTGTCAAAGACCGATGCCCTTTGGGTAGCAGGAGCGGGAGCTGGAGCCGTCAATCTTGTAAAGACCGACTTTTTGGCAGGGGAAGCCGCCTTGACGACTTCAGGAGCAGGACTGGTTACTTTTTTCGGAGCAGCCTTCTCTGGGATTGTAGGCCCCATCACGGGTCCACAGGAGCTCTGGCCCAATCTGGAGAAGACCGAGGCACTGGTGTTGGGCGACCCGTTGAGAGGGGCCGCGGTAGATGTAAGCCGATCGAAGACCGACTTCTTGGGAACTTCCGGCGTTAGCACAGGAGCGGTAAAGCTCATTGGCGGGAGTATGGTCCCGAAAAACAATCCTGTGGTGGCTCGAGTGACCTGTTCCACGGGCATTATGAACAGCGAAGCATCTTGGGGCCCGTAGGCTACACCTCCTGGCGAGGCGGAGCGCTGGTTGCAGTTGCAGTTGGAGCAGTTGTCAGCCATTGATCCTTTTGCTTTCTACAGCAAACGAAACACCAAGTCTTAGTACTTCGAAACCCAAGGGCAACCATTAGCACACCGTGATTGGTTCGCGAATCACGACACACGAAATGTGGAGTGGAAAGAGGAAAAGGTCCCACCGGGCATGCCAGAATCTGTTCCCCTCCGAATGACGGCGCGACAGGGACGTCTTGCCTGAGATTCGGGGGCAGATGCTAATTGGTGCTATCCGTCCACCTCTCCGAAGATGCCAAGTTGATTTATGGCACCGTGTATCGAAGGTTTAAACGGATGCGTCCGATGTAGCAGACTTCGTCAGATTCCCCTCGCTTGAGGGGTTTTTGATTGTGGGGACGCTCTTCCCTGCAGGCGCAAGCCCCTGCAGTTAATTACGCTACCGCATCGCGGTAACCACTTTCTCTTTCTCGAGATGGTCACTTTATGTCGCCTGTGTTTATTTTGTGTTTAGTTGCCCGTGGATTGTATACGGAGACTGAGTTATGTCGTCGCCCGTAGGGCGTGGACTAGTCCAAATCCGTATTATCTTAGATTTGGGTTTGGGGGTTTTGGGTTTAAGGATACATTAGCCTCATTCGAGACTAAGATCGACTTAAACATTTGTTAAGGATACGTTAGTCTAGTTTTCAGACTAAGATCAACTTAACGGGATCGTTTAGATCCAACAATAGAGCAATTAAGGGAGCCCTGTTGTTTAGTTTAGTGACATTGCGGTCAATAAGTAGTTTAAGGACATTGCGGTCCAGTGTTAGTTTTAAGACGTTGCGGTCAAGGTTAAGGACGTCGTAGTCCGTGGATTTAAGGACTCCACAGTCCGATGTTAGTTTTAAGACATCACGGTCAAGGTTAAGGACCTCATAGTCCATGAGTTTAAGGACCCCATAGTTCGTCGTTAGTTTTAAGACATCCCGGTCAAGGTTAAGGACCTCATAGTCCATGAGTTTAAGGACCCCACAGTCCGTATCAATATGTGGTCATCGGGACCCGTCACCTCTTTGAAGACGTTGAGGAATTACAACGCCAAGTATCAAAGGAGTGAAGAGATGCATCCTTAAATCGAGGTAGATTAAATAATCTTTGGCCCAATTTGGAACCAAGACCAATTAATTATATTATGAGCCCATTGGCTCAGTTGAATTTGAATTGAGGACTTATGGCCAGCTTGGGCTAAGTCCAATCATGTTTAGGATATTGGCCCTCTGTTGGTCCATTAGAGGAGAGGCTTTGCCTCTAGACACTTAGCCAATGGGGCTAAAGTTAGTGTTAAACACTAAAGATCAATCAGTGTTGAACACTGAGAATGAGATTGACAAGTTAGTGTTTAACACTAAAAGATAGTTAGTGTTAAACACCAGCAACAGGGCTTTCAAATTAGTGTTTATACACTAAAACAAATCAGTGTTAAACACTGGCAATGGAGATTTCAAATTAGTGTTTAACACTAAGGCAGATCAATGTTAAATACTGGAAACAGGGTTTTCCAGGTTGGTGTTCAACACTAAGAAAGTCAGTGTTAAACACTGTAAATAGATGTTTTCCAAATTAGTGCTTAAACATTAAGAAAATCAGTGTTGAACACTGGATATAGAGGTTTCAACTTTAGTGTTAAACACTAAGGCAAGAGGGGTCACGTGGTAGTACGTGAGAGCGCCCTCAATTCATTTTATTCTGCCAAAAGTATTGAATACTTTGGAGCATCACGTGCTGTCATGTGATGGGAATTCTGGTGTTTGTCCGTTAAAGCTTCAGCCAAGGGGTCACGTGGTAGCACGTGATAGCGCCATGTTTCCCTTTATTTTGTTCTACAGATAAGTGTTTAACACTTTTAATTCTGAAAGCCATCACGTGTGGGCACGTGGTGGGGCCTGCGCTTTGATCTGTTAGAATGTTCATTAGGGGTCACGTGTCGACACGTGAGGGCGCCCTAAAGCTCTTTTCTATTTCTTTTCAGGGGTCACGTGGTAGCACGTGACCCTTTTCCTTTGCCTGTTTGAAGACGTGTTTATCTTTTTAAGAATTGAATTCTTCATAGGGTTAAACCCTAGCAATAACTTTAGAGGAATTAAATTCCTACTTTCTTTTGAAGAATTATATTCTTAAATAGGGTTAAACGCTCATTTCTTCTTTGTTAAGGAAATTAAATTCCTGTTATTTTGACAGAATTAAGCTCTTAATTGGGGTTAAACCCTGGTTCTGTCCATTTGAAGGATTTAAATCCCTACAACATAGGGTTAAACCCTAATTTTAATTCGAAGGAATTAAATTCCTATAATTCTATGAGAATTAAATTCTCAAACATCCATTCCCTCTTTATGCTGTGGATCTGCATAGCAGGATCTCAACCCAATGAGAATTAAATTCTCAATTCATGGGGAGATGTGCACTTTGCAGATCCTCTGGTAAAGAGAGAACTAAGTTCTTCTTTTTAAAATAAGAGTTAAACTCTTTTAAGAATTAAATTCTCTTTTTAAAAGCCTCTCCTTTCTTACCTAAGGTTTTCTTTTGCAGAAGATCCAAATTCCTCCAAAGTCTCAAAGCTCTATTTTTCTCTCTCTGTGTATCGATCTCTGTATCTCTTCCTCTGTATATCTCTTGGCTCCTATTTATAGGAGAAGGAGCAGAATCAATCAGTTTTAGTGAATCATTCGTTGAGGGATTTGATTTGCATTCGTCGTTCATTTGGACCTTTGGATTATTAGGTGAATTTTATTCACCATTGGATTTTGAATCCAAAGATATTTCTTTGTTATTTCGGTTAGATTTTAAGGGGAAATCTTTCCAAGTTCAAGATTTTTCCATAGATAGGTGATATTTAATCACCTTTAGATCTTTAATCCAATCGGTTCCAAATAATCGTTCTTCTTTGGAAAGATTTGAATGCTGTTCAGAATTTAATTCTGTTAAATAGATAGGCTTTGAAAGCCGGTCACGTGTAGGCACGTGACCCCTGGTCACGTGTAGGCGACCCCTTGGAACGAGTTTTCTTCTGCTTTCTGCGCTTTGTCTTCTAGCCGCTGTTCAGCCGTCACGTGCCAACACGTGACCCCTGGTCACGTGTGAGCACGTGACCCTTTCTGGAGCCTTTTCTTTGATTTAGTCAGGGAACCGAATCTGCCTTTGCCGCTGCTTTGAATTGTCACGTGCCAACACGTGACTGTTGGTCACGTGCTAGCACGCGATGCTTCTTCCGTAGGTTTTTACTGATTTTAAGTCAGGAAACAATGGTAAAGAAATATATGGTTACAGTCATGAATAGGATTATGGAAGAGGCATTACTAGGAATACCAGGATACCCCTACGAAACATTTTCATGTTTCGGTTACACTGTACATTGTTAAAAGAAAACTGATTTCCCGATTAGATGCTTACTCCAGGGTATGAATTTACCAGGTGAGTTTCTCACATCTGTATGGTTTTACAGATGTTGAGTGGGGGTAAGTTATTGGGAATTAGGTAATCATCCTCATTATATCGGAATTTGTTGTAATTGGTGATATTTGAGGAAATCGTCTGGGTACAGTTTTCAACCTACGATGCACAGGTTTTGAGTTATTCAACTCAGTGGACTTATACAGAGTATTATAGGCTGTCCAGTGTCCGTCAGGACAAAGGGGTAGGTCCTCGTACTATGTTCTGTTTACTTATGACTTCTCTAGTTTTTAGACAAGTGTTTCGCAGAAATACAATGTCTAAGTTTTGAGAAGTTGTAGGTATAAGAATAAAGTAGAGAACCAAGTATCACAAGTATCGGGATTCTTCAAAGAGAATGAAGATATAGATTCTTGTGATTGGTATTCAGATGATAGTAATGGTTTTGAGAAACTTGTTTCTCTTTCAGGTTACTCATAATTGGATGGATTCCTAAGTTGAGTAATACTGATTAGCCTCTCTCCATTAAATTGATGTGCACTGGAGACAGCTGCATGATTTGAATCTGGTTCCAATTAAATTAGTGTCTCTGTTTCTATATTGGATATAGATTAGTTCATATCTTAACGATGTTAAGGTACGGGGAGTTGTCCAACTTATACTTAAAACCAGACACTAGATAACTCAAGGCACGTTTCTATAATGGCAGTTTGTGAGTTGACCCTGGCTTTGACGAAGGTTGACTTTCTACCATCTGGAAGATCAATAGTGATATTGTTCTTGACACGCCACAGTTTTAGTAAAATGGATTTTTTCAGAAAACAGTAGTGGGAGTATGGTAGAACTGGAAGTGATTCCAGAACCGCAAACGATTACGGAAAATTTAATGTGACCAATATATTCAATCAGGTTTGACATTCCAATAGCCACTTCGCAGACATGGTGGGTAACCTCAGACACCCGAGAGGTACTCCGGTAGCCTCAAGGACGGTGACAGGGAGGTTCTTGTTTACCCAGACTTGACACTACTGTTGTTCCAGACTATGAGACCCGGCAAGAGGATAAGTATAGCGTCGTTCTGAACTGGCTTTAGAAGTGCACGTGTATATTATTCTGCCAGAGGGTTATCGTAGTCAGTGGGAGCAGCGGAAGCATAGTGGGCAAGTAGCTTATGTCTATTTATAGACTTGAGCAGATAAAGCGGAGATAGATCATCTATTTTTGATGAGACAATCATGGGTTTGACTTCATCAGAATAGGAGATGGATCTATTAAGAGGGTTGTAGAGTGTGATGTCCTGGTATTTGGATGACATACACAGAGTAGGAAGTAAAATTCCTATACTACGATCGGTTGTACTTTGGTCGTCACACAGTTGTTTCTCCACAAAGGACATGGATATAATATCTGACATTCTGGTTACTGGATCTATGGTTTTAGATCCAGATTTGGGTAGTTTCCCAATATGGGTACTGTGACAGTATTCTAATGGTATTTAGAATAGATGACTCCTGGCATGGTGGTGTACCTGCAGGTGATGGAGTCACCCTCTCTAAAGGTGTCTTAGAGACTAAAAGAGAGAGGGATGTGCATGATTGGCAGATCACTTGCTTATGCAATTGAGTCAATCATGAGATGTCAAGTACCACACCAAATGTTGTTTTTGCACTAGATGCGATAAGTTTATATTAATCCAATCCTGGAGAAACATAAGAAAGCAGTTTTAAAACATGAGTGAATGTTCTATGGATTTGATGACAACAGCCTCCTTCGGGAGACGGTTATCATTCCAGGCTTCAAAGGTGACATAGATGACAGAGTGATTGTCAGAGTTATAGTTTTTCCTCTGACGAGGGACAGTATTATGGACAGGTGGTCCAAGAGGATACTGTGGGAGGCATGGTGCTGGAAACTGATTAGGTTCAGTTATGGATACAGTCTAAAAAGTTTGGATTTGGAGTTCATTTATGAATTAGGTCCCATCAGATATCCAGACATATTCTAAGACAGGTATTACTCGATTCGGGAGATAGCTTTCTCCGCGAACTTGAGATTAAAAGAGACATAGAAAGAAACATCAGGGCGGATCTACTCACTGAGGCTATTTCTCGAACACAAGAGTTTTACAAACTAGCTTTGTGAAACTGATTAGTAGAGGAGTTGGGTGTTCGGTATCACACGGGCTGTGAGTATGCGATATCGCAATAATTAGCCTTAAGTGCAAGTGGGAGATTGTTGGAGATAGTGCCCTCAAAGTTAATTATTGGATCGCAGGTACGTGATTGCAATGATTGAGGCAGGACCTATACCGATATAACAGTCTTGCTCGAGATGATAGTATGCTATCTGGTTTGTCTTTATTATCGTATACATGCTTTAGTTCACTATTGCATGATGATAGAGCCCATAGGATTCTTGCTTGATTACCAGCAGTATGATGGCGATCATATACGTGGGAGTTGGGGTCTATAAGCACATCCTTAAAATGTCCCTAGTCGTGGGAGTTTCGAGACAGGGCATCGATACTCCAGAATAGACTAGTGTATACAGTCGAGACCCCGACGAGGGTCGGTGGCCGGTCTCACAAGCCACTGGTGTCAGTTGGATCACCTAAGATGTATACAGGTGCTCATTGGGTTATGAGTACACCGGACAGGACTCGCCGGGAACATGCTAGTTGGTATTATACATATCGTCAGATAGCAGTTCCCTGGTGACATGTGTACATGTTAGTTCATCGACCTGAGATCGTCATTTGTCTCATGTGAGTTCCCACTGTGCTTAGATTACTACCCTACCACGCTCAAAGGAGTTGTGCAAACAGGTTTAAGTTGGGTACAGTCTCGAGCCACATTGGAAGCAAGTGAGCGGATCGGCAGGGGATTCGTCTCTCCCGGTATTGGGGGTGAGATCGCGCAGTGTCTAGGAAAGCCATTATACAAAGCCCTCGGCCGAGGCGGGAGATTTACTGGTAGGTACTCCAGTAGTATCTTAGGGTCTTCTGGGCCACTCTCTGACGCGACTTATACCGCTATTGGTGGTCTGACGTTACCAACCCCCTGGGCAGATATGCGATACTCATAGACGAACGGACCGGACTGTATGTATATTGTCACTGTTAGGCTCAGTAGGGTTTATGGATGAGTTCACTCGTCAGCTTCCCTTCCAATCAATACATAGGCAAACCGTTACGTACAGCTTGTACCTCTAACGTGCTAGAGGTTATACCCAGTGCCAGTGTGTTGATGAGTCATTAGAGTCTCCCACAGACACTTTCCCAAGTTCGGGCGAAACGTTGTAGAGGCCGTATGGTTTTATGGCAAGGTTCGGAAAATGCACGTGCGTTTTCGCACGTGTCATTTTTCGGGCAGATAATACTGGTCGGTTTTGGTTTAAGCCGAATCCGAGTATTATACTGTGTAGATATAATATCTTTGTCTCAGATGCATTTGTATTCGGTCTTAATACAAATGCGGGTATGTTTATACCATTACGGGGTTATCCTGAAATTCATTTCAGGATCCGTATTTAACATTCAGTTAAATGCGGATTTATCTTTTCTTCTTGGGTGAGTCATGAGGGTGAGTCATGCTTCTAAAAGGTTCTAGAAGTGATGACAAGGTTAGTGACTCATGGTTGTATTTAATGTTCATTTAATGCAAGTGTGACTAAGCTTAATGATTCATCCTTTGCTTTTAATGTGTTCATACTTGGTGTCATTAGTGAGTCATGATAAGCTTCATTGTTATGGTCACCTCCTACCTCCTACACTCACCCCCCTTGCCTATATCATGGCCGGCCATTCATTTGGTGGAGAGCATGGTTGCTAGAAAAAGATTGATATTGTTTTGGACTCATGGAAATTAGATAAGCCTCATTTCTCATTTCACCCGATTCCAAAAGGCAACTTCATTAACCGTTCGTCCATAGCCTTGGACGTAACGAGACAAAGTGTTCTACTCATTCTCTACTTCATCTTGGTCGTCTCTTTTAGCAAACTTGACGATCGAGTTGCCTCGGTTCAGAGGCGGGAGCCCGTTTAAAGATCCGTCGACGTGGTGCCACCTGGACGACGAGACCGGAGATTCAGGAGATCGGAGCAGCCGCAACAAGCGTAGGATGATGGTTGAAGACCGAAGGACTCGGATCGTTCGGTATAACTCTTCTACCCACTTTGTAGTTTGTTAGTTTAGCTTTAATGGCAGATCCGGGTTATAGTACACGATAGCGCCAGTTGTAAAAAGTTTTTATTCCGTATTTGGCGTCTGTTAGACAGCCGGGGCGCTACCGTGGACTTACAGTAACATCACCGACCACGGAACAAACTTCGAGAATGAGAAAGTGAAGGAATTCTGCAATGAATATCACATCCTCAAGAAGTTCGCCGTGGTTTCACATCCCCAATGCAACGGGCAAGCCGAAGCCGCTAATCGGGACGTCCTCCGAGGTCTCCGGACCCGCCTAGAAGGACGCCAAAGCAGTTGGGTCGAGAAATTACCCCGGGTCTTAAGGCCCTGCGCACGTCAAAGAAGACCCCCACCGGGGAAACCCCTTTCAGCCTCTGCTACGGGACTGAGGCAATGGTCCCAGCGGAGATCGGGATACCCAGTCACCGGGTCGAACACTTCAATGACGAAGCCAACACCACGGCCCTCCGGACCAAACTAGATATCTTGTTGGAGAAACGAGACCGGGTTCAGATCAGAGCTGCCGCTTATCAGCAGCAAACCGCCCGATATTACAACGCGCGAGTCAAGCGCCGCTTCTTCATGACCGGAGACCTAGACCTAAGGCGAAATGAGTTCGTCGATCAAGGCAGGCTGCATAAGTTTTCCCTTAAATAGGACGACCCCTTCCTCGTCTCCGAGGTCCTTCCCGGCGGAGCCTACCGATTGCAAGACGCGGACGGGCGCAAGTTTCCTGTAACAACCCTAATTTTCCTATACAAATTTTTTCAAATATTTTTTTCAAAATCTATAAAGGGGTATTTTAGCCTGAGCACAAGATATAAGTAATTATTTTGCTTTTTAATTTCAAGTTAAAAGAATGTAACAACTCCATTTTTAGTGTACAAAAATTTGCTTTAAAATTAATGTATACATGGGGTATTTACATTTTCTGTGACTACTTTAACTAATTAAATAGCTCCATAATTACAAAAAAGGGCTTGTAGCTCTTTAGTAATACCTTGCACTGCTGAACCAAGCCACCAGAGTTCAAATCCCATGCCCTATATTATTTTTAATATTATTTTGTTTAAAAGTTTTTAGAAGTCCAACAGTCAATACGTGATAAATTCCAAAATTTCCACTACATATGAAAAACTAAATATACCAGTGTGTTCACCTAAAGACCCCCTACCTTCCAACCCCTCGACTCGGCCCGACTCGGGCCGGCGCTGCCGGCCGGACGGCCGAGTCCCCTTCATGAAAGATGTGGCTTTTCAACTTCTTGAACCCCCTGAATACTTTAAATGTGCAGACCACTTCCAGAGACCTCTTGATACCCCATTTACTCTTATTTTAATGAATTTTTAATGTATTTTTACATTTTCTATTTAAAACCCTACATCTACCATAACCCTAGTCTAACCCTATAAATACCAACCCTACACACTACCCTCTCACCCCAAAACTCTGAGCCAACTCTCAAGAAATCATTAGAAACCCTTGTGTGCTATCGAAGTGAGCGAAAGGCGAACCTCCGGCGAATTCTCCGGCGGAAATTCCGACGACGACTCTAGGAGCTCCCGGCAACGAAACGACACACCGGCGACTCCTCCCGATCCTTCTCCCTCTCCTGGTTGTCCTAAACCCGTAAGTCCCCATTCTATCTTCTCTATTCTATTTTAGAAATACGGAATTACAAAACCCGATGGAATCAGAACAAATCCGATTTCCGATTCGGTTTCTTTATAAAACTTCATTTTTCTTTAGTACAATTATGCTTGAACCTTTTCATGTTGACTATTAAACACTAATCAACCATATTGATTAAGTTTCATAATTAAAAGTAATTGCTATTTTATTTTACCGTATTTCATTTAAATACCACATAGTTTCAATTCTACATATAACATCACAAAACTTGCTATACCTTTAAATAGATCACGAGGTAATGACCTACCTCCTCATACACTCATATGCAATATAGCACAATACCCTTAGGAACATAGAATACGGGAAAACGACATCATAACAAATAAATACCATTACTAATAAAACCATTTTCTAAACGATTTAGTATTTATACAAATCTTTGCAAAGCGCTGCTACAACCCATTTGGGGAAATCGTTCAGGATGGTGCGGATTATCGCACATCCTCGGGCTTAGTAGTGCGAGATGCAGACCTCCGCAAGGAGCATTCGGTCTCGAAAGATTTAAAATACGACATCTTAAGAAAATGAAACTTTTAGAATATAAAATATATATTAAAATTATTTTTATATAAATATATGTATATTTATCATTAAAATACCTATTTTGTTATGATATAAATATTCCATTTTTTTCTAAAAATCACAAGAATCAATTTACCTTAAAATACCATGAATTCCATACAAAACCAATATTACAAATAAATACCATTTATTATGAAAATAGGATATTCTCATTAGAAATATCGCAAATATAAAATCTACATTTATTATAACTCTGAAGACGATAATAAATACTTGGGGTGTATTTTGAAAACTTTACAAAGTATTTTTACATAAAACCCCCTCAAGTCCTATAAATTACCCTAAGGACCTTAGTAAACATAGGTTTAAGCGGGACCAGTCTCTTGAGCCTCAGGGAATCGGAGATATGGGTGCTTGCTTATTTAAGGTAGACAACTTAACAACGGTGTTATCAATACGGTAATCGTCTTTGAAAAAGACACAAATCCTACCGCCCATGTGCAGCGGTTACCGATAATATCAAAACAATCAGGACTTCAATTTACTTTTCTAATTGTCTGACTCAGTTTGAGTCTCATTATAATCTGACTTGAATATGATTCAAGTACAATCTACAATCTACAATTTTCAATATTACAATTCAATATGAATCCATAAATCCATTATTCAATTTATCAACTTGACTGAACCGAACCATGGATATACATTCCATTTACATGATTATACAGTTACATCTATAATTCTACAGTTACATACATGATTCTCCAGTTACATCCGTTTACTGATATCATGGTTTCGGTCAGTCATCCAAACATACAATCTATACAGTTTACAATACAATACAACAATACAATCAAGATAACACGGGGTTTAAGGGGTAGACTGGTACGGAATATGTTAAAGGTGGCACGAGGTGGTCACTTAAGACGTAATTAGATCCATACCGTTGTTTCGTGGTATTATCGACGGAGCCTTATACTACGGGTTACCAAAGTCTCCGGTGTAAGTGGGACTCCTCTCGTATACACTGGTATCTTTTGTACCAAGCTATAAACAATAGCGTTAACACAACACTATAATAATATAATATAACATTAAAAGTTACATTCTTATTCTGTCTATCCTAATTCTCCCTTATCTTTGGGACTTATCGAGCTATTTGTTCGCTGACGACATTCTCTTTCTTTCTTCTTTGAATGTCGTCAGGTGATCTGGACATTCCTGAGATCGAGCCCTCTGCTGAAGACTTGGACCAGTTCAGTGAAGACCTAGAGCTCTAGCTACATTGTACACTTTTTATTTCAGTACTTTTCCTTTACTGTTATGCCACTGTTTAGGCATTGCTTTCTACCAGATGTATTTACTTTCCATGCATTGTACAAAAAGAATATGAATAAATAAAGTTGTTGTTTCATTATATTTGTCTCTTGTGTATATTTCTTTTATATTGCTTAGATACGCTTAGCGTATTTAGTTTAGAGTAAATATGTAGCGGCCTCGTGCCGTCCCCTTCGCCGTATACCGGGAAGCGGGGTGTGACAGCTTTTGTTGGTGGCCCATGCAGGTTAGAGCTGTATGAAATCCTATCATGCAGTTCTGTTCTGCGTGAACAACCTAAGCAATATAACACAAGAATCAGCAACTAAAACATTCTTTATAATTTATGTTCCTTGAATCTTACAATTTCATATTCCTTGAATCTTATCATTTCATGTATTTGAATCTGTCCTAACCTAAATTTTTCAAGGTTATGGATTCCCAAACCAACACAAGTACCAACTTCAACAACACTCCACCTCCACTACCAATCGTACCTACTGTTCCTGCTCCACCCACCGAGCAAACAGTTCCGCTTGAGGCGATCCGCGGCCTCTTAGAGGGACAGCAGCAGCTCTTGAACCGTCCTGAGACTGAAGCACCCGGGGTAAAGCAATTTAGGGCTTTACATCCCAAACAGTTCTCCGGAAAGGGAAGCCCACCTGAAGCTGAGGAATGGGCACAAAGCATAGAAGATGATCTGGCAGCGGCACAAGTGCCAGATATAGCTTGGGTTCGTGTGCCAAAATTACAGCTCACGGACAATGCACGGAACTTGTGGAAGGCGGAAGAAAGCCGTCTTGATCAGCCCATTGAATGGAAGACTTTTCGTGATAAGTTCGACGCGAAGTACTTCCCTGTGACTGCCAGGTTTGCCATGAAACAACAGTTCATTCATCTACAATAAGGTTCTATGTGGGTCAAGTCAGTAGATGAGTATGACGCTGAGTTCACCATACTCAGTCGGTAAGATATGTCACAGTATTTCAAATTTTTAATATCACATACTACACAGCTAACACAAGACCGTAACAGATTTGCGGCACACCTGATACCGATGGATAAGATCAGAGCCCGTCGATTTCAATAAGGTTTGGACATGGAAATCCAGGCTGCACTAGCCACAGGGAAATTTCCAACTCATGAAGATACTCTGGAAGCTGCCCGCGGTTATAAGGCAGTGATAAAGGCAAGGGGCAGACCTCGGTCTGCAGGAGTGAAACGCCCTGCCACTCAAATGGCATGAGGGGCCTCTTCAAGGCCAGCTGTTGAACTCAGAAGACTGGAAGAAGCCAATGATCAGCCAAGACCCGATTTTTGCTTTTATTGCAAGAGGGAAGGCCACTTGTGGAAGGACTATAGGCGCTCAAAAGGCCTATGCTTAGTTTGTGGCGCATCCAATCACGGAATTAGAAACGGACGCAACCCAGCTCACACACCCGTCAACTGTCTGGGGCCTCTTCACGAAATTATCCAGGCTCCTGCAACTCGTCCTGCACTCCCAGCACCACCTCCATGTGGATTTCCTGCTCAGCCAAATTGCCAATTCCATCAGGCACTGAGAAACATGCCTCGAGTACAGAGGAATATGCCTCCAGCTAGGAGGAACGTACCACGGCGACAGGCTTACACCTTAGCAGCCATAGAAGCCAAGACAGTTGACCAAGGTAACACTAGTAAGACTCTTTCACATTTTTAAACACTTGCACCACCTTGTTATTTTTCATACAATGTTAGTACTTTAGTCACCAAACTTTCCTTGCATCTGTTACACTTTCCTTTTACAAATTTCTAGGACGAAATTTTTATAAGGAGTGTAGAATGTAACAACCCTAATTTTCCTATACAAAATTTTTCAAATATTTTTTTCAAAATCCATAAAGGGGTATTTTAGCCTGAGTACAAAATATAAGTAATTTTTTTGCTTTTTAATTTCAAGTTAAAAGAATGTAACAACTCCATTTTTAGTGTACAAAAATTTGCTTTAAAATTAATGTATACTTGGGGTATTTACATTTTCTATGACTAGTTTAAATAATTAAATAGCTCCATAATTACAAGAAGTAGCTTGTAGCTCATTGGTAATACCTTGCACTGCTGAACCAAGCCACCAGAGTTCAAATCCTATACCCCATATTATTTTTAATATTATTTTGTTTTAAAATTTTTAGAAGTCCAACAGTCAACACGTGATAAATTCCAAAATTTCCACTACACATGAAAAACTAAATATACCAGTGTGTTTACCTAAAGACCCCCCCACCTTCCAACCCCTCGACTAGGCCCGACTCGGGATGGCCGAGTCCCCTTCATGAAAGATGTGGCTTTTCAACTTCTTGACCCTCCTGAATACTTTAAATGTGCAGACCACTTCCAGAGACCTCTTAATACCCCATTTACTTTATTTTTAATGAATCTTTAATGTATTTTTACATTATTTGATTTAAAACCCTTCATCTACCTTAACCCTAGCCTAACCCTATAAATACAAACCCTACACACTACCCCCTCACCCCAAAACTCTGAGCCAACTCTCAAGAAATCACTAAAAAGCCTTGTGTGCAATCGAAGTGGGCGAAAGGCGAAGCTCCGGCGAATTCTCCGGTGGAAATTCCGACGACGACTCTAGGAGCTCCCGCCGACGAAACGACGTACCGGCGACTCCTCCCGATCCTTCTCTCTCTCCTGGTTGTCCTATACCGTAATTCCCCATTCTATTTTCTCTATTCTATTCTAGAAATACGGAATTACAAAACCCGACGGAATCGGAATAAATCCGATTTCCGATTCGGTTTCTTTATAAAACTTCACTTTTCTTTATACAATTATGCTTGAACCTTTTCATGTTGACTATTAAACACTAATCAACCATAATGATCAAATTTCATAATCAAAAGTAATTGATATTTTATTTTACCGTATTTTCATTTAAATACCGCATAGTTTCAATTCTACATATAATATCACAAAACTTGCTATACCTTTAAGTAGATCACGAGGTAATGACCTACCTCCTCACACACTCATATGCAACATAGCACAATACCCTCGGGAATATAGAATACGGGGAAAAGACATCTTTACAAATAAGTACCATTACTAATAAAACCATTTTCTAAACGATTTAGTATTTATACAAATCTTTGCAAAGCGCCGCTACAACCCATTTGGGGAACTCGTTCGGGATGGTGCGGATTATCGCACATCCTCGGGCTTAGTAGTGCGAGATGCAGACCTCCGCAAGGAGCATTCGGTCTCGAAAGATTTGAAATACGACATCTTAAGAAAATAAGATTTTTAGAATATAAAATATATATTAAAATTATTTTTGTATAAATATATGTATATTTATCATTAAAATACCTATTTTGTTATGATATAAATATTCCTTCTTTTTCTAAAAATCACAAGAATCAATTTATCTTAAAATACCATGAATTCCATACAAAACAATATTACAAATAAATACCATTTATCATGAAAATAGGATATTCTCATTAGAAATATCATAAATATAAAATCTACATTTATTACAACTCTAAAGATGATAATAAATATTTGGGGTGTATTTTGAAAACTTTACAAAGTATTTTTACATAAAACCCCCTCAAGTTCTATAAATTACCCTAAGGACCCTAATAAACATAGGTTTAAGCGGGACCAGTATCTTGAGCCTCAGGGAGCCAGAGATATGGGTGCTTGCCTATCTAAGGTAGACAACTTAATAACGGTGTTATCAATACGGTAATCGTCTTTGAAAAAGACACAAATCCTGCCGCCCATGTGCAGCGGTTACCGATAACATCAAAACAATCAGTACTTCAATTTACTTTTCTAATTGTCTGACTCAGTTTGAGTCTCATTATAATCTGATTTGAATATGATTCAAGTACAATTTACAATTTACAATCTACAATCTACAATTTACAATATTCCAATTCAACATGAATCCATGAATCCATTATTCAATCTATCAACTTGACTGAACCGAACCATGGATATACATTCCATTTATATGATTATACAGTTACATCCATGATTCTACAGTTACATACATGATTCTCCAGTTACATCCGTTTACTGATATCATGGTTTCGGTCAGTCATCCAAACATACAATCTATACAGTTTACAATACAATACAACAATACAATCAAGATAACACGGGGTTTAAGGGGTAGACTGGTACGGAATATGTTAAAGGTAGCACGAGGTGGTCACTTAAGACGTAATTATATCCATGCCGTTGTTCCGTGGTATTATCGACGGAGCCTTGTACTATGGGTTACCAAAGTCTCCGGTGTAAGTAGGACTCCTCTCATATAACTGGCATCTTTTGTACCAAGCTACAAATAACAGCGTTAACACAACACTATAACAATATAATATAACATTAAAAGTTACATTCTTATTCTGTCTATCCTAATTCTTCCTTATCTTTGGGACTTACCGAGCGATTTGTTCGCTGACGACATTCTCTTTCTTTCTTCTTTGAATGTTGTCAGGTGATCTGGACATTCCTGAGATCGAGCTCTCTGCTGAAGACTTGGACCAGTTCAGTGAAGACCCAGAGCTCTAGTTTCATTGTACACTTTTTATTTCAGTACTTTTCCTTTACTGTTATGCCACCGTTTAGGCATTGCTTTCTACCAGATGTATTTACTTTCCATGCATTGTACAAAAAGAATATGAATAAATAAAGTTGTTGTTTCATTACATTTGTCTCTTGTGTATATTTCTTTTATATTGCTTAGATACGCTTAGCGTATTTAGTTCAGAGTAAATACGTAGCGGTCTCGTCCCGTCCCCTTCGCCGTATACCGGGAAGCGGGGCGTAACATTTTCACGGCCTTACAACGCTGAGAAACTCAAGCTATACCGGTGAAGGGAATAACCACGAGTGTGTATTTTTTCTTTCACAAGAACAGGTAAACTCTTCTAAAGTCCTTTCTATTTAATAATACGAAGGTAACTCTAGAACGTTGCGAAAAGAAGAATTCTATCCATTCAAAAAGGCACTATGGGCTCCTTAGGCTTACGAAAAAGAGGTTACAACAGAGGTGGAACGGGATCAAGGAAGTACTTCTGGTGATACTCAGACTAGATTTCAGTCAGCCGGGCCCTAGCCGTTGCAGCCCGCTCCTGCCGACGCTGTACGTGGACCCGGGATGCCACCGAAGCGCTCACCAAGAGGCAGCCGAGTGGCTACCCTGCTCGGCTATCCCTGGCTGGTAGTTCCCTACCCCACGACGCCAGGGATCAAAGCCCTTGCCAAGAGGCAGCCGAGCGGCTACCCTGCTCGGCTATTCCCGGCTGGTAGTTCCCTACCCCACGATGCCAGGGATCAAAGCCCTCACCAAGAGGCAGCCGAGCGACTACCCTGCTTGGCTATCCCTGGTTGGTAGTTCCCTACCCCACGACGCCAGGGATCAAAGCCCTAGCCAAGAGGCTGCTGAGAGGCTACCCTTCTCGGCTATCCCTGGCTGGTAGTTCCCTACCCCACGACGCAAGGGATCAAAAGCCCTCGCCAAGGGACACCGGGCAGTAACCCTGCTCGGCCCGTCCTTAAGGATCAAAACCCTCGCCAAGAGGCACCGGGTAGTAACCCTGCTCGACCCGTCCTTAGTAGGCCTCTCATGGCCCCTACCGCGCTAAGGATAAAAATCCCTCATCAAGAAGCAACCGGGCCCGCCCTTGCTCGGTTATCCCTGGCTGGTAGCTCCCTACCCCACAACGCCAGGGATCAAAGCCTTCGCCAAGAGGCACCGGGCAGCAACCCTGCCCGGCCCCATCCTTAAGGATCAAAGGCCTCACCAAGACGCACCAGGCAGCGACCCTGCTCGGCCCGTCCTTAATGATCAAAGCCCTCGCCAAGAGGCACCGGGCAGCGACCCTGCTCGGCCTGTCCTCAGTAGGCCTCTTACGGCCCCTCCCGCGCTAAGGATCAAAATCCTTTGCTAAGAGGCAGCCGAGCGGCTACCCTGCTCGGCTATTCCCGGCTGGTAGCCCCCTACCCCACAACGCCAGGGATCAAAGCTTTTATCAAGAGGCAGCCGAGCGGCTACCCTGCTCGGCTATCCCTGGCTGGTAGTTCCCTACCCCACGACGCTAGGGATCAAAGCCCTCACCAAGAGGAACCGGGCAGCAACCCTGCTCGGACCGTCCTTAGCGGGCCTCTTACGGCCCCTCCCACGCTAAGGATCAAAAGCTCTCGCCAAGAGGCAGCCGAGCGGCTACCTTGCTCGGCTATCCCTGGCCGGTTGCTCCCTACCCCACAACGCCAGGGATCGAAGCCCTCACCCAGAGGCCACTGAGCTGCTTCACTGCTCAGTCTATCCTTAGCTACCTCTTACGGCCCTTCCATCGCTAAGGATCGAAGCCCCCCAAGAGGCAACCGAGCAGCTACCATGCTCAGTTATGATAGATATCGTTCACTACCCCCACGAAGCCAGATACCTAAGCCCTCGCCAAGAGGCAACCGAGCTTCTACCATGCTTGGTCATCCGTAGCCGGTGTTACTAACCGCCAATGCCCCGGCCCAAGCCCTCGCCATGAGGCCATCCACATCTAAGCGATCCCAACCTCGACTTCGGGGCCATGGAGATACCGACCCTTCACCGGTCTTTGCACACTTGGCAAATAGTCGAATTCAACTCGACGTGCGATCACCCGACGTGAAGGCTGAACCGTGCAAATACGACCCACAAACAAAAGGATAATGTGCACGCAAAGAAATTGCAAAGTAAGATTTTTATTCACAAAAATCAAAAGTCTCAACAAAGGTATTATGGGCTCCCCAGCCTTACAAAATGCCTGGAGGCCTACAAAATTCCCGAGGCAACAAAAGAAAAGAAACAAGAAGACGAAGGCCTTCAGGCCTCAGGGCCGGGCGCAACCCCAAGGAGCACCGCATCCACCACGACTGGGGCTGCGCCCATCACAGGAGCCTCAGCGCCGCCCTCGACGGGAGTCCCTTCCACGGCAGTGCTCCCGGGGGCTTCCCCCTATGCGTCGTCCCCGCAAGGATATTCATTCCTGAGCTCTTCATCGGGGAACTCCGGCATCCGAGCCATAACGGCGTCAAGTGCCTCGTGCCAGATGAGGGTAGTGGCTGCGGCTAGGTCGGTGTAAAAATGGTCCGACATTTTGTAGTTCTCCACCGCCTTCGCCACCCTGAGCTCGGCCCGCTTCGTCCTCTCTGCCGTCGCCTCCAAATCCTTCCGAAGAGCGACCACCAACTTCTTCATGGTGCCGACGAGCAACTTAGAGTCCTGGAGCTTGGCATCGGCGACCTGGGAGGCCTCGCGGTACCTGGCGACCTCCTGCTTCCCAGCCGCAACCTCCTGCTTCCCGGCCGCTCCCTCGCCCTCTAAGATGGCGATCCTCGCCATCGCTGCCTCCAACTCCAACTTCGAGCTCTCCTCCAGCGAGGAGAGCTCGCCCGCGGCTCGCATCGCTGGGGCAATTTCCTCGTCTTCCATCTAGAGGATGAGGACGACGTGCTTGAGGACTTGAAGAAATCAAGGGGGTTAGAAAGAAAAGGGAGGCACCAAATCTCACGAATGGTAAGACGCTGCGAGAAAAATCAAGTAAGATGCGAGCACTAACCTGTACGGCCTCTTGGGCGATCACCGCCATCTGCGCCCTTAGGGTCTCCCGAGGAACCTTGCTTCCGGCCGACTTCTCTATGTTCGCCAGCAAGCTGTTAGCAACGGAGAGCCCCGAGGGCACCTCAAAGCGGAGGTTCCCCTCGTCCACCAAGATCGGGGAGGCCGGGGTCCGCGGAACTGTCCGGGGGAACCGCTTGAGAGACGACGCCGGGGAGCCGGTCTCCATCTCCGAAGCCTCGGCCTCCTATTCCCGAACCCGCTTTCGGCTCGGCGCCTGGCTGGGCTTTGAGGCACGGCTCGAACTCAAACGTCGGGGTAGGGCAGCCGCCGGGGAAGTCGGGGCCGACGTTGGACGGGAAGAGCTAGCACCACCCGCCTTTGATCCCTTCTTCAGCTCGCGCATGGCCACTCGAAATTTGCTCGCGTCCATGGGTTCTGCACAAGACAAGGTACGATGGAGTCAGCAACACGAGTAAAAGTAAAATAAACGCAAGTCTAACAGATCTCCTGCAAGCTCCAAACTTACCCGCGAACTGAGCGGGGCTGAGCCCAGCCCAACTCAGGGCCTACTCAGAAAGCAGCACGTCGGCCCGAGGAACGAACTCCCACTCCGCCACTTTCAGCGCGTCGGGATCGCTCGACTGGCCCTCTCGCCGACACCTATCCCTAGACCACTAGGTGAGCACGGGCTAATCCCCGCCCTTGGGCGGCTCGACAAAGAAAAACTTCTTCTTCCAATCATGGATGGAAGAAGGCACGACGACGACCCCCGACCCGGGGGTACTTCCCTGCTGCTTCATAAACGAGAGGTATACCCACCTCGGCTCGCCCGCGCGAGTGCCAGGGTAGCTTTTGTAGATGAGAGAAGAGGCAAGGGTGGACAGTCTGAAAGGGATCGACTGCAACTTCAGGCGGACCAAGAACCTAAGGAGAATCCTCCAGGAGTTCGGCATTAGCTGGCCCGGGGCTATCCCGAAATGGTTCAACGCTCTAACAATCTCGAGAGAGAAAGGAAGGCACATTCCGGCCCAAAAGGCTTCCAGGTACAAGGCAATCTCTTTACCCCGTACCTGATCTGCCATCTCTCCTTCCTCGGCCAAACGTAGCATATAGCCGGGAGGAATATGAAAACGAGCCTGAGCGGTGGCAAGCTCGTCCTCATACCACACCGAGGATGACACACCAGGGCGTCAATGACCTCCACTTTGGGATCTGTCCCCATCTCGCGACCCCGAGAAGAAGATCCGACCCTAACTTCCCGAGAAGACTCCGACTTAGTGGAAGAAGAAGAAGAAGCAGAGGAATGTTTCCCCCAATCAGAGCAAAGCTTTGTTCAAATTCCAAGGCGGGAAATGAAGCAACGCTTCTGTTTCCCCCAATCAGAGCAAAGCTCTGTGTTAAAAAATTCAAATAAAAGTAAAGGAAGCAATGCTTCAGATGATTTGCGCTCGGCGCTGTGCGACACGTGTCAGTTACGCTGCGCTCTGCGCTGCGCGACACGTGTCAGCGCAGTTGCGCTGCGCTCTGCGCTGCGCGACACGTGTCAAGCGCAGGTGCGCTTGCGCCAACTGTGCCAGCACTAAAACAGAATTAAAATTCCAGAAAGATCTTTCTAATTTTGTTAAAACAAGAAAATTATCTTCTGTAAAACAGAAGCCCTAGGATCAAAGATCCAGCGGTGGGGAAACACCCTTAAATCAATCAGAGAAAGATCTCTTTAATTGATTTAACAAATCAATTGGCACTATATAAAGGCCTCTAGACTCCAAGTCTAAAATATACAGAGATGGAGATATACAGAAATCTTCTAAAACTTTGAGAAGAATTCAGAGAAAAAGAAAAAAGGTAAAACCTTTGAAAAAAAAGAAGAATTTCTTCTAAAAAAAATCAATGATCTAAGAACAAGATCAAAGATCTTCACTAAAAAAATGACAATATTAATAAAAAGAAGTAATTTACTTCTTTACTAGATCTTCTGATCTATATAAAGGCATTGCCTTTTGATGAACCACTGATTCTTGAAACTTGAGGTAGAACCTCTTTAGAATCAAAAAAATTCTGTTCTTTGATCTAAAATAGATCAAGATGCGCCCTGCGCTTTTGAACAGTGCCTTACACTTTTGAAGTTTGCACTGTTGCGCTCCTTGGATTGGCGCAAGTCACCAGAGAGCGCCACGTGTCAATCACAGAACAGCTGCGCCTTGCGCTTCTAAAAACAGAGCATTGCTCTCTTGGTTTGGCGCAAGTCACCAGAGCGCGCCACGTGTCAGCAGCGCACTAGCGCAGCGCACTGCTCTTGCGCTCACCAGAGCGTGACACGTGTCACCTCTACATGAATTTGCGCCTTGCGCTCCTCAATTGGCGCAAAGCTCCTGACAAGCCACGCGGGGCACTGTCAGAATATTTAATGCTCTGCATTATTAAAGAAAAGTGATAAGGCCCAATTAAAAAGGCCTAAAAGGCCAAAATAAATGCCATGCATTTAAATAAAAGGCCCAATGCCATGTATTGTCTAAAAGGGCAGAGCCCAAACAAAGGCCTAACAGGCCAGAAACAAATAAAAATGTTGAATATTCTCAACTGGACTTAGCCCAATACTGGCCGTAAGTCCTCAAATTAAATTGAACTGAGCACAACTGCTCTCTCAAATCAATTTACACCCGGTTCAAGGGTACATCTCTGGACTCCTCTGATATTTGTCGTTGTAATCCTTCAACGTCGTCAGAGAGGTGACGGGTCCCGACAACCACACATTAATACGGACTGTGGGGTCCTTAAACTCATGGACTTATGCGTCTTTAAACCATTATTCGCCCCCAAAATGGGAATGTTGGACCACCACGTCCCTAAACTGGTAATACGGACTGTGGGGTCTTTAAACTCACGGACTAATGCGTCCTTAAACCAATATCCGTCCCCAAAATGGGAATGTTGGACCACTATGTCCCTAAACTGGCAATGGACCACAATGTCCCTAAACTGGCAATGGACCACTGTGTCCCTAAACTGGAACAATAGAGCCCAAATGCTCTTTTGTCGGATCTAAACGATCTAGTTAAGTTGATCTTAGTCTCAAATAGGACTAACGTATCCTTAACAAACGTTTAAGTTGATCTTAGCCCCAAATATGGCTAACGTATCCTTAAACCAAAACCCGAAACCCAAATCTAAGAAAATACGGATTTGGACTAATCCACGTCCTACGGGCGACGACATAATTAGTCTCCGTATACAATCCACGGGAAACCACAAACAAAACAAACACCCACGACACGAAGTGAAATTCTGGAGAAGGAGAAAGTTGTTACCGCGATGCGGTAACGTAATTAACTGCAGGGGCTTGCGCCTGCAGGGAAGAGCGTCCCCACAATAAAAAAACCCTTCAAGCGGGGGGGGGGGGGGAATCTGACGAAGTCTACTACATCGGCCGCACCCGTCTAAACCTCCGATACACGGTGCCATAAATCAACTTAGCATCTTCGGAGAGGTGGACGGATAAAACCAAATAGCATCTGCCCCGAACCTTAGGCGAGACGTCTCCCAGTCGTCTTGGCCACCATTCGGAGGGGAACAGATTCTGGCACGCCCGATGGGACTTTTTCCTCTTTCCACTCCACACTTCGTGTGTCGTGTTCGCGAACAAATCACGGTTTGCTGTGGTTGCCTGTGGATTCGAGTTACTTAGATTTTGTGTCTTGCTCCGTGCAGAAAACAGAAGATCAATGAATTTAAACTGCACAAACTGCAACCGCAACTCTCACTCCGTCCTTACTGGAGGAGTGACTTACGGGCCCCGAGTGGCCTCCCTTTTCAAGATGCCAGTGGAGCGAGTAACTCAAGCCACCACTGGACTATTCTTTGGGACCATGCTCCCACTGATGAGTTTCAATGCCCCAATGACGTCGCAAGAAGCTCCAAAGAAGTCGGTCTTTGATCGGCTTACAACTATCACGGCCCCTCTCAACGGGTCGCCCAACTCCACTGCCTCAGTTTTTAACAAACTAGGCCAGAGCTCCAACGGGCCCATGAAAAAGCCTGCAATACCAGAAGGCGTTATCCCGAAGCGGATAGCCATCCCTGCTCCCGTTCCAGACGAAATCACCAAGGTTGCTTCCCCTACTCGGAAGTCTGTTTTTGATAGGTTAGCCGTCCCCATTCAACGGACGTCGGTCTTTAAAAAGCTGATACCAGCAAATTCTGAACAGCACAGGGGGCATGAGGTGGTCACCCTATGGCTAAACCAACTCCAATTGCGCGACATGCTCGCCGTCGTCACTGGCGCTGAGTACGAAAGGCTGGGGGCAGCTCTCCCTCTGGGATGACTCCGCCAGCTCCGATGGTGGGGATCGATACTGCTGTTCCAACCAAGAACAGCTTTGAACTACTTAACAAGGTGCGCAGGAATTCGCCAACTGCTGTGCTGAAAAGATCTCTTTCACCTATGGAGAAATCCCCAAAGGCGAAGCTGGAGCAGCCCCCTCAACGACTGTCCTCTAAAATTTACAAGGTCTGGCGTCAAGTCCAAGACTCGGTTGTTGATCAAGACTATCTCCGCCGACAGAAAAAGATGAAGGTTCGGCAGAAGAAGGACTACTCTGTCAAGCCAGAAAAAGCAACAGCTGGCTGGGTGCCCACAGCAGCGGCCCCCTCAACATCAATCACTCAAAAGAAAAGGAGGCCGCAAAAAGCCTCTGTGAACATGGCGAACCGTAAAAGCGCTGAGCACAAACGCCCCGAGTCTGGGGGCATAGTGGTGCAAACTGTTTATATGGCATCCGGGAAAGAGAATAACCGCGCTTCGATGGGTCACCCACCGCTCACCCGATCCGTGACAAAAACCCAGGAGCAACAGCAGAAGCTTAAGGAGATGATGACTGCAATGGCCGCACTTACCGGGCCAAAAGAAAGCCCGGAGGCATCATCAGAGCAGCGTCACGAGCAAGAAACCAATGCTGACTTCTTACGCAGAGTCCTTGAAAAGAAGGACAAAGAAGATGCAGAGCAAGCGGCTAATATAAAACAAATGGCACTCCTCTTCTAAGATATGGTAGGGATGATGTTACAGCCGGATCCTTCAGCTGAAGACCCTCCGATCATTGTTGAAGACGATAGAGGGGAGACATCTAATCCTCCTCCGACTCTTTCAACAGCCAAGGAGGAAACCATCTCAAAAGCCGCCCTAGGTGATTACATCGCTCAGCAGATACGAGTCTACCAGGCGAATGAAGCGGCTGGGCAAATTGTTAGAACCGGACGGCCCTATCCAGGTTGGTATGACCAAATCAGTTAGCCGCCGGGATATACGATCCCTAAGTTTCATGTATATAAAAGGACGGGGAATCCACATCAGCATGTCGCTCAATTCAGAGCCTTATGCGGCAACACTGGAGGCGACGACAAATTGCTGCTTCGCCAATTTGTCGGTAGCTTACCAGAAACGACATTTGAATGGTATTCGGAGCTACCTAACGACTCTGTCAAAACATTTGCGGAGATGGAGCTATTGTTTACACAAAGATTCGTGAGTGCTAGTGAACGCACCCCGATAACAGCACTGATTAATGCCAGGGTAAGGCCAGGCGAGATGTGGGTCCAATACGCAATACGGTGGTGAAACTTATGGTTGAAGTGCGAACAACGCATCGAAGAAGCACCAGCGGTGGGCATGTTCGTGGGCACCCTAGACCTTCATGCAACTATTTCACAGTTCATGATGTTCTTTAAACCGACCACGTTCTAGGCTTTAATTGATAAGCTCGCCCAGATGGATCAAATGGGTCACAGACCGTCTCCTCCGAAGCCGGAACCCCGAAATGACAAGGGTAAAGGGAAGACGACCTTCGTTGTGAACACCCGACAGCAGCCCAGTGGCCCAAAGCTAGCGGATCAACTGGAAGAGAGACGTCGGTATTATACTGAGAAAATGAAGCGCCCTTACTCATTCCCGCGGGATAAAATGAAGAGGCTGTTCGAGCTGGCGATGCGCAATAGGCTTATCAATCTCCTGAATCCAAGAAGACCACCGCAACCCAGCGAGGTGAATAATCCCAATTATTGCCTTTACCACCAAACGGTAAGTCACCCGATCGAGGATTGCTTCGTCTTTAAGGGATGGATCGAGGATCAGTACCTACAAGGCAAGTTTGCGTTGTCCGAAAAGAGGAAAATAAACCCACTATGGCCGCACGCTCCAAAGAAGACGGACACGCCGGGGGCAACTTGTTCTTTTGTTTAAGAAACTCCATGGGAGGTCGTGCTTTCCGCCAAAACCAAAAGGATGCTGAATGATCTCCAGACATGCTCGGCGATCAGATGGAAGAACCCGTTGGAACCTGAGATCATCAAGGGGATGCTGAAGCCGCGCCCAACTCCAAAGATTGGTGATAGCCAAAATGCCAACACCCAGCCGTCGAAATCTTCAAAGAAGAGGAAGAAGAGATCCAAAAAGCCCGTGAAGCCTGGAGACAAGCGCACGGACTTACAGAAACAGATCGACACGCTGGAAGAGTATAATCAGAAGGCGTGGACCCCTATCACGCTCCAAGAGTTCCTCAGCCACGACTTTCAGGAGGAAGATGATGGAGAAAGCTCATCGGATGAATCTGAGGGTTACGTAGAAAGTTGTCATGTGATCTCTCACTAGTTTACAGATGATGAAAAGGCTTCTTGCACAGAGAAACTGGGGGCAAGTCCCGAACCAGAACTTTTAGGACCGTCAGACGAAATGATTGATGCATTCCTAAACAAAGCCCGTCAGGAAAGCAAAGCCAATCGAGAGCGTGAACTGGCTATATTTGAAAAGGCCAAACGCCAGCGACTGGACAAAAGAGTCGAAACACTCCCACCGGATCAAAGTACATCCGCCGCAAATGAAAGCAGGATTAAGACAAGGAAACGATTCGCCAAAGCCATATCGATGGGGATGAAGCTGCCCTCTTTCAGAGAAAATCCTCCTGGTGGTATACATCTTGATGAAGCAGACGTGCATCCTAACTTTTGCTTATATCATCAGAAGATCTCACATCCTACTGAAAACTGCAACTCCTTTAAGTGTTGGTGGCAAGGGTATGTCGCTCACAGGCAACACTTCAACAGGACAAAGCGTGAAGCTCGTAGACAGCGAAAAAATACGATAGATGAGCGTAAAAGAATTTCCGGCAATTGTCATAGGGTTGATCCCGGGGGATCGCGAGTTCTCACCTTCGGGAGTGACTCCGACGAAAAAGTAGCCCTCGGCCCTCTCTTCAAGGAATCCATCTCTGAAACGAAAGAATTGAGGAGTTGCGAGAACATTCAGCCGTGCGATTGCACGATATCCGGAAAGAATCTCGGACCCACAAACAAGGGATCGAACAAAAAGGATAAAGGAAAGGGAAAAACGACCTTCGTCGCCAACACTCAACAACAATCGAGTGGCCCTAGACCGGTTGTTCACCAAAACAACAAGCGGCAACCCCTCTATGAGGAGTTGAAACGTCCTTACTCATTTTCCCGGGATGAAACAAGGAGGCTGTTCGAACTAGCAGTGCGCAACAGGCTTATCATTCTACCGGAGCCGAAACACCAGTTACAACTGAATGATGTTAACAATCCTAATTACTGCCCTTACCACCAAGTATTGGGCCATCCGATCGAAAACTGCTACGTTTTCAAAAACTGGGTTGAAGACCAATATCAACAGGGCAAGTTCGCGTTATCCGAAAACTGGAAGGTGAGCCCGCCACAACCATATGCTCCGAGAAAGATGGATATGCCGGGGGCATCATGCTCATTCATAGGGGAAGCCCCATAGACCGAAAAGTCAGTAAACTAGATATTCGCCTCAAATACGGCGACGGAGGACCACTATGTCCTAAAACTGGATAATGACCGAAATGTCGTTAAACTACTACCAACCCGCGGCATCCCCAGACTGACGTGGTGTTAAAAAAAACGGTATGTTCATAAGCAAAATGGGCACGGATGAAAACCCGAAAGGGCTCCGTGAGTAAAAACGGCAGGGCTACCGGCGAGTGTTCGTGAAAACCCGAAAGGGCGCGACCTCGTTAGAAAAAAAAAGAACAAAGAAAAAAGAATAAAAAGAATAAAAAAAAGATGGTATGTCCATAAGCAAAATGGGCACGGATGAAAACCCAAAAGGGCTCCGTGAGTAAAAACAGCAGGGCTACCGGCGAGTGTTTGTGAAAACCCGAAAAGGCGCAATCTCGTTAAAAGACACTTACAGGGTCCTCTCGACCTTGTAAGGAGAAACCACCCGCGCGAGAGCCTTACGACCCACAAGGGAGCAACACACTTAGGGATCCTCACGATTCCTAAGGAGAAATTACACTTGCGAGATCCTCACGACTCGTAAGGAGAACTCTCTTATGGGACCCTCACGGCTCATAAGATTTGAAAGTCTTAAGTTACAGAGACCTGAACCTGTTCTTAAGCAACCCCTATAACTTTCGATATTGCCCTACAAGCGGCTCAATTCTGACCCTTGTATACAATCCACGGGCACGAATAAACATTTCCCTAACCAAGTCCCATCCGTGACTGGGGATATGTTCGCACGGTGAACAACCCTTGTAAGTCCTCTCGACTTATAAGGAGAAAACCCTTTTGTATGATCCTTACGACTTACAGGGGAACATACACTTAGGAATCCTCATGATTCCTGAGGAGAAAGCATACCTACGAGATCCACACGACTTGTAGGGAGAAATACCTTTGTGAGACCCTTACGGCTCATGAAGTCAAAAGCCTTAGTCGACAGCATTCTAACCCTGTTTACTAAGCCACCTTTGTTCAACATCGACAGAGGCAAATGATGATTCGCTCTTGGTAATATTCCAGTTGTAGCGATACTGATGCCTAAATCGATATCAAATTCCAAGTCCTTTCATGGCAAATGATGATTCGCTCCTGGCAATATTCCAGTTGTAGCGATGCTGAGATTGGCACCGGATTCTAAGTTCTACACTCGCAATAAAAAATCAGTGAGCTAAAAATGCATACGAAATAGCCAAAATGATGGGGCAACTTGCAACAAAATCAGCAAGTAAAAGCGTATGCATGCAAAATAGCCAAAATGATTGGGCAACTCGCAATAAAAAGTAGTGAGTAAAAAGAAAAATAGCCGAAATGATTGGGCACCGCGAAAAATAGCCGAAATGATTGGGCAATCGCGACCTTCGTAATATAAAAGCTGAAATGATAGAGCATCGCGAAAATAAAATAATAATATAAAAAAATGAATGAAACTTTTTGCCCTACAGGTGAGATCACGCCGATCCCTGTATACAATCCAGGGGCACAAACAAAGAGGGAACCATACCTTCCCAACAGGCTCCACCAGAAAGCGAAGCCAAATCTCGACGGTTCATAGACAGCCTAGAGACAACCTCGACATTTGTCGCAATATTAAAGACACAATGTCAACAAACGAAGCAAAAGAGGATCCATAGCTTCAGGGTCTCGACGTCGATATCGACAACTTAGAGATCATCAACGGCGTTTCTCCTCACTCCAACCAGATGCAGACATGACGTCAACAACCGACCTCAAAGTCGTAACGAAACGGAGCCACGGCATAGTCCCTAGATCCAAATCTTAACGGCAATATCTACAGCCTAAGAATCAACAACGGCGTTCCTTTGCAGTCCAGCAGGATGCAGATACAACGCCAACAAAAGACCCCATGGTCGAAACAAAGCGGAGTGATGGCAAAATCCCAGCTCCACCTCCACATTCGTCTCGATACAGCAGACGAGATTTCAACAACGGCGTTCCTTCGCAGTCCAGCAGGATGCAGATACAACGTCAACAAAAGACCCCATGGTCAGCAAAGCGGAGTGACGGCAAAATCCCAACTCCACCTCAGCATTCGCCTCGTTACAGCAGACGCAATGTCAATAACGGCGTTCCTTCGCAGTCCGGCAGGATGCAGATACAACGCCAACAAAGGACCTCATGGTCGAAACAAAGCGGAGTGACGGCAAAATCTCAGCTCCACCTCAGCGTTTGTCGCAATATTGCAGACGCAATGTCAACAACAGTGTCCTTCCTCCAACAGGATTCGGACGTGACAAAGCAGACGAAGCGAAGGCTAAATTCCTAGCTTCAGGGTCTTGACGGTAACTCAAATAAAACCTGAAGGACCATCGGAGATCATCTTACACCAGCATGGAGTGGTCACCATAACGACATTCGTCTCGATAAAGCAGATGAGAGGTCAACTACAGCGTCCTTCCTCCAACAGGATTCGGACACACCAAAGCAAACGAAGCGAAGGCCAAATTCCTAGCGTCTTGACGGTAACTCATATAAAACCGGAAAGACCATTGGAGATCATCTCACACCAGCGCGGAGTGGTCACCACCTTGACGTTCGTCTCGATACAGCAGACGAGATGTCACCCCAGCGTTCTTCCTCCAGCAGGATTCGGACGCACCAAAGCCAACGAAGTGAAGGCCAAATTCCTAGCTTCAGTGTCTTAAGGCAAGTCATATAAAGCCTGAAAGACAATCGGAGATCACCTCGCACCAGCGCGGGGTGGTCACCACCTCGACATTCGTCTCGATACAACAGACGCAATGCCAGCAAACGAAGCGAAAGCCAAATTCCTAGCTTCAGGGTCTTAATGGCAAGTCATATAAAGCCTGAAAGACAATCGGAGATTTTCTCGCACCAGTGCAGAGTGGTCACCACCTCGACGTTCGTCTCGATACAACAGACGCAACATCACCAAAAGGAGCCACGACAAAATCCCTAGTTCCAAACCTCGACGGTTCACCAGCAACCTAAAGACAACCGCGACATTCGTCTCGATACAACAGACGCAATGCCAGCAAACGAAGCGAAGGCCAAATTCCTAGCTTCAGGGTTTTAACGGCAAGTCATATAAAGCCTGAAAGACTATTGGAGATCATCCCACACCAGCGCGGAGTGGTTATGACTCATCGGGGCTCTCCAAAATGAGCCTAACCTCAAGTAAAAAGCGGCATGGCAAATTCCTAACGCTTGCTCTTCCGACGGTCAAACTGCCTAGGAGGATTGCTTGAAGACGTCTTGTCCAGCCCCCGAAGGGATCAGAGACACGACAGTCGCAAGGCTACTCGAACAGTAAGATTGCCTTTCGAGGAATACATCAGCCAACGCGACGGTATGATGGACAAAACCCTAAGTACCACATACCCTAACGGACCTCTGTCGTAAAGAGCAGAGGTTAACTGTGACGTTAGGATATTCTTGCGAGAAATGCTCGATTAGTCCTGACTCGTGAGGAAATTGGTGTCTTTGTGAGAAATGCTCGATTCGTCTCGACTCGTGAGGAAAAGCCTTAGGCAGCGGGGATTAAAAAATCTGTTTCCTAAGCACTGGGATCCTGCAAGTCAATCCAAAATGGACTCTTGCACACTATTCACGGGTCACACTCTCCAAAGTCGAATCTCGACAAGGAGGGAAACAACCGCTTACGGGTCCTCTCGACTCGTAAGAGGGAAAATTCTCTTATAAGATCCTTACAACTTATAAGAGAAAACGCACTTAGGAATCCTCACGATTCCTAAGGAGAAAATACACCTATGAATTCCTCTCGATCCGTAGGGAGAAAAGTCTTTGTGAGACCCTCACGGCTCATAAGGTTGAAAAGCCTTAGGCAGCAGATCCGAACCTGCTTCCTAAGCCATCACTACTCCCCAAAGTGTTCAAGACGGGATGTTCTATATCACCTACAGGCTACGCTTACATAAGGAATATGCCAATAACAAAGCAGAAAATGAAAGGAAGGAGGCAAAAGATTTGTCATTCATACTCAGAAAATTCTTACATCAATGAAGACAATAAACAAAAGCAGCGTTATTGAAATGTTTACAATGGCAAAACCTCAAATCCAGGATATGGATTGAGGAACTCAAAAGTGACCTTGTCCAGAACTTTCCAAGCCTGGCGAACCATCCTAGTGTGCTTTCTTTCGCGAGCACGGGCGTCGGGATCCCCACTGATGTCCTCAACCCTCCGATAGGCAGCAAGAATGGCGGACTGCTGAAAGGCCTGGTGCAAGAGATCGACAAGATTGTCTCGCCGTCTCTTTGAGATTAAGTTCATCAGATACACCAAGTGCACCTTTTCCTCAGCGGCATCCAATGCTCCAAGTGGCACGCTGGTACAGAATAAAGGGAGCGCTTCCCAGATCGCTCCCACGATAAGCTTCAGGAGAGAGGAATGCCGAGGAAGCAGTTGACCATTGTATGCGTCGAAGCGACTCATGATTTCACCACACTCGGCGTTGGTGAACTCTCGATTCTGAGAACGGCTGAGTCGGCGGATGTCCCCGTAAGAGATAATTTCGTCGAGATCGTACATGTGGGCGTCCATTACTCCGGTAAAAGAAAATCAACAAAATTGTCAGACAGACTGATTAAGGAAGATGATATAATTCAAAAAAAATAAAAATGAAATGCCATCTTTAATCTCCAAGATCTATAAAAAAACTCTTAAGAGTTCTTCTATATGGTTTGGAAGGAGTAAAGCTCCATTAATGAATTAAGAAAAAGCAAGAAAACTCCTTTTGGAGAGCAAAGCTCTATTAATGGAACCCTAATAGGGTTCTCTTTAGTTCTCTTTAGATCCTTAGAGCAAAACTCTTGTAGTGAAACCCTAAATGGGTTTTCTTTAGATCAGAGATTTATTAAGAGCAAGGTTCTTAAAATTAATTTAACTTAATCTAATTCTTACCTAAAAATTCTTTAGAGTTCTAACTTTTAAAAGTTCTTGAAAACGAGAGCAAGGCTCTGAATAAAAATTCTTATGAAGAGATGGAAATCATCTAAGGGACCAAAGGTCCTATTTATAGGCATTGAGAGCCGTTTCAACTTCCCAACGGTTGCAATTCTGCCGCCGCTGCGCTCACGTCTGGAGCCACGTAAGTGCAACGATGGGGGAGCATTTGTTTCCCCCAATCAGAGCAAAACTCTGTTCAAATTCCATGGCGGGAAATGAAGCAACGTTTCTGTTTCCCCCAATCAGAGCAAAGCTCTGTGTTAAAAAATTCAAATAAAAATAAAGAAAGCAACGCTTCAGATGATTTGCGCTCGGCGCTGGCGACACGTGTCAGCGCAGTTGCGCTCTACGCTGCGTGACACGCGTCAGCACAGTTGCGCTGCGCGACACGTGTCAAGCGCAGGTGCGCTTGCGCCAACTGCGCCAGCACTAAAACAGAATTAAAATTCCAGAAAAATCTTTCTAATCTTGTTAAAACAAGAAAATTATTTCTGTAAAACAGAAGCCCTAGGATCAAAGATCCAGCGGTGGAGAGACATCCTTAAATCAATCAGAGAAAGATCTCTTTAACTGATTTAACAAATCAATTGGCACTATATAAAGGCCCCTAGACTCCAAGTCTAAAATATACAGAGATAGAGATATACAGAACTCTTCTAAAACTTTGAGAAGAATTCAGAGAAAAAGAAAAAAGGTAAAACCTTTGAAAAAAAAAAAGAAGAATTTCTTCTAAAAAGATCAATGATCTAAGAACAAGATCAAAGATCTTCAATAAAAAAATGATAATATTAATAAAAAGAAGTAATTTACTTCTTTACTAGATCTTCTGATTTATATAAAGGCATTGCCTTTTGATGAACCACTGGTTCTTGAAACTTGAGTTAGAAGCTCTTTAGAATAAAAAAGATTCTGTTCTTTGATCTAAAATAGATCAAGATGCGCCCTGCGCTTTTGAACAGTGCCTTGCACTTTAGAAGTTTACACTGTTGCGCTCCTTGGATTGGCGCAAGTCACCAGAGAGCGCCACGTGTCAATCACAGAACAGCCGCGCCTTGCTCTTTTAAAAACAGAGCATTGCTCTCTTAGTTTGGCGCAAGTCACCAGAGCGCGCCACGTATCAGCAGCGCACTGGCGCAGCGCACTGCGCTTACGCTCACCAGAGCGTGACATGTGTCACCTCCACATGAATTTATGCCTTGCGCTCCTCAATTGGCCCAAAGCGCCTGACAAGCCACGCGGGGCACTGTCAGAATATTTAATGCTCTGCATTATTAAAGAAAAGGGATAGAGCCCAACTAAAAAGGCCTAAAAGGCCAAAATAAATGCCATGCATTTAAATAAAAGGTCCAATGCCATGCATTGTCTAAAAGGGCAGAGCCCAAACAAAGGCCTAACAGGCCAGATACAAATAAAAATGTTGAATATTCTCAACTGGACTTAGCCCAATACTGGCCGTAAGTCCTCAAATTAAATTGAACTGAGCACAATTGCTCTCTCAAATCAATTTACACCCGGTTCAAGGGTACATCTCTGGACTCCTCTGATATTTGTCGTTGTAATCCTTCAACGTCGTCAGAGAGGTGACGGGTCCCGACAACCACACATTAATACGGACTGTGGGGTCCTTAAACTCATGGACTTATGCGTCCTTAAACCATTATTCGCCCCCAAAATGGGAATGTTGGACCACCATGTCCCTAAACTTGTAATACGGACTGTGGGGTCCTTAAATTCACGGACTAATGCGTCCTTAAACCAATATACGTCCCCAAGATGGGAATGTTGGACCACTATGTCCCTAAACTGGCAATAGACCACAATGTCCCTAAACTGGCAATGGACCACTGTGTCCCTAAACTGGAACAATAGAGCCCAAATACTCTTTTGTCGGATCTAAACGATCCAGTTAAGTTGATCTTAGTCTCAAATAGGACTAACGTATCCTTAACAAACGTTTAAGTTGATCTTAGCCCCAAATATGGCTAACGTATCCTTAAACCAAAACCCCAAACCCAAATCTAAGAAAATACGGATTTGGACTAATCCACGTCCTACGGGCGACGACATAAATTAGTCTCCGTATACAATCCACGGGTAACCACAAACAAAACAAACACCCACGACATGAAGTGAAATTCTGGAGAAGGAGAAAGTTGTTACCGCGATGCGGTAACGTAATTAACTGCAGAGGCTTGCGCCTGCAGGGAAGAGCGTCCCCACAATCAAAAACCCTTCAACCGAGGAGGAATCTGACGAAGTCTGCTACATCGGCCGCACCCGTCTAAACCTCCGATACACGGTGCCATAAATCAACTTGGCATTTTCGGAGAGGTGGATGGATAAAACCAAATAGCATCTGCCTCGAACCTCAGGCGAGACGTCTCCCAGTCGTCTTGGCCGCCATTCGTAGGGGAACAAGAAAGAAGAAGAAGAATCTACAAGGGGCTCTCTAGACCCTACCCGATCTATTTCTACAAACACTTCAGAAGAAGACATCTAATCTGATTAAGAGGATGGGTCCTCGGAAGGGGAAACGCAGAGATCCGACCTAAAAGGAGAGAGCCGAGCTAACGAGACTCGGGACGAGGAAAATTTGTAGAGGTATGGGCCATGATAAGGACCCACCTCTATTTATAGCTGCTGGCGTACACATCCTACGACAACAGTTATCTCCCGCCGAAACGGCTCAGTTCATTCGACGGCCACGATCGCCTTACTTGTCGCACGCGCATTGGTCGTATCCCATCAGACGCCAGAAGCCTGCGGCTCGTCGCGTCAGCCAACCAGTGCCCGACACGTGGGCTGTCGCTTCGGCGAACGTACACACAATCCGGCGCATCCTCTTTAATGCGAGATCTGGCCCCTGATCCGCTGACATCACCAAGAAAATACAGTTGATTGCCCAGGAACACACGCTCACGATATCTACGACGAGAAGCTCACCTCGGGTGACCCGGCAGACCACCCTCGACCCGACCCGTGAACAGGTCGGGACAAGAGTGAGGGGCTAATGATGATGCTCGATATCAGTGATCTCCCAGATCGTGACACGTAGCTGATGACGTGTCCCGAAGCGTGCAAGAAAGGACCTACAGTGGCCGACCACTCCTATGCCTGTCCTACAGACAACCGCTGGTTCACCTCCGAGCCTCCTGCACATTTGGCCTCCTCGGCCCTCTCAGCTCGCCTCCGGGCTACCACAGAACCAAGATAGCTTGGCCTCCCACTCGGTCCCGAGCCCGCGCCGAGCTCATCTTGCTCGGTCCCTTCGACTGACCAACGGCATCATTCGCAGGTGCTTCCACCTCGCCTCCGTGAATCTCGCCATGCGCGAGATCTTCGCTGCCCACGATCCCGCTTTCCACGCCATCACGATACCCATTAACAAGCATGTCTTGCCATTAATGGGAGATCCCGCCTATCACGCGGGCGTGACGTCGGGGGCATAACGGCCGGCGTGATTCTCGCACCTGCCTGCCTTTTGCCACCGCTATATAAACCCCTTCTTCAGATTGTTCAAGTAAGTCATTTTTCCACTCACTAGGCCGTTACTCTGCTCGGATTTCCTATCTAACTTGATCGTCGGAGGGTCCTCGGTGGTACAACCACCCCAGGACTTCGTTGCAGATAGCTCGGCCTCAACAACCTCAAACCCATTAAGATCCACACACTTCAATAGCTATCCTCCAACTCAAATCTTGGCCGTCCATCATCGCCAACAGCAGATCAACGGAAGGTAACATCTTGACGCGATCCGACACGCGTTAGATACAGACCCAAATGTATTCTCAACTGATGAATAATCAGTCACAGGTAACAACAACAACAAGCATTTGTCTCCAAATTATAAGGTTTGCTATATGAAATTCATTTCTTCCATTTTGCTATGTTGAGGATTTTCTCCGCAAATGCATATTACTATTAACAGCTTCCAACCACGTTTGCTTCGATCTATCTTTACCCCTGCTTGTGCATTAACCACGGGTTTTATCGCTTCTTTTAACTGAGATCTTTATTGGTTTCAATTGCATATGATGATGCTCGATATCGGCGATCTCCCAGATCATGACACGTGGCAGATGACGTATCCCAGGGCATGCAAGAAAGGGCCTACAGCAGCCGACCAAACCACCCCTATGCTAGTCCTACCGGGCAGACACTGGCTCACCTCTGAGCCCCAGCACAATGGGTCTCCTCGGCCTCACAGCTCGTTCCTGAACTACCGAAGAAACTAGATACCTTAGCTCTCCCGCTCGTCCGCGAGCTCTCCCATCGAGGTCATCTTCCTCGGTCTCATCGACCGACCAACAGCACCGCTTGCAGGCATAACCGCCATCCCGCGAATCTCGCCATACGCGAGATCTCCGCCGGCTACATCCCATGTTCCACGCCACTACGATCCCCCATTAATGAGCCTGTCTCGCCATTAATGGGAGGTCCCGTTCATCATGCGGGCGTGACGTCGGGAGCATAACGGCCGGCGTGATTCTCGCGCCTGCTTCACCTGCTGCCATCGCTACTTAAACCCCTCTTTCAGACGGTCAAGGTAAGCCATTTTTTACTCCACTAAGCCGTTACTCTGCTCAGATCTCGTTACTGACTTGATCGTCGGAGGGTCCTCGGTGGTACCAAACCACCCCGGGACTTCTTTGCAGGTAACTCGGCAACCACCACCTCAACCCATTGAGATCCACACGCTTTAGGAGCGACAGCTTCCATATCCAATCTCAGCCACACATCGCAGCTATCCGCAGACCAACGGGAAGCAACATCTGAAGGAGATTCCACCCTCCATCAGCTTGCCGTCTATGGGAACGTAGATTCCACAAAAACAAAAGTTCGCCTCCCGATCTCACTCCAATGGCGAGCGATCATCAATACGATCCAAGCACCAACCGCCGCCTCCTTCTCAACGGGGGCACAGACGAGTTTCCTCCGCCGAATGCCATCAACGCTCTCGCCGGCCGGATAGACCGACCCGCGTCCTTCGTGGAGGCACTCGTCCGCGTCCAAACGGCGGGGCAAAATCCCCAGGTCACCGCTCCCCCGCCTCGGGACCAGGACCCCTACGGGGGAAGAGAAGACTCAGCCCGTGTCGGCACGGCCGACCGCCGCCTCTCTGCCTCCCACGGCCGCGGATTCCCTAGGCCAGTACATTCTGCGACCCGCTGGGTGCCCAACAGCTCGACACCGAGGTCCGTCGCTAGAGCGCCTCGCCTCGAAATCTTTCGCGCGCCTGTCCCTCCTGAGGAAATGTCAGTCAGCTCGCCTGTCATGAGGCATGACCGACACACCCTCCCCCGACGGGGCCGCACAGACGGGGCTCGTCAATGCAGTTCAAGGGCCACCTCAACCGGGGATTTGAGGAACCTCATTGAGAGAAACCGCGGCCGAGGCCAGACGCAGGCCGCCAACAGAAGGAGTCCGGGATCAGAATGCACCGAGTCGTCGGGTACCATGGCCGACTCGACGCCGTCGAGAAGAAGATTGAGAGTCTGCACCGGGAAGTCGGACAGAACATCATGAAGGGTCAACCGCGTAGCTTCACTGCCCGGTTATCCTTAGCAGGCCTCCTACGGCCCCTTCAACGCTAAGGATCAAAGCCCTCGTCTAGAGGCAGCCGCGCAACTACCCTGCCCGGCTATCCCTGTCTGGTAGCTTCCCTATACACAACGCCAGGGATCAAAGCCCTCGCCAAGAGGCAATTGCGCGGCTTCACTGCCCGGTTATCCTTAGCAGGCCTCCTACGGCCCCTTCAACGCTAAGGATCAAAGCCCTCGCCAAGAGGCAACCGCGCGGCTTCACTGCCCGGTTATCCTTAGCAGGCCTCCTACGGCCCCTTCAACGCTAAGGATCAAAGCCCTCGTCTAGAGGCAGCCGCGCAGCTACCCTGCCCATCTATCCGTGGCCAGTAGCTTCCCTACACACAACTCCAGGGATCAATTCCCTCACCAAGAGGCAACCACGCGGCTTCACTGCCCGGTTATCCTTAGCAGGCCTCCTACGTCCCCTTCAACGCTAAGGATCAAAGCCCTCGCCTAGAGGCAGCCGCACAGCTACCCTGCCCGGCTATCCTTGGCCAGTAGCTTCCCTACACACAACGCTAAGGATCAAAGCCCTCGTCTAGAGGAAGCCGCGCAACTATCCTGCTCAACTATCCCTGGCCGGTAGCTTCCCTACACACAACGCCAGGGATCAAAGCCCTCGCCAAGAGGCAACTACGCGGCTTCACTGCCCGGTTATCCTTAGCAGGCCTCCTACGGCACCTTCAACGCTAATGATCAAAACCCTCATCTAGAAGCAGCCGCGCAGCTACCCTGCCCGGCTATCCCTGGCCGGTATCTTCCCTACACACAACGCCAGGGATCAAAGCCCTCGCCAAGAGACAACCGCACGGTTTCACTGCCCGGTTATCCTTAGCAGTCCTCCTACGGCCCCTTCAATGCTAAGGATCAAAGCCCTCGCCTAGAGGCAGCCGCACAGCTACCCTGCCCGGGTATCCCTGGCCGGTAGCTTCCCTACACACAACGCCAGGGATCAAAGCCCTCGCCAAGAAGCAACCGCGCAGCTTCACTGCCCGGTTATCCTTAGCAAGCCTCCTACGGCCCCTCCAGCGCTAAGGATCAAAGCCCTCGTCTAGAGGCAGCCGTGCAGCTACCCTGCCTGGCTATCCCTGGCCGGTAGCTTCCCTACACACAACGCCAGGGATCAAAGCCCTCCCTAGAGGCAGCCGAGCCCGACTCTTGCTCGGCTATCCCCGGCTGGTAGCTTCCTACCACAACCGACAGGGATCAAAGCCCTCGCCAAGAGGCACCGGGCTGTAACCCTGCTCGGCCCTATCCTAAAGGACAAAAGCCCTCGCCAAGAGGCACCGGGCAGTAACCCTGCCCGGCCCCCATCCTTAGTAGGCTTCTTACAGCCCCTCCCGCACTAAGGATCAAAGTCCTCCCTAGAGGCGGTCGAGCCCGACCCTTGCTCGGCTATCCCCGGCTGGTAGCTTCCTACCACAACCGACAGGGATCAAAGACCTCGCCAAGAGGCACCGAGCAGTAACCCTGCTCGGCCCCCATCCTGAAGGATCAAAGCCCTCCTTAGAGGCAGCCGAGCCCGACCCTTGCTCGGCTATCCCCGGCTGGTAGGTCCCTACCCACGACGCCAGGGATCAAAGCCCTCGCCAAGAGGCACCGAGCGGCTACCCTGCTCGGCCATCCCCGGCTGGTAGGACCCTACCCACGACGCCAGGGATCAAAGCCCTCGCCAAGAGGCACCGAGCAGCTACCCTGCTCGGTCATCCTCGGCCGGTAGCTCCCTACCCATGATGCCAGGGATCAAAGCCCTCGCCAAGAGGCACCGAGCGGCTACCCTGCTCGGCCATCCCCTGCCGGTAGGTCCCTACCCACGACGCCAGGGATCAAAGTCCTCGCCAAGAGGCACCGAGCAGCTACCCTGCTCGGTCATCCCTGACGGGTAGCTCCCTACCCACGACGCCAGGGATCAAAGCCCCCGCCAAGAGGCACCGAGCGGATACCTTGGTCGGTCATCCCCGGCTGGTAGCTCCCTACCCATGATGCCAGGGATCAAAGCCCTCGCCAAGAGGCACCGAGCGGTTACCCTGCTCGGCCATCCTCGGCTGGTAACTCCCTACCCACGATGCCAGGGATCAAAGCCCTCGCCAAGAGGCGCCGAGCGGCTACCATGCTCGGTCATCCCAGCTGGTAGCTCCCTACTCACGACGCCAGGGATCCAAGCCCCTACCAAGAAGCATCTGAAGCCCTCAGAGCAAGGCACCGAGCTCTCTTCGGCTCGGCACATCTGCAGCGGGCAGCCTATTGCCCATCAAACACCGCGGATCTGAAGCACTCTCCAAAAGACACCAGGTCTATATAAGCCTGAGCGATCCCTCCTCGACTTTGGGGCCATGGAGATACCTTCTTTCCAACAGCTTTTCTGCACGCTTGGCAAGTAATCGAAATCAACTCGACGCGTGATCGCCAGACGAAGAACTGACCTGACATAGAAGCTCAACAGTGCAAGTCCGAATATTTAATGAGTATTCTTCACAAACAAAGGATAATATGCAAGAAATGAAACATCAAAAGTTTTATTCGCACAAGAAAAATTCTTTACAAGGGTATTAGGGGCTCCCCAGCCTTACAGAATTCCCGATGAGGCAAAACAAAAGAAGCAGGAAGACGAGGGGCTTCAGGCCACGGGGCCAGGCGCGACCCCGGGAGCCTCAATATCTACCATGGCTCGGACAGGGTCCTCGGCCACTTCCTCGTCGGGGATCTCTCCTTCTCCGAGGTCGTCTTCCTGCTCGTTGGCACTCATGAGGGGGTATTCAGCCCGGAGCTCTTCATCGGTGAACCCCGGCATCCGGGCCTTGACGGCGTCGAGGGCCTTGTGCCAGATGTTGGTAGTGGCCACGGCTAGGTCGGAGTAGTAGTCCTTCAACTTCTTATTGTCCTCCACCGCCTTATCTGCCCCGAGATTGGCCCGCTTCACCTCCTCGACCGCCACCCCCAACTCCTTCCGGAAGGTCTCCACCGTCTTCTTCATGGTGCCGACGAGCACCCTGGCGTCCTGAAGCTTGGCCTTGGCGGCAAGGGTAGCCTCGTGGTGCCGAGCAGCCTCCTGCTTCGAGGCCACCGCCACCCGCGTCGCAGCGGCCACCTCCTGCTTCCCGCCTCCAACTCGCCCTCCAGGGCGGCGACCCTTGCCATCGCCGCCTCCAACTCCAACTTGGAGCTCTCCTCCAGCGAGGAAAGCTGGCCCGCGGCCTTCATCGCCGGGGTTATCACCTTTTCCTCCATGCGGATGGCGAGGGCGACATGTTGGAGGACCTGAGATAATCGAAGAGAGGTCAGAAAGACAAAGGAGGCACCAAATCTCACGAATAGCCGAGCGCTTACCTGCACGGCCTCCTGGGCAATGGACGCCATCTGGCCTCTGAGGGTCCCCCGGTGACCCACCCCCTGCCGACTTCTCGATGTCAAACAATAGGTTGTCGGCGACGGCGAGCCCGAGGGCACCACAAAGCAAAGGCCCCCCTCCTCCACCATGATCGGGGAGGCCGGGGTCCGAGGAACCCTTCGGTGGGACCTCTTTAGGGGGGTGATGGAGACCCGATCTCCTCCTCCGAGGCTGGGTCCTCCTGTTCACTCACTCGCTTCCGGCTCGGCGCTTTGCTGGACTCCGGGGCGGGCCCCGCCCCCGAGCGCTGAAGAGGTACGGCCACCGAAGGCACCGGGACGGCGGCCGAAGGAACTGGGACATGCTTCGAGCGGGAAGAGCTAGCGCCTCCAGCCTTTAGGCCTTTCTTCGGCTGCCGCATGGAGGCTCGGAGTTCGTTCATATCCATGGATTCTGCACAAAACAAGATGCAGTGGAGTCAGCGCCGCATATAAAAATAAAGCAAAATGCAAGTCTAACTCACCGACAAACTCGACGGGGCTAAGCTCAGCCCAACTCAAGGCCCGCTCAGATAGCAGCACGTCAGGTCGGGGAATAGGCTCCCACGACGCCACTCTCACCGCGGCGGGGTCATTGGACTGATTTCCCGGGAAGCACTTATCCCTTGACCATTAAGTCGGCACGGGCCAGTCCTCGCCCTCGGGCGGCGCAACAAAGAAGAACTTCTTTTTCCAGTCATTGATATAAGATGGCAGGACTACAACTCCTGATCCGGCGACACCCCCCCATCGCTTCCTAAAGGAGAGGTAGACCCACCTCGGGTCGCCCGCTCGACCCCCAGGGTGATTTTTGAAGAGGAGAGAGGAATCAAGGATGGAGAGACTGAAGGGGACCGCCTGTAGCTTCAGGCGGACCAGGAACCCGAGGAGGATCCTCCATGAGTTCGGCATTAACTGGCCCGGGGCTAACCCAAAGAAGTTCAGCACTTCGACGACTTCCGGAGGGAAGGGCAGGCGCATTCTTCCCCAAAAGGCTTCCAGGTACAGGGCGATCTCCCTACCCCGTACTTAGTCCGCCCTCTCTCCTTCCTTGGCCAAGCGAAGCATATAGCCAGAAGGGATATGGAAGCGAGCCCGAGCGTTGGTGAGCTCATCCTCGTGCCTCATCAAAGACGGCGCGCCAGGAGCGGCGTCCGCCTCCTCCTCCCTGGGGACTGCCCCAGTCACACGATCCCGGGAAGAGGATCTGACCCCTGCTCCCCGAAAAGACTCGGGCTCGACCGGAGGGTCCCTAGATCCTACTCCCACCATATCTACAGACTCTACAAAGGAAGACATCTAACTTGGAGAAGAGGGATCCTCGGGAGGCAAAAGCAGAAGAAAGAAGAAGAGCGCCGAGCTATCAGGACTTAAAGTGAGGAAAGTGTGAAGAGATAGGGGCCCTGGAATGGACCCCATCCCTATTTATTGCTGCCATCGCCCTCATCCAACGGCACCCTTCATCCCCCGCCAAAACGACTCCTCGCGTCCGACGGCCCCGATTGCTCCACCCGTCGCTCCAGCATTGGGCCGTATCCCCTCAGACGCCGCAGGTCTGCAACACGTCGCGTCGCCCAACCGACGCTCAACATGTGGACCGTCGTTTCAGTGACGGAACGCACGAACCGGCGTACCTTCCTTAAATGCAGAGATCTCTCCCATGATTCACTGGCAGAAAAGACAACAGATTGCCCAGGGACACGTCCCGACGATATCTTCGAAGGGAGATCACCCCGGGTGGCCCGGCAGTCCACTCTCGACCCGACCCGTCAGCTGGTCGGGACGAGAGTGGGGGGCCAATGATGATGCTCGTTATCGGCGATCTCCCAGATCATGACACGTAGCAGATGACGTGTCCTAGGGCATGCAAGAAAGGGCCTACAGCAGCCGACCAAACCACCCCTATGCTCGTCCTACTGGGCAGACACTGGCTCGCTTCCGAGACCCAGCACAATGGGCCTCCTCGGCCTCACAGCTCGTTCCCGAGCTACCGAAAAAACTAGATACCTCGGCTCTCCCGCTCGTCCGCGAGCTCTCCCGCCGAGGTCATCTTCCTCGGTTTCATCGACCGACCAACACCACCGCTTGCAGGCGTAACCGCCATCCCGCGAATCTCGCCATGCGCGAGATCTCCGCCGGCCACATCCCACGTTCTACGCCACCACGATCCCCCATTAACGAGCCTATCTCGCCATTAATGGGAGGTCCCGCTCATCACGCGGGCGTGACGTCGGGAGCGTAACGGCCGGCGTGATTCTCGCGCCTGCTGCACCTGCTGCCACCGTTACTTAAACCCCTCTTTCAGACGGTCAAGGTAAGCCATTTTTTACTCCACTAAGCCGTTAATCTGCTCGGATCTCATTACTGAGTTGATCGTCGGAGGGTCCTCGGCGGTACCAAACCACCCCGGGACTTCCTTGCAGGTAACTCGGCAACCACCATCTCAACCCATTGAGATCCACACACTTCAGGCGCGACAGCCTCCAGATCCAATCTCAGCCACACATCGCAGCCATCCGCAGATCAATAGGAAGCAACATCTGAAGGAGATTCCACCTCCATCGGCATATGTTTTCTTTAATTCAAGGGGGCAATCTTCAATTTGCTAGGATTATACTTCTTCATCCTTACTCTATCATTTAGAATGCCATGACGGCTCATTAATGTTAACATTCTCATTCAACTATATTCATTTTCTGTACATACTATTTCTTAACTTCATTATATTCTGATTTATGAAAAAAGGCCAGCCCTATAGAATTTCCTTCCAATTTCAAAGAATGCACGTGATCATATAGCAATCTGAAGTGTTTCTCCTCTTCTGCCATCATATTTTTATCACGTGAGCTACATTCTTGTCTACCTTCATGCCATGATTAGTTATAGTTACAAGAGTTTTTTTTATATTATTTATTTATTTATTTTTGGGGAACCGGAGGGGGCTGTGTTAGAAAATCAAAAGAGATTTTACCCAAATTGTTTTGGAGTAGGGGCAACTTGGTAAACTCTGGGGGCAGGAAATGGTGTCAGAGTCCAAGTGAGAAAATCTAGAGAGCAGGTCCATCACTTCACAAAAGGACCGAGAGACCCTGCTATTATCAGCCCCCGCGATAAAAATCAACGGCCCGGATTTTTTAATCTTAAAATCAACGGTCACGATCGGCTGCTAAACAGTGTAAACCAGAAGATTTGGTGTTGATGTTTTTCAAATGCTTTGCATGTGTGATGTACGGTCAGATGCTTCGAGAACACCACAATAGCATGGGGTAAAATAGCAGTTTCCAATCCTGAGAAAAGGAGTGTTCTATGCCCTCATATACCCTCATGTAATCAGGCCCGTGAGGACTATGGATCAAGTAAAAGCCCCTGAAAATGGTGATTATTTACGACAGAGCCACGATGATTGATCGAGTTTGCAGTGAATATGTGGTAGATCGAAGGGCATTTCTGGACGAAAATTTATTGGTGCGCATGAAGACAGAACTGATACTGTTCAGTGAGCTGTCCAATCCCGTGTGTATCTTTCTTGCAAATTACAAATTTACTCTTCTCTGCAGAAACAAATTGCATTTACTATTCGAATTTCAATTATGTGCTCTGCACGATCACTCTTTTTAACAATTTACCTTGATGACTTTTTAAATTTGCAATATAGCATCCACAAATTAGGAACCCATTTTATTCCCCCTTAAAAAGCTATATGAAAATTCAACATATTTCAGAATAGGGCAACAAAAGGATCCAAATCAAAGAAAATTGCATCCTCTTTGGTAGCTTTGCAAGAAGAGAACGAAATCAACTGTCGCAGCTTTTGTCATGCCCAGCTTCCCAAAATACGGAACGCGGGAGGTGACTAGGCCAGCCATGCTCATACGGACAGCGAATAATCCGCCGTAGTCATACTTTGGCTTCTAGCATTACATGGTAGTAAGTAAACACAGTACTAAAGTAAAGCAAATCACAGTTCATGACTTTATTACATTAAAATAAAAGAGTTTAAGATACATTTATTTACATGGAAGAAATAACTAACCAACGAAATAACAATGTTTTTATTGCAAGAAAGGGATGGCGCTGATGTCACGGTCTAAACCTCCGCTATCTCGAATGACAGGTCCTGCTCCTTAGCTGGGTCTACTTCGTCCTCTGAGCATGCGCACTCAGATCTTCAGGGCGATACATATAGCAATAAATATATATAATGGGTATAATATTATTATACATGCAAGGTGCGCTAGAATACAGAAACATGAGAATAATGAATATCATTTGAATATGAACAACGCGATATAAGTATCATGTCAGTAAATTAGGCAATGTGTATGTCACTACTTATCAGTCACTGAGTCAATGAAATCACTTGGTGGAAAGGATAGTCGTGTTTAAGAAGGGTCTCGTGCATGCCCGAGACTACGGTCCACTGTTGCCCGGGACATAACCCTGCAGCCGTACCGCTAGACCCACGACCTAATGTGTGTGTGTGTATCACTAATATCGAATGATCATGCTCTAAGTCACTGTACCTCGCTAAATACAAGTTCAATTCCATCTTGATTTCCCCATTTCCCCCGGGTCACAATAACTATAAGTATAGAATTAATTATATACAAATTCGCGCCAATTCACGGTCTTACTCACTTTCACTGTACTGTTCACTTTCACTAATCAATCGCTTATCACTGGCGTGCTTGATACAACTAATCCAATACCACTCACGCTCGACAATGCAATGTTCGCTATACGTCACTATGAACTTTCTCTATCATTAAGGGTATCACGGGCAGATGAAATACAAGAATGATGCAACATAGCAAGTCATATGCGATATGAACATAATGCACCTTATGATTCCAGAAAAATATATTAATCTGCACAATCGTATTTAGACAAAATGTTACTAAAGAGGTAAAGAGTAAACTCAAACAGAGATCTAACAAAATTGGTTCCAGTTCAATCGGGTTTAAGGTTTGCAATATACGGTCGTTTCATTTTAAATTTTCATCGCTGGGAATTCCATTCTCGAACTGAAAGTCCATTTTGCGACTCATTTTTCACCCTGTTGAGATTATAATTAGGTTAAGTTACAGTGAGTGGAATTTATATCTTTTAATTAGATTTCCAACGCACCATATGGATCGACGGTATCCGCTATGATCTGGGAGATACATTCTGTTCAAGGTCGGAACATCCATTCTGTCCCTGCTTGGGACTGCAGTACGCTTCAACCGTTTAAATTACAATTAAAATATCAATCGGACGTAAAATTAAACGAAACCAAAACCAATAGTTATATAACGGGATTATCTTTACAACGGTACAGGGTTACGCATAATTCCATGTTCGTACAGCGCTACACATTCATATAAAGTCAGGCATCATCATGGAATGCTGCTCTGGACTGCAGTCCAGAGCTGCATTCCCAGTCAATTCTCGTTGCCGTAATCTATCAGTATCGAAAAATAAACTATAAAGAGTTCTATCTTATCAAGTCGGCTTCGATATAAGACATAGAACATTATATTCCGACATGTATCTAATTTTATATTAAATTTAATATCTCGACATGTACAGTAAAAACAGAATTGATGTCGCCTCTTTGGGGCGTCGTTACACGCGCGATACTTCGTCATTTAGAGTTCAGTCTTCCACGGGACATTCATAAGCAGCAAAAGGGAAATTGGTTAAAAGGCTTGAGCATTATCGACGGGGTTTAAGTTCAGTCCTCTACCTCGAACTAACAACACAATTTCGAGAATTTTCGAATTAAATTTGGTTTTGCTTAACCCATGAAAACGGTATCTAATATTTACAATTTCCACGCGATATTAACATGACGTGTTTAGATCCGTTTATGCTCAAAACTAACACTTTAGATTTGATACGATGATGGCATACAAAGTATGTGTGATAGCATACTACATAACACGGATTTGCAAATAAATGAATTAGTATAGATCTAAATACATAGCATGTTAAAGCAAGTGAGATTTCACTTGCCTTCGGTCGCTGATATAGAAACGACACCACGTACAGGGTTTGTCTCGACACATGAGACGATGCGATATTAGACACGGTGCGTGGCGCGTGCGCGATGCGCGGTGATCCGATACAGGGCACGGTGACAACACAGACGCGACACGGTAACGGGCGTGGTCTTGGTTCGGTGCGTGGTATAGGAGTGGTATGGCGCGACAGGGTACTGGACGCGATGCTGGTGCGGGAGTGGGCACGGTGCGTGCACTGCATCGGGGTGCGATGTGGCACGGAGGCCGGCACAGCGTGGCACGGGGACTGGCACGGCGTGGGGGATACAGTGTGGCACGAGGAGTGGCTTTGTGGGGGGACACGTCTGGGTACGTGGTGGTGCAGCTGTGGCACGGTGGTGGTGCAGAGGCGGGTTCGATGTGAGCACGGTAGTGGCGCTATGGGGTCAAAGATGGGTGCTTGAGAGATGAGGAGGCCTGCGAAAGGGGAAGTGGGTGCTCCGCTGTGGTGTTGTCGACGTCAGAAAGGAGGTCGGCGATGGATCAACGGCGAGGATATACAGCGGCCTTAACAACGATTGGTTGTAGTGTTGATGAGGAAAGGAGATGATGGAGGTGGAGTGGTGCTGTGGTTTGAGGCGGTGGCGGTGGGAGGAAGTCAACGGTGGCAACGGAGGTTGCAAGGGAGCTTGAAGTCGGCGAGCGTGGAGTTGTGTAGAGATGAGGTCGGTGGCGGTGGTGTGCGGGTTTTGGGTGGCATTAGGTAGAGAGAGGAGATGGGGTTGCAGAAGGGGAAGAAGGGAGTGAAAGAGAAAGAGAACGGGAGGGAAAGAGATAGGGCGGGAGACATTGAGGGGAGAGAGAAGGCCGGCGCCAAGATTTCGGGGTTAGTTGGGGCGGGAATTCGTCGTACGTGGAGCGGGTCTCAGGGGCGTGAACGAGAAGGGGGCCGTTGGCGAAAGGGAGAGAGAGGAAACGAGAGGGGATGGAGGAGGAGGCGTGTGTTGCTAGGTCGTCGTGGGCGAGAGTCAGGCCGAGGTAGCACGAGAAGAGGGGGGAGCCGTTGGGTTGTGGCGGGAAGAAAAAGAGAAGGAGAAGGAGAAGAAGAAGGGGAAGTGGGAGTGGGGGAGTCGGGTCAGGTCGGGTCGGGTAGGTGTTTGGGTCTGGTTGGGTAGGGGTTAGATTTAGGGTTTTGATTTAGTTTAGGGGAAAAAATAATAAAAATATATATATAAATGTGCAAAAATATTAGGAAAATTCTGGAAAAATACGGAAAATATTTACATGGAACTGGGAATTTACATCATACCCCTCTTACAAAAATTTCGTTCTCGAAATTAAAGAACGAAGACAACGGAACAAAAACATTACTCAAACAGGTGCGAAAAACATGGACGGATGTCCTCCTCGCGTTTCCAGGTAGACTCTCCTGGAGAACGACCACCCCAAGATGCTCGAACCAAGAGAATGCCTTTGTTCTTTAGCACTTTTTTCTGACGATCGAAAATGGTGGTAGGCTGCTCCTCGTAAGGCAGATCGGTGCCCAACGTTAACTCTGAATGGTCCAGTATATGGCTTTCATCCTGAACGTAGCGTTTCAACTGAGAAACATGAAAAGTATTGTGCACACCAGCTAGTGATGAAGGCAAGACAAGTCAATAAGCCACCTCTCCTACTCGCTCTAGCACCTCAAAAAGCTCGATGAATCGGGGATTGAGTTTCCCGCGACTACCAAACCTGATCACTCCCCGAGTGGGCGATATCTTCAGAAATACATGGTCACCAATCCAAACTCCAACTACCTTCTGCCGGCATCTGCCCAACTCTTCTGTCGGTCCTGAGCCGTCTTAATTCGTTGCCTGATCGTCTGAACCTTGCTCACTGTCTGTACTATAAGCTCAAGGCCCAACATCCTTCGTTTACCCACGTCATCCCAACAAAGAGGGGATCGACACTTCCGTCCATACAGAGTCTCGAATGAGGCCATCTGGATGCTAGCTTGGTAGCTGTTGTTATACGAAAACTCTACCAGATGTTGGTGATCCTCCCAAAAACCCTGAAAATCAAGCATGCATACCCTCAGCATATCCTCGAGCGTCTGGATAGTACGCTCGGATTGCCCGTCCGTCTGCGGATAATAGGCCGTGCTGAACTTGAGACGCGTGCATGTAACAACTCTGTTTTAGTGTACATAAAATTTGTTTAAAAGTTAATGTACAAATGGAGTATTTGCAATCCTGTGTATGCTATAAGTATTTGATTCGCTTTTGAACAACAAGAAACAACTTGTAGCTCATTGGTAAAGCCTTGCACTGCTGTGATGTAGCCCATGTGTTCAAATCCCCTCAGCCACATATTATTTTTGTTGATTTTTCTTTAAAACTTTTAGAAGCTCAAAAGCTTACACGTGCACTGCACGTAAAAATGAAAAGTCTCATAAAACAAACATGTGGAAATTGTTATTTAAACAGCCTACGACACGTGCCAAAGATCCCATACCCCACCAAGCCAAGATGGCCGGCGAGATGTTGCCAGGGGTCGGCGCCGCCGGGCCCCCCCATTGTAATGCACCCAACAATTTTCCCTAACACCCCTTGGCCTACCCCACCACCCTCATGCTGTTTGATTTCTCTGCATTTATCCAAAGAATGATAAATCCCCTCTTTAATCCATTTTAATGCATATTTTTATTTCATTCTTCAATTCTCAAAACCCTAATTTCTCCTATAAATACAAACATCACACCCTAGCCTCCTCCTTCAGAAATCCATTGCCAAAACTCTCTAAATATTCTAAGTCCAAAAGTTGTATAAGTGGAGTTAGCTCAAGTTAAAGTTCCGACGACGTTTTGGGACAAATCCGGCGACGAAACGACTCCACGATGCCTTCGAAAGTTCTCTCTATCTCTTCCCTCTTCTTTCAATCAATAAGTCCATTCACTTCTCACCTCTTTCTAGTCTAAAACAATAATCTATTAAAACTAGTCGGAAGCGGAGTTAATCCGACTTCCGATTCTAATTTCATTAAAAACGCAATTTTTATTAATAAAAAATTTACCATCTTTTTATATATTGTTTATTAACCATTAAATAACATTTGGAACAAGTTTCAATTCAAAATATAATATTAAGCAACTTTTGTTTAACTTTTACAGTAAAATTCCATCTAGTTTACATACGACATTACTTTATAGTTAGGCTCATTTTACCTTTAGAAATTGCATGAGGTAATGATCTACCTCATCAAAACACTCATCTTGACATAGCATGATGGCTTTTGTAACAATTTTTGTGGGACAAAACACAATTTACATTAAAATATCTTAAACTATCAAAACCCGTATTCTTTAAATTGTTTTAATTAATTCCTTGCAAATAAGCCTCTACAACCCAATTTGAGAAACCCGATCGGGATGGTGCGGGTTATCGCACATCCTCGGGTCTAGTAAAGCGAGATGCAGACCTCCTCACGGAGCATTCGATCTCGATGGAATTTTTATTACAATTTTTAAGAAAACGTGATTTCTTTTTAATAAATAAATTCTATTTTTTATAATTATATATATATAAATATTATCAAAATATCTATTTTAAATATAATATATATATTCCATGTTTTCTAATCAAAAGAAAAGAATCACAAAAGATTATGAAATTACCATCACATTCAATACAAGTCAAATTACAAGAAAATACCATATACTATTCAAAGTTAGCTTTATATCCACTAAAATATTTCATTTTATAAAAATTACAACTATGAAAATCCTAAAGATGATAGATAAATACTTGAGGTTTATTTTGAAAATATATCAAAACTATTTTTCATAAAACCCCCTCAAGTTATATTAATTTACAATAAGGACCCTAGTAAATATAGGTTTAAGCGGGACCGGTTCTCTTGAGCCTCACGGAGCCGGAGAATATGGGTGCTTGCCTATCTAAGATAGACAACCTAAAAACGATATTATCAATACGGTAATTGTCTTGGAAAAAGATACAAATCCTGCCGTTCATGTGCAGCAGTTACCGATAACATCAAAACTAATTCAGGACTTCAATTCGTTTTAAAGTGTTTGACTCAGACAGAATCTCAGTCTAATCTAAAATCAATTAATCTATTCTTGAATATGATTCAAGTATAACTCCATTTCAACATGAATCCATTTATACCAGAATTCAATCTATATCAACATGACACGACCGAACTAAACCATGGATATACTCTGATTACATGACTATTCATTTATATCCTTTCCGTTTACATGATATCATGGTTTCGGCAAGTCGTGCATATATTAAACAAAATAATACAAATCAATACAAAATACATTAGGGTTTTTTAAAGGGGTAGACTGGTATGGAATGTGTTAGAAGTGGCACGAGACGGTCACTTTAATACACCTAACCTGAATATCCATTGCTGTTGTTTCGTGGCTTAACGGTTCCTTGTGCTCCGTATACCTTGGTCCATGGAATAGTTGGACTCCTCTCGTATACACTGGTATATTCTATACCAAGCTACAAACAACCGTGTTAACATAACAATTAAATAGTATACAGTTATATTCTTTCGTCTATTCTATTTCTACCTTTCTTTGGGACTTACCGAGTGATTGTTCGTTGACAACATTACTTCTCTCTTCTTTCTTGAAATTTTGTCAGGTGGATCCGACTCACTGGAGATAGAGCCCATTTCAGAGGACTTCGATCAGTTCAGCGAGGACCCCGAGCTCTAGACTTTTGTATTTACCTTACTTTCATGTTCATGCCATTGTTTAGGCATTACTTTCATCATTATATTTACTTTTCAGTTGTATTATAAAGAAATGTTTAATAAATAAAAGTTGTTGTTTATTTACATTTCATGTCTTCTTGCGTATATTTACATTATATTGCTTAGTTACGCTTAGCGTGTTTATTTCTGAATAAATACGTAGCGGGCCCAGTCGCGTATCCTTACCCATACACTGGGAAGCGGGGCGTGACAGTGCCCAAACTCTCCTGCAGGCTCTTCCAGAAATGGGAAATTGTAACACCTTAGAATGCGATTAGTGTTAATTAAGCGATAATGCGGGTTTTCTGTAAAAAGTTTACCAATTTGGTTTTCTCACATTTTATAACATTTAATTAATAATTTATTATTATTTGTTATGGCTTGCACATACTTGTGCACGTTAATGTAAGGGTTTGTTTGTATTAATCTCGTTAGTGACCATAACAATCTTAAGTTAATCCATCCTTACTTTGTTTAAATCTTAACCCTAAACCCTTGATATTTGTGTGAGATATTTGTTGGTGTTTTGGAATGAGAAGAGGTGGCATGGTGTCTCTTGGTGAGCATTAATGCTTGCATTAATGATGGAGGTGCACTCACCTCTCTCTCTTTTCATCTCACCTTCTTTCATTCTCTCTCACTCTATCTCTTTCTCATCATTTTCTTTATCTCTTTTTCCTCAACTGAACCCTCACCTCTTCATCACCAATCCTTCACAAAACCTTCACTAAACATCACCCAAATCCCTTTTCAAGTCTTGTTTTGCCTCTAGGATCCATTGGATCTTGGAAAGCTAGGATATTTGAGCTTGTGTGGTTAGGTAATGATCTCTATCTGTTAAGTAGGTCTTTTTAATATTGCGTAACTTATTAGTTTCAGTTTAGAATGTTTAAAGTAAAATTTCATGCACATATCATATTTTTAGTGTCTTTATATGATATCTGTGATCTGCTGTGACCCCGAGTGTATACTAGAAAATCTACCAGTGTAGTTGTGTTGTACCAGAGACTCTAAGTATTCACCTAAAGCACGAACCCCATGGGCTCGGTTTTGGCCAGTAGGAAAATCCGGCGACCTCGGTTTTCTGGTGGATTTTGGGTTTGGGTTTTTCTGGATAGCTGTTTGCTATGGTTTTGGTGTGTTTGGTCTTGCTTGATTTTTATGTTTTGTCTGTATACAAAATCTGGGATCACTTTGCTAGTTTCTAGTGTTACGACTATGCGCGTTACGTTATCCGACACGGTACGTATACCTTGTGTAGTTTTGCTCTTGGGTTGGTTTTGTAGTGTCGCTACGCATGTTAGCCACTAGACGAACACTTGAGAGTATATTTGGAGTTGGTGCGTCGGTCAAAACGTAGTGGTTACGTGTTATTGGTCGATTTCTAATATGAACTTGTTATATTGTTGTTTTATGATTTTAGGGTCGCAGGCGAGGACTTCGGACGCTGCGAAGAAGGAAAAGCGAGTGGTTGGCTTTACTTAGCCCAAGATCATCTGTGAGTAGATTTAACATTTACAGGGGAATCGCCCGCATGGAGTTATGCGTCAGGGCTAGATATGATATGATATTAGCCGCATATTTATATTGCACATATAGAGATTGTGCATAAAACTTCATTGCATATTATTACTTGTTGTGCTTAGACACTGTACTATTATTGACGGTTCATGTTGCACGAGCACTGATTGTATGCCATCCACACCGTCAATAATTGCCATGACACGCACAACACACATACATATATGATATTGTTTGGTTAGGAACATTGAGACATTGATTCATATTCCATTATGTATATGACATATAACATACACCTATATGCTTACACATATGCCTTACCAGGCCTACATGCTAGCTACCAATATACCTATATGGTATTGTACTATTAGAGATAGGTATATACACATATGAGACATAACTACATGTACATCTCGCATACATACTTACATGTTCACCTCTATATGATGTTGCGTTGGATTTTGGAGAAATTAGGAACCGCATGATATATTTAATAACTTGTTTCAGTTAAATAGCAGTTTTTCCTTTATATGCTCATAATACTGTTTTATGTTGCATATATTATATTCATAGATTTTCGCATTGAGATATGGATTTCACATGATATTTTCGGGATATTTTACTCCTGATGATATATATCAGTGGTATGGGACGCTGTTATATATGTATATATATCAGTGGTATGGGACACTGTTATATGTGTGTGTGTGTGTGTGTGTGTGTGTGCGTGCGTGTGTGTCATCATAATGATCTGTGCAAGTATTCTTATTCTTTACTTGATATTTGGATACATCCACTCTGAGACTTGTGTATATGAAAACCGATACGTGGATCACGAGAGTCGATCTTGGACACTTAGGATTCGAGGAACGTATGGTTATTGAAAACAGATATGTGGATCACGAATGTTGATCTTGGACACTTAGGATTCGAGGAACGTATGGATATGAGTATTTATGTGTCGATGTTGGACACTTGTTTTCATGATATTTTCGGGTGTCGATGTTGGACACTCAGGTTCCATAAGACTTACAGGTTATGAGGGTCGATCTGAGGGCCGATCTGAGAGCCGATTGGAGGGCTGATCTGAGGAATTTGGGATTTAGATTGTCTTGATGGACACAGATCCTGCCACGATGAGGATTCCGTGACGATGACATGTTTTATCCCATACTCCGCATTTATTTGATATGCATTGATTCATGTATTAGTAGTACCTGATATAGTACCTTTCATGACTGTTGCATATATATATTGATGTTTATTGCTATCAGCTTGCATGTGATAGATTACCGCAGTACGTGCATACCTACGATTACCTGCATATGTTATTTACTATTCATGAGTTGGAAACTCACCCCCTTTGTGCCACAGTGTTTTGCAGGTAGTCCCTCAGAGTAGTCGCAGCAGGGCTTCTTCCTATCGTATCATCTTTTGCAGCGGATACCACTACGGCTGACTGTGTGCAGTTTTGCTAGGTGGGTTTTGCGGTTATCCGATGATGCTCATTTATATATTCGTTGTATAGAGTACTCTCCATTTACTACTTCATATATTGACTTAGAGACGAGTTGTAAGGACGATATTGTATGTTATTTTGTGACTCTGGATGTCATTTATGCTGTTTTTATTTATATCGTCTTTTTCTTTGCTACGGCGTCGTATATCTGTTGTGGTGGTTGTTTTCCGCCTTTGGGCGTGGATTTGCTCCCGTTTGGGGATGCTTTAGTTATATCTTTTGTTGTACCCTTTTTGAGGCTAGTTTTTACAAAGGAGGTGCTGCCAAATTTTAAAGGAAGTAAATTTGGACTTTAAAGATTTTTGATTGAGATTCCAAAAGTTTTGACAATGTTATTATCACTTACTAATTTTGATGGTTTAGATTGCTGGGTTTTTGGCTTACTTGAATTACGTTACGCCTGGAGACGTTACGTGGTTTAAGGGCTGTCACGTGCCAAATTTCGGGTCGTGACAGAAATGTACCTGGTGTCTTGATCAGACCCGATACTAACGAGTACTCCGTGCAGTCTCACAATCACCTGCATATATTTCTCCGCAAGCGACTCCGTCGATTGTCCGACTCGGAAAGGTATGAAATGTGCTGCCTTCGTGAGACGATCAACAATAACCCAGACTGCATTGTTACCCTTTGGACTTCGAGGCAGTGCCGTCACAAAATCCATGGTGATGTGCTCCCATTTCCACTCTGGCACTGGAAGCGGTTGCAATAACCCAGCTATTCTTTGATGCTCGGCTTTCACCTGTTGGCATACCAGACAGAAGTGCTGCTTCAGGTCTCTGTACATCTTGGTGCCACCTGGGTGTACCGAGTAAGCGGAATTATGTGCCTCAGCTAGAACTTCATCTCGAATACGCCCCTTTGGAACACACAGCCGATTGCCAAATCTCAGAGTGCCATCTCCATGAATCTGCAAATCCGTCCTCAAACCAGCCTCAACTAACCCTCTGAACTTCTGCAACTGAGAGTCTCCAGCCTGTGCTGCTTTAATGCGATCTATAAGCGATGATTGAACTTACAACTGCCAGAGCTATCCGGGCATACCCGGTGTAACTACCTCCAACTCGAGTCTATGAAGGTCATCAAGAATCCCCTTCTGACAAGTCAGCAACGCGGCTGGCGTCCTGTGTCATGCCCCGCTTCCCGGTGTACAGACAAGGGGACGTGGCGGGTCATGCGATGTATTTACTCAGAAATAAACACGCTAAGCGTAAATAAGCAATATAATATACACAAGAAAGACAACAGATGTAAATGAACAACAACTTTTATTTATTAAACATTTCTTTACAATACAACTGAAAATGTAAATACAAGAATGGAAAGCAATGCCTAAACAATGGTATGAACTGAAAGAAAAGTGAGTACAAGTGAAGCCTAATGGTCGTGCTGCTCAGTGATCTGCTCCAATTGCATCTGACTGGTCTCGAACTCCTCAGAGTCGGGTCCTTCTGACAACATTCCAAAGAAAGAAGAGAAATATGGATGTCGTCAGCGAACAATCGTTCAGTAAGTCCCAAAGAGAGATAGAAATAGAATAGACAGGTAAGAGGATGTAACTGGTATAATGTTTGATTGTTATACTAACGCAGTTGTTTGTAGCTTAGTACATAATATGCCAATGTATACGAGAGGAGTCCAACTTACACCATGGACTATGGTAACCCATAGTACAAGGCTCCGCCGATAAAATCACGGAACAACGGCAATAGATGTATAGTTACGTCTTTTAGTGACCATCTCGTGCCACTTTTAATATATTCTGCGCCAGTCTATCCCTTTAAAACCCCGTAATGTCTTTTTGTATTGATTGTATTGAAGTAAATTATAGATGTAAGACTTGCCGAAACCATGCTATCAGTAGTTCATGTAAACGGAAAGGATATAAACAGCTAGTCATGTAACAATGTATATCCATAGTTCGGTTCAGTCGAGTCATGTTGATATTGATTGTATCTGGTATAAATGAATACATGTTGTATTGCAGTTATATTTGAATTGTATTCAAGTATAGATTGTATTCGGATTATTTTCATATTAGACTGGGACTCAGATTGAGTTAGACTTTTTAAAACGAATTGAAGTCCTGAATTAGTTTTGGAGTTATCGGTAACTGCTGCACATGGACGGCAGGATTTATGACTTTTTCCAAGCCAATTACCTTTTTGATAACTCCGTTTTTAGCTGTCTACTTTAAATAGGTAAGCACTCAAATTCTCCGGCTCCCTGAGGCTCAAGAGAACTAGTCCCGCTTAAACCTATATTTACTAGGGTCCTTATTGTAATTTAATATAACTTGAGGGGTTTTTATGAAAAATAATTTTGATATATTTTCAAAATACACCTCTAGTATTTAATTATCGTCTTTAGGGTTTTCATAGATGTAATTTTTAAGAGTGATGAGATAGTCTAGTGGATATAAACCTAACTTGAATAGTATATGGTATTTTCTTGTAATTTGACTTGTATTGATTTTTGATGGTATTTTCATGAAACTTGTGATTCTTTTCTTTTGATTTAGAAAACATGGAATATATTATATATTTAAAATAGGTATTTTGATAATATTTCTATATATATAATTATTAAAAATAAAATTTATTTATTAAATAGAATCACATCTTCTTAGAAATTGTAATAAAAATTTCATCGAGATCGTATGCTCCGTAAGGAGGTCTGCATCTCACCCTACTAGTCCGATAGATGTGCGATAACCCGCACCAACCAAGTAGGATTCCTCAAAATAGGTTGTAAGTACTTAATCGTATGGAATTTGATTAAAACAATTAAAAAAATACAGTTTTATTAGGTTAGGGTATTTTAATGTAAAATATTGTATTGTCCCACAAAATATTGTTCCAAAAGCCATCGGGCTATGTCAAGATGAGTGTTGTGATAAGGTAGGTCATTACCTTGTGAGTTTTTAAAAGCAAATATGAGCAAAACGATAAAATAATATCGTATGTAAACTTGATAGTATTTTACCGTAAAAATGAAATAAAAGTTGCAATACATATTATTTTGAATTGAAAATTGTTGTGAATGCTGTTTTATATTTGCTAAACAATATAAGCAGAGATGGTTAATTTATTGTTTAAGAAAAGTTGAGTTTTTAAAGAAATGAGAATCGGAAGTCGGAATAACTCTGCTTCCGACAAGTTTTGAGAAGAGGGTGTTTTAGATTAGAAATGTAGGAGGGGTGTCACGACCCGAAATTTAGCTCATGACCGGCACTTAAATCACGCAATATCTAAAGGCGTAACGTAACTCAAGTAAGCCGAAGCCCAGAAATTTAAACCTTTTTGCGAAAAATAGTGGAGGTGCGGTTTTGAAATAAAGGTATAATGAAATCAAGTTTTTTTTAAATGCATAGGTAATGAAACATGAAAATGCTAGTGGATTATACTATAATTGAAAACATTTTTCGTCCTTGAAATTTCGGGCAGCACATCCCTTGTATATTTTGATCCAAAAACCACATACAAGCAATATATATAAGCATCCCTAAGCGGGAGCTAGTTCTCCGCCAATTTAGCAGAAACACAACCATGCATGTAAGCAATATATATACGACGCCCAACGGCGAAGATCGACCTAGAAAGAATAAATAAATAGAGAAATACATCAAAACCTCAAAAGAAGCGAACGTACAACCATCGCTCTAAGTCTCGCAACACAAGTCTTCCAGTCCACTAATATACAAATTCTAGTTCTGATTGATGGAGTTTATCTAGATACAACAGAGTATAAGTACGAGAGTGGACACGATCCAATATGTGTCCCACCTACCAAAGCAAACACCCTGGATGACGTCGTGTGCCAGCGATACCACTACTGATCCCAAGCGGTCAAACCTGCAAAAACTGTGGCACAACGGAGGTGAGTTGCCAACTCGTGAGTAGAAAACATCAGCAGGTAGAAATCGAATAAAATAACGATTTCCTAGGTCACTAAATCAAGAAGGTAATACTATGATATCTAGGGTGACCATGTATGCATATATGTCAACAATCAAATCAATGTGAATGACATATATAAATAAACATCTGACATCATATGCCTGTATACATGTGGATATCATCCACGTGTCCATCAGCAACACTAACAATATCATGGAACCTGAGTGTCCAATATCGACACTCGAATCATCATGAAAACATCCGCCTGTATGGATGAGGATATCAATCACGTGTGTCCATCAACGACACAACAAAATCTTGGAACCTGAGTGTCCAACATCGACACTCGAAATATCATAAAAACCCGTGTCCAGTATCGACACGTAAATCCTCATATCTCAGGCGCCGCATACTCAGATCGGCCCTCATATCTATATCATCTCAGGCGCCGAATACTCTGATCGGCCCTCATATCCATCTCACGACTCTGGCCGGTATCCTCCGGATAACCACTGGGTCCAACTAATCACCGGTAGGTAGTAGTCCCTCTGCCAGGCTCATCGTCTACCGCACAACATACCTTTCTTGCCCCGGAGTACCATACCGGGTCCACCATATACCCGCAAACGGTTCGTCCAACTCCTCGAATCGGGTTTCAAAAACAAATCTCAGAACCGAGAAAACTCATGGTGGACGTATCGAAATATCATATCAAGAGAAACCGGGTTTTTTAAACAATACATACTTTCTTTTGAAATATAACCACGGTTCTCAAATCCAGAATCTCATGAAAACAGTATCTCAATGCGTATAATCGTAAAGTATGATGTATACAAACATAGAACATAAATGTGAGCATATCAGTATATCATGCAATATAGAATAGTGATGTGAGCATATAGTATATCATGCCAACGAGTCATGTGATAATACTGAACAATTAAGAGTAATAGCATGATATAGAAATTTGATTCTGTAAGTGACATAGCAATTACCGAGGATGAAAGTGTGTGAGCCGGCAAATCTGTGTAAGTGTAACATGTGCATCATCGATAATTGTGCAGGTGTACTAGCAGACGATATCATAACAAATAATGAAAGCACAGGTACATACAATGCAATGGGAAAATTATAAAAGTAGCAGAAAGTAAAACGTAAGCGCCACATGATATAATATACGTATATAATCTAACATCTATATAAGGGACTAAGTAAAGCAGTGTAGAAAGGGTTTTGAAATATATATAAGATATCCGAGTCGATAAATCTATCAATCGGCCATCAAGCTTCATAGCATCACGTACAGTATAATTCATCGTACGGCATCCTCGAGTCAAGGGTATAGATCAAATATCCGGTAAAACTCATCACGTACTCTAATCCATCGTACGGCGGTATTAAACAAATAAGGATTCTATCGAACTATACAACAATGAGGGTACGAATCTAAAGTCTTGTACGGCATATCACTCATTATTCTCATAAATATATATACACACATCTTATTAATTTCACAACACAATTATCTCAATCTCATGTCGTTTTTATCGATCTCATAACATGCCACTATAAATCTCATATCGATCATATCCGCTCGTATCATCTTATCTGATCATATTAATATCTCAATTCTCATCATCACGTATTAATCATATCATCTCCTATTAACTCTTTAACCATATCCATAAGTTTCTAACATGGTTTCTCCAACCATATTCTATATATCGGTTTCAATTTATAATTGCGGGGGTGCTATACGTCATCTACCCGACTTCCCCCTTAGATATAAATCTACTCACCTGCAATCTCCTTGTTTAGCAGAAGTTGATGTGCTTCGTCGTCTCGGAAGTCCACGCGAGAGTACCTACATATCAACACATCATAACGTTATTAAAACCAAGTCCGGAAAATCGATACGGCACGCGAAGTGCTCATAGGTTAGAACCTATAGCTTACGCATGCAAGATCAACTAAATAACCCTCGTCGTTGACGTACAAACGTCCAACGACGGAATCCAAACTCAAATACTAAAACCAACTCTCAGAAATCGCAAAACCCGTAATCAGCAACTAAAGAAATATATCCCAGATTTTACCCTAGGTCAAACCAGAACATTTTGCATATAGGGTTGCTTTAGATATCAGATAAGGAATCCATGGACCAAAAATCAACACTTTTCACCCCGACTTGGTCGCAATTTGTGGCTTTAGGCAATTAATCTGTGGCCTTGACATGGGTTATAGGGCTCGGGTTTCTATGGTAGGTTCCTATGTGCCTGCACGTTTCTCTGTAATGGCAACTTATTTTTATAGGTCTCTAGAGTTATCCCAGATTACAAAATATCATCACAATCTGTCGAAATTCCAATGTCGGGCAAATTTCTAAGATCACTAATCTATACTAAATCGAACTTTAAACTAAACTAGAAAGTAGAAAAACTAATTACAAGGTGGGAAGTGAGAATTATACCTCATGAGCGCAACTCAAGAAAAACCCTAGATACCCAAAGTCTCCAAAATCCAAACTTGAAAGGTCCATAGGGTTTAGGAAGAGGTGGGGATCCTTTTTAATGAAGGTGGCATGAGATTTTGCTGAAGATTTATAGATGTTTTCATGGGGTAGAGAAGGTGGAGGAAGCATGAAGAAGGAGATGAAGATGATGAGGTGATCAAGGAAAATAATGGATGAAGGAAAATGAATGAGGGAAAAAGGTCAAGGGTAGGAGCCTCTCTCTCTCTCTCTCTCTCGTACCCTCACATGGAATGCCATGCCTCATCATGAGTGTGTCCCCTCTCTCTCTCTCCTCTCTCAATCATGGCATCTCTTTCTTTTCTTTTTCTTCTCTCTCATAATAAACCAAATACAATGAAACAAACAAAGTAAAACAACATGTAACAAAATGCACATGACATGGTGTACTAGCCATGGTTAATTAAAAAGACAGATTTTGCATAATCGTGATTAGTAGTGCACTAATCAAGTTTAATCTAAACTTGCATATAGTTAATTATAAAAATGCTAAAATTCGATAAGTATCTTTTTAATAAGTCAATCATTTTAATCTCCACTTATATTCCAAATATTGGTATATACATATACCATTTTAAGAAAAACCCCTATTCGCAAATCGAATAGTTTTCGCAAAATATATTATTTTAATATTTAAATTTCAAAAATAATATTTTATATTTCTGAAATGTTACAATCTTCTCCCTTAAATATATTCGGTCCCCGAATTTAAATTTAAACCCCAAAATAGTAAAACATTTCAATAATCTTGTTCAAATCAACGGGCTCCGAAATCACGGAATACATAAAAACACCACAGCGCTTCGTGTGCGCATGAAAATGAGTGTGAAACTCAAAATTGAACTCCGTAAAGCGCCACACAATCATCGGAGTTACAATAGAGATATAGATCTCGAAATCCACTACTGAAATCCAATATACTATGGTCAAAATCATAATACGTATATAGTACGCATCCCTTTAATTTCCTCAAAAAAAAAGCTGGATAAAACACATGTAAAATCTTTTCTGAATCGCCGTGTGATGCGTAAATCACGGCACAAGTAGTGGACGCTCATTTGTAAAGTAGTAAATATATACTAATATATGTTTTGCTCAAATTATACGTCTCGCCCTTTTTGAAATATCCTAGAAGGTTTTCCATGTAAAGGTTCATGTCACCCACGAGCACTTAAGAAATAGCGAGGCTATAGCTCATTTTTGAAAACCTCTTGGGAATCTTTTTATGCGTACAAAAGTATTCAGGCACTGTTCTCAGATCAGTCATGCTCGGCTATTATATAATATAGTGCCCAACATGAAAACGCGATACTCATAACTAAAATTAGACTCAAAAGGCGTATCCAACACCACGTGCATCTGGTGCGCATGGAAAACTAAAACCAAATACAAGTGCCACGAATGTGCACAAAAGCTAAATTAAGTGCAACGGGTGTGCACGAAAGCATCTGTCCAGTGCAACGAGTGTGCACGAAAGCATCTGTCCAGTGCAACGAGTGTGCACGACAACAATATCAAGTGCATCTAGAGTGCACAAAAAACCTCAATCCAGTGCAACTATCATGCACGAATAAAAATCTTAATCAAGTGCATCTGGTGTTGATTGTTAGAATTTTTGCGTGTTCAAGTTTAGTTAATTACCGCAATCAAGACGGTTTCGCTTGTAGCTAGCCGGTTGAGTACGGGTCGTCCGCAGGGAGATGGGAATCTTTTTCTATGTGCTTTAACGAGTTAAGTCCAAATGTCCAGATTTGTTTTGTGATTAACTATGTGCTAAAATGATATGTAAAGAGAGCTTGTTAGGGTTAGGATTAGGTTAGTTTGAGTTAGGAGTCGCTCACTTCTTTCGTTGCCACTCTTAATATCGGTGTTACGGTAATCGGCAACAACGGGGATTAGCACGACTAGGAAGGAACTTGCGAGTATAAGCTAGACTTTCCAACGCATAAGTTCTTCCTTTTGGTGCTTGTCCGTCCGTTCTTGGCTCTTAGCCTTAACCTCCGGTTAATTCAACCACAACCGGTCTCACTACGGAATCACCGCTATCATGTAGGATAGGGTGCCGTAGGGAGCGGATTGTGGTTCAATTAACGGGAGTCCGATTTAAGATGTTGGGCAAGGAAAGAGTGAGAGAGATTTCCTTCTCTCAAACTTTCCTTATCCTACTCTAACAAGTATGGAAACTACTCACCCATTATAAGGAAAATGAAAAATAAAACAAAGGAGGAGGATAGAAAGAAAGAGGTTAGAAGATTACAACTAGCTATTTGCGACCTCACCTTGGCAAGGAACAAGCGTAAGAATCATGGTTGTGTAAGGATAAAGAAAAAGAGAACAAGAAAGAACAAATAGCAAATAACAACAACTAGATTAGCAAACGAAAATTACAAGCAATTTATAATTAATAACATAACAAGAACAAGACAAGCATGATAATAAAAAGAACTCCTTTATTCATTCTTCACTCACAAAAGCTCACAACAAGTTTTTAATGGAGAAGAGATGGGAGGAGGAAGAAGAACAACACATGTATTCTAAAATCTAAATACAAGAATAAGCACGCTTGGTTTTGGCAAGTTCTGGACTATTTATAGGCAGGGAGCTGGAAACCTAGGGCAACAATCTGCCATAAAATGAGATTACCAAACTACCCCCAAAAAGTCTCCCTCTGAGGAGCCTGTACGGCCGCGGATCTGCGGCCTAGACCCCCTATTGGCCGCGGATCCGCGGCCGTACAGGGGAGTTGGGGCCTCCGGTTTTTTGTGCTTCCCTGGTCTTCTTTTGTCCGTAGTTTGGCATATGTTTTTTCTGATAAGCTTTTCACATTTCTTCCAGAATTTTAGTAGATCCAAAGGTGATTGGATGTGGATCTTTTGTCATGATTTTCTTGAACTCCGCGTAAATTTCTTGGACTTTGTGTTGCCATTGTGCTTTGTGCATGAAGATGACAATCGATTTGCCCTTTTGTCTTCTTAAACTGGTGAGTGGCAACATACGGATAGAGAGCGGAGACCTGTGTTTTATCTGTGGTTGGCAGAAATCCGGATTTTGTCGTGCCTTTCCATGAATTTCACCGTTTAGAGCCGAAAACCTGTATCCTGCACTTGACTAGCAAACACGGCTCAAGAGTGCCTACCGATAAGCAATGTGATAAAAATTGGGCGGTATAAAAATGCAAAAATCTGATATGAACAAATACCCCTAAACTTATCATTTGCTCATCCCGAGCAAAACCAACTTATTCATAAAAATTCTTAACCTCACTTTCGCAGGGAACGCGATTGCACTGAGCATGTGCAACAAGCCGTTAAACCTCTCGGTGTCCCTAGTAGGAGGAGTGTTGTCTCCTGAAGGTTTTCAGCGGATACTACCCACAAAATCCGGTCAAGCTAGTTTTGCAAAATAACTGTGATTCAAACCCTAAAGTTTTGTTTCAGAAAATAACAATTCTATTATCATAAGTCTAGACTATCGAACCTTTATTTTTCACATCTCGCTTCTTATTTAACTTAAGATTTTATATGTCTTTACGTGCAGTGCAAATAGTGTCGTTAAGTTCCAGAAGGATCGAATAAAGTCATCATGTCACACAATAAAGCCCAGATAAAATTTTTAAAAGGGTCACATAAGTTTTATAAAGAGTTAAGCATTTTTCAAGTTTCGTTTTCCAGTAAGGTTTCAACTTCAGAATTTCTATCTTCCTTAACAGGAAACTAGGTCTTATTTTTCACTCCACCTTTTTCTTGTTTTCATTTCATACACACCTCTGTGAACGTGCAATAGTCTTTATCATAGAATAAAACCTTCATATCTCCGCTAAATTTTTTTTTATAAAAGCCTGTCTTTTATCAAGATTATTCTCACACAAAGAACCGTTAGGAATTTTAACTCGGAGAGAACACTTGCTTGACTTTGTTTTAATCTAGACTTTCTAGGCTTCTTAACGAGCTTTGGGCCAATGCTCCCAAACCAGTTGGCTTTAGGGCATTAGGTGTAGAAACACCCCAGCGGACTTAATTACTCAAGTTACCTAGGTCCAAAAACAAAAGACAATTTGGCGTGAAAATCATGATGATTCAATACGAACGGAGATATAACCGGCAGTTCAATTATTTCTTTGGATAAAAGACGTGTTTAGTGGGTTCGGTGTGTAATTATTCCAATCAAGTTCCAGATAGTTTTTTTTTCAGACTTAGTTCCAATTAAGGTATCAATAACATTCCTTCATATTCACTTCACTTCATAAACTATTCTTGATATTACTTATTTCAGAACAAACCTATTTGATCCTCAGAAAATCATTTATCCATTTAAAAGTTTTTAGACATAAAAGACTTGTCATCTAATTTCCAAAACTCACGACACGTGTAGTGTGATGTAAAGACGTATATCAGCTATAGTTAACTTCAAAGGAGAGTTATCTTTCAGGTTTTCAAAATCTAAAAGTAAGATTTAGTTATTCTTATTTTATCAAACAAAACCGTCGAAATGTTGAATCAGAGTTCTTCCACTAGCTAACTTGACAGAAAAGTTTTTATGTTTTTAGAAAATTTTCTGATTTTTATGAATTTTATGGATTTTAGTATGCAGATGCAAAATATACATATGAATGCGAAGGTTAGAAATGCGTACCGAGCGTACCCCCAAACTTAAACTGGACAGTGTCCTCACTGTCATTGCAGGAAGAGATCATTGAAGGGTCAAAATTGTCGGTTAGATATACACAATTTTTTTGTTTTTTTTTGTTTTTAAAGAAAAGAAAAACAGCCAAAATGGAAAAGAATATCCACAAATATATACAAAATGGTATATACATACCCCCAAACTTATTTGGAACAGTGTCCACTGTTCTTGGCCGGATAACCGAAGTTTGGTGGTAGGCAGAAGAAGATTATGCAGGGTAAACCGGCTCCTGTAAGACCAGGAGCTCCTCTGTTGGTTCGGCTCTGAGGTATGGTTTAAGTCGGTGTCCATTTACTTTGAAAAATGAACCGTCCTTTGGATTCTCCAAATCCATAGCGCCATGCAGATAACATTCCGCACAAAATACGGCCCTTTCCAGCGAGATCTGAGCTTTCCTGGATTGAAGTGTAGTCGGGTGTCGTAAAGCAGTACCTGTTGACCAGGTACGAATGTCTTGCGTAAAAGGTGTTTATCGTGAAACACCTTCATTCGGTTTTTAACGACAACCGCGTTATCATAAGCCTCATCCCTAAGCTCGCTCAATTCGTTCAACTGCAGCTTCCGATGGCTGCCCGCATCTTCGAGAGACAGATTCAGCTCCTTTATCGCCCAAAATGCACGATGCTCTATTTCGACAGGGAGGTGGCAAGCCTTTCCATACACAAGCCGATAGGAAGACATGCCAAGATCGGTCTTATAAGCGGTTCGAAATACCCAAAGGGCATCAGTGAGTTTCAACGACCAATCCTTACGGTTCTTGGAAACCGTCTTCTCCAGTATCTGCTTGATTTGCCGATTTAAAATTTCGGCCTGCCCACAAGTTTGGGGATGGTAGGGCGTAGATAGCTTATGATTAATGGAATATTTCTGCATCAAGGCTTCGAAAGTCTTATTGCAGAAATGAGTTCCATTGTCGCTAATGATCGCTCGGGGTGCCCAAAACGGGAGAAAATGTTTTCTTTAAGAAACCTAACGTCGTTAGTCCGGCTGGGCACAGCCTCGACCGACTTAGAGACGTAATCAACAGCGAGAAGGATGTACAAGTTCCCAAAAGAGCTGGGAAACGGCCCCATGAAATCTATTCCCCAAACGTCGAAAATCTCCACAACCAAGATTTGTTGGAGCGGCATCTCGTTCCTCCGGGATATCCGGCCCAAGTGTTGGCATCGGGAACAAGTCTTGCAATAGTCATGAGCGTCTTTGAAGAGTTGTGGCCAGTAGAAACCACATTGCAAGTTCTTCTCAGCTGTCTTTCTGGGGCTAAAATGCCCGCCACATGCTTGATCGTGGCAAAATGACAGCACACTCTTGAATTCATCGTCAGGGACACACCGACGAATAATCTGGTCAGGACAGTACTTGAACAGATAGGGTTCGTCCCAGTAAAAGTTTTTACTTGGGATAAGAATCGAAGTCTGTCCTGACTTGACCATTCAGTCGGTAGTAACCCTGTGGCCAAATAGTTCACAATATCTGCGAACCAGGGTTCGCAAGATACTGTCAAGAGCTGTTCATCCGGGAAAACGTCGTTGATTGGAATATGAAGCGAAGGCGAAGAAGGAAGTCGTGAGAGATGGTCGGCGACGACGTTTTTACATCCTCTTTTGTCCTTAATGACAAGGTCAAACTCTTGAAGCAAGAGGATCCAACGTATTAGCTGAGATTTTGCATCTTTCTTCGCAAAAAGATGGCGTAGAGCAGAATGGTCTGTGTAGACAATGACTGGAGAGCCGATGAGGTAGGGCCTGAACTTTTCTAAAGCAAATACAACAGCCAAGAATTCCTTCTCAGCTGTTGTATAGTTAAGTTGGGTGTCGTTCAGGGTTCGGCTAGCATAATAGATTACGTGCGGCATCTTGTTGATGTGCTGTCCAAGGACAGCACCAATGGCAAAGTCGGATACATCGCACATAATCTCAAATGGATGCGTCCAGTCAGGTGAAGAAAGAATGGGAGCAGAAGTGAGTGAGCTTTTTAATGACTCAAGCGCGGTCATACAGCTCGAGTTGAAGTCGAATGGCGTGTCCTTGGCCAGCAAAAGAGTCAAGGGCCTAGCAATCTTGCTAAAGTCCTTGATGAACCGTCTATAGAAACCGGCATGGCCAAGGAAGGCTCGGATGTCTCGGACGCATATGGGAGGAGGGAGATTGGAAATGACCTCAATCTTCGCTTTGTCAACCTCTATACCATTTTGCGAGATGATATGTCCTAAGACAATACCATCGCGCACCATGAAGTGGCATTTCTCCCAATTCAAAGTGAGGTTCTTGTCCTTACATCGGGTAATGACAGCGTCGAGATGCAGCAAACACTCGTTAAAGGAATCGCCGAAGATGGAGAAATCGTCCATGAAGATCTCCAGGAATTTCTCCACCATGTCTGAGAATATTCCCATCATACACCGCTGGAAGGTAGCGGGCGCATTGCATAACCCAAAAGGCATGCGACGATATGCAAACGTGCCGAAAGGACAAGTGAATGCGGTCTTGTCCTGGTCTTTTTCGGCGATGGTAATCTGATTGTAGCCGGAGTAGCCATCAAGAAAGCAGTAATACTCGTGTCCGGCCAATCGTTCAAGCATTTGGTCAATGAAAGGTAGCGGAAAGTGGTCCTTCCGCGTTGCGGCGTTGAGTTTTCTGTAATCGATGCATACTCGCCACCCAGTTTGGGTGCGAGTAGGTATTAACTCATTCGCTTCGTTAGTGATAACCGTTATGCCTGATTTCTTGGGGACAACGTGAATGGGGCTAACCCACTGGCTATCAGAGATAGGGTAAATGATACCACTATCTAGACATTTAACGATCTCCTTTTTCACAGCCTCCTTCATGACTGGGTTGAGACGTCTTTATGGATCCCTGGCTGGTTTGGCATCATCCATCAGATGAATGTGATGTTCAACAATCAGGGGACTAATCCCCTTGATGTCCGCCATTGACCAGCCAAAAGCTTGCCTATTGCCGTGCAAGACCGCAAGAAGGGCTTTCTCTTGCTCTGGAGCTAGAGAAGCCGAGATGATAACAGGGAGGGTCTCGTTCTCACCCAAGTAAGCGTACTTAAGGTGAGACGGCAAAAGCTTGAGTTCGAGCATTGGAGGTGAAATGATTGAAGGCAAGATTGGTGAAAAGGTCTCGAACTCAAAGGATTCCAGCAAAGGTTCAAAACGAGTGTAAGCGACCGAGTTGGATGGTTCAGGTAACTCATCCGGAAATTCGAAGGATTCAAATTCGGGTGGTGAGTGGCTAAGATCGTTCGAGAAAGTGAAACACTCGTAGTCATTGTCGGGCGCAGAAACAGCAGCAGGTTCGAAGAGGAACGCACTAGTGGCGTTAAGGTTATCGTGATCGAACAGAAACTCCTCGAATTCACACTCTTCCGAGGTGATCTCCTGGATTGAGCAAACGTCTAGTATATGAGCATTAGGTTTGGAGGGCTGATTCCCCAACCTAAAAATGTTGAGTTCAATTGTCATGTTTCCAAAAGATAGGTTCATCGAACCATTTCGACAATTGATCACAGCATTTGAGGTTGCAAGGAATGGGCGACCGAGTATCACCGGAATTTGATTCCGGGGGTTAGCTACGGCTGTGTGTCTAATACAATGAAGTCAACGGGGAATATGAAGTCCCCAACCTTTATTAACACATCCTCTAGCTCACCCCTAGGATGGGTGATTGATCGGTCGGCCATTTGGAGAGTACAGTGTGTGGGTTTCAGCTCTCCTACACCTAGTTGCTCATATACTGAGTACGGAAGCAGGTTAACACTGGCACCAAGATCTAATAGTGCGCGGTTGATGTTCTTATCCCCAATGGTAATAGAAATCGTAGGACAGCCAGGGTCCTTCCGTTTTGGAGGTAAAGATTGGGTAAGAGCATCACTCACAGCACTAGCCAAGAAAACTTTCTTGGGAACCTGAGACTTCCTCTTTTTCGTGCATAAGTCCTTTAAGATTTTCGCATAAGACGGGACTTGTTGGACAGCATCTAAAAGGGTAATGTTAATGTTAACCTGCTTAAACAACTCTAGAATCTTCTCCATTTGTGGATTTTGTTTATTAGACCTCAACCGGTTTGGAAATGGAACGTTTTTAAAATTGGTTGATTCTAATGCTTGTGGAGGAGATTGTGGAGTTGGAACGGATCCCAGAGCTGGTGTTTTCGTGGAGTGAGAAGTGGGTCCGTTCAGAGCAGAAGAAGAAGAAGAAGAAGCGGAAGAAGAGCCTTTTGACGAATGGAGAATAGGCTCAGAAGACGAAGGAGGAGGAGAAGAAGAAGAAGCGGCCGGGGTGTCATCGTCGATCCATGTGCCAATATTGTTTTGCAGCATCCTTCCCGATCTCAATGTAGTCACGGCACTCACATTATGGTTCTGTTGTTCAAGAGCAACATGTACATTATGTGGGTGACCGGAATTTGGGAGGGGTTGGGATGGAAGCTTCCCCTTCTCTCGCTCGCTTAAGGCCGCATTCAGTTGTGCAATCTAGGCTTCGATGGTCTTGATGCTTTGCCCGTGTGCAGCAGTGTGTTGCACCAAAGACTGAATGGAAGACTGGATGTTTGCGGTGGATTGTGTCGATTGTTTAACGAACGCCTCCAGACTTCGTTCTAGCGAGGAAACCTTATCGTTGTTTGACGGAACAAAGTTGTTGTGCGGAAAAGAATTGTTGGGAGCAAAATTGTTCGTCTGATTTTGAAAAGGTTGGGGTTGGAAGGGCTGCTGAAACTGATGTTGAGTTTGTTGTTGCGCTTGTTGTTGCGGCGGAGGGGGCCTTTGGAAATTGTTGCCTTGGAATTGATGCTGATTCTGATTCCAGGCGAAATTGGGGTGGTTCCTCCAACCGGGATTGTAGGTGGAAGAGTATGGATCATTTCTCGGCCTTTGCTGAAATGCAGCATTAACCTGATCCTGTCCTTGAGATGGTGGATTATAAGGACACTCTTCGGTTAAGTGAGAAGGATCGGAACAATAAGCACAAATGGTACGAAGGGGAAGAACAGGGGCAGGAGCAGGAGATGAAAATTTGCTCTCTATCGCTTCAAGTTTTCTCGTTATTGCAGCCATTTCAGCTTTCATCGTAATAGAGACATCGAGTTGGTGAATTCCTACCCTAGACTGACCGGTAGAAGTGGAGGTAGAAAAGAAGAAGTCGGTCTGGTGCTCTCCCATTGTAGCGTTTGTTCCGCAAGGTCGTCGAAGAATTGCCACGCTTCCTCGTCAGATTTCGATAGGAAGTGGCCCTGACAAATGGTTTCCAACAACTGCTTGGTTGCTAGGTTCAGGCCCTCATATAAGGTTTGGCAAAGTTGCCATTTCTCAATACCGTGGTGAGGGCACTGGACAAGAAGGTCTTTATACCGGTCAAAGCACATCCAGAAGGGTTCGGTAGGAAGCTGGGAGAATTGGTTGATTTCGTTACGGATCCTTGCGGTTTTATGATTCGGATAGAATTTCTTGAGAAACGCTTTCACAATCTCGTCCCAACTGGTTATGGAGTGGGAAGCGGTGCTATACAGCCATTTTTCAGCAAGATCGCACAAAGTGAACGAATGACCCATAGCCGTATAGCATCGTCCGACAGCTGGGTAGTTTTCATCATGGCACAAACGTTTTGAAATTTGTTGATGAAGATATAGGCATCTTCAGATTCAAGCCCATGAAATTTCGGGAGCATGTTAATGAAGTGGGGCTTAATTTCAAAATAATCCCCATTGGCCGGTGGAAAGGAAAGACAGGTGGGAAGTGTAGAGCGGGTGGGATAGAAACGATCCTGGAGCGCGATTCGCTGCGGCGCTACAACAGGCGGTGGTGGTGGGTTATTCGCATCCATAGGTGGCGGAATCAATCCCGGGGGAGTCAAAGGGATGTTTGGATTAAATCCTGACATCACGGAAGAAGAGGTTGGTGAAGGTGAAGGTGAGGATGTATGAACAGAATTCCGGTCAACGTCGGAGTTGGCCGGCAAAGGTAAGGGTGAAAGAGGCGTGGACGGAGTTTCGACGTCTGAGTCGACCGCGTAGTCGGTAGCGACTAACGTAACGCGGACTAAGCGGGTGCTAGTGTCCCGAGTCCAAGCGGACATACACTAAACGAGTTTAGTATAGTCAAAACGGAGAAGGTGAGGGTAAGAAAACGTCAATGGAGAAGTACGCTGGGTGGTGGGTGAAAAGATGGGATTTTGGCGACAAAGGGCAAGTTTTTATAAAAGTTTTTGATTTTTTCCCTTTTTTTATTTTTAGAAAGAGCTTTATAGAAATATGTACGGACTTACGGCTTTAAGCAATCACAAACAAGATATGCACAATCACACCTAGATCTAGGGTCACCTAGGTCAGCTAGACAGCTCCTAACTGTTCCAAAGGGCTAGAAATAGGACCTCAAACTGCCTCTTCTCCGCCAATTGCGGCCAGGTAAGTGCCAGGTAAGTGGGAGGCTCCCCACTACGTAAGTAGTGGTCCTAATTAAGTAACCACTTGCCTTGGACACACTTGCCTAGACACCGCAAAGTCAGGATAGGATAAACGGCCGATGCCTGTAACTAGTCCTCTGTCCTAAAAAGCGCGAAGTCCTTAGGGCTGAGTCTAGTATTTTCTAATTAACAATGGTCAATGCATATGCTTTTTGTGATTTCTGTGGTCCTGGGAAGGGTGGTGAAATCCCCACCCAATCTGGATTGGTTTCAAGCCCCTTAAAGTCCATATTAATAAATGCAAAACAGTAACAAATCAACTGCAATCAATTTTTATTTTTTAGCGCGGTGCAAAGAATCCTGCATAAAAATAATTTATTGGAAGGGGGAAGAGAATTTGCGCAAAGAATGCTGCAGAAAAAACAATTCAGTGGAGTCCAGAGGAGTGGGGGAGAGGAGAGAGACTCACCAAAAAAATTTAGCACCCTGAAGGCACTAAATGGCCACGGTTCCGCGGCCTAAGCTTGCTTATGCCGCGGTTCCGCGGCAGTAAGGTGGAATTGAGCTTCTGGATTTCTGGTGTGTGCTGCCTTGGCTGTCCTCTGCTTGTCTGGATCTCCTGAATCTTTATTTGCTCACTGTATCTGCTCCAGATTTTTACAGTAGACCGTTGGCTCCGTCTTGATCCGTCACGGTGTAGCCGCGAGATATGGGTCTAACTTCCCACGTCTTTGGCACTGAACTCGAACGTCGTTTTATCCTGCACACTTGCACAAAAACTAATCAAGAATAACAAGATGATTTTTTTACAATGTATATATATTTTTTCGGTTATATTTATATTCACAAATTAACCCGAAATTACACAAAGAAATAAACTACCGTCTCCTCGGCGGCGGCGCCATTTGATTGTTAGAATTTTTGCGTGTTCAAGTTTAGTTAATTACCGCAATCAAGACGGTTTCGCTTGTAGCTAGCCGGTTGAGTACGGGTCGTCCACAGGGAGTCGGGAATCTTTTTCTATGTGCTTTAACGAGTTAAGTCCAAATGTCCAAATTTGTTTTGTGATTAACTATGTGCTAAAATGATATGTAAAGAGAGCTTGTTAGGGTTAGGATTAGGTTAGTTTGAGTTAGGAGTCGTTCACTTCTTTCATTGCCACTCTTAATATCGGTATTACGGTAATCGGCAACAACGGGGATTAGCACGACTAGGAAGGAACTTGCGAGTATAAGCTAGGCTTTCCAACGCATAAGTTCTTCCTTTTGGTGCTTGTCCGTCCGTTCTTGGCTCTTAGCCTTAACCTCCGGTTAATTCAACCACAACCGGTCTCACTACGGAATCACCGCTATCATGTAGGATAGGGTGCCGTAGGGAGCGGATTGTGGTTCAATTAACGGGAGTCCGATTTAAGATGTTGGACAAGGAAAGAGTGAGAGAGATTTCCTTCTCTCAAACTTTTCTTATCCTACCCTAACAAGTATGGAAACTACTCACCCATTATAAGGAAAATGAAAAATAAAACAAAGGAGGAGGATAGAAAGAAAGAGGTTAGAAGATTACAACTAGCTATTTGCGACCTCACCTTGGCAAGGATCAAGCGTAAGCATCATGGTTGTGTAAGGATAAAGAAAAAGAGAACAAGAAAGAACAAATAGCAAATAACAACAACTAGATTAGCAAACGAAAATTACAAGCAATTTATAATTAATAACATAACAAGAACAAGACAAGCATGATAATAAAAAGAACTCCTTTATTCATTCTTCACTCACAAAAGCTCACTACAAGTTTTTAATGGAGAAGAGATGAGAGGAGGAAGAAGAACAACACATGTATTCTAAAATCTAAATACAAGAATAAGCACGCTTGACTTTGGCAAGTTCTGGACTATTTATAGGCAGGGAGCTGGAAACCTAGGGCAACAATCTGCCATAAAATGAGATTACCAAACTACCCCCAAAAAGTCTCCCTCTGAGGAGCCTGTACGGCCGCGGATCCACAGCCTAGACCCCCTATTGGCCGCGGATCCACGGCCATACAGGGGAGTTGGGGCCTCCGGTTTTTTGTGCTTCCCTGGTCTTCTTTTGTCTGTAGTTTGGCATATGTTTTTTCTGATAATCTTTTCACATTTCTTCCAGAATTTTAGTAGATCCAAAGGTGATTGGATGTGGATCTTTTGTCATGATTTTCTTGAGCTCCGCGTAGATTTCTTGGACTTTGTGTTGCCATTGTGCTTTGTGCATGAAGATGACAATCGATATGCCCTTTTGTCTTCTTAAACTGGTGAGTGGCAACATACGGATAGAGAGCGGAGACCCGTGTTTTATCTGTGGTTAGCAGGAATCCGAATTTTGTCGTGCCTTTCCATGAATTTCACCGTTTAGAGCCGAAAACCTGTATCCTGCAATTGACTAGCAAACACGGTTCAAGAGTACCTACCGATAAGCAATATGATAAAAATTGGGCGGTATAAAAATGCAAAAATCTGATATGAACAGGTGTGCACAAATTCCCTACAGTGCGCCCAATATGTGCGAAATCCAAATCAAGCACGTCAGGTCCGTACAAAATGCCTAGTGCAGTAAAACGCATGAAAGCGAACATCAAGTGCAACGGGGCACGCAAACATAGATCTAGTGTAACAAATGCACAAAGACATAAATCGGGTGCAACAAATGCATGGAGTATAAATCTAGTACAACCAATACACGAAATACAAATCTGGTGCAACAAGTGCACGAAAACTCATCAATATCTCAAATGCATACAAAAACAACACCGAGCGTACCAAGGTGTATAAAATCATAAACGTGTGCAACTGCGTGCACAAAACACGTATCAATGCACTGTAAGCACATGTAAGCTATACCGAGTGCAAAAATCAAATCGAGTGCGTACCACATGCACAAAATCATGAGTACGTGCAGCCAAGGCACAAAACCGATATCAAGTGTAATAACTATGCACAAAATGTAAATCTCCAGTAGGTGCAGCCTTGGTGCACGAAAACAATATCATGAAATTCAATCATCAAAACTCAAATCCAAACGATAAAAGTGTGATACTCGGATCACAAAACACAAATCGTAATAAATGACATTGAGGTACACCTTCCAGTATGTCGAAAAAAGCCGGTGCGCCCAAAGCTGGCAGAGCAAGATCATTTACTTGCCTCCTGCTCATGATCTGGCGTTCTCGGTCTCTGGGTCCTCGTTTTCTCTCTGGATTACCAATCTCACAGTCTTTCTGCTCGTCGGCCCGGTCAGGTGTGCTAGAGGAACAGTCCGCTCTGGCACTCCTCTGATCCTCTCTTGGCTAATTATCATGACCACTCGCAACGACATGTTACTGATGGAGGCATCTGGCCCTCTGAATAGGCGCGATATAACTAATCCTGGGTGCAAATCTTTATCGTTGCGGTGTCCTGGAAAAGACCTATTCAAGGTCTCTTCCGATCTGACCAATGTCGAACTATACGAAGTTTGGCACTCTTTCTTAACTCCTTTTTCCACATAACCGGACAGCTGCGTCCTCAGCACAGCTTTCCTCTAAAATCGGCCATAACTAATGCCTTTGAACACATATCAATCTTTTGGCATCAACGGGGAATAACAACAGCTCGTTAACATATCGCACGAATCTCTTGTTCGACTCGTCTTCACTATCATCCACTTCGCAATCCCATCTTGCTGTCTGCGTGCGACAATTCGTTCTCGGCTACAGAAATTTTTGGAGTTTCTCATATGGACTCGAAATACAAACTCGGGTATCTTCACCACTCTGTGGAAGATATCTAGTCGAACACGTCCTTGGAAACTCGTCCCAAACCTCGGAGGAATACACTTTATTCGTCCGTTCTCAATCAACTCACAACGCATCTGGATGAGGTCCTCCTAACCGAAATTGCTCAACTTACCGATTCCACATCGGAGCATCCAACGAACAACGTCCTCTCTTGATCAACTTAATCTAGATCTGAGTAAGATCTTTCAATTAGAATTCTTCAACTTAACTGAGCCTGCGTCGGCACATCCAATCAGACGAGTCTTCTCAGTCGCTCAACTCAAGATAGACTCGCTATCTTCTGTCACATCTCTGCCTGATAGCTCCAGCGGTCTCAACTCTAAAATTCTGGAGGTGATATCCCATCAATCTCAGCAACAGCTGGGTCATCTGTCTGCAGGGTAGACAACATCACGACCTCTGGGGTAGGCTGTACATCAATAGTTCTCTCAATCTAGCAGCCTCTATCAATGGCCCGATCATCCGATGCAAAACCGAACACTCGGCTCAAATGAGAGATCACAACACAAGTACTATACCTACACGTCCCTATGTCACCAGAAAACATCATGGTCAGTCCTCATCCGTGACGAGCTCGCTCTGACCGTATCTCTAGCCGCAGCTCAATCTGCGCTCAAACCATGGTGACAGGAACCTCAAGCAGGTATCGATGAAGATAGATCAGAGGAACGAAAGAAATCAACAGATCCCCAAATGGATATATGATTATAGGAACGAAGAGAATCACAGATCTCAAGATAAGTACATCCTAAGGTTACTTAAGTGGAGTATTGTATTGTAAGTATGCCGCGGAACATACGCACGGTACGTCACTCTATTCAAGCTACCTACTACATCAATCAAGGTCAACCTATGTACGAAAGTTCGGGTCTAATACCCCCTGTCAAGTCTAAGTTCCGTAAGGTCAAGCCTAGGTTCCGAAATATATGTATGCCCTAGATTCCGCATAGTCAAACCTAAACTCGAACTAAGGTTAAACCTAACGCTCTGATACCAACTTTGTCACGACCCGGAATTTGGCTCGTGACCGACACTTAAATCACGCAACGTTTAAAGGCGTAACGTAACTCAAGTAAGCCAAAACCCATAAATCTAAACCTTTTTGCGGAAAATAGTGGAGGTGCAGATTTGAAATAAACGCATAATGAAATCAGGTTTTTCTTTAAATGCATAGGTAATGAAACATGAAAATGCAAGTGGATTATACTATAGTTGAAAACATTTTTCGTCCTTGAAATTTCGGGCAGCACCTCCCTTGTATATTTTGATCCAAAAACCACATACAAGCAATATATATAGGCATCCCAAGCGGGAGCTAGCTCTTCGCCAATTTGGCGGAAACACAACCACGCATGTAAGCAATATATATACGACGCCCAACGGCGAAGATCAACCCAGAAAGAATAAATAAATAGAGCAAGACATCAAAACCTCAAAAGAAGCGAACGTACAACCATCGCTCTATGTCTCGCAACACAAGTCTTCCAGTCCACTAATATACAAATTCTAGTTCTGATTGATAGAGTTTATCTAGATACAACAGAATATAATTACTAGAGTGGACACGATCCAATATGTGTCCCACCTACCAAAGCAAACACCTTGGATGACGTCGTGTGCCAGCGATACCACTACTAATCCCAAGCGGTCAAACCTGCAAGAACTATGGCACACCAGGGGTGAGTTGCCAACTCGTGAGTAGAAAACATCAGCAGGTAGAAATCGAATAAAACAACGATTTTCTAGGTCACTAAATCAAGAAGGTAATACTATGATATCTAGGGTGACCATGTATGCATATATGTCAACAATCAAATCAATGTGAATGACATATATAAATAAATATCCGACATCATATGCCTGTATACATGTGGATATCATCCACATATCTATTAATGACACCAACAATATCATGGAACCTGAGTGTCCAACATCGACACTCGAATCATCATGAAAACATATACCTGTATGGATGAGGATATCAATCACGTGTGTCCATCAACGACACAACAAAATCATGGAACCTGAGTGTCCAACACCGACACTCAAAACATCATGAAAACCAGCGTCCAGCATCGACACGTAAATCCTCATATCTCAGACGCCGTATATTCAGATCGGCCCTCATATTTATCTAATCTCAGGCGCCACATTGTAACAACCCTAAACTTTCTGTACACTTTTTTCAAAAATACAGAAAGGGGCACTTGAACCTGAGCACAAGTTATAAGTTTGATTTGTTTTTGAACAGCAAGAAAGAGCTTATAGCTCATTGGTAAGACCTTGCACTGCTGAACCAAAACACCAGAGTTCAAATCCCATCAGCCACACATTATTTTTATTTAAAATTATTTTAATCTTTTAGAAGCACAAGAGTCTACACGTGCACTACACGTAATAGGGTAAGTTACAGAATAAACAAACGGGTCCACGAGTCAAGAAGAAGCGACGGGGACACGTAGCAAGGAGACGCGGCCCGACTCGGCCAACTCGGGCCGGCGACTCGTTCGAATCGGCCGGTGCCGCCGGGTTGACTCGGCCCGATCCCACATTTTCTTGAACTCCTTGAAACCTTTGGCCTACCCCACTTCCCCTGCACTATTTAAATTCCCTGCAATTAACCAGAGAATTAAAATACCCCATTTTAATCCTTTTTAATGCAAATTTAAATACAATTTTTATCACACCCTTTCACTACCCTAAACCAAAGATTTTTCCTATAAATACCACCCCTCAAATCACCCCCCTCACTCACAAATCCCTGCCCAAACTCTCAAGAAAATTCCCAAGACTTTTTGTGTGCAAGTGGAGTTAGCAAAGGGCGACGTTCCGACGAACTTCCGACGACGATCGGAGAAGTTTTCGACGACGAAACGACGCACCGGCACCTCCCATCCCTTCATCTTTCTCTTCTCTAGCTAATCAACCTGTAAGTCCCTACTTCTTCCCCTGTTCTTTATTCTAAAAATATTTAAAACTAAAACCCGACGGAAGCGGAGTTAATCTGACTTCCGATTCGGTTTTCCATAAAAAGTTCGATTTTTCTTAAACATTTTCAACATTTTCATGCAAATGCATCTCTACAACCCATTTTGGGAAACCCCGTTCGGGATGGTGCAGATTATCACATATCCTTGAGCTTAGTAAAGTGAGATGCAGACCTCCGCAAGGAGCATTCGGTCTCGATGGATTTTATACATTTTTCTTTAGAAAATGAGATTTTTATAAGAAAATTAATAAATTTATTTTCGTTAAATATGTGTATATAAATATTACCAAAATACTTATTTTAAATATATATAATATTCCATGTTTCCAAAACTCAAGAAAAGAAGTCAAATATTACATGAAACTATCATGATAATTCAAACAATATTCATATTACAAATAAATACCATATATTATGAAACTAGGTTTTATTCACTAGAAATGTCACATCGATAAAAATATACATCCATGATAACTCTAAAGACGATAACAAAACACTTGAGGTGTATTTTGAAAATATAACAAAACTATTTTATATAAAACCCCCTCAAGTTATACTAAATTACAATAAGGACCCTAGTAAATATAGGTTTAAGCGGGACCAGTCTCTTGAGCCTCAGGGAGCCGGGGATATGGGTGCTTGCCTATTTAAGGTAGACAACTTAACAAACGGTGTTATTAACACGGTAATCGTGTTTGAAAAAGACACAAATCCTGTCGTCCATGTGCAGCGGTTACCGATAGCACCAAAACATAGTTCAGGACTTCAATTTCTTTTCTAGTTGTCTGACTCAGACTGAGTCTATAATCAATCTGACTTGAATATGATTCAAGTACAAACTACAATACAACATGAATCCATATATTCAATCTGTTCAATCTATTCAATCTATATTGACCGAACCGAACCATGGATATACCTTCATTTACATGATTCTCCAGTTACATCCATTTACTGATATCATGGTTTCGGCAAGTCATCCATCTATACAATTCAATTTACAAGACAATACAATACAATACAAACAATACAAGCAAGATATCGCGGGGTTTATAAGGGATAGACTGGTATGTAACATGTTAAAGGTGGCACGAGATGGTCACTTAAGACGTAATTACATCCATACCGTTGTTCCGTGGTATTATCGACGGAGCCTTGTACTCCTGATACCTTAGTCTCCGGGGAAAGTGAGACTCCTCTCGTATACACTGGTATCTTCTGTACCAAGCTACAAACAACTACGTTAACATAACAAACAACACTATAATAGTTATACTCTCTATCTGTCTATTCTACTTGTCCCCCATCTTTGGGACTTACCAAGTGATTTGTTGGCTGACGACATTCTCTTTCTTCTTCTTTGGAATGTCGTCAGGTGATTCGGACTCACTGGAGATCGAGCCCACCAGCGAGGATTTGGACCAGCTAGCTTTCGACCCGGAGCTCTAGTTACTTGTACATTTCATTTCAGTACTTTCTATTTCTGTTATGTCACTGTTTAGGCATTGTTTTTCTCTCCATGTATTTACTTTTCAGATGTATTGTAAAAAGAATGTTAATAAATAAAGTTACTGTTCAATTATATCTATTGTCACTGCCTTTTGTGCTTTTTACTTATACTGCTTAGATACGTTTAGCGTGTTTACTTCAGAGTAAATACGTAGCGGCCTCGTCGCGTCCTCTGCCTGTATACTTGTAAGCGGGACGTGGCAATTTTTGTTGGTGGCCCATGCAGGTCAGAGCTGTATGGAACCTACCATGCAGTTCAGCTCTACGTGAACAACCTAAGCAATATAACACAAGAACCAGCAACTGAAAACATTCTTTACGATTCACATTCCTTGAATCTTATCATTTCATATACTTTGAATCTGTCTTAACCCAAACTTTTCTTTCAAGATTATTGATTCCCCAAACAATACCAGCACCAACTTCAACAACACTCCACCTCCAATATCGATTACACCTGCCGTCGCTGCTCCGATCAATGAGCAGACGGTTCTGCTTGAGGCAATCCGCAGCCTCCTGGAAGGACAGCAGCAGCAGACTGCTATCCTGATGAACCGACCAGAGGCAGAAGCACCTGGAGTGAAGCAATTCAGGGCCTTGCACCCCAAGCAGTTCGTAGGAAAAGAGAGCCCTCTAGAAGCTGAGGAATAGGCTCAAAGCATTGAAGATGTTTTGGCAGCAGCATAAGTGCCAGAGATAGCTTGGGTTCGTGTTGCAAAGGTGCAGCTCACTGATAATGCACGGGTTTGGTGGAAGGCGGAAGAAAGCCGTCTTGACCAACCTATCGAATGGAAGACTTTTCGTGACATGTTCGATGCAAAGTACTTCCCTGAGACTGCCAGGTTCGACATGGAACAGCAGTTCATACATCTGCAATAAGGTTCAATGTGCACCAAATCAGTAGATGAGTATGATGCTGAGTTTACCATGCTCAACAGGTAAAATATGTCTCAATGTTCGATTTTATACCACATACTACACAGCTGAATGTAACAGGTTTGCGGCCCATCTCATACCGACTGCTGAGATCAGAGGTAGAAGATTTCAGCAAGGGTTAGACCCGAAAATACAAGCTGCATTAGCTACAGGGGATTTCCCAACCCATGATTTGGCTTTGAAGGCTGCCCGACGATATGAGGCGGTGGTAAAGAGGAAGGGCAGACCTCAATCTGCCGGAGTGAAGCGTCGTGCCACTCAGATGGCAGGAGGAGCCTCTTCAAGGCCAACTGTTGAACCCAGTAGATCGGAAGAAATCAATAACCGGCTAAGTCCAGATTTCTGCTTCCATTGCAAGAGAGATGGACATTTGGTGAAGGACTGTAGGCGCGCAAAAGGCCTATGTTTAGTTTGTGGCGCGTCCAATCACAGAGTTGGAAACTGTCCTTATAGACGCAACACAGCTCACACCCCTACCAACTACTCGCAGCAGCCAGCTATCCAGACTCCTGCATCTCGCCTTGCACTCCCTGCTCCACTACCAGCACAGCCTACTCGCCAATTCCATCAGGCACTGAGGAACATGCCTCGAAGGCAGAGAAACATGCCTCAAGGACAGAGGAATGAGCATCCAGTTAAGAGGAATGTACCACGGCGTCAGGCTTTCCTTTTAGCGGCCGAAGAAGCATAGGCCGTAGACCAAGGTAAACCTGGTAATTTCCTCTACTCTTTTCAAACCATTCGTATTCTTTCATTCCTTCACATTTTTTTCATACACTACCAATAATCCCATCACCAAACTTTTCTTAAATCCGTTACACTTTCCTTTTACAAATTTCGAGGACGAAATTTTTTAAGGAGGGTAGAATGTAACAACCCTAAACTTTCTGTACATTTTTTTCAAAAATATAGAAAGGGGTACTTGAACCTGAGCACAATTATAAGTTTGCTTTACTTTTGAACAGCAAGAAAGAGCTTGTAGCTCATTGGAAAGACCTTGCACTGCTGAACCAAAGCACCAGAGTTCAAATCCCATCAGCCACATATTATTTTTATTTAAAATTCTTTTAATCTTTTAGAAGCACAAGAGTCTACACGTGCACTACACGTAATAGGGTAAGTTACAGAATAAATAAACGTGTCCACGAATCAAGATGAAGAGACGGGGATACGTGGCAAGGAGACGCGGCCCGACTCGGCCAACTCGGGTCGGCGACTCGTTCGAATCGGCCGACGCTGCCAGGTTGACTCTGCCCGATCCCACATTTTCTTAAACTCCTTGAAACCTTTGGCCTACCCCACTGTTCATCACAGAATATTGCATTTTATACCGCCCATTCTTACGCTCGTGTGTTTATAGGTAGGTGCTTTTAATCCGTGTTTGTTACTTGTTTACAGAATACAGGTTTCCAGTCCAAATACTGCAAATCAGGATAAAATCTCCACAGTTACGCTAAAAGCAGAACATCTGTCGACAGCAGATAAAAGCCGGGTTCCGGTCATCCATATCCGTCCAGTGCCGAGTACCGGTTCCCGATACAAGACATGTGACAGTAGTCATTCGTGTCTGGGACAAGCACAGAGCACGAGGTGGGCTGCACAAGAATCAATGGGTGCGCGGAGCTCGAGGGAGAGATAAAGTCAAAAGTAGCATGCAATCTTGGACTTGGAAAACTGCAGATATTCGGGAAGACTTTTGTGCATTCTGAGGATTTCAAACACGAGGAAAAAGTGTACCAGGAGAAGCCACCAAAATTCACCCACCAACTCCACCAATTGGCCGCGCTTCCGCGGCCAATAGGGGCCATTGGCCGCGGAAGCGCGGCCGTACGGGCGCCGCAGATGTATATTTTTGGGGGGTGTTTTGGTACTTTCATCTATGCTCTGCTGGTTGCCCTAGAATTCCAGTTTACCTCCTATAAATACCCCGGACCAGAGCTTAACCAAGGGAGCTTTTCTTTGTTCTTGATTTTTGTTATTTTGTTCTTCTTCTTCCTCTTCTTCATTCTTTCTCCATTAAATTGTAGTGAGAGCTTTTGAGTGGAAGATTAATGAAGATGAGCGTTCTTTATCTTTCTTATTAGTTTGCTCCCCCTTGAGATTTCTGCTTTCTCTTGCTCATTCAACCTCTTCATTGAGCTTGAATGGGTAAGAGTTAGTTATTGATCTCAAGGGTCGTATTTTCTCACGGGCTAGCACTTCACTTCACATGCGCTTTCTACCCTTCCCTTGATCTTGCAAGTTCTTCATTGAGCTTGCAAGTTTAAGGGTTGGCTATTGAGCACATGCTTGGCTTGGGTCCTAGTTCCGTATTCTTTTCTTGTTCTTTTTATTACTCGCCTTTTATTACTTGTCTTTTTATTTCATGCGCTTTTATTCATGCCCTTTAATACTTGTATCTTTTCTTTTCTTTGTTCTTTTCTTTTTGTTCTCTTTTGTTTATATTGTGAATGTTGTAATTATTGTTGTTGTTAAGAATCAATACGGTTTTATAAGTTAACATTTCTTTGCCAATTCCTTTTCCCGTTATTTTCCATTTGAACTCCGCCCAAACCATACGCAAGCGCTCCGTTAGGCACCGTACCCTGACAAGGTAACGGTGATTCCTAACCGCGACCGGTTGCGTTCGGTTTGGCCGGAGGCGAAGGCAAGAGACAAGAACGGAAGGACAAGGGTAAATAAGCCGGATTCCACGAATACCGCGCTTAAATCCCCTAATCCACGTTGTTGCCGATTGCTTAGCTTCAATTGGTCAAGACTCGGCTCAAAGGTTTTGAGTACGGATTTCTTTAGCTTATAATCTCGTATCTTTTCTTAACAATTTTATACTTGCAGATATACACATAGGTTAGAAACAAACATACAGATTCTTTATTGACTCGTCTAAAGCAAGAAGGTAAGATAACACCATCTCCCTGTGGACCGACCCGTGCTCACTGGCTAGCTGCAAAGCGACACCGTCCTGATCGCGGTTACACTTAAATTCTTTCATCCGACACGCCAAAAGCGTGCGATCAAATGGCGCCGTTGCCGGGGAGACGGTAGCGTATTTTCTTTCTTGTTATTCGGGTTAATATTCTTTTTGTATATAAAAAAAAATATATTCTTTTTTGTTTTTTGGACAATATTTTTTGTGGGCAAGTGTGCAGATTTTTGCAAGTTTGCAAACTGCAATAGTGGGGAAGCAAAGTGTGCATTCAAGGCAAAGGTGATTACGAAGTACAGTGCCAAAGATCCGGGTAGTTTGACCCGCGCAAGCGAACCTTTCAAGCTTACCGGATTTGATTCAACGGGGGTTTCCTAACCCAAAACTTAACGGTACGTATTTTACTAACACTTTCTTCTCAAATCCGACGCTTCCAATATACTATTCTTTTGCAGGATTCTTTGCAAGTTCGCTAGCAAACGCCAAAATTGACTAACCCGTATTTGTTGCAGCGCCGCGCTTAAAATAAAAAAAAACGATTGTTTTGATTCTTTATAAGAATTTTTTGAATTGCGCATTGCATCAATTAATACGGACTTAAGGGCAAGCGAACCCCACAACATACGGTAAAGGATTTCATCACCTTTTCCGTGGCCCACAAATCACGAACTTGAGCATAACGTTTACCCGCACAAATTTTAAAAGAAACTAGACTTTAAGCCTTAAGGACTTCGCGCTCACTAGGAGAAGTTAACTGTATTTAGAAGCTTGCTTAACGGTATATTGTTTACGGGGTGTCTAGGAAAGTGTTAACGGCGAAACCGCCAAAAGAGAAAGGGTTATTTAATTAAGGAACTTCGCGAAAGCGTTGGAAAACCTCCTCTTATCTCTGCACTTACCTGGCCTCGTGATCAGTGTATTTTTAAGCCTGTTTCTCGACACAGTTTTTCTTCGACAATCAAGTTCTGGAGCAGGTCTAGTTGACCTAGGTGAACCCTAGAACGATTAGGTGTGTGGTATTTTTGTGTCGTGATTTTTGTCCATATTCTTTTTTGTGTATATTTCATTCTTTTGCTAACAACTAACCAAAAAAAAAAAAAAAAAAATCACATTCTTTCCCCCCCTCCCTTTTCTTTTCCTTTCTTTCACTCTCTCTTCATATCATGGGTACTCCACCCCGCAAAACTCTTGCCGAACTTTGGTACCCACAACCAGACATTACTTCATACGGTTCTTGTTTTGGTCGAACTTCGAACGACCCCTCCATGCCGAAAATTTCTTTGAAAGATCGGATAGACGCGTCTAGGACAAACAATTTGACTCCGCAATCCACTTCATATCAACCATTTCAAACAGTCACCCCTTCTTACGTTGATACCCCTTCTTCGAGTCATGTTGCAATTCCAAGACCTATGTCTATTGCAGAACGTATTGAACAATCTCGTAGCCGATCTTTCACTCCTTTCACCACTTCAAATTCTTGGGATCAACAATTCCATTCACCTTCTTATCCCAATGTTGATCCCACTCCTGTCCAGCCATTCAATTCCTACCAATCCTACCCTACTTATGCACCTTCCCTAGACATTGCTTCAGAACCGCCTTTTGGGAGTTTTCAGTATCCATACAACTGTGAATCTTTCACTGAAACCCCATCACAACCAATGTCTAGTCTAGAACAATCCTTGGAAGACTTTAGGGTAGCGTCAAGCCAACAGATGATGGATTTGAATGCGTCCATGGCTGCCCTCATGCAACCTAGTGACCCGGTAGCTAGTTTTCAATTAGCTACAACTTTTCCAATGTATGATGCGGTGGCAGGACAGGCTGTGAATTTGAGTGGAGAGAGTGAGATATACCCCCTTCCAAATCAAACCTACCCATCCCAAATTGAATCCGACAACTCATGTTTTGAAAGTCTATCAAGTGTCCCAAATGAATTATCAATTGAAGATAGAATGTTTAATGAGTTGTGCGACTTTGTAGTGTTTGATTTGCCCGACTGTGAAGGGTCCCTTTTGAGTGAAACCATACCCAATCCTCTTGACCTCTACACCTCCACTCTAGAACCTGAATTGATTGATATCCATGCTTTTGTTGAGGTGTCGGAGAATTTTGATTTTCACTTGATTGAGGATATTGACGCTGGGAATATTTTGGATGATGAAACCGTAGATTTGGCTGAGTTTATCTCTTCAAGTCATCATCCCGAGTCATTAAATGTTTTTCCCGAACTTCATATGCGTCTGGATTTTGAAGAAATGTGCATGGATGTGCTAAATTTTGAGGAGAATATTGAGGATAGTTTAGAGGATGAACCAGTTTTAATTGATGAGTCGGATTTTCCAATTCATCCTGTCCCTTCCACTGACTGTGTACACCCTCCTGAACCTTTAACCGATACCCTTCCTCAACCACTTCCCTCCATCCGTTCCATCGTTCCGACCTTGCAAGAACCCGTCTCGCTCTCATTTCATATGTCTGGTTTACCAGGTTCGGCGTACCCATGGTTGCTTACGAATCTTGAGGGATTTGACCCAATCTCTCGACGGGTTAATAGAATAGCACAATCGCTGTTTACACATCACTCATCACAAATTGTGCTAATCTATTCACTCCATTTGCACCCTCAAGTTCGTATTCCACTTCTTTTTCCCTTCCGCCATTCTTCTTCTTCTCATCTACCGAGACCGCATTCCACTTCTCTCCACAAGCGGTCTCGCGTATTTTCCATCTCTTTTCTCTACGCCTTCCTCCACCAACCACTGCTTCATCATGATAAGATCTTTGAATGGTTGGTGCTAACCTTTGGCCTGTGTAAGGCCTTGTATAGATGGATACTGTTCTTTCCCCCCTAATCCTGAACTTTATCGCTTAACAGTGGAAACACTGTTTTACTTAAGTTTGGGGGGACATTTTTTTGTATATATTTTTGTTTTCTTTTTTGTTTTGTATATAATTTGTTTCTAGAAAGCGCCGGCAATTTTAACCCTCTTAGTATAGCCTGACAGTGAGGGCACTGTCAAGTTTAAGTTTGGGGGTATGCTCGGTAAGCTTTCTTCCTTCGCATACATTTGTATATTTTGCATTTGCATACCCTATTAAAAACCCATAAAAATCGAAAAAGTTCTAAAAATATAAAAACTTTTTGTCAAGTTAGCTTGTGGAAGAACTCTGATTCAACATTCGACGGTTTTTGTTTGAAAAGATAGGAATAACTAAATCTTATGTTTAGATTTTGAAAACCTGAAAGATAACTCTCCTTTGAAATTAACTATAGTTGATATACGTCTTTACATCACACTACACGTGTTGTGAGTCTTGAAAATTAGATGACAAGTCTTTTATGTTTAAAAAACTTTTAAATAAGATAAATGATTTTCTGAGGATCAAATAGGTTTGTTCTGAAATAAGTAATATATCAAGAATAGTTTATGAAGTAAGTAAATATGAAGGAATGTTATTGATGCCTTAATTGGAACTAAGTCTGAAAAATAACCCATCTGAAACTTGATTGGAATGATTACACACCGAACCCACTAAACACGTCTTTTATCCAAAAAAATAATTGAACTACCGGTTATATCTCCGTTCGTATTGAATCATCATGTTTTTCACGCCAAACTGTCTTTTGTTTTTGGACCTAAGTAACTTGAGTAATTAAGTCCGCTGGGGTGTTTCTACACCTAATGCCCTAAAACCAACTGGTTTGGGTGCATTGGCCCAAAGCTCGCTAAGAAGCCTAGAAAGTCCAGATAAAAACAAAGTCAAGCAAGTGTTCTCTCCGAGTTAAAATTCCTAACGGTTCTTTGTGTGAGAATAATCTTGATAACAGACAAGCTTTTATAAAAAAAAATTTACGGAGATATGAAGGTTTTACTCTATGATAAAGACTATTGCACGTTCACAGAGGTGTGTATGAAATGAAAAACAAGAAAAAGGTGGAGTGAAGAATAAGACCTAGTTTCCTGTTAGGGAAGATAGAAATTCTGAAGTTGAAACTTTACTGGAAAACGAAACTTGAAAAATGCTTAACTCTTTATAAAACTTATGTGATCCTTTTAAAATTGTTATCTGGGCTTTATTGTATGACATAAAGACTTTATTCGACCTTTCGGGAACTTAACGACACTATTTTTGCACTGCACGTAAAGACATATAAAATCTGTAGTTAAATAAGAAGCGAGGTGTGAAAAATAAAGATTCGATAATCTAGATTTAGGATTATAGAATTGTTATTTTCTAAAACAAAACTTTAGGGGATTGAATCTTAGTTATTTTACAAAACTAGCTTGACCGGATTTTGTGGGTAGTATCCGCTGAAAACCCTCAGGAGACAACACTCCTCCTACTAGGGACACCTAGAGGTTTAACGGCTTGTTGCACGTGCTCAGTGCAATCGCGTTCCCTGCGAAAGTGCGGTTATCATTTTATTTTTTTGTGAATAATTGGTTTTGCTCGGGACTAGCAAAAGTTAAGTTTGGGGGTATTTGTTCATCACAGAATATTGCATTTTATACCGCCCATTCTTACGCTCGTGTGTTTATAGGTAGGTGCTTTTAATCCGTGTTTGTTACTTGTTTACAGAATACAGGTTTCCAGTCCAAATACTGCAAATCAGGATAAAATCTCCACAGTTACGCTAAAAGCAGAACATCTGTCGACAGCAGATAAAAGCCGGGTTCCGGTCATCCATATCCGTCCAGTGCCGAGTACCGGTTCCCGATACAAGACATGTGACAGTAGTCATTCGTGTCTGGGACAAGCACAGAGCACGAGGTGGGCTGCACAAGAATCAATGGGTGCGCGGAGCTCGAGGGAGAGATAAAGTCAAAAGTAGCATGCAATCTTGGACTTGGAAAACTGCAGATATTCGGGAAGACTTTTGTGCATTCTGAGGATTTCAAACACGAGGAAAAAGTGTACCAGGAGAAGCCACCAAAATTCACCCACCAACTCCACCAATTGGCCGCGCTTCCGCGGCCAATAGGGGCCATTGGCCGCGGAAGCGCGGCCGTACGGGCGCCGCAGATGTATATTTTTGGGGGGTGTTTTGGTACTTTCATCTATGCTCTGCTGGTTGCCCTAGAATTCCAGTTTACCTCCTATAAATACCCCGGACCAGAGCTTAACCAAGGGAGCTTTTCTTTGTTCTTGATTTTTGTTATTTTGTTCTTCTTCTTCCTCTTCTTCATTCTTTCTCCATTAAATTGTAGTGAGAGCTTTTGAGTGGAAGATTAATGAAGATGAGCGTTCTTTATCTTTCTTGTTAGTTTGCTCCCCCTTGAGATTTCTGCTTTCTCTTGCTCATTCAACCTCTTCATTGAGCTTGAATGGGTAAGAGTTAGTTATTGATCTCAAGGGTCGTATTTTCTCACGGGCTAGCACTTCACTTCACATGCGCTTTCTACCCTTCCCTTGAGCTTGCAAGTTCTTCATTGAGCTTGCAAGTTTAAGGGTTGGCTATTGAGCACATGCTTGGCTTGGGTCCTAGTTCCGTATTCTTTTCTTGTTCTTTTTATTACTCGCCTTTTATTACTTGTCTTTTTATTTCATGCGCTTTTATTCATGCCCTTTAATACTTGTATCTTTTCTTTTCTTTGTTCTTTTCTTTTTGTTCTCTTTTGTTTATATTGTGAATGTTGTAATTATTGTTGTTGTTAAGAATCAATACGGTTTTATAAGTTAACATTTCTTTGCCAATTCCTTTTCCCGTTATTTTCCATTTGAACTCCGCCCAAACCATACGCAAGCGCTCCGTTAGGCACCGTACCCTGACAAGGTAACGGTGATTCCTAACCGCGACCGGTTGCGTTCGGTTTGGCCGGAGGCGAAGGCAAGAGACAAGAACGGAAGGACAAGGGTAAATAAGCCGGATTCCATGAATACCGCGCTTAAATCCCCTAATCCACGTTGTTGCCGATTGCTTAGCTTCAATTGGTCAAGACTCGGCTCAAAGGTTTTGAGTACGGATTTCTTTAGCTTATAATCTCGTATCTTTTCTTAACAATTTTATACTTGCAGATATACACATAGGTTAGAAACAAACATACAGATTCTTTATTGACTCGTCTAAAGCAAGAAGGTAAGATAACACCATCTCCCTGTGGACCGACCCGTGCTCACTGGCTAGCTGCAAAGCGACACCGTCCTGATCGCGGTTACACTTAAATTCTTTCATCCGACACGCCAAAAGCGTGCGATCACCCACTCCTCCTGCACTATTTAAATTCCCTGCAATTAACCAGAGAATTAAAATACCCCCTTTAATCATTTTTAATGAAAATTTAAATACAATTTTTATCACACCCTTTCACTACCTTAAACCCTAGATTTTTCCGATAAATACCACCCCTCAAATCACCCCCTCACTCACAAATTGCTGCCCAAACTCTCAAGAAAATTCCCAAGACTTTTTGTGTGCAAGTGGAGTTAGCAAAGGGCGAACCTCCGACGAACTTCCGATGACGATCCGAGGAGTTTCCGACGACAAAACGACGCACCGGCACCTCCCATCCCTTCCTCTTTCTCTTCTTTAGCTAATCAATATGTAAGTCCCCACTTCTTCCCCTGTTCTTTATTCTAAAAACATTTAACACTAAAACCCGACAGAACCGGAGTTAATCCGACTTCGATTCGGTTTTCCTTAAAAAGTTCATTTTTCTTAAACACAATAATACCAAACTATTATGTCATGACCATTAAACATTAATAAAGGCAATAGAACAAGTTTGTCATCAAAATAATAATCATAGAAAGTTTTATTCCGCTTTTACATTAAAATACCTTCATATTTCATTTCGACATACTTGAACTTTTTAAACCGTATTACCTTAGAAAACTCATGAGATAATGACCTATCTTCTCACAACACTCATATCTATCAAAGCACGATGAATTTTGGAACAATAGAATACGGGAAATATGACTTTACAGCAAAATACCTTTAACTTATAAAACCTTTTTCTTTAAAAAATGTATTAAACATTTCCATGTAAATGCGCCTCTACAACCCATTTTGGGGAACCCCGTTCGAGATGGTGTGGATTATCGCACATCCTCGGGCTTAGTAGAGTGAGATGCAGACCTCCGCAAGGAGCATTCGGTCTCGATGGATTTTATACATTTTTCTTTTGAAAATGAGATTTTTACAAGAAAATTAATAAATTTATTTTCGTTAAATATGTATATATAAATATTACCAAAATACTTATTTTAAATATATATAATATTCCATTTTTCCAAAACTCAAGAAAAGAAGTCAAATATTACATGAAACTATCATGATAATTCAAACTATATTCATATTACAAATAAATACCATATATTATGAAACTAGGTTTTATTCACTAGAAATGTCACATCGATAAAAATATACATCCATGAAAACTCTAAAGAGGATAATAAAATACTTGAGGTGTATTTTGAAAATATAACAAAACTATTTTATATAAAAACCCCTCAAGTTATACTAAATTACAATAAGGACCCTAGTAAACATAGGTTTAAGCGGGACCCGTCTCTTGAGCCTTAGGGAGCCGGGGATATGGGTGCTTGCCTATTTAAGGTAGACAACTTAACAAACGGTGTTATCAACACGGTAATCGTGTTTGAAAAAGACACAAATTCTGCCGTCCATGTGCAGCGGTTACCGATAGTACCAAAACATAATTCAGGACTTCAATTTCTTTTCTAGTTGTCTGACTCAAACAGAGTCTCAATATAATCAATCTGACTTGAATATGATTCAAGTACAAACTACAATACAACATGAATCCATATATTCAATCTGTTCAATCTATTCAATCTATATTGACCGAACCGAACCATGGATATACCTCCATTTACATGATTCTCCAGTTATATCCATTTACTGATATCATGGTTTCGGCAAGCCATCCATCTATACAATTCAATTTACAAGACAATACAATACAAACAATACAAGCAAGATATCGCGGGGTTTATAAGGGGTAGACTGGTACGGAACATGTTAAAGGTGGTACGGGGTGGTCACTTAAGACGTAATTACATCCATGCCGTTGTTCCGTAGTATTATCGACGGAGCCTTGTACTCCTGATACTTTAGTCTCCGGGGAAAGTGAGACTCCTCTCGTATATACTGGTATCTTCTGTACCAAGTTACAAACAACTACGTTAACATAACAAACAACACTATAATAGTTATACTCTCTCTCTGTCTATTCTACTTCTCCCTCATCTTTGGAACTTACCGAGTGATTTATTCGCTGACGACATTCTCTTTTTTCTTCTTTAGAATGTCGTCAGATGATTCAGACTCACTGGAGATCGAGCCCACCAGCGAGGATTTGGACCAGTTAGCTTTCGATCCGGAGCTCTAGTTACTTGTACATTTCGTTTCAGTACTTTCCATTTCTGTTATGCCACGGTTTAGGCATTGCTTTTCATTCCATGTATTTACTTTTCAGATGTATTGTAAAAAGAATATTAATAAATAAAGTTGATGTTCAATTATATCTATTGTCACCGTCTCTTGTGTTTTTTACTTATATTGCTTAGATACACTTAGCGTGTTTATTTTAGAGTAAATACGTAGCGGCCTCGTCGCGTCCTCTGCCCGTATACAGGGAAGCGGGGCGTGACACACATACTCTGATCGGGCCCTCATATCCATCTCACGACTCCGGCCAGTATCCTCCGGACAACCGCCGGGTCTAACCAATAACCGGTAGGTAGTAGTTCCTCTGCCAGGCTCATCGTCTACCACACAACATACCTTTCTTACCCCGAGGTACCATACCGGGTCCACCATGTACCCGCAAACGGTTTGTTCAACTCCTCGAATCGTGTTTCAAAAACAAATCTCAGAACCGAGAAAACTCATAGTGGACGCATCGAAATATCATATCAAGAGAAACCGGGTTTTTTTAAACAATACATACTTTCTTTTGAAATATAACCACGGTTCTCAAATCCAGAATCTCATGAAAACAGCATCTCAATGCGTATAATCGTAGAACATGATGTATGCAAATATAGAACAGAAATATGAGCATATCAGTATATCATGCAATATAGAATAGTAATGTGGGCATATCAGTATATCATGCCAACGAGTCATGTGATAATACTGAACAATTAAGAGTAATAGCATGATATAGAAATTTGACTGTGTAAGTGACATAGCAATTACCGAGGATGAAAGTGTGTGAGCCGATAAATCTGTGTAAATGTAACATGCGCATCATCAATAATTGTGCAGGTGTACTAACAGACGATATCATAACAAATAATGGAAGCATAGGTACATACAATGTAATGGGAATATCATAAACGTAGCAGAAAGTAAAACGTAAGCGCCACATGATATAATACGCGTATCTAATCTAACATCTACATAAGGGACTAACTAAAGCAGCGTAGAAAGGGATTTGAAATATCTATAACATATCCGAGTCAATAAATCTATCAATCGGCCATCCAGCCTCATAACATCACGTACGGTATAATCCATCTTACGGCATCCTCGAGTCAAGGGTATGGATCAAACATCCGGTAAAACTCATTGCGTACTCTAATCCATCGTACGGCGGCATTAAACAAATAGGGATTCTATCGACCTATACAACAATGAGGGTACGGATCTAAAGTCTCGTACGGCATATCACTTATTATTCTCATATATATATATATATATATACACACACACACACACAAATCTTATTAATTTCACAACACATTTATCTCAATCTCATGTCGTTTTTATCGATCTCATAACATGCCACTATAAATCTCATATCGATCGTATCCGCTCGTATCATCTTATCTCATCATATTGATATCTCAATTCTCGTCATCACGTATTAATCATATCATCTCCTACTAACTCTTTAACCATATCCATAAATTTCTAACATGGTTTCTCCAACCATATTCTATATATCGGTTTCCATTTATAATTTTGAGGGATCTCTACACCATCCACCCGACTCCCCCCGTAGATATAAATCTACTCACCTGCAATCTCCTTGTTTAGCCGAAGTCGACGTGCTTCGTCGTCTCGAAAGACCACGCGAGAGTACCTACATATCAACACATCATAAATTTATTAAAACCAAGTCCGGAAAACCGACACGGCACGCGAAGTGCTCATAGGTTAGAATCTATAGCTTTCGCATGCAAGATCAACCAAATAACCCTCGTCGTTGACGTACAAACGTCCAACGACGGAATCCAAACTCAAATACCAAAACCAACTCTCAGAAATCGCAAAACCCGTAATCAGCAACTAAGGAAATCTATCCCTGATTTTACCTTAGGTCAAACCAGAACATTTTGCATATAGGGTTGCTCTAGATATCAGATAAGGAATCCATGGACCAAAAATCAACACTTTTCACCCCGACATGGCCGCAATTTGCGGCCCTAGGCAATTAATCTGCGGCCTGGACATGGGCTATAGGGCTCGGGTTTCTATGGTAGGTTCCTATGCACATATCTTTGTAATGTCAACTTATTTTATAGGTCTCTCGGGTCATCCCAGATTACAAAACATCATTACAATTTGTCAAAATTCCAATATCGGGCAAATTTCTAAGATCACTAATCTACACTAAATCGAACTCTAAACTAAACTAGAAACTAGGGAAACTAACTACAAGATGGGAAGTGAGAATTATACCTCATGAGAGCAACTCAAGAAAAACCCTAGATGCCCAAAGTCTCCAAAATCCAAACTTGAAAGGTACATAGGGTTTCGGAAGAAGTGGGGATCCTTTTTAATGAAGGTGGCAAGGGGTTTTGGTGAAGATTTGTAGATGTTTTCATGGGGTGGAGGAGGTGGAGGAAGTATGAAAAAGGAGATGAAGATGATGAGGTGATGAAGGAAAATAATGGATGAAGGAAAATGAATGAGGGAAAAAAGTCAAGTGCAGGAGCCTCTCTCTCTCTCATACCTTCACATGGCATGCCATGCCTCATCATGAGTGTGTCCCCTCTCTCTCTCCTCTCTCAATCATGGCATCTCTTTCTTTTCTTTTTCTCTTCTCTCATTATAAACCAAATACAATGAAACAAACAAAGTAAAACAACATGCAACAAAATGCACATGACATGGTGCACTAGCCATGGTTGCTTAAAAAGAAGGATTTGGCTTAATCGTGATTAGTAGTGCACTAATCAAGTTTAATCTAAAGTTGCATATAATTAATTATAAAAATGCCAAAATCCGATAAATATCTTTTTAATAAGTCAATGTTCAGTTGAAAATATCGTACATTTGATATGACATTTTCCTTACTATTTTTATATAATAAAAGATGTTTATTATAAATATGACACATATGAGGGTTTATCTGTAAAAATACTATTTTCATATGTTTATATATTATAATTAACATTATGATGGAAAATGTAAGCATATAATATCTATATAATATCTAGTCCATTTAAATATGCTTACCTTATCAAATATCCTTAACCAATTTTCTTAAACTATAATATCATATCAAATGGTTAGGATAATATCTCAATAATCCTAAATATTACTGACATTATTCATTGAGATATTGCGCAAGCTTTAGTTCAGGTCAGAAGATCGAGATGTGAGATGTCGGGAATAAAAAATCTGCCAATAAAGTTAGATAAAATCGAAGAATCAATACTTGCAGAGACTCACGAAATATTATCAAATTCCAGATATCCAGAAGATCTCCATGTGTCACATTGAAGCAACCCTAGAAAACTGAAGCCAATATCTCACTAAACGTCCGCGGGTCCGCGGCCACTATGCCAAACGCGGCGGATCCACGGCCGAGTCAACAATTCAGGGTGTGGGATTTTTTGGTTTGGATCTCAATAACAACACCTGATTCTTGGGATCTTTTGTTTCTTGTTTTGGTGCTATATAAAGAACCGAGGGCTAAACCTAGAAAACTTATCAAACCAATGAGATCACGAAGTCCAAGACGGCTCAAGAATCCAGGTTGATCATCAGCTGTTTATCTACCTCCTTAAGAAGAGATCGAGAAGCAAACTAGGGTTTTTGTAATCACTTTCTAAAGGAACAAAGTGTAATTGATCAAGTTGATTAATAAAGGTAGTTGTTTTATTCTTATTGCATTTTATTTTCTTCATGATCTCTATCCGTTCTTCTATCTCCATCATGCGTCAGTAATTCTTCGCTTGTTAGGGTTCGTAGGATTACGGTAGATCAATGGATGATTAAAATCCTTTAACTTTTTTTACGTCCTATAAGTTTATAAATTTTATCAAAAGAATAGTTAACATCCTAATCGGGCGCGCTATTAATTCATTGATAGCCCCGACCACGATTAGAGATTAGATTAACAATTGTTTTGGTAAAGGCTAGACATGAACGGAGATCCATGTCAAGATAGGGGTTAAGAGTGGGAACCCTATTCCTTCCAGAAATCCTAATCTACATGCATCACTGTCGATCTAGTTTTAAATCTATTAAAGGATAAAAAGAGTAATCTTTAATTAATCATCCATGACTACTAAATATTAACGAACCCTACAAGCCCCCTTCTAATATAAAACCTATATCCGTAGTTAATTTAGATCTATATCCTACATCCGTGATTGACGTAGATCTAGAATCTACAACCATTCTCCACTATTCATTATTCTTCCTCCTTTCCTAATCAATACGCCAAAAGTAAGATTAAAAGATTCAATGTTTTCCTGAGGACGACCCGTACTCATCTCGGTCTAGCTACACGCGACACCGTTATTGATTGCGGTTACTACACACACTTTACAGAATCAATAAAATGGCGTCGTTGCAGAGGATACGTGCGTAATTTTTATTATTTTTACTATTCGTGTTGAATTCTTAATCTGATCCATAAAAATACATAATAAAAATAAACAAAACTGCAATTTGTATATTTAACGATTATTGTGATTTTTTGTAAGGGGATTTGGAGTCACGGATTTGAGGAAATAGAGATTCAGAGACATTCATCAAGATCCATAGGACCAAGGGAGGTCATGTAGCAAAAATCTTCACAAGATCTCCTGATTCGGCGGCGGAATCGCGGCAAAAAGAGCTATTCGGCGGCGGAACCGCGGTGTAATTGGGGGATCTTGCTTCCCAACTTCTGTGGTAACTTTATTATCTCCTTCTCTCTCCTCTGAAATCCAATAAAATATTTTTTCTGCATGATTCTTTGCAAAAATATCGCTGCTCAAAAATCTTTTTGCAAGTTTTGTAATTGGTTTGTTTGTGCATATTTTAATACGGACATTAAGGGGTAAAGACCAAATTCAGATTAGGTGGGGATTTCACCACCCTTCCTAGGCCCCACAAATCACAAAATGAGCATCCGCATCACCCTACATTAATTAAAAAATATCTAGACCAAGACTTTAAGGACTGTCGCGCTCAATAAGGATAGAGGAAGGTTGTGGGTAATCTATCGCTTATCCACATTTGTTTTGTGGTGCCTAGGCAAGTGTGTCTAGGTAAGAGGTTACTTAATTAGGCCCGCTATTTTCGGTGATTCGTATAGAGGATACCTCCTACTTACCTGGCCACAAGAGCGATAAAGAGGTGGTAGAGGATTAATCTTGCGGCTTGTCCTTTGGAAGTCTAGGAGCGGTCTAGAGACTTGACCTAGGTAACCTTATTTCTAGGGTTGATTGTGCATTTTTGTGTGATTTGTCTCAAGTTCGACACTTTTCAAAACAAACCAATTTTAAATCACACGCACGCTGCCACTTGCACTAAACCCGCTTAGTGCATGCTCGGCTGGACAAGGGATTCTAGTGCCCATCCTGTCCGCGTTCCTGCTATCGACTCCGAAGTCAGTACTTCTTCATTTTCTTTTTCTCCTCCACCCACCACATCGACCGAGATGGACGGTTCTCCATCAGATTATAACACCACCCTGCCACCACCTGTCGGTGCGCAGAATCCACCGCACATTTCTCTCCAAGAGAGATGTTATCCTATACGCGGTCCCCTTCCTACCTGTTTATCTATTCCACCAGCCAATAGGGATAATTTTGAAATTAAGCCCCACTTCATCAACCTGTTGCCCAAATTTCACGGATTTGAGTCTGAAGACGCATATGTTTTTATCACTAAATTCGAAAACGTATGCACAATGATGGGTACATCACAATTTTCAGTGGATGCTATGCGCTTGCGTCTTCTCCCTTTCACTTTGTGCGATTTAGCAGAAAAATGGCTTTATAAAACTGGCGCACACTCTATTACCAATTGGGATGAATTTGTGATAGCATTCCTTAAGAAATTTTACCCCAATCATAAGACTGCCCGTGTTCGGAGCGAAATCAACCAGTTTACCCAGCTTCCCAATTAACCATTTTGGAAGTGTTTTGAACGGTTTAAGGATCTGCTTGTCTAATGTCCTCATCATGGAATACATAGATGGGATTTGTGCCGAATTATATATGAGGGCATTACTCTAGCGACAAAGCAGATGCTTGAAACCATGTGTCAATGCAATTTCATGTCCAAAGATGATGATGAAGCTTGAAAATTTCTGGAAGATCTCGCTGAACACACTTTGCAGTGGGAAAGCGTTAGACCATCATCTAGGGGAGGTATCCATCAGCTCGATATTTCCATAGCAGTAATAGCCGAAATGACAGCACACAACAGAAACTCGATGCTATGGAGAACAAATTCTCATCAATCTTCCTAAACCAGGTTACGCTCCCCAAGACCGTATGTGGTTGCTGTTCCGATCCATCACATCTGACGGAAGAATGTCCTTCAAATGCACCGTTGCAAGGTCAAGAACACACTAATGCTACTTTTCAGTAGCGACCTAGAAACGATCCTTATTCTTCCACGTACAATCAGGGATGGAGGAATCATCCTAATTTTGCTTGGAACCAAAACCAAACCCAAAATCAAAACCAGTTCCAAAGCAATTATCAAAGACCTCCTCCACAACAGCAGTAACCAAACCTACAGAGTCAACACCCCTTTCAATCGCAACCTTTTCAAAATCCGGCCAACAATTCTACACCTTATTACAATTCTTTCCAAACGGCCGAGAACGAAAACTCATCTGCACTCGAACGAAGCGTGGATATGTTTATTAAACATTCTATGCAATCGACGGATGAAATAGAGTCTTCTATCCGATCATTAACACAAACCACCTCCTCCCACGGTGAAAGTATAAAATCGATAGAAGCACAACTTGCACAAATAAATGCCGCGATGAGTGCGAGAGATAAAGGGAAACTTCCATCTTAACCCCTACCGAATCCTGGACACTCATAAAGTCATAATGTGAGTACCGTTACCACGTTGAGATAAGGAAGAGTGTTAAACAATCAAAGGGGTGAACAGATTGATGATGAGGAATCAACTGAAACCCCGGCTTCCACTTCTTGCCCTATTTCGTCTAGTCTCCCACCTTCTTCCGAGCCTATTCTCCGTTTTCTCCAAGGCTCGAACACTTCGCCCACTTTCTTGAATCTACCTAAAATGATCCCTACTCCAATTCTGGGATCGATTCCATCCCCACAAACTTCTCCACAAATGTTGGACCCAAAACTTATTAATAAAGCTCCATTTCCAAACAGGTTGAGGGCCAACAAATCTAACGCACAAATGGAGAAGGTTATGGAAATGTTTAAGTAAGTTAACATAAATATCCCTCTCCTAGATGCTATTCAACAAGTTCCGTCTTATGCGAAAATCCTTAAGGACTTGTGCACTAGGAAGAGAAAAACTCAAGTGCCGAAAAAGGTATTCAAGACAAGTAACGTGAGCACAACTTTTACCCAACAATTGCCTAAGAAATGTAGGGACCCCGGTTTTCCTACAATATCTATAACTATTGGGAAAAAAAGCATCAATCGTGCTCTACTTGACCTCGGTGCTAGTGTTAACTTGCTTCCATATTCCGTCTGTGAGCAGCTTGGTATAGGAGAGTTGAAACCTGCCCACCACATTCTCCAGATGGCAGACCAATCTATCGCCCAACCTAGAGGTGAACTAGAGGATGTGTTAATCAAAGTCAGGGAATTCATATTCCCTGTGGACTTTATTGTTTTAGATACACCGCCTGTGGCGAACCCAAGTAATTAAATCCCGGTGATATTCGGTCGACCTTTCCTAGCAACTTCCAACGCTGTCATTAATTGTCGTAACGGTTCTATGAACTTATCCTTCGGGAAGATGACAATTGAGCTTAATATTTACAAGCTAGGAAGTCAACCATCTGAATCTTCTGCTCATTTAATCGATGTTTGTTCCATCAACGAGATAGCTTCCGACAGCTGCGAAGCTGAAGTACTTTGCTATGATGATCTTGACAACACTGGTGCGATATTGTTTGATCTAGCAAATTATTATAGTGAGAATATCTTCGATGAGTCCATCCCCGAGTTTGAATCCGTTGACTCGTCGCAAAAGTCAGTAGCGCTTTCCGAGTCAATATCCTACGCAAATTATGAACCTTTTAGGGAGTCCGAGTATCATTCCCTTACCCCGCCTTCTATTGTCTCTCCGTCTATACTAGATCTCAAACCGCTACCTTCTCATCTTAAATATGCATATTTGTGTGAGAATGAGTCTTTGCTTGTGATCATATCCGCTTCTCTAGCTTTAGAGAAAGAAAACGCACTTTTGGTGGTATTAAGATCAAATCGGCAAGCATTTGGTTGGACAATGACTGATATCAAAGGGATCAGTCTCTTAATTGTTGAACATTATATACATCCGATGGATGAAACCAAACCAACCCGAGACCCATAAAGACGGTTAATCCCGTTATGAAGGAGGCGGTAAAGAAAGAAATCGTCAAGTGTCTAGATAGTTGTATAATTTACCCAATATCTGATAGCCAATGGGTAAGTCCTATTCATGTGGTCCCTAAAAAGTCTGGCATCACGGTCATAACTAATGAGGCTAATGAGTTGATCCAAACATGCACCCAAACTGGATGGCGCGTATGTATTGATTACAGAAAACTCAATGCCGCAACGAGGAAAGATCACTTCCCTCTACCTTTCATTAACCAGATGTTGTAAGTCCACGTTGCCCACCCCGGTGCTTGCGGGGAGGCAGAAAACGGAATAAAAATCGGATTTTTACTACTCTAGGCAATATGGACTAGACAAAGTCGGGATCTTTGCTAAACAAAACTAACTAAAAGCTAACTAGAAATTAGCTACAAGGAAGAATGGTTATACCTAGGGCTTTGTGTCCTTCTCTCCTTACTCCTTGGAGTGTAAGAAAGAGATCGCCTTGTCGCCTTCTCGAGTCGAAGAAGGATCCACCCGAAAGCCTCAACCTTTGGCTTCAACTTCAAGCTAGAAGTAACTAAGGTGCTAGAAGTGCTAATCCTAGAACCCTAGATGAGAGTAGAGATTATCTTGAAGAGGTTTTCTCTCAAGCTCAAGTGTTTCTCAACACATGAGAGGGGAGAGCTTGAGGAAGAGGAAGAGCAAGAGAGAAAGTGTATGATAGAATGAGAGAATAATAAGCCATTCTCACATATATGTGTGAATTATAAAAAATAGATAATTAGCTAGATAATTGTCATGATTAATCAAGACTTGACCATTATCATTTCACATTAAATGAAAATTGCAAGGATCAAAGAGCATCTTTTATATGGAATGATGATGGTCAACATGTCAACTAAGGTCAACAAGTCAAGTATGGTCAAAATGTCAACAACCCTAACCATGCACAAATATATATAGCTAATATCAATTAATTATAATACACACATAAGCATTAGGGTTAATAAAATGACAATGGTCATTAACCCTAATCAAAGTCCTCTTCCTCTGTCTCAATCAACTGTGCATACGCACCCGCATTCGTGATCCGAGGAACACGAATACAAAGAGATAAAACCAATCCCAAATCATATACTAGGATCTGGCTTAAACCAAAGCCCGCTAGTATAAGCTGTCCGGACAGCAAACGTGCACAAGTGCGTGGATGTGAACGAACCCTGTCGCAAAACCATGCGATCTCTACTCATTTTGCCTAAAGGCGAATAGCTCTCCGTGTGGGACTCTAAAGACTCGACACTACGCTGGCAGTGTGTTTAACCACAGACCGCAAGAGGCACTAGCTGTACGTAACGGTCCCCAGATAGATACCGATAAGAAGACTGACGAGGTGACCCCATCTGAACTCCTACTGAGCCTGTATATGACAGTCTCCGTACAGTCCGGTCTGTTCGTCTGATACATCGCATGGCGGGCCTAGGGGGCGGTGAACGTCAGTCCCCTAATAGCGGTACAAGTCGTGTCGGAGTGTAGCCCAGAACACCCTGAGATAACACTGGAAACCTACCAGTATATCTCGCTTGCCCTGGCCAGAGACTACTCGTGTAATGGATCTCCTGGACACAGCGTGATGTCAACCCCTAATACCGGGAGAGACGAATCCTGTCTAACCGTCACTGCCTCCAAGTGCTTCGGGACTGCACCCAAAAACTACCTGTTTGCACGACTCCTTTGAGCCGTGGTAGGGTAGTAATCAAAGTGCAGTGGGAACACACTCGAGGCGAAGTGACAGTGTCAAGTCAGCGGACTAAACTGTACTCATGTCACCTGGGAACTGATAACTGACGATAGGTATAATACCAACCAACAGTTCCCGACGAGTCCTGTCCAGTGTACTCGTAACCTAACGAGCACCCGCATACTATCTCAAGTACGACGTACTGACGGTTGTGGGACAGACCGTCTCCCACGCTGGGATGAGAAGCGCATACGCTAGTCTACTCCGGAGTATCGATGCCCTGTCTCGATAGTCCAACGACTAGGGACCTGTATAAGGATGTGCTGATGGATTACCCAGCCCCCACGAGTGTGAGCGCCATCACAACGCTGGTAATCAAGCAAAGATCCTAAGAGCTCTACTAATATGTATATAAGCGATATGCTAAAAGAAACACATGCACATATTGAAGTAGAGACAAACCAAGTAGCATACTACCATTTCGAGCAAGATTGTATATACAACTGTGAATATCCCAAGCTTCCATCAAGTATACATACTAGTATGATACAATAATGGCCTCTAGGACATATACACTAACAATCTCCCACTTGCACTAAGGCCATGTACTGGCGTATCGAAGACCTATCATCTCGATCAGCCGCTCGACTGAGTCTGGGGTAGGGCCTTCGTGAGTGGATCTGCAGTGTTGTTCTCCGTATTTACTCTCTTCACCTCGATCTCCCGGCGATCAATGATCTTCCTGATCAGGTGGTACCGCCTCAAAATGTGCCTGGACTTCTGATGGGACCTGGGTTCCTTCGCTAAAGCTATAGCGCCGTTGTTGTCGTAATACAGCGGTATTGGATCAACAATGGTAGGAACCACCTGAAGCTCCGTGAGGAACTTCTTCATCCAGACAGCTTTCTTTGCAGCATCGCAAGCAGCTATATACTCCGCTTCCATAGTCGAGTCTGCAACGGTCTCCTGCTTGGAACTCTTCCAGCAGACTGCCCCTCCATTGAGGGTAAAGACATAACCCGACATGGACTTGGAGTCATCCTTGTCACTCTGGAAGCTGGAGTCAGCAAAGGCCTCGAGCTGGAGGTCTTTTCCGCCATACACCAAGAACATCTCCTTAGTCCTTCTCAAGTAGTTGAGAATGTTCTTTACCGCTATCCAGTGTTTCTCCCCTGGGTTCGACTGATACCGGCTTACAACGCTCAATGCGTATGCTACATCTGGTCTGGTACACAACATCGCATACATTATAGAGCCTACCGCAGAAGCGTAGGGTATAATAGACATGCGATCCCTTTCCAAATCAGTCTTGGGAGACATATCTTTGGAGATGGTGATCCCGTGACAAGCCGGTAGATTACCGTGCTTGGAACCTTCCATACTGAACCTTTTCAGTATGGTGTCGATGTACCTTGACTGTGAAAGTCCCAACATCCTCTTAGATCTATCACGATAGATCTGGATCCCCAGAATGTAGTTGGCATCGCCCAGGTCCTTCATGGAGAACCTCTGCGACAAGAATCCTTTGACTAACTGTAGCATAGGAATATCATTTCCTATTAGGAGAATGTCATCCACGTACAAGATGAGGAATACCACAGTTCTCCCTACAATCTTACTGTAAATGCATGGTTCATCTGGGTTTTTGATAAAGTCGAATTCTTTGACAGTATCATCAAAGCAGATGTTCCAACTCCGCGATGCCTGCTTAAGTCCATAAATGGACTTGAGCAACTTGCACACTCTACCGCTGCTCCCACTCTGAATGAATCCCTCCGGCTGATCCATATAGACGCACTCTTCCAAATTTCCATTTAGGAAAGCCGTCTTTACGTCCATCTGCCAGATTTCATAATTGTGGAAGGCAGCAATGGCAAGGAGGATCCAAATGGATTTCAGCATAGCCACTGGAGAAAAGGTCTCGTCATAGTCCAAACCAGGTCTTTGACGAAAACCCTTTGCTATAAGTCTAGCTTTATAGGTCTCAACCTGCCCATCTACACCAATCTTCTTTCTGAAGATCCATTTGCAGCCTACGGGTTTTACCCCTTCTGGAGCAAAGTCCAAAGTCCAAACTTTGTTAGTGTACATAGACTCCATCTCGGCCCGCATTGCATCCAGCCATTTTACCGAGTCACCGCTCTGAATGGCTTGCTGGAAGCTAGTAGGCTCACCATAATCCATAGTGCAATCCTCTCTATCCCCGTCAATGAGAAAACCGTAGTATCTCTCGGGCGGATGAGACTGCCTACTACTCCTGCGGAGTGGCGCTGGAATGTCCGGTTCTCCCGAACCTTCTGGTTCTACCAAGGTTTCAGTAACAGCTTGTGGTTCTGGAATTTCTACCAGTTCTATTGCGCTCCCACTTATCTGATTTTCTAAAAATTCAGTTTCCAAGAAATGGGCATGCTGAGAGACAAAAACCTTTTGTTCCTCTGCGGAATAGAAAAGATACCCCCTGGAGTTCTTTGGGTATCCCACAAACTTACACAGTACTGAGCGTGCCTCGAGCTTGTCCGCATGTTGCTTTTTTACAAAATCTGGACATCCCCACGTCTTAAGGTACTTAAGATAGGGTTTCTTCCCACTCCACATCTGATATGGGATGGTAGGCACAGTCTTGGTTGGAGCCTTGTTCAAGAGATATGCTGCTGTTTCTAGCGCATAACCCCAGAAGTATCGCGGTAACTCAGCCTTACTCATCATGGAACGAACCATATCTAATAGGGTTCGATTGCGCCTTTCCGATACACCGTTGTGTTTTGGTGTGTATGGAGGAGTAAGCTGAGAGAGAATTCCATTCTCTTTTAAGTAGCCCAGAAACTCGGCACTCAAGTATTCACCACCTCGATCAGATCTTAGTGTCTTGATACTTTTGCCTGTCTGTTTTTCAACTTCATTCTTGTATTCCTGAAATTTCTCAAAGGCCTCAGATTTGTGCTTCATTAAGAAGACATGCCCATACTTAGAGAAATCATCTGTGAAAGTAATGAAGTATGAATAACCACTTCGCGCATGTGTAGACATTGGACCACACACATCACTGTGTATGAGACCCAAGAGCTCGCTTGCTCTTTCTCCGTGTCCAGTGAACGGGGTCTTTGTCATCTTTCCCATGAGACAAGATTCACAAGTGGCATAAGACTGATACTCGAACGGATTCAAGTATCCCTCTCTATGTAACTTTGTTAACCGTGTCTCATTAATGTGACCCAGTCTACAATGCCATAAGAAAGCCTAATTTGTTTCCGGAGACTTTCTTTTAAGTGTGTTCTGGACACTGAAGACCTGAGCTTGATTCAAAACGTATATACCGTATTTCAATGTACCTGACCCAATCAGCACTTGATTTAGGTGGATGTTTACAACATCGCTTACAAAAGTAAAATCATATCCTTCCTTAGAAAGTAAGGATACAGATATGATATTACAAGTCGCACCTGGTACATAAAAACAGTTACGCAGAATCAATATCTGCCCAGTTGTCAGTCCTAGATGATATTCCCCTACGGATTCAGCATACATGCTCATTCCGTTAGCAACCCTGAGAGTCATATCACCTTTCCTGATAACCCTACGGTTTCTCAGAGCCTGTAACGAATTACAGATATGAGATCCTGATCCGGTATCCAATACCCAGGAAGTAGGGTTAACTGACATACAGTTCTCTATTACAAACACACCCGAAGCCGAAGCCACAACATGCTTCGAATTCTGGCTACTGGCTTTGCAAGCCCTGCAATCCTTCTGCCCATGTTCATTCCCGTAACAATAGGAACATCCCTCTTTTACTGTATCCATTCCCGAAACTTCTGCATTTCCCTTTCTTTCTACTTCCCTGGTTTCCTTCAGGGTAGTAGGTAGAGACTGTTGAACTAAGTCAGCATCTGACCCGTTCTTCAACGCGGTCTTCAGGTCCGAGAGCTCAAAAGAGTTGGTCTCTGTAAGGACGTTGCCCCTTACAGATGACCCGATAGCCAACCTCGCTGGAAGCAGTTCGTTCGAGGTCTCATATCTTGCGATACGAGATTGCTCTCTATATAAAACTTTGTTATGGAGGAAGATAGAAGCTGAGTCCATCTTCTCGTGCTGCCTCTGGTATATACCATCAACTGAGGCTAACACGAGGCACTTGGCTTTCGCACAGTCTTCTTCCGATGTCCTACGGATATCAATATCCATGACAGGGGAAACTGGACCTGAGACGGCAGGGGTTGGATCAGTCAAGAGGTGTCCCAGCTTGTCCTGGGCAATGGACATCTGGACAGACCTTTGCCAGTCACAACAGTCAGATTCAGTCATTTTATTATCTAGATGTAACCTAGGTGCGGTCATTGGGTCGCTGCAATTAAGAGAGAGAGAAGAAAACACTTAGCATGATGCTCTTGCAAGTTTAGATTGGTTTTTAATTTATCTAAATAGGATGGCTCCCACTGTCTCTCGAATCCCTCCCTAAACCATAAAGGAAGGATTAGTCAGGATCAATCTCACCGTACAATACTTGCTTAACCGTTCAGCCAGGCCAGTGTCGGTACTTCGAGGGAGGTTTTCCAACGCTTTCGCGAAGTTCCTTAATTAAGTAACCTCTTTTCCCTGTGGGCATAGCCCCGCTAACACTTTTCTAGACACCTACTTGGTTTATAGCATTGATCGTTAAGTGAAAGAGTTCCTGAGGAGTAGCATATACTCACAGTAGGATCGGGATCCAAATATCATTGCGTGATAAAACCGAAGGAATCCTACCAGAATCATCACACTCCAAATGGTATGCAGCGCTAGCAAGTTTCACTACTTATGAAACTCCCGATGTGGATTTTTTGGCCCATGCTCTTATGACCTTGACGAAAGTCAACAAATCATAAGTCACATGTCAAGTTCTACCCGTCATTATCCAGGTTAATTTGAACCCACCCGTACATACCCTTGACGAAGGTCAACAAGGTAATACGACTGTCCCAAACCAACGCATCTATCTATGCTACATATGAATACCCAACAGCTACCAATCACTATGTCTTGACGAAGGTCAACAAACATAGCTTGAATACTATTGAATATCCATACGAAATGACGGAGGGCTACGAATGGTTTTGGCGAAACCGTGAACGTAGTGAACTTGATATAATCGATGGAACGAGATAGCTTTTAAAAGGAGTGGTTCAAGCTCCGCGTTTAAAAGTTTAGTTTTGAAAAGAACCGAGTGGTTTTCAAAGTGTTCCAATCGACTTTTACTTGGTTTATTTTCTTGCATTAGTTCTTTTAATGCGTCCCATCATTTTAGCCTACCATTGCAGAAAACAACTAAAATATGACGTACGCTTATGCCATTCGCATTCGCCACGGGGCCCCGTCATCACCCGTTAAGTTACTTAACTAACGACAGAGCGGGGGCTGGGCTAGCGCGGCTGTAAAACATAAGCAACGCCTAAATAGTTATCATATATAAATATATAGCAATGATAGACATTACAGATCACAGATGAATACATTGGATATACTAGGAATCCGCAATCCGTTCGAGCCTGCAACGAAAAGCGGATTACACGGTCGCGGTGAATAGCCAATACCCTACCCAAGACCGCTACGGGTGCGGCAAACTACCCGCCAAGTACCCGAAGCGAAGCAACCTCTCTCAACACCGTAAGTAGGCCACTCGGCACTTCGAGATACCCGGTAGTTTGTGCACCCCCTCCATGGGTCTATCCTAGGAGCAAAAACAGTAAAAAGAATTATACAATGACGGCTACAACCCCGACCCGGTTGTGCGGCCATACAAATAATATTACATCAATTTACATATTACATGAATGAAAGAAAAAGAAACACTCATCTTACATCCACCCCGGCAATTCACCCGCGACAATCCAACCCATTCATATACACATTCCATCAACAAACACAGATCACAGATATGTATAACCCCCACTAATCGACGTATAGCAATTAGCGGACGTTCAATACATATAAACATCACAGATATAACCCTTTAGTCAAAGTGCAGTGAAGTTCGATCAAAAATACGAATTTATAGGCCCCCAAAAACCAATTTCTTTTCAGGAAAACCTGGGAACAAATAAACTATCTTAAAAATCCCAAAACCATGCCATAAGAACACTGCACCAAACTCGATCCAGAACAGACTCAAAACAGCCGCGGTTCGGCGGCACAAGGCATGCTTTTGCAGCGGAACCGCCGCGCTTTGAGCGTTTCACTGGATCGTTTTTGGTGGCTTTCTTCACAAAACCCTGAGATGATTTTTGACATACGATTTTTTATTTTTAGAGCAGATAAAATTTCAACAGAAGCTTAGGGTTTTGATGTTTTGGTTTTGCGATTTTTCCGATCAAACTTCCATACACTTTACTACTTATCTAGTTTATGTTTAGTTAGGCTCTGATACCACTGTAAGTCCACGTTGCCCACCCCGGTACTTGCGGGGAGGCGGAAAACGGAATAAAAATCAGATTTTTACTACTCTAGGCAACATGGACTAGACAAAGTCGGGATCTTTGCTAAACAAAACTAACTAAAAGCTAACTAGAAATTAGCTACAAGGAAGAATGGTTATACCTAGGGCTTTGTGTCCTTCTCTCCTTACTCCTTGGAGTGTAAGAAAGAGATCGCCTTGTCGCCTTCTCGAGTCGAAGAAGGATCCACCCGAAAGCCTCAACCTTTGGCTTCAACTTCAAGCTAGAAGTAACTAAGGTGCTAGAAGTGCTAATCCTAGAACCCTAGATGAGAGTAGAGATTATCTTGAAGAGGTTTTCTCTCAAGCTCAAGTGTTTCTCAACACATGAGAGGGGAGAGCGTGAGGAAGAGGAAGAGCAAGAGAGAGAAAGTGTATGATAGAATGAGAGAATAATAAGCCATTCTCACATATATGTGTGAATTATAAAAAATAGATAATTAGCTAGGTAATTGTAATGGTTAATCAAGACTTGACCATTATCATTTCACATTAAATGAAAATTGCAAGGATCAAAGAGCATCTTTTATATGGAATGATGATGGTCAACATGTCAACTAAGGTCAACAAGTCAAGTATGGTCAAAATGTCAACAACCCTAACCATGCACAAATATATATAGCTAATATCAATTAATTATAATACACACATAAGCATTAGGGTTAATAAAATGACAATGGTCATTAACCCTAATCAAAGTCCTCTTCCTCTGTCTCAATCAACTGTGCATACGCACCCGGATTCGTGATCCGAGGAACACGAATACAAAGAGATAAAACCAATCCCAAATCATATACTAGGATCTGGCTTAAACCAAAGCCCGCTAGTATAAGCTGTCCGGACAGCAAACGTGCACAAGTGCGCGGATGTGAACAAACCCTGTCGTAAAACCATGCGACCTCTACTCATTTTGCCTAAAGGCAAATAGCTCTCCGTGTGGGACTCTAAAGACTCGACACTACGCTGGCAGTGGGTTTAACCACAGACCGCAAGCGGCACTAGCTGTACGTAACGGTCCCCAGGTAGATGCCGATAAGAAGACTGACGAGGTAACCCCATCTGAACTCCTACTGAGCCTGTATGTGACAGTCTTCGTACAGTCCGGTCTGTTCGTCTGATACATCGCATGGCGGGCCTAGGGGGCGGTGAACGTCAGTCCCTTAATAGCGATACAAGTCGTGTCGGAGTGTAGCCCAGAACACCCTGAGATAACACTGGAAACCTACCAGTATATCTCGCTTGCCTTGACCAGGGACTACTCGTGTAATGGCTCTCCTGGACACAGCGCGATGTCAACCCCCAATACCGGGAGAGACGAATCCTGTCTAACCGTCACTGCCTCCAACTGCTTCGGGACTGCACCCAAAAACTACTTGTTTGCATGACTCCTTTGAGCCGTGGTAGGGTAGTAAATCAAAGTGCAGTGGGAACACACTCGAGGCGAAGTGACAGTGTCAAGTCAGCGGACTAAGCTGTACTCATGTCACCTGGGAACTGATAACTGACGATAGGTATAATACCAACCAACAGTTCCCGACGAGTCCTGTCCAGTGTACGCGTAACCTAACGAGCACCCGCATACTATCTCAAGTACGACGTACTGACGGTTGTGGGACAGACCGTCTCCCATGCTGGGATGAGAAGCGCATACGCTAGTCTACTCCGGAGTATCGATGCCCTGTCTCGATAGTCCAACGACTAGGGACCTGTATAAGGATGTGCTGATGGATTACCCAGCCCCCACGAGTGTGAGCGCCATCACAACGCTGGTAATCAAGCAAAGATCCTAAGAGCTCTACTAATATGTATATAAGCGATATGCTAAAAGAAACACATGCACATATTGAAGTAGAGACAAACCAAGTAGCATACTACCATTTCGAGCAAGATTGTATATACAACTGTGAATATCCCAAGCTTCCATCAAGTAATATACATACTAGTATGATACAGTAATGGCCTCTAGGGCATATACACTAACAGATGTTAGAACGATTAGCTGGACATGAATACTATTGTTTCTTGGACGGATACTCTGGCTATAACAAGGTCCCCATCGCCGAAAAGGATCAAGATAGAACAACATTTATTTGTCCTTTCGGTACTTTTGCTTATAGACGCATGCCCTTTGGGTTATGCAACGCTCCAGCTACATTTCAGCGGTGTATGATGGGGATATTCTCAAACATGGTTGAGAATTTTCTGGAGATATTTATGGACCATTTCTCCATATTTGGGGACTCCTTTGAGGAATGCCTACTACATCTTGACGCGGTTCTTACCCGCTGTAAGGATAAGACCTTAAATTTGAATTGGGAAAAATGTCATTTCATGGTCCAAGATGGTATTGTCCTTGGACATATCATTTCACAAAAAGGCATTGAGGTTGACTGAGCTAAAATTGATGTTATCCACAACCTTCCTCCTCCCAAATGCGTCAAAAATATACGATCATTCCTTGGTCATGTAGGATTTTATAGGAGATTCATTAAGGACTTTAGTAAAATTGCTAGACCCTTAACTCTTCTTTTAGACAAGGATACAACATTTCACTTCGATTCGAATTGTGAGGCTGCAATTGAATCGCTTAAAAGATCTCTTACTACAGTGTCACGACCCGAAATATTAGCTCATGACCAGCACTTGAATCACGCAACGTCTAAAAGCGTAACGGAATTCAAGTAAGCTGAAACCCAGAAATCTAAACCTTTTAAGTAAAATAAAGGAGGTGAAGTTTTGAAATAAAGGTATAATGAAATCAAGTTTTCTTAATGCATAGGAAAAGAACATGAATGATGCAAGTGAAATTTACTAGTTTGAAAACATGTTTCGTCTTTTAAAAATTTTGGCAGCACCTCCTTTGTATATTTTGACCCAAAACCACAAATACATAATAAGAATAATAGCATCCCCAAGCGGGAGCTAGCTCTTCATCAAACGGCGGATCACAACCACGCAAGGCAATATAAATAAGTATACAACGCCCAACGTCGAAGATCACCACAAAGAGGTAAAGAAAAGCAAGACATATAACTCACAAGTAGCGGAAACCCCTCACTCTAAGTCTCGTAACCACAGTTTCACTAAGTCTCATTACTTATACAAATCACTAATTTTGATTGATTGATGGAGTTAACTAGATACAATATGAAATGTAATACAAGAGTGGGTACGATACAAATGTCCTACCTACCACTGCAAAACACCCAAAGAAAACTGTGTGCCAGCGATGCCGCTACTGATCCATGCGGTCAACCTGCAAGAACTGTGGCACAATGGAGGTGAGTTGCCAACTCGTGAATAGAAATATATCTACAAGTTGAAATCGAATAAACAACGACTTCTAGGTCAACTATATCAAAAGGTAATACTATGATATCCAGGGTGACCGGGTCGTATATGTGCCAACAGGTAGTCAATACCTATATGCATGTGGATAACATCCAACAATAATAATCAATGTATGCAGATATGTGGATCTCGTCCACCCATAAATCAAGGTCTATAAGCATGTGTATAATCTCCAATAGTAGAATCAGTATATGTATGTATGTATGTGGATCTAGTCCACGCATCAACCACTGACGCAACAATATCATGCATGTAAATATCATAAAAGAGTGTGCATGAAAGTATGGGGATATGTATATCAACGGTGTCCCTCCCGATACATCAAATCATGGAACCTGAGTGCCTAGCATCGACACTCGAAAACATCATGAAAACCGTGCCCAGTATCGGCACGTAAATCATCATATATCGGGCTCCGTCAGTCCGGATCGGTCCACGGGCTCCGTCAGTCCGGATCGGCCCATATCATCTCTCGACTCCGGTCGGTATCCTCCAGATATCCGCCGAGCCCAAATATTATCACCGGTAGGTAATAGTCCCTCTGCTAGGCTCACCGTTTGTATACACAGCATCCCTTTCTTGCCCCGGGGTACCATACCGGGTCCACCATGTACCCGCAATCGGCCTCATCCGCCTCCTCGAATCGGGTTTCACATGTCGCTCTCAGAATCGAGAAAACACATGGTGGACGTACTGAAATATCATATCAGGAGAAACCAGGTTTTTAAAACAACACATAATCTCTTTTAAAATGCCCACGATTCTCAAATCCAAAAATCTCATGAAAACAACATATCTCAATGCGTAAAATTATAGAGCATGATGCATGCGACATATAATAGAAATGTAAGCATATCGTGTATCATGCAACATGGAATAGTGATATGACATATTAAAGGAAAACCGCTCTTTTAAATTGATTCCAGTTTTTAAAATATAACATGCGGTTCCCAATTTTACAATAAAACCAGTTATCTATATAGGTACAATATGAATATGCGTAAGTGTAGATGTACCAATGTATGTGTGCACCAATATGGATATACCAGTGTATATGTGCACAATGTGAATATACAGTGTGCATGTGCGCAAGTATGGAGATATCAATATATTTGTGCACTAGTATGAATATACAGTGTGCATGTGCGCAAGTATGGAGATATCAATATATATGTGCAAGCAGGTTATGCGAAGAGTCATATCATGATGCAGCAATCCTACTGTGTAGTGACATAGAAATTATCGACGATGAAGTGTGTGAGCCTACAAACTGTGTACGTGTAACATACGTATCATCGATAATGGTGCAGGTGTACTATCACAGGTATATGCGATGCAATAATAATATCATGAATGCAGCACAAGGTAAATCATCAGCTAAAAGGTATAAGGTATACGTAACTATCATATGTCCGAGCCGGTGAATCTATCGATCGGCATCTAGCCTCACAGCATCACGTATGATATAATCCGTCGTACGACATCCTCTAGTCAAAGGTATGGATCAAACATCAAGTCAAACTCATCACGCACGGAAAATCATCGTGCGGCGGCATTAAACTAATAGGGATCCTATAATCCTATACGACAAAAGGGGGTACGGCCTAATATCACATACGGCCTATCATCCATGATTCACAACATTCTATAAATGTATGTATATCTATATGCCTATGTCCCGGTTCACATCCGCAATAATCTCATATTAGGGGACCGGCAGGGTATAAATTAACTCGATCGACTCGCATCCGTATACCATCATATCATCATGTCATCATATCAGTCTTATATTCTTTCATCGCATTTATATCACCTATCAAATCGAATTGCACAAACATTCTATCACTACTAAGTATAAGTATCTAATCTAACATACACATCTGAACCATACAATCGTATTTTTAAAGAAACGAATCGTAGTTTTGAAAATAAGGGTTACGGTGTTTTTAAGAAAGAGATATCATTTGAAAATCCATAACATCCCTCAAGGTATATATTTAAAAGGTACATACGATTTTTCGGTTTAGAAAAATGTATAGTTCGGATGACGCATCTACATCGACTATCTATTCCTACAGTACCCTAAATGACAATATCGCTAAACGTCATTCTATGATAGTCGTAACATATCACTTCTAACTATCCTCTAGTTTCTAATATGATTTCATAGCTATCTCATTCTAACCTTAGTTTCCAAATCTATGTTTCCTAACCATATTGTATAAATCGGTTTTCCATCAAAAGTTTGCGGGGGTGCTATACGCCATCCACCCGACTTCCCCGGTAGATATAGATCTACTCACCGTAGTCCTCGCTCGCCGAAGTCGATGACGCCTCGCTCCGTTGCTTCGGAATCCACGCGAAGGTACCTACAATAATAACACATATCGTAACGATATTAAAATCAAGGCGGAAAACCAAAACGGCACGTGCACTGCTCGTAGGTTAGAACCTATAGCATATGCGTACAAAATCAATCAAACAACCCTTGTTGTCGATGTACAAACATGCGACAACCAAAAACGAATCCAATTATCAAAACTCATCATTCAAAATACGGAAAACATATCCTAAATCACACACAAGTGTTCCCAGATTTTGACTCAGGTCAAATAAATCCAAGCAAACAAGTTTAGGGTGATGTATATAGTATATGTGAGCTACTGGACTAACCTAAGCCCCTACCCTCACCAATTGGCCGACCACTATACCCAAAATTCCGAGCTCGCCAGCCAGGGTGTCTCTGTTTGGGATCATCAGGTCAGAGTGGTCTTCTAGTAGTATATTTAGGCCCCTAGTATTGTTTGGTTGTCTCAGATATTCCCTTAGTTGCTCCAGATACCCTATAGGCACACTATAAGTCACAAAACTGATATGGGTCAATTCCTGAGTTCATGCAACGGGTTCAGCTCTATGGCTCAAGTCATGAATCGTGTTACCATGGTCATGTAAACACTCACCAAAGTCCCCAGAATTCACCTATAGTCATTACAGAAAAATCCAGCAGGACCAAACACCTCTAAACACCATCAGGTAACCACCCAATAAAATCCAAACCCTAGCCCTCCTATTCACCCGGGGTCGCCGAATTTTCTTCACTAGCCGCCGGCCAAAACCGGTGGGGAAGGTCTCATTCTTCAGGTGGTCACTTAGGCTTACCAGTACAACACTATGACACTGTTTGTTTTGCCAGCGAATGCTCGGGTCAAAGCAGGTCAGCAACATCATAAAACGACATCCAAAACACGATATCACACAAAACTAATCTAAAGGGAAGGAATTATACCTCATCTAGTCCACTCAAGGCAGCACTAACTTCCCAACGTCGTCAAAATCGCACTTTGCTCGGTTCATCGTGTAGAAGAGGAGATGGGGATTAAGTTTTGTGAAGGGTGTGTAGGGTTTTGGGGATTGTTTGGAGATAAATCTAGGGTTCTTTGAGGAGGGTTGTGAGGTTGGAGAATGAAGAAGAAGGAGGAGAAAATGATGGCCAAGGATTAGGGCAGTAGTCCCTCCTCTCTCTCACTATTATTCACTCTCTCTCCCCCCCAAAAGCCCACCTAACCTAATCATTTTGTCCCCTTTGACATTTCTTTTTCCTATTTCTTTTTCTCACCAAAAAAAAACATACACCCATATAAAACCATAAATGAAATAACATGTAACCAAATGAAACATGTCATGGTGCACTAACCATGAAAAGCTGTAGAAATACGGATTTGGCCTAATCGCGATTAGCAGTTCACTAATCGGGTTTTTATCAAAACCGCGTATAATAAATTTTAAAAATGCCAAATCCTATAAATATATTATTAAATGAATAAATCATTTTAATTTTCATTTATTTCGCAATTATTGGTATATATTTATACCCTTTTTCGAAAACTCTAATTTCGCAAATCGGACAGTTTTCGGGAAATATATTATTTTAATATTAAATTCCAAAAATAATATTTTATATTTTCTGAAATATTACATACAGCCCCCGTTCTATCATATCCGGATTGGAACCACCCGTTCGAGCTTATGTGTTATGCATCAGATTTTGCTATTGGTGCAGTCTTAGGTCAGCACATTGATAAGATGCCACATGTAATTTACTATACAAGTAATACCTTGAACGATGCACAAATTAATTACATAACTACCAAGAAAGAACTCTTGGCTGTTGTATTTGTATTAGAAAAATTCAGGCTCTACTTGATTGGCTCGCCAATAGTGGTTTACACTGATCACTCCGCCCTGCGACACCTTTTATCGAAGAAAGATGCTAAGGCCAGGATAATACGTTGGATCCTGTTGTTACAAGAATTTGATCTTGTCATACGAGATAAGAGTGGATGTGAAAACGTTTTAGCCGACCATCTTTCACGCATCAATTCTGCACCAATGTTGACCGTGCCAATAAACGATTCCTTCCCTGACGAACAACTCTTGACCGTATCCTGTGAACCTTGGTTCGTGGATATTGTGAATTATCTAGCGACGGGACTTATTCCTAGCAATTGGTCGAAACAAGACAAACTTCGATTTTTATCCCAAGTAAAACACTTTTACTGGGATGAACCTTATTTGTTTAAGTATTGTTTCGATCAAATCATTCATAGATGTGTCCCTAACGATGAATTCAAGAGTGTATTGTCTTTTTGTCATGATCAGGCATGTGGCGGTCATTTTGGTCCACGTAAAACGACGGAGGAAGTTTTGCAATGTGGTTTTTATTCGCCCACATTATTTAAAGATGCTTATGATCATTGCAAAACTTATCATCGGTGTCAACACTTGGGTCGGATTTCATGAATAAATGAGATGCCGCTCCAACCTATCTTAGTTGTGGAGATATTCGATGTTTGGGGTATTGATTTTATGGGCCCTTTTCCCAACTCTTTTGGGAATTTATATATCTTGTTAGCGGTTGATTATGTCTCAAAATGGGTGGAAGCAATACCGTGTTGCACTAATGATAACAAGGTTATTATTAAGTTTCTTAAAGAAAATATCTCTTCGCGATTCGGGCACTCTCGTTCTATAATTAGCGACAACAGGACACATTTCTGTAATTGGTCTTTCGAGACTTTGATGCGGAAATATTCAATCAAGCACAAACTTTCTACATCCTATCATCCCCAAACGAGCGGGCAAGCTGAGATTTCCAATAGGCAGATAAAACAAATTTTGGAGAAGACGATTTCTAAAATCCGTAAAGATTGGTCAACCAAATTGATGGATACTATTTGGGCATTTCGTACCGCTTATAAGATCGATCTTGGTATGTCTCCATACCGCCTAGCGTTTGGAAAGACCTGCCACCTTCCTGTCGAGATCAAGCATAAAGCAATGTGGACTATTAAAGAGCTTAACTTCGATTTTGATCAAGCCTGCAGCTATCGGAAGCTGCAATTAAATGAGCTAAGCGAACTCTGTGATGAAGGTTATGATAATGCGGTTATAGTAAAGAACCGGACTAAAGTGTTCCACAATAAAAACCATTATAGAAAAACCTTCACACCAGGACAACAAGTCCTTCTTTATGATTCATGTTTCCATCTTCATCCGGGTAAACTAAAATCTCGTTGGAAATGACCTTTTGTAGTGCGATATGTATATCCGCACGGGGCAGTAGAAGTTGAAAATATTAAAAACTGTTCAATTTTTAAAGTAAATGGGTATAGACTGAAATCGTATTTTTCTGCCGACCCAGCGGAGGAGCTCCTGTTTTTACAGGAGCCGCTCTATCATAACTAAACTCCTCCGCCTCACCTCCATTTCTCAGTAACATTATCTCATTTTAATAATGGAGGTGAGTGGAAAAGGACTTAACTAAATATCTGTGCGTGCCAAAGTACAAGTTTGGGGGTAGTTTTCATTTAACCATTATTTTACCCCTCTTAATTTCTCTCCCCAAGTCTACAGGTCTATGCATTCAAAGATGACATCAGTGAGGATACTGCTGAAAACAGATTTGGGGGGAGGGTTTGTATTCACTAAATTATCTTTTGTCACTTGGCACTATACAAATTTTTTTATAATAAAAGAGTAGAAAGTGAAAAAATTATATATGAAAGATAGGAAAAGTTTAGAGAAAAGTAAGAAAGTTAAATGTTTTCTTAAACGACACTAGTAATTGTCGTGACCCGGTTCTTATTCACGGAGCAAAGTGCCACACAGAACAAAGTGCCACGCCAATTGTCATACCAAGAGGACGGGGGCCACCTCTTGAATCTGTGGGGGCCACCTCTAGAGTCCGTGGGACCCACTATAGAATAATGGGGAATCTTCGGAATACATTTCGAAAGAGGACCAGAATGCATTATAAATATAATGATACCACCCTCAATTACAGAGGCGCCTTTTAAGTGAACCGGAACTACAGGAGCTTGAGAACTCCGTAGTTAAGTGTGCTCGGGCCAGGGAAGTCTTAGGATGGGTGATCTTCTGGGAAGTGGCCCCTGGTCGGGTCCGGTTCGCTCTAAAGGGAAAAACCGTGCGGTTTCGGCCAGAGCAGACAACACCATCTGTACCGGGGCGTGGGGCGTTATATTTATGGTGGCCCATGCAGGTCCCTCAGTAGAAGGTCTGTAGTTCGAGGATGAACCATTGTTCAAAGGTGGGGAGATTGTCGGGACCCGGTTCTTGTTCACGGAGCAAAGTGCCACACAGAACAAAGTGCCACGCCAATTGTCATACCAAGAGGGCGGGGGACACCTCTTGAATCTGTGGGGGCTACCTCTAGAGTCCGTGGGACCCACTATAGAACAATGGAGAATTTTCGAAATACATTCCGAAAGAGGACCGGACTGCATTATAAATATAATGATACCACCCTCAATTACGGAGGCGTCTTTTAAGTGAACGGGAACTACAGGAGCTTGAGAACTCCGTAGTTAAGCATGCTCGGGTCAGGGAAGTCTTAGGATGGGTGACCTCCTGGGATGTGGCCCCTGGTCGGGTCCGGTTCGCTCTAAAGGGAAAAACCGTGCGGTTTCGGCCAGAGCGGACAATACCATCTGTACCGGGGCGTGGGGCGTTACAGTAATAAGTAGTTATGAGTCGTTGTCCCAAGGGTTAGTGAGATGAAGGAAATTACTAATCGGAGGATAAAAATAAATCTGAAAAATAGTCCTTTGGTCCTTATTCTTGAGGCCAAATATCTGAATGTTAATATCCTACTATACGCACTTACACACATCTTGAAACTTGGGATAGTAGAGGATACCTTGAAATGCTCTTGTCTAAAAGACTTAGTATGAAGAATATATATATATATATATATATATATATGTAAGTGGTGAAGAAAAAAATGAACACTGGTTTATATATATAAGTGGTGAAGAAAAAAAATGAACACTGGTTTATATATATAAGTGGTGAAGAAAAAAATGAACACTGGTTTTGTAATTGCTTAAGGCAGCAGAAAAAAAATATCACGAGGGTGCTTTATCACCTAGTGTCTTAGACCAACTGGTTTGGGAGCCACTGCTAAGCCTTAGGTATTGCGAAATAAGGAATTACGCCTAAATGCGCAAGCACATTTTGTAATCAGTCGGTTAGTACCTCAAGAAGTATTGACGGTCGCATGAAGAATGTGTGAGCAATTTTATCGAAAATATTCACCAACTATAAAGTAGTTTGGAAGATGGATAAGAGTATGATAGCTTGAATTGAATTCTCTAAGTGTAGGGATGTCTTTTACAAACACGTAGGGGTATATGATCAATATTTGGAAGAAAGATAGGGAGGAAGACTAAATGCGATATTTTATTGAGGGATGATGTGATTTTTAACATTTTTTCACGACCATTAAGATAGGGCTCATAGCAACTGAAAAGCTGGTATAGTTGGAAACTCTTATTTTCAAGTTCTTTTTTTTATAAGTTCTTATCTTTATATGTAACTTTCACTATCTTTCTTTTATTATAGGATTTTGTGGGTGTAATCCGCTGAAAACCCTCAGGAGATAACACTCCTCCTACTGGGGACACCTAGAGGTTTAACGGCTTGTTACACGAGCTCTTGCCTCCGAAAGTGTGCTACTTAGGTTTTTCTTTTTCTTTTTCTCCTTCTCTTGAATAACTAGTTTGCTAGGGACGATCAAAGTTAAGTTTGGGGGTATTTGTTCAGTCGAAAATATCGTGCATTTGATATGATATTTTCCTTACTTTTTTATATAATAAAAGGTGTTTATTATAAATATGACACATATGAGGGTTTATCTGTAAAAATACTATTTTCATATATTTATATATTATAATTAACATTATGAAGGAAAATGTTAGCATATAATATCTATATAATATTTAGTCCATTTAAATATGCTTACCTTATTAAATATCCTTAACCAATTTTCTTAAACTATATTATCATATCAAATGGTTAGGATAATATCTCAATAATCCCAAATATTACTAACATTATTCATTGAGATATTGTGCAAGGTTTAGTTCGGGTCAGAAAATCGAGATGTGAGATGTCGGGAATCAAAAATCTGCCGATAAAGTTAGATAAAATCGAAGAATCAATACTGGCAGAGACTCAGGAAATATTATCAAATTCCAGATATCCAGAAGATCTCCATGTGTCACATTGAAGCAACCCCAGATAACTGAAGCCAATATCTCATCAAACGGCCGCGGGTCCACGGCCAAACCATGCCACACGCGGCGGATCCGCGGCCGAGTCAACAATTCAGGGTGTGGGATTTTGTGGTTTGGATCTCAACAATAACACCTGATTCTTGGGATCGTTTGTTTCTGGTTTTGATGCTATATAAAGGACCGAGGGCTAAACCTAGAAAACTTATCAAACCGATGAGATCACGAAGTCCAAGACAGCTCAAGAATCCAGATTGATCATCAGCTGTTCATCTACCTCCTTAAGAAGAGATCGAGAAGCAAACTAGGGTTTTTGCAATCACTTTCTAAAGGAATAAAGTGTAATTGATCAAGTTGATTAATAAAGGTAGTTGTTTTATTCTTATTACATTTTATTTTCTTCATGATCTCTATCCGTTCTTCTATCTCCATCATGCGCGAGTAATTCTCCGCTTGTTAGGGTTCGTAGGATCAGGGTAGATCAATGGATGATTAAAATCCTTTAACTCCTATTACGTCCTATAAAGTTTATAAATTTTATCAAAAGAATAGTTAACATCCTAATCGGGCGCGCTATCAATTCATTGATAGCCCCGACCACGATGAAAGATTAGATTAACAATTGTTTTGGTAAAGGCTAGACATGAACGGAGATCCATGTCAAGATAGGGGTTAAGAGTGGGAACCCTATTCCCTCCAGAAATCCTAATCTACATGCATCACTGTCGATCTAGTTTTAAATCTATTAAAGAATAAAAGGAGTAAATTTTAATTAATCATCCATGACTACTAAATCTTAACGAACCCTACAAGCTCCCTTCTAATATAAAACCTACATCCGTGGTTAATCTAGATCTATATCCTACATCCGTGATTGACGTAGATTTAGAATCTACAACCATTCTCCACTATTCATTATTCATCCTCCTTTCCTAATCAATACGCCTATAGTAAGATTAAAAGATTCGACGTTTCCCTGAGGACGAACCGTACTCATCTCGGTCTAGCTACACGCGACACCGTTATTGATTGCGGTTACTACACACACTTTACAGAATTAATAAAATGGCGCCGTTGCCGGGGATACATGTGTATTTTTTTAATTTTTACTTTTCATGTTGAATTCTTAATCTGATCCATAAAAATACATAATAAAAATAAACAAAACTGCAATTTTTATATTTAACGATTATTGTGAATTTTTTGCAAGGGGATCTGGAGTCACAGATTTGAAGAAATAGAGATTCAGAGACATTCATCAAGATCCAGAGGACCAAGGGAGGCCACGTAGCAAAAATCTTCACAAGATCTCCTGATTCAGCGATGGAACAGCGGCAAAAAGAGCTATTCGGCGGCGGAACCGCGGTGTAATTGGGGGATCTTGTTTCCCAACTTCTGTGGTAGCTTTCCTATCTCCTTTCTCTCCTCTGAAATCCAATAAAATATCTTTTCTGCAGGAGTTTTTGCAAAAATATCGCTGCTCAAAAATCTTTTTGCAAGTTTTGTAATTGGTTTGTTTGTGCATATTTTAATACGGACATTAAGGGGCAAAGACAAAATTCAAATTAGGTGGGGATTTCATCACCCTTCCTAGGCCCCACAAATCACAAAACGAGCATCCACATCACCCTACATTAATTAAAAAATATCTAGACCAAGACTCTAAGGACTGTCACGCTCAATAAGGTTAGAGGAAGGTTGTGGGTAATCTATCGCTTATCCACATTTTTTTGTGGTGCCTAGGCAAGTGTGTCTAGGTATGTGATTATTTAATTAGGCCTGCTATTTTCGGTGATTTTTGTCAAGGGTTCTGCTACTCTGGAGAAATATTGGACAAACCGTCGATAATACCCAGCCAATCCCAAGAAGCTTCTGTTTACCGCCGAAAAATGGGAAGAAAAACGTCTTGGCTAAATTTGGGGGCAGATACTAGTTGGGTTTATCCGTCTAATTTTCCGAAGATGCCAAGTTGATTTATGGCACCGTGTATCGGAGGTCTGGACGGATGTGGCCGTTGTTGCAGACTTTGTCAGATTCCCCTCGTTTGCGAGGGGTTTATGATTGCGGGGACGCTCTTCCTTGCAGGCGCAAGCCCCTGCAGTTAATTACGTTACCGCATCGCGGTAACCACTTTCTCCTGCTCCAGAAGGTCACTTTGTGTCGTGTATATTTGTTTTATTTTTGGTTGCCCGTAGATTGTATATGGAGACTAATTTATGTTGTCACCCGTAGGGTGTGGATTAGTCCAAATCTGTATATTCTTAGATTTGGGTTTGGTTTGATTTAAGGATCATTAATCTCATTTGAGATTATGATTAATTTAAATATTTGTTGAGGATACATTAGTCTAATTTTAGGCTAAAATCTACTCAACAGGATTTTTTGGGATCATTTAGACCCAACAAAAGAGCATTTGGGCTCTATTGTCTTAATTTAAGGACGTTGCGGTCTATAGCTAGTTTAAGGACGTTGCGATCCAAGGAATTGTTGGTTGTCGGGACCCGCCGCCTCTCTGAAGACATTGAAGAATTACAATGACATACATCAGAGGTATGGGGAGATGTACCCTGGAACCAATGAATATTTGTCAGAAGCTCGGTAGTCTTGTTTGGGACTAAGACCACTGTAGAAAATAAATAGCACATGGGCTCGGTTGATTAGGAGTTTGGCCAAACTTGGGCTCAGCCCAGTCATTTCATTTTTGAATAAAGTGTTAAACACTTGCTTAGGCTTGGTTCCCTTTCTGTGCCAACAATGTTGAGCATTGAGCATTCATATGGGTTCTGACGCCCACACTTTATCTTGCTTTCCCCCTTTTTTTGTTTTATGGAGTGTTAAACATTCTTTATGGCGTCCACGTGTGGAGCACGTGAGGCGCTTGGTGCTAGGCACTAGGCGTTGGCCACTGGTTGATGAGTGCAGAGCATTTTATGCTGAATAGCGTCCACGTGAGGGGCACGTGAGGCGCTTGGCGCCGAGCGCCGACCACTGAGTGCTAAGCACTCTTTATTAAGTAGCGCTCACGTGAGGGGCACGTGGGGCGCTTGGCGCCAACCACTGAGTGCTAAGCACTCTTTATTAAGCAATGCCCACCTGAGGGGTACTTAGGGCGCTTGGCGCTGGGCGTCAACCACTGAGTGCTAAGCACTCTTTATTAAGCAGCGCCCACGTGAGGGGCACGTGAGGCACTTGGCGCCGATTTTTTTCTTCATGTATTATGTTCGGAAGAGTTCAATTCTCTGTTCTTCTCTGGATCTTTGATCCCCAAGAACAAATTCATCCCCATGAGAATTAAATTCTCATTTGTGGAGACTTGTCTCCTGGATCTCAGATCCAGGAAAAGAACAATGTTCTTTTATGAGGGTTAAACCCTTAGATATGCAGATGAGATACTCCGATCTCTATTACTTTTATTTACATTGAAGAAAGTTCTTCTTCTTTCTTCTCTCTTAAAAATTTCTTTTTTGCTTGCTCTTCTTTTTGAACTTGAAGTTTAGGGGGGGGTTCCTCTATACAAGACTTGAAGTCTTGGGGCCTTTATATAGTCGAGGCAAGTTTGTTAATTTAGTTAAAGAAATCTCTCATTGAGAGATCCTTAATTGATTTGGGATTTTATCCACCGTTGGATCTTTGATCAAAGGACTTCTTCTTTACAGAAAATATTTTTCTTGTTTTTAACAAGATTGGGGAAGTATTTTCCCATACAGAGCTTATTCTGTACCTTGGTGATCACCATTGGATTTTTAATCCAATGGTACTCTGTTTTACAGAGAATAATTTTTCTCGTTTAGAAAGATTTGAGAAATATTTCCTCAACAGAATTTAATTCTGTATTTTGATAATTTTTCATCTCCGTTGGATCTTTGATCCAATGGCAGTGAACTTTTAGTTCTGGCGTCGGCGCCCTCGTGCAAGGCACGTGAGGCGCTGCTTCAGAGTTTTTAACTCTTGGCGCCGGCACCCTCGTGCAAGACACGTGAGGCGCTGCCTCTTTCAAATTTTGAACAAAGCTTTGCTCTTTTATTGGGGGTAAACAAATGCCCCCCACCGTTGTGCTCACGTGTCTTACACGTGAGTGAAGCGGTGGCTGCTTTTCCACCGTTGGATCTTCTTGGAAGTTGAATCGTCTCCCCATGCCTACAAGTAGGGCCTTTGGCCCTTGAGATCACTGATGTGCATCTTCTTTTGTTCTTCCTTCTTCTGAGAATTTAATTCTCTTTTCAGAGCTTAGATCTCTTCCCAAAGAAATCTCTTTTAGAGTTAGAACTCTGCCCAAAATTTTGGTAAGGATCATAATCGAACCCATTAATCAGAGCTTTGCTCTTCTTAGATCACAGATCTTTAAGATGTACTTTTTGGGTTTCTTTAACCCGTTAATTAGAACACTGTTCATCTTTCATGAAGAACTCTTAAGAGTTTGTTTTGCAGATCTTTAAAGATCTTGGGATTTTACTCTGTAAAAAGCTTTGCTTTTGAGGGTTTTGGTAGATTATACCATTGCTTTTACAGAGCATAGCTCTTTAGAAAAAAAAATTTAGGGAATTTTATTCCACTCTTAATTGAAATTGACAGATGTGAACTCTGTTTGTAGAGCACAGCTCTCGAGGGAGTTTAACTCCTTGGCCCAATAAGATTTCTCATTAAATTAGAATCTTCTTAGGATTCCATCCTTAATGGGTGACTGCCCATCAATGATGGGCCGTCACCTTGATTTTGTGGGTCTCCCTTTGTCCCTTTCTTCTGCTTTGCAGCGCAGTATAATTTTTTAAATACCAAGTGTCAGAATTCGGAATATAGCGTTGACAACTAATCCTACGTCTCTTTTCGTGCAGGTACTATGGATCTCGACTCTTCCTTCCCTTTTGTACGTTCTAAGAGCGCCTTTGCTGACACGCCCGTGGATCGGGAAGTCTTCGCGCTCATTAAAGATCACGACCCGGAGCAGAAATCTATTCATCTATGGGGGTCGTGGTACAATCAGATTATCCAAGATCGGCCCAGTTTTTCTTGTGCAGTACCCTTAGAGCCCATTTCAGCAATTCACTACGCTGACTCGCCTCAGGTGAATTACGCTGTGGAGGAGGTCAACTGGACCTCGGAGGGTCGCCTTCAGCCTTCTATGGCCTCAATACCCGTACAGCCGCCGATGGCTTTGGATATTTTGGGGCGACGCATATGTCAAGGCGAGTCGCGCCCTTAGGGACAAGTATACATGATAGGTTTGACTCCTCGCCATTCAGCCGGATACCTGCAGTGGGCTCGATACATCCTGTCGGCCAAGAAGTCGTTGCTGCTGAAGCTCGGGTTGTATCCTGCAATTTATGCATCTCTTTTTCAATATCCCGCGCCGCATGTATTGTGGGTAAAGGCTTTTCTGGAGCAATGGAACATCCCGACTCACACTTTTCTTCTATCGGACCAGGATGTTTCAATTTCCTTGGAGGAGTTCGCGAAGATCTCCGGCTTACCCATCAGAGGGGAACATTACGAGGAGATACTTCCCCCTGACGAGTACATCTTCGCCACCAAATTAGTGGGGATGGGCCTTACCCCGGAGAATACCGTTCAACATCGATTGCCGATCCTAATCAAGGTGTTGAACATTTATGAGAGTCTATTTCTAGAGTCTGGGGGGTATGGAGTCAGCTTCACAGATTTCATCGCTCACTTTCTTCGGCCAGAAGTCTTGTCAAAACAAGCCATGAAATTCGTTAAGCTTGGCGACCCGTTTGGTTTCGGTTTGGATAACCAGCCGACGATGGAAGCAGATTTAAGACACTTCTTCATTCCAGACGCCCCGGTCGTCGCTTTTGCAGAGCTCGCTGCTTCAGACATCGATGAAGAGACGTTCTTCTTGGGGTTTATCGGCTTGTGGTTAAACAGGTTCGTGCTTCCTATGCACCTTCGCTACATGAGGCCGTCAGTTTTTTACCCAGCCCACCGTATGGTTGCAGGGAAGCGTATGGCCGTTGGAATAGCGGGACTGGCTCATCTATACCATGGCCTGAGCTTAGCAGCAGACACTACTCACCCAGGGATAAAGCCTGTACATCTCCCGTTGCACTATTTCACGTCGTGGATCGAGATGCATGTGCTAGGTGCTTTCGGTGTTCATAAACGACACCGTTTCTATGACAGTTACAATTTTCCTCGGGTCATGTATCTAGTTGACGCTTCTGCGTTAGACCCGTCGCAACGAGAGGCTCGACGACTGGTCCTCCGCCCGCGCATGGTCGGGGACAGCATGACCTTTGTCGACAGAGTCTTAACCATCGATAAGAAATCCACCAAGGCGGTGCAGTTGCTGTGTGATACTTTCAAAGACGGGGCTTCCACGTTGAGATCCTGCACTTATATTCTATTAGGCCGGGATTTCTAGTGTTCAAGCAAAACACCTCGGCACTGTTCATGAGGTATAACCCGCATCGTTTCGCTCAACAGTCGGGTTATAATCAGGATGTTCCCCTTGAGGCATTCTTATCCGAGCCAGCTGCTATTGAAGAGGGTATCCGCAGCGCACTGCACCACTTTATGCGGTTAAACACGGGGTCCAACTTTCTTATCAGGGAACCGAGCTACGTGCCGAAAGCTTTGAACGCCTACGTAGAATGGTACCAGCATGCGACGGGTGCTGTTATCAGGGAAGCGAGGCATCTATTACTTTATCATAAGGACGCTGTCCCAGCTGGTAACCCAGCAGTCTCTTTGAAGCGACGGACTGACGTTCGTCCTTCCTTTAAAGAAGTCGCTACGGTTGTGGTCCCGCGCGCCTTCCCTGAGAAGCTTCCACCCCGTGTTCCCGTAGAGGTGGTAGCCGTGGCGTCTCCAGAATCTGGCGCTGGTGCGGAAATCGGGACCTGCCGCCTAAAAATACCTGTCAAGTGCAAGCTCTTGTCATCGGCCGCTGGTGTCCGCTCTCAAAAGAAGAAGAAGTAGCTATTTTCTGTCGACGTCGTATTTGTCCAGGAGCCACATGCTCCCTACAGCGAGGGCTTATGCGAATACGGTACCAACGAGGGTTTGTTCGACATGTCTGTGACCGACTCTGATCTTGAGGCTGCCCTCGCAGCTTCCGAGCGACTGGCTCGTGAAGAAGCGGCTTTGATCACCATCGCGAAGTCAGGTATACTTCAGTTGTATTCTTCCGTGTCTATCCCTTTCTTATTATTATGCTTTTACTAACGCTCTCTTCTTCAACAGGTATTTCTTCCGAAGAGGCTCTCGCGGCTTCCATCAAGACGTTCGAGGAGGAAGAGAGGCTCTGCGCTTCTTTGGGACTTGGTATAAGTTGCTTAATTACGCCTTTATTCTTTTCATTCATGCTCTGACCCTCTCTTTTACTTTATTGCAGGGACTATCTAGACCCAGGTTATTCCAAGTGCAGTGTTGATCCCGAGTAGCGATGCGGCAAAACTTCTAGAGCCAGCTACAGTGGCCCCAGCTCTCCTAAAGTCACCGCAGGAGGCTTTACTAAAGCAGCCGATGATGGACGCCGTAATGGCTCCGGAGGCAGAGCTCGGTTCGGACGACAACGTCCCCTTATCAGAGGTCTTGAGGAGGTCATCTCTCACTGCCCAGACCGAAAGGAAACACAGGAAGCACGCGGCGAGGGAACACGATGCCGTTTTGGCCGGAGGTGCAGGCTCAAGTAACATTCCACTTGCCGAGACTCCTTCAGTGGATGTCCCCTCCGCTCTATCTACCGCCCGTACACAGGTTGCACGTGCAGCTCGGGAAGAAACTGAAAAGCTGCTTCAAGGTAACGTAACGCTCAACCTTTTATTAAAACTCGATCCTCGAATTCTGACATACGCACTCTCTGCAGTGCCGAGTCCTGGCAATGAGATGGCAGGCGAATTGCAGGCGATTACAGAGCCCAAAGTGGCTACTCTTTCTCAGGAATTTGGGACTGTCCAGACCGCTGCCCTTTCTCCCTGTGGCTCCTTAGTATCGGCGCGCGTCGTAAGCATCACGACAGCCCTCGTCGAGTCAGAGGATGAAGCTATGGGTGCAGAATCTATTCCTCCGAGAGAGAGCGAAGTAGCCGTTACACCTGGTGATGCCTCCATCATGGTTTCGGTCCATGATTTATCTCGTAGTCGCTAGGTCACTGTTTTTGAGTTTTTCAATCGTGTTCAGATTTTCTAATGATATTTTGTTTGTCTTGAGTATAGACGCGGTGAACCCTGAGGCTGTGTCGTCTGAAGAAGTGCGCTGCTCTAACGGTCGCTGTCCTCTCGCCTTCTTCTGTGCCCTCTCAAATATTAGAAGGTATGGGTTTGTGACTTATTTATTTTATTGTGGGTTCAATCCTCCTTGTATTGACAGTATATTGTCGCAACTCTGCAGGAGTCCTTTTCGACTATCTATACCAGGTGTTGAACCCGCATTTCTCCTTTCAGTTGGAAGTCGTTCCACCTTCTGGTATTGGTTAATATATTCTTCAACTGACGTCCCTTCCTTTTTTTTTCGAATAGACGTATTGCTGCTAAGTTTTCTTCATGTTGATCATAACGTCACGGGTCAGAGGAGGAGACGAGAGAATAGCCATGCCCCCGGTACTCCCCGTTCTGCCGCCTGTCACAGTTGGTATAATAGACTCTATCCTTCATGTGTTTTCTTTATCTCCCGAGTTGAAATTTGACTGTAACTCATTTTGCAGCAATTGCAACGGCTCTGACTCCTTTTGAGTCTCGTATTCCAATGCCCGCAGGGCCCTTCGCTAAACGCATATCTTCTAGGGGCGCTGCAAACATTCGGCGAATGTTGAGTGAATTCATCGAAGATCTTAATGCCGAGACCCTTACTTCTGCTACGGATTTTGCCGTTGAGGTCAACCCAATGCTGGCGACACTCGTGAACTTCTATGATGAAGATTTCGTCGGCTCTTGGGTCGATTACTGCAGAAAAATCGAGGCTTTCTTGCACGAGATTGAGCTCAAGCGTTCCGCTCCTGAAGTATTGGCTTCGAACTCCCAGCGGGCTATGTGGGTTGAGCATAGTGTTACTTTCATTCGCCATTTTGAACAAGAGACGAACCTGAGACGAAAGGAACATGAGGTGGCTTCCAGCAAATCTGTCCGATTGCGCGCTCAAATTGAAGCGAATGCGACACAGCTAAAAGCTGTTTTTGACAACCTCCAGAGATGTATTTCAGATGGATTGACGCTGAGGCGGACGCTTGACTTCACCGAGCGGGTCATGCAAGACTGCGAAGCTGCCATGCTAGAAGCCGATGGGAAGCTTTCATCCTGTTTACAGCAAAGGGCTCAAGTTGAAGCGGAGTTGGCCGCGGTGGCTGATCACGAGAAAGGATTGAGAGGAGCGCGCGAGCGGCTTACTGATTTGTTGAAAACGTCTCCTCCTCAATAACCGCCTTTGTACCTCCTTTTTTTACTAACTGTAAACTTGTGATTTATGAATAACATGTATTCATTTTGATTCCTTTATGAAATGTATCTTGTATTCACTTGAATTCATGAATAAAAGATATATTTTATTTCATATTGGCATGTAACTCTGGCAAATGTATCTTGTAGATAATCTATCTTGGTCTCCTTGTAGAGCAGCGATGGCTTAGGAAACAGGTTCAGATCTGCCGCCTAAGACTTTTCAACTTTATGAGCCGCGAGGGTCTCATAAAGACTTTTCTCCCTACGAGTCGAAAGGATTCCATAGGTGTATTTTCTCCTTAGGGGTCATGAGGACTCCTAAGTGCATTTTCTCTTAAGAGTCGTAAGGATCTCACAAGAGAATTTCCCCTTTACAAGTCGAGAGGACTCGTAAGTGGGGTTTTTCTTCCTTACCAATATTCGACTTTGGAGAGTGTGGCCCGTGAACAGTATGCAATAGTCCATCTTGGACTTAATTGCAGGGCCCCAATGCTTAGGAAATAGGTCATTATCCCCGTTGACTTGCTTCCCTTATTAGCTTGTCCATATGTTCTTCAAACGACGGACTCGACACTTTTATGGCAGGACATCGTTCTGATTCAGCGTTAGCGTCTTTTAAAAGAGCATCCTCTTCTTCATCAAGGTCTTTTATGACATGGCAGCCATGGAACTGCTCCCATTTCTTGGACTGGATATATCCGAGCCCGATCGTTTCCATTTTTCCGTTGGGCAATTTTCGCCGAGTTCTGGGGACGTTCCAGATCCCGTTGTAGAATTGGGCCTATCGCGCGGTTGCTTAAAGGGTATGCCTTGGCATCTTAATAACCTTTTCAATCCCTCTGCGTAGTATCTGGGCAGACGGATTGGTTGGAGCCTGTCAAGCGCAAAATCGGCACCATGCCAGACTTCTCTTTCGACTTTAGTCTCCGTGGATCGGTAGAATAGGATCGCCTTTTCACCTCTTCGCCTGGGAGGGCCGTAGAATGCCTGCAGCTCTTGCACACTATATGTCTCAAGCGCATCAAGCTCTCTGTAGCGCTGCCGCGGAACCAGGGCGATTTGCAAATTCTGATCATCTCCAGTGAGGCCTTGCATTGATGGATGGACCGAGAACATTGCGTTGACTTCGTCTTCAGAGTCACTGCCAAAGACCAGATTAGGGGTAGATGGTCCCGGCCTATTGCATTGGGGCGGCCCCGAATAGACCATCTCTTCTTCCTCCTCGGTATCGCTCCCGAAGACCGGAATAGTGGTGATAGCTTTTTGCTTATTCTCTGGTTTATGGCATCTTTCCGTGTTTTCAAAGTCTGGCAGGAAGTACTTAGCGTCTTCATACTTGCGGACTTCATTTACGGAGAATGGGTTTAATTCCCCCATCACGGTATACTCGAGACTATCTTTGAAATACTTCATACACTGATGTTGTGTAGAAGGGATGATGTTGTACTCGTGTAACCAAGGCCTGCCGAGTAAAGCGTTGTAACATGTCTTTGCGTCAATGACATGAAATTTGATGTCAGTGACAAGAAGCCCAAAGTGTAACGTCATTATTACAGACTCGAGCATCCGTGATGACTGGGAGTCGAATCCGAAGATGGTGATTTTATCCCGAGCTAGGTGCTCAACGCTCATGCAGATTTCTTTTAGCATCCTCACGTTTAGGAGTTTGACGGAGGACCCGTTGTCAACTAAGATCTTCCCTATCTTGATGTCATGGCAGTACCTGGTGATATACAGGGGGAGGTTGTGCTCGCACATTCCGAGGAGGAGATCTTCATCGCCGAAAGTGATGTCAGTTGTGTGCACTTCTTCCAGCTCGTCCTTCATCTTTTCTTCGGAAAGGAAAACTTGGAATTGGTCGGGCTCTTGTAGTGCCTTGATCAGAGAATCTCGCGCCTCTTTAAACAGTAGAAGGGCATCCAAAATACTTAGCTGCAAGGGTATCTTTCTCAGGTGTGCCAGAATATTGTAATCCACTTTGTTTTTCTTGGGCGGGTCCTTAGCTGCCAGCTGTTCGGCGACTCGATCATCGAGGGCGATATCCTCAGGGACTTTTTTCTTCCCTTTATCTTTTTTGTTCGTCCCCTTATTTGTGGGTCCGAGATGCTTTTCAGGCAACGTACGACTACACAGCTGAATGTTTTCACAGTTTTTTATCTCCTTCTTTTTTCCTGAGGTAGATTCTTTGAAGAGAGGGCCGAGAGATACTTCTTCATCAGAGTCGCTTCCGAAGGCGAGAACTTGCGATCCACTGGTATCAACCATGTGACAGTTGCCGATAGCTCTTTTGTGCTCATCTGTCGTGCTTCTCTGCTTCCGACAAGCCTTGCGTTTCAATCGCTTGAAGTGTTGTCGGTGGGCAACATATCCCTGCCACCAGATTTTACAGGCATTGCACTCTTCGGTAGGGTGTGTGACCCTCCGATGGTATAAGCAGTAGTTAGGATGTACATCCGCTTCGTCAAGGCGTATACCGCCAGGAGTATTTCTTTTGGGAGATGGCAGCTTCATTCCTATTGACAGAGCTTTAGCGAACCGTTTCCTTGCCTTAAGCTTGCTTTTTTCCGCCGCGGGTGTGCTTCGATCTGGTTAGAGCGCTTTGCGACTCATCCCTACCATGACTTCTTCAGCTTGATGCCGACGCCTAGCTCTTTCGAATGTGGCAATTTCACGCTCTTGATCAGCTTTGCTCTTCTGACGGGCTTCGTTCAGTAGCATGTCGATCATCTCGTCTGACGGTCCCAAGGATTTTGGCACCGATCCTGCCCCCAGCTCCTCTACATTATCTTCTGATGCCGAGTGAGCTTCTTCGTTATTTAGCGACGAACGAGAGATTATGTGGCAACTTGCCACATAATCTTCGGGTTCCTCTGACGAGTCGTCTCCCTCATCATTGTCGTTATCTCGACTTTCAAGGATATAATTGAGAAACTCTTTGAGCGTGATTGGGGTTCGCGCCTTCTGGTTGTATTTCTCCAGCGTGTCAATATATTTTTGCAGATCCGTGCTTGTCATCAGGCTGCGCGGGCTTCTTGGTCTTCTTCTTCTTCTTCGAAAACTTTGACGGTTGGGCCTGGGTGTTTTGCCCATCATTACCAGTTCTCGGTGTCGGGCGCGGTTTCAGCATCCCCTCAATGATTTTTGGCTCTAGCGGACTTCTCCACCTGATTGCCGGTCATGCTTGAAGATCCTTTAGCATTTTCTTAGTTTTTGCCGAGAGAACAACTTCCCATGGAGCTTCCTCTATAAATGAGCATGATGCCCCCAGCGTGTCTATCTTTGTCGGAGCGTGCGGTTGTGGTGGGTTTACCCTCCAGTTTTCAAACAGGGCAAATTTGCCTTACTGGTACTGGTCCTCAATCCAGTTTTTGAAAATGAAGCAATTTTCGATTGGGTGGCCCATTATTCGATGGTAGGGGAAATAATTGGGATTATTTACATCGTTCGGTTGTAGCGGGCTTCTCGGATATGGTAGAGTGATAAGCCTGTTGCGCACCGCCGGTTCGAACAGTCTTATCGTCTTATCTCGAGGGAATGAGTAAGTACGCCTCAGCTTTTCTCCGAGTGTTCACTATTTATCGTTTTGGCGAGCAGCTGGTTTCGGATCACTCGGCTGCTGCTGAGCGTTGGCGACGAAGGTCGCTTTCCCTTTACCCTTTTCATTCTGAGGCTCCGTTTTTGAGGAGGACTGTCTCTGCCCATTTAGGCCAGCTTGTCGATCAAGGCCTAGAAAGTGGTCAACTTGAAGAACATCATGAATTGGGATATATTCCCTTGCGGTTTAAGGGTCCCTATGAACATGCCCACAGCAGGAGCCTTTTCTATGCGTTGTTCGCATCTCGACCATAAGTTCCACCACCGAATTGCATACTGAACCCAAGTCTCTCCTGGCTTCACACTGGCATTGATCAATGCCGTGATCGGGGGTGCGCTCGCTAGCACTTGCGAAACGCTGGGTGAACAACAGCTCCATTTCCGTAAACATTTTGACGGAGTCATTCGGAAGCTCCGAGTACCATTCAAAAGCCATCTCCGCTAAGCTGCCGACGTACTGGCGAAATAGCAATTTGTCGTCACCCCCAGTATTGCCGCACAGAGCCCTGAACTGAGCGATGTGTTGATGGGGATTGCACGTCCCCTTATACACATGAAATTTAGGGATCGTGTATCCTGGCGGGTACTTAATTTGATCGTACCAGCTCGGATAGGGTCGCCCAGTTCTGACGACTTGTCCTGCAGCTTCATTTGCCTGATGAGCTCGTATTTATTGAGCTATGTAGTCATCAAGTGCAGCTTTCAAGATCGTCTCCTCTCTGGCTGCTGATAAAGCCGGAAGAGGATTTGATGTCTCCCCTTTGTCGTCTTCAATGATTATTGGGGGATCTTCAGCTGGAGGGTCCGGCTGAATCATCATCCCGACCATATCTTGGAATAGTATCTCCATTTGCTTTATATTAGCCGCTTGTTCCACGGCCTCTTTATCTTTTATTTCGAGCATTCTTTGTATGAACTCGGCATCGATTTCTTGTTCCTGATGTTGCTCCGACGACGATTCCGGGCTTTCCTTCTGCCCAGCGAGTGCGGCCATCTTTGTCAGCATCTCTTGGAGTTTCTGTTGTTGCTCCTGAGTTTTCGTCACAGACCGTTTGAGTGGTCGATAACCCGTAGAAGTACGGCTTTCCTCTTTTCCGGAAGCCATGTAAATGGTGTGCACCACCATACCTCCAGACTTGGGGCGTTTAGGTTCAGTACCCTTGAGAATTGTCGCAGACATGGGGATCTTCTCCGGCCTTCTCTTTTTATGGGCGGTCGAAGTTGAGGGAGCTATTGCAGCCGATGATTTCCGTAGTACGACGGTGGTGAGATGGTCCTCCTCTTACCGAACCTTCATTTTCTTCTGTCGGCGGGAGCGGTCTTTGTCGATTACAGAGTCTTGGACTCTTCGCCAAACCCGGTGGATTTCGGAGGACAGCCGCGGAGAAGGCTGCTCCGGCTTCTCCTTAATAACATTTTCAGCGGGTGGAGGAGACCTTTTTATTACGGCAATTGGAGAGTTCTTGCGCATCCTCCTGAGCGTCTCAAAGATGTTTCCAGTTGGAACAGCGGCATCAATTTCCACCACTGGAGCTGGCGGAATCAGTCCAGAGGGAGAGCTGCCCCCAGTTTTCCTCACTCGGCGCCAGTAGCGACGTTGAGCATGTCTTGCAGATGGGACTGGCTCAGTTATGGGGGTGGGTTCATCATGCCCCTTTTCTGGTGAAGGGTTGCTGGGGTCAACCTGTCGAAGACCGGCGTCCGCTGAGAGGGAACGGTCAATCTTGCAAAGATGGACTTTTTGGCAGGGGAAGCATTTTTAACGACCCCGCCTGTAGCAGGAGTTAGAACGTCCAGTCTTGCGAAGACCGATCCATTAGCAGGAGAAGCCCCTCCGACGACTTCGTCTATCGGAGTTGGAATGGCTATCCGCTTCGGGATAACTCTTTTAGGTATTGCAGGCCTCTTTACGGGCCCACTGGAGCTTAGGCTCGGCCTGTCGAAGAATGATGCAGTAGACTTGGACGACCCGTTGAGAGGGGCCGTGGTAGTGGCAAGCCGGTCAAAGACCGACTTCTTTGGAGCTTCCTGTGACGGCACTGGAGCGTTGAACCTTGTTGGCGGGATCATGGTCCCGAAGAACAACCCAGTGGTGGCCTGTGTCACCTGTTCCACCGGAATTGCGAAGATGGAGTCCGCTTGGGGCCCGTAAGTTACTTCTCCATACGGGGCGAAGCGGGAATTGTTGTTGCAATTGGTGCAGCTGGAAGCCATTGATCTTCGTTTCTCTTCTGCGCGGAGCAAGACACCAAATCTTAGTACCTCGAATCTACAGGCAACCATAGCAGACCGCGATTTGTTCACGAAACACGACACACGAAGTGTGGAGTGGAAAGAGGAAAAGGTCCCACCGAGCGTACCAGAATCTGTTCATCGCCGAAAGACGCGACCGGGACGTTGGGACGTCTGGCCTGAATTTTGGCGGCAGATACTATTTGGTTTTATCCGTCTACCTCTCCGAAGATGCTAAGTTGATTTATAGCACCGTGTATCAGAGGTTTAGATGGATGCGGCCGTTGTAGCAGACTTCGTCATATTCTCCCTCGTTTGCGAGTGGTTTTTTGATTGTGGGGACGCTCTTCCCTACAGACGCAAGCCCCTGTAGTTAATTATGTTAACGCGTAGCGATAACCACTTTCTCCTTCTCCAGATGTTCACTTTGTGTCGTGTGTGTTTGTTTTCTTTTTTGGTTGCCCGTGGATTGTATACGGAGACTAATTAATGTTTTCTCCCGTAGGGCGGGGATTAGTCCAAATCCGTATTTTCTTAGATCTGGGTTTGGTTGATTTAAGGATCGTTTACCTCGTTTAAGATTAAGATCAACTTAAATGTTTTTTAAGGATACGTTAGTCTAAGTTTTAGACTAAGATCTTCTTAACAGGGGTTCAGGATAATTTTTTATCCAACGAAAGAGCATTTGGGCTCTGTCGTTTTAGTTTAGGGACGTTGCGGTCCATTGGGTTTAAGGATATCATAGTCTGTGGTGTTTAAAGACATCATAGTCTGTGTTTAAATACATCATAGTCTATAGGGTTTAAAGACATCATAGTCTGTGGGGTTTAAAGACATCATAGTCTGTGTTTAAAGACATCATAGTCTGTGAAGTTTAAGGATGTCATAGTCCGTAGAGTTTAGTTTAGGGACGTTGCGGCCCATTGGGTTTAAGGACATCATAGTCCATGGAGTTTCTGGTTGTCGGGACCCACCACCTCTCTGAAGATGTTGAAGAATTACGACACATATCAGAGGTGTGAAGAGATGTACCCTTGAACCAATATTGGTTGGGAGATCTGTGGTTAGGTTTGGGACTAAGACCAATTAAAGAGATTGTGAGCAGATGGACTTGGTTGATCTGAATTAGGGACTTGTGGCTAACTTGGGCTCAGTCCACTCAGTTTTGAATAAAATGTTGAACATTTTTTTGGGCTCAGTCCCTTTTTGTTCAATAATGCTGAGCATTGATTTCGGTTCTGACACCCCTCTTTCTTTTTGTTTTTTAATGAGTGTTGAACACTCTTTATGGCAATGTGCTCTATTTACAGAGTGCTCTTTATTTCATCAGCGCCCATGTGAGGGGCACGTGGAGCGCTCGGCGCTGAGCGCCAAACTTGGAGTGCTAAGGCGCTTTTTACAAAATAACGCCCACATGAGGAGCACATGGAGCGCTTGGCGCTGAGCGCAAGACTTGGAGTGCTAAAGCACTTTCTTAAAAATAGCGCCCACGTGAGGAGCACGTGGAGCGCTCGGCGCTAAGCGCCAAGCGCTGTTTTTGGCAGTTCTGATCAGTTTGGTGCTCTGAGAATTAAATTCTCGTTTATGAGAGACTTTGTCTCATGGATCTAAGAACTAAGTTCTTCTTTTATGAGGAGTTGCTATGATCTCTTTTTTCTTTCTTTATGAGAGAGTTTGTCTCATAGATCTAGGAGCTAAGTTCTTCTTTTATGAGGAGATGCTATGATCTCCTTTGTTTTTCTTTATGAGAGACTTTGTCTCATGAATCTAAGAACTAAGTTCTTCTTTTATGAGGAGATGTTATGATCTCTTTTTTCCCCTACCTTGAAGAGAGGTGGTTCTCGTCTTGAACTCTGAAGTTTATGGGGGGGGGGGTTCTTCTGTTCTTCTTCTTTCGATTTGAAACTTATGGGGAGGCTCTTCTTTTTTAAGACTTGAAGTCTTGTGTCCTTTATATAGGGGAGGCTGATTTGTTGAATCAGTTAAGGAAATCTCTTATTGAGATATCTCTGATTGATTTGGGGATGTTTCCCACCATTGGATCTTTGATCCAAGGGCTTCTCTGTTCCCTGATAAAATATCAGGAAATTCCCCAATGGGGTATCACGTGCTCACACGTGACCAAGGGTCACGTGCTGACACGCGATGGTTTCTTGGGACTCTGTTATAACATAATTAAATTCTAATCAAGTAGGCAATTAGTGGAGTCACGTGCCACCACATGATGGGCCTTTAAAACCCACCAAAAGGGATTAAAAGATATAATAAGACACTAAGGAAAAACCTCAATGGGGCATCACGTGCTCACACGTGACCAAGGGTCACGTGCTGACACGTGATGATTCCTTAGCTCTGTTAAAAGGCAGAATTAAATTCTGAATAAAATGTTTAATCAAGAGGGTCACGTGCCAACACGTGACAAGTTCCTAAACTCTTTAATTGATAGAATTAAATTCTATTTCAATGATCAAATATTGGGATCACGTGCCAACACGTGATGGTCTTTTAATCCTTCTGAACTAATAGAATTAAATTCTAATTAAGTAGGAATCCAGAACCTTAACTGGAAAAAGATCTCTCTGAATCTTTCCAAACAAAAAGATGGTGCTCTGTAAAGTGGAGCACCGTTGGATTAAAAATCCAATGGTGATTAAAAATCACCAATTTATGGAATGATTTTATACAAGGAAAGATTTCCCTAAAATTCACCAAGAATAACAGACAGAATATCTTCTGGATTAAAAATCCAATGGTAAATAAAATTCACTGAGTGATCTAAAAGATCATGTTAGTTACAAAAACAACCAAAATCTTTCAATGAAAGATTCACTAAACAAATTGATTCTTTTCTTTCTCCTATAAATAGGAGCCAAGAAGAGAAGAGAAGGGATCTTTCAAATTTTGATTTTCTGGAGAAAAACAACAACAGAGAGAAAAAAGAGAGGAGAATTTTATTCTCAAGAGAGAAAATAAGTTCTTTTCAGAGAAAAGAAACCCTAGGTGAAAAAGGGGAAAGAGATCTAAGCTCCATAAAATAAAAGAGAATTTAATTATCTAATTTAAGAGTTTAACTCTTCTGATTAAGAACTTAGTTCTTTCTTCGGTTGAAGATCTGAAGAAGCAGATCTTCCCACAAGTTGAGAATTTAATTCTCATCGGGGAGATTCTGCCATGCAGATCCAAAACTTAGAGTGAGATTTGAGTTTAAGGAATTTAATTCCCCCAAATATATAGGAATTTAATTCTTCCAAATAAAACTAGGGTTTAACCCTATATGAGAATTTAATTCTCTCAATTTCACAGGAATTTAATTCCTCCAAATAAAACTAGGGTTCAACCCTGCATGAGAATTTAATTCTCTCCAAATTCATAAGAATTTAATTCCTCTAAATGAAATTAGGGTTTAACCCTACATAAGAATTTAATTCTTCCACATGCATAGGAATTTAATTCCTCTAAAACAGAATTAGGGTTTAACCCTACAGAGAATTTAATTCTTAAAATAAGAGATTTAAAGCTCTCCATGCACGTAAAAAACCGGGTCACGTGGTGACACGTGACCCCCATCCTCAATAATCAGAAAAGAAGGAACAAGACAAGGTCACGTGTTCCCACGTGACCCTTAAACAGACTCCCCAAAATAAGAAGGAATTAGCCCAGAGGCTATGCCTCACGTGCTCCCACATGGCCTTCAAAACAAAGAGAACAAAGGCAAAGGCAGTACTGATTTTGGACCCTCTCACGTGTCCTCACGTGACCCCTAATAAACACTTTAATAATCAATACATGGATATCCATCACGTGCCAACACGTGATGGCCAGAAGATCAGAAGTGTTTAACACTTATTTGCAGATTTGAGAATAAAATAAAGGAGGTCTGGCCCCATCTCAGGCGCCTCACGTGACCCCATGTGACCCCTTCCTTTCTAGTGTTTAACACTATTTGGAGTATTTTGTCTCCAGTGTTTAACACTGTTTTGAATACATCATGTGAGGACACGTGACCGCCAGATATCCTTTAGTGTTTAACACTATTCTAAAACCAGCTTAGCCCAAATTGGCTAAGTTTTCCAGAGGCAAATATCCCCTTCAAATGAGCCTTAAAATCCAGAGCTATAATGTTTAATGCTCAGCCAAAGACAAAATGTTATCAGAGCCTTCAAACTCTTGCTTAGCATTGCTAAATAATGAGAGGCTGAACCCAAGCAAATGATCAATAGCCCAACAAAGGGCCAACATTTCAAACTTAATTGGACTCAGCCCAAATTGGCCATAAGTCCTCAATTCAGATTTTACTGAACCTATGTGCTCATAATCTAATTAATTGATCTTAGTTCCAAATTGGACTATAGATCTCCCAATCAACTCTGGTTCAAGGGTACATCTCTTCACTCCTTTGATATTTGTCGTTGTAATCCTTCAACGTCTTCAGAGAGGTGACGGGTCCCGACAACCAAACATTTCACAGACTATGACGTCTTTAAACTGGACTGTGGGGCCTTTAAACTCACGGACTATGATGTCCTTAACCTCGGACTGTGGGGTGCCTTTAAACCCACGGACTATGATGTCCTTAACCTCGGACTGTGGGGTCCCTTTAAACCCACGGACTACGATTTCCTTAACCTTGGACCGTAATGTCCTTAAACTAACAACGGACCGCAAAGTCCCTAAACTAAACAACAGAGCCCAAATGCTCCCTTATTGGATCTAAACGATCCCGTTAAGTTGATCTTAGCCTAAAAATTAGACTAACGTATTCTTAACAAACGTTTAAGTTGATCTTAGTCTTAAATGAGTAACGTATCCTTAAACCCAACCCCCAAACCCAAATCTAAGAAAATACGGATTTGGACTAATCCATGCCTTACGGGCGATGACATAAATTAGTCTCCGTATACAATCCACATGCAACCAAAAACAAAACAAACACCCACGATACGAAGTGACCATCTGGAGAAGGAGAAAGTTGTTACCGCAATGCGGTAGCGTAATTAACTGCAGGGGCTTGCGCCTGCAGGGAAGAGCGTCCCCACAATCAAAAACCCCTCAAATGAGGGGGAATCTGATGAAGTCTGCTACATCCGCCACATCCATTTAAACCTTCGATACGTGGTGTCATAAATCAACTTGGCATCTTCGGAGAGGTGGACGGATAGCACCAATTAGCATCTGCCCCGAAATTCAGGCGAGACGTTTATCGCGTCTCCGATTTTCGGCGGGGAACTGATTCTGGCATGCACGGTGGGACCTTTTCCTCTTTCCACTCCACACTTCGTGTGTCGTGTTCGCGAACGAATCGTGGTTTGATATGATTGCCCTTGGATTCGAGGTACTAAGATTTGGTGTCTTGCTCTGTGCAGAAAACGAAAGATCAATGGCTTCTACCTGCACAAAATGCACCAGCTGCAACTGCAACTCCCGTTCCGCCTCATCTGGAGGTGTAACTTACGGTCCCCAGGCGGCCTCCCTGTTCACGATGCCGGTGGACCAAGTAACTCAGGCCACCACTGGGCTGTTCTTTGGGACTATGATCCCACCCATGAGCTTCAATGCCCCGATGCTGCCGCAAGAAGCCCCAAAGAAGTCGGTCTTTGATCGACTTACCATTACCGCGGCCCCTCTCAATTGGTCGCCCAACTCCACTGCCTCAGTTTTCAGCAGACTGGGCCAGAACGCTAACAAGCCCGCGATACCTGAAGCAGCCATCCCTAAGCGGATAGCCATCCCAGTTCAAGTGGACGAAATCATCGGAGAGGCTTCTTCTGCCAAGAAGTCGGTCTTCACAAGGCTGGCCATTCCGGCTCCTGCTCCAGGCGAAGTCCCCAAAGCTGCTTCCCTTGCCCAGAGGTCTGTCTTTGACAGATTGGACGTTGCTTCTCAACAGACATCGGTCTTTAAAAGGCTGACGCCGGCGACAACCCTTCGCCAACACAGGGGGCATGATGAAGTCACCCCTACAGCTAAGACAATCCCATCCGCACGACATGCTCGACGTCGCCACTAGCACCGAGCAAGAAAGGCTGGGGGCAGCTCCCCTTCTGGACTAACTCCGCCAGCTCCGATGGTGGAAATCAATGATGTTGTTCCAACTGGGAACAGATTTGAACCGCTTAGGAGGGTTCATAAGAACTCTCTGACTGCCGTGCTAAAGAGATCTCCTCCACCTATGGAGATTAATACAGAAAAGAAGACGGAGCAGCCCCCTCAGCGGCTGTCCTCTAAAATTTATAAAATCTGGCGACAAGTCCAGGAATCGGCGATTAACCAGGACTACTCTCACCGGCCAAAGAAGCTTATAGCTCAGCAAGAAAAGAGCCAACTCGTAGTACCACAGAAGATGTCATCCGTCTGGGTTCCCGCCGCAACGGCTCCCTCAACATCAACCGCTCAAAAGAGAAGGAGGTCAGAGAAAGCCCCCGTGAATGCGGCAAACCGCAAGGACGTCGAATCTAAATGCCCCAAGTCGGGGGGCATGGTAATACATACCGTTTAAATGGATTCCGGAAAAGAAGAAAGCCGTGCTTCTATGGATCATCGACCGCTTACCCGATCGATAACGAAGGCTCAGGAACAACAGCAACAAAAACTTCAGGAGATGCTGACTGCAGTGGCCGCACGTACTGGGCCAAAAGAAAATCCAGAGACCTCGGAGCAGCGTCGGGAACAAGAAACTGATACCGAGTTCCTCCGAAGAATGCTCGAGAGGAAAGAAAAAGAGGCTGCGGAGTAGGCAGCCAATATAAAATGAATGGCTCTTTTGTTCCAAGACATGGCTGGGATGATGTTACAGCCGGAACCTCCAGCTGAAGACCCCCCGATCATCATTGAAGACGACAAAGGGGAAATATCGAACCCTCCTCAGGCTCTTTCAGCAGCCAAAGCGGAGACCATCTCCAAGGCCGCTTTAGATGACTACATTGCTCAGCAAATACGAGCTCACCAGGCAGACGAAGCGGCTGGATAGGTCGTTAAGACTGGGCGACTCTATCCAGACTGGTATGACCAAATAAGGTACCCGCCAGGATATACGATCCCTAAATTCCACGTATATAAAGGGACGGGGAATCCACATCAGCATGTCGCTCAATTCAGAGCCTTGTGCGGCAACACCGGGGGTGACAATAAATTTCTGCTCCGCCAGTAGACAGCATTCGAGTGGTATTCTGAACTTCCAAACGACTATGTCAAGACATTTACGGAGATGGAATTGCTGTTTACGCAGAAATTCGTGAGCGCTAGTGAGCGTACCCCGATTACCGCATTAATTAACGCCACGGTGAATCCAGGCGAAACTTGGGTACAATACGCAATACGGTGGCGAAATTTATGGTCAAAATGTGAGCAGCGCATCGAGGAAGCGCCGACAGTGGGCATGTTCGTGGGCACTCTGGACCCTCAGGCAACTATTTTCCAATTCATGATGTTCTTCAAGCCGACCACGTTCAACGCCTTGATTGACATACTGGCCCAAATGGACCAGATGGGTTATATACCGTCTCCTTCAAAGCCGGAGCCACGGAACAAAAAGGGCAAAGGGAAAGTGGCCTTTGTCGCGAATACTCAACAGCAGCCCAGTGGCCCAAAACTAACTGATCGCCTAGACGAGAGGCGGCAATTCTATAATGAGAAGATGAAGCGCCCTTTTTCGTTTCCACAGGACAAAACGAAGAGATTGTTCGAGCTAGCGGTGCGCAACAGGCTTATCAATCTGCCGAATCCAAAACGACCGTTGCAACCCGGCGATGCTAATTGTCCCAATTATTGGCCCTACCATCAAACGGTAAGCCATCCAATTGAGGATTGCTTCATCTTTAAAGGCTGGATCGAAGACCAATACCAACAGGGCAAGTTTGTGCTGTCAGAGAATTGGAAGGTGAACTCGCCATAGCCGCACACTCCCAAGAAGACGGACACACCGGGGGCATCATGCTCTTTCATAGAAGAAGCTCCATGGGAGGTCGCTCTTTCAGCCAAGACGAAAAGAATGCTGAAGGATCTCCAAACATACCCGGCGATCAGGTGGAAAAATCCACTGGAACCCGAGATCATCGAGGGAATGCTGAAACCGCGCCCAACTTCAAAGATTGGTGGTGATAGCCAAAGCACTCACACCCAACCGTCAAAGTCTTCGAAGAAGAAGAAGAAGACTAAAAAGCCCATGAAGCCTGGAGACAAGTGCACGGACCTGCAAAAACAGATTGACGCGTTGGAAGAATATAATCAAAAAGCGCGGACTCCAGTCACACTCCAAGAATTTCTCAGCCACGTCCTTTAGGACGGAGATGATGACAATGGAGAAGACTCGTCAGATTAATCTGAAGATTATGTGGCAAGTTGCCATGTGATCTCTCACTCGTCGATAGACAATGAAGTAGCTCCTTACACAGAGAAACTGGGGGCAGATCCTAAGCCGGAACTTCTAGGGCCATCAGACGAAATGATTGATGCATTCCTGAAAGAAGCTCTTCTTAAAAGCAAAGCTGCTCGAGAGTATGAGATGGCCATATTTGAAAAAGCCAAACGCCGACGACTGGATGAAAGGGTTGAAACACTCCCGCCAGATCAAAGTACATCCGCCGCAAATAAAAATAGGTTCAAGACGAGGAAGTGGTTCGCCAAAGCCATATTGATGGGAATGAAGCTGCCACCCTCCGAAGGAAACATTCTTGGTGAAGCGGAAATACATCCTAGCTACTTCTTATATCATCGAAAGATTGCGCACCCCACCGAAGAGTGCAACGCTTTTAAAAGATGGTGGCAGGGATATGTTGCTCACCGGCAATATTTCAAGCGGATGAAACGCAAAACTCGTCGGGAGCAAAAAAATACGACCGAGGAGCATAAAAGAACTACCGGCAACTGTCACATGGTCAACCCTAGGGGATCGCAAGTACTCACCTTCGGGAGCGACTCTGACGAAGAAATGACTCTTGGCCCTCTCTTTAAAGAATCCACCTCAGGAAAAGAGGAAGAACCAAAGAGCTGTGAGAACATTCAGCTGCGCAATCGTATGCTGCCCGAAAAGAATCTCGGGCCCGCGAACATTAGGTTGAATAGAAAAGATAAGGGGAAAGAAAGGTCCCTGAGAATATCGCCCTAGATGACTAAGTCATTGAAGAGCTGACAGCTAAGGACCCGCTAAAGAAAAGTAAGGTGGATTACAACGTTATTGCACACCTGAGGAGATACCCTCGCAGCTCAGCATTCTCGATGCCCTCTTGTTATCAAAAGAAGCAAGAGATTTTTTGATCAAGGCACTGCAAGAGCCCGACCAATTCCAAGCTTTTCTTGCTGAAGAAAAGATGAAGGACGAGCTGGAAGAAATACAAACGGCCGATATCACCTTCGGCGATGAAGACTTCCTCCTCAGGACGTGCGAGCACAACCGTCCTCTTTACGTCTCCGGATACTATCATGATATCAAGATAGGCAAAATCCTGGTTGATAATGGGTCCTCCGTCAATCTCCTCAACGTAAGAGTGTTGAAGGAAATCTGCATGAGCATTCAGCACCTCGCTCGTGATAAGATCACCATCTCCGGGTTTGACTCCCAGTCATCACGAACACTTGGGTCTGTAATATTGACACTATGCTTTAGGCTGCTTATCACGGACATCAAGTTTCACATCATTGACGCTAAGACCTGCTATAACGCTTTGCTCGGCCGGCCTTGGTTACACGAGTACAACATCATCCCCTCTACACAACATCAGTGTATGAAATATTTCAAGGATGGTCTCGAGTATACTGTACCAGGGGAGCTAAACCCATTCTCCGTAAACGAAGTTCGCAAATATGAGGATGCAAAATACTTCTTACCAGATTTTGAGGACACAGAAAGATGTCACAAACCGAAGAACAAAGCCACCACTACTATTCCGGTCTTCGAGAGTGATACCGAGGAGGAAGAAGAGATAGTTTATTCAGGGCGGCCTCAATGCAACAAGCCGGGACCATCCATCTCTATGTTGATCTTCGGCAGCGATTCGGAAGATAAGGTCAACACTGTATTTTCCACACGGCCATCAATGCAAGCCCTCGCTAGCAATGATCGGAGTTTGCAAATTTCCATGGTTCCACAAGAGCATTACAAAGAGCTCGACGTGCTTGGTACATATAGTGTACAGGAACTGCAAACATTCTACGTCCCTCCCAGGCGAAGAGATGAAAAGGCGATCCTCTTTTATCAATCCACGGATACCAAGGTGGGGAAAGAAATTTGGCATGGTGCGGATTCTACACTTGACAGGCTCCAGCCCATCCGTCTGTCTAGATATTACACAGAAGGCTTGAGAAGGCTGTTGAGGCGCCAAGGTATACCTTTCAAACATACCGCTCGATAAGCTCGGTTCTATAACAGGATTCGGGACGTCCCCAGAACTCAGCAAAAGTTGCCCAACGGGAGAATGGAAACGATCGGGCTTGGATATGTTCAATCCAAAAAACGGGAGGGAGTCCATGACAGCTACGTCATATATGACTTCGATGAAGAGGGAGACGCCCTGTTAAAAGACGCTGACCCTGAACCAAAACGAGATCCTGCCATCAAAATGCCGAGCCTGTCGTTTGAAGAACGGATGGACAAACTAATAAGGGAAGCGGGTCAAAAGGTTCGGGATGACCATAACCGTGAAATGGCCATTTACGAGAAAGCCAGGACGCAGTGCCTCCTTTAGCAGGCCGCGGAGAATGACAATGCTCCTCGTCGCCAGCCCGTCATACAAAAGACCCGGAGCAGAGGCAAAAATAAACCAAAGAACGGAAAAACGTTCGACAGCAGCCAAGCGGGTCTAAGAAGCCACGCGAGCAAGAGTTGAGCAGCCGGGATCCATCCCTTATAAAGAAGATGGGCCGGGAATATTCTTTTCCCCAAGACAAGACAAAGAAGATATTCGATCTCATCGTAAAGCATCAGATGATGACACTCCCGGAATCCAAACACCCCAGCAAGCGAACGAGATCTCCCACCCAGACTATTGCTCCTATCATCGAGTAATAGGATATCCTCTCGAAGACTGCTTCACCTTCAAGAACTGGGTCGAAGACCAATATCAACAAAGTAGGTTCGCTCTATCCAGCAGTTGGAGGGTAAGCCCGCCACAGAAGCATGAACCGAAAGCGACGCTTATAGCGAGAGTAGAACCAGATCAACATCGATCTTGGAAACATCTCGTACTTGTCACGCGATAACGCTGTTAAAAGAAGAGCCCGAGAATATGGATGACCTCCCCTGGTGCTTCGAAAACGATGATGGCGAGGTGATCTTAGAGTTTCCACCGGCGCCGAAAGAGCTGGAAAATGGGATACATACTACTGCAGATAACCTCAAGAAAATTGATTTGGGGACGGCAAGTGACCCGCGACCGACATTCGTCAGTGAGCTGTTGTCTGAAGAAAGGGTGGCTACGCTAAAGGACGTGCTCATGCAGCATAAAGATTTCTTCGCATGGAACTATTCCAAGATACCAGGACTAGATCCAGAAATTACTGTCCACAAATTGGCAATATCCCCGGACGTCAAGCTGATCAAACAAGCACCGAGAAGAATGCGGCTCGATCTTCAGATGAGCATCAACGCCGAGGTCAAGAAGCAAATCGACTCCGGCTTCATCCAAGAAGTTCAATACCCTGACTGGATCTCCAACATCGTCCCAGTGATAAAGAAAAATGGGACGGTACGCATATGTGTGGACTTTCGAGATCTCAACAAAGCTTGCCCAAAGGACGACTTTCCAGTACCAGTCACTGAGTTGATGATAGATAACACGTTCACTCACGAAGTTTTCTCCTTCATGGATGGCTCATCAGGATACAATCAGATAAAGATGAATCCCGAGGACCAGAAGCATACCGCTTTCCAGACCCCTTTGAGCATATTTTGCTACAAAGTGATGTCGTTCGGTCTAAAGAACGCCGGTACCACCTATCAGAGGGCCATGACGAAGATTTTCGATGATCTCATACATGAAATCGTCGAATGCTATATCGATGACCTCGTGGTTAAAAGCAAATCATACGAGGAATATCTAGAGCATCTGAAGATCGTATTTCAACGCCTTCGGCAATACAACTTGAAGATGATCCCTCTCAAATGTGCGTTCGAAGATTCCTCGGGCAAATTCCTAGGATTCATCGTCCGACACTGAGGCATTGAGATAAACCCGTCGAAGATCAAGGCAATCATGGAAATGCCTCCGCCAAAGACTCTCAAGCAACTGTGGTCTCTCCAAGGAAAGCTCGCGTATATCCGGCGATTTATAACCAATCTCTCAGACAAGTGCCGTCCTTACATTCACTTGATGAAGAAGAGAACCCCGTTCGTCTGGGATCGCAAATGCCAAGGCACACTGGACGAAATCAAGCAATACCTACATAATCCTCCGGTGCTAACCGCTCCAGTCAAGGGAAAACCCCTCATTCTGTATGCAACTGCCCTCGAAGATTCTTTAGGTGTGCTGTGGGTACAAGAAAACGACCAAGGGAAAGAGAGAGCCCTCTACTATTTGAATCGAGTTCTACTGGGGGCAGAAAACAATTACTCCCCCATTGAAATACATTGCCTGGCATTGATCTTCGCAATAACGAAGCTCAGACACTATGCGTTGGCACATGAGGTCCATTTCATATCAATGGTGGATCCTCTCAAATATTTGATGTCAAAGGCTATATTAACAGGGCGGCTCGCTAAATGGGTCCTGCTCTTGATGGAGTTCTCGATAACTTATCGGCCTCTTAAGGCAGTGAAAGGCCAGGCCATCGCCGACTTCCTCGCTGAGCATCCGATACCTGCCGACTCTCCCTTAAACTGCGAATTGCCACACTAACACGCGTTTGACACGAGCGACGGAGAGAGAAGTGAAAATGATACCCGATTGGAACTCTATTTCGATAGGGCATCTTCCATGAAGAAGCGCAAACAAAGCACCCCTATAATCAAATCCGGGGTAGTCCTTATCTCCGTGACTCCACAAGGAGGGATAATGCGCTTTGCCTTCTCCTTAACAGAGCCGAGGACAAACAATGAAGCCGAATATGAAGCTTTGATAGCAGGTCTCGAGATCGCTATCGACTTGGGAATTGAAAGCCTCCTCATATACAGAGACTCCCAACTGGTCGTTAGTTAAGTAAACGGCGACTATCAAACGTGCAAGCCAGAGTTGGTGAAATATGGTGAGAGAGTGCAACAGTTGCTGACTCAAGTTCCCTCCTACATTCTGGAAAGCATACCGCATGCGGAAAATAGCAAAGCGGATGCGTTAGCTAAACTCGCTAAAGAACCGGCAGACGAAAACCTCGATGACGTAAGGATCGTTGTGCAAAGCCGTCGGATTCTTGCACCAGTAGAAATATCTCCGGAGTCGTCCGAAGAAAAGGGAGCGACCGAGCAAATGGCTCTGCAAATAAAAGACCAGGAAAAAGCTATGGATTGGAGAGAAGTATTTATAGACTACTTCAAATCCTGTCGATCACCCGAAGATGCATCCTCGAGACATCAGCTCACAAAACGAGCTCTTCGTTTGCCTTCGTCAATGATACTCTATACAAGAGGTCATTTGATTCTATGTGGTTAAGATGCCTAGGACCTGAAGAAGCAAAAAGAGTCATCCAAGAAACTCACGACGGACTTTGCGGTTCTCACCAAGCCGGCCCGAAGATGAAGCTGAAGATCAAAAGGATGGGCTACTATTGGCCCACGATGATCCAGGACTGCCTCGAATATGCGAAGCAATGCCACTCGTGCCAGATTCACGGGGGCTTTATCCATCAGCATCCAAATCTACTGCATCCAACGGTGGCTAGCTGGCCATTTGAGATGTGAGGAACTGACATGATCGGCCCCATCGAACCAGCATCGTCCAGAGGACAACGATTCATTTTGGCGACGACTGACTACTTCTCTAAATGGGCAGAAGCAATACCGCTGAGGGAAGTGAAGACGGAGAATATCCTCCATTTCTTCAAGACGCACGTCATTTATCGGTTTGGAACTCCACGACGGATCATCTCCGATAACGGGTCAGCCTACAGAAGCCACAAGATTAGCCGCTTCGCACAACAACATAACATAGACTGGAGATACTCTTCAGTCTATAATCCTCGAGCTAACGGTCTAGCTGAGGTTTTCAATAAGACATTGACAAAGATCGTGAAAAAGACGGTGTCTCGAAATAAGAAGGACTGGCACGAGAGACTGCATGAAGCTCTCTGGGCATATCGAACTACGTTCAAAACTGCCATGAACACGACGCCGTACGCATTGGTATTTGGCGTAGAAGCGGTACTCCTTCTCGAGATAGAATTACCCTCTCTACGAGTGGTGGTTCACTACGAGCTAACAGACGAAGAAAATGCTCACCTTCGGCTTGAGGAGCTCGACGCCCTTGATAAAACCCGGCTCATGGCGCAACAAAATCTGGAGGCTTATAAAGCAAAGATGATGAGCTGATATGAAAGATTGACTAGGCCGAGAACATTCTGCCAAGGCGAACTCGTGCTAGTGGTCAAGAGACCCATGATCCCTAATCTTGCCAAACGAGGGAAGTTCGAGCCGAACTATGAAGGCCCGTATATCATAGACAAAGTCTACAAGGGTGGAGCTTACCTACTCATGGACATGCATGGTGAAATACCTTTCAGGACAATAAACGGTCGCTTCCTAAAGAAATACTACGCCTGACGAGTCACGGCTTAGGTCAACGATAGATGACGACGACTATGTCCGCTCCCTATCTTCCTGAGTCCAAACTTTATATGTAGTAGCCGGCTATCGGACCGAAACGTCCTTAAACTAACAATGGACCACTATGTCCTAAAACTGGCTATTGACCGAGACGTTGATAAACTACTGTGGACTGCAGCATCCCAAGGCTGACACAAAAAATAATAAAATAAAAAAATATATAAAAAAAAGAGAACGGTATGTACATAAGCAAAATGGGCACGGATGAAAACCTGAAAGGGCTCCGTGAGTAAAAACAGCAGGGCTACCGGCGAGTTTTGGTGAAAACCCGAAAGGGCGCGACCTCGTTAAAAAACACTTGCAAGGTTCTCTAGACCCTGTAAGGAGAAACCACCTGCGTGAGATCCTTATGACTCACAAAGGAGCAACACACTTAGGGATCCCCACGATTCCTAAGGAGAAATTACACTTGCGAGATCCTCACGACTCGTAAGGAGAACCCTCTTATGAGACCCTCACAGCTCATAAGATTCAAAAGTCTTAAGCTACAGGGATCTGAACCTATTCTTAAGCGGCCACCACAACCTCCAATGCTGCCCTACAAGCGGCTCAATGTTGACCCTTGTATACAATCCACGGGCGCGAATAAACATTTCCCTAACAAAGTCTCATCCATGACTAGGGATATGTTTGCACAGTGAACCCCCTTGTAAGCCCTCTCGATTTATAAGGAGAAAGCATTCTTGTAAGATCCTTACGACTTATAAAAGACCATGCACTTAGGAATCCTCACGATCCCTAAGGAGAAAACGCACCTACGAAATCCTCACGACTCGTAGGGAGAAATACCTTTATGAGACCCTTACGGCTCATGAAGTCAAAAACCTTAGTCGACAGGATCCTAACCCTGTCTACTAAGCCACCTTTGTTCGACATCGACGAAGGCAAATGATGATTCGCTCCTGGTAATATCCCAGTTGTAGCGGTGCTGATGCTGAAATCGGTGTCTAATTCCAAGTTTGCAGCAAAAAACCAGCGAGCCAAAAATGCATACAAAATAGCCGAAATGATGGGACAACTTGCGACAAAATCAGCAAGTAAAAATGTATGCATACAAAAATAGCCGAAATGATTAGGCAAAACGCAATAAAAAGCAGCGAGTAAAAATAAAACAAATAGCCGAAATGATTGGGCACCGCGAAAAATAGCCGAAATGATTGGGCAATCGCGACTTTCACGATATAAAAGCTAAAATGATAGAGCATCGCGGAAAAGAAAAATATATAAAATGAAAGCTTTTGCCCTACAGGTGATATCGTATCAATCCCTGTATAGGGCGCAAACAAAGAGGGAATCACACCTTCCCTCCCCAGACTCCATCTGAAAGAGAGCCAAGTCTCGACTGTTCACAGATAGCCTGGAGATCATCTCAACATTCGTCTCATTACAACAGACGCACTATCAAGCAAAGCGGAACCGCGGCAGTTCCTAGTTCCATGACTCGGCGGTACATAGACAACCGAGAGTCAACTCTCGACTCTGTGAAATACGGATAACGTCAACCCTTCCTGGTTTCGTGGAACGCGGCCTATATCAATCTTGACCCCGTAGGAAATATCCAGAGCGGAGCATGGTCCTCGCTGAACACGGCTATGTCAATCAGATCCCGTGGGAAGCATCCAGAGCAAATTCCTGGTTACGTGGATTGCGGCCTATGTCAATCCTGACCCCGTGGGAAACGTCCAGAGCGGAGCCTGGTCCTCGCAGAACACGGTTATGTCAATCATACCCCGTGGGAAGCATACAGAGCAAATTCCTGGTTACGTGGAATGCGGCCTATGTCAATCCTGACCCCGTGGGAAACGTCCAGAGCGGAGCCTGGTCCTCGCTGAACACGGCTATGTCAATCAGACCCCGTGGGAAGCATCCAGAGCAAATTCCTGATTTCGTGGAACAGGGCCTATGTCAAACCGACCCCGTGGGAAGCGTCCAGAGCGGATCCTGGTCCTCGCAGAACACGGCTATGTCAATCAGACCCCGGGGGAAGCATCCAGAGCAAAATCCTGGTCATGTAGAACACGGCTTATGTCAATCTTGACCCCGTGGGAAACGTCTAGAGCGGATCCTGGTCCTCGCAGAACACGACTATGTCAATCCTGACCCCATGGGAAACGTCCAGAGTGGAGCCTGGTCCTTGCAGAACACGGCTATGCCAATCAGACCCCGTGAGAAGCATCTAGAGCAAATTCCTGGTCACGTAGAACACGGCCTATGTCAATCCTGATCCCGTGGGAAACATCCAAAGCGGATCCTGGTCCTCGCAGAACACAACTATGTCAAACCGACCCCGTGGGAAGCATCCAGAGCAAATTCCTGGTCACGTGGAACATGGTCTATGTCAATCCTGACCCGTGGGAAACGTCCAGAGTGGAGCCTGGTCTTCGCAGCACACGGCTATGTCAATCAGACCCCGTAGGAAGCATCCAGAGCAAATTCCTGGTCACGTGAAACACGGCCTATGTCAATCCTGACCCGTGGGAAATGTCCAGAGCGGATCCTGGTCCTCGCAGAACACGGCTATGTCAAACAGACCCCGTGGGAAGCATCTAGAGCAAATTCCTGGTTTCATGGAACACGGCCCATGTCAATCCTGACCCCGTGGGAAACGTCCAGAGTGGAGCCTAGTCCTCACAGAACACGGCTATGTCAAACCGACCCCGTAGGAAGCATCCAGAGTAAATTCCTGGTTACGTGGAACGCGGCCTATGTCAATCCTGACCCCGTGGGAAACGTCCAGAGCGGAGCCTGGTCCTCGTAGAACACGGCTATGTAAATCAGACCCCGTGGGAAGCATCCAAAGAAAAATCCTGGTTTCATGGAACACGGCCTATGTCAATCCTGACCCCATGGGAAACATTCAGAGCGGAGCCTGGTCCTCGCAGAACACGGCTATGTCAATCAGACCCCGTGAGAAGCATCCAGAGCAAAAATCCTGGTCACGTGGAACACGGCTTATGTCAATCCAGACCCCGTGGGAAACGTCCAGAGCAGATCCTGGTCCTCGTAGAACACGGCCATGTCAATCCTGACCCCATGGAAAACGTCCAGAGTGGAGTCTGGTCCTCGCAGAACACGGCTATGTCAATCAGACCCCGTGAGAAGCATCCAGAGCAAAAATCCTGGTCATGTGGATCATGGCTTATGTCAATCCTGACCCCTTGGGAAACGTTCAGAGCGGATCCTTGTCCTCGCAAAACACGGCTATGTCAATCCTGACCCCGTGGGAAGCATTCAGAGTGGAGCCTGGTCCTTGCAGAACACGGCCTATATCAATCCTGACCCCGTGGGAAGCATCCAGAGCAAATCCTGGTCCCATAGAACACGGCTAAAGTCAATCTTGACCCCGTGGGAAATGGCTAGAGCAACCCCTAACCCCGTGAAATTCGGATAATGTCAACCTCATCCATCACTTAAGGGTCCTCTCGACTCGTAAAGGAGAAAACTCTTTTGGGAGATCCTTACGACTCTGAGAAGAAAACGCATTTAGGAATCCTCACAATTCTTAAGGAGAAATTACACCTACGGGATACTCTCGACCTGTAGAGAGAAAATTCTTTATGAGACACTCACGGCTCATAAAGTTGAAAAGTCTTAGGAGGCAGATCTTAACCCTGAATCCTAAGCCATCGTTGTCCTACAGAGAAATCAAAATAGATTATCCACAAAATGCATTTACTAAAAGGGACACACCATCATGAAGCAAAATATGTCTTTTATTCATGAATCAAAATGAATACAAAGTACAATTTATGAAAGAATAAAAGAAAATATACTCTCATTCAGGAGTATATACAAAAGAAGAATAAATAAATAAATATATATATATATATATACAATTCTTCAAGCCGGCGGACGATTCGGTAGATTTGCCGGTTCACCTCTTTTCCACTGGGTCTCGGCTTCATGATTTATTATCGTCAAAAGACAGACCTCCGCTTGAGCCTAATGGGCCTGGTATGAGGCAAGCCGGCCTCCAAGCTATTTTTCAGTAACCTTATGGGCTTCGACCATTTCACGAGTAAAAACGGCAGCCTTATCAATGGCTACCACCTCCTTGATAGCCTCTTGAAGCACCCGCCAAAGTTCATATACCCTAATGGTCTTGGCCGTAAGATTGGCTGAAGCTCCTTCAGCGCTTTGGAAGCCAGCTCCCTCTCCGAAAACTTGCGGCTGAGCCTCTTCTCGCATGATATCATGTTCGCAGCACACCGCTCAATCAGCCCCTGTAAGCTCGCCTTCGCGGCTACACCCTCTGAAGGAAGGCGTGTACATTAAAGAATATGCAAGCAAGCCTCCACCTGCCGACAAAACTCAACCAGACTTGTACCAAAGTTTCACTATGGTAGGTGGCAAGAAAGGGAAGAGAACCGTTGGCTTCAGCGGCAAACGCTTCGGCTGTGATCAGACTGCCAGCACGAAGGTCTTCAATCAGGGCTGATAAGGAGTGGGGGCTTAGCTTTGCCATCCGTTCCGAGGCACGTAGAGCGTAGGGGCCGGGTGGCATGACAATGCAAGATTCCAGCGTGGTAAGAACTGGCAAAGCTGTTAAGATTTATAAACAGTCAGCGAGACTTGTAAGCAAAGAGCAGATGGAATAAAGTTGAAACTTTACTTACCCACGGTCATGCAAAAAGGATCTGAAGGCTCCCAAGGCCCGTCAAGAATCTCAACTTCGTCATCGACTTCCAGAACTGAAGAAGACATCAATATCATTATATGAAATAATGATAATACTGTGAGGAGAGAGCAAACGACACTGACTTTGCACGAAAGAGAGGACGATGCGTTGAGGAGATATCGCCTACGGAGCGGCCATCTCTAACAGGCGCGGAAAGGACTTCCTGGGAGACAGATCAGCAATAGATGCCGCCAATCCGTGCAATTATGAAAAGACAGAAGGGTTCAGATAATGGAGAGATTATTAATATAAAATATAGAAGGCTACCTTCGATGCTTCTCCTATTCTGGGCTGGAGGGATAGCAGCTTCGGCGGCCTCCTCCGTGCCCCCAGGCACATCATCGGGGACGTAGGCTGGTATAACAACTTCCGAGCAAGGAGCAGTAGCCGCCACTGCAGGCTCCAGCGGAAGGACGGTAGCCTCGACTACCTGTCCCCTAATCTTCGAGCCATCCCCAGAAAGATCCCTTGAATCGGCGACCAGCGAAGATGCCTCTTCCGAGGGAGCAAGCACTTGGGGAGCGAGAATCACCGAGGGAAGCTCCATTGCAGGAGCAACGGTTGCATCGACCCCCTCCACACTGATTAGTGTTTCATTGGGGATATTGGCGGAGTCTACAGTCAAAGCATGACTCGAACTCAGATCCTCCGCCATCGCCGAAGTCCCTGCAAAGTTTGTATGAGGATAAGGATATATATATATATCTATATATGTATTTATATATATGTATGTATGTATATGAGCAATACAAAATATTAAACAGATACATGAACATACCAATGCGCAAAGGAGCCTCTAATATGGCTTTTTCGAGCCAACGCTCCTTCTTGAGGAGGTATGCTCGCCGAGATTCGAGCCGAGATTCGAGAGTAGATTCATGGCCACCGGTCCACAATGAAAGTGCATTTTCGGCGTCGGCTGAGACAGCCTGCTTAAAGGCCCTTTTACCCCATTCTTCCAAAGGGCCTATGAATAGCCGCCGTATCGATGGAGGGTCTTCGTAAAAAATGACGGCAGGATAAGGCCTCTTCGAGATCCTTACGTTTTCGGATTCATCTTGCGAGCGTCTTATAGCCTCAGCCAATTGTGCGGCTTCCTCGGCAGATGAACCCGGGAAAAGTAGACCACCGTCCGATTCTTGCATGGCTAGTTGTTCATCTTAAAGAATAGGCTCGGATTCCACTAAAGAGTCGAGCAGATTGGTGACCGTCTTCCTCCGCCTCTTGGGCCCAGAACTAACCGCCGAAGATGATCGCTTCCTTTCCCTTGGTGCTTTGGTGCGGCGTTGACCCACTTCGCCTTCAATGTCCTCGTTCGGCGGTGCTACCGATGACGACACGGCCATTGCTGATGCCGCAGCTGATGACACTGCTACTGGCGCCCTATTGGCCCTTGACTGAGCTCTAGTACGCAGTGGTATACTAGCTGTGGGGGTTAAATCCACTTCCGCCGCCTCCGGAATAAGTACGACGCTAGTATCTCTCAAGGGAGGGTGAACCGCGGCATGCGGTCGCGGCGTAACTCCCGTGGCTTGGATCGGAGTGGGAGCCCTATATCCGAGGAGCACCCTTCTCTCCTCGGCAATAATTGGACTGACTCGGTGGAGGTACCAGCCCGTGAAAGACCCCACACATCGAGGAATATGATCAGCTTCAGGAATTACAAAGCGAGAGCCGGTGTTTAGCCGCATGAAGTGATGAGCGGCGTCATGAACAACTTCTGACGACGGGCTAGGCTCCAATATAAATGCCTCAAAGGGGACGCCTTGGTCATATCCGAGTTGCCGAGCAAAGCGGTGTGGGTTGTACCGCATAAAAAGGGCCGCACCGTTCTGACGAAATACCAGATAACCTGGTCTGATCGAATATAGGTGCATGGCTTCCGGGGCTTCAGAGAAGGTACTCCCTCTTTCGACGAGTCACAGAGCTGTTGAATCGGTCCTGAGGGAGCAGAGAGGACTCGATCGTTGAATACCATCCCACCCGTATTGGTATAGGGATTAATCAGCACACGAATAACTCCGAACAGAGTCTGGTCAGGGGCTGAAGCATCCACCAGCCGCATGAGTCGCGGAAAAGTGTAAGCGTCATAAAAGCTGGGTCTTTGGTGCGCAGCAAATGCCCGCAGCACATGCATCTCAATCCAGGACGTAAAGTAATGAAGAGAGAAATTTACCACATCTACGCCTGGGGTTGAGGTATTAGCCACAGCGCTTAGCCCATGATACAGATGCGCTAGCCCAGCAATACCCACAGCTAGTCACGTCCCCTCGGCAATGCGATGAGCGGGGTAAATAACTGAGGCTCTCATGAGACGACGATGCATGGGAATAGCGAACCAACTGAGCCAAACACTGATGAAGCCCACGAAGAAAGTCTCCTCATCTATACCAGGAGCTGCGATCGACTCGAAAGACACAGCCGACATGATGGGAATGTAGAACTGCGGCAAGTCCTCTTGTTTAGCAGGCCGCTTATTTAAACCAAACCCAAAGGGGTCGTTGATGTTTGCGAACTTCGGAGCCGTCTTTGATAGAACGTCTTCCCGAAGGAAGCAAGCGATAAAGCTTTTGAAAGTGACACCCTGCTCCTCTGACTCTGTGAATAGCTTCTCAAAAATGCTTAGCGTCTTGATCAAACTTGAGCGCTTGTGGCGGACGGCATTCTCGGGCGATAGGTTGTCAAGCATGGCAGGCTCGGTTTCGTAGACATACGCATCGGGAGGCAGTAGTTCTTCATAGAGTGTCCCCCTGACTGGCAACCCTGAGATTTCTCAAAACTCTTCCAGAGAAATTGAAACTTCACGGTCCCCTAGAAAGAAGGTGTTGGTGGAAGATTCCATTGGTTTAAGAAGGCCTTAACCCACCAGACATGGGGAGACTGATAGTGGAAAAGAGACGCATATACCGCCTGATAGAGTCCGACCCTCTGCAATCGCGCATGATGGGCGGACAGGATATAACGGGCCCAAAGAAGATAGCTCGTGGGATGTCGAGGGATAAGCCCTATCTTGTAAATCTGTCCCCATGGCTGGGCTTCGCCTTGGCAAATGCGATGCCCTAAAATGTCTATAGCCGGCATATGATGGTTTGGAATACCAGTTGTTGATGGCTCAAGCCGTCCCATAGGGGTCCAATTCAGCATCTCCACAGCAAAGGCGGTCCGTGGATGATCCATCGGCAGAAATGGATAGGTAGGCACTGTCGGTATATCGCAAAGAAAACTGCGGCGACCGCGGATAATATGACCGTACCGGGTCCCCCATAAAAGTAGGTTGGTGCAATTAGAGTCGTGAGCTTTAATCATCTCCATCACTTCTTCATCAGACGGTGACTGAGGAAAGGCAGCCTCCGAGCGGGTGAAAGGGAAGTATGGTAGAGAGGCCATTGTTCCTGAAACAAAAGAAGGGGAAACTGTTAAGCGGAGACAACACGTGTATATATATATATATATGTTTACAAATGTATATATATATAAAGACAGTGGAAGAAAGCGACAAAGGACTTATTTTATGGGACCATTGGTTACAAAACACAAGGGCCCCACAAAATCAAGATGGCGGCTCACTAATAATGAGGCCAAGTAATCATCATGAGAATAAAGGGAAGATTCTCAATGAATTCAAATGACTCTGCACATTCCCCCAAAGGGGAAACCCATCTTGGACTCTGCGAAATCCAAGTGGAATCTCTACTGCAATTTTTTTTTGCAAAGAACAACTCAGGAGGAAAAATCCCAAGAAGTCTTCTTTTAAAAAATTAAGTTAGAGGAATTAAATTCCTTTTGAACGGGGGAATTAAATTCCCAGAAGACATTTTTCAGAGCCAAGATTCTTTGGAATGGAATTAAATTCCAGATAAAAGTTGAGTATTGCCATCGATCTCTGAGATCAAAGGAGCCCTAACAAAAGGGATTTATGATTTAAAGATTGAGCAGTTTTCTTTTTAAAGAGCTTGAAAAAAATGGGTTCTTGTTAAAGGGAAAAACCCTTGGTGTGGATTTAAAATCTAAATTCGTACAAGAAGTTCTTCAGCCGTTCAAGATCATTACCTGAAAAAAGGAATCTTTTGTTAACAGAGTTAAACTCTGAAAATTTTTGAAACAGAGAACTAAGCTCTGAGAGAGAGAATTAAATTCTCAAGGCAAGAACAAGCAAAGAAGAAGATGGAAAGTGGAGGCGCTTCTGAAGGGACTCCTGCATTTATAGGATGTGATGGGGGACGGTTCATCTCCCTTATTCCCTAGACAGATCCAACGGTCACAAAGGTGACAGCATTGCACTCACGAGCAAACACGTGAGAACAACACTGTGGGAGCATTTGTTCCCTGATAAAATATCAGGAAATTCCCCAATGGGGTATCACATGCTCACACATGACCAAGGGTCACGTTCTGACACGTGATGGTTTTCTGGGACTCTGTTATAACAGAATTAAATTCTAATCAAGTAGGCAATTAGTGGAGTCGCGTGCCACCACGTGATGGGCCTTTAAAACCCACCAAAAGGATTAAAAGATGTAATAAGACACTAAGGAAAAACCCCAATGGGGCATCACGTGCTCACACGTGACCAAGGGTCACGTGCAGACACGTGCTGATTCCTTAGCTCTGTTAAAAGGCAGAATTAAATTCTGAATAAAATGTTTAATCAAGAGGGTCACGTGACAACACGTGACAACTTCCTAAACTCTTTAATTGATAGAATTAAATTTTATTTCAATGATCAAACATTGGGATCACGTGCCAACACGTGATGGGCTTTTAATTCTTCTGAACTAATAGAATTAAATTCTAATTAAGTGGGAATCCAGAACCTTAACTGGAAAAAGATCTCTCTAAATCTTTCCAAACAAAAAGATGGTGCTCTTTAAAGTAGAGCACCGTTGGATTAAAAATCAAATGGTGATTAAAAATCACAAATTTATGGAAAGATTTTATACAAGGAAAGATTTCCCTAAAATTCACCAAGAATAATAGACAGAATACCTTCTGGATTAAAAATCCAATGGTGAATAAAATTCATTGAGTGATCTAAAAGATCATGTTAGTTACAAAAACAACCAAAATCTTTCAATGAAAGATTCATTAAACAAATTGATTCTTTTCTTTCTCCTATAAATAGGAGCCAAGAAGAGAAGAGAAGGGATCTTTGGAATTTTGATTTTCTGGAGAAAAACAACAAGAGAGAGAAAAAAGAGAGGAGAATTTAATTCTCAAGAGAGAAAAGAAGTTCATTTCAGAGAAAAGAAACCCTAGGTGAGAAAGGGGAAAGAGATCTAAGCTCCATAAAATAAAAGAGAATTTAATTCTCAAATTTAAGAGTTTAACTCTTCTAATTAAGAACTTAGTTCTTCTTTTGGTTGAAGATCTGCAGAAGCAGATCTCCCCACAAGTTGAGAATTTAATTCTCATCGGGGAGATTCTGCCATGCAGATCCAAAACTTAGAGAGAGAATTGAGTTTAAAGAATTTAATTCCCCAAAATACATAGGAATTTAATTTCTCCAAATAAAACTAGGGTTTAACCCTATATGAGAATTTAATTCTCTCAATTTCATAGAAATTTAATTCCTCCAAATAAAACTAGGGTTCAACCCTGCATGAGAATTTAATTCTCCCCAAATTCATAAGAATTTAATTCCTCTAAATGAAATAAGGGTTTAACCCTACATAAGAATTTAATTCTTCCACATGCATAGGAATTTAATTCCTCTAAAACAGAATTAGGGTTTAACCCTACAGAGAATTTAATTCTTAAAACAAGAGACTTAAAGCTCTCCATGCACGTAAAGAACCGGGTCACGTGGTGACACGTGACCCCCATCCTCAATAATCAGAAAAGAAGGAACAAGACTAGGTCACGTGTTCCCACGTGACCCTTAAACAGACTCCCCAAAATAAGAAGGAATTAGCCCAGAGGCAATGCCTCACATGCTCCCACATGACCTTCAAAACAAACAGAACAAAGGCAAAGGCAGTACTGATTTTGGGCGCTCTCACGTGTCCTCACGTGACCCCTAATAAACACTTTAATAATCAATACATGGATATCCATCACGTGCCAACACGTGATGGCCAGAAGATCAGAAGTGTTTAACACTGATTTGCAGATTTGAGAATAAAATAGAGGAGGTCTGGCCCCATCTCAAGCGCCTCACGTGATCCCTTCCTTTCTAGTGTTTAACACTATTTTGAGCATTTTGTTTTCAGTGTTTAACACTGTTTTAAACACATCACGTGAGGACACGTGACGTCCAGATGTCCTTTAGTGTTTAACTCTATTCTAAACCAGCTTAGCCCAAATTGGCTAAGTTTTCCAGAGGCAAATATCCCCTTAAAATGAGCCTTAAAATCCATGGCTATAATGTTTAATGCTCAGCCAAAGACAAAATGTTATCAGAGCCTTCAAACTCTTGCTTAGCATTGCTAAATAATGAGAGGCTGAACCCAGGCAAATGATCAATAGCCCAACAAAGGGCCAACGGTTCAAACTTAATTGGACTCAGCCCAAATTGGCCATAAGTCCTCAATTCAGATTTAACTGAGCCGATGTGCTCATAATCTAATTAATTGATCTTAGTTCCAAATTGGACTATAGATCTCCTAATCAACTCTGGTTTAAGGGTATATCTCTTCACTCTTTTGATATTTGTCGTTGTATTCCTTCAACGTCTTCAGAGAGGTGATGGGTCCCGACAACCATACATTTTACAGACTATGACGTCTTTAAACTGGACTGTGGGGTCCTTAAACTCATGGACTATGATGTCCTTAATCTCGGACTGTGGGGTCCCTTTAAACCCACGGACTATGATGTCCTTATTCTCGGAATGTGGGGTCCCTTTAAACCCACGGACTATGATGTTCTTAACCTTGGACCGTAATGTCCTTAAACTAACAATGGACCGCAAAGTCCCTAAACTAAACAACTGAGCCCAAATGCTCCCTTGTTGGATCTAAACGATCCCGTTAAGTTGATCTTAGCCTAAAAATTAGACTAACGTATCCTTAATAAATGTTTAAGTTGATCTTAGTCTCAAATGAGACTAACATATCCTTAAACCCAACCCCCAAACCCAAATCTAAGAAAATACGGATTTGGGCTAATCCACGCCCTACGGGCGACAACATAAATTAGTCTCCGTATACAATCCACGGGAAACCAAAAACAAAACAAACACCCACGACACGAAGTGACCAACTGGAGAAGGAGAAAATTATTACCGTGATGCGGTAGCGTAATTAACTGTAGGGGCTTGCGCCTGCAGGGAAGAGCGTCCCTACAATCAAAACCCCCTCAAATGAGGGGGAATCTGACGAAGTCTGCTACATCGGCTGCATCCGTTTAAACCTTCGATACGTGGTGTCATAAATCAACTTGGCATCTTCGGAGAGGTGGACGGATAGCACCAATTAGCATCTGCCCCGAATTCAGGCGAGACGTTTATCGCGTCTCCGATTTTCGGCGGGGAACATTCTCTTTTACAGAAGACATTTTTCTTGTTTTTAACAAGATTGGGAAAATATTTTCCCATACAGAACTTATTCTGTATCTTGGTGATTTTTAATCACCATTGGATCTTTAATCCAACGGTGCTCTGATTTACATAGCACAATCATTCTTGTTTAGAAAGATTTGAGGAGTATTTCCTCAACAGAATTCGATTCTGTAATTTGATGATTCATCTTATTTGTTGGATCTTTGATCCAATGGTGGAGAACATTTAGGTCTAATGCTGGCGCTCTCGTTCTTTGCACGTGAGGCGCTGCCTCATAGTCTTTGACTCTTGGCGCTGGCGCTCTCGTGCTTTGCACATGAGGCGCTGCCTCAGAGTCTTTGACTTATGGCGCTGGCGCTCTTGGCGTAAGCGCTCTCGTGCTTTGCATGTGAGGTGCTGCCTCAAAGTCTTTGACTCATGGCGCTGGCGCTCTCGGCACCAGCGCTCTCGTGCTTTGCACGTGAGGTGCTGCCTCAGTTCAAATTTCAAATTTTGAATAGAGCTTTGCTCTCTGATTGGGGGGGAAAAATGCCCCCCCCCACCGTTGCGCTCACGTGGCTTACACGTGAGTGCAGCGGTAGCAGCCTTTCCACCGTTAGATCAACTTGGAAGTTGGATCGACTTCCAGCGCCTATAAATAGGGCCTTTGGCCTTTGAGATGACTTCTGTCCATCTTCTCCCCTTCTTGTTTTTCTGAGAATTTAATTCCCTCTTCAGAGCATAGATCTCTGCCCAAGGAACTTCCTTTAAGTTAGAACTTTGTTCAAATATTTGGTAAGAATTATGTTTGACCCCATTAAACAGAGCTTTGCTCTTACTAATTCGTAGATCTAAAAAATGGATTTTTAGGGTTTCTTAACAGAGCTTTGCTCTTCTTAGATCATAGATCTAAAAAGATCTTTTTTAGGGTTTCTTAACCCATTAATGAAGAACTCTTAGAGTTTCTAAGATTTTTATTTCAGATCTTTAAAGATCTTGGGGTTTTACCTCAGTAAAAAGCTTTGCTTTTTAGGGTTCTAATGGCTTGTTCCATCGTTTTCACAGAGCATGGCTCTTTAGAATTTTTGGGGAATTTTTATTCCCCTCATAATGAAAAATGTGATTTCTGTTGCAGAGCGCTGCTCTCGTGGGAGTTGAACTCCTTGGCCCGAAGAGTCTCTCATTAAATGGGGATCTTTTTTAGGATTTCTTCTTTAATGAGTGATTGTCTCATCAATGATGAGCCATCATCTTAATTTTGTGGGTCTTCCTTGGTCCCTTTCCACTGCATTGCAGTGTGGTACAAATTTAAAGTACCAAGTGTTAGAATTTGGACTGTAGTATTGACAGCTAATCCTTAATCTTTTTCGCGCAGGTACTATGTCTTTTGACACTTCTTTCCCATTTGTTCGTCCGGAGAGCGCATTTGCTGACGCGCCCGTAGATAGGGAAATATTCACGCTCATTAAAGATCACGACCCGGAGCATAAATCTCTTCATCTATGGGGGTCATGGTATAATCAAATCATCCGGGGTCGACGCAGCTTCTCTTGTGCGGTGCCTTCAGAGCCCATTTCAGCGATTCACTATACTGACTCACCCCCAGTGAACTATGCCGTAAAGGAGGTCAACTGGACTTTGGAGGGTCGCCTTTAGCCCTCTATGGCCTCGATACCCATACAGCCGTCGATGGCTTTAGATATTCTGGGGCGGGACATATGCCAAGGCGAGTCGCGCCCTTGGGGACAGCCATACATGATAGGCTTGACTCCTCGCCATTCTGCCGGGTACTTGCAGTGGGCTCGATACATCTTGTCGGCCAAGAAATCGCTGCTGCTAAAGCTCGGGTTGTACCCTACGATTTATGCGTCTCTCTTCTAGTATTCCACGCCCCCTGTATGCTGGGTCAAATCTTTCTTGGAACAATGGATTGTCCCGACTCACACCTTCCTTCTATCAGATCGGGAAGTTTCAATCTCCTTGGAGGAGTTTGCGGAAATCTCCGGCTTACCCTTCAGAGGAGACCATTATGAGGAGCTACTTCCTCCTGACGAGTACATCTTCGCCACCAAATCAGTGGTGGCGGGTCTTACTCCGGATAATACTATTCAACATCGATTCCCGAGTCTGATCAAAGTGTTGAATATTTATGCGGGTCTGTTTCTCGAATCCGGAATGCATGGGGTCAGCTTCACAGATTTCATCGCCCGCTTTTTTCGCCCGGAAGTCTTGTCAAAACAAGCTGCAAAATTCGCCAAGCTTGACAACCCTTTTGGTTTTGGTTTGGATAACCAGCTGATGGCGGAAGCAGATTTAAAAAACTTTTTCATTCCGGATACCCTGGTCGTTCCTTTCGCAGAGCTTACTGCTTCAGATGTCGATGAAGAGACGTTCTTCCTGGGGTTTATTGGCTTATGGTTGAACTGGTTCGTGCTTCCGATGCACCCTTGCTGTATGAGGCCGTCAGTCTTTTACCTACCCCACCGAATGGTTGCCGGGACGCAAGTGGTCGTCGGGATCGCTGGGCTGGCTCACCTGTATCATGGCCACTTAGTGGCAGACACCACTCAGCTGGTGGTGCAGCCCATAAATTTCCTACTGCATTATCTCACGTCATGGATCGAGCTTCATGTGCTCGGCACTTTCGGAGTCCATAAACGGCCCTGTTTCTACGACATTTATAATTTTCCTCGGGTTATGTTCCTAGTTGATGCTTCTGCTTTAGATCTGTCACAGCGAGAGGCTCGGGGCTTGGTCCTTCGCCCGCGTATGGTCGGGGATGGCATGACCTTTGTCGATAAGGTTCTAACTATCAGCAAGGAATCCACTAAAACGGTGCAGCCGCTGCGCGACACCTTCAAAGACGGAGCCCCTATATTGAAGGCTCGGGAGATTCTACATCTGTGCTCAATCAGGCCGGGCTTTTTAGTGTTCAGGCAGAACGACTCGGCGCTGTTCATGAGATACAACCCGCATTGTTTCTCTCAACAGTCGGGCTACGATCAGAGTGTCCCGCTAGAGGCCTTTTTAGCTGAGTCGGATGCTACAGAGGAGGGTATCCATAGCGTGCTGCACCATTTCATGAGGCTAAACACCGGATCCAACTTTTTTATCAGTTAGCCGAGCTGTGTTCTGAAAGCCTCGAACGCATATGTGGCGTGGTACCAGCATGCGACGGGTGCTGTTATTAGAGAAGAAAAGGATTTACTGCTCGATCGCAAGGGTGGTGTCCCAGCTGGTAATCCAGCCGTTCCCTTGAAGCGACGAACCACCGTTCGTCCTTCCTTAAGAGAAGCTGCTGCGGTTGTGGTCCTGCGCGCCTTTCCTGATAAGCCTCTACCTCGTGTTCCTGTAGAAGCGGTAGTTGCAGCATCTTCTGAGTCCGGTGTAGGTACGGAGATCGGGACTCGCCGCCCAAAATTGCCTGCCAAGCGCAAGCTCCTGTCATCGGCTGCCGGCACTCGCTCACAAAAGAAGAAGAAGTCGCTATTTTTTGCCGACGTCGTACTCGTCCAGGAGCCTCATGTCCCCTTCATCGAGGGTTTGTGCGTGTATGGGACCAATGAGGTCTTATTCATCATGCCTGCTGATGATACTGATCTCCAGGCTGCCCTTGTGGCCTCCGAGCGACTAGCTCACGAAGAAACGGCGCTGATCACCATCGCGAAGTCAAGTATAGTTCAGTTAAATTTTTTCCGTTCATTCCTTCCTTATTATTATGCTTTTACTAATGCCCTTTTCTCCAACAGGTATTTCTGCTGAAGAGGCTCTCACGGCTTCCATCAAGACTTTTGAGGAGGAAGAGAGGCTCCGCGCTTCTTTGGGTCTTGGCATAATTCGGCTCATTGTGGCCTTTATTCCCTTTTTCTTTATTCGTGGTCTGGCCCTCTCCTTTATTTTATTGCAGGGACTACCTTGACTCAGATTATCCCAAGTGCGGTGCCGATCCCAAGTGGTAATGCGGCGACACTTCCCGAGCCAACTATTATAGCCCCAGCTCCTCCAACATTATCGTAGGAGGTTTCGCTAAAGCAGCCGATGACAGACATTGTAACGGCTCCAGAGACAGAGCCTGGTTCGGACGATGACGTCCCTTTGACGGAGGTCTTGAGGAGATCAGCTCTCATGGCCCAAACTGAAAGGAAACGCAGGAAGCGCGCAGCGAAGGAACGTGATGCCGCTTTGGATGTAGGTGCAGGCTCAAGCACCACTCCATCTGTCGCTATTTCTTCAGAGGGTGCTCCAGCTGCCCTGTCTACCGCCCATAGACAGATTGCACGCGCGGCTCGGGAGGCAACCCAGAATCTTTCGCAAGGTAACGTAATGCCCGGTCGTTTTTTTATTAGAACTCAATCTGCAAATTCTTATACATCATATCCCGCAGGGCCAAGTCCCAGCGATGAGATGGCAGGCGAGACGATGGCGACCACAAAGCCCGAAGTGGCTACTCTCTCTCGGGAGTCTAGGACTGCCCAAACCGTCGCTCTTTCCCCTTGTGTCTCCCTGGTATCGGCGGGCATCGCGAGTGTCATGACGGCCCTTATCGAATCAGGGGACGAAGCCATGGGCGCAGAAACTACTCCTCTGAGGGAGAGCGAAGAAGCCGCTACTTCTGGTGATGCTTCCGTCGCGGATTTGGTTGGTGACCCGTCAGGTAAGTCTTGAGTCACTGTTCTTTTTATTTCACAATTTCGTTCAGCTTCTCCTGACGATGTTTTGTTTGAAGGTGCAGCGAACGCTGAGATTGTGCTATCTGAAGCACCTCCGGTCGCCGCCATGACGGTTGTTGTTCTCTCGCCTTCTCCTATGTCCTCCGAAATGCTGGAAGGTATAGATTCATGATTTATTTAGTTGAACTATGAACACCGTCTTCCTTATACTGACCGTGTATTGTCGCAACTCTGCAGGAGTCCTTTTTGACCATTTATACCAGGTGTTGAACCCGCATTTCTCCTTCCAGTCGGAAGTCGCTCCGCCCGCTGATATTGGTTAGTATATCTTTCAGCTATTGTTTCTTTCTTTCTTTTATGAATAGTCGTACTGTTGCTAACTCTTCTTTATATTGATCGCAGCGTCACGGATCGAAGGAGGAGACGAGGGGATAGCCGCACCTCCGGTATTCCTAATTTTTCCATCCACCACAGCCGGTATAGTAGACTCCATCGCTCGTGTATTCTCTTTACCTTCCGAGTCGATATTTGACCATAGTTTGTTTTGCAGCAATCGCGCCAGCTCCAGCTTCCTTTGAGTCTCGCATCCTAATGTCGGCAGGGCCCTTTACTAAACACCCATCTTTCAGGGGTGCAGCGACTAGCCTGCGAATGCTTAGCGAGTTCGTCGAGGATCTTAACGCCGAGGCCCTCGCATTTGCTGCAGACTTTGCTGCTGAGGTTAATTCTATGCTGGAGAAGCTCATGAACTTCCATGACGAAGGCGTCATCGAGTCTTGAGTTAATTATTGCAGAAAAATCGAGGCTTGCCTGCATGAGATTGAGCTTAAGCGTCCCGCTCCGGAAGTATCGACTTTGAACTCCCAGTGGGCAGCATGGGTTGAGCAGGGTGTTCCTTTCCTTCACCATTTTGAAAAAGAGGCAACCCTGAGATGGAAGGAACATGAGGCGGCTTCCATCGAGTCTGTCCAATTACGTGCTCAGGTCGAAGCGAATGCTGCGCAGCTGAAAGCAGTCTTTGACAATCTCCAGCGATGTATTTTTGACGGGCTGGTACTGAGGCAGAAGCTCGACTCCACCGCGCAGGTTACGCAGAGTTGTGAAGATGCTCAGCAGGAAATCGATGAGAAACTTTCATCCTGTTTGCGGCAATGGGCTCGAATTGAAGCGGAGTTGGCTACGGCGGCTGACCATGAAAAGGAGTTGAGAGGAGTGCGCGAGCGGCTTACTGACTTATTGAAGATGCCTCCTTCTCAGTAGCCATCTTTGTATCGATTGAAAATTTGTTATCTATGAATAACATGCATTCATTCATTTTTTATTCTTTTATATGATGTATCTTGTACTCAACTGAATTCATGAATAAAAGACACTTTTTTTTAATCCCGTACTATCGCTTTTTTCCTTCGCTGTGTCATTGGCATGTTACTTTAGCAAATGTGGCCCATAGATAGTAGATAGCAATCCATCTTAACCTTTCTATAGGGTAGCGACGGCTTAGGAAACATGTTCAAGTCTGCTGCCTAAGACTTTTCAACTTTATGAGCCGTGAGGGTCTCATAAGGACTTTTCTCCCAACGAGTCGAGAGGATCTCATAGGTGTAATTTCTCCTTAGGAATCGTGAGGATTCCTAAGCACGTATTTTCTCTCGAGAGTCGTAAGTATCTCACAAGAGAATTTTTCCCTTTTACAAGTCGAGAGGACTCGTAAGTGGTTGTTTCTCTCCTTATCGAGATTCGACTTTGGAGAGTGTGACCCGTGAATAGTATGCAATGGTCCATCTTGGGCCGACTTGCAGGGTTCCATTGCTTAGGAAACATGTCTTTATCCCCATTGTCTAAGGCTTTCCCCTACGAGTCGAGACGAATCGAGAAATTATTAGTTGACTAGCTCCGCTTTCTACGGTGTCTTAGTTGACTTGCTCCGCTTTCTGCGGTGTCAGGGTTGACTTGCTCCGCTTTCTACGGTGTCGTGGTTGACTTGCTCAGCTTTCTGCGGTGTCGGGGTTGACTTGCTCCACTTTCTACGGTGTCGTGGTTGACTTGCTCCGCTTTCTGCGGTGTCGGGGATACTTGCTCCGCTTTCTGCGGCGTAGGGGTTGACTTGCTCAGCTTTCTGCGGAGTCGTGGTTGACTTGCTCCACTTTCTGCGGTGTCGGGTTGACTTTCTCCGCTTTCTGTGGTGTCAGGGTTGACTTGCTCCGCTTTCTACGGTGTCGGAGTTGACTTGCTCCGCTTTTTGCTGTGTTGGGATTGACTTGCTCCGCTTTCTGCGGTGTCAGGGTTGACTTGCTCCGCTTTTTGCGGTGCCGTGGTTGACATGCTCCGCTTTCTGCGGTGTCGGGTTGACTTGCTCCGTTTTCTACGGTGTCAGGGTTGACTTGTTTCCGAGACGGAGGTAATTGGCTGGCGTGTTTCCGAGATGGAGGTCATTAGCTGACTTGTTTTCGAGACGGAGGTCATTGGCTAAATTGTTTCCGAGACGGAGGTCATTGGCTGATTTGTTTCCGAGACGGAGCTCATTGGCTGACTTGTTTCCGAGACGGAGGTCATTGGCTGAATTGTTTCCGAGACGGAGGTCATGGGCTGACTTTCTTCCGAGATGGAGGTCATTGGCTGACTCTAGGTTATCTGTGAACCGTAGAGTCTTGGAACTGGGGACTTTGCCGTAGCTCTGATTGGTGATGTCGCGTCTGTATCCTGCTGGAATGAGGAGGAACACCGTTATTAGTTTCTAGGCTGTAGATGTGGCCGTCGAGATTTGGAACTAGGGACTTTGCCATGGCTCCGCTTCGTTGCGACCCTGAGGTCGGTTATTGACGTTACGTCTGTATCCTGCTGGAGTTGAGAAAGAACGCCGTGTTGATCTTCTGGGATGTAAATGTTGCCTCGAGATCTGACTCTCTCTTTGACAGAGTCTGGTGGGGAAATATGGTTCCCTTTTTGTTTATGCCCATGAATTGTATACAGGGGTCAGTATGGAGTCTCCTGTAGGGCAAAAGTTTTATTTCATATTTTTTATTTCTTTTCGCGATGCTCTATCATTTCAGCTTTTTATATCACGAAAGTCGCGATTGCCCAATCATTTCGGGTGTTTTTCGCGGTGCTCAATCATTTCGGCTATTTTTCTTTTTACTCGCTGCTTTTTATTGCGAGTTGCCCAATCATTTCGGCTATTTTTGTTTGCATATCTTTTACTTGCTGATTTTGTTGCAAGTTGCTCTATCATTTCGGCTATTTCATATGCATTTATGGCTCGCTGACCTTTTGCTGCGAGTGCAGAACTTGGGTTCTGATACCAATCTTAGCATCAGCATCGCTGCGACTGGAATATTGTCAGGAGCGAATTATCATTTGCCGTGAAAGAACTTGGAATTTGATACCGATTTAGGCATCAGCATTGCTATCGCTGGGACATTGCCAGGAGCGAATCATCATTTGCTTCTGTCGATTCTAACAAAGGTGGCTTAGCAAACAGGGTTGGGATCCTGTTGACTAAAACTTTTGACTTCATGAGCCGTAAGGATCTCATAAAGGTATTTCTCCCTACGAGTCGTGAGGATTGCGATTTCTCCTTAGGAATCGTAAGAATTCTTAAGTGCATGTTCTCTTATAAGTCGTAAGGATCTTGCAAGAGTGTTTTCTCGTTGTAAGTCGAGAGGACTTACAAGTGTTGTTCACCAAGTGGGGAAATTTCACGCCATTAGTGGAACTCGGTGGGGGAGACGTTTATTTGTGCTCGTGGATTGTATACAAGGGTCAATATTGAACCGCTTGTAGGGCAGTCTGGGGGATGTGATGACTTACGAACATGTTCAGATCCATGTAGCTTAAGGCTTTTAAATCTTATGAGCCATGAGGGTCTCATAAAGGTGTTTCTCCCTACGAGTCGTGAGGATCTCATAGGTGTAATTTCTCCTCAGGAATCGTGGGGATCCCTAAATGCGTTGCTTCCTTGTGAGTCGTAAGGATCTCACGCAGGTATTTTCTCCTTACAAGGTCGAGAGGACCTTGCAAGTGTGCATGAATTTTTTTACGAGTCTGGGCCCTTTCAGGTTTTCACAAACAACGCCGGTAGCCTTGCTGTTTTTACTCACGGAGCCCTTTCGGTTTTTCATCCATGCCCATCTTGCTTATGGACGTACCAAATTTTTTATGCGTCAGCCTAAGGATGCTGCGGTTTGTAGTAGTTTAAAGCCGTTTCATTCCGTGGCTAGTTTCAGGACATTGCGTTCCATTTTTAGTTTAGGGACGTTTCCGTCCACAGGGATTTTGAGGTGAGGTTTCGCCGGATACTACTTACAGAGTTTGGGCTTGGGAAGATAGCGAGCAGACATAGGCGTCGTCATCTATCATTGACCTGGGTTGTGACTCGTCAGGCGTAGTATTTTTTTAGGAATCGGCCATTTATTAGCCGGAAGGGTCTTTCCCCGTGCATATTCATGAGCAGATAGGCTCCACCTTGGTAGACTTTTTCTATGATGTACGGGCCTTCATAGTTTGCTCTAATTTCCCCTGTTTGGCATGATTAGGGGTCATAAGTCTTTTGACAACTAGCACGAGTTCGCCTTGGCGGAATGTTCTCGGCCTAGTCAATCTTTTGTATGAGCACGTCATCCTCGCTTTGTAATCTTCTAGGTTTTGTTATGCCATGAGACGAGTTTCATCAAGGGAGTTGAGCCCTTCAAGCCGAAGATAAGCATTCTCTTCATCTGTTAGCTCGTAATGAACCGCCACTTGTAGAGAGGGTAGCTCTATCTCCAAGGGGAGTACTGCTTCCGTGCCGAACACCAGTGCATACGGCGTTATGTTTGTGGCCGTTTTGAACGTGGTCTGATACGCCCAGAGAGCTTCATGCAGTCTCTCGTGCCAGTCCTTTTTATTTTTGGACCCAGTCTTCTTTATGATCTTCGTCAAGGTCTTGTTGAAAGCCTCAGCTAGACCGTTAGCTCGGGAATTATAGACTGAAGAGTATCTCCAGTCTATATTATGCTGCTGTGTGAAGCGGCTGATGTTGTGACTTCTGTAGGCCGACCCGTTATCGGAGATAATCCGTCGCGGAGTGCCGAACCGATAGATGATGTGTGTCTTGAAGATATGGAGAATATTCTCCGTTTTCACTTCTTTTAGGGGTATGGCTTCTGCCCACTTAGAGAAGTAATTGGTTGTCGCCAATATGAACCGATGTCTTCTGGATAACGCTGGTTCGATGGGCCCAATTATTTTGGTTCCCTACATTTCGAACGGCCAGCTAGCCACTGTTGGGTGTAGCAGATTTGGATGCTGGTGAATGAAGTCTCCATGAATTTGGCACGAGTGGCACTGCTTCGCATATTCGAAGCAGTCCTGAATTATCGTGGGCCAATAGTAGCCCATTCTTTTGATCTTCAGCTTCATCTTTGGCCTAACTTGATGAGAACCGCAGATTCCGTCATGAGTTTCTTGGACGACTCTCCTTGCTTCTTCCGGTCCCGGGCATCTCAGCCATAGAGAGTCGAACGATCTCTTGTATAGAGTATCATCGACGAAGGCGAAAGACAGAGCTCGTTTCATGAGCTGATATCTTGAGGATGCATCCTCAGGTGTTCGATGGGATTTGAAGTAGTCTTTAAAGACCTCTCTAATCCTTAGCTCTTTCTTGATCTTCAATTTGCAAGGCTGTTTCCTTGGTCGCTTCCTTTTCTTCAGACGACTCCGGAGATATTTCTGCTGGTGCAAGAACTCGACTTGTACAATGATCCTTATCTCATCGAGGTTTTCATCAGCCAATTCTTTAGCGAGTTTGGCTAGTGCATCCGCTTTGCTATTTTCTGTACGTGGTATGCTTTTCAGAATGTAGGAGGGAATTTGAGTCAGCAGTTGCTGCACTCTTTCGCCGTACTTTACCAACTCTGGTTTGCACGTTTGATAGTCGCCGTTTACTTGACTAACGACCAGCTGGGAGTCTCCGTATATGAGAAGGTTTTCGATTCCCATGTCAACAGCGATCTCAAGACCTGCTATCAAAGCCCCATATTCTTCTTCATTGTTTGTCTTCGGCTCCGTTAAGGAAAAGGCAAAGTGCATTATCCCTTCTTGCGGAGTCAAGAAGATAAGGCCTGCCCCCGATTTGATTATAGGGGTGTTGTGTTGTCACTTCTTTATGGAAGATGCTCCGTCGAAATAGAGTTCCCATCGGGTATCACTCCCTCCTTTCTCCCCGTTGATCGTGTCAAACGCGTGCTCATCTGGCAATTTGCAATTTAGGGGCAAGTCGGCAGGTATCGGATGCTCAGCGAGGAAGTCGGGGATGGCCTGGCCTTTCACTGCCTTGAGGGGTCGATAGATTATCGAAAACTCCATCAAGAGGAGGGCCCATTTAGCAAGCCGTCTCATTAATATGGCTCTTGACATCAAATATTTGAGAGGATCCACTTTTGATATGAGATGGACCTCATGCGCCAAAGCATAGTGTCAGAGTTTCGTTATCGTGAAGATTAATGCCAATCAGTGTTTTTCGATGGGGGAGTAGTTGTTTTCTGCCCCAAGGAGAACTCGACTCAAATAGTAGAGGGCTGTTTCCTTTCCTTGGTCATTTTCCTGTGCCCATAGCGTGCCTAAAGGACCTTCAAGGGCGGTTGTGTACAGGATGAGGGGTTTTAACTTGACCGGAGCGGTCAGTACAGGCAGATTCTGCTGGTATTGCTTGATTTTGTTCAGTGCGCTTTGGCATTTGCGATCCCAGACGAACGAGGTACCCTTCTTCGTTAAATGGCTGTAGGGGCAGCATTTCCCGGAGAGGTTAGCTATAAACCGCCGGATATACGCAAGCTTTCTTTGGAGAGACCGCAGTTGCTTGAGAGTTCTTGGCGCGGGCATTTCCATAATCGCCTTGATCTTTGATGGATCTATTTCGATGCCTCGGTGTCGTACGATGAATCCTAGAAATTTGCCCGAGGAAACTCCAAACGCGCATTTCAGAGGATTCATCTTCAGGTTGTATTTCCGAAGGCGCTGGAATACTATTTTCAAATGCTCCTAGTGTTCCTCATATGATTTGCTTTTCACCACGAGGTCATCGATATAGTATTCGACGATTTTATGTATGAGGTCATCAAAAATCTTTGTCATGGCCCTCTGATAGGTTGCGCTGGCGTTCTTCAGACCGAAAGGCATCACTTTGTACCAGAATATGCCCAAAGGAGTCCGGAAAGCGGTATGCTTCTGGTCTTTGGGATGCATCTTTATTTGATTGTACCCTGACGACCCATCCATGAAGGAGAAGACTTCATGAGTGGACGTATTATTTATCATCAACTCGGTAACCGGTACAGGAAAATCATCCTTCGGACAGGCTATGTTGAGGTCCCGAAAGTCCACGCAGATGCGCACCATCCCATTTTTCTTCATCACGGGGACAATGTTGGCGATCCAGTCGGGGTATTGAACTTCTTGGATGAAGCCGGAGTCGATTAGCTTCTTGACTTCGGCGTTGATACTCATTTCAAGTTCGAGCCGCATTCTTCTTGGCGCTTGTTTGACCGGCTTGACGTCCGAAGATACCGCCAATCTATGCACTGCTATTTCCGGGTCTAGTGCCGGCATCTCGGAATAGTTCCATGCGAAGCATTCTTTATACTGCATGAGCACGTCTTTTAGCGTAGCTACCTATTCTTTAGGCAGCAATTCACTGACGAACGTTGGCCGCGGGTCATTTGCCGTCCCTAAGTCGATTTTTCTTAGGTTTTCCGCGGTAGTATGTATTCCATCTTCCAACTCTTTTGGCGCCGGTGGAAACTCTGAGATCAACTCATCTTCATCTTCATTTTCGAAGCACCAGGAGAGGTCATCCATATTCTCGGGCACTCCTTCTTCCGACAACGTTATCACGTGACAGGTACGAGATCGTTTCCAAGACCGATATTGATCTGGTTCTACTCTTGCCATATACGTTGCTTTTAGCACATGCCTTTGCGGTGGGGCAAACCTCCAACTATTGGATAGAGCGAACCTGCTGAGTTGATTTTTTTTTTCGACCCGGTTTTTGAAAGTGAAGCAGTCTTCAAGAGGATGTCCTATCGCTCGGTGATAGGAGCAATAATCCGGGTGATGCACCTTATTTGCTTGATCGGGGTGACGAGACTCCGGGAGTGTCATCATTTAATATTTCATGACAAGGTCGAAGATTCTTCTTATTTTGTCTCGAGGGAAGAATATGCTCAATCTATCTTTTTCATAAGCGGCGGGTTCTAGCTGACCATTTCTCGATCGCGTGGCCTTTTGGATCCGTTTTGCCGCTGTCGAATGTTTTTTCCGTTCTTTAACTTGTTTTTGCCTCTGTGTCGGGCCTTTTTCTTATCTTGGGAATGCATGGCGGGCTGACGGTGAAAGGCATTATCATACTCCGTAGCGTGCTGAAGGAGGCGTTGCGTCTTGGCTTTTTCGTAAATGGCCATTTCGCGGCTGTGGTCGTTCCGAACCTTTTGACTTGCTTCCCTTATTAGCTTGTCCATCTATTTTTCAAACGACGGACTCGGCACTTTTATGGCAGGACTTCATTCTGATTCAGCGTTAACGTCTTTTAAAAGAGCATCCTCTTCTTCATCAAGGTCCTTTATAACATAGCAGCCATGGAACTGCTCCCATTTCTTGGATTGGATATATCCGAGTCGGATCATTTCCATTTTTCCGTTGGGCAATTTTCGTTGAGTTACGGGGACGTTCCAGATCCTGTTGTAGAATTAGGCCTGTCGCACGGTTTGCTTAAAGGGTACGCCTTGGCATCTCAATAACCTTTTCAATCCCTATGCATAGTATCTGGGCAGACGGATTGGTTGGAGCCTGTCGAGCGCAAAATCGGTACCATGCCAAACTTCTCTTTCGACTTTAGTCTCCGTGGATCGGTAGAATAGGATCGCCTTTTCACTCTTCGCCTGGAAGGGTCGTAGAATGTATGCAGCTCTTGCACACTATATGTCTCAAGCGCATCAAACTCTCTGTAATGCTGCTGCGGAACCAGGGCGATTTGCAAATTCTGATCATCTCCAGTGAGGGCTTGTATTGATGGATGGACCGAGAACACTGCGTTGACTTCGTCTTCAGAGTCCAAAGACCAGAATAGGGGTAGATGGTCTCGGCCTATTGCATTGGGGCGGCCCCGAATAGACCATCTCTTCTTCCTCCTTGGTATCGCTCCTGAAGACCGGAATAGTGGTGATAGCTTTTTGCTTATTCTTCGGTTTATGGCATCTTTCCGTGTTTTCAAAGTCTGGCAGGAAGTACTTAGCGTCTTCATACTTGCGGACTTCATTTATGGAGAATGGGTTTAATTCCCCTGTCACGGTATACTCGAGACCATTTTTGAAATACTTCATACACTGATATTGTGTAGAAGGGATGATGTTGTACTCGTGTAACCAAGACCTGCCGAGTAAAGCGTTGTAACAGGTCTTTGCGTCAATGACATGAAATTTGATGTCAGTGACAAGAAGCCCAAAGCGTAACGTCGGTATTACAAACCCGAGCGTCCGTGATGACTGGGAGTCGAACCCGGAGATGGTGATTTTATCCCGAGCGAGGTGTTGAACGCTCATGCAGATTTCTTTTAGCACCCTCACGTTTAGGAGGTTGACGGAGGACCCGTTGTCAACAAAGATCTTCCCTATCTTGATGTCATGGCAGTACCCGGTGACATATAGGGGGCGGTTGTGCTCGCACATTCCGAGGAGGAGATCTTCATCGCCAAAAGTGATGTCAACTATGTGCACTTCTTCCAGCTGGTTCTTCATCTTTTTTTCGGCAAGGAAAGCTTGGAATTGGTCGGGCTCTTGTAGTGCCTTGATCATAGAATCTCGCGCCTCTTTAGACAACAGAAAGGCATCCAAAATGCTTAGGTGCGAGGGTATCTTCTCAGGTGTGGTAGAACATTGTAATCCACCTTGTTTTTCTTAGGCGAGTCCTTGACAGTCAGCTGTTCGGCGACTCGATCATTGAGGGTGATATCCTCAGGGACTTTTTCCGTCCCTTTATCTTTTTTGTTCGTCCCCTTATTTGTGGGTCCGAGATTCTTTTCAGGCAACGTACGACTACGCAGCTGAATATTTTCACAGTTCTTTATCTCCTCCTCTTTTCCTGAGGTGGATTCTTTGAAGAGAGGGCCGAGGGCTACTTCTTCATCAAAGTCGCTTCCGAAGGTGAGAACTTGCGATCCCCTGGTATCAACCACGTGACAGTTGCCGGTAGCTCTTTTGTGCTCATCTGTCGTGCTTCTCTGCTCCCGAAGAGCCTTGCATTTCAATCGCTTGAAGTGTTGTCGGTGGGCAACATATCCCTACCACCAGTTTTTAAAGGCATTGCACTCATCGGTAGGGTGTGTGACCCTCCGATGGTACAAGAAGTAGTTAGAATGTACATCCGCTTCGTCAAGGAGTATACCGCCAGGAGTATTTCCTTTGGGAGATGGCAGCTTCATTCCCATTGGCAGAGCTTTAGCGATCCGTTTCCTTTCCATAAGCTTGCTTTTGTCTGCCGCGGCCGATGCCTGGCTCTTTCGAATATGGCTATTTCACGCTCTTGATCAACTTTGCTCTTCTGACGGGCTTCGTTCAGTAGCATGTCTCGTCTGACGGTCCCAAGGATTTTGGCACTGATCCTGCCCCCAGCTCCTCTACATTATCTTCTGATGCTGAGTGAGCTTCTTCGTTATTTAGCGACGAACGAGAGATCATGTGGCAACTTTCCACATAATCTTCGGGTTCCTCTAACGAGTCGTCTCCCTCATCATTGTCGTTATCTCCACTTTCAAGACTATGATTGAGAAACTCTTTGAGCGTGACTGGGGTTCACACCTTCTGGTTGTATTCCTCCAGCGTGTCAATATGTTTTTGCAGATCCGTGCGCTTGTATTCAGGCTGCGCGGGCTTCTTGGTCTTCTTCTTTTTCTTCGAAGACTTTGACGGCTGGGCCTGGGTGTTTGGCCCATCGTTACTAGTTCTCGGTGTCGGGCGAAGTTTCAGCATCCCCTCAATGATTTCTGGCTCTAGCGGACTTCTCCACCTGATTGCCGGGCATGCTTGAAGATCCTTTAGCATTCTCTTAGTTTTTGCTGAGAGAACAACTTCCCATGGAGCTTCCTCTTCAAATGAGCATGATGCCCCCAGCGTGTCCATCTTTTTCGGAGCGTGCGGTTGTGGCGGGTTTACCCTCCAGTTTTCAGACAGCGCGAATTTGCCTTGCTGGTACTAGTCCTCAATCCAGTTTTTGAAGACAAAGCAATCTTCGATTGGGTGGCCTATTATTCGATGGTAGGGGCAATAATTAGGATTATTGACGTCGCCCAGTTGCAGCGGACGTCTCGGACCTGGTAGAGTGATAAGCCTATTGCGCACCGCTAGTTCGAACAGTCTTCTCGTCTTATCTCGAGGGAATGAGTAAGGACGTCTCAGCTTTTCTCCGAGTGTTTGCTGTTTATCATTTTGGCGAGCAGCTGGTTTCGAATCACTCGGCTGTTGCTGAGCGTTGGCGATGAAGGTCGCTTTCCCTTTACTCCTTTCATTCCGAGGCTCCGTTTTTTAGGAGGACGGTCTGTGGCCCATCTGGTCCATTTAGGCCAGCTTGTCGATCAAGGCCTGCAAAGTGGTCGGCTTGAAGAACATCATGAATTGGGATATAGTCGCTTGCGGGTCAAGGGTCCCTACGAATATGCCCATAGCAGGAGCCTCTTCTATGCGTTGTTCACATCTCAACCATAAGTGCCGCCACCGAATTGCATACTGAACCCAAGTCTCTCCTGGCTTCACCCTGGTATTGATCAATGACATGATCGGGGTGCGCTCGCTAGCACTTGGGAAACGCAAGGTGAACAATAGCTCCATTTCCGTAAACGTTTTTACAGAGTCATTCGGAAGCTCCGAGTACCATTCAAAATTTGTCTCCGCTAAGCTGCCGACGAACTGGCGAAGTAGCAATTTGTTGTCACCCCCAGTATTGCCGCACAGAGCCCTGAACTGAGCGACGTGCTGATGGGGATTGCCCGTCCCCTTGTACACATGAAATTTAGGGATCGTGTATCCTGGTGGGTACTTAATTTGATCGTACCAGCTCGGATAGGGTCGTCCAGTTCTGACGACTTGGCCTGCAGCTTCATTTTCCTGATGAGCTCGTATTTGTTGAGCTATGTAGTCATCAAGCGCAGCTTTCAAGATCATCTCATCTCTGGCTGCTGATAAAGCCGGAAGAGGGTTTGATGTCTCCTCTCTGTCATCTTTAATGATTATTGGGGGATCTTCAGCTGGAAGGTCCGGCTGAATCATCATCCCGAGGGTCCTGCTGAATCATCATCCCGACCATATCTTCGAATAGTATCGCCATTTGCTTTATGTTAGCCGCTTGTTCCACGGCCTCTTTATCTTTCTTTTCGAGCATTCTTTGTAGGAACTCGGCATCGGTTTCTTATTCCTGACATTGCTCCGACGACGATTCCGGGCTTTCCTTCGGCCCAGTGAGTGCGGCCATCCTTGTCAGCATCTCCTGGAGTATCTGTTGTTGCTCCTATGTTTTCGTCACAGACCGTGTGAGTAGTCGATGACCCATAGAAGTACGGCTTTCCTATTTTCCGAAAGCCATGTAAATGGTGTGCACCACCATACCCCCGGACTTGAGGCGTTTAGGTTCAGTGCCCTTGAGATTTGTCGTAAACATAGGGATCTTCTCCGGCATTCTCCTTTTATGGGCGGTCGAAGTTGAGGGTGCTGTTGCAGCCGATGCTTTCCATAGTACGACGGCGGTGAGATGGTCCTCCTCTTGCCGAACCTTCATTTTCTTCTGTCGGCGGGAGTAGTCTTTTTCGATTATAGAGTCTTGGACTCTTCGCCAGACCCAGTGGATTTCGGAGGACAGCCGCTGATAAGGCTGCTTCGGCTTCGCCTTAATAACATTTTCAGTGGGTGGAGGAGACCTTTTTAGTACGGCAAGTGGAGAGTTCTTATGCATCCTCCTGAGCGGCCCAAAGCTGTTCCCAGTTGGAGCAGCAACATCAATTTCTACCGTTAGAGCTGGCGTAATCAGTCCAGAGGGAGTGCTGCCCCCAGTTTTCCTCACTCGGCGCCAGTGGCGACGTCGAGCATGTCTTGCAGATAGGACTGGCTCAGTTATGAGGGTGGCTTCATCATACCCCCTGTTCTAGTGAAGGGCTGCTGGGGTCAACCTGTCGAAGACCGGCGTCCGCTGAGAGGGAACGGTCAATCTTGCAAAGACCGACTTTTTGGCAGGGGAAGCATTTTTAACGACCCCGCCTGCAACGGGTGTTGGAACAGCCAGTCTTACGAAGACCGATCCCTTAGCAGGAGAAGCCCCTTCGACGACTTCGTCTATCGGAGTTGGAATGGCTATCCGTTTCGGGATAACTCCTTCAGGTATTGCAGGCCTCTTTACAGGCCCTCTGGAGCTTAGGCTCGGCCTGTCGAAGACTGATGCAGTAGACTTGGACGACCCGTTGAGAGGGGCCATGGTAGTGGTAAGCCGGTTGAAGACCGACTTCTTTTGAGCTTCCTGTGACGGCACTGGAGCGTTGAACCTTGTTGGCGGGATCATGGTCCCGAAGAACAACCCAGTGGTGGCCTGTGTCACCTGTTCCACCGGTATTGCGAAGATGGAGGCCGCTTGGGGCCCGTAAGTTACTCCTCCAGACGGGGCGGAGCGGGAATTGTTATTGCAATTGGTGTAGTTGGAAGCCATTGATCTTCTTTTCTCTTCTGCACGGAGCAAGACACCAAATCTTAGTATCTTGAATCTACAGGCAACCATAGCAGACCGCAATTTGTTCGCGAAATACGACAAACGAAGTGTGGAGTGGAAAGAAGAAAAGGTACCACCGGGCATGCCAGAATCTGTTCACCACCGAAAGACGCGACCGGGACGTTGGGACGTCTGGCCTGAATTTTGGGGGCAGATTCTATTTGGTTTTATCCGTCTACCTCTCCGAAGATGCCAAGTTAATTTATGGCACCGTGTATCGGAGATTTATACGTATGCGGCCGTTGTAGCAGACTTCGTCAGATTGCCCCTCGTTTGCGAGGTGTTTTTTGATTGTGGGGACGCTCTTCCCTGCAGGCGCAAGCCCCTGCAGTTAATTACGTTACCGCGTAGCGATAACCACTTTCTCCTTCTCCAGATGTTCACTTCATGTCGTGTGTGTTTGTTTTCTTTTTGGTTGCCCGTAGATTGTATACGAAGACTAATTTATGTTGTCGCCCGCAGGGCGGGGATTAGTTCAAATCCGTATTTTCTTAGATTTGGGTTTGGTTGATTTAAGAATCGTTTACCTCGTTTGAGATTAATATCAACTTAAATGTTTGTTAAGGATACGTTAGTCTAAGTTTTAGATGAAGATCTACTTAGCAGGGGTTCAAGATCATTTTTTATCCAACGAAAGAGCATTTAAGCTCTGTCGTTTTAGTTTAGGGACATTGTGGTCCATTGGGTTTAAGGACATCATAGTCCGTGGGGTTTAAAGACATCATAGTCTGTGTTTAAAGACATCATAGTCTATAGGGTTTAAAGACATCATAGTCTGTGAGGTTTAAAGACATCATAGTCTGTGTTTAAAGACATCATAATCTGTGAAGTTTAAGGACGTCATAATCTGTAGAGTTTAGTTTAGGGACGTTGAGGCTCATTGGGTTTAAGGACATCATAGTCCATGGAGTTTCTGGTTGTTGGGACCCGCCACCTCTCTGAAGACGTTAAAGAATTACAACGACACATATCAGAGGTGTGAAGAGATGTTGGCTATAGTGCCCTCAAGGCAATTATCTTAGTCGCAGGCAAGTGATTATGATAATTGAGGGAGGACCTATACCGGTAGAACAGTCTTACTCGAGATGATAGTATGTTATCCGGTTTGTCTTTATCATCATCTACATGTTAATAGAGCCCATAGGATTCTTGCCTGACTATCAGCATTATGATGGCGATCATATACGTGGGAGCTGGGGGTCTATAAGCACATCCTTAAATGTCCCTAGTCGTGGGTGTATCGAGACTGGGCATCGATACTCCAGAGTAGACTAATGTATACTGATGTTAATTTCTTCACCTAAGATAGTATACAGGTGCTCATTGGGTTATGAGTACACTGGACGGACTCACCGGGAACGTGCTAGTTGGTATTATACCTATTGTCAGATAGCAGTTCCCATGTGACAAGTATACAGGTTATTCTGTCGACCTGAGATCGTCATTTGTCTCGTGTGAGTTCCCACTGTGCTTTGATTACTACCCTACCACGGCTCAAAGGAGTCGTGCAAACAGGTTTTAGTTGGGTACAGTCCCGAGCCACATGGAGGCAGTGATTGGATCATCGGGGATTCTTCTCTCTCGGTATTGGGGGTTGATGTCGCGTTGTGCACGGGTGACCATCACCAGAAATCCGTGGTCACGGTGGACGAGAATTACCGATCCAGGATCGATAGTTTCTCAGATGGTGATGGGTTTCATGCCGACACTAAATGTCGCGTTGTTAGGGGTCTGACTTTATCCACCCCCTAGACTCGATATGCGATACTCTTAGACGAACAGATCGGACTGTACGGATATTGTCACCATCAGGCTCAGTTGGGGTTCAGGATGAGTTTGCTCGTCGGCCTCCCTTTCGCTCAATACCTGGGTAGCCGTTACGTAAAGCTAGTGCCGCTGACGTGTTTGTGGTTAAATCCACTGCCAGCGTATTGACGAGTCTTTAGAGTCCCACACAGAGGGTTTTCACGGTTCAGGCGATATGGTGTAGATGACGTATGTTGGTACATACAGGTGTCTGATTAAATATGTGCACATGCTGCACAGATTTTAATCGGACGGTTAATAATACTAGCGGCTTAGGATTAAGCCGGATTATTAAATCAGGTTTCGATTTAATAATTTATATATGTATTTATATTCTAGTATTATTGTTCACTATTTATTTTCTCTCTTGGCTATTCGTATTTTTGTACGAATATGCGTATATGTATTTCAATACGTGTACCGGGAAGTATTCCGTAGCTATACTGTCACGTCCCGAAAGTACGGAATATGACCAGCACTTAAACTACGAACGTCTCGAGGCGTATGTAATCTAAGTAAGCCGAAAACCCAGAAACCCAAACCAAGAAAAGTAGTAGAGTGAAGGAAAACCAATTTAAAACAAGTAGTTTTAATAGCATAAGCCGAATTATGCGGTTTTAAAAAAAACATCAAATATTTCCCGAAAATTTCGGCAGAGTCTCCTTTGTAAATACTGGCCCCTAAACGGGATACGACATGAATAGTATACGAAATCAATAAAAAGGCATCCCCAAGCGGGAGCTAGCTCTTCGTCAATCGACGGTCACAACCACACAAGCAAGATAATATACAACGCCAATGGCGAGGATCAAAATTCAAAAGGAAACTCAAAACCACAAGAAAACCACAGAAATATAACGCGCGACTCTAAGGTCGAAGGAATAACATTACTGGTCTCTATCTCAAAATAAATACATGTTTGGTTGATGGAACTTCTAGATACAACAGAGTAATAATATACAAGTTATATAATGGGGGGTACGATACAAGTAAAGCCACCTACTAGCAAATCACCCGAAGGAAACTATGCCCGCAAGCCGTAATGAAACCTGTACGGCAAACCTGCAAGAAACTGGGGCACAACGGGAGTGAGTTGCCAACTCGTGAATAGAAAAATATCTACGCATATAAATCGCATAAATAACGCAACCTAGGTCAATGATCATGATATATCCTCAAATATATGAATAACATGCAGCCTAACAATGGCTAGGGTAATATCTAACCCGAGTGTGATCTCATGTGCCCGTGTCAGTGTCTCAGGTAGCCATATATCATACGAATGAGGTATGAATGCATGAAAACAGAATACATGTAAATGAAGAAACCGTTTTCATAAATTAGTGAGATTTCCTTTGTATTTTTAAAATGAGGTATCATAAATGAAATCAGCATCAACAGTGTCTAGCATCGACACAAAACATAAATCTCAATATCTAGGGCGCCGTCAGTCCAGACCGGCCCCTACCATCCATCTCAAGACCACGACGGTATCCTCCGGATATCCGACGCGTCGGGTAAAATCACCGGTAGGTAGTCTCCCCCTGCCAGGCTCATCGTCATCACCACGAGCTTCTTGCCCCGGGGTACCTTACCGGGTCCACCATGTACCCGAAACGGTTCATCCAACTCCTCGAATCGGGTCTCGAAATCCATCAGCAAACTCATGGTGGACGACTCATATATCATGGGAAAAACCGCGCTTTTTATTTAAAAAGAGAAAGAAGAAGTTTGTATATGTTTTGCGGTTTTCCCCAAATCCAGAAAATCTCATGGAAATCCGAATCCAAAACCTCAATAGCACGTAAAAAGTGAATATATGCATGAGAATCCATGAATGCGGCATAACAATGAATAACAGTATGCATGAAGTAGCAGGTAATAACTATAATGTCTAAACTAACATATAAGGCAAGTACACTAATATCATGTCTAACCTATTAGCTAACAGGCTATGTCAAGCAATAATATTTTCTAAGGTGTACGTGACATGGCAATTACCGATGAAGATGTGTGTGAGCCGGCAAGTAAGTGTACGTGGTACATACGCATCATCGGTAATGGTGCTGGTGTCCTAACCACAAGATATCAACAGTAGAATATGAAGCATAATATAAGCATGTGATGCGGAGAAAACAACAATAATGAGCGGGAGCTGAATACTAGACACAACGATAACTAATCTGCTTTAACCTAATATAAGTCCTACAATGGTGCCTTTTGAAATAACACGAATCGTGGGGTTTTGAAAATAGGGTCTACGGTGTTTTTAAGAAAAGATACGTTTTTTGAAATATCCGTAGAATCCCTTGACTTGTCTTTTAAAATACGCACGATTCGTAAGCTTTGAAATATGTAGGAACCGAATCTAATCTAACAACTAACTAAACTAAAGGGCTAAGCTACAAGCTAGACTACAGGTAAGGAAACCGCCTAACATCTGAGTCGATACATATACATACCTGTATATATATTAGTCGGTGATCCCGCCTCAATAATATCATATCCGATACCATATCTATAATCAGACATCCCAAGTCAAGAGTGCGGATCAATCATCAAGATATAGCTCGTACGTAAATCCGTCGTACGGCATCCCCAAATCTGGACACGGGTCAATATCACATTCATCATACTATTCACTTGGTATCCTCTTTATCAAATATCATGATCGGGGTACTGATCTACGTCTAGTACAATACCGATACCGCCTAAGTATGCATGCACGTGTATGAAACACTACGTCAAGGACCCGCTACAACGTCATGTCGTATCTCAAATACGAACCCTGCTATATCACCGATCTCACGGCCTCAAATCAAATCTCATCGACTCATCTGAAATCCCAAGTACTATCCTCAAATCCGTATGTGAACACATAGTCCCATACCCATGTGAACACATAACAATAAAGAATTCCATGAGTACATATAAATAGAAATGTATGCAAGTATGTATGTGTGTATGTGTAGTGCAACACTACCCTAGGCTTCGCAACACTAAAATAATCCAACACACCAATATCCATCCTAAACATCGTTATTAATCCCAAATAACATATAATAATTGTTGGGGTGTATACGCATCTGTATACACCACCACGGACTGCGGGGGTGCTATACGCCATCCACCCGACTTCTCCCCGTAGATATAAATCTACTCACCTGGTCCTCGCTCGCCGGTGCTGACGTTGCCACGCGCTTGCTTGTCGTCTCGAAGTCCACATGGGGTACCTACATATCATAACGCACCATATTGCATTAAAATCCGACTCATGACCAAAACGACGCACGAATCCCACATAGGTCAAAACCTATGGTTGCTTTCACAAATCGACCCAAAAACCCTCGACGTCGGCGTACAAACGCCAAACCATCGAGAAAACTCCCAACACACTCATTTGTACAATTACAAGCACTAATTATAATATAAAATAGCTTAAAGTTCACAAAAACCCAAATTTCACTTAAAAAGTCATTTTTCCGAAAATCTAGCAAGCACAAATCACCGTTTTAGTACAAAACTCGATGTATAAATGAATCTAGCGGCCATAATACTTATTAAATATCTTAAATAAGTCATATAACCCATAACCACAATTTAAGCTCATCAAACTATATACGTTCAAAAAAAACTAGTTTGCAATTTTACCCAAATTTCAACCATTTTAGCAAAAAAAAGCATAAACAACAAATTTAGCTCGGATTTGCTTGATCTAGAATATTAAAATATAATTTAAAATATTAATAATTCCATGGATACCCTAATTAGATTTTAAACTCACTCATTTCCACCAATTCTAAAAACCTAGTTTGCAATATTTATACAATTATAACAATTTTAAATTAACAATTTGCAAACTCGCAATTAGATTAGTTTTTGCAAGCATTCTCATGGTAAATTTAAGCAAGTAACAACCACTCTAATTGAATCTAAACCCTAACTTTTGAATCCAAAACCTTCTCTTGAAAATTCAAGTCTTGAAATTGAATCCAAATTAAACCCTTCCTTAACCTAGTTTGAAGTAATAACAACAATTTAACAAAAGCTCAAGATTTATACCTCACAATATTTGAGATCTAGCATGAAAATCTTGACATCCAATATGCTAACTTGCTCCAAGAATCATGCTAGTATAGGCTAAGGAGAAATGGGTAGGGATTAGATTTGAATTTTGTGGGATTTTTGCATTGATTTTTGAGTGAAATTTGATGAATTTTGAGGGGAAATGAGATGAGAATTTTTGTGGGGCTGCACAATGGAGGGATCGGCCAGAATTAGGAGGATGAGGAGAGAGAGTGAGGTGTTGAAAATGATGGGAAAAAAACAAAGCCCAAACCTCTATGTTGTAACATATTCAATTCCTTTTTAATTTCTTGTATTCTTTTCTCTTCATTGACTTTTCAAGTGGGGAAAAATGAGGGGAGGGCTGCTGATTTCAGCCACAATAGGGGATAGGGTGAGGGTGTGTGGGTGTGGGTATGGGTGTGGGATGAGGGAAAAAGATAAATGTATTACCCCAATTTCCATTAACACTAATTTCACCGAAAAGAGCCTTTTTCTTCGATATTTTCTAAACCGTTTTGGCAAATGATTTCGTTTCAAAAACCACATGATAAAATTTTATTTAAAGTTTTATGATGCACAAAATTTGTTTCAACTCATTCCAATTTGTAATTTTCCCTAATTAAATGTATTAGTGACGGCTTAAAATAATAATAAAATAATTTTTTTTCAGAAAATTTGAAATTTCACCAGTGGCTCAATAAACACCAAATACTAGCAATTACATAGCTAGAATATGTATATTTAATTTTTATAATAAGATATTTGTATTTTGACTTTTTACAGAAAACCCCCCTTATTTTACCGATTTTCCGAAATTTCACCGAAACGATTTTCAAAACGCTACATATACGGAATGGCTTCTAGAAGATGGCCACCTCATTATTGTTTTTCTTTTTAGGAAAACAATTATGGAAATGAAGTGGAAGGGTGAGTTGGCATGAGCATGGACTTGGGCATGTAGAGAGGTATGGTTCACAATTGCTTATTAGAAAAAGAAATGAGATATTTTGTGCATAAGAGAGAGGGGGGCAGCCACAAGTCTTGGTGTGGACTTGGTCATTTTTCTTCACTTGCTTTATTGCTTACACTCTCATTCTCACTTTATCACTTAGCCATTTCTTGAGTTGCTCATTGAGCATATGAGATGAGAGAAAAATATAGTGACATATTCCTACATCTCCACTCTCCATTACTAGCAACCTTGAAGCATCAGTTGCCTCGTTTGTTGAGGCTGAAGCTTGCGTCGTTTCTCTCAGGTGGATTATCGGATATGGAGGAAGACCGGCAACCAAATTCGATCAAGGAACCACTAGGAGCTTGGAATGAAGACCAAAGGACACGGATCAACTCGGTATAACCATTCTATCTCTTTTATTAGCTTGCTAGTTTAGGGTTTAAGGTAGATCCGGGCATCGAGTAATGGTAGCACCAGTTCAGTAAATTTTTGTTCCGCATTTGGCCACGGTTTGATGGCTGGGGCGCTGCCGTAACCCAACATGGTATCAGAGCTAGCCTTTAAACCCTAACCTGGCTAGTTTAGACAATGTTAATGTATCGAAATCGAAACAACTTGAAAACGATGCACTGCAGATTCCACTCTCTGTCGATATTCAAAGCCTTCAATAAAATTTAAACAACTGTAGAAGACTACTTAGATGACCACTAGACCACACCCCAAATACGAGCCACTTCCACCCAAATTGACCCGAGCACATTGCTCAAAAATCCGAGCAGGCCGGTCCAAATTTGGATTCTGGGCTTGAAATTTTTGGTGTGGTCTAGTCTCTGGAATATTGGTTTAGTGGTATTGTTTGTTTTACCCATTTTGGATATTATGTTATCTGTTGTTCAGGGGCAATTCGGGGTGTTTCAAAGTCGATTATTTAGCACTGTTTAAATGTTTTACAGTACTTCCATTACTATCTGCGACCGTGAATATCGTTAGATCGGTACAACTTGTCTAATTGCTATAGTTATTTTAGATTGGTTTGCGAACGTGACATTCACATTGATGTTCTGTGTTGTGCTGTGTTGTGGTTGGATCGTCGTGGTGGATAGCTATGGTGCATACAGTTTAGTTTCATTTGTACATTTGATGTTGCGGGGCGAGCATCCGACATATGGACTGCCGTCACTGCCAGTTTGTATATTATTCGTTTGGGGCACGACTGAGTTGAGGTCGATGTCACCCTTGTATATTATTTTATTTTCTGTACTAGAATTACCCTGCGGTGGAGTGCACAAATAGCCGGGTTCTAAAGGGCAACGGGTCCGCATCTCATGGCATTGAGATAGCGGGGACCTTACTCTAGAATTGGCGGGCTATTCGCCGCACTCGTTGGGGGTATAGGTTGACCTACGGAGGGGTGCCCAAGTTACCGGATTCTGTGAAGTGCTGGATGGACCATTCACGTTGTTGAAGGGGGTTGCCTCACTTCTGGTTTTGGCGAGTAACCGCGCTCGTAGGGGTCTAGGTTTCATTGCACATGCTATCCACATGACAGAGAACGTCGGGTCTCATTTGCGGCTCAAATGAAACCCGGGGCTCCAAGATTATCCGCCATTCTGTGTTGCTTCTGTGATGCTTCTGTAATGTCGCTTTATATCATGACTGGGACGATTGTTATATATATACTAGTAGATGTTGTATATGTTTTGCACCCGCGCTAGTCCAGTCCCCGCTCTGTCGTTAGTTAAGTAACCTAACGGGTGATGACGGGAACCAGTGGCGAATGCGGATGGTATATACGTATATTTTATTTTCGTTCTTTTCTGGTGTGATTAATTGATAGGACTGCATTGATTCTGATCAATGCAAATATAAAACAAACCTATATGATGTTGTTGGAACCAGGTTGTTTAAAAACTGACATTACAGACGTTCTCTTTTGCTTTGCACAGTGGTATTCGATTGGGAATATCCAGCACCTCATTCGACGAGGCAAGGGCCGAGATCCCTTCATCGGGAGTGACCCCTTGAGTAGAAATTTGCGTCAACGTAATAACTTCATTATAGTCGATTCTTTTTGCTTTGCATCATGGTATTCAGTTTGGAATATCCTGCACCTCATTCGACGAGGAAAGAACCGAGATCCCTTCGCCGGGAGTGACCTCTTTAGCAAAAGTTTTCGCCACTATAAATTTGTAAAACCACTCGGTTCTTTCAACGATATCAAGTTCATTATGTTAAAGGTTTTTCGCCAAAAACCAGCCGTAGCCCTCCGTCATTTCTTATAAGTACTATTTGGTATTCTTGCTATGTTTGTTGGCAAGCGTCAAGGCATATGATACTTATTTGTAGTATGGATATGCGATTGATCGGGACAGGCGTACAGCTTTGTTGGAAAGCGTCAAGGGTTTTTGTGGGTGGGTTTGAGTTAATCCAGGACAATGATGGGTTGAACTTGACTAGTGGCCTATAACTTGTTAGCAAGCGTCAAGGTTATAGGTCGTTAGGGGTAAAAATAATATCGGGAGTTTCAAACATACAGGAAACTTTCCAGACTTGCGCATACCTTCTGGAGTGTGATGACTTGAGTGGCTTCCATCAAGTCATCATGCGATAATAGTTGGATCCCGATTCCCACTGATGAGTAGGATTACTCCTCGGGTGATTCTGACTAATTCTCCTTTTGGGTTTGTTGGAGAATTCGAGGAAACAGTGGGAGCCATCCTGATTAGATAAAGTGATTAACCATTCTGATGTAGGTTAGAGTGCACGCTGAGTGTTTCTTTTCTCTCTCTCTTTGGCAGCGACCATGGTCCAACCCTTGACTAAAACTCATGAATCAAGTTAACCGAACCTTCTTAAAACATTTTTTAGCTTTTGGATTGTCACTTTGTCGCATACATCATTGCCACTTCTATATCACCTTTGCATTTCTCCAAAACACCCCATATCACTAGAAACATCCACTTCCATTGGATAAATCCATCGTATAGTTACATATGAACTCGAAGGAACTTGTTCCAGATTCGAGGATGGATTCTGGTTCTGGAGAGATCGAATAGGATTATTCGGTTGTCTTTTCCCTTTATCTTCTCTCAGGTTGTGAGGGCTCCTAGGATTAGGAGAGGGTACACCTATTGAGCTTATTGGATAGTCTTCCTCCAGACCATAGGCAGGTGCCAAAGGGTAAGGGAGGAAGAAAATCAATTAAGCCTAAGTGTGGTGTACAGAAGGTAATAAGTAAAGACATATAAAGGGATTAGATTAAGGGCAAAGAAAATTGCGACCGCTATCTTTCATGACAAAACCGTGTATACCCCTGCCACTCCCACATCCACTTTGGATTTCTCCAGAACACACTGTATCACTACGGATATCCACTCCTATTGGATATGCCATCGTATAGTTACATACGAACTCGAAGGAATTCGTTCCAGATTCGTGGATGGTTTCCGGTTCAGGAGAAATAGAATAGGATTATTCAGATGTCTTTTTCATTTACCTTCTCTCAGATTGCGAAGGCTCCTAGGATTAGGTGAGTACACCTATTACACTTATTGGATAGTCTTCTTCCAAACCTTGGGCTAGTGCCGAAGGGTAGGGAAGGAAGAAAACCAATTAGCCTAAAAGTGGTGTACAGAAGGTAATAAGTAAAGACATAATAAAGGGATTGGAGTGAGGGCATAGAACTATACGGTTACAGTCATGAATCAGGATAGTGGAAGAGGTGTTACTAGGAATACCAGTTAACCCCTTTTGAAACATTTTCTTGTTTCAGTTTCACTATGCGATGTTAATTGAAAACTGTTTTCCCAATTGGAATCTAACTCCAGGGTATGTGTTTACCAGATCAGCTTCTCACATCTGTATGTTATTATGGATGGTGAGTGGGGGTAAGATATTGGGAATTGGGTGATTAGATTCTCATTATATCGGAATTCGTTGTAATTGGTGATATTTAAAGAAATCATCTGGATTTTGCCGGATGGCAAATATTTGGTTTTGAATATCCGTTATTATGCACCAATTTCAAACTGATATATCTGTACATTTATTTTATAAAGTGAGATATAACTTTTTTATTTTATGTCTGTGACATTTACCTATATCAGCTGGTGATTAGGTAAGGTGCATTCAACAGCGGTGTATTCCTTCTTAACCATAGTACAGTTTTTCAACCTACGACGCACAGAATTTAAGTTAATGAACTCAGGGGACTTGTACAAAGTATTGTATGTTGTCCAGTAGGACAATGGGGTTGGTACTCGTACTATATTCTGTTTACTCATGACTTCTCCAGTTCTAAACAAGTATTTCGTTGAAATGCAATGTTCAGATTTTGAGAAGTTATAGGTATAAGAATAAAAAAGAGAACCATTTGTTGGAAGTATCAGGATTCTTTGTCATGCCCCGCTTTCCAGAGTGCGCTAATATCGGTACGTGATAGAGCCAGCCATGCTACCTGTGGATAGGAAACATCCCTCCACAATCACATTACGGTTATCTATAAGATATCAAGAACAGGAAAGTAAAATAAACTATCTAGTACATATCCATATGCCAGAATAAACGAGTCAAGAAATAATATGCGGAAGCAATAGATCCAATAAACAAAACACCTAGAAAGTAAAACTGGAGACTAACTGGATCCTCACTGCTCGGCCTGACGGCGGAAAATACACCTGATCAGCCTGCGACAAACGTAGAGGATCTGGGCCATGCAAAACCCAGATGTTAATGCGTCATAATATCAAACAATAATATAAATAGGGGGTAGCAAGACATGCAGGTATGAGTATGAAAGGTAAAACAGGTATAACAGTAACATAAATAATGACAGTGAAGGGTAAGGCACAGGTGATGTGCAGTGAGTAATCTAAATTGGTCTACTGGGTTAACTACTCTCGAGTCTTTGAAATCAATTTGATAAATCAGCGACGTAACTCAATAGTATCCCGTGCGTGCCCGGCACCACGGTCAAAGACTCTCGGGCTGAATCCGAGACGTGCCGCAAAGCAGTAAAAGGTAGTATGTAACGACGAATGATGTCAGCAACATCATCCCGGGGCTGGGCTGGCCTAGCCCGTAAGACTGATCAGTAAAGGCATAGAACTGTCGAGTTACAAGTCAGGTTTCATCATTGATTTCCCCATACCCCCAAGTTATATGTTCAAGTCAGGTATTGATAAATCTGGAGCTAATGCCAACACAGGATCAAGCAAGTACAGGTTTGTCTGAATAGACAACAGGACATGTCCGTAGGGACAACAGGTCAAGATTGTCGGCATTAGTAACAAGATCGAGTAATGTGTCAAGCTGTGGTACATCAGGTCATGTCAGGTAGTGTACATGGATCAAATCATGTCAAGTAGTGCACATGTATCAAGTCGTGTCAAGTAGTAGTGTATCAAGTCATGTCAGGGAGTGCACAAATATCACGTGGGTACTCATAATCAAACCGTAATAAGCATGGGTACACAAAAACAAGTATAGAGCACTAATATAACAATAAAATGGAATAAGGTGATGTGGTATGCAAATAGATATAAGTTCTAAGATATGGATGCATAATTATCGATTAGAGTTACAATTATAGTTCCAATACTAATTAGGATGCAATTTATTAAACATGGAATACTAATTAGCAACTGCGCCAGCGCTGAAGCGTTGTTTCAACAGAGGTGTCTTTTCACCTTCCTTTTAAGTCAAACTTGTATTCCCTAGAACTTTCATTTCCCAAGTCTTGGAAATAGCTCCACTGTGCACAAAATTTTCTGTGCCTAGTCTTTATAACTCGAAGCAAAACTTCTTTCTTTTCTCATCTCCAAAGAACCCTCTCAATTATGACTTGTAACCGCCCACATGCCCGTCGACAACCGTGGGAAGTGCCCATTGAGGACATTGTTCCTCGGTTTGTTGTGCGCTTGGTGGATCCTTCTCTCACGGATGCCGAGTGTGATGCGGTGATGTATGAACTTGTGATCCGTAAGGGCTCCCTTCTTCCAATGGGATCCATTTGGCTCCGGATGATTCTTCTTGCCGTGCTCAATGACATCCCTCCTCACCCAGCGGAGATGACCCTGGTGATGCTTGATGCGGCTGAAGACAAACTCGAGTGTTTTCACGAGGCGTGCCTGATTACTCAGGCTTTGAAAGATTGCTCGGTTCACCTGTTGGGCCAGATAAGAGCCCGGCGGGCTATTATGTCTGCTTTTGCAGATGAACATGGCGCCAATTGGTGAGGAGCCACTCTTCGTGAAAATCATCGTTTTGATGCGCTGGAGAAGGCGGCGAGGGAGTTAGAAAATTTTATATACTGTTTTGTTCACCCTCGTGCCACTGATCCCTTGTTTGGTGATCTTTTTTCAATGTAATAATAAACAAATGTTTTAATTAAGTATTTTATTATCCGTTAAGTGTTCCTTTGTTTTTTAATTCTTTGTTATGTTTATGCGCTGTAAATTTGATTTGCTATAATAAGGTGCAAGTAATTCTTATAAGGGTGAAGCGCTTCTGTGCTTTGCACGTGAGCGCCGCTTCAGAGTCTTTGATTCTTTTTGTAGGCGCATTTGATGTTAATACCTTTCATGAAGCGTTACTTCGCTTTCCAATCTTGGAAACTGAGTCTTGCTCTAATTTAAAGTGCGTAGCGCAGAGCGCAGCGCAACTGCGCTAGCGCAGCGCAACTGCGCTAGCGTACACGTATTTGACACATGTGCGCGGCACGCCTAGCACTAGCGCACTCGTGTTTGACACATGGCGCGCGGCGCGCCTGGCACGGAACCTGAAGCGTTGCTTCAATTTTTGCCTTTAGAATTTCAATATAGAGCTTTGCTCTGATTGGGGGAAAGGAAGCGTCGCTTCATTTCAAATCTTGGAATTTGAACAGAGTTTTGCTCTGATTGGGGGAAGCAGAAGCGTCGCTTCATTTCAAATCTTGGAATTTGAACAGAGTTTTGCTCTGAATGGGGAAACAAATGCCCCCCACCGTTGCGCTTACGTGGTCCACACGTGAGCGCAGCGGTGGCAATATCTGTGCCTTTGGATCAACTCAGAAGTTGAAGAGGCGGCTTAATGCCTATAAATAGGACCTTTGGCCCTCTAGATGATTATCATCTTCTTTGAGAATTTTTGTAACACCCAGCCCCTCTTTATACCAAAATCAGTATTTTAAACTCTAGAATTCTATTTATTCTTATTTACTTATAATTTATTTATTTTATTTATAAATTTATTATGTTCTAGACCCCATTTTCTTCATCAATAAAACCCAAAACCAATCCCTCAGCCCACATTCTTTTCCCACCATTTTCCTTTTCATTTCACCGAGCCCAGAAGCCCGGACCCCTTCCAATATTCATAATCCTTTCTGTGATGAACCCAAACCATATTCTTTTATATCCTATATTTTCTTTACCCTAAGCCCACCCATTAATTTAATTAATTAATTCAAATTTCCTCAGCCACCTCTTTATTTTTCAGTATGAACCCAAGTCCTAACCCTAACCCTATTTCTTATATTCCTAAATTATCCCACAGCCCAAACAGCCCACACCTTTCCCTTTTCCTATTTAATTTTCTACGGCCCATTTCTCTTTTCTCAATTTCTTTCTTTTCCCTCTGGCCCAGCAGTCCCCGGCCCTCGTATCCTATTCCCTTAATTCCTTGTTTTTTTTCTCAGCCCACTCCTTTATTTTCCATCTAATTTTTCCCTTTGATTTCCCCTAGCCCAACTCGCCCAGCCCATTTCTATTTTTCCCATCAAATCGTTTTTTTTATATAATCACTCAACCCAAATCTTCGGCCCATACCATTTTTTTATAATTTAAAACCCTGTAAATAATTTTCCCCGGCCCGCTCAATTGCCAGCCCACATCCCATTTTTCCCTCAATTATTTTACTCGGCCCGGCCCACTTTTCTCCCCACAGCCCGCTCTCAGCTCCAACCCGCGCCCGTTTTCCCCCACTTACCCGACCCGCTCCCTACAGTTGCGTCTCCCCCAACGGCTCCTTTCCCTTTTTCCCGTGCGCGCGTGACCCGCCTCCTACGCCGTCGCCCACGCCCTCGTCGCGAGCCGTTACCCCACGACGCGCGACCCCGTCCCCACTATCTCCCTTCTCTCACCTCCACATTCTCCTTCTCTTTCCCTCGCGTTTTTCCCCTCTCTCTCTGCTCCCGTTCTCTCTTCTCGAACCCACTCATCACCGAGCTCCTCCTCCTCGACTCCTCCCACCAACTCCGCTCGCCCGACGGCGACGACCACGACCTCGCTCCTCTCTCCCTTCCTCCACTGCCTGAGCGCCTTCGCCTACACCCACTCCCCTGCACCCATCAACTCGAGCCCCTACTCCCGAGCTCAACCCCTGCCACCTCTCGACGCCGACCACCATCGCCACCCAAGTTTCTTCCGCTCACCCCATCACCACCGACCAACAACTCCTCCTTCTCCCGCAACGAATACACCCTCCATCAACCCAACTCCCCTGCACACCCTAACCGTTGCACCGAGCTTCGACCCCCACCCTGCACGCTCGACGCCGGCGAGCCTACACCGCCTCGGTCGGATCCCTTCATCCTCATCATCATCGTCGTCGACGTCGTCGTCGTAACCACCTCTCTCTCTCTGCCTTCCCCTCTCTCTGTATCGCTCTCTCTCTCTCTATCGGCCTATTCTCCCTCACTCTCCCTCTATCTGCAACGTCTCTCTTTACAACTCCGTAAACCACCCCACGACGGAGCCATAACTTTGCCGAGGACTCGAGCTCGAGCCCAGTCGAGCTGCCGTGCCACGGTCGTGTCGCGATTGCGCTGTGGACGTACCATCGTCAATACGTCACCAGGCAAGTAATCTACTTGCTTACATGCTATTTATCTAAATTACAATCGTTAAATACATGAATTATAATGTTACAAGTTTAAAACTATTATGTGCCGTAACTGTTCGATGCTTGTTCCCTTGGGAAAACATTATCAAATTTGACGGAACTCAATGGTGTAGGTTGGCCCGTAGGGCTGTGAACATAGTGGGTGAATTTTTGTTGGATGATGTAATCGATAATGACTAAAACAACTGCCCTCAAGTTTAACCGTAAAACTGTAATCCTGTTGCACCTGAAAACCGTTAAATTCACCATAAATCATATACATGGTAGAATGGTGCGTTCGAGGGCTCAAAACGAAGCCATCTCGACGAACTTTAACCCTATACTAGTTTCCAGACATTCCTGTACTTAAACCATGTTGATATTCGGATCGGAGTGCGACTCTGGACTGCAGTCCAGAGCGACTCCAGTCATTGCTTGCTGTTCCGTAATGGATACCATAGGATTTCCTTAACTCGTAGGTTGCGTAACTCCGCTGCTTATTGTAGGTAACTCTGTTAGCTAGACAAAACAATTGGTTTCGTTCTGTTTCGTTACCGTTTGATATTTAATCTGTAATTTAATAGATCGGGACACATAACAGTCCCAGCAGATTCAGAATTGACATGTTAATATTAAACAGAGTATAACTCCTAACGTACAGACGCGATTGAAGATCCGTTTGTTGCGTTGAAAACTTTACTGAAAACCATAGAATTCATCCAACTGTAGCATCGCTAAAATCTGATCCCAACTGGGATTAAAATGCGTTACGAAATGGACTTCTGATTTTGAAACCGGATTTCCAGCCGCGAGCGCTTAAAATGAAATGGTTATAATTAGCAATCCTGGAACCCGATTGGCTTGAAACTAAATGCTATCGATGGACAACTGAACATACTAATTACAACCTGTTTATCATTTCGCCAAATTATATACGTATCTTTCATGATAAATCGTGCAAGTGAAATAATGCTGTTTCATAACATCCTCATCACGTTTATATACTTGTTCACGCATCATATCATACCCATGTCATCGTATTGATAACCTAGTGGCATCGTGCATCTACCCAGTGTTAGATTTTAGTGGTGATTGTGGCAAGTACGTCAGTGTTCGTGTATTCGTGATTAAGTGAATGTGATACGTACTTGTGCACAATCAGTGTCCATTTTTATTCTATTGCATTGTCGACGTCTGTGGGATGCGTGTACGTGTGACTATAAGTGGTATGGGACACTTATGGAAGCGCTTGCATGGGTGTCACACATAAGGCATCCGACACTGCCATTTATCTTAGGTATTAGTCGGGACGTGCTTGATGGAGGTCCTGCCTCCAGTTCTCGCGCAGACTTGTCACGGATCGATTAGTATTTAGGGTGATGGTTAGCGTTTGATGTAGACCACGGGGTGTGGGGTAGTTTAAGTGTGAGTTCAACAGAATCTCGGGAGTCCCATGCCGGCTTATATATTTAGAGAGTTATATGGAGATTTACAGGGTACGTGATATATACACCGTGATATTCTTGTTACATGTTGGGCCCGTGGTCCCTTGCCCTTGGGTTCTACCCTTGGGTGGAGGACACTCGCGAGTGGTTGACTCTCACACTTGGACTGACGATAGCCTTAGTGACCTGTGTAGTGAGACTTAGAGACTGATAGGGATACTGGCATTTATATTCATTTTGTACTGTGTTGGCATACGTGACATATTGTTATACTGCTTTACTATTCCGCTGCATTGATTACTGCACATGCGTATTCATGATGTCATTTATTTACTGCTTCACATACCTATTATCACTGTCAGAACTATCACTTGATTTTATACATATTATATTGCTATTATGTCGCTCTGACGACCTGAGTATGCATGCTCAGTGTGAGGAGAAGATTTAGTCTGGACCAGTGCATCATAGTCTTCTTGACTCGCTATTCCGAGTTGCATTCGTTTGTTCCACTTCAGGTCAGTTCTTTACTTTGTTCCTTTCAGTTACTGCATTTCTCATTACCTGCGCATTATTTACTGTTTACCATGATAAACTAGAAGCCGAAGTGTGACTACGGCAGGACATTTCCTTGACCGTAGGAGCATGGCTGGCCTTGTCTACCCCTCGTATTCCGTATTTTGGGAAGCGGGGCGTGACATGGTTTAGTTGGTATCAAAGCCCAGGTCTTGCATCGATTGGGATTGCAGTTTTCCGTGTACAGTTTGGCAATCTAAGACATCCTTCGGTCTAGGTTGTAAACTTGTCATTCTTGATCCATATTCACACCGTGTGTTCAGCTATCTATTCGCTATGTTTTCGGGTGACTTGACAAGGATACGTGGTTGCAATTGCAATACCGTACTCTAACCAAGTGACTTAGAGTCATACAGTTGATTCCCCACTTATAATAAATTCAGCATCTCTGATATTCTTGAATCCTTATCCATCCATAGAATTTTGTTTCCTTGTCCTATCCATATCATATTTTGATTCATTTAGCATGTGACTTATATCATTCTTGAAATGGTTGTCTCAGGATCATGTCTTTCAACGACTCTTCGTCTATATCCACTCCTCAGAATCAGACTGTTGAGATCCTTAGTGTACTGCAAGGTTTAAAGGAAGCCCAGGAGCGAACAAACGACCTATTAGCTGAAGGACTGAGAAGGCAGGGGAGGCAGGCACCAGCGGGAGTCTCCAATCATAAAGGGATCCCTATTGGACTAGGAAAGGAGAAGAAGATGAAGCGTCAACAGAAGCATCAGAAGAACCTTTGCTGTGGATATTGTAAGAGGCCAGGACACCTTCAGAGGGATTGTCGTCGCGCCCAAGGGAAATGTCTGATATGCGGTTCCGATAAATATCTCATCAACGGTTGCCCAGAAAGGAAAGAACTACAAGGAGGAAACTCGTCCACACTCCCCACTTCTACCAAGTGAGGATCATCGCGTAGTTTGAACTTTGACCATAAGGCGGATCTAACGCAGGATACAACTCGCGTAACGATGATGCAGCGTTCTGGCAATTGAAGAAGAATTCTATGATTTCCAATTTCAATAATAATGTTATCATCTTTTATGAATATTTTCTTCCATTTGAACCTTTGTATCCGTCGAACTTTAGTTGAATGAAATAAAATTTGAATCATAATATGTGTATCATTCTCATGCTTTCTCTATGTCAAATTCTATTCATTATCACAGTGTTTTCATTCTGATCTTTCAGTTCCTGCAACCGCATATTTTCCTATATTTCGTACTCTGAGCTTTCCTTGATATAATCCACTGTCCAATCATGACTTCTCTTTTCAGGCCATGGCCCACCCTGGAGCAGCGCCGCATCTAGACGAGGATGCACAGTCATGCGTTTCCTTGGATCACACACTGACGAGTTCCGATGACGAGGTCAACGGTCCCCAGGTCAACTTCGGAAATAACGATTCAGAGGACGAAGGAGTAGCCGCCCCAGAGTTTAACATGATAGGCGATCCCAACGAAGAGGAAGAGGGTCCTGAAGAGAACCCGATAGAGGAAGATCCCGATGAAGACCCGATAGAAGAAAATCCAGTTGAGGAAAATCCCGTGGGAGAAAATCCAGAAGAAGATAATCACATGGAATCGGACCTCGATGAAGAAGCTCCATCCGAGGAAGAAGGACCAGGAAATCAAGACCCTGCTGTGGAAGAACTTCCAGTGGCATTGCCTGCGAGGCGATATGGCAATGGACGCCCCTACCTGAGTGCGCGAGCCTACCGCAACCTACTGAATCTCCACAACCACGATTGACGGGATTCCTTTTTATGTTGTCTTTCTGGCCAAATAAAATGTGTATAGTTTAGGGCCACTTTTCGCCTTTGACAATGACTTGTTTCAAATTTTCTTGAATAAAATAAATCTTCTAGATTCGTAAACTTTTTTGATTATTGGTTCGTTTAATACTTGTTTATTGCCCGCGTACATTTATCTTTCTGCTGAGATTCCTGACTGTCCACCCTACTCATGGTATAGTTTTCACCCCGTTTCGATTTGAAGTTACCGCACCCTGATCCTTGGAATGAGCCACCCTTCATCCCTCGTCTGTGCCCCGTTTGGGATCATTCTGGGAGGAGAGCAATTCTTGTGAAACTTCCGAGTTCACTAACTCTTCAAATTTTGATTTATGTGTTGTACCGACCGTCATCCTACCCATACCTCTTCTCTTGTAGTCACTTGCTATTCACCTTTATTTTCTGTGCTGACCCGACCCCAATTTCCTTGACCTTCAGCCTAAAGCCTTTATCCTTCGACCTCTTGTATCAGCTACATCCCATTGTAATCTCTACCCTACCTAAGCCTGGACACACTTATGCTTTTCCGTGTTACCCCAACTAGACCTAGGGGCACTATTATTTTAAAATGTAGTTTTAGTATTTTGCATCTGTCAAAGAGTACGCGATATTGATTACCCCGTTTTACGTATTTTAAGTGTATTAATATTATTCTTTTAGTAGCGCAACCTTAAACCGCGCACATTTTGCTCCATGTTTCTTATTTTCACTATATGAGTTTTCTAAGCTATTTTGAAACTATTTGACCGATGCATGATCCTAAAATGTTTTAACCTACCGACTAGATTTCCACTACTTTATTCTTGTTATTTTATTTCGGGTTGTGTGACTATGATTCCTATTATAAATGATGGTGCCTTATACTTAGTTTTTCTGTCGTGCTACCTTTAATATACATATACGTGCACATGTTTAGATTTCGATTTTACTGAATACGCTTTGATTATTCTTGTTCATCATTGCTATCTATGTTCTCGTATACCGTAGGTTGCTTTTATAGTTATTCCTTCCTTATACCTATTTAGGATTATCTTCCGTATGATGTTCTTGTATGTTTATGCCTTCAAATTTCTTCGTCCACGGATTTCTAATAAATGATAGTTTGCAAAATAATAACTTTCGCATATGTTTATATAACTTATCTTTTACTTTAAATTTCGAGGACGAAATTTTTGTAAGGGTGGTATGATGTAACACCCAGCCCCTCTTTATACCAAAATCAGTATTTTAAACTCTAGAATTCTATTTATTCTTATTTACTTATAATTTATTTATTTTATTTATAAATTTATTATGTTCTAGACCCCATTTTCTTCATCAATAAAACCCAAAACCAATCCCTCAGCCCACATTCTTTTCCCACCATTTTCCTTTTCATTTCACCGAGCCCAGAAGCCCGGACCCCTTCCAATATTCATAATCCTTTCTGTGATGAACCCAAACCATATTTTTTTATATCCTATATTTTCTTTACCCTAAGCCCACCCATTTATTTAATTAATTCATTCAAATTTCCTCAGCCACCTCCTTATTTTTCAGTATGAACCTAAGTCCTAACCCTAACCCTATTTCTTATATTCCTAAATTATCCCACAGCCCAAACAGCCCACACCTTTCCCTTTTCCTATTTAATTTTCTACGGCCCATTTCTCTTTTCTCAATTTCTTTCTTTTCCCTCTGGCCCAGCAGTCCCCGGCCCTCGTATCCTATTCCCTTAATTCCTTGTTTTTTTTCTCAGCCCACTCCTTTATTTTCCATCTAATTTTTCCCTTTGATTTCCCCTAGCCCAACTCGCCCAGCCCATTTCTATTTTTCCCATCAAATCGTTTTTTTTATATAATCACTCAACCCAAATCTTCGGCCCATACCATTTTTTTATAATTTAAAACCCTGTAAATAATTTTCCCCGGCTCCGCTCAATTGCCAGCCCACATCCCATTTTTCCCTCAATTATTTTACTCGGCCCGGCCCACTTTTCTCCCCACAGCCCGCTCTCAGCTCCAACCCGCGCCCGTTTTCCCCCACTTACCCGACCCGCTCCCTACAGTTGCGTCTCCCCCAACGGCTCCTTTCCCTTTTTCCCGTGCGCGCGCGACCCGCCTCCTCCGCCGTCGTCCACGCCCTCGTCGCGAGCCGTTACCCCACGACGCGCGACCCCGTCCCCACTATCTCCCTTCTCTCACCTCCACATTCTCCTTCTCTTTCCCTCGCATTTTTCCCCTCTCTCTCTGCTCCCGTTCTCTCTTCTCGAACCCACTCATCACCGAGCTCCTCCTCCTCAACTCCTCCCACCAACTCCGCTCGCCCGACGGCGACGACCACGACCTCGCTCCTCTCTCCCTTCCTCCACTGCCCGAGCGCCTTCGCCTACACCCACTCCCCTGCACCCATCAACTCGAGCCCCTACTCCCGAGCTCAACCCCTGCCACCTCTCGACGCCGACCACCATCGCCACCCAAGTTTCTTCCGCTCACCCCATCACCACCGACCAACAACTCCTCCTTCTCCCGCAACGAATACACCCTCCATCAACCCAACTCCCCTGCACACCCTAACCGTTGCACCGAGCTTCGACCCCCACCCTGCACGCTCGACGCCGGCGAGCCTACACCGCCTCGGTCGGATCCCTTCATCCTCATCATCATCGTCGTCGACGTCGTCGTCATAACCACCTCTCTCTCTCTGCCTTCCCCTCTCTCTGTATCGCTCTCTCTCTCTCTATCGGCCTATTCTCCCTCACTCTCCCTCTATCTGCAACGTCTCTCTTTACAACTCCGTAAACCACCCCACGACGGAGCCATAACTTTGCCGAGGACTCGAGCTCGAGCCCAGTCGAGCTGCCGTGCCACGGTCGTGTCGCGATTGCGCTGTGGACGTACCGTCGTCAATACGTCACCAGGCAAGTAATCTACTTGCTTACATGCTATTTATCTAAATTACAATCGTTAAATACATGAATTATAATGTTACAAGTTTAAAACTATTATGTGCCGTAACTGTTCGATGCTTGTTCCCTTGGGAAAATATTATCAAATTTGACGGAACTCAATGGTGTAGGTTGGCCCGTAGGGCTGTGAACATAGTGGGTGAATTTTTGTTGGATGATGTAATCGATAATGACTAAAACAACTGCCCTCAAGTTTAACCGTAAAACTGTAATCCTGTTGCACCTGAAAACCGTTAAATTCACCATAAATCATATACATGGTAGAATGGTGCGTTCGAGGGCTCAAAACGAAGCCATCTCGACACACTTTAACCCTATACTAGTTTCCAGACATTCCTGTACTTAAACCGTGATGATATTCGGATCGGAGTGCGACTCTGGACTGCAGTCCAGAGCGACTCCAGTCATTGCTTGCTGTTCCGTAATGGATACCATAGGATTTCCTTAACTCGTAGGTTGCGGAACTCCACTGCTTATTGTAGGTAACACTGTTATCTAGACAAAACAATTTGTTTCGTTCTGTTTCGTTACCGTTTGATATTTAATCTGTAATTTAATAGATCGGGACACATAACAGTCCCAGCAGATTCAGAATTGACATGTTAATATTAAACAGAGTATAACTCCTAACGTACAGATGCGATTGAAGATCCGTTTGTTGTGTTGAAAACTTTACTGAAAACCCTAGAATTCATCCAACTGTAGCATCGCTAAAATCTGATCCCAACTGGGATTAAAATGCGTTGCGAAATGGACTTCTGATTTTGAAACCGGATTTCCAGCCGCGAGCGCTTAAAATGAAATGGTTATAATTAGCAATCCTGGAACCCGATTGGCTTGAAACTAAATGCTATCGATGGAAAACTGAACATACTAATTACAACCTGTTTATCATTTCACCAAATTATATACGTATCTTTCATGATAAATCGTGCAAGTGAAATAATGCTGTTTCATAACATCCTCATCACGTTTATGTACTTGTTCACGCATCATATCATACCCATGTCATCGTATTGATAACCTAGTGGCATCGTGCATCTATCCAGTGTTAGATTTTAGTGGTGATTGTGGCAAGTACGTCAGTGTTCGTGTATTCGTGATTAAGTGAATGTGATACGTACTTGTGCACAATCAGTGTCCATTTTTATTCTATTGCATTGTCGACGTCTGTGGGATGCGTGTACGTGTGACTATAAGTGGTATGGGACACTTATGGAAGCGCTTGCATGGGTGTCACAGATAAGGCATCCGACACTGCCATTTATCTTAGGTATTAGTCGGGACATGTTTGATGGAGGTCCTGCCTCCAGTTCTCGCGCAGACTTGTCACGGATCGATTAGTATTTAGGGTGATGGTTAGCGTTTGATGTAGACCACGGGGTGTGGGGTAGTTTAAGTGTGAGTTCAACAGAATCTCGGGAGTCCCATGCCGGCTTATATATTTAGGGAGTTATATGGAGATTTACAGGGTACGTGATATATACACCGTGATATTCTTGTTACATGTTGGGCCCGTGGTCCCTTGCCCTTGGGTTCTACCCTTGGGTGGAGGACACTCGCGAGTGATTGACTCTCACACTTGGACTGACGATAGCCTTAGTGACCTGTGTAGTGAGACTTAGAGACTGATAGGGATACTGGCATTTATATTCATTTTGTACTGTGTTGGCATACGTGACATATTGTTATACTGCTTTACTATTCCGCTGCATTGATTACTGCACATGCGTATTCATGATGTCATTTATTTACTGCTTCACATACCTATTATCACTGTCAGAACTATCACTTGATTTTATACATATTATATTGCTATTATGTCGCTCTGACGACCTGAGTATGCATGCTCAGTGTGAGGAGAAGATTTAGTCTGGACCAGTGCATCACAGTCTTCTTGACTCGCCATTCCGAGTTGCATTCGTTTGTTCCACTTCAGGTCAGTTCTTTACTTTGTTCCTTTCAGTTACTGCATTTCTCATTACCTGCGCATTATTTACTGTTTACCATGATAAACTAGAAGCCGAAGTGTGACTACGGCAGGACATTTCCTTGACCGTAGGAGCATGGCTGGCCTTGTCTACCCCTCGTATTCCGTATTTTGGGAAGCGGGGCGTGACAATTTTGTTCGGAGTACAGCTCTTCTGTTTGAGAACTTCTTAAAAGCAAAAAAGAAACTCTGGGTCATTCCGCTAAGTCCAGCTAGTCTAAGCAATTCTGCTTCCAAACTTAGGTAAAATTTTAATAAACATTAATGAGTTAGGGTCTTACCCATTAACAGAGCCTTGCTCTTAATAGATCTTTGATCTACAGAAAAACCCATTTAAGGTTTCACTAGCAGAGCTTTGCTCCATAGATCTAAAGAGATCTTTTGGGGTTTCTTAGCCCCTGAACAGAGCCTTGCCCTTCTGAATCATGTGTAGATTTCTTAATCTTTGATGAAGAACTCTTAAGTGTTTTTCATGGATCTTGAAGATCCCAGAATTTTTAATTCACAAAAATTAATTTTAATTAATCCTTGATGGTTCTTTCCATCATCATTACAGAGCTAGGCTCTTTAAGGAATTTTATTCCTTCATGATCAAAGTTTGAGAAGTGTCATTCTGTCATAGAGCTTTGCTCTTAAAGGGAGATTTTCTCTTTCACCCGAGAGATTTCTCATTCAATGAGAATTTCCTTGAGAATTTCCTCATTAATTAACAGTCTCATCCAATGATGAGGCTGTTTTATTAATTGATGCATTGTCATCTGGATTTCGTGGGTCCCCCTTTGGTTCCCTTTCCACTGCATTGCAGTGTGGTACAAATTTTAAAGTGCCGAGTGTCAGAATTTTAAAATTAAATTATAATACTGACAATTGAATTCTGTCCTTTCTGGCAGGCAACATGTCTTCTGATCTCTCTTTGCCATTTGTTCGTTCAGAAGGAGGATTCCCTGAGGCACCTGTGGACCGGGAGGTTCTCGCGCTCATCAGAGACTATGACCCGGAACACAAAAACCTTCACTTGTGGGGTAGGTGGTATGACCAGATTATCAAAGGTCGCCAAAACTTCTCTTGTACGACGCCGTCGGAGCCGATCTCGTCGATTTCGTATGCAGATGCACCCCCGGTGAACTATGCCGTGGAGATTGTTAATTGGACTTCGGAGGGTCTTCTTCAACCTTCGATTGCCGCCATACCCATACAGCTGCCGGCAGCTTTGGATACCTTGGGGCGGCGCATATGCCAGGGCGAGTCACGCCCTTGGGGACAACCCTACAACATCGGGTTGACCCCCTGACATTCGGCCAGGTATTTGCAATGGTCCAGGTACATCTTATCAGCGAAGAAAACGCAGCTGCTGAAGCTCAGCCTATATCCTGCGGTTTATGCTTCGTTGTTCCAATATTCTACTCTCCTACATGGTGGATTAAGGCGTTCTTGGAGCAGTGGAACATCCCAACCCATACTTTTCTTTTACTGGACAGAGAAGTCTCCATCTCCTTAGAAGAACTTGCTGAGATTTTCGGTCTGCCGGTTAGGGGGGAGCACTATGAGGAGTTACTTCCTCTAGATGAATACGTTTTTGCCACCAAGCCGGTGGTGATGGGCCTAACGCCGGAGAACGCCATTCAGCACCAGTTTCCTAGTCTGATAAAGGTGTTGAACATGTACGAGAACCTCTTCTTGGAATCCAGAGGCCGGGGGGTCAGTTTCGCGGACTTCATTGCCCGGTTTCTTCGCCCGGAGATTTTGTCGCAGGGAGGCGAAAAGTTTGCCAAGCTCGATGACCCCTTCGGCTTTGGTTTGGACCGTCGACCAGTATTGGAGGACGATCAAAAGGGCTTTTTTCTTCCTGATGCCGCGATCATACCTCTGTCATAAATCGCCGCTCCGGGCATTGATGAGGAGGCTTTCTTTCTCGGGTTTCTTAGGCTATGGTTGTGCGGGTTCACGCTCCCTATGCATCCTCGTTACATAAGGCCTTCTGTCTTCTACCCCACGCATCGTATGGTGGCCGGAATATAAGTGGCCATTGGGATTGCCGGGTTAGCTTATTTATACCATGGTCTTAGCGTGGCGGCGGATACAATCGAACCGGAGGTGCATGCCGCCAACTTCCCGATGCACTACTTTACTTCGTGGATGGAGATGCACGTGCTCGGGGTCTTTGGCATTCTCAAGAGACCTTTGTTCTACGAGAAATGCAAGCTCCCGCGAGTTATGCGGCTGGTTGACGCGTCCATCGTGAATCCGTCACAGCGGGAAGCTAGGGGCTTGCTTCTTCGCCCGCGCACGGTCGGAGATAGTATGTCTTTCATGGAAAAAGTCCTAACGATCGGCCAGGAAACTTCCAAGTCGGTGCTGGCATTGTGCGACGTTTTTAAAGACAGGGCCTCCGTGTTGAAAGCCCGGGAGATTCTCCATCTATACTCCATCAGGCCGGGCTTTCTTTTTTTCAGGCTAAATGATGCAGCGCTATTTATGAGGTACAATCCCCATCATTTTGCCCAGCAGTTGAGCTATAACCAGGGGGTCCCGCTGGAGACTTTCTTGATAGAACCCGCTGCCACCAGAGAGGGAATATGGGGTACGCTGCATCACTTTATGTGCTTGAATACGGGCTCCCACTTCTTCATTAGCGAGCTGAGTTGCGTCCCATGGGCCCTCAACGTACACGCGGCCTGGTATCAACACGCGATGGGTGCTGTTATCAAGGAAGAGAGGCGGCTACTGCTCGATCGCAAAAGCGCGCCCCCTGCCGGTGATCGCAACGTCCCTTTAAAACGACGGATCGCTGTCCCCCTTCTGCTAAGAGAGTTTGCTGCAGTTGAGCCTCCACGTGTGCTAAGCCCTACGTGTGGATTACCCTATGCTCCTGTGGAGACGGTGGATATGACATCGGTGCCCCGAGCTCCCGCGGAGACGGTAAACATAGCTTCACCCAAATCTGGCGTGGGCTCAGATATCGGGACTCGTCGCCCCAAGGTGCCCACCAAGCGTAAGCTCATGCTTGCTGCGACTGGAGCTCGCTCACAGAAGAAGAGGAAGAAGTCGGTCCTCTCCCTAGATGCTGTACTCGGCCTGGAGCCTCAGCCTCCTTATAACGTGAGCATAAGTGAATATGGGACCAATGAGGGTTTCGTTATAGCGCCAGAAGACACCGATCTCGAGGCTGCTATTGCAGCTTCTGTGCGCTCTGCCACTCACCAAACAGAAATAGCCGCCCTCGTGCAATCAAGTAAACATTAGTCGCGTCTTGTTATTGCACTATATCTTCCTTCTTACTGTAATGTTTTGATTGACATTTCTCCTTTTGTAGCAGGCTTTACCACTGAAAAGATTATGGCGGCTTCCCTCAGGTCCTTCGAAGAGGAGGAGAGGAATCGTGCTTTGTTAAGCGTTGGTATGTCTTGGTTTATTGTGTCTTCATTATCCTTTCTTATAGACAATCTGACCCTTTCTTTATCTTATCGCAGGGACCACAACGCTGATCCCGCAGAATGAAGCGGAAATTCTTCCCGGGCCAGCTACCGAAGTCCCGGCCTCTTCGGCACTGCCGAAAGAGGCCTTACTCAAACGAACGATGACGGAAGCCTTGACGGCTCCAGAAGTAACCCCGGGTGCGGACGATGACGCCCCGTTGAAGGAGGCTTCTAGAAGGTCCACTTTGACGGCCCGGGCAGAAAGGAAATGCTGAGTGCGTGCAGCGAGGGAGCGTAGTGCTGCCTTAGCCGTGGTGCGGGTTCTAGCACCGCTACCCCTGCTCCTGCTCCCTCAAAGGAATCTCCGGTCGCCTTGTCTACTGCCAACAAACGGGCGGCACGTGCGGCTCGGGAAGCAAACGGTAAATCAACTCGAGGTAACGTGCCGTGGGGTTCCGTTGTCAAAGTTTTAAGTATCAGTTCTCATATATTCTATCTTGCAGAGCCGAGTCTTCCCGAAGAGGTGGCGGTGACCGCTAAGCCTGAGGTAGCGGTGAAGGAGGTAGCTGTGATTGCCGAACCCGAGGCGACAGCAGGCGAGGTGGCTGCAATTGCCGGGCTCGAGGTAGTGGCGAATAAGACAGTCACGATTGCCGAGCCTGAGATGGCGGTAGGTGAGATGACCACCACTGCCGAGCCTGAGGTGGCGATGGATGAGATAACCACAATTGCTGAGCCTGAGGTGGCTGCTCCCTCTCAGGAGTCGGGCACCGCTCCAATCATCGCTCTTTCCGCCAGCGGCTCTTTGCCATCTCCTGGCGTCGCAAGCGTTACGACGGCTCTCATAGAGTCAGGGGATGAAGCGACGGGAGGTGAGACCATCCCGATGGAAGAGGATGAAGCAGTTGCTGTATCAAGTGACGCCCTCATCGTGGCTCCGACTAGCGACTCATCAGGTAGACTTTGGGTTATTGCCTTTATTTTTATTTTGCAATCCTTTTCAATCTTTCCTGACAGTGTTTATCTTGTTTCTAATGCAAGTGTGGCGAGCGCTGAGGTCGCACTACCCGAGGCAATGCAATCAGCTACCGCCTTGGCGGTGACACCTCCTCTACCCTCTCTCATACCATCTCAGATGTTGGAAAGTGCGGACTCGTGACCCATCGGTCTTATTTTTTTAAGCTGTATAACTTTTGTACTGACGTTGCATTACTGTGTCCTTACAGGAGTCCTCTTTGACCACCTGTATCAGGTGTTGTACCCACACTTCTCCTTCCTGTCAGAGATTAGTCCGCCTGCTGGTGTTGGTGAGTATCTTTTCTAAACGACGTCCTTTCTTTAACGGGCAGTCGCATTACTGGTAACTCTTCTTTATGTTGCTTGTAGCCTTACAAATTGAAGGGGGTCGAGGCTGTCGTTGCGCTACCAGCACTCCCAGCTCTGTCCTCTGCTACAGCTGGTATAGTAGACTCAATTTTGTGTATATTCTTTATTTCTCGAGCCGTGATCTGACTATGATTTATTTTACAGCAATCACATTGACTCCAGCCTCTTTCGAGTCCCGCATTATGATGCCGGCAGGGCCCTTCTCCAGACGTCCGTCCTCGAAAGGCGCCGCGAATAATCTGCGCATGCTGAGCGACTATATTGAGGAGCTCGACGTGGAGACTCCCACATCTACTGCGGATTTTGCCGCGGAGATTAACCCCATGCTGGCAATGCTCGTGAACTTTCATGGTGAGGGCATCGTTGAGTCTTGGGTTAATTACTGCAGGGAAATCAAGGCTTGCCTACATGAGCTTGAGCTTAGGCATCCTGCACTTGAGATTCTGGCTGCGAGCACTGAACGGGCCGCGTGGATCGAGCAATGCACTTCTTACTTCCGCCATCTTGAACAAGAAGTGGCTTTAAAGAAGAAGGAATGTAAAGAAACTTCAAGCGAATCTGCTCGACTGCATGCTCAGGTTGATGCGAATGCTGCCCAGTTGAAAGTTATCTTCGAAGGCCTTCTGCGATGCATTTCTGATGGGTTAACATTGAGGCAGAAGCTCGATGTCGTCGAGCGGGATGCGCAAAATCGTGAAGCAGCTCAGCGGGCCGCCGAGGAACAACTTTCGTCTTACGTGCAGCAGCGAGCCCAGGTCGAAGCAGAGTTGGCCACGGCAGCTGATCGAGAAGAAGGGCTGAGGGAAGTGCACGAGCGGCTGATTGGATTATTGAAAGCGCTTCCTTCTCAATAAAATTTTTTGTACCCTTTGTAATTTTTAATAAAATGTATTCGTCTTTTTATTCTTTCATATGATGTATTTTTGTAACCAATTGAATTCATGAATAAATGATACACATTTTTTTTTGCAATGTCTTGTGTCATCTCTCTGCTTTCTTCTTTCTTTTGTTATCAGTATGTCACCTTAGCAAACATAGCCAGCAGATGATAGAGTGAGCACCTTATCTTGGCCTCTTCGAGGGGTAGTGATGGCTTAGGAAACAGGGTTAGGATCTGTTACCTAAGACTTTTCAATTTTATGAGCCGTGAGGGTCTCACAAACATTTTCTCCCTACGAGTCTCGAGGATCTCGTAGGTATATTTTCTCCTTAGGAATCGTGAGGATTCCTAAGTGCGTTTTCCCTTATAAGTCGTAAGGATCTTATAAGAGAGTTTTTCTTCCTTACGAGTCGAGAGGACCCGTAAGTGTTTAGTGGGATAGACATGTAAAGGATGTATTTCCGAAACGGGGTCATATGGATGATGTATTTCCGTGACGGGGTCATATGGATGACGTATTTCCGAACGGGGTCATGTAGATGACGTATTTCCGAATGGGGTCATTTGAATGACGTATTTCCGAACGGGGTCATGTGGATGACGTATTTCCGAACGGGGTCATGCTGATGACGTATTTCCGAACGGGGTCATATGGATGATGATGTGTTTTCGAGCGAGGTCATATTGATGACGTATTTCCGAGCGGGGTCACGTGGATGACGTATTTCCGAGCGGGGTCATGTTGATGACGTATTTCCGAACGGGGTCATATGGATGACGTATTTCCGAGCGGGGTCATACTGATGACGTATTTCCGAGCGGGGTCACATGGATGACGTATTTCCGAGCGGGGTCATGCTGATGACGTATTTCCGAACGGGGTCATATGGATGACATATTTCCGAGCGGGGTCATATGGATGACGTATTTTCGAACGGGGTCATGTGGATGACGTATTTCCGAACGGGGTCATGTGGATGACGTATTTCCGAACGGGGTCATGCTGATGACGTATTTCCGAACGGGGTCATATGGATGATGACGTGTTTCCGAGCGGGGTCATGCTGATGACGTATTTCCGAGCGGGGTCACGTGGATGACGTATTTCCGAGCGGGGTCACGTGGATGACGTATTTCCGAGCGGGGTCATGCTGATGACGTATTTCCGAACGAGGTCATATGGATGACGTATTTCCGAGCGGGGTCATGCTGATGACGTATTTCCAAGCGGGGTCACGTGGATGGCATATTTCCAAGCGGGGTCATGCTGATGACGTATTTCCGAACGGGGTCATATGGATGACATATTTCCGAACGGGGTCATATGGATGACGTATTTCCGAACGGGATCATGTGGATGACGTATCGTCTGTTGTAATGAGATGAATATCGAAGTGGTCCGTCAGATTTGGCTTCTTCTTCTGATGGAGCCTGGGGAGGGAAGGTGTGATTCCTTCTTTGTTTGCGTCCCTGGATTGTATATAGGGATTGATGTGATATCACCTGTAGGGCGTAACTTTCATTTTTTTTATTTCTTTCCGCGATGCTCTATCATTTCAGCTTTTATATCGCGAAGGTCGCGATTGCCCAATCATTTCGGCTATTTTCGCGGTGCTCAATCATTTCGGCTATTTATTTTATTTTTACTCGCTGCTTTTTATTACGAGTTGCCCAATCATTTCGGTTATTTTGCATGCATATATTTTTACTTGCCGATTTTGTTTGCAAGTTGCCCCATTATTTCGGCTGTTTCGTATGCATATATGGCTCACTAGCTTCTTGCTGTAAGCTTGGAGTTAGACACCGATTTCGGCATCAGCACCGCTACAACTGGAATATTGCCAGGAGCGAATCATCATTTGTCTCTGTCGATGTCGAACAAAGGTGGCTTAGCGAACAGGGTTAGGATCCCGTCGACTAAGGCTTTCGACTTCATAAGCCGTAAGGGTCTCATAAAGGTATTTCTCCCTGCGAGTCATGAGAATCTCGTAGGTGCATTTTCTCCTTAGGAATCATGAGGATTCCTAAGTGCATGCTCTCCTAAGTCGTAAGGATCTTGCAAGAGTGGCTTTCTCCTTATAAGTCAAGAGAACTTACAAGGGTTGTTCACCGTGCAAACATATCCCTAGTCACAGATAGGACTTTGTTAGGGAAATGTTTATTCGCACCCGTGGATTGTATACAAGGGTCAGCATTGAGCCGCTTGTAGGGCAGTATCGGAAGCTGTGGTGGCTGCTTAAGAACAGCTTCAAATCCCTGTAGCTTAAGACTTTCAAATCTCATGAGCCATGAGGGTCCCATAAGAGGGTTCTCCTTACGAGTCGTGAGGATCTTGCAAGTGTAATTTCTCCTTAGGAATCGTGGGGATCCCTAAGTGTGTTGCTCCCTTGTGAGTCGTAAGGATCTTACGCAGGTGGTTTCTCCTTACAAAGTCGAGAGGACCTTGCAAGTGTCTTTCAACGAGATTGCGCCCTTTCGGGTTTTCACAAAACTCGCCTGTAGCCCTGCTGTTTTTACTCACGGAGCCCTTTCGGGTTTTCATCCGTGCCCATTTTGCTTATGGACTTACCGTTTTTTTTGTGTCAGCTTTGGGACGCTGCAATCCACCGTAGTTTATCGATGTCTCGGTCAACGGCTAGTTTTAGGACGTAGTGGTCCATTGTTAGTTTAAGGACGTTTCGATCCGCTGTTAGTTTAAGGACGTTTCGGTCCGTTGTTAGTTTAAGGACATTTCGGTCCGGTGTTAGTTTAAGGACGTTTCGGTCTGATAAGCCAGATACTACTTATAGAGTTTAGGCTTAGGAAGATAGCGAGCGGACATAGTCGTCGTCATCCATCGTTGACTTAGGCCATGACTCGTTAGGCGTAGTACTTTTTTAGGAAGCGGCCATTTATTGGTCTGAAGGGCCTTTCGCCATGCATGTCCATGAGTAGATAGGCTCCACCCTGGTAGACCTTGTCTATGATATACGGGCCTTCATAGTTTGGTTCGAATTTCCCCCGCTTGGCGCGATTAGGGATCATAGGTCTTTTGACCATTAGCACGAGTTCGCCTTGGCAGAATGTTCTCGGCCTAGTCAATCTTTCGTATGACCGCGTCATCTTTGCTTTATAAGCTTCCAGATTTTGCTGCGCTATGAGCCGGGTTTCATCGAGGGTATCGAGCTCCGCAAGCCGAAGGCGAGCATTCTCTTCGTCTGTTAGCTCGTAGTGAACTGCCACTCGTAGAGAGGGTAGCTCTATCTCGAGGGGAAGTACCGCCTCTGTGCCGAATACCAATGCATACGGCGTTGTGTTCGTGGCCATTTTGAACGTAGTTCGATACGCCCAGAAAGCTTCATGCAGTCTCTCGTGCTAGTCCTTCTTATTTCAGGACACCGTCTTTTTCACGATCTTTGTCAAGGTCTTATTAAAAGCTTCAGCTAGACCATTAGCTTGGGGATTATAGACTGAGGAGTATCTCCAGTCTATGTTATACTGCTGTGCGAAGCGGCTTATCTTGTGGCTTTTATAGGCTGGCCCGTTATCGGAGATAATCCGTCGCGGAGTGCCAAACCGATAAATGACGTGTGTCTTGAAGAAATGGAGGATATTCTCCGTCTTCACTTCCCTCAGTGGTACTGCTTCTGCCCATTTGGAGAAGTAATCAGTTGTCACCAAAATGAATCGATGTCCTCTGGACGATGCTGGTTCGATGGGGCCGATTATGTCAGTCCCCCACATTTCGAACGGCCAGCTAGCTACTGTTGGATGTAGTGGATTCGGATGTTGATGGATAAAGTCTCCATGAATCTAGCACGAGTGGCACTGCTTCGCGTACTCGAGGCAGTCTTGGATCATCGTGGGCCAATAATAACCCATCCGTTTGATTTTCAGCTTGATCTTCGGCCCAGCTTGGTGAGAACCGCAGAGTCCGTAATGAGTTTCTTAGACGACTCTCTTTTCTTATTCAGGTCCCAGGCATCTTAACCACAGAGAATCAAATGATCTCTTATACAAAGTATCATTGACGAAAGCAAAAGAAAGAGCCCGTTTCATAAGCTGATGTCTTGAGGATGCATCTTCAGGTGTTCGAAGGGCTTTGAAGTAATCTATAAAGACTTCTCTCCAATCCGCGGCCTTTTCCTGATCTTTTATTTGCAGAGTCATTTGCTCGGTCGCTCCCTTTTCTTTGGACGACTCCGGAAATATTTCTGCCGGTGCGAGAACCCGACGGCTTTGCACAACGATCCTCACGTCATCGAGGTTTTCTTCAGCCAGTTCCTTAGCGAGTTTGGCTAACGCATCCGCTTTGCTGTTTTCCGCACGCGGTATGCTTTCCAGGGTGTAGGAAGGAATTTGATTCAGCAGTCGCTGTACTCTATCGCCGTATTTAACCAACTCAGGCTTGCAGTCTGATATTCGCCGTTTACTTAACTGACGATCAGTTGGGAGTCTCCGTATATGAGGAGATTTTCAATTCCCATGTCGATGGCGATTTCGAGACCCGCTATCAAAGCTTCATACTCGGCTTCGTTGTTCGTCCTCGGCTCTATTAAGGCAAAGGCGAAGCGCATTATCCCTCCTCATGGAGTTACGAAGATGAGGCCTACCCCCGATTTGATTATAGGGGTGCTTTGTTTGCGCTTGATTAGTCGAAAATATTGCATTTTCTAACCGGCAATTTCCCTATCATTTGCATCCATATAGAAGTGTTCGGCATTCATATTTCACATCAGATTGCATGTGTTAGAACTTAAAACCGGCATTTCTAGGGAAATTGACTGCATTTCATAGCATTGCATCATTTTTATATATCGCAACCCGTGTTTCGAAGTCTGTGCAGGAAAATCAGAAGCTTGATCAAACTTACACCGCTAAAAGATACGCCAACTCAAGGATTTGGAATCTGGTATTGTTCTAAGAAGTATTCAGAGATTTAACATATCAGAAAATACATCAAAATATAGCAGAAGACCACACTGCAAATTTGAGGACTCAAAGAGCCAACTTGGCCACGGAACCGCGGCCTAAGCCTCCTTGTGCCGTGGTTCCGTGGTCAACATGTCACATCTCCACTTCATCTTTGCACCACAATGCTTATCTCAGGGTCCAGACTTCAGAAAGACATGTCAACTTCCAGAAGACTCCAAAGGCTTTTGCCAGATCAGCAAACTAGGGTTTCTAATGCTTAATTAATCCTAGCTTAAAGCCTAAGCTAGCTCCTAACAAACTATCTTCTAGAAGCCTCAACAAACTTTTGGAGGGAATTGTAATTTCAAATCTAGACCTAAGGTTTGGGGGATCTATAAATAAGACCGTAGGCTCACTTGTAAAAAGATCCCTCCATTAGTTCATTTTAGTAGCCAATCTAGAGCCATTCTATCTCTTACCTCATTCTTCATCTTCTTCCACAAGTCTAGTGAGAAGACTTGTGCGAAACCCTAACCCTAATTCCAATCAAAAGCCAAGATCCCGAGTACCAAATCAAGCAAGAAGCCCTTCAACCTTTTATGAGCGGAACCGATCTTCAACAGAGCAAGTGGTCCAAGACGATCCACGACTCACGAAGAAAAGCGAAGCCATTTCAACAATCGAGTTCTTCCTCTTGTAGTTCTTGAGCGACTGTAATGAAATTGTTGATATAAATAAAAGGTGAAATTCTTTTATCTTGTTTTCTTTAAATTCTTGCATCATGATATCTTTTCAATTCTTGAATGTTTTCTGTGTGATGATGTGTAAATAAACTCCGCTCGTCGAGGAGTCGAGACGATCAATAGAATGATGATGTAACATATCTTAAAACGATTCTTGAGTCCTACGAGTTTTGTAAACCCTAGCAATTTCAAGAATCGACGACCTAATTTCGTGACGATACTTTCTTGATTGATATCGCTCGAAATTGGGGAGTTACGATCGTTTCTTGAATTTGGTAGAGGCTAGAAAGTGAATGATATCGACGAAAGAACAAGGGTTAAAAGCTGAAACCCTAGTTTCACGAGAAAGCCCTAACTCTCGTCGATCATCATCGATCTAGTATCAATTCTTCGAAGGACAAGAACACGATATCTTGAGATTACATCACATCTATAGATCCGATTGATTCCTACGAGCCTCATTTAGATTCTTGACATTTGGTTGGAAATATCATCGAAACCCGATTCTTGATTGTTTATCATTTTCTTGATTCTTGAATAGAATAGTGACACTTGAAACATTTGATAAATCTTGAATCATGCTTTCTTTTCTTTTCGATTAACTTTTCAAATCAAACAAATCAAACATTGAAACGAATCGCACAATCCCTGTGGACGATCCACACTCGCTTACGATCTACAACTGACACCGTAATTGATTGCGGTCAAATATAATTCTTTGGTTGTGATTTCTTTATACAATTTTCTAAATACCGACACAAAGAAACTTATTCGTTTTATTCGATTTACACAGTCTTGAATTTTAGAAACAATCAAATGGCGCCGTTGCCGTGGATTACGCGCTAATTCGTTTCATATTAAAGTTTGAATTGAAAGATTTATTCCATTGTAATTTTTGTAATCAAAATTCGTGCAAACCCTAAACAATTTGTTGTGGATCATTGCAAGGAGATCTGGAGCTTGCTGGAAATTGGAAATTTTTTTTGGAATATACCAGATAGCAGAGGGAGTCTACAGAGCCTCTCTGAAAAATTTTGGTGCAGTGTTTCCATTGTTTGACCGCGGAAGGGCGGCATTAAGAGGCACTTGCGGCGGAACCGCGGCCTTGTTGAAGGATCTCTGTGAACTTTTTCTTCAGGTGACTTCTTACCTTCTCCTCTCTTCTCTTTTTAGCTCCAATTAACAGTTTGTGCAGGATTCTTTGCAAATAATCGCAGCTCGCAAATTGCAAAATTAAATTTGTGCGTGATTTTGTTTCTTGGTTGTTTGCATTCTAAATACGGATATTAAGGGGCACGGCCAAATCCAAATTAGGTGGGGATTTCATTACCCTTCCTAGGCCCCGAAAATCGCAAAACTTGCATCCGCATTGACCCACATTAACTAAAAAAATATCTAGAGATGACTCTAAGGACCGTCGCGCTCACTTAGGACAGAAGAAGGCCGTGGGTAATTCATTACTTATCCGCGTTTTCTTGTGGTGCCTAGGCAAGTGTGTCGAAGGCTAGTGGTTATTAATTAGGCCCACTACTTACGTAGTGGAGTACCTTCCCACTTACCTGGCACTTACCTGGCCACAGGGGGACAAAGAGGCAGTGGAGGATTCTATCCCGCGACTTGTCTTTTGGCAGTTAGGAGCGGTCTAGAGCCGGACCTAGGTGACCACTAGATTCTAGGGTTTTTTGTTGTTGCATTTGTTGTGTTGCATCATATTTTCAAAAATCCGTCCCTTTTTCAAAAGCAAACACCGCATTCATTTACCCCTAATTATAAGTCAACGCTGCCACTTGTACTAACCCTTTTTAGTGCAAGATAGGCTGGACACGGGATTCTAGTGCCCGTTTAGTCCGCGTACCCTTTATCGACTCCGAAGTCGGTATTTCTCCATTTACTTCTTCTTTACCCACTACCACACCCACATCGATGGATCCACCTCTATCGAATTTCTTTAACCCTAATCTGCCGCCGTCCGTTGGTGCGCAGAATCCACCCCGCATCTCTCTCCAAAAGAGGTGCTATCCTACACGAGGTCCCCTTTCCACCTGTCTTTCCATTCCACCAGCCAACGGGGAAAATTTTGAAATTAAACCCCAATACATCAACCTTCTACCCAAATACCACGGTCTCGAGACTGAGGACGCTTACGTTTTCATTACCAAATTTGAAAACGTATGCGCAATGATGAGTACGTCACAACTTTCAGTGGATGCTATGCGTCTACGACTTCTTCCATTCACTTTGTGCGATATAGCCGAGAAGTGGCTATATAACACCACCGCACACTCAATCACAAATTGGGAAGAATTCGTAGCGGCATTCCTTAAGAAATTCTACCATAATCACAAGACAACTCGAGTCCGCAACGAAATAAATCAATTCAATCAGCTTCCAAATGAACCATTTTCAAAATATCTTGACCGATTCAAGGATCTGTTGGTTCAATGCCCACATCACGGAATCCCGAGATGGGAACTGTGCCGAATCATATATGAGGGCAGTAACCCTAACACTAAACAGAGTCTTGAAAACATGTGTCAAGGAAATTTTATGAACAAAGACGATAGGGAAGCTTGGAAATACTTTCGCTGAAAAATCTTTACAGTGGGAAAATCCATCATTTAGGAGTGGCAATAACCAATCGGATGTTTCCATAGGAGTTAGAGCTGACATTTCAGCTATACACAAGAAACTCGAGACTATGAAAAATAAATTTTTAGCTGCCTCCCTTAATCAAATGTCACTTTCCAAAACTGTATGTGGGTGCTGTTCTGATCCTTCTCATTTGACGGAAGAATGTCCACGAAATTCTCAGTTTCAAGGTCCTGAGCATACCAATGCCGCATTTCAAAGACCTAGAAACGATCCATTTTCTTTCACATATAATCAAGGTTGGAGGAATCACCCTAATTTTGCTTGGAACCAATCATAATCTCAAAACACGGTTCCAAACCAAAACAATTTCCAAAGGGTCCCTCCACCACAACAGCAACCACAACTTCAATTGAGTCAGCACCCCTTTCAAGCACATAACTTTCAAAATCCGGTCAATACCCCTGCACTGTCTAGTCCTTTACAGTTGACCGGAACTGATGAATCCTCTTCTTTTGCACAATACATGAATTTGGTCTTAATAAATATCATGCAAGTTTCGGCTGAAATGAAGTCTTCTGTTGATAAAATTGAGAAAAACTCTGCGTCCCAAAACGAGAGTATTAAATCGATGGAAGAAGAAATTGCACGATTAAAAGCCGAAATGAGTGCAAGAGAGAAAGGGAAACTTCCAGCTCAACCCTTACCCAATCCTGACTATTCACATCATGTGAATGCAATCACCACGTTGAGATCTGGAAGAGTGCTTGACAATTACGTTGGGGAAGAGATTGATGATATTGAAAATCCTATCAACACCCCGGCTGAGACCTTTCCTCACACACACACTTCTACTTCTAATTCTGACCCCAGTTCTTCTACCCTGCCACCTTCTCGCGAGCCTATTCTCCATTTCCCACTAGGCTCGACACCTCAGTATAGACCTTCTAGTTCTCCACAGACGATCCCCACTCCTCTTTTGGGATCACGTCTAACCCCTCTTCCTTCTCCTATGATGGACCCAGCGCTTATTGCTAAAGCACCTTATCCTAATCGGTTAAGGGCTAACACACCAAGTCCACATATGGAGAAGATCACTGAGATGTTTAAACAGGTTAACATAAACACCCCTCTTCTAGATGCTATCCAACAAGTCCTCACATATGCGAAAGTTCTTAAAGACTTGTGCACTAGAAAGAGGAAGAAACAAATGCCCAAGAAGATTTTCATGGCAAAGACTGTAGACACGGCTTTCCCCCAGCAATTACCGAGGAAACGTAAGGATCCTGGCTATCCTACGATTTCCATCTCTATTGGGGAAAAACACATCAATCGTGCTCTACTGGACCTTGGGGCAAGTGTTAACCTGCTTCCTTTCTCAGTTTATGAGCAGTTAGGGATCGGAGAGTTGAAGCCATCTCCTTGCACTCTCCAGATGGCTGACCGATCAATCACCAAACCTAGGGGTGAACTGGAGGATGTGTTAATAAAAATCGGGGAATTTATATTTCCTGTGGACTTTATTGTAATTGATACACAGCCTGTAGCGAACTCACGAAATCAAATTCCGGTGATTTTAGGTCGCCCTTTTTTGGCCACTTCCAACGCTATCATCAATTGTCGTAACGGTTCTATGACCCTATCCTTCGGAAAGAGGACAATTGAGATGACCATTTACAAGTTAGGAAGTGTACCCTCCGAACCTACTGCTCAGGTCTGTTCTGTCGACTTAATGGATGTCGACAGCAGCGAATTTGATGATCCTCATGATACTGATCTAGACTCTTTTCATATGTTGTTTGACCCAACTATGTATCTTACACATACGGACTCTTCCACCGAAATGTCCGGGTCATCAACCAACACTGATTATGAACTGTTTTTAGAGTCTGAAGATCACCCCGCACTTTTTGATGACATTATTCTTCGGGGTATTGATGAAACTTTTGAGGAGATCTTCGCTGATGAACTCGCATTTCTGAATAACACGGGTGTTGAGATGAATCAGGTTCCAATCATTAAAATTGAACCTCCACCCCTTCTTATGACTTGTAAGAAGAATGCGAGTAATCCATCATACTCACTGCATCGTCTCTCCAAAATGAGACGCATACACATTCTTTTCCACCCCTTTCCCTTTCCACACTTCTTCTTCCACCAACCAGAGCACTGCATTGATAAAATTTTCGAATGGTTGGTGTTGATATTCGGTCTTTGCAAAGCTTGGCATCGACCAATAATTCTTGACCCCCTCATGTGATTTTAAAAAGATTAACATTGCATAACTCAAGTTTGGGGGGGTATATTTTTCCGGCTCTTGAAAAGAAATTTTTTATAAAATGATGAGCCAAAAATAAGTTTTGGGAAGTTCTTCACTTAAATATTTTGCCCCCACTAATAAATTCCTCCCAAGCTTACAGGTTTTTTGGAGATTTAGCGGATGGCAACAGTGAGGACACTGTTGAAAACAAGTTTGGGGGAGGTTTGTGCTTATTTTCGCATCATTTGCATCATACTTTGCATAAGCACAAAACATTTTTTCGAAAAACTATAAAAATTTAAAAAATTTCAAAAAGATAAAAATATTTTTTGTACATAAATAAGATAATAAAAGTTTAGATAGTGAAAAATTACATCCATGAGATTAGAAAAATTTAAGAAAACTAAGAAAATTAGAAGTTTTCTTATACGAACTAGTAATAAGTAGTTATGAGCCGTTGTCCCAAGGGTTAGTAAGATGAAGGACGTCACTAATCTGAGGATAAAAATAAGTCTGAAAAATAGTTTCTATTCTAGAAGCCAAACATTTTGAACGTTGATACCCTGCTATTCGCACTTACACACGTCTTTAAGCCTGGGATAGTAGAGGATACCTTGAAATGCTCTTGTCTTAAAGCCGATGTATGAAGGAAATAAAAAGAAAAAGTGAATAAAAAATATATATATATATAAAGTGGTGAGAAAAATGAACACTGGTTTTGATATCACCGAGAGCAATAAAAATGTATAGCGAGGGTGCCTCTTCATCTAGTGCCCTAAGGCCAACTGGTCTGGGAGTCACTGCTATGTCTGAGGTGGTGCAAGACGAGGAAAATATACCAAATAAGCAAGCACATGAGTAATCGGTCGGTTAGTACCTCAAGAAGTATTAACGGTCGCATGAAAGTGTGTGAGCAATCTCATCTAAATATTCATTAATTAAAAAGTAGTGAGGCTGATGAGCAAGAGTATGATAGCTTGAATTGAATTCTCCGGGTGTAGGGATGTCCTTTACACACACGCAGGGTGATATGATCGGTGTTTGGAAGAAAGATAGAAATGAAGAATAAGACGATGTTTTATTGAGGGAGGACGTGATTTCTGACATCTTTTCATGACCATTAAGATAGGGCTCATGACAACCGAAAAGCTAGCTTAGTTGGAAACCCTAATTTTCAAGGCTTTTCTTTTACAATTCTTGTCTTTAAATGTAATATTCATGATCTTCCTTTTATTATTGGATATTTTGGGTGCAATCCGCTGAAAACCCTCAGGAGACAACACTCCTCCTACTAGGGACACCTAGAGGTTTAAAGGCTTGTTGCATGTGCTTAGTGCAATCGTGTTGCCTACGAAAGTGTGCTGGTTAGTTTTTCTCTTTCTTTATTTTCTCCTTCTCTTTTTAATAAAACAGTTCGCTCGAGACGATCGAAATTAAGTTTGGGGGAATTTGATTAGTCGAAAATATTGCATTTTCTAACCGGCAATTTCCCTATCATTTGCATCCATATAGAAGTGTTCGGCATTCATATTTCACATATTAGCAAAACAGTCGTAAAATATCAGATTGCATGTGTTAGAACTTAAAACCGGCATTTCTAGGGAAATTGACTGCATTTCATAGCATGGCATCATTTCTATATATCGCAACCCTTGTTTCGAAGTCTGTGCAGGAAAATCAGAAGCTTGCTCAAACTTACACCGCTAAAAGATACGCCAACTCAAGGATTTGGAATCTGGTATTGTTTTAAGAAGCATTCAGAGATTTAACATATCAGAAAATACATCAAAATAGAGCAGAAGACCACACTGCAAATTTGAGGACTCAAAGAGCCAACTTGGCCGCGGAACCGCGGCCTAAGCCTCCTTGTGCCGCGGTTCCGCGGTCAACATGTCACATCTCCACTTCATCTTTGCACCACAATGCTTATCTCAGGGTCCAGACTTCAGAAAGACATGTCAACTTCCAGAAGACTCCAGAGGCGTCTACCAGATCAGCAAACTAGGGTTTCTAATGCTTAATTAATCCTAGCTTAAAGCCTAAGCTAGCTCCTAACAAACTATCTTCTAGAAGCCTCAACAAACTTTTGGAGGGAATTGTAATTTCAAACCTAGACCTAAGGTTTGGGGGATCTATAAATAAGACCCTAGGCTCACTTGTAAAAAGATCCCTCCATTAGTTCATTTTAGTAGCCAATCTAGAGCCATTCTATCTCTTACCTCATTCTTCATCTTCTTCCACAAGTCTAGTGAGAAGACTTGTGCGAAACCCTAACCCTAATTCCAATCAAAAGCCAAGATCCCGAGTACCAAATCAAGCAAGAAGCCCTTCAACCTTTTATGAGTGGAACTGATCTTCAACAGAGCAAGTGGTCCAAGACGATCCACAACTCACGAAGAAAAGCGAAGCCATTTCAACAATCGAGTTCTTCCTCTTGTAGTTCTTGAGCGACTGTAATGAAATTGTTGATATAAATAAAAGGTGAAATTGTTTTATCTTGTTTTCTTTAAATTCTTGCATCATGATATCTTTTCAATTCTTGAATGCTTCTGTGTGATGATGTGTAAATAAACTCCGCTCGTCGAGGAGTCGAGACGATCAATAGAATGATGATGTAACATATCTTAAAACGATTCTTGAGTCCTACGAGTTTTGTAAACCCTAGCAATTTCAAGAATCGACGACCTAATTTCGTGACGATACTTTCTTGATTGATATCGCTCGAAATTGGGGAGTTACGATCGTTTCTTGAATTTGGTAGAGGCTAGAAAGTGAATGATATCGACGAAAGAACAAGGGTTAAAAGCTGAAACCCTAGTTTCACGAGAAAGCCCTAACTCTCGTCGATCATCATCGATCTAGTATCAATTCTTTGAAGGACAAGAACACGATATCTTGAGATTACATCACATCTATAGATCCGATCGATTCCTATGAGTCTTGTTTAGATTCTTGACATTTGGTTGGAAATATCATCGAAACCCGATTCTTGATTGTTTATCATTTTCTTGATTCTTGAATAGAATAGTGACACTTGAAACATTTGATAAATCTTGAATCATGCTTTCTTTTCTTTTCGATTAACTTTTCAAATCAAACAAATCAAACATTGAAACGAATCGCACAATCCCTGTGGACGATCCGCACTCGCTTACGATATACAACTGACACCGTAATTGATTGCAGTCAAATATAATTCTTTGGTTGTGATTTCTTTATATAATTTTCTAAATGCCGACACAAAGAAACTTATTTGTTTTATTCGATTTACACAGTCTTGAATTTTAGAAACAATCAGCGCTTCTTCATGCAAGATGCTCCATCAAAATAGAGTTCTTACCGGGTATCATCCCCGTCGATCGTGTCAAACGCATGTTCGTCTGGCAGTTCGCAATTCAAAAGAGAATCGGCAGGTATTGGATGCTCAGCGAGGAAGTCGGCGATGGCCTGGCCTTTCACTGCCTTAAGAGGCCGATAAGTTATCGAAAACTCCATCAAGAGCAAGGCCCACTTAGCGAGTCGTCCTGTTAATATGGCATTTGACATCAAATATTTGAGGGGATCCACTTTTGATATGAGATGGACCTCATGTGCCAACGCATAATGTCTGAGCTTCGTTATTGCGAAGATCAACGCCAGGCAGTGTTTTTCAATGGGAGAGTAATTGCTTTCTGCCCCAGGAGAACACGACTCAAATAGTAGATGGCTCTCTCCTTCCCTTGGTCGTTCTCTTGTGCCCATAGCACGCCTAAAGAACCTTCAAGGGCTGTTGTATACAGAATGAGAGGTTTTCCCTTGACCGGAGCAGCCAGCACTGGCGAATTCTTCAGGTATTGCTTGATTTTGTCCAGTGCGCTCTAGCATTTGTGATCCCAGACGAACGGGGTTCCCTTCTTCATTAGGTGACTGTAAGGACGGCACTTGCCTGAGAGATTGGCTATAAATCGCCGGATGTACGTGAGTTTTCCTTGGAGAGACCGCAATTGCTTGAGAGTCCTTGGCGGAGGCATTTCCATAATCGCCTTGATCTTCGATGGATCCATCTCGATGCCTCGGTGTCGTACGATGAATCCCAGGAACTTGCCCAAGGAAACTCCGAACGCGCATTTGAGAGGGTTCATCTTCAAGTTGTATTTTCGAAGGCGTTGAAATACAGTCTTCAGATGCTCTAAATGCTCCTCGTATGATTTGCTCTTAACCACGAGGTTGTCGATATAGCATTCGACGACTTCATTATGAGGTCATCAAAGATCTTTGTCATGGCCCTCTGATAGGTGGCACCGGCGTTCTTTAGACCGAAGGGCATCACCTTGTAGCAGAATATGCCTAAAGGGGTCCGGAAAGCGGTTTGTTTCTGGTCCTCATGGTGCATCTTTATCTGATTGTATCCTGACGAGCCGTCCATGAAGGAGAAAACTTCATGAGTGGACGTATTATCTATCATCAGCTCGGTGACCGGTACTGGGAAGTCATCCTTCGGGCAAGCTTTATTGAGATCCCGAAAGTCTACGCAAATGCGCACCGTCCCATTTTTCTTCATCACTGGGATAATGTTAGCGATCCAATCTGGATATTGAACCTCTTGGATAAAGCCGGAGTCGATTAGCTTCTTGACTTCGGCGTTGATGCTCATCTCAAGCTCGAGTCGCATTCTTCTCGGCGCTTGTTTGATCGGCTTGACGTCCGGAAATATTGCCAATTTGTACACAGCAATCTCTGGATTTAATCCTGGCATCTCAGAATAGTTCCATGCGAAGCAATCTTTATGCTGCATGAGCACGTCTTTTAGCGTCACCACCCTTTCTTCAGACAATAACTCACTGACGAACGTCGGCCGCGGGTCACTTGCCGTCCCCAAATCAATTTTCTTGAGGTTATCTGCAGTAGTGTGTATCCCGTCTTCCAGCTCTTTTGGCGCCGGTGGAAATTCTGAGATTACTTCATCATCATCATTCTTGAAGCACCGAGGGAGGTCATCCATATTCTCGGGCTCTTCTTCTGACAGCGTTATCACGTGACAGGTACGAGCTCGCTTCCAAGACCGATGTGGATTTGGTTCTATCCTCGTAGATTTGGGTTCATACTTCTGCGGCGGGGTTACCTTCCAGCTGTTGGATAGAGCGAACCTGCCTTGCTGATATTGATCTTTGACCCATTTCTTGAAGGTGAAGCAGTCTTCAATAGGATGTCCTATTGCCCTATGATAGGAGCAATAGTTCGGATGAGAGACTTCTCCTGCTTGCTCGGGGTGCTTGGACTCCGGGAGTGTAATCAGTTGATGTTTTATGGCAAGATCAAGTATTTTCTTTGTCTTGTCTTGGGCAAAAGCGTACGCTCGACCCATCTTCTTTATAAGAGATGAATCTTGGTTGCTCGGTTCTTGATCGCGTGGCTTCTTGGTCCCGCTCTGCCGCTGTCGAATGCCTTTCCCGTTCTTTAGCGTGTTTCTGTCTCTGCGGTTGGCCTTTTGTATAACGGGTTGCCAAGGAGGAGCATTTTCGTTTTTCACAGCCTGCTGAAGGAGGTGTTGCGTCCTGGCTTTCTCGTAGATGGCCATTTCGCGATTATGGTCGTCTCGAACCTTTTGACCTGCTTCCCTTATAAGCTTGTCCATTTGTTCTTCGAACGACGGACTGGGCGTTTTCACGGCGAGAGCCCTTTCTGGTTCAGGGTTAGCATCTTCCCATAGAGCATCTCCTTCTTCATCATGTATGACGTAACAGTCGCGGAGTAACTCCCGTTTCTTGGATTGAACATATCCAAGCCCAGTCGTTTCCATTTTCCCGTTGGGTAATTTTCTTTGAGTTCCGGGAACGTTCCAGATCTTGTTATAGAACCGTGCTTGTCGCGCGGTTTGCTTAAGGGGTACACCTTGGCGTCTCAGGAGTTTATTTAGTCCGTTCGTGTAATACCTGGGCAAACGGATAGGCTGGAGCCTGTCAAATGTAGAATCCGCGTCATGCCAGATTTCTTTTTCCACTTTGGTTTCCCCAGATCGGTAGAATAGGATCGCCTTTTCACCTTCTCGCCTGGGAGAGACATAGAACGTCTGCAGCTCTTCCACATTGTGGGTATCAAGCGCGTCTAGTTCTTTATGATGCTTGGGCGGAACCATGGCAACTTGCAAACTTTGCTCTTCATCAGCGAAGGTTTGTATTGAAGGCCGAGCAGAGAATACGGCATGGACTTCATCTTCTGAATCGCTGCCGAAGATAAGCATAGGTGCGGAAAGTCGCGGCTTGTCGTACTAGGGTGGCCCTGAATAAACTATCTCTTCCTCTTCCTCGGTATCACTCCCGAAGACCGGAATGGTGGTGATAGCTTTGTTCTCCGGTTTGTGACATCTTTCTGTGTCCTCAAAGTCTGGTAAGAAGTATTTTGCATTTTCGTACTTGCGGACTTCATTCACAGAGAACGGGTTTAGCTCTCATGTCACAGTATACTCGAGACCATCCTTGAAATATTTCATACACTGATGTTGTGTAGAAGGAATGATGTTGTACTCATGTAACCAGGGCCAGCCGAGCAAAGCGTTGTAGCATGTCTCGGCTTCAATGACGTGGAACTTGATAACAGTGACGAGCAACCCAAAGCGTAACGTCAGTATCACGGACCCAAGCGTCCGTGATAACTGAGAGTCGAACCCGGAGATGGTGATCTTATCCCGAGCGAGGTGTTGAACACTCATGCAAATTTCCTTTAACACCCTCACAGGAGGTTGACGGAGGACCCATTGTCGACCAGGATTTTACCTATCTTGACGTCATGACAGTATCCGGAGACATATAGGGGACGGTTTTGCTCGCATGTCCCAAGGAGGAGATCCTCATCGCCGAAGGTGATATCGGCTGTGTGTACTTCTTCCAGCTCGTCCTTCATCTTTTCTTCAGCGAGGAAAGCTTGGAATTGCCCGGGCTCTTGTAATACCTTGATTAAAGAGTCTCTCGCTTCTTTGGATAGCAGAAGGGCGTCCAGAATACTGAGCTGCGAGGGTATCTTCCTCAAGTGTGCGAGAACGTTGTAGTCCACCTTACTTTTCTTTGGTGGGCCCTTGGCTGTCAGCTCTTTGACGGCTTGGTCATCAAGGATGATATCCTCCGAGATCTTTTCTTTGCCCTTGTCTTTTCTATTTGACCCACTATTCGACGGCCTAAGATTCTTTTCGGGTAGCGTACGATTGCGTAGCTGAATATTTTCACAGGCCTTCGATTCTTCCTCTTTTCCCAAAGTAGACTCTTTAAAGTGAGGGCCAAGATTCATTTCTTCGTCAGAGTCGCTCCCGAAGGTGAGAACTTGCGATCCCCTGGCGATGACCATGCGACAGTTGCCGGTAGTTCTTTTATGCTCCTCGTTAGTACTTCTTTGCTCCCGATGAGTTTTGTGTTTCATCCTCTTGAAATGTTTTCGGTGAGCAACATATCCCTGCCATCATCTTTTAAAAGCATTGCACTCTTCGGTAGGGTGCGAAATCTTTCGATGATATAAGCAGGAGCTAGGATGTGCTTCTGTTTCACCAAGGACGTCCGCTTCGAAGGGTGGTAGCTTCATCCCCATTGATATGCCTTTGGCGAACCTTTTCCTCGTTTTGAACCTGCTTTTGTTCGCGGCGGATGTGCTTTGATCTGGCGGGGGTGTTTCAACTCTTTCGTCCAATCGCCGGCGTTTGGCCTTTTCAAATATGGCCATCTCACGCTCCCGATCAGCTTTACTTTTCAGGAGAGCTTCATTCAGGAATGCATCAATTGTTTCATCTGATGGCCCCAGAAGTTCCGGCTCAGGCCCTGCCCCCAGTTTCTTTGTGCAAGGAGCCTCTTCATCGTCTATCGACGAATAATAGATCACATGGAAACTTGCCACGTAATCTTCAGATTCATCCGATGAGTCTTCTTCATCATTTCTGTCCTCAAGGACGTGGCTGAGAAACTCTTAAAGTGTGATTGGAGTCCGCGCTTTCTAGTTATATTCTTCCAGCACGTCAATCTGCTTTTGTAGGTCCGTGCACTTGTTGCCAGGCTTCACGGACTTCTTGGATTTATTCTTCTTTTTCGAAGATTTTGACAGCCGGGTGTGAGTGCTTTGGCTATCACCACCAATTTTTAGAGTTGAGCACGGCTTTAGCATCCCTTCGATGATCTCAGGCTCCAGTGGATTCTTCCATCTAATTGTTGGACATGTGTGGAGATCCTTCAGCATTCTCTTTGTCTTGGCTGAAAGAGCGACCTCCCATGGAACTTCCTCTAAAAAAGAGCATGATGCCCCTGATGTATCTGTTTTCTTGGGAGTGTGTGGCCGAGGCGGGTTCACCTTCCAATTCTCAGATAATACGAACTTGCCTTGCTGGTGCTGATCTTCTATCCAGCTTTTGAAGATGTAACAATCCTCGATCGGATGGCCCAACATTCGGTGATAAGGGCAATAGTTAGGATTGCTAATGTCGCCTGGTTGCACTAGGCGTCTTGGCTCTGGGAGCATAATGAGCCTGTTGTGGAGTGCAAGCTCGAATAACCTCTTTGTCTTGTCTCGAGGGAATGAGTAAGGGCGACTCATTTTATCTTCAAGAGATCGAGTTCTGTTATTTTGGCGATCAACTGGTCTTGAGCCACCAGGCTGCTGTTGAGCATTAGCCACGACGATCGCTTTCCCTTTTCCCCTCTCGTTTCGAGAGTCCAGCTTTGGAGGAGACGGTCTATGACCCATCTGGTCCATTTGGGCCAGTTTGTCGATCAGGGCCTGGAAGGTAGTCGGCTTGAAGAACATCATGAGCTGGGAGATAGTCGCATGAAGGTCCAGAGTGCCCACGAACATCCCACCGCCGGTGCTTCTTCTATGCGCTGTTCGCACTTCGACCACAGATTCTACCATCGTATGGCGTATTGGACCCAAGTCTCACCTGGCTTCACCCTGGCATTAATCAATGCCGTTATCGGGGTGCGTTCACTAGCACTTGCGAATCGCTGGATGAACAACAGCTCCATTTCCGCGAAAGTCTTGACAGAGTCGTTTGGAAGTTCGGAGTACCATTCGAAGGCCGTCTCCGACAAGCTACCGACGAATTGACAGAGCAAAAGCTTATCATCACCCCCGGTATTGCCGCAAAGAGCTTTGAACTGGGTGACGTGCTGGTGAGGATTGCTCGTCCCCTTGTACACATAGAATTTGGGGATTGTGTATCCCGGCGGGTATTTTATCTGGTCATACCAGCTTGGATATGGTCGCCCAGTTTTGACGACTTGGCCGGTCGCTTCATTCTCCTGGTGAGCTTATATTTGCTGAGCTATATAGTCATCCAGTGCGGCTTTAGAAATGGTTTACTCCTTGGCTGCTGAATGAGTCGGAGGAGGATTGGATGTCTCCCCTCTATCGTCATCAATAATGACCGGAGGGTCTTCAGCTGGAGGATCCGGCTGTAACATCATTCCTACCATGTCTTGGAAGAGAAGCGCCATTTGTTTTATGTTGGCAGCTTGTTCTGCTGCTTCTCTGTCCTTCTTTTCGAGGACCCTGCGTAGGAAGTCAACATCAGTTTCTTGTTCGTGACACTATTCTGATGATGCCTCCGGGCTTTCTTTTGGCCCGGTGAGAGCGGCCATTGCAGTCAGCATCTCCTGAAGCTTCTGTTGTTGTTGTTCCTGAGCCCTTGTTATTGATTGGGTGAGCGGTCGGTGGCCCGTCGAAGCACGGCTTTCCTCTTTTCCGGAAGCCATGTAAACAGTATGGACCGTTATGCCCCCAGACTTGGGGCGTTTGGGCTCAGCGTCTTTGCGATCTGCCGTAGTCATAGGGGCTTTCTCTTGCCTCCTTCTCCTTTGAGCAGTTGACATCGAGGAGACCGTTGCGGCGGGCACCCAGGCAGTTGTCATCCTTTGTGGCTTGCTAGGACGGTTCTCTTCCTGCTGAACCTTCAGCTTCTTCTTTCGATGAAGATAGTCTTGATCGATCACTGACTCCTGGACCCATTGCCAGACTTTGTAAAATTTGGAGGACAGCCGCTGAGAGGGCTGATCCGGCTTTATTTCTGTAATATTCTCCATGGGTGGAGGAGATCTTTCAATACGGCGGTAGGAGGAGATCTTTTCAATACGGCGGTAGGAGAATTCCTGCGCACCTTGTTCAGAAGTTCAAAACTATTCCCGGTTGAAACAGCAGCATTGACTTTCACCGTTGGGGCTGGTGGAGTTAGCCCAGTGGGGGAGTTGCCCCCAGCTTTCCTTACTCGACGCCAGTAGCGACGTCGAGCATGTCGAGCTGTTGGGATTGTTTCAACCTGAGGGGTGACTTCGTCTTGCCCCCTATTCAAGTGAGGCGCTGCCGGTACCAGCCTCTTGAAGACTGACATCCGTTGAGTAGCAGTATCCAATCTGTCAAAGACAGACTTTTGAGTAGGAACGGGAGCCGGAGTGGGAGCCGGAACAGTCAGTCTTGTGAAGACCGACCCTCTGGCAGGAGAAGCCGTCTTGACGACTTCGGGAGCAAGGATGGCTATTCTTTTCGGAATAACCTTTTCTGGAACTGCAGGCTTCATCACGGGCCCGCATGAACTGTGGCCCAATCTGGCGAAGACTGAGGTGCAGGAGCTGGACGACCCATTGAGGGGGGCCGCTGTAGTTGTAAGCCGATCGAAGACCGACTTCTTGGGAGCTTCTGGTGTTGGTACAGGGGTGCTGAAGCTCATTGGTGGGAGCATAGTCCCAAAGAACAATACGGTGGTGGCCTGAGTCACCTGGTCCACCGGCATCGTGAATAAGGAGGCTGCTTGGGGCCCGTAAGCTATGCCCCCAGATGAGGCGGAGTGCGAGTTACAATTGCAGTTGGACCACTTCTCGCAAGTGGATGCCATTGATGTTTTGCTTTCTGTGCTAAGCAAGAAACCAAATCTTAGTACCTCGAACCCAAGGGCAACCATATCAAACCGCGATTCGTTCGCAAACACGACACACGAAGTGTGGAGTGGAAAGAGGAAAAGGTCCCACTGGGTATGCCAGAATCTGTTCCCCGCCGAAAGACGCGGACGAAGACCCGTAGGACGTCTCGCCTGAATTTCGAGGCAGATGGTAATTGGTGCTATCCGTCCACCTCTCCGAAGATGCCAAGTTGATTTATGGCACCGTGTATCGAAGGTTTAAACGGATGCGGCCGATGTAGCAGACTTCGTCAGATTCCCCCTCGTTTGAGAGGTTTTTTGATTGTGGGGACGCTCTTCCCTGCAGGCGCAAGCCACTGCAGTTAATTACGCTACCGCATCGCGGTAACAACTTTCTCCTTCTCCAGATGGTCACTTCGTGTCATGGGTGTTTGTTTTGTTTGTGGTTACCCGTGGATTGTATACAGAGACTAATTTATGTTTCCGCCCATAGGACGTGGATTAGTCCAAATCCGTATCTTCTTAGATTTGGGTTTGGGGTTTGGGTTTAAGGATACGTTAGTCTCATTTGAGACTAAGATCAACTTAAACGTTTGTTAAGGATACATTAATCTAATTTTTAGACTAAGATCAATTTAATAGGATCGTTTAGATCCAATAAGAGAATGTTTGGCCTCTGTTGTTTAGTTTAGGGACATTGCGGTTGATTAGTTTAAGGACATTACGGTCCAATGTTAGTTTAAGGACATTACGGTCCGTTGGTAGTTTTAAGGACATTTCGGTCTAGGTTAAGGACCCCACAGTCCATGGGTTTAAGGACCCCACAGTCCAGGTTAAGGATATCGTAGTCCATGGGTTTAAAGGGACCCCACAGTCCAGGTTAAGGACATCGTAGTCCATGGGCTTAAGGACCCCACAGTCCAGTTTAAAGACATCGTAGTCTATAAAGTTTAAGGACATCGTAGTCCATGAGTTTAAGGACCCCACAGTCCGTAGAAATGTGTGGTCATCGGGACCCGACACCTCTCTAAGACGTTGAAGGATTACAACGACAAATATCAGAGGAGTAACGAGATGTACCCTCGAACCGATTGGGGTTGGTTGAAAGATCCGTAGCCTAGTTTCGGACTGAGATCAGTTGAATATTTGTGAGCAGATGTACTCAATTCAATATAAGTTGAGGACTTATGGCCAGAGTTGGGCTAAGTCCAATTAAAATGTTTAACATTTTTTTTGTTGTTCTGGCTATTAAGCCTTTATTAGGGCTCGGCCCTTTTAATAATGCTAAGCATTGAGTTCTGACATCTTTTGTCTTCATCAGAACAAAGTGTGTTCTGACAATGCGCCACGTGGCGCGCCAGGCGCTTTGCGCCAATTAAAGAACGCATTGCGCTTCTGTCGGGTAGCGCACACGAAGAGAACGCGTGTCGCGCTTAGCGCTAAACGCTAGTTTATTAGCGCATTGCGCTTTTAATTTATGAGCGCGTTGCGCTAGTTCGTTGGCGCGCCAGTGAGTGATACGTGACGTGCTTGGCGCTGAGCGCCAGTCTATGAGCGCAGTGTGCTATTTCAGAAGTGCAAAGCGCAGATTGTGTCTTTGGTTGACACGTGGCATGTTTTGGCGCTGAGCGCCGGTCCAAGAAGCGCAAAAGCACAATTCATGAGTGCAAGGCACTTTCCAATAGCGCAAAGCGCATTTGATCAAAGAACAAATTTATGTTCTTCTTAAAGGAGGCTTTGGCTCAAGATTCAAGAACAAAAGTTCTTGTTTTATAAAAGGGCTCTGCCTTTGTAGATCAAGGATCTGTGAATGAAGTAAATACTTCTTTTATTTTCTTTTTTTTATTAGATCTTTTTATCTTTTTCTTTTATCAAAGACCTTGGTCTTTTGTAGATCTATGATCTTTTTAGAAAATGGTTCTTCTTTTTACTAGATGGTTTCATCTCTGTTGTTCAAGAACTAGTTCTTTACCTCGAAAATGAAGAAATGATCTTCTTTTTTCTAAGAGCTTGCTCTTTTTTCTCTTTGAGTTTTTCTCAAAGTTTGCAGAGGGTTTTCTCTCTTTCTGTATCTCTGAGACTTGAAGTCTAGGGGCCTTTATATAGGGCCAAATGATTTGTTGAATCAGTTTAAGAGATCTTTCTCTGATTGATTTGAGAATATTTCCTACCGTTGGATTTTTGATCTTAAGGCTTCTGTTTTGTAGAAGATAATCTTCTTGTTTTAATAAGATTGGAAATGTTTTCATGCAGAATTTGTTCTGTCTTTGGTAATTTTTATTTACCATTGGATCGTTGATCCAGCGGTGTTTAAAGCATAATCTTGTTGTTTGGAAAGATTTTGAGGAATCCTTCCTTAACAGAATTCAATTCTAGTTAATTAATGATTTATCATTATTATTAGATCCTTTGATCTAACGGTGGGAATTTTTAATTCCAGCGCTGGCGCACCTTGCGCTAGCGCGCCCGCGTTTGACACGTGGCGCGCAGCGCAGAGCGCAGCGCAACTGCGCTAGCGCACCCGCGTTTGACACGTGGCGCGCAGCGCAGAGCGCTAGCGCTAAATCGTTACTTCAACAGAGTTGTCTTTTCACCTTCCTTCTTAAGTCAAACTTGTATTCCCTAAAACTTTCATTTCCCAAGTCTTGGAAATAGTTCCACTGTACACAAAATTTTCTGTTCTGTGCCTAGTCTTTATAACTCGAAGCAAAGCGTCTTTCTTTTCTCATCTCCAAAGAACCCTCTCAATTATAGCTTGTAACCACCCACATTCCCATCGACAATCGTGGGAAGTGCCCATTGAGGACATTGTTCCTCGGTTTGCTGCCCGCTTGGTGGATCCTTCTCTCATGGATGCCAAGTGTGATGCGGTGATGTATGAACTTGTGATCCGTAAGGGGTCCCCTCTTCCAATGGGATCCATTTGGCTCCGGATGATTCTTCTTGCCGTGCTCGATGACATCCCTCCTCACCCAGCGGAGATGACCCTGGAGATGCTTGATGCGGATGAAGACAAGCTCGAGTGTTTTCATGAGGCGTGCCTGATTGCTCAGGCTCTGAAAGATTGCTCGGTTCACCTGTTGGGCCAGATAAGAGCCTGACGGGCTATTATGTCTACTTTTGTGGATGAACATGGCACCAATCGGTGGGGAGTCACTCCTCGTGAAAATCGTCGTTTTGATGTGCTGGAGAAGGCGGCGAGGGAGTTAGAAAATTTTGTATACTGTTTTGTTCACCGTTGTGCCACTGATCCCTTGTTTGGTGATCTTTTTTCAATGTAATAATAAACAAATGTTTTATTTAAGTATTTTATTATCTGTTAAGTGTTCCTTTGTTTTTTAATTCTTTGTTATGTTTATGTGCTGCATAATTTGATTTGTTATAATAAGGTGCAAGTAATTCTTATAAGGGTGAAGCGCTTCTGTGCTTTGCACGTGAGCGCCGCTTCAGAGTCTTTGACCCTTTTTATAGGCGCATTTGATGTTAATACCTTTCATGAAGCGTTGCTTCTCTTTCCAATCTTGGAAACAGAGCCTTGCTCTAATTTGAGGTGTGTAGCGCAGAGCGCAGCACAACTGCGCTAGCGCACACGTATTTGACACGTGTGCGCGGCGCGCCTAGCGCTAGCACACTCATGTTTTGATACGTGGCGCGCAGTGCGCCTAGCGCTAGCGCACTCGTGTTTGGCATGTGGCGCACAGCACGCCTGGCGCGGAACCTGAAGCGTTGCTTCAATTTTTGCCTTTAGAATTTCAATATAGAGCTTTGCTCTGATTTGGGGAAAGGAAGCGTCGCTTCATTTCAAATCTTGGAATTTGAACAGAGTTTTGCTCTGATTGGGGGAAGCAGAAGCGTCGCTTCATTTCAAATCTTGGAATTTGAACAGAGCTTTGCTCTGATTGGGGAAACAACATGCACTTGATAGGAAGTGATATTCCTATACTACGATCGGTTATATTGTGGTTGTCACAAAGTTGTTTCTCCACATAGGATATGGATATAATATCAGGGTTACTGGTTACTAGATCTATGGTTTTAGATCTAGATTTGGGAAGTATCCTAATCTGGGTATTTTGACATTATTCTAAAGGTATTTTAGAATGGACGACTCCTGGCATGGTGGTGTACCTGCAGGTACCCTCTCTAAAGGATGTCTTTCAGACTAAAAGGGGAGAGGGATTTGCATGATTAGCATATCACTTGCTTAGCCAATTGAGTTAATCATGAAATGTAAAGCACCACGCCAGATATTGTTTTTGCACTAGCTGCAATAAACATATATTAATCCAATCCTGGAGAAATGTAAGGAAAAAGTTTATGAACATAAGTGAATGTTCTTTGGATATGGTAACGGCAGCCTCCTTCAGGAGACGGTTATCATTTCAGGCTTCCAAGGTAACCTGGATGACAGAGTGACTGTCTGAGTTATAGTTTTTCCCTTTTTTGAGGGACAGTATGTTGGACAGGTGGTCCAAGCGGATACTGAGGATGGCATGGCGCAGGATACTAATTAAATTCAGTGGCTGATACAGTCTAAGAAATTTGCTGGATTTGGAGTTCATTTGTGAACTGGGCCCCATCAGATATCCAGACAAATTCTAAAACAGGTATTGCTCATTTCGGGAGATAGTTTTCTCCGCAAAGTTGAGATATAGAGAGATACAGAAAGAAACATTGGAGTGGATCCACTCACTGAGGCTATTTCTCGAAACTGATTAGTAGAGAGGTTGGGTGTTCGGTATCACACGAGCTATGAGTATGCAAAACCGCAATAATTGGCCTTAAGTGCAAGTAGGAGATTGTTGGTTATAGTGCCCTCAAGGCAATTATCGTAATCGCAGGCAAGTAATTATGATGATTGAGGGAAGACCTATACTGGTAGAACAGTCTTACTCGAGTTGATAGTATGCTATCTGGTTTGTCTTTATCATCATGTACATGTTGATAGAGCCCATAGGATTCTTGCCTGACTACCAGCATTATGATGGCGATCATATACGTGGGAGCTGGGGGTCTATAAGAACATCCTTAAATGTCTCTTGTCATGGGAGTATCGAGACTGGGCATCGATACTCCAGTGTAGACTAGTGTATACTGATCGAGACCCCGACGATGGGTGGTGGCCCGGTCTCACAAGCCACTGGTGTTAGTTTGTTCACCTAAGATAGTATATAGGTGCTCATTGGGTTATGAGTACACTGGACGGACTCGCCGGGAACGTGCCAGTTGGTATTATACCTATTGTCAGATAGCAGTTCCCAGGTGACATGTGTACAGGTTAGTCTGTCGACCTGAGATCGTCATTTGTCTCGTGTGAGTTCCTACTGTGCTTTGATTACTACCCTACCACGGCTCAAAGGAGTCATGCAAACAGGTTTTAGTTGGGTACAGTCTCGAGCCACATGGAAGCAGTGATCGAATCGTTGGGGATTCATCTCTCCCGGTATTGGGGGTTGATGTCGCGTTGTGCATGGGTGACTATCACCAGAAATCCGTGGCCACGGTGGACGAGAATTACCGACCCAGGATCAATAGTTTCTCAGATGGTGATTGTTTCCCCCAATCAGAGCAAAGCTCTGTTCAAAATTCAAATTTTGAAATGAAGCAACGTTTCAGAAGCAGCGCCAAGTGCGCTGTGCCCTAAGTAGCGCACCACGTGCAAAGCACGTGTGCGCTAGCGCTAGGTGCGCTGCGCTCTAAGCAGCGCACCACGTGTAAGACACGGATGCGCTAGCACTGAGTGCGCTGCGCCCTAAGCAGCGCACCACGTGCTAAGCACGTGTGCGCTAGCGCTAGGTGCGCTGCGCTCTAAGCAGCGCACCACGTGCAAAGCACGGATGCGCTAGCGCTAGGTGCGCTGCACTCTAAGCAGCACGTGCAAAGCATGGGTGCGCTAGCGCTGGAACTAAAAGCTCCCCACCATCAGATCAAAGATCCAATAATAATGATAAATCATTAATTAATCAGAATTAAATTCTGTCAAGAAAAGATTCCTCAAAATCTTTCCAAACAACAAGATTGTGCTCTGTAAATCGGAGCACCGTTGGATCAATGATCCAGTGGTCATTAAAAATCATCATAATACAGAATAAATTTTGTATGGAAAAGTTTTCCTAATCTTGTTAATAACAAGAAGATTACCTTCTATAAATCAGAAGCCCTTGGATCAAAGATCCAACGATGGGAAATTCCCCAAATCACTTGGAGAAAAGATCTCCTTAATTGATTGAACTGGTCAGCTTGCCCTATAAAAAGGCCCCAAGACTTCAAGTCTCAGGAAGAGAACATATACAGAAATAGAAAGAGGAACCCCCCCATAAGCTTTGAGAGATCTCAAGAGCCAAGCTCTCAGAAAAAGAAGAGTTTCTTAAAGGTAAAAAAATGAACAGAGAGATGAAATCATCTCATAATTGAAAAGAAGAATTCACTTCTTTAAAGATCATAGATCTATAAGACAGAATTCTTTCACAAAAAGATCAAAAGATCTCATCATAAAAGAAGAAGAGCATAATTCTTCTCACAGATCATAGATCTATAAGACAAATTGTCTTTCAGGAGATCATGAACATCTCATTATAAAAAGGGGGAAGAATATTTCAATTCTCTGAGGATCATAGATCCATACAGGCAAAGCCTTTCAATCAATATAAGATATTGAAACATCTCCTGTAAAACTATGAACTTTGTTCTTAGATCCACGAGACAAAGTCTCTTAAAGGAGAATTTAATTCTCAGCGCATAGCGCTGCATAAAAAGAGCCTTAGTGCTCCATATTAAGAAGAAGCGCTTTGCGCTCTTGATCTGGCGCTCAGCGCCAAACGTACCACGTGTCCCTCACGTGTGCGCCAATTAACAGCTAGCGCTTTGCGCTCTTGGACCGGCGCTCAGCGCCAAGCGCACCACGTGTCCCTCACGTGTGCACCACTTATCAGTTAGCGCAATGCGCTCATAAACTAGCGCTCTGCGCTCATTAGCTGGCGATCAGCGCCAAGCGCACCACGTGTCCCTCACATGTGCACCACTTATCAATTAGCGCAATGCGCTCATAAACTAGCGCTCTGCGCTCATTAACTGGCGCTAGAGCCAAGCACAACATGTGTCCCTCATGTGTGTGTTATTTGGCAGAAGCGCACTGCGCTCTTTGACTGGCGCAAAGCGCCAAGTGCACCATGTGTTGCGCTGATAGAACATAAATTGTTCTTTAATAAGCCCCAGAGCTATGATGAATGCTCAGTATTCAGTAAAAGACAAAAACATTGTCAGAATCCAAATCAATGCTTGGCATTGTTAAAAGGGCCAAGCCCAAAAGAATGTTCAACAGCCCAAAATAAATGTTAAACATTTTAACTTGACTGGACTTAGCCCAAGATTGGCCATAAGTCCTCAATTCAGATTAATTGAGCCCATATGCTCACAAATCTTTTGATCTTAGTCTCAAATTGGACTACAGATCTCTCAACCAAAACTGGTTCAAGAGTACATCTCTGAACCCCTCTAATATACGTCGTTATAATCCTTCAACGTCTTTGGAGAGGTGACGGGTCCCGACAACCATACACTTCATAGACTATGACGTCTTTAAACTGGACTGTGGGGTCCTTAAGCCTACGGACTATGATGTCCTTAACCACGGACTTAGGGGTCCTTAAGCCCACGGACTATGATGTCCTTAACCTCGGACTGTGGGGTCCTTAAGCCCATGGACTATGATGTCCTTAACCTTGGACCACCATGTCCTTAAACTGGTAATGGACCGTAATGTCCTTAAACTAATTATGGACCACAAAATCCATAAACTAAACAATAGAGCCCAAATGCTCTCTTGTTGGATCTAAACGATCCCGTTGAGTTGATCTTAGTCTAAAATTAGACTAACGTATCATCAACGAATGTTTAAGTTGATCTTAGTCTCAAACGAGACTAACATATCCTTAAACCCAACCCAAAATCCAAATCTAAGAAAATACGGATTTGACTAATCCACGCCCTACGGGCGACAACATAAATTAGTCTCCGTATACAATCCACGAGCAACCAAAAACAAAACAAACACCCACGACACAAAGTGACCATCTAGAGAAGGAGAGAGTAGTTACCGCGATGCGGTAGCGTAATTAACTGCAGGGGCTTGCGCATGCAGGGAAGAGCATCCCCACAATCAAAAACCCCTCATCATGAGGGGGAATCTGACAAAGTCTGCTACATCGGCCGCATCCGTTTAAACCTTCGATACATGGTGTCATAAATCAACTTGGCATCTTCGGAGAGGTGGACGGATAGCACCAATTAGCATCTGCCCTCGGAATTCAGGCCCGGACGTCCCAACGTCCCGGTCACGTGTTTCGGAGGAGAACAGATTCTGGCACGCCCGGTGGGACCTTTTCCTCTTTCCACTCCACACTTCGTGTGTCGTGTTCGGGAACGAATCACAGTTTGATATGGTTGTCCTTGGGTTCGAGGTACTAAGATTTGGTTTTGCTCCCGTGCAGAAAACAGAACACCAATGGCCTCCAACTGTTCCAGCTACAACTACAACTCCCGTTCCGCCTCATCTGGAGTTGTAACCTACGGGCCTCAAGCGCCTCCCTGTTCAAGATGCCAGTGGAGCAAGCAACTCAGACCACCACTGGGCTGTTCTTTGGGACTATGATCCCACCGATGAGCTTCAGTGCCCCGCTGTTGTCGCAAGAAGTCCAAAAGAAGTCGGTCTTTGATCGACATACCATTGCTGTGACCCCTCTCAATGGGTCGCCCAACTCCACTGCCTCAGTTTTCAACAGACTGGGCCAGAACGCCAACAAGTCTGCGATACCCGAAGCAGCCATCCCAAAGTGGATAACCATCCCGGCTCAAGCGGACGAAATTATCAGAAAGGCTTCTTCGGCCAAGAAGTCAGTCTTCACAAGGCTGGTCGTTCCGGCTCCCGCTCCAGGCGAAGTGCTCGAAGCTGCTTCCCCTGCCCAGAGGTCTGTCTTTGACAGATTGGACATTGCTGCTCAACGGACATCGGTCTTCAAGAGGCTAACGCCGGCGACAACCCTTCGCCAAAACAGGGGGCATGATGAAGTCACCCCTACAGCTGAGACAATCCCATCCACACGACATGCTCGCCGTCGCTACTGGCACCGAGTGAGGAAGGCTGGGGGCAGGTCCCCTTCTGGACTGACTCCGCCAGCTCCTATGGTGGAAATCGATGCTACTGGTCCGACTGGGAACATTTTCGAACCGCTTAGGAGGGTTTGCAAGAACTCTCCAACTGCCATGCTGAAAAGATCTCCTCCACCTGTGGAGAATGCTACAAAAAAGAAGCCGGAGCATCCCCCTCAGCGGCTGTCCTCCAAAATTTACAAAGTCTGGCGACAGGTCCAGGAATCGGTGATTGACCAGGACTACTCTCGCCGACAAAAGAAGATTAAAGCTCAGAAAGAAAAGAGCCATCCCGTGGTACCACAGAAGATGTCATCCGTCTGGGTGCCCGCTGCAATGGTTCCCTCAATGTCAACCGCTCATAAGAGAAGGAGGCTGGAGAAAGCCCCTGTGACCACGGCGAATCGCAAGGACGCTGAATCTAAATGCTCCAAGTCTGAGGGCATGGTAACACATACCGTTTATATGGCTTTCGGAAAAGAGGAAAGTCGTGCTTCTACGGATCATCGACCGCTTACCCGATCGATAACAAAGGCTCAGGAGCAACAGTAACAAAAACTCCAAGAGATGCTGACTGCAATGGCCGCACTCACTGGGCCGAAAGAAAATCCAGAGACCTCAGAGCAGCGTCAGAAACAAGAAACTGATACTGAATTCCTTCGAAGAATGCTCGAGAGGAAAGAAAAAGAGGCCGCGGAACAGGCGGCCAACATAAAACGAATGGCTCTTTTGTTTCAAGACATGGCTGGGATAATGTTACAGCCGGAACCTCCAGCTGAAGACCCCTGAAGACGACAGAGGGGAGACATCGAACCCTCCTCCGCCTCTTTCAGCAGCCAAGGAGGAGACCATCTCCAAAGCCGCTCTGGATGATTACATTGCTCATCATCATCAGTCAAGCAAAACGGCTGGGCAAATTGTTAAGACTGGACGACCCTATCCAGACTGGTATGACCAAATAAGGTACCCGCCGGAATATACGATCCCTAAATTTCATGTATATAAAGGGACGGGCAATCCCCACCAGCATGTCGCCCAGTTCAGGGCTCTATGTGGCAACACTGGAGGCAACGATAAATTGCTACTTCGCCAGTTCGTCGTCAGCTTGTCAGAGACAGCGTTCGAATGGTACTCTGAACTCTCGAACGACTCTGTCAAGATATTTGCAGAAATAGAGCTATTGTTCACACAAAGATTCGCAAGCGCTAGCGAGCATACTCTGATTACCGCGCTAATTAACGCCAGGGTGAAGCCAGACAAGACATGGGTTCAATACGCAATACGATGGCGGAATCTATGGTCAAAATGCGAGCAACGCATCGAAGAAATGCCTGCGGTGGGCATGTTCGTGGGCACTCTTGACGCTCAAGCGACCATCTCCAAATTCATGATGTTTTTCAAGCATACCACTTTCTAGTCCTTGATTGATAAGTTGGCCCAAATGGACCAGATGGGCCACAGGCCTTCCTCTTTGAAGCCGGAGCCACGGAATGAAAAAGAGAAAAGGGAAAGCGACCTTCGTCGCCAATGCTCAACAGCAGCCTAGTGGTCCAAAATAAAATGATCGCCTAGACGAGAGACGGCGATTTTATAATGAGAAAATGAAGGGCCCTTACTCGTTTCCCCGGGACAAAACGAGGAGATTGTTTGAACTATCGGTACGCAACAGGCTCATCAATCTGCTGAATCCGAAACGCCCATTGCAACCCGGTAAGCCTAATAATCCTAATTATTGCCCCTATCACCAAGCGATAGGCCATCCAATTGAAGATTGCTTCATCTTTAAAGGCTGTATTGAAGATCAATACCAACATGGCAAATTCGCCCTGTCCGAGAATTGGAAAGTAAGCCTGTCTCAGCCGCACGCTCATAAAAGGGGAGACACACCGGGGGCATCGTGCTCTTTTGTCAAATAAGCTCCATAGGAGGTCGTTCTTTCAGCCAAGACGAAAAGAATGCTGAAGGATCTCCAAACATGCCCGGCAATCAGGTAGAAAAATCCAATGGAACCCGAGGTCATCGAGGGAATGCTGAAACTACGCCCAACTCCAAAAATTGGTGGTGATAGTCAAAGCACTCACACCCAGCCGTCAAAATCTTCGAAGAAGAAGAAGAAAACCAAAAAGCCCGTGAACCTTAGTGGCGAGCGCACGGACCTGCAAAAATATATCGACGCGCTGGAAGAATATAACCAGAAGGCGCGTACCCCAGTCACACTCTAAGAATTTCTCAGCCACGTCCTTGAGGACGGAGATGAAGACAATGGAGAAGACTCGTCGAATGAACCTGAGCATTATGTGGCAAGTTTCTATGTGATCTCTCACTCATCGATAAATGATGAAGAAGCTCCTTGCGCAGAGAAACTGGGGGCAGATCCCGAGCCGGAACTTCTAGGACCATCAGACGAAATGATTGATGCGTTCCTAAACAAAGCTCTTCTTAAAAGCAAGGCTGATCGAGAGCGCGAGATGGCCATATTTGAAAAGGCCAAACGCCGGCGACTGGACGAAAGGGTCGAAACACTCCCACCAGATCAAAGTACACCCGCCATAAATAAAAGCAGGTTCAAGACGAGGAAAAGGTTCGCCAAAGCCATAGCGATGGGAATGAAGCTGCCACCCTCCGAAGAAAACACTCCTGATGAAGCGGATATACATCCTAGTTACTGCTTATATCATCGAAAGATTACGCACCCCACCGAAGAGTGCAATGCTTTTAAAAACTAGTGGCAGGGATATGTTGCCCACCGACAACATTTCAAGCGGATGAAATGCAAAACTCGTCGGGAACAAAGAAATACGACCGAGAAGCGAAAAAGAACTACTGGCAACTGCCACATGGTTGATAGCAAGGATCGCAAGTTCTCACCTTTACGAGCGATTCTGATGAAAAAATAGCCCTTGGCCCTCTCTTCAAAGAACCCACATCCGAAATGGAAAAATGAAGACCTGTGAGAACATTCTGCTGCGCAATCGTACGCTGCCCGAAAAGAATCTCGGGGCCGCGAACAGTGGGTCGAATAGAAAAGATAAGGGGAAAGAAAAAATCCCTGAGGACATCGCCCTAGATGATCAAGTCGTCAAAGAGCTGACAGCCAAGGACCCGCCAAAGAAAAACAAGGTGGATTACAACGTTCTGGCACACTTGAGGAAGCTACCTTCACAGCTAAGCATTCTCGACGCCCTTCTGCTATCCAAAGAGGCGAGAGATTCGTTGATCAAGGCATTACAAGAGCGTGAAAAATTCCAAGCTTTTCTCGCCGAAGAAAAGATGAAGGGCGAGTTGGAAGAAGTGCACACAGCCGATATCATTTTCGGCGATGAAGATCTCCTCCTCGGGACGTGCGAGCACAACCGCCCCCTTTATATCTCCGGATACTATCATGATATCAAGATATGCAAAATCCTGTTTGACAATGGGTCCTCCGTCAACCTCCTCAATGTAAGAGTGTTGAAGGAAATCTGCATGAGCGTTCAGCATCTCGCCCGTGATAAAATCACCATCTCCGGTTTTGACTCCCAGTCGTCACGGACGCTCGGGTCTGTGATCCTGATGTTACGCTTTGGGCTGCTTGTCACGGACATTAAATTTCACGTCATTGACGCTAAGACCTGCTATAACGCTTTGCCCGGCCGGCCTTGGTTACACGAGTACAACATCATCCCTTCTACACAACATCAGTGTATGAAGTATTTCAAGGATGGTCTCGAGTATACTGTGACAGGGGAACTAAACCCATTCTCCATGAACGAAGTCCACAAATATGAGGATGCCAAGTACTTCCTGCCAGATTTTGAAGACACAGAAAGATGTCGCAAACCGGAGGACAAGAACAAAGCTATCACCACTATTCCGGTCTTCGGGAGTGATACCGAGGAGGAGGAAGAGATAGTTTATTCAGGGCTGCCCCAATGCAACAAGCCGGGACCGTCCACCACTATATTGATCTTCAGAAGCGACTCGGAAGATGAGTTCAATACCGTATTTTCCGTTCGGCCATCGATACATGCTTTCACTGATGAAGATCAAAGTTTGCAAGTTGCCATGGTTCCGCAAGAGCATTACAAAGAGGTCGATACACTTGAAACTTATAATGTGCAAGAACTGCAGACATTCTATATCCCCCAGGGGAAAAGGTGAAAAGGCGATCCTATTCTACCGATCCGGGAAAACCAAAGTGGAGAAAGAAATTTGGCATGGTGCGGATTCAACACTTGACAGGCTCCAGCCTATCCGTTTGCCCAGATACTACACAGACGGATTAAAAAGACTGTTGAGGCGCCAAGGCGTACCCCTTAAGCAGACTGCTCGACAAGCTCAGTTCTACAACAGGATCTGGGATGTCCCCGGAACTCAGCGAAAACTGCCCAACGGGAGAATGGAAACGATCGGACTTGGATATGTTCAATCCAAGAAATGGGAGCGATTCCGCGGCTGCTACGTCATACATGACTTTGATGAAGAAGGAGATGCTCTGTGGGGAGATAGTAACTCTGAACCAAAACGAGGTCCCACTATCAAAATGCCAAGTCCGTCGTTTGAAGAACAGATGGACAAGCGAATAAGGAAAGCGGGTCAAAAGGTTCGAGACGACCATAATCGCGAAATGGCCATCTACGAGAAAGCCAGAACGCGGCACCTCCTTCAGCAGGCTGCAGAAAGTGAAAATGCTCTTCGTCGCCAGCCCGTCATACAAAAGACCCGGCGCAGAGGCAAAAATAAACCAAAGAACGGAAAAAGCATTCGACAGCGACAAAGCAGGACCAAGAAGCCACGCGATCAAGAATCGAGCATCCAGGATTCGTCTCTTATAAAGAACATGGGTCGAGCGTATTCTTTTTCCCAAGACAAGACAAGAAAGATACTTGATCTCGTCATAAAACATCAGATGATTACCCTCCCGGAGTCCAAACACCCCGAGCAAGCAGACAGGGTCTCTCGCCCGGACTATTGCTCCTATCACCGAGTGATAGGACATCCTCTCGAAGACTGCTTCACATTCAAAGACTGGGTAGAAGACCAGTATCATCAAGGCAAGTTTGCTTTATCCAGCAGTTGGAAGGTAACCCCGCCGCAGAAGCATGAACCGAAAGCCACGAAAGCAGAGCCGAATCAACGTCGGTCTTGGAAGCGATCTCGTACCTGTCATATGATAACGCTGTCAGAAGAAGAACCCGAGAATATGGATGACCTCCCCTGGTGCTTCGAAAACGATGATGACGAGTTGATCTCAGAATTTCCACCGACGCCAAAAGAGCTGGAAGATAGGATACATACTACTGCAGATAACCTCAAGAAAATTGACTTGGGGACAGCAAGTGACCCACGACTGACGTTCGTCAATGAACTATTGTCTGAAGAAAAAGAGGCTATGCTTAAAGACGTGCTCATGCAGTATAAAGACTGTTTCGCATGGAACTATTCCGAGATGCCCGGATTGGATCCAGAAATTGCTGTCCACAAATTGGCGATTTATTCAGACGTCAAGCCGATCAAACAAGCACCGAGAAGAATGCGACTCGAGATTGAGATGAGCATCAACGTCGAGGTCAAGAAGCTAATCGACTCTGGCTTCATCCAAGAGGTTCAATATCCTGACTGGATCGCCAACATTGTCCCAGTAATGAAGAAAAATAGGACGGTGCGCATCTGCGTGGACTTTCGGGATCTCAACAAAGCTTGCCCGAAGGACGACTTTCCAGTACCGGTCACCGAGCTGATGATAGATAATACGTCCACTCACGAAATCTTCTCTTTCATGGACGGCTCATCAGGATACAATCAGATAAAAATGCATCCCGAAAACCAGAAGCATACCGCTTTCCGGACCCCTTCGGGCATATTCTGCTACAAGGTGATGCCTTTCGGTCTAAAGAACACCGGTGCCACCTATCAGAGGGCCATGACGAAAATCTTCGATGACCTCATACATGAAATCGTCGAATGCTATATCGACGACCTCGTAGTTAAAAGCAAATCATACGAGGAACATTTAGAGCATCTATAGATCGTGTTTCAGCGCCTTTGGAAATATAACTTGAAGATGAACCCTCTCAAATGCGCGTTCGGAATTTCCTCAGGCAAATTCCTAGGATTCGTCGTCCGCCGCCGAGGCATCGAGATAGACCCGTCGAAGATCAAGACGATCATGGAAATGCCTCCACCAAGGACTCTCAAGCAACTGCGGTCTCTCCAAGGAAAGCTCGCGTATATCCGGCGATTTATAGCCAATCTCTCCGGCAAGTGTCGTCCTTACAGTCACCTAATGAAGAAGGGAACCCCGTTCCTCTGGGATCGCAAATGCCAAAGCGCATTGGACGAAATAAAGCAATACTTGCAGAATCCGCCAGTACTGGCTGCTCCCATTAAAGGAAAACTCCTCGTCCTGTATACAACAGCCCTCGAAGGTTCCTTAGGCGCGCTATGGGCACAAAAGAACGACCAAGGGAAGGAGAGAGCCCTGTACTATTTGAGTCGAGTTCTCCTGGGGGCAGAAAACAATTACTCCCCCATTGAAAAACACTGCTTGGCGTTGATCTTCGCGATAACGAAGCTCAGACACTATGCGTTGGCACATGAGGTCCATCTCATATCAAAGGTGGATCCTCTCAAATATTTGATGTCAAAGGCCATATTAACGGGACGTCTCGCTAAATGGGCCCTGCTCTTGATGGAGTTCTCGATAACTTATCGTCCCCTCAGGACAGTGAAAGGCCAGGCCATCGCCGACTTCCTCGCTGAGCATCCGATACATGCTGATTGTCCTTTGAACTGCGAATTTCCCGACGAGCACACGTTTGACATGATCGACGGGGAGAAAGGAGGGAGTGATACCCGATGGGAACTCTATTTCGATGGAGCATCTTCTATGAAGAAGCGCAAACAAAGCACCCCCATAATCAAATCTGGGGTGGACCTCATCTTTGTGACTCTACAAGGAGGGATAATGCGCTTTGCCTTCTCTTTAACAGAGCCAAGGACGAACAATGAAGCCAAATATGAAGCTTTGATAGCAGGTCTTGAGATCGCTATCGACATGGGAGTCGAAAGCCTCCTCATATACGGAGATTCCCAATTGATCGTTAGTCAAGTAAACGACGACTATCAAACGTGCAAGCCTGAGTTTGTGAAGTATGGCGAGAGAGTGCAGCAACTGCTGACTCAAATTCCTTCCAACACCTTGGAAAGCATACCGCATGCGGAAAATAGTAAGGCGGGTGCATTAGACAAGCTTGCTAAAGAACTGGCCGACGAGAATCTCGATGACGTGAGGATCATTGTGCAAAGTCGTCGGGTTCTTGCACCGGCAGAAATATCTCCGGAGTCGTCCGAAGAAAAGGGAGTGACCGAGTAAACGGCCCTGCAAATAAAAGACCAGGAAAAGGATATGGATTGGAGAGAAGTCTTTATAGACTACTTCAAATCCCGTCGAACACCTGAAGATGTGTCTTCAAGACATCAGCTCATGAAACGAGCTCTATCTTTTGCCTTCGTCAATAATACGTTGTATAAGAGATCATTTGATTCTCTGTGGCTAAGATGCATGGGACCTGAAGAAGCAAAGAGAGTCGTCCAAGAAACTCATGATGGACTCTGCGGTTCTCACCAAGCCGGGCCGAAGATGAAGCTGAAGATCAAAAGGTGGGCTATTATTCACCCACAATGATCCAAGACTGTCTCGAATACACGAAGCAGTGCCACTCGTGCCAGATTCACGGGGACTTTATCCACCAGCATCCAAATCCGTTACATCCAACGGTGGCTAGCTGGCCATTCGAAATGTGGAGAATCGACATAATCGGGCCCATCGAACCAGCATCGTCCAGAGGACATCGGTTCATACTGGCAACAACCGATTACTTCTCTAAGTGGGCAGAAGCAGTACCACTAAGAGAAGTGAAGACGGAGAATATCCTCCATTTCTTCAAGACACACGTCATTTATCAGTTCGTCACTCCGCGGTGGATTATCTCCGATAACGGGCCAGCCTATAGAAGCCACAAGATTAGCCGCTTCGCACAACAACATAATATAGACTGGAGATACTCTTCGGTCTATAATCCCCGAGCTAACGCTCTAGCTGAGGCTTTTAACAAGACCTTGACGAAGATCGTGAAAAAGACGGTGTCTCGAAATAAGAGGGACTGGAACGAAAGAATGTATGAAGCTCTCTGGGCATATCGAACTACGTTCAAAACAGCCATGAACACAACGTTGTATGCATTGGTATTCGGCATAGAAGCGGTACTCCCTCTCGAGATAGAGTTACCCTCTCTACGAGTAGCCGTCCACTATGAGCTAACAGACGAAGAAAATGCTCACCTTCGGCTTGAGGAGCTTGACGCCCTTGATGAAACCCGTCTTATGGCGCAACAAAATCTGGAGGCTTATAAAGCGAAGATGATGCGCTCATACGAGAGATTGACTGGGCCGAGAACATTCCGTCAAGGCGAACTCGTGCTAGTAGTCAAAAGACCTATGATCCCCAATCGTGCCAAGCGGGAGAAATTCGAGCCGAACTATGAAGGCCCGTATATCATAGACAAAGTTTACCAGGGCGGAGCCTATCTACTCATGGACATGCATGGCGAAAGACCTTTCAGGCCAATAAACGGTCTCTTCCTAAAAAAACACTACGCCTGACGAGTCATGGCCTAGGTCAATGATAGATGACGACGCCTATGTCCGCTCGCTATCTTCCTAAGCCCAAACTCTATAAGTAGTAGCCGGCAAACGGACCGAAATGTCCTTAAACTAACGACGGACCGAAATGTCCAAAAACTAACTACGGACCGAAACGTGCTTAAACTAACGACGGACCGAAATGCCCTAAAACTAACAACGGACCGAAACGTCCTTAAACTAATGATGGACCATTATATCCTAAAACTGGCTGATGACCGAAACGTCAATAAACTACTATGGACCGCAGCATCCCAAGGGTGACAAAAAAAACGGTATGTCCATGAGCAAAATGGGCACGGATGAAAACCTGAAAGGGCTCCGTGAGTAAAAAACCGTAGGACTGCCGGCGAGTTTTGTGAAAACCCGAAAGGGCGCAATCTTGTTAAAAGACACTTGCAAGATCCGCTCGACCTTGTGAGGAGAAAATACCTGCGTGAGATCTTTACGACTCACAAGGGAGCGACATACTTAGGGATCCCCACGATTTCTAAGGAGAAATTACACTTATGAGATCCTCACGACTCGTAAGGAGAACCCTCCTTTGAGACCCTCACGGCTAATAGGATTCAAAAGCCTTAAGCTACAGGGATCTGAACCTGTTCTTAAGCCATCACAACCTCCAATGCTGCCCTACAAGTGGTTCAGTATTGACCCTTGTATGCAATCCACGGGCACGAATAAACATTTCCCTAACAAAGTCCTACCCGCGACTAGGGATATGTTTACACAGTGAACAGCCCTTGTAAGTCCTCTCGACTTATAAGAAGAAAACACTCTTGTAAGATCCTTACGACTTACAAGAAGCCATACACTTGGGAATCCTCATGATTCCTTAGGAGAAAATGCACCTACGAGATCCTCACGACTCGTAGGGAGAAATACCTTTATGAGACCCTTACGGCTCATGAAGTCAAAAGCCTTAGTCAACAGGATCCTAATCCTGTTCGCTAAGCCACCTTTGTTCGACATCGACAGAGGCAAATGATGATTTGCTCCTGACAATATCCTAGTTGTAGCGATACTGATGCCGAAATCGGTGTCAAATCCTAAAACTCGCAGTGAAAAGCTAGCAAGCCACAAATGCATACGAAATAGCCGAAATGATAAGGCAACTTGCAAATCAGCAAGTTAAAATATATGCATGCAAAATAACCGAAATGATTGGGCAACTCGCAATAAAAAGCAGCGAGTAAATAAAACAAATAGCCGAAATAATTGGGCACCGCGAAAAATAGCCGAAATGATTGGGCAATCATGACTTTCGCGATATAAAAGCTGAAATGATAGAGCATCGCGGAAAGAAAAATTTATAAAATAAAACTTTTTGCCCTAAGGTGAGATCACATCGATCCCTGTATACAATCCAGAGGCACAAACAAAAAAGGAATCATACCTCCCCCTAGGCTCCATCCGAAAAAGAGCCAAGTCTCGACGGTTCACAGATAGCCTGGAGATCGTCTCAACTTTCGCAAAGCGGAACCGCGGCAATCCCCAGTTCCATGACTCGGCGGCGCACAGACAACCGAGAGTCAACCCCCGACTCCGTGAAATGCGGATAAAGTCAACCCTTCCTGGTCTAGTGGAACACGGCCTATGTCAATCTTGACCCCGTGGAAAGCGTCCAGAGTGGAACCTGGTCTTTGTGGAACACGGCCTATGTCAATCCTGACCCCGTGGGAAATATCCAGAGCAAATCCTGGTCTAGTGGAACACGGCCTATGTCAATCCTGACCTTGTGGGAAGCATCCAGAGCGGATCCTGATCCTTGCGGAACACGGCTATGTCAATCCTGACCCCGTGGAAAGCATCCAGAGCAAATCCTGGTCTAGTGGAACACGGCCTATATCAATCCTGACCCCGTGGAAAGCGTCCAGAATGGATCCTAGTCCTTGCGGAACACGGCTATGTCAATCCTGACCCCGTAGGAAGCATCCAGAGCAAATCCTGGTCTAGTGGAACACGGCCTATGTCAATCCTGACCCCGCGGGAAGCGTCCAAAGCGGAATCTGGTCCTTGTGGAACAAGGCTTATGTCAATCCTGACCCCGCAGGAAACATCCAGAGCAAATCCTGGTTTCATGGAACACGGCTTATGTCAATCCTGACCCCGTGGGAAACGTCCAGAGCGGATCCTGGTCCTTGCGGAACACGGCTCGTGTCAATCATGACCCTGTAGGAAGCATCCAGAGCAAATCCTGGTCTAGTGGAACACGGTCTATGTCAATCTTGACCCCATGGGAAGCGTCCAGAGCGGAACCTGGTCCTTGTGGAACACGGCTTATGTCAATCCTGACCCCGTGGGAAACATCCAGAGCAAATCCTGGTTTTGTGGAATACGGCTTATGTCAATCCTGACCCCGTGGGAAACGTCTAGAGTGGATCCTGGTCCTTACGGAACATGGCTCGTGTCAATCCTGACCCCGTGGGAAGCATCCAGAGCAAATCCCGGTCTAGTAGAACACGGTCTATGTTAATTTTTACCCCGTGGGAAGCGTCCAGAGCGGATCCTGGTCCTTGCAGAACACGGCTTATGTCAATCTTGACCCCGTGGGAAGCGTTTAGAGCGGAACCTGGTCCTTATGGAACACGGCTTATGTCAATCCTGACCCCGTGGGAAACATCCAAAGCAAATCCTATTTCGTGGAACACGGCTTATGTCAATCTTGACCCCGTGGGAAGCGTCCAGAGCAGAACCTGGTTCTTGCGGAACACGGCTAATGTCAATCCTGACCCCGTGGGAAGCATCCAGAGCAAATCCTGGTCCCGTGGAACACGGCTAAAGTCAATCCTGACCCCGTAGGAAACGCCCAGAATAACCCCGACTCCGTGAAATACGGATAATATCAATCTCATCAATCACTTACGGGTCCTCTCGACTCGTGAGGAAGAAAATTCTCTTATGAGATCCTTACGACTCTCAAGAGAAAATACACTTAGGAATCCTCACGATTCCTAAGGAGAAAATAAACTTACGAAATCCTCACGACTCGTAGGGAGAAAAGTCTTTATGAGACCCTCACGGCTCATAAAGTTGAAAATCCTTAGGCAACAGATCTGAACCTGTTTCCTGAGCCATCTCTACCTCTTGAAGAGTTTAAGACGTAATGCTCTCTATTATCTACAGGATACGCTTGCTAAGGTAACATGCCGGCAACACAGAAAAGAAAAGAAAGCAGGAGATAACACAAGACAGTGCGAAAAAAATGTATCTTTTATTTATAAGTTCAATTGGATACAAGTTACACCATACACCATATAAAAAAAATGGAAACATTTTATTCAAAAATTACAAATGGTGCAAAAAAAACAACTATTGGGAGGAAGCATTTTCAATAGGCCAATCAGTTGCTCGCGCACTCCCCTCAACCTCTTTTCACGGTCAGCCGCCGCGGCCAACTTCGCTTCAACCTGAGCCCGTTGCTGCAAATACGATGAAAGCCGCTCATCGATGACCCGCTGAGCTGCCCCACGACTCTGCGCATCTCGCTCGATAAGGTCAAGCTTCTGCCTCAGCGTTAGCCCATCAGAGACAAATCGTAGAAGGCCCTCGAAAATAGCTTTCAACTGTACAGCATTTGGATCAACCTGAGCATGCAATCGGGCAGATTCGCTTGAAGTCGCTTCATACTCCTTACGCTTTAAAGCCGCTTCTTGTTCAAGATGGCGGAAGTAGGGAGTGCTCTGCTCGACCCATGCAGCCCGTTGAGAGTTCACAGCCAGGACCTCAGGAGCAGGACGTCCGAACTCGAGCTCATGCAGACAGGCCTCAATTTTCCTGCAGTGATTAACCCAAGACTCAACGACGCCCTCACTATGAAAGTTCACGAGTGTCGCCAGCATAGGATTAACCTCGGCAGCAGAATCTGCAGCGAATGTAGGAGCCTCCGCGTCAAGCTCCTCAATATAATCGCTCAACATGCGCAGACTATTCACAGCGCCTTTTGAAGATGGACGTCTGGAAAAGGGGACCGCTGGCATTATGATTCGAGACTCGAACGAAGTTGAAGTCGGTGTCACTGCTGCAAAATAAATCATAGTCAAATAACGGTTCAAGAAATGGATAAGCTACATGAACAATGGAGTTTACTATACCGGCTGCGGCAGGTGGCAAGGCCGGGAGTACCGGTGGTGCAACTATTCCTTTGTATCCTCCTTCAATTTGTGGTGCTGCAATCAAAACAAAGAGGAATGAGAAACGATTTGACTGGCCGTAAAAGAAAAGAAACGACATTAGCTAAAGGCTGTACTCACCAGCGCCACTAGATGAGGCAATCTCTGACTGGAAAGAGAAATGTGGGTGCAGCACCTGATACAGGTGATCAAAAAGGACTCCTGCAAGGATGTAATAATGAAATGTTAGTACATAAAGTATACTGCCTACAATGAAACCGATGAGTCACAAATCCGTGCCTTCCAGCATTTGAGAGGATACGAGAGAAGGCAAAGGGGCGGCCACCGTCAAAGCAGCAACTGGTGATGCTTCCTCGGGTGGTACAACCTCAACGCTCACCACACCTGCATCAGAAACAAGAGAAGTACTGTCAGAAGAGATTGAAAGGGATTGCAGAATAAAAAGGAAAGCAATGAACCAAAATCTACCTGGTGAGTCGCCGGTCGGAACCGCGACAAGGGCGTCACTTGATGCAGCGACTACTTCACCCTCCTCCATCGGAATGGTTTTGCCACCGATAGCTTCATCCCCCGACTCCACAAGAATCGTCGTGATACTCGCAGCGCCCGGCAACAACAAGGAACCGCAAGGGGAAAGAGTGGCGATTGGGGCAGTGCCAGACTCTTGAGAAAGAGTGGCTACCTCAGGCTCGGCGGTTGCCGCCATCTCACCTACCGCTTCCTCATCAAGACTCGGCCCTGTAAGATAGGATATATGAGAATTTAAAAATTAAAAAGAAAAGAACTCAGTATTACTTCACCTTGAGTCGGTTTTTCAATTGCTTCCCGACCCGCACGTGATGCCTGTCTGTGAGCGGTAGACAGGGCGGCCGAAGCACCCTCTGAAGGAGCAAGGGCAGGGATAGCAGCGCTCGAGCCTGCACCCATAGCCAGGGCAGCGTTACACTCCCTTGCTGCACGCATTCTGCGCTTCCTTTCCGCCCGGGCCGTGAGAGCTAATCTTCTCAAGACCTCCGTCAACGGAACGTCATCATCCATGCCAGGAGCTACCTCTAGAGCCGTTACGGAGTCCGTCATCGGTTGCTTGAGTAAAGCCTCTTTTTGCAATGCTGAAGAGGCCGAGATTTCGATAGCTGGCCCTGGAAGCATCTCCGCATCACCCGGCGGGATTGGCACTGCACTGGGCATGACCTGAGTCGAGGTAATCCCTGCGATCAGATGAAAAAAGGGTTAGATTATCCATAAGAAAAGCGAATGAAGGCACAATGAACCGAAATATACCAATGCCGAGCGAAGCGCGAACCCTTTTCTCTTCCTCAAAAGTCTTGAGGGAAGCCGCGAGAGCCTCTTCAGTAGAAATGCCTGTTAAAGAAGGAGTGTCAGTCAAAACATGATAATAAAAACATAACAGCATAAAGGTACGATTGAAGCTTACTTGATTGTGCGAGGATGACCAGTCCCGCTTTGTGGCTTGCTGATCGCTCAGAACCTGCAATAGCAGCCTCCAGATCATTATCATCTGACTCTATGAATAGACCCTCGTTGGTCCCATATTCGCCTAAGCCCTCTCAATAAGGAGCATGAGGCTCCTAACCAAATACAACGTCGGCAGAGAGGATCGACTGCTTCTTCTTCTTCTGCGAGCAAGCACCGGTCGTCGCTAGCACAAGCTTGCGCTTGGTGGGCACCTTGGGACGACGAGTCCCGATATCTGAACCCACGCCAGACTCAGGGGAAGCTACAGTCGCTGTTTCCACGGGAGCACGGGGTATCGGTAGCTCGGGCCTATCATGCGGGACCTCGACCGCAGCAACCTCTGTTAAAGGAGGACGGACAATGGTCCGTCGCTTCAGAGGAACATTTGGATTACCGGCCGGAGCGGTGCCCTTGCGATCAAGCAGCAATCGCTTCTCCTCCATAATGACAGCGCCCATCGAATGTTGATACCAGGACACATACACATTCAGGGCCTTTGGAACACAGATCGGTTCGCTGATAAAGAAGTTGGACCCTGTGTTCAGGTGCATAAAATGATGCAGCGCGCTTCGCATTCTCTCTTCGGTAGCAGCAGGTTCTGCCAAGAAAGCCTCAAGCGGGACTCCCTGATTATTGCTCAGCTGCTGGGCGAAACGATGCGGATTGTATCTCATGAATAACGCTGCATCATTTTGCCTAAATACGAGAAAGCCCGGCCTAATGGAGTACAGATGAAGAATCTCCCGAGCTTTCAACACAGAGGCCCCGTCTTTAAAGATGTCTTGCAATAGCAGCACCGCTTTTGCAGACTCCTGGCCGACGGTCAAAATTTTATTGGTAAAGGACATACCATCTCCAACCGTGCATGGACGAAGAAGCAAACCCCTAGCTTCCCGCGGTGACGGACTTACGATGGAGGCGTCGACCAGCCGCATTATCCGAGGGAACTTGCATCTGTCATAAAAGGAGGGTCTTTTATGGATACCGAAGACCCCAAGCACGTGCAACTCGAGCCATGAGGTGAAATAATGCATTGAGAAGTTGGTAGGCTGCACCCCTGGCTCATTAGTATCTGCTGCCAAGCTGAGGCCGTGATACAGGTGGGCTAACCCAGCAATCCCGATGGCCACTTGTATCCCGGCAACCATTCGATGCGCGGGATAGAAGACAGAAGGCCTCATGTAGCGAGGGTGCATAGGAAGCGCGAACCAGCTTAACCATAAACCGAGGAACCCGAGAAAGAACGCTTCCTCATCAATGCCCGGAGCGGCAATTTCTGACAAGGGGACGATGCGACGTTGGGAAGAAAGAAATCCTTTTGGTCGGCTTCCAATATTGGCCGGCGATCCAAGCCAAAGCCGAAAGGATCATCAAGTTTAGCAAACTTTTCACCTTGTCGCAACAAAATTTCGAGGCGAAGAAAACGGGCAATGAAGTCCGCAAAGCTGAACCCCCCGGCCTCCGAATTCAAGAAAGAGGCTCTCATACATATTCAACACCTTTATCAGACTCCGGAACTGGTGTTGAATGGCTTTCTCTGGGGTAAGACCCATTACCACTGATTTGGTGGCAAAAATATACTCATCCGGAGGAAGCAGCTCCTTATAGTGCTCTCCCCTAACGGGTAAACCAGAGATCTCGGCAAATTCCTCTAAGGAAATGGAGACCTCTCGATCCAATAGGAGGAAGGTGTGGGTTGGAATGTTCCAGTGCTTTAAAAACGCCTTGATCCACCATGTAGGAGGTGTAGAATATTGGAACAAGGAAGCATAAATCGCAGGGTACAATCCGAGCTTCAGTAGCTGCGACTTCTTCGCCGATAAAATATATCGGGCCCACTGTAAGTATCCGGCCGGATGGCGGGGAGTTAGTCCTATGTTGTAGGGCTGTCCCCAAGGGCGCGATTCACCCTGGCATATGCGCCGCCCTAAAGTATCCAAAACTACCGGCGGCTGCATGGGTATTGCGGCTATAGAAGGCCGAAGAAGACCTTCTGAAGTCCGATTTACCTCCTCCACAGTATAGCTTATCGGGGGTGCATCTGCATAAGGGATCACAGAGATAGGCTCCGAGGGTGTCGCACAAGAAAAGCTCCGGCGGCCTCTGATAATCTGATCGTACCATCTACCCCATAGATGAAGACTCTTTTGCTCCGGGTCATGGTCTTTAATCAGCGCAAGAACCTCTCCGTCTACGGGCGCTTCGGGGAACCCGCCTTCCGAGCGGACGAACAGGAAAGAAGTGTCGAAAGACATAGTACCTGCGCGGGAAAAGAATAAATTGTTAGCCGCCAATGCTACAGTTTAAGTGCTGTCACTAGATACTTTAAATTTGTACCACACTGCAATGCAGTAAAAAGGGGACCAAAGGGGGACCCATAAAATCTAGATGACAGTTCATCATTAATAAAACAGCATCATCATTTGATGAGACTGTCAATTAAATGAGGAAATCCTCAATTGATTCTCATTTAATGTGAAATCCCTCGGGCGAAGGAGTAAATCTCTCCTTGAGAGCAGTGCTCTGTGACAGAATGACATCTGTCAAATTCTAATGATGAAGGAATAAAAATTCCTCATGAACCTTGCTCTGTAAAAAACGATGGAATAACCATCAAAAAATTTAAAATAAGAGTTTTAATGAATAAAAAAATTCTGAAACCTATGAACAAACTCTAGGAGTTCTTCATGAGCAAAGCTCTGTTCATTCATGAACTAAGAAACCCCAAGAAAGATCTCTTTAGATCTATGGGTTCAAGAGAGCAAAGCTCTGTTAATGAAACCCTAAAAGGGTTTTCTTTAGATCAAAAATCTGTGGAGAGCAAAGCTCTGTTGATGAAACCCTAAAAGGGTTTTGTTTAGATCAAAGATCTATGAAGAGCAAAGCTCTATTAATGGGTAAAACCCTAGACTGTTAAAAGGTCTTTTAAAAAGATTTAATCTTTACCAAAGTTTGGCAGAGTTCTGTCCTTAAAAAAGTTCTTAAAATGAAGAGCTTTGCTCTGTGGGAGAATAAAAATTCTCAGAAAACAAGAAGGAAGATGAACAGGAATCATCCTAAGGACCAAGGGTCCTATTTATAGGCACTAAGATACCGTTTTAACTTCTGAGTTGATCTAAGGGCGCAGATGTTGCCACCGCTCACTCACATGTGGACCACGTGAGCGCAACGGTGGGGGGCATTTGTTTCCCCCAATCAGAGCAAAGCTCTGTTCAAAATTTAAATTTTGAAATAGAGCAACGCTTCAGAAGCAGCGCCAAGTGCGCTGAGCCCTAAGTAGCGCACCACGTGCAAAGCACGTGTGCGCTAACGCTAGGTGCGCTGTGCTCTAAGCAGCACACCACGTGTAAGACACGGATACGCTAACGCTGAGTGCGCTGCGCCCTAAGTAGCGCACCACATGCAAAGCATGTGTGCCCTAGCGCTAGGTGCGCTGCTTTCTAAGCAGCATACCACGTGTAAAGCACGGATGCGCTAGCACTAGGTGCGCTGCACTCTAAGCAGCACGTGCAAAGAACGGGTGCGTTAGCGCTGGAACTAAAAGCTCCCCACCGTCAGATCAAAGATCCAATAATAATGATAAATCATTAATTAATCAGAATTAAATTCTGTTAAGAAAAGATTCCTCAAAATATTTCCAAATAACAAGATTGTGCTCTGTAAATCGGAGCACCGTTGGATCAATGATCCAGTGGTCATTAAAAATCACCAAAATACAGAATAAATTCTGTATGGAAAAAATTTCCCAATCTTATTAATAACAAGAAGATTACCTTCTATAAATCAGAAGCCCTTGGATCAAAGATCCAACGATGGGAAATTCCCCAAATCAATTGGAGAAAAGATCTCCTTGACTGATTGAACTGATCAGCTTGCCCTATAAAAAGGCCCCTAGACTTCAAGTCTCAGGAGGAGAACATATACAGAAATAGAGAGAGGAACCCCCCCATAAGCTTTGAGAGATCTCAAGAGCCAAGCTCTCAGAAAAAAAAGAGTTTCTTCAAGGTAAAAAAAATGAACAGAGAGATGAAATTATCTCATAATTGAAAAAAAAAATTCACTTCTTTAAAAATCATAGATCTACAAGACAGAAGTCTTTCACAAAAAGATCAAAAAATCTCATCATAAAAGAAGAAGAGCATAATTCTTCTCACAGATCATAGATCTATAAGACAAATTATCTTTCAGGAGATCATGAACATCTCATTATAAAAAGGAAGGAAGAATATTTCAATTCTCTAAGGATCATAGATCCATAAAGGCAAAGCCTTTCAATCAATATAAGAGATTGAAACATCTCCTGTAAAACTGAGAACTTTGTTCTTAAATCCACGAGACAAAGTCTCTTAAAGGGGAATTTAATTCTCAGCGCATAGCGCTGCATAAAAAGAGCCTTAGTGCTCTATATTAAGAAGAAGCACTTTGCGCTCTTGATCTGGCACTCAGCGCCAAGCGCACCACGCGTCCCTCACGTGTGTGCCAATTAATAGCTAGCGCTTTGCGCTTTTGAACTAGCGCTTTGCGCTCTTGGACTGGCGCTCAGCGCCAAGCACACCACGTGTCCCTCACGTGTGCGTCACTTATCAGTTAGCGCAATGCGCTCATAAACTAGCGCTCTGCGCTCATTAACTGGCGCTCAGCGCCAAGCGCACCACGTGTCCCTCACGTGTGCGCCACTTATCAGTTAGTGCAATACACTCATAAACTAGCGCTCTACGCTCATTAACTGGCGCTAGCGCCAAGCACAACGTGTGTCCCTCATGTGTGCTCTATTTAGCAGAAGCGCACTGCGCTCTTTGACTGACGCCAAGCGCACCATGTGTTGCGCTGATAGAACATAAATTGTTCTTTAATAAGCCCCAGAGCTATGATGAATGCTCAGTATTCAGTAAAAGACAAAAACATTGTCAGAATCCAAATCAATTCTTGGCATTGTTAAAAGGGCCAAGCCCAAATGAATGTTCAACAACCCAAAATAAATGTTAAACATTTTAACTTGACTGAACTTAGCCCAAGATTGGCCATAAGTCCTCAATTCAGATTAATTGAGCCCATATTCTCACAAATCTTTTGATCTTAGTCTCAAATTGGACTACAGATCTCTCAACCAAAACTGGTTCAAGGGTACATCTCTGAACCCCTCTGATATACGTCGTTGTAATCCTTCAACGTCTTCGGAGAGGTGACGGGTCCCGACAATCATATACTTCATAGACTATGACGTCTTTAAACTGGACTGTGAGGTTCTTAAGCCCACGGACTATGATATCCTTAACCTTGGACTGTGGGGTCCTTAAGCCTACGGACTATGATGTCCTTAACCTCGGACTGTGGGGTCCCTTTAAACCCACGGACTATGATGTCCTTAATCTCGGATTGTGGGGTCCTTAAGCCCATGGACTATGATGTCCTTAACCTTGGACCACCATGTCCTTAAACTGGTAATGGACCATAATATCCTTAAACTAATTATGGACCGCAAAATCCCTAAACCAAACAATAGAGCCCAAATGCTCTCTTGTTGGATCTAAACGATCCCGTTGAGTTGATCTTAGTATAAAATTAGACTAACGTATCCTCAACGAACGTTTAAGTTGATCTTAGTCTCAAACGAGACTAACGTATCCTTAAACCCAACCCAAAACCCAAATCTAAGAAAATACGGATTTGGACTAATCCACGCCCTACGGGAGACAACATAAATTAGTCTCCGTATACAATCCACGGGGAACCAAAAACAAAACAAACACCCACGACATGAAGTGACCATCTGGAGAAGGAGAAAATGGTTACCGCAATGCGGTAGCGTAATTAACTGCAGGGGCTTGCGCCTGCAGGGAAGAGCGTCCCCACAATCAAAAACCCCTCATCATGAGGGGGAATCTGACGAAGTCTGCTACATCGGCCGCATCCGTTTAAACCTTCAATACATGGTGTCATAAATCAACTTGTCATCTTCGGAGAGGTGGACGGATGACACCAATTAGCATCTGCCCTCAGAATTCAGACCCGGACGTCCCAACGTCCCGGTCGCGTGTTTCGGAGGAGAACAGTGATGGGTTTCATGCCGACACTAAATGTCACGTTGTAAGGGGTCTGACTTTATCCACCCCCCTAAACTCGATATGCAATACTCTTAGACGAACAGACCGGACTGTACGGATATTGTCACTGTCAAGCTCAGTAGGGGTTCAGGATGAGTTTTCTCGTCGGCCTCCCTTTTGCTCAATACCTGGGTAGCCGTTAGATACAGCTAGTGCCGCTGACGTGCTTGTGGTTAAACCCACTGCCAGCGTATTGACGAGTCTTTAGAGTCTTACATAGAGAGTTTTCACGGTTCAGGCGATATGGTGTAGATGACGTATGTTGGTACTTAAAGGTGTCCGATTAAATATGTGCACATGCTGCACAAATTTTAATCGAACGGTTAATAATACTAGCGGCTTAGGATTAAGGCGGATTATTAAATTAGGTTTCGATTTAATAATTTATATATGTATTTATATTCTAGTATTATTGTTCACTATTCATTTTCTCTCTTGGCTATTCGTATTTTTGTACGAATACGCGTATATGTATTTCGATACGTGTACCGAGAAGTATTCCTTATTTATACGGAATGGCTTCTAGAAGATGGCCACCTCATTATTGTTTTTCTTTTTAGAAAAACAATTATAGAAATGAGGTGGAAGGATGAGTTGGCATGAGCATGGACTTGGGCATGTAAAGAGGTATGGTTCACAATTGTTTATTGGAAAAAGAAATGAGATATTTTGTGCATGAGAGAGAGAAGGGGCAGCCACAAGTCATTTTTCTTCACTTGGTCATTTTTCTTCACTTGGTCATTTTTCTTCACTTGCTTTATTGCTTACACTCTCATTCTCACTTCATCACTTAGCCATTTCTTGAGTTGCTCATGCCATGTTTCCTCACCCCCTCTTTATCTTCTTGAGTTGCTCACTGAGCATATAAGATGAGAGAAAAATATAGTGACATATTCCTACACCTCCACTCTCCATTGCAAGCAACTTTGGAGCGTCGGTTGCCTCGTTTGTCGAGGCTGAAGCTTGCGCCGTTTCCCTCAGGTGGATCATCGGAGATGGAGGAAGACCGGCAACCAAATTCGATCAAGGAACCACTAGGTGGTTGGAATGAAGACCGAAGGACACGGATCAACTCGGTATAACCATTCTATCTCTTTTATTAGCTTGCTAGTCTAGGGTTTAAGGTAGATCCGGGCATCGGGTAATGGTAGCGCTAGTTCAGTAAATTTTTGTTCCGCATTTGGCCACGGTTTGATGGCTGAAGCGCTGCCGTAACCCAACAGTAATGTACCATTGAACCAATATTGGTTGGGAGATCTGTAGTCAGGTTTGGGACTAAGACCAATTAAAGAGATTGTGAGCACATAGGCTTGGTTGATCTGAATTAGGGACTTGTGGCCAACTTGGGCTCAGTCCACTCAGTTTTGAATAAAATATTTAACATTTGTTTAGGCTCAGTCCCTTTTTGTTCAACAATACTGAGCATTGATTTTGGTTCTGACACCCCTCTTTCTTTTTGTTTTTTATTGAGTGTTGAACACTCTTTATGGCGCTGAGCTCTATTTACAGAGCGCTCTTTATTTGATCAGCGCCCACGTGAGGGGCACGTGAAGTGCTCGGCGCTGAGCGCCAGACTTGGAGTGCTAAGGCGCTCTTTACAAAATAGCGCCCACGTGAGGAGCACGTGGAGCACTTGGCGCTGAGCGCCAGACTTGAAGTGCTAAAGCGCTTCTTTTAAAATAGCACCCACGTGAGGAGCACGTGGAGTGCTCAGCTCTGAGCGCCAGGCACTGTTTTTGGCAGTTCTGATCAGTTCGGTACTCTGAAAATTAAATTCTCGTTTATGAGAGACTTTATCTCATGGATCTAAGAACTAAGTTCTTCTTTTATGAAGAGATGCTATGATCTCTTTTGTCTTTCTTTATGAGAGACTTTGTCTCATGGATCTAAGAACTAAATTCTTCTTTTATGAGGAGATGCTATGATCTCTTTTGTCTTTCTTTATGAGAGATTTTGTCTCATGAATCTAAGAACTAAGTTCTTCTTTTATGAGGAGATGCTATGATCTCTTTTTTCCCTACCTTGAAGAGGGGTAGTTCTCGCCTTGAACTCTGAAGTTTATGGGGGGTTCTTCTGTTCTTCTTCTTTCGATTTGAAACTTATGGGGAGATTCTTCTTTTTTAAGACTTGAAGTCTTGGGTCTTTTATATAGGGGAGGCTGATTTGTTGAATCAGTTAAGGAAATCTCTTAGTGAGAGATCTTTAATTGATTTGGGGATGTTTCCTACCATTGGATTTTTGATCTAAGAGATTCTGTTTTACAGAAGACATTTTTCTTGTTTTTAACAAGATTGGGAAAATATTTTCCCATACAGAATTTATTCTGTATCTTGGTGATTTTTAATCACCATTCGATCTTTAATCCAACGGTGCTCTGATTTACAGAGCATAATCTTTCTTATTTAGAAAGATTTGAGGAGTATTTTCTCAACAGAATTCGATTTCGTAATTTGATGATTCATCATATTTGTTGGATCTTTGATCCAATGGTGGAGAACATTTAGTTCTAGCGCTAGCGCTCTCATACTTTGCACGTGAGACGTTGTCTCATAGTATTTGACTCTTGGCACTGGCGCTTTTGGTGCTGGCGCTCTCGTGCTTTGCACGTGAGGCGCAGGCTCAGAGTCTTTGACTCTTGGCGCTGACGCTCTCGTGCTTTGCACGTGAGGCACTGCATCAGTTCAAATTTCAAATTTTGAACAGAGCTTTGCTCTCTGATTGGGGGAAACAATTACGTTACCGCATCGCGGTAACCACTTTCTCCTGCTCTAGAAGGTCACTTCGTGTCGTGTATGTTTGTTTTATTTTTGGTTGCCCGTGGATTATATACGGAGACTAATTTATGTTGTCGTCCGTAGGGCGTGGATTAGTCTAAATCCGTATATTCGTAGATTTGGATTTGGTTTGATTTAAGGATCGTTAATCTCATTTGGGATTAAGATCAACTTAAATGTTTGTTGAGAATACGTTAGTCTAATTTTAGGCTAAGATCTACTCAACAGGATTTTTTTGGATCATTCAGACCCAATAAAAGAGCATTTGGGCTCTATTATCTTAGTTTAAGGACGTTACGGTCCATAGCTAGTTTAAGGACGTTGTGATCCAAGGAATTGTTGGTTGTCGGGACCCGCCGCCTCTCTGAAGACGTTGAAGAATTACAACGACATATATGAGAGGTGTGGGGAGATGTACCCTGGAACCAATGAATATTCGTCAGAAGCTCGATAGTCTTGTTTAGGACTAAGACCACTCTAAAAAATAAAGAGCGCATGGGCTCGGTTGATTAGGAGTTTGGCCAAATTTGGGCTCAGCCCAGTCATTTCATTTTTGAATAAAATGTTAAACACTTGCTTGGGCTTGGTCCCCTTTCTGTGCCAACAATGCTGAGCATTGAGCATTCATATGGGTTCTGACGCCCACACTTTAACTTGCTTTTGTTAGTTATATGTATGCCCTAGAGGCCATTGCTATACATAGAATGTATATTGTAGTGGATGCTTGGACATATATAGGGAGGACTTTCTTGCTCGACATGATAGTATGCTATCTGGTTGCTCTTTACCTTAACGTGTACACCGATTGCCTCTAAGTTACATGTTGGTAAAGCCCTTAGGATGTGTACTTGACTACCTGGACTATGATGCGGATCATACTAGTGGGGACATAGTAGTCCATAAGTACATCCTTCAAGGTCCCTAGTCGTGGGTGTATCGAGACAGGGCATCGATATACCAGAGTAGACTAGCGTATACATTCTCGACCCATACAGATGGGCGATGGATGATCCCATATCCATTGGTGTTTGACATCAGAGATGATATACGGGTGCTCAGTGGAGACTGGGTACACTGGACGGACTCGCCGAGAACTCCCAGATGGTATTATACCTTACGTCAGATGGCAGTTCTCTGGTGACGCTGGTACAGAGTAGTCTGTTGACCCGAGATCGTCATAGAGTCTTGTGTGGTTCCCACTGTGCTTTGATTTCCACCTTACCACGTCCAAGAGGGCGTGCAAAACGGTGGTTTTTGGGTACAGTCCCGAATCACATGGAGGCAATGAGCGATAGGAGGGGATTCGTCTCTCCCGGGATAGGGAGTTGATGTTGCGCTGTGTTCGATTGGCTATAACCGGAAATCCCTGGCCAGGGTTGCTGAGACTTACTGGTAAGTGTTACCAGTAGTTTCTCAAACTGTTATAGACCTCATATCGACACGACTTATCGAGCTATTGGGGTCTGACGTTTACCACCCCTAGGCGAGATATGCGACATATCAGACGATGAGACCGGACTGTACGGTAAGTGTTACTGGTTGGATTCACAGGAGTATGAGCGGGCTTGCTCGTCGATCTTCTGATCGCTCAATACCCGGGTGGCCGTTACGTTTAGCAGACCGCTTGCGGCTTGTGGGTGTTTGATATGATCGTCACCTGCTGCCGGCGTATTGACGGGTCTTTAGAGTCCTACACAGAGGTTTCCTGGCTCAAGCGAAACGAAATAGGAGCGCATATGAGATATGTGCGGGACCGAGAATAATGCGTGTATGTGATACCGTATTTCATTCTCACGATGAATGTATCGAATGGTTGTATGCGATATAACCTAGTTATCGAATCAAGGATTGATTCGATAAGTCGATACATTGGATATTAGTCGGTTATATGCGATATGACCGGATCATTAAATCAAGTGTTGATTTAATGATTTAATGCATAATTATATATTTGATATGTTACTTTGCATTAACTAGTATTGGTTCACTTTAAAAGGATTTTCTCACTTGATGTGCACATTGTATATGTGATACATTTTTGTGCACTTGCTTGTAACATGTTTGATGGTACATGCATGTTTGGGTATATGTTTAGATTAAACCATGGTTATGTAATGGTTAGGGTTTTGTTTTTATTTATTTATCTATTTATTTATTCTCTTATTAAGGAAAAGATAAAGAGAAAAATGGTGGCTTTCTTTGTTTATTGTTGAAGCTTCATGAAGCTTTGACTAAGTGACCATTTTGTCTCATGCTTAACCCTAACCATTCCACCTAACCATAGTCTATTCTCTACACATTACCATGGTTAGTTTATGATAAGTATTCATATTATTTTCCTTTTTTAATAATACATATAATATTCTATCATCTTCTTCTTCTTCTTCTTCAAGATGAAGAAGCTTGCAACCATCAATGGTGACTTGATGAAAAGAGTGAGAAATCCAATTCTAAAGTGAACCCACTTCCTATTTCTTCATCCTCTACCTCTTGCCAAGTAGTATAGGGTGTTTTCTTCACAAGTTTCTTGACTTGGTGAAGTTGGAGCTTGATCTTGTGTTGCCTCGACGTAGATCGTCTTCGGCATCGTAGTCGATGACCTAGCCCGCCCATTTCTCCGATGAAGCCGACGCTAGAGTCCGGGATCCGATATGGACAGCAAGGGGACTTCATCACGGAGCCATGGAGGTGGAGAACCGGATCTACAAAGGTTGTAGCCTCTTTCTTGTAGTTAAGTTGTTAACTAGTTTCCTTTTTTCGCATAATCTCAAGTCAACGATCCGTATTAGGGTTTCCCGGCACTTGTAAAATTTGAAATTGGCATGGTTGATACCTTATGAGACCTCATTAGTGTGCCTAGGAACCCTACAGTGGTATCAGAGCCTAGCTAGAGCCTTAGGCGATGCGTAGACGGAGTTAGAAGTCCGATCGAACCGAAACCCTAACTCAAAAATTGCTCTCTGTACATTTTTGAATTTTGTGGATTTTTGAGAATTAAAAATATGCAGAAAAATCAGTAAGAATATCTAAGAGTTACTGTGAAATTCGATTCCCTAATTCCATCAAACCGCCGCGGTTCCGCGGCACGAGCATGGCTCGTGCGGCGGATCCGCGGCTGTTTTGTCTTATCATGCATTGAATTTTGTACAGTAATTCTTATTTTGCAGTACTGGTTTTCCTGGGAATTTTTAATATTTATTCAAGAGTTGAATTTTCTGGGTTGTATTGTGGACTCGGTGTTTCGATCGGATTGTCTAATTTTGTCTGTGTTTTTCCGGATATTTTTTGAATATGTTAAAAAGTTCGACCGGATATAAATACCCAATTTTTCCCCTGTCGGGAAATTTCCAAGCGTTGGATTTTTCCGTAGTTTAACGACGTTCTAAGTAGTGCAAGTAACGCGATGGTCCCTCTAGAAGACAACAAACCTTAACTCGATTATGTGACCGTCTTGAATTGCCCTTTGAACCTTAGGGTTTGGGGCAGTACGGCATGCCACATGTGAGGCGTTGGCTTGACCCTTCTACGGCTGGACCGTTGGTACTGAGGCACGAAGTGAATGTTTTTAAACTTATTTCATGTGTTGAGCTGTTTCGGGAAAACTTGGGTGTTCGATTGCTCGATCGGAAAGTTTAACATTTTCTATTTATCTGGAATGTGATACAATATTTGGAATTCACAAATAGTTATGAGATAACTGAATGAATGTTATAAATCTAGCGGTTTAGTCTCACTTGATCGGTTGCCACGGAATTTTGATGTGATCAAAAGTCCGTCGCATTCACGTAGCGTACGTGGATACTCGCTGGGTAAACTTAATAGACAGCCTCGCCCCATAGCCCCGACCAAATGACTGTAGGAGAACCCCGTCGCCGAAAGCATCCGTTCGGGTGCTCGCGGCAGCGGTGTTCCGCCTTGGTACACTTCGTCGACGGCATCGGGGGTGCGGCCGCCTACTGAAGTTTGCGACGAGCATTCGATCAGGATGTCGGGAATTTTGTTGAATTGCCCGACTTGATATTGAAAAGTGTTTTCGATTTTGAGACTAAAATGCGGGGTTTATAATTGTTAGGCATGCGATGTCTAAGTAATTCATTTGATTAAGCATGTGATGTCTAAAGAGATTGCGAATTCCAACTGTTGTAGTTTTACACTTTCTTTTCTGCGACCGTAAGTGTAATATGTGATATCGCCGGTTTCGTTGCTATATGTCAACGACAATTGGGATGCGCATATTTACTTACGTTGATGACATGTGATGTTATGTGTTGCTGGATATGTTATATTGGATCGTCCTGTTTGAATAGCCAGGGGGTTTTATGTGAGATAAGCGTTTTTCATTTTCATTCATGTAAAAACTTGTATGTAATATTCTTTTATTGGGGCACTTCCAGGTTGCGGAAGATGTCACCCTTTGTATATTATTTACTTTTCCGCACTAGAATAGACCCAAGGAGGGGAGCACAAGTAACCGGGTTCTGGAGTCCAGTGGGAGACCAACTCGAGGAGTCGAGTCCGGGTCTCCTAACTCTAGAATTGGTAGGGTTGCTTGCCGCTCTCGTAGGGGTCTAGGGGTATGAGTTTGGCTATTCATCGCGACCGTGGAATCCGTGTTTTATACTGGCTCGTATTGAAAACACGGACGTCCTAGTATATCCAATATTTCATATGTTTCTTCTGCTGCGATATCTGTGATGTGATCATGTGATATGTTCTGTGATAGATACTGTATATAGTATATATGATATATTATATAGACGTTACTTATGTTTTACACCCGCGCTAGCCCTGCCTCGCTCTGCCGTTAGTTACCTAACCTAACGGTGCATGAGGGGACATCGAGGCGAATGCGGATGGCATAAGTGTACGTCGTATTTATCTGTGATGTTTAGGTACTTAAATGATGGGACTTCATTAATGTGATTAATGAAAGAAAAGAAACCTAAAAATATTGTAGAATCGAATTTCAAAAATAAAACTGGTAGCTACAGTTCTTGCTTTGCACAGCGGTATATATGATATATCCTGCACCTTATTCGATAAGGAAAGGACCGAGATCCCTTCACCGGGAGTGACTCCTTTAGCAATAACTGGCAGATACTACACCCCTTGGTTTGTTTTTGATTGCTTCTATAGTTTCTGTTTTGCACAGTGATATATATGATATATCCCGCACCTCATTCGACGAGGAAAGGACCGACGATCCCTTCACCGGGAGTGACTCCTTTAGCAAAACTACAAAAGCCTCAAAAACACTCCATTTTAAAATCATTTGATTCTACAACGATATCAAGTTCATTACGCAATAGGTTTTCAGAAAAACCTGTCGTAGCCCTCCGTCATTTCAGATAAGTTGTATATAGTATTCGTGCTGCATTTGTTGGCTTTCGTCAAGGTGCAGTGTGCGGTAGCTATATGCTGCTTATCTGCTGCATACGATGCGATTGGATTAGGGTCGTCGTGCGGCTTTGTTGGCTTTCGTCAAGGGTCGTGCGGGTGGGTTTAATTCAATCAAGAAATGTACGGGTTGAACTTAACTAGCGGGCTATGGTTTGTTGGCTTTCGTCAAGGTCATAGCACGTTAGGGGCAAAATATTATCGGGAATTTCAAGTGTTGAAATTTGCAATGAGATTGCATACCTTCTATGAGATAGTTGGATCCCGATACCCACTGCGAGTAAGAGTTACTCCTGGGAGAGTTTTACACATTACAATTAGCCGATCAAGTAGGTGTCTAGAAAGGTGTCAACGGGGTTACGCCTCTGGGAAAACGAGGTTTATATTAATTAGGTCCGTGCGAAAGCACGGGGAACCTCCCTCAAAGTACCGACACTGGCCTGGCTGAAAGATTGGCGAACTTGTAGTGTGTTATTAATCCCGGCTAGTCTTTCCTTTTAGGGTTTGAAGGAAGATTTGATAAAAACAGTGGGAGCCATCCTGATTAGATTAAATAATAACCAATCAGATCTTGTAAGAGCGCACGCTGAGTGTTTTCTTCTCTCTCTCTCCAGGTAGCGACCATATCACGCCTTAATCAAGATAATAATATGGATGTATTGACCGAACCCGCTTATTATACTGAGCTGGGGAACGTTGGTCCCGCTCCAACTTATAATTGTTATAAGACCGAGCAGGAAATTGGGGAATACCAGAATTCCTATGCCGCCCAAACGAAGAAAGTGCATATGATGCATCTCCTTCGGGTGTGTTCATTATAAAGAACTATTTCTCAGTATCCTCTGCGTCCAGGGTATTTGATACCGAATCAGGATCCCAGATATGTAATCTATTACATAGGGCTGCAAAAAGGTAGAGAACTGAGAACGGGTGATAAGTTTCATGAGACAGAAAACGGGGCAAGTGTTGCAGCCAAGTCTGTTGGTCACTGTCACCCTGTATTACCAGTACATTGATTCAGAACGAATGTTATTAGATACCGAACCTGATATACAAAATCATATCACTCTCTTTATTAGTAAAGAAATGATAAAATTTTGTATAGTTGGATAATGTTTTGAACATTTCCTATATCAAAAGTTGATCGGTTCAGGCACGTTATCTAAAAGCATTGATGTTCTAAATCAAACTACAGTTCTTTAGTATACGGAACACACACAAGAGGAAGAGTTCAGAAATGAACGAATCCTTCTTGAGGCATTGTAGACTAGGTCATATCAATGCGATTCGACTGGCTGAAGTTACATTTTAGATGCATATTTAAATAAGTTTGAATTTACATCTTGTGAAACTTGCCAGTCATGTCACAGAGATAAGATGACCATAGCTCCGTTTACTGGAAATAGAGAAAGAGTTAGTGAACTCTTGGGATGATACATGTTGATGTATAAAGGTCCCCTGTCTACACATGCCAAGACCGGTTCTTTGTACTTCATTACATTCTCTGATAATCTCTTTAGATTCAGACATATGTTCTTGTTGAAACACAAGTCCGAACCTTTTGAGATATTCACAGAATATGATTTAGAAGTAGAGAACCAAAACACGGGTATAAGTATTATGTCCTTTGATGAGATCAAGGAGGAGAATACTTGAGTACGGAATTCCTGGACTATTCTAAAGGAGAATGAGATTCTCTCTCAGCATTACTCCTCCGTATACACCATAGCTGGGGCGGAGCAGTTGCACCCTATTCGATAAGGTGCGCTCTATGATGAGTACTACTGAGTTACCTGTTTCCTTTTTGGGAGTTATGCACATGAGAAGCTGCATACCTATTGAATAGGGTTCAAATCAAATCAGTTGCCTACCATTTCATATTTAATATGATAAGGGAAGAGCCCATATCTTAAGTTGGTTAAGATTTGGGGTTGTCCGGGCTATGTCTAAAAGCAAAATCCGGACAAGCTCGAGGCAAGGTCAGTTATGTAGAACTGGAAATGTTCCAGCTATACAAACTGCGGCTGATGATTTGATAGAACCAAAGGATTCAATAGTTACCAACGAACCTCAGCCTCTCCGCCGATCTAGTGAGGTTCCTCACCCGCCTGAGAGATACTTCGGTTACTCTATGACAGTGGGAGCGAGGATTGCATCATGAGATGATGACCCAACTAATTTCGAGCAGGCCATCAGGAGTGGGACTCTGTAAGAATGGCTGGATGCTTAGCGATCTGAGATGGAATCCATGTACACCAACAAAGTATGGACTTTGGTTGCTATATCTGAAGGGTTAAATCCCCATCAGGAGCAAGTATATCTTGAGAAGATTACTTGGTGTAGATGGAAAGGTTGAGACTTTCAAAGCTAGACTTGTTAAAGCTTTTTCGTCATCGACCAGGCGTGGATAATGATGAAACCTTTTCAAGTGGCTATGCTTAAGTCCATCCAGATCCTACTTGCCACGGCTACATACCATGACTACGATATCTGGCGGTTGGGTGCCATGACTGCTTTTCTAAATGATGTTTTAGATGAGAACGTCTATAAGTACACAGCCAGAGGGCTTCGTAAACAGTGGGAGCAGCGGAAACGTGTACAAGATGCTTTTGTAGGGTTCCTATGCACTCTCAAGAGGTCTCACAAGGCATCAACCATGCCAATTTCAAATTTTAACGGTGCCGAGAAACCCTAACAAGATCGTTGGCTAGATATATAGGCGACAAAGCAAACTAGTTAACACTTAACTACAAGAATACGGAAATACAACCTTTGTAGATCCGGTCCTCCACCTCCACGGCTCCGTGAAGAAGTCTCCTCGCTGTCCATATCAAATCCCGGGCTCTAGCGTCGGCTTCATCGGAGAAAGAGTGGGCTAGGTCATTAACGACGTGCCGAAGATGATCTACGTCGAGGTATCACTAGATCAAGCTCCACCTTCATCAAGCCTTGAAAATTTGTGAAGGAAACACACTCTACTACTTGGTAAGAGGTAGAGGATGAAGAAATAGGAAGTGGGTAGACTTTAGAATTGGATTTCTCACTCATTTTCATCAATCACCATTGATGAAGAAAGGTTTTCTTCAAGTGAAGAAGAAGAAGAAGATGAAGATAATATTATGATAAGTCTTTTTGAAAATAGAAAATAATAGAATACTTATCATAATCAACCATGGTCAAGTGTAGAGAATTGACTAAGGTTAGATGAATGGTTAGGGTTAAAGATGAAGACAAAGTGGTGACTTTGGTCAAAGCTTCATGAAGATTCAAGATGCAAACAAAGAAAGCCACCATTTTGTTTTCTTATCCGTTTCTTTTTAATCCAATTAAAAAGATAAATGAATGAGTAACAAAATAAAAACCCTAACCATTTACTTAACCAAGGTTTAATTCTTTACACAAACCCTAGCAAACATGTATCATCAAACATGATACATGCAAGTGCACAAAAGTATATCACATATACAATGTGCACATCCGAGTGAGAATATCCATTTAAAGTGAACCGATACTAGTTAATGCAAAGTAATATATCAAATATATAATTATACATTAAATCATTAAATCAACACTTGATTTAACGATCCGGTCATATCACATATAACCGACTAATATCCAATGTATCGGCTTATCGAATCAATCCATGATTCGATAACTAGGTTATATCGCATACAACCTTCCGATACATTCATCGCGAGAATGGAATGCGGTATCACATACACGTATTATTCTCGGTCCCGCACATATCTCATATGCGCTCCTATTTCGTTTCGCTTGAGCCAGGAAACCTCTGTGTAGGACTCTAAAGACTCGTCAATACGCCGGCAGCAGGTGATGATCATATCAAACACCCACAAGACGCAAAAGGTCTGCCAAACGTAACGGCCACCCGGGTATTGAGCGATCTGAAGATCGACGAGCAAGCCCGCTCACACTCCAGTGAATCCAACCAGTAACACTACCGTACAGTCCGGTCTGATCGTCTGATATGTCGCATATCTCGCGTAGGGGTGGTAAACGTCAGACCACAATAGCTCGATAAGTCGTGTCGATATGAGGTCTATAACAATTCGAGATACTACTGGTAACACTTACCAGAAAATCTCAGCAACCCTGGCCAGGGATTTCCTGTTATAGCCAATCGATCACAGCGCAACATCAACTCCCTATACCGGGAGAGACGAATCCCCTCCTATCGCTCATTGCCTCCATGTGATTCGGGACTGTACCTAAAAACCACCGTTTTGCACGCCCTCTTGGACGTGGTAAGGTGGAAATCAAAGCACAGTGGGAATCACACAAGACTCTATGACGATCTCGGGTCAACAGACTACTCTGTACCAGTGTCACCTGAGAACTGCCATCTGACGTAAGGTATAATACCAGCTGGGAGTTCTCGGCGAGTCCGTCCAGTGTACCCAGTCTCCACTGAGCACCCGTATATCATCTCTGATGTCAAACATCAATGGATATGGGATCATCCATCGCCCATCTGTATGGGTCGAGAAGGTATACGCTAGTCTACTCTGGTATATCGATGCCCCATCTCGATACACCCACGACTAGGGACTTTGAAGGATGTACTTTTGGACTACCATGTCCCCACTAGTATGATCCGCATCATAGTCCAGGTAGTCAAGTACACATACTAAGGGCTTTACCAACATGTAACAGAGAGACAATCAGTGTACACGTTAAGGTAAAGATCAATCAGATAGCATACTATCATGTCGAGCAAGAAAGTCCTCCCTATATACGTCCTAGCATCCACTACAATATACATCATATGTACAGTAATGGCCTCTAGGGCATACATATAACTAACAATCTCCCACTTGCACTAGGGCCATCTGTTGCAGTGGTTGTAGTATCTCATACTCAACCATCCCATAAAAATCTCTCTCTGGGAATAGGCCTTCGTGAGTGGATCCGCTGTGTTGTCCTCTGAGTCTACTCTCCAAACCTCGATCACCCTGGAGATCAACTATCTCCATGATCAGGTGATACTGCCTTAGAATATGTCTGGATCACTGATGGGACGGACGTTCCTTGGCATAAGCCACAACTCCATTGTCTCACAATGGTAGGAACGAAGTTCATCTCATGAACTAATATACACCCAAACAGCCTCTTTGGTAGCATCTTAAGTAGCGATATATCGAGCCTTTATCATCTAGTATGCCACGGTATCTAGCTTGGAACTCTTCCAACATACCGTCCCTTTACTGAGGGTAAAGACAATGCCTGCGACTGACTTTCAGTCGTCCTTATCACCCTGGAACGCTTCCAGTGATTCTCCCCAGAATCAATTGATACCATCTCACTACATCTAGTGAGAATCCTAACATCCAATTAGATCTATCTCATAGATCCAAACTCAGGATTTAGGAGGTATCACTTTGATCCTATAGAGAATCATTGTGATAAACGGAGATTGGCCGAGTGTAGCATAGGAAACTTCTTCCCTATCAAGAGTATGTCATCCACGTACTCTACGAGGATCGTCACTATACTCCCTACTACCTTTTTGTATATACAAGGTTCATATACCATTTTGATGATGTCAAACTCTTTGACTAACACATCAAAACAGATGTTCCAACTCCGCGATACCTGCTTTATCCTATAAAGCATCTTGTACACGTTTCCGCTGCTCCCACTGTCTACGAAGCCCTCTGGCTGTGTACTTATAGACGTTCTCTTCTAAAACATCATGTAGAAAAGCAGTCATGGCACCCAACCGCCAGATATCGTAGTCATGGTATGTAGCCGTGGCAAGTAGGATCTGGATGGACTTAAGCATAGCTACTTGAAAAGGTTTCATCATTATCCACACCTGGTCGATGACGAAAAGCTTTAACAAGTCTAGCTTTGAAAGTCTCAACTTTTCCATCTACACCAAGTAATCTTCTCAAGATATACTTGCTCCTGATGGGGATTTAACGCTTCAGATATTGCAACCAAAGTCCATACTTTGTTGGTGTACATGGATTCCATCTCAGATCGCTAAGCATCCAGCCATTCTTACAGAGTCCTACTCCTGATGGCCAGCTCGAAACTAGTTGGGTCATCATCTCATGATGCAATCCTCGCTCCCACTGTCATAGAGTAACCGAAGTATCTCTCAGGTGGGTGAGGAACCCTACTAGATCGGCGGAGAGGCTGAGGTTCGTTGGTAACTATTGAATCCTTTGGTTTTATCAAATCATCTGCTGTAGTTTGTATAGCTGGAACCTTTCCAGTTCTACATTACAAACCTTGCCTCGAGCTTGTCCGGATTTTGCTTTTAGACATAGGCCAAGCAACCCCAAATCTTAACTAGCTTAAGACATGGGCTCTTCCCTTACCATATCGCATATGAAATGGTAGGCAACTGATTTGATTTGAACCCTATTCAATAGGTATGCAGCTTCTCAAGTGCAAAACTCCCAAAAAAGGAAACAGGTAACTCAGTAGTACTCATCATAGAGCACACCTTATCACATAGGGTGTGATTGCTCTGCCCCGATATACCATCGCGCTATGGTGTATACGGAGGAGTAATGCTGAGAGAGAATCTCATTCTCCTTTAGAAAAGTCCAAGAATTCCGTGCTCAAGTATTCTCCTCCTTGATCTCATCAAAGGACATAATACTTATACCCGTATTTGTTCTCTACTTCTAACTTATATTCTGTGAATATCTCAAAAGGTTCGGACTTGTGTTTCAACAGGAACATATGTCTGAATCTTGAGAGATTATCAGAGAACGTAATGAAGTATAAAGAACCAGTCCTGGCATGTGTAGACAGGAGACATTACATACATCATCATGTATCAGTCCCAAGAGTTCATTAACTCTTTCTCTGTTTCCAATAAACGGAGCTGTGGTCATCTCATCTTTGTGACATGACTGGCGAGTTTCACAAGATGTAAATTCAAACTCATTTAAATATGCATCTTTATGTAACTTCAGCTAGTCGGGTCGCATTGATATGACCTAGTCTACAAAACCTCAAGAAGGATTCGTTCATTTCTGAACTCTTCCTCTTGTGTGTGTTCCGTATACTAAGAACTGTAGTTTGATTTAGAACATCAATGCTTTTAGATAACGTGCCTGAACCGATCAACTTTTGATATAGGAAATGTTCAAAACATTATCCAACAATACAAAATTTTATCATTTCTTTACTAATAAAGAGACTGATATGATTTTCTATATCAGGTTCGGTATCTAATAACATTCGTTCAGAATCAATGTATTTGGAATACAGGGTGACAGTGACCAACAGACCTTGCTGCAACTCTTGCCCCGTTTTCTGCCTCATGAAACTTATCACCCGTTCTCAGTCCTCTACCTTTCTGTAGCCCTATGTAACAGATTACATATCTGGGATCCTGATCTGGTATCACATACCCAGGACGTAAAGGATACTGAGAAACAATTCTCTTTAATGAACACACCCGAAGATGATGCATCATCATGCACTCTCCTCGTTTGGGTGGTACGGGAATTCTGGTAATCCCCTATTTCCTGCTCTGTCTTATAACAATTATAAGTTGGAGCGGGACCAACGTTCCACAGCTCAGTATAACAAGCGGGTTCAGTCAAAACATCCGTATTATTATCTTGATTAAGGCGTGATATGGTCGCTACCTGGAGAGAGAGAGAAGAAAACACTCAGCGTGCGCTCTTGTAAGATCAGATTGGTTATTATTTTATCTAATCAGGATGGCTCCCACTGTTTTTATCAAATCTTCCTTCAAACCCTAAAAGGAAAGACTAGCCGGGATTAATTACACGCTACAGGTTCGCCAATCTTTCAGCCAGGCCAGTGTCGGCACTTTGAGGGAGGTCCCCCGTGCTTTCACACGAACCTAATTAATGTAAACCTCGTTTTCCCAGAGGCGTAATCTCGTTAACACCTTTCTAGACACCTACTTGATCGGCTAATTGTAATGTGTAAAACTCTCCCAGGAGTAACTCTTACTCGCAGCGGGTATCGGGATCCAACTATCTCATAGAAGGTATGCAATCTCATTGCAAATTTCAACACTTGAAATTCCCGATAATATTTTTTGCCCCTAGTGTCCTATGACCTTGACGAATGCCAAACAACCCATAGTCCACTAGTCAAGTTCAACCCGTACATTTCTTGATTGAATTAAACCCACCCGCACGACCCTTGACGAATGCCAAACAACGCCGTACGAATACCCTAATCCAATCTGCATCATATGCATAAGCAGATAAATACTAGTTAGCTACCGCACACTACGCCTTGACGAATGCCAAACTACCGCAGCACGAATACTAACTAGTACTTATCTGAAATGACAGAGGGCTACGACAGGTTTTTCTGAAAACCTATTGCGTAATGAACTTGATATCATTGTAGAATCAAATGATTTTAAAAATGGAGTGCTTTTGAGGCTTTTCTAGTTTTGCTAAAGGAGTCACTCCCGGTGAAGGGATCGTCGGTCCTTTCCTCGTCGAATGAGGTGCGGGATATATCATATATATCACTGTGCAAAGCAAAAACTCTTAAAAGCAATCAAAAGACAAACCGAGTGTGTAGCATCTGCCAGTTATTGCTAAAGGAGTCACTCCCGGTGAAGGGATCTCGGTCCTTTCCTCATCGAATAAGGTGCAGGATATATCACATATACCTCTGTGCAAAGCAAGAACTGTAGCTACCCCTTTTATTTTGAAATTCGATTCTACAACATCATTAGGTTTCTTTTATTTCATTAATCTCATTAATGAAGTCCCATCATTTAAATTACCTAAACATCACAGATAAATACGACGTACACTTATGCCATCCGCATTCGCCTCGATGTCCCCTCGTGCACCGTTAGGTTAGGTAACTAACGGCTGAGCGGGGCAGGGCTAGCGCGGGTGTAAAACATAAGTAACGCCTATATAATATATCATATATACTATATACAGTATCTATCACAGAACATCACATGATCACATCACAGATATCGCAGCAGAAGAAACATATGAAATATTGGATATACTAAGACGTCCGTGTTTTCAATACGAGCCAGTATAAAACACGGATTCCACGGTCGCGATGAATAGCCAAACCCATACCCCTAGACCCCTACGAGAGCGGCAAGCAACCCTACCAGTTCTAGAGTTAGGAGACCCGGACTCGACTCCTCGAGTTGGTCTCCCACTGGACTCCAGAACACGGTTACTTGTGCTCCCCTCCTTGGGTCTATCCTAGTGCGGAAAAGTAAATAATATACAAACGGTGACATCTTCCGCAACCTGGAAGTGCCCCAATAAAAGAATATTACATACAAGTTTTTACATGAATGAAAATGAAAAACACTCATCTCACATAAAAAAAACCCCGGCTATTCTAACACGACGATCCAATATAACATATCCAGCAACACATAACATCACATGTCATCAACGTAAGTAAATATGCGCATCCCAATTGTCGTTGACATATAGCAACGAAACCGGCGATATCACATATTACACTTACGGTCACAGAAAAGAAAGTGAAAAACTACAACAGTTGGAATCCGCAACCACCTCAGACATCGCATGCCTGACCAAATGAATTACTTAGACATCGCATGCCTAACAATTATAAACCCCGCATTTTAGTCTCAAAATCGAAAACACTTTTCAATATAAAGTCGGGCAATTCAACAAGATTCCCGACATCCCGATCGAATACTCGTCGCAAACTTTAGTAGGCGGCCGCACCCCCGATACCGTCGACGAAGTGCACCAAGGCGGAACACCGCTGCCGCGAGCACCCGAACGGATGCTTTCGGCGACGGGGTTCTCCTACAGTCACTTAGTCGGGGCTATGGGGCGAGGCTGTCTATTAAGTTTACCCGGCGAGTATCCGCGTACGCTACGTGATTGCGACGGACTTTTGATCACATCAAAAATTCCGTGGCAACCGATCAAGTGAGACTAAACTGCTATGTTTATAACATTCATTCAGTTATCTCATAACTAATTGTGAATTCCAATTATTGTATCCCATTCCAGATAAATAGAAAATGTTAAACTTTCCGATCGAGCAATCGAATACCCAAGTTTTCCCAAAACAGATCATCACATGAAATAAGTTCAAAAACATTCACTTCGTGTCTCAGTACCAACGGTCCAGCCGTAGAAGGGTCAAGCCAACGCCTCACATGTGGCACGCCGTACTGCCCCAAACCCGAAGGTTCAAAGGGCAGTTCAAGACGGTCACATAATCGAGTTAAGGTTTGTTGTCTTCTAGAGGGACCATCACGTTACTTGCACTACTTCGAACGTCTTTAAACCACGGAAAAATCCAACACTTGGAAATTTCCCGACAGGGGAAAAAATGGGTATTTATGTCCGATCGAACTTTTTAACATATTCTAAAATATCCGGAAAGCCACATAGACAAAGTCTGATAATCCGATCGAATCATGTACGCTCCAAAACACCCCAGAAAATTCAACTCTTGAATTCAAATTAAAAATTCCCATAAAATCCAGCACTAAAATAGAGGAGTTACTGTGCAAGAATTAATGACAGATAAGACAAAAGGGCCGCGGAACCGCCGCATTAGCACGCTAATGCTGCGGTTCCGCCGCACTTTTATGGAATCATGTGATAATTTTTGCACCGTAATTCTTAGTTTTTCCTAATGAATTTTTTAGCAATTTTTAATTCACAAAAATCCCAGTTTTTGGAAAAAGTCCAGAGAGCATTTTGGAATCGGGGTTTCGGTTCGATCGGGTTTCAAACTCCGTCTACGCATCGCCTAAGGCTCTAGCCTGGCTCTGATACCACTGTAGGATTCCTATGCACTCTCAAGAGGTCTCACAAGGCATCAACCATGCCAATTTCAAATTTTAACGGTGCCGAGAAACCCTAACAAGATCGTTGGCTAGATATATAGGCGACAAAGCAAACTAGTTAACACTTAACTACAAGAATACGGAAATACAACCTTTGTAGATTCGGTCCTCCACCTCCACGGCTCCGTGAAGAAGTCTCCTCGCTGTCCATATCAAATCCCGGGCTCTAGCGTCGGCTTCATCGGAGAAAGAGTGGGCTAGGTCATCGACGACGTGCCGAAGATGATCTACGTCGAGGCATCACTAGATCAAGCTCCACCTTCATCAAGCCTTGAAAACTTGTGAAGGAAACACACTCTACTACTTGGCAAGAGGTGGAGGATGAAGAAATAGGAAGTGGGTAGACTTTAGAATTGGATTTCTCACTCATTTTCATCAATCACCATTGATGAAGAAAGGTTTTCTTCAAGTGAAGAAGAAGAAGAAGATGAAGATAATATTATGATAAGTCTTTTTGAAAATAGAAAATAATAGAATACTTATCATAATCAACCATGGTCAAGTGTAGAGAATTGACTAAGGTTAGATGAATGGTTAGGGTTAAAGATGAAGACAAAGTGGTGACTTTGGTCAAAGCTTCATGAAGATTCAAGATGCAAACAAAGAAAGCCACCATTTTGTTTTCTTATCCATTTCTTTTTAATCCAATTAAAAAGATAAATGAATGAGTAACAAAATAAAAACCCTAACCATTTACTTAACCAAGGTTTAATTCTTTACACAAACCCTAGCAAACATGTATCATCAAACATGATACATGCAAGTGCACAAAAGTATATCACATATACAATGTGCACATCCGAGTGAGAATATCCATTTAAAGTGAACCGATACTAGTTAATGCAAAGTAATATATCAAATATATAATTATACATTAAATCATTAAATCAACACTTGATTTAACGATCCGGTCATATCACATATAACCGACTAATATCCAATGTATCGGCTTATCGAATCAATCCATGATTCGATAACTAGGTTATATCGCATACAACCTTCCGATACATTCATCGCGAGAATGGAATGCGGTATCACATACACGTATTATTCTCGGTCCCGCACATATCTCATATGCGCTCCTATTTCGTTTCGCTTGAGCCAGGAAACCTCTGTGTAGGACTCTAAAGACTCGTCAATACGCCGGCAGCAGGTGATGATCATATCAAACACCCACAAGCCGCAAGCGGTCTGCCAAACGTAACGGCCACCCAGGTATTGAGCGATCTGAAGATCGACGAGCAAGCCCGCTCACACTCCAGTGAATCCAACCAGTAACACTACCGTACAGTCCGGTCTGATCGTCTGATATGTCGCATATCTCGCCTAGGAGTGGTAAACGTCAGACCCCAATAGCTCGATAAGTCGTGTCGATATGAGGTCTATAACAATTCGAGAAACTACTGGTAACACTTACCAGAAAATCTCAGCAACCCTGGCCAGGGATTTCTTGTTATAGCCAATCGATCACGGCGCAACATCAACTCCCGATACCGGGAAAGACGAATCCCCTCCTATCGCTCATTGCCTCCATGTGATTCGGGACTGTACCCAAAAACCACCGTTTTGCACGCCCTCTTGGACGTGGTAAGGTGGAAATCAAAGTACAGTGGGAATCACACAAGACTCTATGACGATCTCGGGTCAACAGACTACTCTGAACCAGTGTCACCTGAGAACTGCCATCTGACGTAAGGTATAATACCAGCTGGGAGTTCTCGGCGAGTTCGTCCAGTGTACCCAGTCTCCACTGAGCACCCGTATATCATCTCTGATGTCAAACATCAATGGATATGGGATCATCCATCGCCCATCTGTATGGGTCGAGAAGGTATACGCTAGTCTACTCTGGTATATCGATGCCCCATCTCGATACACCAACGACTAGGGACTTTGAAGGATGTACTTTTGGACTACCATGTCCCCACTAGTATGATCCGCATCATAGTCCAGGTAGTCAAGTACACATCCTAAGGGTTTTACCAACATGTAACAGAGAGACAATCAGTGTACACGTTAAGGTAAAGATCAACCAGATAGCATACTATCATGTCGAGCAAGAAAGTCCTCCCTATATACGTCCTAGCATCCACTACAATATACATCATATGTACAGTAATGGCCTCTAGGGCATACATATAACTAACAGCTTTATAGGATAAAGCAGGCATCGCGGAGTTGGAACATCTGTTTTGATGTAGTATGGACCTTGTATATACAAAAAGGTAGATGGACCTTGTATATACAAAAAGGTAGTAGGGAGTATGGTGATGATCCTCGTAGAGTACGTGGATGACATACTCTTGATAAGGAAGGAGTTTCCTATGCTACACTCGGTCAATCTCCGCTTATCACAATGATTCTCCATATAGGATCAAAATGATACCTCCTAAATCCTGGATTTTAGATCTATGAGATAGATCTAAATGGATGTTAGGAATCTCACTAGTTGTAGTGAGAAGGTATCAATTGATCCTGGGGAGAATCACTGGAAGGGTTCCAGGGTGATAAGGACGACTGAAAGTCGGTCACAGGCATTGTCTTTACCCTCAGTAAAGGGAAGGTATGTTGGAAGAGTTCCAAGCTAGATACCGTGGCATACTAGACGATAAAGGCTCGATACATCGCTACTTAAGATGCCACCAAAGAGGCTGTCTGGGTGTATATTGGTTCATGAGATGAACTTAGTTCCTCCCATTGTGTGACAATGGAGTTGTGGCTTATGCCTAGGAACGCCCGTCCCATCAGTGATCCAGACATATTCTGAGGCAGTATCACCTGATCCTGGAGATGGTTGATCTCCAGGGTGATCGAGGTTAGGAGAGTAGACTCAGAGGATAACACGGCAGATCCACTCACAAAGGCCTTTTCCCAGAGAGAGACTATTATGGGATGGTTGAGTATGAGATACTACAACCACTGCTATCAGATGGCCCTAGTGCAAGTGGGAGATTGTTAGTTATATGTATGCCCTAGAGGCCATTGCTATACATAGGATGTATATTGTAGTGGATGCTTGGACATATATAGGGAAGACTTTCTTGCTCGACATGATAGTATGCTATCTGGTTACTCTTTACCTTAACGTGTACACCGATTGTCTCTAAGTTACATGTTGGTAAAGCCCTTAGGATGTGTACTTGACTACCTGGACTATGATGCGGATCATACTAGTGGGGACATGGTAGTCCATAAGTACATCCTTCAAGGTCCTTAGTCGTGGGTGTATCGAGACAGGGCATCGATATACCAGAGTAGACTAGCATATACCTTCTCGACCCATACAGATGGGTGATGGATGATCCCATATCCATTGGTGTTTGACATCAGAGATGATATACGGGTGCTCAGTGGAGACTGGGTACACTGGACGGACTCGCCGAGAACTCCCAGATGGTATTATACCTTACGTCAGATGGCAGTTCTCTGGTGACACTGGTACAGAGTAGTCTGTTGACCCGAGATCGTCATAGAGTCTTGTGTGGTTCCCACTGTGCTTTGATTTCCACCTTACCACGTCCAAGAGGGCGTGCAAAACGGTGGTTTTTGGGTACAGTCCTGAATCACATGGAGGCAATGAGCGATAGGAGGGGATTCGTCTCTCCCGGTATAGGGAGTTGATGTTGCGCTGTGTTCGATTGGCTATAACCGAAAATCCCTGGCCAGGGTTGCTGAGACTTACTGGTAAGTGTTACCAGTAGTTTCTCAAACTGTTATAGACCTCATATTGACACGACTTATCGAGCTATTGGGGTCTGACGTTTACTACCCCTAGGCGAGATATGCGACATATCAGACGACGAGACCGGACTGTACGGTAAGTGTTACTGGTTGGATTCACAGGAGTATGAGCGGGCTTGCTCGTCGATCTTCTGATCGCTCAATACCCGGCTGACCGTTACGTTTAGCAGACCGCTTGCGGCTTGTGGGTGTTTGATATGATCGTCACCTGCTGCCGGCGTATTGACGGGTCTTTAGAGTCCTACACAGAGGTTTCCTGGCTCAAGCGAAACGAAATAGGAGCGCATATGAGATATGTGCGGGACCGAGAATAATGCGTGTATGTGATACCGTATTTCATTCTCGCGATGAATGTATCGAATGGTTGTATGCGATATAACCTAGTTATCGAATCAAGGATTGATTCAATAAGTCGATACATTGGATATTAGTCGGTTATATGCGATATGACCGGATCGTTAAATCAAGTGTTGATTTAATGATTTAATGCATAATTATATATTTGATATGTTACTTTGCATTAACTAGTATTGGTTCACTTTAAAAGGATTTTCTCACTTGATGTGCACATTGTATATGTGATATATTTTTGTGCACTTGCTTGTAACATGTTTGATGGTACATGCATGTTTGGGTATATGTTTAGATTAAACCATGGTTATATAATGGTTAGGGTTTTGTTTTTATTTATTTATCTATCTATTTATTCTTTTATTAAGGAAAATATAAAGAGAAAAACGGTGGCTTTCTTTGTTTGTTGTTGAAGCTTCATGAAGCTTTGACTAAGTGACCATTTTGTCTCATGCTTAACCCTAACCATTCCACCTAACCATAGTCTATTCTCTACACATTACCATGGTTAGTTTATGATAAGTATTCATATTATTTTCCTTTTTTAATAATACATATAATATTCTATCATCTTCTTCTTCTTCTTCAAGATGAAGAAGCTTGCAACCATCAATGGTGACTTGATGAAAAGAGTGAGAAATCCAATTCTAAAGTGAACCCACTTCCTATTTCTTCATCCTCTACCTCTTGCCAAGTAGTATAGGGTGTTTTCTTCACAAGTTTCTTGACTTGGTGAAGTTGGAGCTTGATCTTGTGTTGCCTCGACGTAGATCATCTTCGGCATCGAAGTCGACGACCTAGCCCGCCCATTTCTCCGATGAAGCCGACGCTAGAGTCCGGGATCCGATATGGACAGCGAGGGGACTTCATCACGGAGCCATGGAGGTAGAGAACCGGATCTACAAAGGTTGTAGCCTCTTTCTTGTAGTTAAGTTGTTAACTAGTTTCCTTTTTTCGCATAATCTCTAGTCAACGATCCGTATTAGGGTATCCCGGCACTTGTAAAATTTGAAATTGGCATGGTTGATGTCTTATGAGACCTCATTAGTGTGCCTAGGAACCCTACAGTGGTATCAGAGCCTAGCTAGAGCCTTAGGCGATGCGTAGACGGAGTTAGAAGTCCGATCGAACCGAAACCCTAACTCAAAAATTGCTCTCTGTACATTTTTGAATTTTGTGGATTTTTGAGAATTAAAAATATGCAGAAAAATCAGCAAGAATATCTAAGAGTTACTGTGAAATTCGATTCCCTAATTCCATCAAACCGCCGCGGTTCCGCGGCACGAGCATGGCTCGTGCGGTGGATCCGCGGCTGTTTTGTCTTATCATGCATTGAATTTTGTACAGTAATTCTTATTTTGCAGTACTGGTTTTCCTGGGAATTTTTAATATTTATTCAAGAGTTGAATTTTCTGGGTTGTATTGTGGACTCGGTGTTTCGATCGGATTGTCTAATTTTGTCTGTGTGTTTTTCCGGATATTTTTTGAATATGTTAAAAAGTTCGACCGGATATAAATACCCAATTTTTCCCCTGTCGGGAAATTTCCAAGCGTTGGATTTTTCCGTAGTTTAACGACGTTCTAAGTAGTGCAAGTAACGCGATGGTCCCTCTAGAAAACAACAAACCTTAACTCGATTATGTGACCGTCTTGAATTGCCCTTTGAACCTTAGGGTTTGGGGCAGTACGGCGTGCCACATGTGAGGCGTTGGCTTGACCCTTCTACGGCTGGACCGTTGGTACTGAGGCACGAAGTGAATGTTTTTAAACTTATTTCATGTGTTGAGCTGTTTCGGGAAAACTTGGGTGTTCGATTGCTCGATCGGAAAGTTTAACATTTTCTATTTATCTGAAATGTGATACAATATTTGAAATTCACAAATAGTTATGAGATAACTGAATGAATATTATAAATCTAGCTGTTTAGTCTCACTTGATCGGTTGCCACGGAATTTTGATGTGATCAAAAGTCCGTCGCAATCACGTAGCGTACGCGGATACTCGCCGGGTAAACTTAATAGACAGCCTCGCCCCATAGCCCCGACCAAATGACTGTAGGAGAACCCCGTCGCCGAAAGCATCCGTTCGGGTGCTCGCGGCAGCGGTGTTCCACCTTGGTACACTTCGTCGACGGCGTCGGGGGTGCGGCCGCCTACTGAAGTTTGCGACGAGCATTCGATCAGGATGTCGGGAATTTTGTTGAATTGCCCGACTTTATATTGAAAAGTGTTTTCGATTTTGAGACTAAAATGCGGGGTTTATAATTGTTAGGCATGCGATGTCTAAGTAATTCATTTGATTAAGCATGTGATGTCTAAAGAGATTGCGTATTCCAACTATTGTAGTTTTACACTTTCTTTTCTGCGACCGTAAATGTAATATGTGATATCGCCGGTTTCGTTGCTATATGTCAACGACAATTGGGATGCGCATATTTACTTACGTTGATGACATGTGATGTTATGTGTTGCTGGATATGTTATATTGGATCGTCCTGTTCGAATAGCCGGGGGGTTTTATGTGAGATGAGCGTTTTTCATTTTCATTCATGTAAAAACTTGTATGTAATATTCTTTTATTGGGGCACTTCCAGGTTGCGGAAGATATCACCCTTTGTATATTATTTACTTTTCCGCACTAGGATATGAAGGGTTTGTTTAGCACCCTATGAAGAGTTTTTAAGCATCACATGTCCAAAAGTTATGATTTTTATTGTGCTAAACAAACACGCAAGTGAATCGATCCTAGAAAATTAGGTTTATTAAACTTTAAACTAGAAAAATTAGGGTTTGAATGCTACAACCTTTGTAGCTCCCGTTTTTGCTTCACTCCTTGGGCTCTTGGGTATTGGAAGAAGCTCTCCTTGTTGTCCTCCTACGTCCACGACGATCCACCCGGAGTTTCCCGTCCAAGCTAGCTACTTTGGAAAAACCAAGAGAACACTCTAATCAAGTCGGCTAAACTTGATTAGAATGACGTTGTGGCTATGGATCTCACTTCAAAATCCTATTTTTATGAGTATTTTGCACTCTTATAAGAACTAGAGAGCAAAAGCATGGAGGTTGATGAAGATGGTGGCTTTTGTGAAGAAGAGAATGAATTATCTTATGAAAGAGAAAAGAAAAATAGCTATATATATTTTCCTTTCTCTAAACCAACCATGGTTAGATTTAAAGATATCATTTTATTTAAATTGAAAGCATGATAAGAAAATAAACTATGGGTTAAAAGTTAGGTGAGCATGGTTGAGTTAGAAGAGTGTAGAAACTCTTAAGTGATTTATCCCATTTTTCATTTTCTTTTGCTTTAATTTAAATCCAATAATTATCCAAATATAACCATGGTGTAATTCTTATACATCCACCATTCTCATTGTATAAACAACCATGATAAAAATTGATGTATGTATGCATGTGTGCTTGCACATCAATATGTGCATGAACAAGAATAAATGCATACATGCATGCATACATCCAAAATAAGCAAGATAGGATTTGTAGTGAGAAACTAATGATGAATCAACACTTGATTCACTAATCAGGTCATATCACATATGACCCGACCATTAGCAAGCCGCCCAATTAATATACGGTATCCCATACACGCATATTAATCGGGTCCAAGCGCATATCGCATATGCGCACCACAACTTTTCGCCTGGACTAGGTAACTCCTATGTGGGACTCTAAGACTCGTCAATACGCCGGCAGTGGGCGATGATCATATCAAGCACCCCCAAACTGCAAGCGATCAGCTAAACGTAACGGCCACCCGGGTATTGAGCGATTAGAAGAAAACAAGCGAACCTGTTACAACTCCCGTCGAGCCATCCGGCAACACTACCGTACAGTCCGGTCTCTTCGTCAGATATGCTGCATATCGAGCCTAGGGATGGTCACGTCGACCCCAATAACTCAATAAGTCGTGCCGGTGAATGGTCTCTAACAGTTCGAGAAACTACTGATAACACTTATCAGCAAATCTCAGCAGCCCTGGCCAGGGACTTGCTGCTATAACCAGTCGGGCACAGTACAGCATCAACTCCCAATATCGGGAGAGACGAAACCCCTCCTATCGCTCATTGCCTTCGTGTGTCTCGGGACTGTACCCAACGGCCACCTGCTTGCACGACTCAGTAGAGCCGTGGTAGGGTGGTAATCAAAGTACAGTGGGAGAACACACAAGGCTCTATGACGATCTCGGGTCTACAGACTAACCTGTACCAGTGTCACCTGAGAACTGCTATCCGACGATAGATATAATTCCATATAGGAGTTCTCGGCGAGTCCGTCCAGTGTACCCAGTCACCACTGAGCACCCGTATATGATCTTGATGTCAAACATCGATGAATGTGGGAACATCCATCGCCCATCACATGGGTCTAGTATCACATACGCTAGTCTACTCTGGTATATCGATGCCCCGTCTTGATACACCTCCGACTAGGGACATTTCAGGATATGCTTATAGACTACAGATGTCCCACTAGTATGATCTCCATCATAATCAGAGTAGTCAAGCCGATATCCTCAGGGCTTTATCAGCATGTATGAATGAATAAAAGCATGATCTAATCAACATGACAGATAAAGAAGAACCAGATAGCATACTATTATGTCGAGCAAGAATGCAAACTGAATATATATACATGTATAGATACATCCACTATCACATAATGGCCTCTAGGGCATACATATATCCAACAATCTCCCACTTGCACTAAGGCCAGTTATTGGCGTATCTCATACCCAACATCTCAAAAAGTCGCTCATGCTGTGGCTGAGGGAGGGCCTTGGTGAGTGGATCCGCGGCGTTGTTCTTTGTGTCTACTCTCTTAATCTCGATCTCGCGGCGATCTACAATCTCCCGGATCAAATGAAATCGCCTCAGGATGTGTCTGGACCGCTGATGGGATCTGGGCTCCTTGGCTAACGCCATAGCCCCATTATTATCACAATACAAGGGTATTGGATCAATAATGGTTGGAACTACTCCTAGCTCCGAGACGAACTTCTTCATCCAGACGGCTTCCTTGGCGGCATCATTTGCAACAATGTACTCAGCTTCCATCGTAGAGTCTACAACGGTATCTTGTTTGGAACTCTTCCAACTTACCGCCCCTCCATTGAGGGTAAATACAAACCCTGAGATAGATTTGCTGTCATCCTTGTCGCTCTGGAAGCTCGAATCGGTAAAGGCCTCCATTTGGAGATCTTTATTACCATACACCAAGAACAATTCTTTAGTCCTTCATAAGTACTTAAGAATGTTCTTCACAGCTGTCCAGTGGTTCTCCCCTGGGTTGGATTGATACCTGCTTACAACACTAAGTGCATAAGCTACATCTGGGCGTGTACATAACATCGCATACATTATAGATCCTACTGCCGAAGCATAAGGTATAATGCTCATGCGAGCTCTCTCTTCATCGGTCTTTGGACAAGAATCCTTGGAGAGAGTGACTCCATGGCAAGCGGGTAAGGCACCCCGCTTGGAGTCTTCTATACTAAACCTCTTTAGGATGGTGTTGATGTACCTGGTTTGGGACAATCCCAATAACTTTTTGGATCTATCCCTATAGATCCTTATGCCCAGGATGTATGTGGCATCACCCAGGTCCTTCATGGAGAACCTCAGTGATAAGAATGATTTGACCGACTGTAGCATAGGAGTGTCATTTCCTATCAGAAGAATGTCATCCACGTACAATACGAGGAATGTGACAGCTCTTCCTACAGCCTTCCTATAAACACAAGGTTCATCTGGATTTTTGATGAAATCAAACTCTTTGATAACATCATCGAAACAGATGTTCCAACTCCGAGATGCCTGCTTTAACCCATATATGGATTTAAGCAATCTACATGCTTTCCCGCTGCTCCCACTGTCAATGAAGCCCTCTGGCTGATCCATATAAACGCATTCTTCTAAATCTCCATTTAAAAATGCTGTTTTAACGTCCATCTGCCAGATTTCATAGTCGTAGTGAGCAGCAATAGCAAGTAGGATCCGAATAGATTTAAGCATGGCTACGGGCGAAAAAGTTTCGTCATAGTCCAAACCTGGTCTTTGACGAAAACCTTTCGCCACAAGTCTTGCCTTATAGGTCTCTACCTGCCCATCCACACCAATCTTTCTTTTAAAGATCCATTTGCACCCTACAGGTTTTACCCCAGGGGGTACAACGTCCAAAGTCCATACTTTGTTGGTGTACATAGACTCCATTTCGGATCTCATGGCATCCAGCCACTTCACAGAGTCACCACTCGTGATAGCTTGCTGAAAACTGGTAGGATCATCATCATCCATAATGCAATCTTCTCTGTCACCATCAATAAGGAAACCGTAGTACCTCTCCGGTGGGAGAGAAGTCCTACCAGACCTATGGAGTGGCCGAGGTTCTTCAGTTTCTGTTGGAACAGCCGGTTCAACCAAATCGTCATTTGTAGTTTGTGTCTCCAGAACTTCTTCTAGATCTACCACTTTTCCATCATCTCTATCTGTGAAAAACTCTTTTTCCAAGAATGTGGCATACTGAGAAACAAACACCTTTTGTTCCTCTTTGTGGTAGAACAGATATCCATAAGAATTCTTTGGATATCCCACAAAGTTACACATGACTGACGGTGTCTCGAGTTTGTCCGGATTCTGCTTTTTAACATAGGCCGGGCAACCCCAAATCTTAATTCTTTTAAGAGATGGTCTCTTCCCATTCCATATCTCATATGGCGTGGTAGACACGGCTTTGGTAGGAACCCTGTTTAGCAGAAACGCTGCAGTCTCCAATGCATGTCCCCAAAACGAGACTGGTAACTCAGCGTCACTCATCATGGACCGGACCATATCTAATAGGGTCCTATTCCGTCGTTCTGACACACCGTTGTGCTGTGGTGTGTAAGGAGGAGTGAGCTGAGAGAGAATCCCATTCTCTTTTAGGAATTTTGCAAATTCTGTACTGAGATACTCACCACCTCGATCTGATCGAAGCATCTTAATACTCAAGCCGGTTTGTTTTTCTACTTCTTGTTTATATTCAATGAATTTCTCGAAAGCTTCGGACTTGTGCTTTAATAAAAATACATGACCGAATCTTGAGAAATCGTCGGTGAATGTAATGAAGTATAAAAAACCGCCTCTAGCCTGTGTAGACATTGGCCCACATACATCACTATGTATGAGGCCCAGGAGCTGAGTAGCTCTTTCTCCATGTCCGGTAAACGGAGTTTTGGTCATTTTACCCTTGATACAAGACTGGCAAGTCGCATAAGATTTATATTCAAAAGGGTTTAAATATCCATCTTTATGTAACTTGTTTAGTCTTGTTTCGTTAATATGACCAAGTCTACAGTGCCAAAGAAAAGCTTCATTTAATTCTGAAATTTTTCTTTTATTAGTGTGTTGTAAACTGAAAACTGTGTGTTGATTTAGGACATATATTCCGATATTAAGCGTACCATACCCAACCAACATTTGATTTAGGTGAATGTTCATAACATTGTTCTGCAACACAAAATTATATCCTTCATTGTCCAACAAAGAAACGGATATTATATTACATAGCATACTTGGTACAAAATAACATGGATTCAAAATCAAAATACATCCAGATGGCAACCCCAAGTGATACTCTCCCACTGCGACTGTATGTACATTGGAACCATTTCCAACGCGGAGAGTATGGTCACCTGTCTTCAAAACCTTGCTATTTCTCAGCCCCTGCATAGAATTGCAAATGTGAGAATCTGAACCGGTATCCAATACCCAGGAAGCAGAGTTTATAGAAAAACAGTTTTCAGTCACAAACGCACCTGAAGCAGAAGCATCACCATGCTTCTTCTTGAGATTTAGGTACTCCGTGCAATTGCGCTTCCAATGTCCTGTCTTGTGGCAATGAAAACACTCGCCTTTCCCTGGGTCTCCAGCCGTGGACTTTCCCTTTCCCTTCACCTTTTTGACTCCGCCCTTAGGATTAGTGGGTTTCTTCTTTTTCTTTCCCTTGGCCTTAGCTTTTGGGCAAGAAGAAGAAGACTGTCCAATGGTCATAACGGGAGTCTTTGCTGACTTCATAGTGCTCTCTGCACTCCTTAACATATTAAGGAGTTCAGGGAGGTCCTTCTCCATGCCATGCATGTTGAAGTTCACTATGAACTGAGCAAAGGTGGAGGGGAGGGACTGCAGAATAATATCTATATATTGTTCATTGTCCATTGTCCATCCAAGGTCCTCAAGCTCTTCTATAAGAGCTATCATCTTCAACACATGGTCTCCTACTGGTATGCCAGGGGCCATTCGCATGTGAAACAGTTTCCTTGATGCTTCGTATCGTAATACGCGGGACTGCTCCCCATACAACTCCTTTGTATGGAGCAGTATCCCGTGAATGTCCATGTCCTCGTGCTGCTTTTGATGTGTGTTGTCCATCGATGCAAGCGCGAGGCATTTTGCCGTGGCACAGTCAGCGTCCCATGTCTTGCGGACTTCAATGTCCGCAACTGAGGATTTTGGGCCTGGGACGGGCGGGGCTGAAGCCGTGAGGACATATGATACTTTATCATAAGTCAAGGCGATCTTCAGATTCCTTAGCCAGTCTTTATAGTTGGTCCCATTCAGTTTGTTCTTATCTAGTAGAAGCTTAAGTCCAGTCATTGGTATCTGCCATTAAGAGAGAGAAAAGAATACACTCAGCGAAAGCTCTTGCACAGATTAGATTGGTTTATTATCTTGTCTAATCGATGTTTCCCACTGCTTTTTATCAAGTTTTCTTTCAAACCTTAAAAAGAAAAACTAGCCAGGATTAATTACAGTCTACAACTTCGCTAACCGTTCAGCCAGGCCAGTGTCGGTACTTTGAGGGAGGTTCCCCGTGCTTTCGCACGGACCTAATTAGAGTAAACCTCGTTTTCCCAGAGGCGGAGCCCCGTTAACACCTTTCTAGACACCTAATGAGTTAGCTAATTGTAAACTGTAAAACTCTCCTAGGAGCAACTATTGCCCATAGTGGGATCGGGATCCAACCATCATATGGAAGGTATGCAATCTCATTGCAAATTTCAACACTTGAAATTCCCGATGTAATTTTTACCCCTAGTACTTATGACCTTAACTATGGTCAACAAATCATAAGTACCAGTCAAGTTCTACCCGTCATTTCTTGATCAATTAGACCCACCCATATGACCCTTAACTATGGTCAACAAAGTCGCATGAATGTCCTAATTAATCTGCATCATATGCTTTGTAGGAAGACATCACTTAGCTACCGTACACTACGCCTTAACTAAAGTCAACAAACGTAGCACGAATACTAAGTACTCTACTTCCTAAAATGACGGAGGGTTGCGAATGATTTTTAAGAAAATTTTTAACGCTTTGAACTTGATATCGTTGTAGAATCAAACAGTTTTCAAAAGGAGTGGCTTAAGCTCCGCAGTTTTGAAATGTAGCTTTTTCATAAATAGCCGAGTAGTTTTTAAATCCGATTCTACAACATCTTTTAGGTTTATTTTCTTTACATTAATCACATTAATGTAATCCCATCATTTAAGTCCTTAAGCCAATCACAGAAAAGAAACGAAAATAACACGTACGCTTATGTCATCCGCATTCGCCGCAATGTTCCGTTATGCACCGTTAGGTTACTTAACTAACGGCATACCGGGACGGGACTAGCGCGGGTGTAAAACATAAGCAACGTCTACTATATATCATATATATAACAAGTCATTCGTCTCAGATTTCACAGAACACAAGCAGCAGAAATATAGATATAACGTGGGATATACTAGGACGTCCGTATTTAGTATTTAGCCAGAATAGAAAATACGGATTCCACAGTCGCGATGAATAGCCAAGCCCACACCCTGGACCCCTACGAGAGCGGCAAGTGACCCTACCAATCCTGGAGTTTAGGAGACCCGGTCTCGACTCCTCGAGATGGCCTCCCACCGAACCCCAGAACCCGGTCACCTGTGCTCCCCTCCTTGGGTCCATCCTAATGTGGAAAAGTAAATAATATACAACACTGGTGACACAACCGCAACCTGGAAGTGCCCCAAATAAAAGAATATCACATTTGAATTTACATGAATGAAAATATAAAACTCTCATCTCACAAAACCCCCCGGCTATTCGATCGCGACAATCCTACACATCATATCTCAGCAACACATAATATCAACAACGTAAGTAAGTATGCATACCCCAATTGTCGTTAATGTATAGAAACGAAACCGGCGATATCTAACATACTACACTTACGGTCACAGAAAAGAAAGTGTAAAACTACAATATTTGGAATCCAGATTCTCTTTAGACATCATAAATGCGAAATATCACATATTTCGTATTTCATGCCTACACTATATGAATTCCACATATTGTATCACATTCCAGACAAACAGACAGTATTAAAGTTTTCGAACGAACAATCAAGCACCCAAGATTCACTAAAGCTCAACACTTGAGCAGGGTTCAAAAAAATCTGCAGTGTGACACAGTAGCGGCGGTCCAGCCGTAGAAGGGTCAAGCCAACGCCTCACATGTGGCACGCCGTACTGCCCCAAACCCTAGGGTTCAAAGGGCAGTTCAAGACGGTCACATAATCGAGTTAAGGTTTGTTGTCTTCTAGAGGGACCACCGTAAAAAGACTTGCACGTATCTCCAAACTATTTAAACCCCGTGAATATTGAGTAAATGATATTCGTTCAATCACTTCAATACTTTCTAGTTTACCCGGAAAAGAAAGCGAAATGAAAATTCCGATCGAAACCACGAGTCTAAAAACATCTCCAGAATTTTTCAACAGCAGATTCAGATTAAATATACTCAAAATATACTGTAGCAGGTAAAGAAAATTACTGTGCAAACAATTGTCAAAGAGCCCCTTATATGGCCGCGGATGCGCGGCCTAAGCTTTCTTATGCCGCGCTTCCGCGGCCAAAGTTACTATTCACTGGCTCGAATTCTCCAGATTATCTTATTTTTACCTACTCTATTTTTTGAGAATTTTTGATTCTGAAAAAAGTCAGTTTTTTAAAAAATTTCCAGAGAGCATCTTTAAAAGTCGTATTTTTGTTTCGATCGGACTTTTTACTTCGCAAAAAGGTCGCCTAATGTTCTAGGTCGGCTCTGATACCAATGAAGGGTTTGTTTAGCACCCTATGAAGAGTTTTGAAGCATCACATGTCCAAAAGTTATGATTTTTATTGTGCTAAACAAACACGCAAGTGGATCGATCCTAGAAAATTAGGTTTATTAAACTTTAAACTAGAAAAATTAGGGTTTGAATGCTACAACCTTTGTAGCTCCCGTTTTTGCTTCACTCCTTGGGCTCTTGGGTGTTGGAAGAAGCTCTCCTTGTTGTCCTCCTACGTCCACGACGATCCACCCGGAGTTTCCCGTCCAAGCTAGCTACTTTGGAAAAACCAAGAGAACACTCTAATCAAGTCGGCTAAACTTGATTAGAATGACGTTGTGGCTATGAATCTCACTTCAAAATCCTATTTTTATGAGTATTTTGCACTCTTATAAGAACTAGAGAGCAAAAGCATGGAGGTTGATGAAGATGGTGGCTTTTGTGAAGAAGAGAATGAATTATCTTATGAAAGAGAAAAGAAAAATAGCTATATATATTTTCCTTTCTCTAAACCAACCATGGTTAGATTTAAAGATATCATTTTATTTAAATTGAAAGCATGATAAGAAAATAAACTATGGGTTAAAAGTTAGGTGAGCATGGTTGAGTTAGAAGAGTGTAGAAACTCTTAAGTGATTTAACCTATTTTTCATTTTCTTTTGCTTTAATTTAAATCCAATAATTATCCAAATATAACCATGGTGTAATTCTTATACATCCACCATTCTCATTGTATAAACAACCATGATAAAAATTGATGTATGTATGCATGTGTGCTTGCACATCAATATGTGCATGAACAAGAATAAATGCATACATGCATGCATACATCCAAAATAAGCAAGATAGGATTTGTAGTGAGAAACTAATGATGAATCAACACTTGATTCACTAATCCGGTCATATCACATATGACCCGACCATTAGCAAGCCGCCCAATTAATATACGGTATCCCATACACGCATATTAATCGGGTCCAAGCGCATATCGCATATCCGCACCACAACTTTTCGCCTGGACTAGGTAACTCCTATGTGGGACTCTAAGACTCGTCAATACGCCGGCAGTGGGCGATGATCATATCAAGCACCCCCAAGCCGCAAGCGGTCAGCTAAACGTAACGGCCACCCGGGTATTGAGCGATTAGAAGAAAACAAGCGAACCTGTTACAACTCCCGTCGAGCCATCCGGCAACACTACCGTACAGTCCGGTCTCTTCGTCAGATATGCTGCATATCGAGCCTAGGGATGGTCACGTCGACCCCAATAACTCAATAAGTCGTGCCGGTGAATGGTCTATAACGGTTCGAGAAACTACTGATAACACTTATCAGCAAATCTCAGCAGCCCTGGCCAGGGACTTGCTGCTATAACCAGTCGGGCACAGTACAGCATCAACTCCCAATATCGGGAGAGACGAAACCCCTCCTATCGCTCATTGCCTTCGTGTGTCTCGGGACTGTACCCAACGGCCACCTGCTTGCACGACTCAGTAGAGCCGTGGTAGGGTGGTAATCAAAGTACAGTGGGAGAACACACAAGGCTCTATGACGATCTCGGGTCTACAGACTAACCTGTACCAGTGTCACCTGAGAACTGCTATCCGACGATAGATATAATTCCATATAGGAGTTCTCGGCGAGTCCGTCCAGTGTACCCAGTCACCACTGAGCACCCGTATATGATCTTGATGTCAAACATCGATGAATGTGGGAACATCCATCGCCCATCACATGGGTCTAGTATCACATACGCTAGTCTACTCTGGTATATCGATGCCCCGTCTTGATACACCTCCGACTAGGGACATTTCAGGATATGCTTATAGACTACAGATGTCCCACTAGTATGATCTCCATCATAATCAGAGTAGTCAAGCCGATATCCTCAGGGCTTTATCAGCATGTATGAATGAATAAAAGCATGATCTAATCAACATGACAGATAAAGAAGAACCAGATAGCATACTATCATGTCGAGCAAGAATGCAAACTGAATATATATACATGTATAGATACATCCACTATCACATAATGGCCTCTAGGGCATACATATATCCAACAGGATAGACCCAAGAAGGGGAGCACAAGTAACCGGGTTCTGGAGTCCAGTGGGAGACCAACTCGAAGAGTCGAGTCCGGGTCTCCTAACTCTAGAATTGGTAGGGTTGCTTGCCGCTCTCGTATGGGTCTAGGGGTATGGGTTTGGCTATTCATCGCGATCGTGGAATCCGTATTTTATACTGGCTCGTATTGAAAACACGGACGTCCTAGTATATCCAATATTTCATATGTTTCTTCTGCTGCGATATCTGTGATGTGATCATGTGATATGTTCTGTGATAGATACTGTATATAGTATATATGATATATTATATAGAAGTTACTTATGTTTTACACCCGCGCTAGCTCTGCCCTGCTCTGCCGTTAGTTACCTAACCTAACGGTGCATGAGGGGACATCGAGGCGGATGCGGATGGCATAAGTGTACGTCGTATTTATCTGTGATGTTTAGGTACTTAAATGATGGGACTTCATTAATGTGATTAATAAAAGAAAAGAAACCTAAAAATATTGTAGAATCGAATTTCAAAAATAAAACTGGTAGCTACAGTTCTTGCTTTGCACAGCGGTATATATGATATATCCTGCTCCTTATTCGATAAGGAAAGGACCGAGATCCCTTCACCGGGAGTGACTCCTTTAGCAATAACTGGCAGATGCTACACCCCTCGGTTTGTTTTTGATTGCTTCTATAGTTTCTGTTTTGCACAGTGATATATATGATATATCCCGCACCTCATTCGACGAGGAAAGGACCGACGATCCCTTCACCGGGAGTGACTCCTTTAGCAAAACTACAAAAGCCTCAAAAACACTCCATTTTAAAATCATTTGATTCTACAACGATATCAAGTTCATTACGCAATAGGTTTTCAGAAAAACCTGTCGTAGCCCTCCGTCATTTCAGATAAGTTGTATATAGTATTCGTGCTGCATTTGTTGGCTTTCGTCAAGGTGCAGTGTGCGGTAGCTATATGCTGCTTATCTGCTGCATACGATGCGATTGGATTAGGGTAGTCGTGCGGCTTTATTGGCTTTCGTCAAGGGTCGTGCGGGTGGGTTTAATTCAATCAAGAAATGTACGGGTTGAACTTAACTAGCGGGCTATGGTTTGTTGGCTTTCGTCAAGGTCATAGCACGTTAGGGACAAAATATTATCGGGAATTTCAAGTGTTGAAATTTGCAATGAGATTGCATACCTTCTATGAGATAGTTGGATCCCGATACCCACTGCGAGTAAGAGTTACTCCTGGGAGAGTTTTACACATTACAATTAGCCGATCAAGTAGGTGTCTAGAAAGGTGTCAACGGGGTTACGCCTCTGGGAAAACGAGGTTTATATTAATTAGGTCCGTGCAAAAGCACGGGGAACCTCCCTCAAAGTACCGACACTGGCCTGGCTGAAAGATTGGCGAACTTGTAGTGTGTAATTAATCCCGGCTAGTCTTTCCTTTTAGGGTTTGAAGGAAGATTTGATAAAAACAGTGGGAGCCATCCTGATTAGATAAAATAATAACCAATCAGATCTTGTAAGAGCGCACGCTGAGTGTTTTCTTCTCTCTCTCTCCAGGTATCGACCATATCACGCCTTAATCAAGATAATAATATGGATGTATTAACTGAACCCGCTTATTATACTGAGCTGGGGAACGTTGGTCCCGCTCCAACCTATAATTGTTATAAGACCGAGCAGGAAATTGGGGAATACCAGAATTCCTATGCCGCCCAAACGAAGAAAGTGCATATGATGCATCTCCTTCGGGTGTGTTCATTATAAAGAACTGTTTCTCAGTATCCTCTGCGTCCAGAGTATTTGATACCGAATCGGGATCCCAGATATGTAATCTGTTACATAGGGCTGCAAAAAGGTAGAGAACTGAGAACGGGTGATAAGTTTCATGAGACAGAAAACGGGGCAAGTGTTGCAACCAAGTCTGTTGGTCACTGTCACCCTGTATTACCAGTACATTGATTCTGAACGAATGTTATTAGATACCGAACCTGATATACAAAATCATATCACTCTCTTTATTAGTAAAGAAATGATAAAATTTTGTATAGTTGGATAATGTTTTGAACATTTCCTATATCAAAAGTTGATCGGTTCAGGCACGTTATCTAAAAGCATTGATGTTCTAAATCAAACTACAGTTCTTTAGTATACGGAACACACACAAGAGGAAGAGTTCAGAAATGAACGAATCCTTCTTGAGGCATTGTAGACTAGGTCATATCAATGCGATTCGACTGGCTGAAGTTACATTTTAGATGCATATTTAAATAAGTTTGAATTTACATCTTGTGAAACTTGCCAGTCATGTCACAGAGATAAGATGACCATAGCTCCGTTTACTGGAAATAGAGAAAGAGTTAGTGAACTCTTGGGATGATACATGTTGATGTATAAAGGTCCCCTGTCTACACATGCCAAGACCGGTTCTTTGTACTTCATTACATTCTCTGATAATCTCTTTAGATTCAGACATATGTTCTTGTTGAAACACAAGTCCGAACCTTTTGAGATATTCACAGAATATGATTTAGAAGTAGAGAACCAAAACACGGGTATAAGTATTATATCCTTTGATGAGATCAAGGAGGAGAATACTTGAGTACGGAATTCCTGGACTATTCTAAAGGAGAATGAGATTCTCTCTCAGCATTACTCCTCCGTATACACCATAGCTGGGGCGGAGCAGTTGCACCCTATTCGATAAGGTGCGCTCTATGATGAGTACTACTGAGTTACCTGTTTCCTTTTTGGGAATTATGCACTTGAGAAGCTGCATACCTATTGAATAGGGTTCAAATCAAATCAGTTGCCTACCATTTCATATGTAATATGATAAGGGAAGAGCCCATATCTTAAGTTGGTTAAGATTTAGGGTTGTCCGGGCTATGTCTAAAAGCAAAATCCGGACAAGCTCGAGGCAAGGTCAGTTATGTAGAACTGGAAATGTTCCAGCTATACAAACTGCGGCTGATGATTTGATAGAACCAACGGATTCAATAGTTACCAACGAATCTCAGCCTCTCCGCCGATCTAGTGAGGTTCCTCACCCGCCTGAGAGATACTTCGGTTACTCTATGACAGTGGGAGCGAGGATTGCATCATGAGATGATGACCCAACTAATTTCGAGCAGGCCATCAGGAGTGGGACTCTGTAAGAATGGCTGGATGCTTAGCGATCTGAGATGGAATCCATGTACACCAACAAAGTATGGACTTTGGTTGCTATATCTGAAGGGTTAAATCCCCATCAGGAGCAAGTATATCTTGAGAAGATTACTTGGTGTAGATGGAAAGGTTGAGACTTTCAAAGCTAAGCTTGTTAAAGCTTTTTCGTCATCGACCAGGCGTGGATAATGATGAAACCTTTTCAAGTGGCTATGCTTAAGTCCATCCAGATCCTACTTGCCACGGCTACATACCATGACTACGATATCTGGCGGTTGGGTGCCATGACTGCTTTTCTAAATGATGTTTTAGATGAGAACGTCTATAAGTACACAGCCAGAGGGCTTCGTAAACAGTGGGAGCAGCGGAAACGTGTACAAGATGCTTTATAGGATAAAGCAGGCATCGCGGAGTTGGAACATCTGTTTTGATGTAGTATGGACCTTGTATATACAAAAAGGTAGATGGACCTTGTATATACAAAAAGGTAGTAGGGAGTATGGTGATGATCCTCGTAGAGTACGTGGATGACATACTCTTGATAGGGTAGGAGTTTCCTATGCTACACTCGGTCAATCTCCGCTTATCACAATGATTCTCCATATAGGATCAAAATGATACCTCCTAAATTCTGGATTTTAGATCTATGAGATAGATCTAAATGGATGTTAGGAATCTCACTAGTTGTAGTGAGAAGGTATCAATTGATCCTGGGGAGAATCACTGGAAGGGTTCCAGGGTGATAAGGACGACTGAAAGTCAGTCACAGGCATTGTCTTTACCCTCAGTAAAGGGACGGTATGTTGGAAGAGTTCCAAGCTAGATACCGTGGCATACTAGACGATAAAGGCTCGATACATCGCTACTTAAGATGCCACCAAAGAGGCTGTCTGGGTGTATATTGGTTCATGAGATGAACTTAGTTCCTCCCATTGTGTGACAATGGAGTTGTGGCTTATGCCTAAGAACGCCCGTCCTATCAGTGATCCAGACATATTCTGAGGCAGTATCACCTGATCCTGGAGATGGTTGATCTCCAGGGTGATCGAGATTAGGAGAGTAGACTCAAAGGATAACACGGCGGATCCACTCACAAAGGCCTTTTCCCAGAGAGAGACTATTATGGGATGGTTGAGTATGAGATACTACAACCACTGCTATCAGATGGCCCTAGTGCAAGTGGGAGATTGTTAGTTATATGTATGCCCTAGAGGCCATTGCTATACATAGGATGTATATTGTAGTGGATGCTTGGACATATATCGGGAGGACTTTCTTGCTCGACATGATAGTATGCTATCTGGTTGCACTTTACCATAACGTGTACACCGATTGTCTCTAAGTTACATGTTGGTAAAGCCCTTAGGATGTGTACTTGACTACCTGGACTATGATGCGGATCATGGTAGTGGGGACATGGTAGTCCATAAGTACATCCTTCAAGGTCCCTAGTCGTGGGTGTATCGAGACAGGGCATCGATATACCAGAGTAGACTAGCGTATACCTTCTCGACCCATAAAGATGGGCGATGGATGATCCCATATCCATTGGTGTTTGACATCAGAGATGATATACGGGTGCTCAGTAGAGACTGGGTACACTGGACGGACTCGCCGAGAACTCCCAGATGGTATTATACCTTACGTCAGATGGCAGTTCTCTGGTGACACTGGTACAGAGTAGTCTGTTGACCCGAGATCGTCATAAAGTCTTGTGTGGTTCCCACTGTGCTTTGATTTCCACCTTACCACGTCCAAGAGGGCGTGCAAAACGGTGGTTTTTGGGTACAGTCCTGAATCACATGGAGGCAATGAGCGATAGGAGGGGATTCGTCTCTCCCGGTATAGGGAGTTGATGTTGCGCTGTGTTCGATTGGCTATAACCGGAAATCCCTGGCCAGGGTTGCTGAGACTTACTGGTAAGTGTTACCAGTAGTTTCTCAAACTGTTATAGACCTCATATCGACACGACTTATCGAGCTATTGGGGTCTGACGTTTACCACCCCTAGGCGAGATATGCGACATATCAGACAACGAGACCGGACTGTACGGTATGTGTTACTGGTTGGATTCACAGGAGTATGAGCGGGCTTGCTCGTCGATCTTCTGATCGCTCAATACCCGGGTGGCCGTTACGTTTAGCAGACCGCTTGCGGCTTGTGGTGTTTGATATGATCGTCACCTGCTGCCGGCGTATTGACGGGTCTTTAGAGTCCTACACAGAGGTTTCCTGGCTCAAGCGAAACGAAATAGGAGCGCATATGAGATATGTGCGGGACCGAGAATAATGCGTGTATGTGATACCGTATTTCATTCTCGCGATGAATGTATCGAATGGTTGTATGCGATATAACCTAGTTATCGAATCAAGGATTGATTCGATAAGTCGATACATTGGATATTAGTCGGTTATATGCGATATGACCGGATCGTTAAATCAAGTGTTGATTTAATGATTTAATGCATAATTATATATTTGATATGTTACTTTGCATTAACTAGTATTGGTTCACTTTAAAAGGATTTTCTCACTTGATGTGCACATTGTATATGTGATATATTTTTGTGCACTTGCTTGTAACATGTTTTGATGGTACATGCATGTTTGGGTATATGTTTAGATTAAACCATGGTTATGTAATGGTTAGGGTTTTGTTTTTTATTTATTTATCTATTTATTTATTCTTTTATTAAGGAAAAGATACAAGAGAAAAATGGTGGCTTTCTTTGTTTGTTGTTGAAGCTTCATGAAGCTTTGACTAAGTGACCATTTTTGTCTCATGCTTAACCCTAACCATTCCACCTAACCATAGTCTATTCCTCTACACAATTACCATGGTTAGTTTATGATAAGTATTCATAATTATTTTCCTTTTTTAATAATACATATAATATTCTATCATCTTCTTCTTCTTCTTCTTCAAGATGAAGAAGCTTGCAACCATCAATGGTGACTTGATGAAAAGAGTGAGAAATCCAATTCTAAAGTGAACCCACTTCCTATTTCTTCATCCTCTACCTCTTGCCAAGTAGTATAGGGTGTTTTTCTTCACAAGTTTTCTTGACTTAGTGAAGGTTGGAGCTTGATCTTTGTGTTGCCTCGACGTAGATCATCTTTCGGCATCGAAGTCGACGGACCTAGCCCGCCCATTTCTCTGATGAAGGCGACGCTAGAGTCCGGGATCCGATATGGACAGCGAGGGGACTTCATCACGGAGCCATGGGAGGTGGAGAACCGGATCTACAAAGGTTTGTAGCCTCTTTCTTGTAGTTAAGTTGGTTAACTAGTTTTCCTTTTTTTCGCCTAATTCTCTAGTCAACGATCCGTTATTAGGGGTTTTCCCAGCACTTGTAAAATTTGAAAATTGGCATGGTTGATACCTTGTGGAGACCTCATTAGTGTGCCTAGGAACCCTACAGCTTTCCTCCCTTTTTTTGTTTTATATGGAGTGTTTAAACACTCTTTAGGGCGTCCAAGTATGGAGCACGTGAGGCGCTTGGTGCTAGGTGCCAGGCGTTGGACACTGGTTGATGAGTGCAGAGCACTTTATGCTGAATAGCGCCCACGTGAGGCGATTGGCGCCGAACCGCCTACCACTGAGTGCTAAGCAACACGTGGAGCACTTAGGCGCTGGGCGCCAACCACTGAGTGCTAAACACTCTTTATTAAGCAGCGCCCACGTGAGGGGCATGTGGGGCCGCTTAGCGCTGGGGTGCCAACCACTGAGTGCTAAGCACTCTTTATTAAGCAGCGCCCACGTGGAAGGGCACGTGAGGCGCTTGGGCGCTGATTTTTTTTCTTCGTGTATTATGTTCTGAACAGTTCAATTCTCTATTCTTCTCTGGATCTTCGATCCCCAAGAACAAATTCATCCCCATGAAAATTAAATTCTTATTTGTGAAAGACTTGTCTCATGGATCTCAGATCCTGGGAAAGAACAATGTTTCTTTTTATGAGGGTTAAACCCTTAGATATGCAGATGAGATACTCTGATCTCTATTACTTTTATTTTACCTTGAAGAAAGTTCTTTTTCTTTCTTCTCTCTTAAAGCTTTTTTTTTTTGTTTTGCTCTTCTTTTTGAGCTTGAAGTTTATGGGGGGAGTCCTCTCTACAAGACTTGAAGTCTTGGGGCCTTTATATAGTGGAGGCAAGTTTGTTGATTTAGTTAAAGAAATCCTCTCATTGAGAGATCCTTAATTTGATCGGGGATTTTATCCACCGTTTGGATCTTTGATCAAAAAGACTTCTGTTTTACAGAAAATATTTTTTCTTGTTTTTAACAAGAATTGGGAAAAATATTTTCCCATACAGAGCTTATTCTGTAGCTTGGTGATCACTATTGGATTTTTAATCCAACGGTACTCTGTTTTACAGAGAATAATCTTTCTCGTTTAGAAAGATTTGAGGAATATTTCCTCAACAGAATTTAATTTTGTATTTTGATGATTTATCATCTCCGTTGGATGTTTGATCCAATGGTAGAGAACTTTTAGTTCTGGCGCCTGCGGCCCTCGTGCAAGGCACGTGAGGCGTTGCTTCAGAGTTTTTTAACTCTTGGCGCGCCCTCATGCAAGGCACGTGAGGGCGCTGCCTCAGAGTTTTTAACTCTTGGCGCTGGCGCCCCTCGTGCAAGGCACGTGAGGCGCTACCTCTTTCAAATTTTGAACAGAATTTGCTCTTTTATTAGGGGGGGAAACGACTTCTTATCTCAGCAACTGATTTTCGGTGTCGGCCAATCTTTGAAAGATTCGATTTTCGTCGTATCCACTGAAATGCCGTCACTCGAAACGACATGCCCCAGAAAATTGCACCTTGTCGAGCCAAAAACTCCACTTGCTTAGCTTAGCATAGAGCTTCTCGTCCCGTAGAATCTGCAATACAATTCGTAGATTCTCGGCGTGCTCCTCTCAATTCCTAGAATAGACTAGAATGTCGTCGATGAATACGACGACAAACTGATCCAAGTACTTGGAGAAAACCCTGTTCATCAAGCCCATAAATATGGCGGATGTATTAGTAACTCCGAACGGCATCATAAGAAACTCATAGTGGCCATATCGGGTTTGGAAGGCCGTCTTGCATACATCCTCTGCCTTAATCCTGATTTGGTGATACCCTGACCGAAGATCTAGTTTAGAAAATACCCAAGCACCACCCAACTTGTAAAACAAGTCATCGATGTGGGGAATGGGATAGTTGTTTTTCACGGTCACTCGATTCAACTTTCGGTAGTCGATGCACATGCACAAGGAACCGTCTTTCTTCTTAACCAGCAACACAGGAGCACCCCATGGAGAAGCACTTGGATGGATAAATCCCTTGTCCAGAAGATCTTCTATTTGCTTCTTTAACTCTGCTAACTCCACTGGCGCCATCATGTTGGGAGCTTTGGAAACTATCGCCGTTCCTAGAATCAAGTCGATCGAGAAGCCCAATACGCGAGCCGGGGGCAAAACGGGTAGATCTTCAGGGAACACATCAAGAAACTCTCGAACTACCTTTGGTGCTGGCTCTTCGTCTATCTCCGTTGCTATCAATGTCTTCGGCTTTGCTCGGAACTTAGCTGGTTCCAAAGACTCGCTACCGCCCACGAACACGAACTCCGGGTTATTAGGAATGCGAAACGTCACACTCTTAGCCCGGCAGTTGATGACAGCATGGAACGTGCTCAACCAATCTATCCCAAGAATGGCGTCGTAGCTACCAGTCCCAATCAAAAGAAAGTTTGCATAAAATTCTCTGCCACAAACCACCACAAGGCATAACCTACACTCTTGGCTGGACACAATAATGCCGTTACCCGTATGTATCTCCCAACTCTTGGTCAACGGCTCGTGAGGTATATATAGGAATGCCTAGCACGACAGCAAGGTTTCGGGAGGTATCGTCCATGCCATTTTATAAATTTTGCCATGCTAAATAATCCTAACCCTAGAATCTTAACTAGAGATTTAGACAATACTAAGTGTAAACAACTTTACAACTAAGTGAATATGGAATACAACCTTTGTAAACCGGTCCTTCACTTCAATAGCTCCATGTAGTAGTCCCTTCGCTCCAAATAATGATCTTTCGGACTCAAGAATGGCTCCACAAGATGAAAGGAACGAACTTGCACGAAGTCTTCGAGACCGAAGATGATCTACGTCGAGGAGACACCAACCCTAGCTACCTTTTCACTAATTAGGGATTAGTGAAGCTAACACCCTAAACAAAATGGCTAATCTAGTAAAAAATGATGAAGTAGGATTTTTGCTCACTTTAGAATTAATTTTCTCACTCTTTTACTTCACCTTGAGAAAGCTAGAGAACTCAATGAAGAAAATGAAGCAAATAATGGATGAGAGAGTAAATGGCAACCATGGGTGAGAAATATCTCATATAACTCATGTAGAGATTTAACCATGTCTTAAGTTAATGGTTGGGTTATTAAATATCTAGTGTAAAACAAAACTAGTGGACTAAGTCAATGGTTCTATAAGCTTCCACTAAGCTAACCCATATGACTAATTTCCAACTAATATTTGATTTACTCTAAATAAATAAACCCTACATTATCATGAGCATCGTGTGAGTCTCATACACCCATGAAGCATGTGGCATCAAGCATGACACAATAAGAAATACAATTAATATATATCACATATATATTAAATGCATAAGTGAGAAAAAGAAAAAACTTAAGTGAGCTAATATTAGTTAATATAAATTAATATATCAAATATATAATTATATATTAAATCATTAAATCAACACTTGATTTAATAATCCGGCTATATCTCATATGACCGACTAATATTATTTATATCAACTTATCGAATCAACACTTAATTTGATAACCCGGCTATATCTCATATAACCGACCGATATCATAAATCGCGAGAATAGAATACGGTATTACATACTCGTATTAATCTCGGTCCCGCACATATCACATATGTGCTCCTATTTCGTTTCGCCTGAGCTAGGTAACCTCTGTGTAGGACTCTAAAGACTCGTCAATACGCCGGCAGTAGGTGGTGATCATATCAAGCACCCACAAGCCGTCAGCGGTACTAGCTGGATGTAACGGCTACCCGGATATTGAGCGAACAGAAAATCAACAAGCAAGCCTGCTCATACTCCTGTAAAGCCTGTCAGTAACACCACCGTATAGTCCGGTCTTTTCGTCTGATATGTCGCATATCTAGTCTAGGGGTGGTAAACGTCAGATCCCAGTAACCGATAAGTCGTGCCGATATGAGGCTCATAACGGGTCAAGAAACTACTGATAACACTTACCAGTAGATCTCCGTATCAGCCCTGGTCAGGGACTTCCTGTTATAGCCAATCGAGCACAGCGCAACATCAACCCCCAATACTGGGAGAGACGAATACCCTCCTATCACTCATTGCCTTCATGTGATTCGGGACTGTACCCAAAAGCCACCGTTTTGCACGATCTCTTGAACATGGTAAGGTGGAAATCAAAGCACAGTGGGAATCACACAAGACTTTATGACGATCTCGGTTCTACAGACTAACCTGTACCAGTGTCACCAGAGAACTGCTATCTGACGATAGGTATAATACCAACTAGGAGTTCTCGGTGAGTCCGTTCAGTGTATCCAGTCTTCACTAAGCACCCGTATACCATCTTTGATATCAAATACCAATGGATGAGGGATCATCTATCGCCCATCATATGGGTCAAGAAGAGTATACGCTAGTCTACTCTGGAATATCGATGCCCTGTCTCGATACACCCTCGACTAGGAACAATTAAAGGATGCACTTATGGACTATCCTGGACCCACTAGTATGATCTCCATCATACTCCTGGTAGTCAAGTACATATCCTAAGGGCTTTATCAACATGTGAGAGCAAGACAGTATCACAATACAAGTCTACATGTTAAGACAAAGAGCAACCAGATAGCATACTATCATGTCGAGCAAGAAAGTCCTCTCTATATATGTCCAAGCATCCACTATAATATACATCATATGTACAATATTGGCCTCTAAGGCATACACATAACTAACAGTATAGAATGTGTATCAACAAACCGTGCAGAAATAAAGCAATGCGTAGCACCAGAATCAAAAAGGACTCTTGCTAGTAAAGAATAAACAAGGAGAGTACCTACAGCCACTTCTCCAGAATCCTCTGCCTGCTCGACGGACAGGGCGAAAGCCCGCCTCTGATTCCGACCCGTACCAGTTTGCCTCTGATCGAATAACCGCCGCTGGGATACCAGAGGTGGACCCCTCTGAGCTGAAGTGAACCCTCCCTATAGCTCGGATCTATGGGGACACCCGCTGACCCTGTGCTCGCTGGACCCGCAAAGCAGATACTGCCCCTTGGCTCTGCGACAATCTCTTTGCATGTGCCCTGGACTCTGGCAATAATCGTAAAATAGGGCCCTCCGCTGCGGCTGTTGAGGTGAGAAAGTACGCTTCATCTGCGTAACACTCGGGCTGTGAACTGGGATCGCTCCAGGGGGGGAAAATGTAGCCCATGCTGGAACAACGTGGGGTTTCCTGTCCTCCGATCGTTGGCCCTTGTCCTTCTCCGCCAATCTTTTCTGTACTCGGGCAGCATTCAACACCTGAGCGAAGGTCTGTAGGTCGAGAGACGCGATAAGTTGCTGCAGTTCAATATCGAGCCCCTGCTGAAACCGTCCGTCCCAGGCGGATTCCGTGGCTACCATGTACGGTGCAAAGCGACTCAGCTGGTTAAACTCTGTGGCGTAGATATCCACTGAGCATCCATTTTTCTTCAATACGATAAATTTCTCCTCCATTTCGGCCTTGGCAGTGGCCGGGAAATAGCGATCTAGAAAGCACGCGGAGAATGTGTCTGTTAGTGACGTTTGTTAAGGATACGTTAGTTCAGTTTGAGACTAAGATCTACTTAACAGTGTCCCATCCGATAGGTTTACCTAGACGGCTTTCCTCTACAGACCACCACGTGTGGGCCTCGTCCTCCAGCTGAATCTTCACCACATTCACTCTGTCATTGTCAGGAACTCGAGTGGCCGTTAAAAGGTTCTCCACATTGATGAATTTTTGCTCGACCTCGAGTGGATTTACTGATCCCGTGAAGACCGCTGGATGAAGCCTCCTAACATCAAAAATGGTACCAATCCTAGCATGTGTAGTCGGTATGAGGGCGCCCTCGGGGACGGTGGAAACAACCGTAAATCTTTCCAGAGCGGTAATTGCGGTCTCCTGTACCACCTTCAATCCCTCGGTCAGAGATCGGTCTTCCTCCCTTGAGCCTGAGCTAGGGTCGTCAGTGTGCTGAGGATCTTATCAACACAATCGTGGGAACCGACACCTGAGGAGTTGCCTAAGGAGTCCATATTTCTGAAAGATGATAAAAAAGAAATCAGATTCAAACAAGAACTACACGATGATTCAACGAGTGCTAGAAAGTGAAAAGGAAATGTAATAAAGCACACATCAAGGGTGTAACTCAATCTAGGGATCTCTCGACGGAAGTGTAATTTCATCCAAACCTGGCTCTGATACCAACAAAATAATGTCATGCCCCGCTTTCCAAAATACGAAACACGAGGGGTGACTAGACCAGCCATGCTCCTACGGTCAGGGAATAATCCCGTCATAGTCAAATTTCGGCTTCGAGCATTATATAGTAGTCAGTAAACACAGTACTAAAGTAAAGCAAATCACAGTTCATGACTTTGTTACATTAAAATAAAAGAGTTCAAATAACCTTTATTTACATCGATGAAATAACTAACCAACGAAATAACAATGTTCTTATTGCAAGAAAAGAATAACGTTGATGTCACGATCTAAACCTCCGCGATCTCGAATGGCATGTCCTGCTCCTTAGCTGGGTCTACTTCGTCCTCTGAGCATGCACACTCAGGTCGTCAGGACGACACATATAGCAATAAATATATATAATGGGTACAATATTATTAAACATGTAAGGTGCGACACAATACAGAAATATGAGAATAATGAATATCATTTGAATATGAACAGCACAATATAAGTATCATATCAGTAACCTAGGCAATGTGTATGTCACCACTTATCAGTCACTAAGTCAATAAAATCACTTGGTGGAAAAGATGCCCGTGTATAATAAGGGTCTCGTGCATACCCGAGACTACGGTCCACTGTTGCCCGGGACATAACCCTGCAGCCGTACTACTAGGCCCACGACCTAATATATATATATATATATATATATATATATATATATATATATATATATATATATATATATAATATCGAATGATCATCCTCTAAGTCACTGTACCTCGCTAAATACGAGTTCAATTCCACCTTAATTTTCCTATTTTCCCCGGGTCACAATAACTATAAGTATAGAATTAATTGTATACAAGCACGTGCCAATTCACGGTCTTACTCACTTTCACTAATCAATCGCTTATCACTGGCGTGCTTAATACAACTAATCCAATACAAATCACGCTAGACAATGCAATGTTCGCTATACGTCACTATGAACGTTCGCTATCACTAAGGGTATCACGGTCGGGTGAAATACAAGAATGGTGCAACATAGCAAGTCATATGCGATATGAACACAATGCACCTTATGATTCCAAAAAAATATATTAATTTGCACGATCGTATTTAGACAAAATGTTACAAAAGAGTTAAAGAGTAAACTCGAACAGCGATCTAACAAAATTGGTTCCAATTCAATCGGGTTTAAGGTTTGCGATATGCGGTTGTTTCATTTTAAGTTTTCATCGCTGGGAATTCAGTTCCTGAACTTAATGTCCATTTCATGACACATTTTTCATCCTGTTGGGATCATAATTAGGCAAAACTACATTGAATGGAATTTAGATATTTTAATTAGGTATCCAACGCACCAGACGGATCGATAGTATCCGCTGTGAGCTGGAAGATACATTCTGTTCAAGGTCGGAACATACATTTTGTCCCAGTTTAGGACTGCAGTACGCTTCGACCATTTAAATTGCAATTAAAATATCAATCGGAAGTAAAATTAAACGAAACCAAAACCAATAGTTAGATAATGGGATTATCTTTACAACGGTATAGGGTTACGCATAATTACATGTTCGCACAGCGCTACACATTCATATAAAGTCAAGCATCATCGTGGAATGCAGCTCTGGACAGCAGTCCAGAGCTGCATTCCCAATCAATTCTCGTTGCCGTAATTTATCAGCATCGAAAAATAAACTATAGAGGATTCTAAATTATCGAGTTGGATTTGATATAAACCATAGAACATTACATTCCGACATGTATCTAATTTTATATTAAATTTAATATCTCGACATGTACAGTAAAAACTAAATTGACGTCGCCTTTTTGGGGTGTCGTTACACGTGTGATACTTTGTCATTTAGAGTTCAGTCTTCCACGGGACATTCATAAGCAGCAAAAGGGAAATATGATTAAAAGGTTTGAGCATGATCGACGGGGTTTAAGTTCAGTCCTCTACCTCGAACTAACAACACAATATCGAGAATTTTCGAATTAAATTTGGTTTTGCCTAACCCGTGAAAACGGTATCTAATATTTACAATTTCCACGTGATATTAACATGACGTGTTTAGATCCGTTTATGCTCAAAACTAACACTTTAGATTTGATACGATAATGGTATACAAAATATGTGTGATAGCAAACTACGTAACACGGATTTGCAAATAAATGAATTAGTATAGATCTAAATACATAGCATGTTAAAGCAAGTGAGATTTAACTTGCCTTCGATCGCTGACATAGAATCGACACCAAGTGCAGGGTTTGTCTCGACACACGAGACGATGCGATACTGGACACGGCACGTGGCGCTTGCGCGATACGCGGTGATCCGATACAGGGCACGGTGCCAACGCGGGCGCGACACGGTAGCGGGCGTGGGCTTGGCACGGTGCGTGGTGCGGTAGTGGCACGGCGCGACACGATACTGGACGCGATGCTGGTACGCGAGTGGGCACGGTGCGTGCACTGGATCTGGGTGCAGTGTGGCACGGAGGCTGGCACGGGGACTGGCACGGCGTGGGGAATACGGTATGGCACGGGGAGTGGGTACGTGGCGGGACACGTCTGGGTATGCGGTGGTGCAGCCCTGGTACGGTGGCGGTGCGGAGGCGGGTTCGTTGTGAGCACGGTAGTGGCGCTGTGGGGTCAAAGATGGATGCTTGAGAGAGGAGGAGGCCTGCGAGAAGGGAAGTGGATGCTCCGCTGTGGTGTTGTCGACGTCGGGGAGGCGGTCAGCGATGACTCAACGGTGGGGTTGTGCGGCGGTCCGCGATGGCTCAACTGCGGAGTTGTGCAGCGGCCTTGACAACGATTGGTTGCAGTGTTGATGGGGAAAGAAGACGACGGAGGTGGAGTGGTGCTGTGGTTTCAGGCGGTGGCGATGGGAGGAAGTCGGCGGTGGCAACGGAGGTTGCAGGGGAGCTTGAAGTCGGCGAGGGTGGAGTTGTGCAGAGATGAAGTCGGCGGCGGCGGTGTGCAGGTTTTGGTTGGCATTGGGTAAAGAGAGGAGATGGGGTTGCAGAGAGGGAAGAATGGAATGAAAGAGAAAGAGAACGAGAGGGAAAGAGATAGGACAGGAGACGTTGAGGGGAGAGAGAAGGCCGGCGCCGAGATCTCGGGGTTAGTTAAGGCGGGAATTCATCATAGGTGGAGCGGGTCTCGCGGACACGGACGAGAAGCGAGCCGTCGGCGAGAGGGAGAGAGAGGAAACGAGAGGGGATGGAGGAGGAGGCGTGGGTTGCTGGGTCGTCGTGGACACGAGTCAAGCGGAGGTAGCGCGAGAAGAGGGGGAAGCCGTTGGGCTGTGGCGGGAAGAAAAAGAGAAGGAGAAGAAGAAGGGGAAGTGGGAGCGGGAGAGTCGGGTCGGGTAGGTGTTTGGGTCGGGTAGGTGTTAAATTTAGGATTTCTGTTTAGTTTAGGAAAAAAATAATTAAAATATATATATATATAAAATATGCAAAATTACTAGGAAAATCCTGAAAAAATAGAGAAAATATATATATGGAATTGGGGATTTACAGCTTTAGAAGTTAGATTACTTTAAGCTCAGCTAAGGATCTCAGACTCAGCAGCTCGTTTAAGTCTTTAATGCTTTTTCAACATCTTGATTTCTATTCCTTTTGAAGTTTGTTTCTATGACTGTAAACTGGTACTATGAACCTCTTGTTATAAGAGCTATGATAATTGTTTAGTAAGATGTAAAGCTTATATATTTTGGTTGTGTTTGCATGAGGATGACGATAAAGGTCTGCTCCCCATACCAAGAGATATTGATCAAACACCTGACCTCGTATTCTTCTACATTTTCCTATAAGCATTTGTTTTATTTCAATTAAATTTTTTTTTTTTTTGAGCATAGTCTGTTTCCTGCTTTTTATTTCAAAAAACAAAATACAATATAAAGTGCATGTGCAATAAATATTGATATAAGTTTTGCATGAACAAAAAACCAAAAGCAATAATCCCATACAATTCAAATACACGATCTCTCGCTAAAAAGAGAAAAGTTCTATTGCAAATCATGAAGTTTTAGGATTGAAAAATGTCTCAAGCAAATTTAAAAAACCTTTGCAAAAAAAAAAATATATCATTCTCTTAGTATTTCTTCTCTTAATTAATATCTTTTGTCACTGCTTCAACCCATCCGCAACTATCTATGTGCAAATAAAAATCAAACCTTTGCAATATTGATCTACTAAGACCAAAGGATCATGGCTCTATTGATAAAACTTTTCTCTTCGAAGCCAGTCACATCCCAAAAGAAAAACAAAACCAATAAGTGAAAAGTTTATGATAATTTATTCTAACTTATTAGCATTTAGACAATTTATCAACACTTGCAGCGGATCAAGATATTTTTTCCGGACAAATATAAATTCCAATATGTTAAGTTATAATTGAATGTTTCATTTCTTTAGTACGGAAATATGATTTGCACAATAACAAAATCCTTTTCTTCTTCAGAATAAACTTCATGTATGCATGGCATTCTAAGATACAAAAACTTTATGCCAAACAAATTTTAGAACGCAAACCCCACATAAAATTTGCACTGCAGTACTAAATTAAGGTTATTATGATAGGTTTTGAGTTTCATCTTCAAAACATATCAATTTCAAAATTTATATATCTGGCCAATCCAAAAAATTCGCACAAGCCCTCGTTAATGGTGGAGATCAGCCTAAATAATTTTCTCTCTAAAGTGGGGATAGTTCGCACGCTGTCTCTCTCCAAATATTCGGTTTGGCTTGTTGTAGAGCAGTTTCCATACCTAACATATAGTGTCGTAAACCCACAAATCAATGGTCCACGTGAATAGTAATTTTCTGGTTTCTTTCCTATGCATGTGAAAAGTAATAGGGTTTTGTTTGTTGATCATACTGTTGTTGATTTACCGGTAAAAGGATTCGATGAAAGATAAACCATCACCATTAAGCAATAGTAATGCAAGAAAGTTCTTCAGCCAATTCCTTGTCAATATATAACTCTGGAATGGGCTTACCCTTTTTTTCTTATGTGCGCCGACGTGAATGTACGTAAACCCATTACATATTCGTTTCCATCAAAACGAATGCTGAAAAAATGCATTTAAACCGATAAAATTGTAATCTCCAATATAAACATTGGTCTAGTTCCTGAACTTAACCTACAGCAATCCGAACGTTCCCGAGGTAAGAGGCGGCCGGTTTGATTAGCGACGCGTCACATCCAGAATTAAAGGCAGAGATTAGCCTAATTAATTTACAATCAAAATCAAAGATCCGACGTGGCATCTTATCCAACAGTTTCGAACAGACTCCTCCATCTGGGCCCCACAAACGAGTGACGATTAGGTAGCACTCAAACTTCTCAAATAGTGAGGCGGGACCCACAAAGCTCCAATCCACGTGGGCCAGCCCTGCGCCAGCAACGTGGGAGCCTCCGCGGCCGCACGCTGAGGCAACCATGCCTGTTCAGGCACCGACTCGAGCTGGGATCGTAAAATTCAGCCGTTGATGTTCGATCGGACGGTGGATGATGGAGATAGAGGATGAGGTGATGTTGCAGAAAACAAACGTTTTTGGATCATTATTTGGGTGGGTCCCAGTCTGAGGGTGGCACACGTGGGTGGCAGAGCGGGGCCCGCTGGATTGGTGAAAGACGATGAAATGCAATTGAGTGCTTTTTGAGAGGGGTTTGGACGTCTTTTTGGGGTTATCTGTCATGAAAGCGAATAGTGAAAGTAGGGCAAGTCACCAAACTTGGCGACTGTATTTGTTCAATCCCCAACCCACCCCCCCCCCCACTCCCCCACGCCCTCCCTTTTTTTTAAAGAATCATCTTTTACCCTTCTTGGAGTGGGATAAATTATTCAGTATTTTTGGTTGTACCGTGTCATCCTCCCGTTAATTGTTAGCGTTATGCTCTGCCGTTTTATATTTTCAATTTACTAAAATCACGTCGGTTTCGCTTGTAGCTGACCGGTTAAGCATAAATTACTCATCTTTAAAATATTTCTCATAATAGTATTTTAATTTGTACAATGATATTCTATATATACATATACAGATTATATCATGTAATATTATTATTTCAATTAATTAATATAATAATTAGCATGAGTAAGCAAGCGACGGGATTCCCCTTTCCTTTGGCGACGGGGATACGGCGGTGGCGGCAAGCACAAGCACAACAACACGGCGCAGCATGATCACGGCAATAGTGAACCGCAGCAACAACAATACGGCAGCCTCGCACTTGGTTAGGCTCAACTAGGGAAGCTCCGACAAAGAGCTTGGACGGCGGTGGAGGAGGCAGAGGTGAAGATTGAGGGTGGCTGTGTGTCTTTCATAAAAACTTCGAAATTCTTTTAGGATATTTTCGCGATAATTAGCAATTTTGCGTGTCTTTCATAAAAACCCGAATATCTTATTTTCCTTTTAATTAATGATAATTGTGTTGTGAAGTGCTATATATATATATATATATATATATATATATACACACACACACACACACACATTTATATAGGGTTTATTAATTATTTTTAGTCGGGTTACCCTAATTGGAAAATTTTCCTTATGTAGCATACACATGCACACTTAGCCATTTTGTGACTTGGGTTTAAGGGTGTAACATGTTAACCATTATCTTTTTGATTTCATGGCTCTTTATCCCCACCCTTTTTCCAAGTCAAACCCCTTTAAAGAATTCAAAAATTAAATGGAAAATTAGAGGTACAGAGGTTAGGTGAGGGTTTGACTTGTTGGGCCATTTTCCTCTCTCTCTTTTCTCTCTTTCTCTCATTGCAGAATTTCTACAGTAAGGCAGCAACAAACAACACCATTTTCATCATCTTTTCTCCCCTTTTCACTTCCCAATTGATTTATGCTTAAACCCTACGCAAAACAACCCATTTTCTTCACAAAAACCCTTATAAAGGTGGTTCTTTTGAGGTGTTTGGAGGCAAATCTACACATTTGAGGAAGGAGCTGGGATTTTTGGTTTTCCTAAGGCTTTTAGGAGGTATATAACTCTTATTTAACACCCTTTTTCCATATCTTGTAGTAGTTTAGCTAGAAATCATGTTTTATGTGCATTATTGGTGATATTGAGGGATTTTGGTAAAGTATATGTTAGATTGGTGTTCTCATGGTTTAGTGAACTCTTTTAAGTGCTATTAGAGCTATGTAACCCAGGTTTTTGTTTCAGTTTGCACAGAAATACCCTAAAGTATCATTTTAGTGTAAAAATGTGGGTTTTAACTAGAATTAGGGTTATGTGGAATCTGCTTCTACCCGGGGTGTTTCAGAATAAAACTGGATTTACTGTAGCATGTATAGGGGGTATAGAGTGCACACACAAAATCTGGGAGCCCATCCCCCTATCCAGGCCGCCGAAAAATACATTCTGGCCGCAAATTGCGGCCAGATGGGGATGTTTTGGGTTGGGGTATAGGGTGTTGGGTTTCTGCTGCTATGTGGAGTATTATCTTTTCTGTATAAAAATCTGGGATCAAATACCCTATTTCCCGTATTTTTAAACTTTCGCGACACGCGTGATACGTGTGTGTGGGTTTGGGGTTTCTGCGTATTGCGACGCGTCGGAGTGGCTTCAGGCGTGTAATCACACGTTTTAGCGTATCGCGCACACGTGCGTTTGGTTTGCGACACGGGTTTCTAGTTGACTTTAAATGTCGTGCTTGTATGGTTTTAAGCTTATATGTGACATATTGTGAAATTCTAGGATTCGGAGGCGACTGCGACGGACGCCGCGAAGAAGGGGAAACAAGTCGTCAGCTAGACCTAGCGCGGGACTACGGTGAGTAGATTTAACATCTACGGGGATATCGCCCGCATGGCGTTATGCGTCAGGGCTGATAGGACCTTATAGCGATATGTTTTGCATTCACCTACATGACTACTGTTTATTGCATACCGCATTCCCTGCTATGCGTATATAAACTAGAATTGGTAGAACACCGCACCATTGCTAACGGTTCATGTTGCACGAGCACTATCCTGCATGTTACACACACACCGTTAGTAATTGCCATGACACTCACATTATAGGATTGCTATAAATCATAAGTTAGATTGATTCCGCATTATTGATGTTTGCCATGATTTGCCACATATCAGCAGATGTTATATTCATACTTGGACACATCTAAATCACATATTCATACATGTGCCTATATATATATATATATATATATATATATATATATATATTGATATCTTCATGCTTGCATAGACTCACGCATTGAGACATGTTGTTTCCATGATCATTATGCTGTAGCTCATCTTTTATGTGACTGGACATGATATTCATACTTGATGCATATATCACATTGCATTGACTTGCATATTGGTTTGGATTACATGTGATTTCTGGATTTGGGAACCGTGGATATTTCAAAAGGGAATAGGTAATTATTTAAAAACCCGGTTTCCCTTGATATGATATTTCAGTGCGTCCACCATGTGTTTTCTCAGTGCTAGAGCGCGATATATATATGAGAGAGGGGGCTGACCCGGACTGACGGATGCCCGATATATATGAGAGAGAGGGCTGACCCGGACTGACGGATGCCCGATATATATGAGAGAGGGGGCTGACCCGGACTGACGGATGCCCGATATATATGAGAGAGAGGGCTGACCCAGACTGACGGATGCCCGATATATGAGAGAGGGGGCTGACCCGGACTGACGGATGCCCGATATAGGAAGATTTGCGTGTCGATACTAGACACGAGTATTTATGATATTTGGGTGCCGATGTTGGGCACTCGTGATTCTCAGTGGTGTACAGGATTTGAGGGCCGATGGGAGTGCCGGCGTCTGAGTTGTTGGGATTTGGGGTGCGTTGATGGACACCGATTATATATTCCACGTTAACATTCCGTATAGATGTTATATTTCCCATGCTCAGCATTCATTATTGTATCTCATCCTGTAGTTATATTACCTGATAGAGCACTTGCATGATTATTGCACATACTGCTTATCGTGCATTGATATCATCTGCTAGCATATGATAGAGTAGCGCAGTACGTGCATGCTCGCGATTACCCTTATATGTTATCTCTATTCACGAGTTGGCAACTCACCCCCGTTGTGCCACAGTGTTTGCAGGTTGCCCTTCGGAGTAGTCGCGGCAGGCTGCGTTCTTGCATCAATTTGACAGTTTCCTTCCGAAAATAAAGTGCCCAAAAAGTTTGAGTCAATCGGATGAAAGAAGATTGACACGGATACCCCCACAGTTGGTGTACTGGCTCTTTTGCTGATAGATGGGTTTTGTGCGGTATCTGTTTATCTTTCAGTTATGTACATTGTTGTATCTAGTACTCTCCATCTACCATATATGTACTTGACTTAGAGACAGTGTGAGGACGATGATGTATATTATTTGTATTATGGTGTCGAGCTCGTTGTGAGCCGACTTTACTTATGCAGTTTATTCTATCAGTGATGTTCCCACTTGTTGCTCATTTTCTTCGCTACGGCGTCGTATATTGCTATCTTGGTGATTGTTTACTTGGATCTCTTAACATTTAATAAAATGCTTCCAATTAATGCTTAAAACACTCTATACTTTTACTGGTTTGATTTCTGGATTTTCGGTTCACTTAGTCGCGTTACGCCTGTAGACGTTACGTGGTTAAGTGCCGGTCACGGGCCAAACTTTGGGTCTTGACAGCTGGCGGCGATCCGGAGCAGCTCCGGCGAAGTGGGGTTGCAGTGAGGGCTGTAGGTGTTTGAGAGAGTTGTGAGTGGTGGTGGTGATCGGTTGTGAGAGAGACGAAGAGGAGGAGCTCGAGTAGGGTAGTTGATGCGATGAGTGGCTGCCGGCGATGGTGGTGGTTTTAGGGAGTGATGGCAGAGGTAGGTGGGGGTGATGGTTGCAGTGGCCTCGGAAAGGGGTGGAGCTTGAAGTTGGGTTTGTGAAGAGAAGAAGAAGATGGTATGGTGAGCTCGGTTGCAAGGAGGTGGTGGGATGACAAAGCTCGCCGGTGAGAGGTGTTCGGTATGGTGAGATTGGAGGAGGAAGAGAGAGCACGAGAGAGAGAGAGAGAGAATGAGAGAGTGGGTGGTGGAGCTTCGGATCTCTTTCAGATGTTGTCCTCTGTCGATCTTGTGATAGCGGTCTTTGATGGCTGGGATTTGTTTTTGAGAGTTGTTGAGTGTGGATCTCAATGGGTTCGAGTTGGACGTCGAGCTACCTGCAAAGAAGTCCCAGGGTGGGTGGCCACCGTAGGACCCTTCGACGATCAAGTTAGAGCCGAGTTATAGGTGCAGAGTAGCGATGTATTGAAATAAATTCGAGTTACTTGAGTCGTCTGAGAGAGGGGTTTTTATAAGGGTCGCGTGGAGCGAGCAGGCGCGAGATCTTCGCCGTCAGTTACGCCCCGGCGTTATCCTCGCCTTGAATGGTGGGATGCGCCCATTAATAGGGGGATACCATTAATAGAGGGATGCACTAGCGTAGGACGCGAATATCTCACCCTGGGGATATACGCGGAGCTTTTGCGGGGCACATAGAATCCACGCTCTTGGTTGATCGGGGGAGGTCAATGAAGCTCAACACGTTAGGAGCTCGGAGACGAGCCGGGAGGCCGAAGAAAAACTCGGCATGTTAGAAGTCTCGGAGGTGAGCCGGAAGGCCGCGGAAGCTCGGCACGTCGGACGGCTCGGAGACGAGCAAGGAGGCCGAGGAAGCTCGGCACGTCAGACGGCTCGGAAGCGAGCAAGGAGACTGAGAAAGCTCGGAGACGAGCTGTTGGTAGTTTCTTAGGCAAAGGTGTAATGTATTCAGGGAGGTCTCCTGAAAGGTCGGATACGTTTCTCGTTACGAAGTCCCGAGGAATCTTTCTAATGCAACTCATTTATTCCACCTCCATACCCTTCGGGACACGTCATCCGCCACGTGTCGTAATTTGAGGAAATACCACTTGTAAGCATCATTATTAGCCCCCCACTCTCGTTTTGACCTATTCATAGGTCGGGTCGAGAGTGGCATGTTCGGTTTTTCTTCTGCTTAGTTTGGCGCCAAGGAATCATAAACAGATTGCCTGGGAATGGCATGTCATTTGGTGGTTACGTCGTTTCGATCTTTGGGCCCACGTGTTGCCTCGTCGTTTGCCTGAATCTTCACGCGTATCCCCGATGGCGTCAGCGGATCAATGAAATGATCGCGCTTTAAAGATTGGGCGCCATTCCAGTCATTCGCTAGTTAGGATACGGGCCACGTGTCGAGCATTGGCTGGTGGAAATGACAGGCTGTCTCTGACTCCTGCAGTCGAAAAGACGTCCCCAATGGCTAATCGCCATGTGGTGCCCCACCGGTCGCTGGGCATGACGTTTCATTTTGGCACGAATCAATTGGGGGCGTAGGATGTTCCCCTTTGGGGTTTATAAATTGGAGGGGACCATCCTAGGGCTGATATTTTGCTCAAATTCTCTTTCATTGCTGAAAATTCCTAGCACTCCTTCTTTTAGATCAGATCCCTTGTTGATTTTACCTCGGTGAGTCCCTTCCTTTGAATCCGGTTTGATGTCTTCATCTGAGGAGTCTGTAGAGGTAGTAAGGGTAGAGTCGGACAATGAGTCCCACGTTGTTGGGGTCAGGTCCAGTGGGTCTTCCTCCTTTTCGGCTTCAGATAGCCAAGAGGGTTCTTCTTCTTCATCCTCTTTATCAGGTTCACCCCCTAGAGTCAGGGCTGCCCCTGTTACTCGCCGTCGGTCGGTGATAAGGGCTCCCAAGATGCGCATCGGGAACACCCGTGATGCGCCCTCTGTTTTGAAGAGTATGGATGAGCTTTCCGAAATTCGGGCTCGATTCCACATCCCCTCTAACTATTCCATCCATTTAGCTGGAGAGGGTGAGCGAGCGGACCAGATGCAGGGCAAGGAGATTGCCACGTATTTGGAAGCGTTCCGAGCAGGAATGCGTCTGCCTTTCCCAACTGGGGTCTGCGGGGTGCTTCGTTGCTTTCATTTCACCCCGGGCCAGCTAGCTCCGAACTCGTGGAGAATTCTCCTCGGGTTTCTGGTCCGGTTAAAACTTGAAAATATCCCCTTCAGCTTGGCTATCCTTTTCTCTTTCCTTTGTTATAAGAATCACCCCGGCACCAGTAAAGATGTGCCGAGCTAGGTGTATTTCTCGTTCAAAAAACATAAAGGCGGAGTGGCCAGGTCGGGGGCAGTAGCTGTCCCTTCCTCCATTCATGAATGGAAGGAGAAGTTTATATTCGTCGGGCTGCCTGAGGGCGAGGATTGGCCTATGCCTACATAGTGGCACAGGGCCGACTTCCCGAGGGCAAAGCAGTCGGCTTCCCCCGAAGCAAGAGTGGTGTCCCAGTGGGATCTGATCCAACGGGCGGATGTCCTGCTATCCGAGCAGGCACTGAGCTGGGCTGGATTCTGTCCTGCACGTTTCTTAGGTAAGTTAGGGCTTTCGACGATCTGTTTAGATTTTGTTAAGTTTACTTTGCTGTTTTTGTGTTGCTAACCCCTTTATTTGCAGAGCCCATGGACCGAGCACAAATTCTAGCCGCTCTGACCGATAAGACCCATGGAAAGAAGGCCGGGGGAGCAAGCTCGTCCCGACCTAGTCAGAGCTCAGCCTCGAGGCCAACTCCCCCGTCAAAGCCTTCCGCCGCTCCCTTAGTTCCAGAAGAATACCGTGGGGGGAGCCATAACCACTCGCGGGACCCGACGGCCCAGGTGCGAGGGGAGGAGGAAGAGGCCGAGCCCGCCGAAGCCCCCTCAAGAGGCAGAAGCGGACGGTTTCCCGGCCGCCTCCTTCCGAGACCTTAGTGTAAGAGGGCAACTTCTGCATTGAGGTGCCTTTGGGGCTCTCGGTCGCCGACAACCTGCTTTCTGACATGGAGCAGACGGCTGGGATTAAAATACCCGGGGGGACCATAAAGGCCCAGGTGGCTGCCATAGCCCAAGAAGCGGTTCAGGTCAGTTCTTGACTTTTCTCAGAAATTATTTTAAGTCTTGTTTCCTCGGTTTAAGCTTTCTAACCCGTTTGTTGCTTTCTGTAGGTCTTCTACCACTGCGCGCTTCTCATCGCCATGGAGTCCGAGGAGGTAGCCCCGGCCATGAAAAGAGCGGACGAGTCCTCCAAGCTGGAGGAGAAACTCCGCCTCCAACTGCGGCAAGCGGAGGAGAAGGCGGCTCTCCTCGACACTCATCTGGTTGACGGGGGGCTGACGAACTCTAAGCTGAACGAGTCTCATCGGCTTCTGGACGAGTCTAACCGGGCTATTTACGCCAAGTTGGAGGAGGTGAACGGCTTCTACCACTCGGTGAAGAAGTCGAGAGACACCCTCAAGAAGGATGGCCGGGTGGCTCTGGATACGGTGAAGCTCGCCGAGTGCCATGCGGAGAAGGCCGTGGAAGCGTACAAGGCGTCAGACCAATTCTACGCCGATCTCGCTGAATCCGCGGCCGTCGTGTGGCACAGCGCCCTCGACGCCATCAAGGAGTCTGCGTCAGGGATTGATATTAGCGAGCTCCGTGCTAAATATCCCATAGCGGAGGAGGAGCCGCAGGGGGAAGTTTCCGGGGCGGCCGTTGGGGGTGAGGCTGCTGGTGGAAGCTGTCACGCCCCGCTTCCCAGTGTACGGTGAAGTGGACGCGATGAGGTCCGCTACGTATATATTCAGAAGTACATACGCTAAGCGTAGCTAAGCAATATAAAACATTACACAAGAGACAAGAGTATAAAAATAACAGCAACTTTTATTTATTAACATTTTTTGTACAAAACATGGAAAGGAAAAAAAATACAACTGAAATAAAGATGCCTAAACAGTGGCATAACAGGAAATGGAAAGTACTGAAAAGAAAAGTGTACAATGAAATTATACTGCAGGGTCTTCAGCAAATTGCTCCAAGTCTTCCTGGGTTGACTCAACTTCTGCCGGGTCCAAACCACCTGACGACATTCAAAGAAGAAAGAAATAGAATGTCGTCAGCGAACAGGTCGCTCGGTAAGTCCCAAAGATAAGGGGGAAATAAACGGACAGTAAGAAAGAGAGAGAGAGAGAGAGAGAGCTTTTACTGTTGTATTATAATATTATAATATTGTATTAACGTTGTTGTTTTTAGCCTGGTACAGAAGATGCCAGTGTATACGAGGGAGTCCCACTTACACCGGGGACCTTAGTAACCTGTAGTACAAGGCTCCATCGATAATACCACGGAACAACGGCATGGATGTAATTACGTCTTAAGTGACTACCTCGTGCCACCTTTAACATATTCCGTACCAGTCTATCCCTTAAACCCCGTAGTGTTATGATTGTATTGTAGTATTGTATTGTATAAGTTGGATGACTGATCAAAACCATGATATCAGTAAACATGTTGTAACTGCATAATCAGGTAAATGGAATAACAGAATAATGGATGTATATCCATGGTTTGATTCAGTCAAGTTGTAATGATTGTTAACAGTATTCTGGGATTCATGTATTCATATTGAGTTGGAATATTAAAGAATATAGAATGACTTGAATCATATTCAAGTCAGAAATAGTCAGACTCAAACCCGAGTCAGAATAAAAGAAATGGAATTTGAAGTTTTTTAATTGTTAGGGTCCTTATTGTAAATTATAAAACTTGAGGGGGTTTTATATAAAAATACTTTTGCATAGTTTTCAAGATACACCCCAAGTATTTATTATTCGTCTTTATTGTTATAATGAGTGTAAATTTTATTTGTGTTATTCTAGTAAATATATCCTAATAAAAGTATTAATTGATTTATTTGAAATCCATGGTATTTTAATTTAACTTTTAATCTTGTAATTTTAGAAAAAGATGGAAACTTTATCTTATAATAAAATATGTGTTTAAATGATAATTAAATTAATACAAGAATACTTTTAAATAATATTTTATTTTCCAAAATCTCATTTTTTCTTAAATGCCGTATTTTAAATCTTTCGAGACCGAATGCTCCTTGCGAAGGTCTGAATCTCACACTACTAGCCCGCGGGTGCACGATGAACCGTACTATCCCTAACGAGTTCCCCAAAGATGGGTTGTAGCGGCGCTTTGCTTAGGTTTACAAATACCATTCATTTAGAAAAAACGGTTTTATAAATATAAGGTATTTATTTGTAAAAGGGTATAGATTTCCGTATTTTAGTTTCTAGGGTTTCCTAAGCCAACTAGCCTATTTCTAAGGTCTAAACGACAAGTTATTAGAAGTCTCAAATCGCCTCTTCACCGTCATTTGCGGCCAGGTAAGTGCCAGGTAAGTGGGAAGGAACCACAGTAGTGGGCCTAATTAAAAACCACTAGCCTAGACACACTTGTCTAGACACCACAAAGTCAGTTTAGATAAACGATCGATATCCATGACATATCGTGCTTTCATTATAAAAGATTTTATTTAAAATTGTGTACAACTTAAAGCTTTCAAGAAAGGTTTATAAAGATAATGGTATTTTAGTGAAAAGTCATGTATTTTCGTATTCTATGTTTTGACGTTTATCAATTAGGCTTATATTTGTGTTTGTGTAGAGGTAGGTCATTACCTCGTGACTTATTTTAAGTTTTAATGAAGTTTTAGAGGTTAATTATGATATATTAAACTTAAAGGTATTTAAGCGCAAGAATACGGTATTTGAAAACGTTATCATTTTATGTGTGAAAATTCATTCAAATTGATTTCTACAAGTTTATTGATCAAGATAAACATATTTAGGAATGAGGGAATTGATTAAACGAAGAAAAATAAACTTCATGGTATTTTTATGAAAAGAATACGGTTTTACAAGAAAGCTATCATTTCATGTGAGAAACTTTGTTTAAATTGATTTCTATGTGATTAATAGTCATCATGAATATAGGTAGGTATTATGGATTAGGTGATAAGTGGGATTTTGTAGAAAAACTGAATCGGAAATCGGTTTGTTCCGATTTCCGTCGGGGTTCGTAATTCCGTATTTTAAGAAATAGAAAAGAGGGAAGATTGGGACTTACGGGTTTTCAAACTATTCTAAAGAGTAAAGAGGACTAGGGGAAAGGCCGAGGTGTGGTTTCGTCGCCGGTTGCTTCAAAGCACGTCGCCGGAATTCCGTCAGGGCTTCTCCGTGAACTCGGTTTCAAAGCACACACTTCTTGGAAAACTTTTGAGAGAGTGGCTCAAGATTTTGGAGGGTGAGAGGGTAGTGTGTAGGGTTGGTATTTATAAGGTTAGGCTAGGGTTAGGGTAGATGAAAAGTTAAAAATAAAAATGTGATAAAATGTAATAAAAATGTATTAAAAGTGGAGTAATTGGAGTTTTTAAAGAGCTATGGAAGTGATATGAGGCTGAAAATTTTCAGGTGCGTAGGGAATATTAAAAGACACAACTTTCATGTTGTGACCCTCGCCGGAATCGGCCGAATCGGGGGTGACTCGGCCGTGACTCGGTCGGATCACTGAGTCGGCCGAGTCAAGGCCGAGTTGGCCGATTCCCGACCGAGTCCGGTGACCTAGATCTCCCCCGACGGTTCATCTACCCTCTGCAAGTGTTACATCTTTGGGTGTAGTGGGGTTTTTGTGAGATATGCACGTGTAAACTCTTGGTATTCTAAAGGTTTTAAAAAAAATCAATATTAAAAATAATGTGGGGTATGGGATTCGAACTCTGATGGCTTGGTTCAGCAGTGCAAAGTATTACCAATGAGCTACAAGCTCCTTCTTGTAATTATTGTGGTATTTAATTACTTAAACTGATAGCAGCAAGAATAAATACTCCTGGTATACATTAAATTTAAAGTAAATTCTTGTACACTAAAAATGGAGTTATTATATTCTTGTAGCTTGTAATTAAAAACAAATTAATTACCTATATCTTGTGCTCATGCTAAAATACCCCTTTGTGGATTTTTGAAAAATATTTATAAAAAAAATTTGTATAGAAAAATTAGGGTTGTTACAGAAGCGCTGACCCAGAGGTCGCAGTTTTAGTCCCCGAGGCTGGCGTTGAGCAGGGCGAGAACCTTCCCAAGTGCATGGCCTAAGCTTTCGTTCCTTGGGGATTTTTTCTTTTTCCGAATTTTTGTAAGCCTCCGGGCATTTTTTGTAAAGCTGAAGTGCCCAGAATGCCTTGTATTTATTTTTGGTTATAAATAAAGTACTCCTTTTTCCTTTGCCCAAATGTTTGCCTGCTACGCAAGTACTTTTAGCTCGTATACTTTTGTTCAAATCATCATTCTGCAAGTATTTTTAGCTCGTAGGTCTTTTTATCTTGTAAGTGTCAGGCCGGTGCCCATCCCCCCTGCACTTGCTGATCGTTCGTCGAGTAGCGACGAACGATAGCGCCAAGTGTAGAAAGGTCGGTACCCTCCTTTTCACCGGAGTTGAGGTGGCTATCGTGTGTCAATGTCCTAATATAGGAAGGTCAGTATCTTCCTTTCTACTCAGCTGCCTCGTTGTGAGGGATTTCGATCCACAGCGTTGTTGGGGAAGCTACCCACTGCGGATGGACCGAACAGAAAGCTGCTCGGTGGCCTCGTGGTGAAGGCTTTCGATCCACAGCGTAGTTGGACAGGTAGATACCCACTGCGGATGGACCGAGCAGGAAGCTGCTCGGCGGCCTCGTGGTGAGGGCTTTCGATCTACAGCATAGTTGGGCAGGAAGCTGCTCGGCCGCCTCGTGAGGAAGGTTTTCGATCCACATCTTAGTTGGGCAGGAAGCTACCCGCTGCAGATGGACCGAGCAGGAAGCTGCTCGGTGGCTTCAAAAGGAGGGCTTTAGATTCTTAGCGTTGTTAGGCAGGAAGCTACCCACTAGGGATGGACCGAGCAAGAAGCTGCTCGGCCGTCTCATGAGGCGGGCTTTCGATCCACGGCTTAGTTGGGCAGGAAGTTACCCGCTACAGATGGACCGAGCAGGAAGCTGCTCGGTGGCCTCGAGAGGAGGGCTTTGGAGACTCCCTTGCTCCTTCGTGGCACGTCGTTCAACCTTCCGCGGTCCGCACAGGCGGGAGTGTTGGCGTCGTTCAACCGTCCGTGGCCCACATAGGCGGGAGTGAGGGCGTCGTTCAACCTTCCGTGGCCCGCATAGCCGTTCTTGAAGACTGGAATGGCCGACACGCGGCGGTTCTATATCGGGAAATTGAGACATCCCGTGATTCGCATCGCTGCGTGAGTAAATTTCGGTCGTTGGAAGATTTTTGTTGAGGCTATAAATAGCGAAGGCATGTTGGTTTCTTTCTAGCATTGTGTCTCTGAAGATGGCCGGGCGCATTTTTACCATCGGGGAGATCATCTATCGAGACAACGTGTACCTTTACAGTCTCGATCGCTCCAAGCAGACGTACGAGGCGGTGATAGACCGCGTGGAGGGCCACTTTGGACGCCTACTTAACTGGCGATCTTCTCTCCTCCAAGTGCTCATTTACGCGATCTTGAGGATGTTCCCGGGTCTGCGCAACGTCCTGTCTCCGCGGCTGAGGGACGAGGCGCTTGACAAGGTGCACACGCTCTACCACCTCGGCTTGATCTCGAAGAGCAGGCGGGAACGATCAGTGGGTCTTCTTTTCTGGAGTGTTTCCATAAAAGGCTGATCGTTGCCTCTTGTCCAGCGTATGGGGTTCTCGGCGCTTCCATGGCCTTTAGAGTCCGCGGGCACCGTCAGAGGGAGCAGGCTGAGGCAGCTCGGGCTCGGCTGGAAGAGATTTCCTCAGAGTACCATCAACAATGCTTCCTTGATCCTCGCCCCCCTCTGTTGTAATTATTGTAAAGCTGGGGAGCCCATAATACCCTTTAATAAATAAATAAATCATGTTTTTGGTGGTAATGTGTTGTCTCCTTTATTCTTTTCTCTTCGTACATTCTATTGATTTAACTAAACGCCAATAGGAATTATATTATTTCAAAAGAGGATACATTTTTTTTATTTATACAACTTGAGCTTTTTAGCGTTGTAAGGCCGGAGGCGGTCTCCCCCGCCTTCCCGAACTTGATCCGAGGTAACAACCATGATGTGGTCGATCGTTAATTCCCCAGGAGGGGTTTGGTCCTTGTTTTCCTGTTACGCCTGCCTCTTATCCTGCAGGTATTTCGCCAGGTGGCCTGAGCGGATCAACTCCTCGATGTAGTCATGAAGTTGTTTGCAGTTCTCAGTCGGGTGGTCCTGCGTCCTGCGAAAGGCGCAGTATGGGCCGCGAAGAGGTTTGCCTGCCTTTTGGGTTACTGGTGGGAGCTTAAAGAACCTCTCACCCTTAGATTCCTCCAGCAGCTCGGTCTGGGAGATATTTAGGGAAGTGTACTCTTGAAACCTCAGGGAGTAAGGCTTCGGACGATCGACTTTCTTTTTGTCTTCTCTGTCCCTTTTCTTTCTGTCTGGCTGGTCGGCCTGGGGCAGGTTTGAGTTCACCTCGGACTTGAATTGGATTTCTTGCTCGGTCCAAGCTTTCACCTCGGCCATAGTCTTAGGTTGCGCTAATGCAAAAGAGCGGAGCCACTCTTTGTGCCTAAGACCTGACCTCACCACGGTGATGACCGTTTCATCGCGGTACTTGTGGACCTCAAGGAGCGTGTTGTAGGAGCGGGTGACATATCCTTTGAAGGATTCTTTGTCTATGCTTTTGACGGTGAACAGGCAGTCGACCGTCCTCTTCTTCCGTTGATTCCCTATGAAGTGACCGAGGAATTGGATGGTCAGCTCGTTGAAGGTCGAGATGGAGCGTGGTGTGAGTCCTCGGAACCAATCCTTGTTCCCTCCAAAATTTTTGGCAAAGAGCTATTTGTTCCCTTATAAAAATAGGGGAGAGAAAAGAAAGAGGAAAATAATCCTCATAGTTTAGCATCACATGATAAACACGTGGACGCTTATATGCAAAACATATGAGCGCTAAAAAGAAATAACTAAGGGTCAAATTGGCCTCACGTGTTAAATACGTGAGCGCTCATATGCAAAGCATATAAGCGCTGAATAAAATAAACTTAAAGGCCAAACTGGCCTCACGTGTTAAACACGTGAGCGCTTATATGCAAAGCATATAAGCGCTGAAAACAAATAACTAAGGGTAAAATTGGCCACTTGTGTTAAACACGTGAGCGCTCATATGCAAAGCGTATGAGCGCTGAATAAAATAAACCTAAAGGCCAAACCGACCTCACGTGTTAAACACGTGAGCGCTCATATGTAAAACATATAAGCGTTGAACATAAATAACCAATAGCCAAACAGGCCTCACATGTTAAACACGTGAGCGCTCATATGCAAAGCATATGAGCTCTGAAAATAAACAGGCTAAAACCTACATTAGGGGTCACGTGTTAACACGTGAGTTCTCTTGCTGCACTCTTTGGCAGCGCTCACATGTAAAACATGTGAGCACCCTAATTTAAAATGATCCCATCTGATAGAATTAAATTCTATGTGATAGAATTAAATTCTATTTGGAAAATATTTTTCCTGATCTTTCTAATATGGAAAGATCTTTCTCCAACAGAGAATCTTGAATTCAAAATCCAATGGTGATAAAATATCACCAATTAAACGATTAGATAAAATTAAATTCTATGTGGGAAATATTTTCCTGATCTTTCTCAAATTAGAAAGATTTTCTCGGTTAAACAGAGGACCCTTGGATCAAAGATCCAATGGTGATTATAAAATCACCCATCGATCATTTGATAGAATAAAATTTTATCTTAGAAAAATATATTTCTTATCTTGTTAAACTAACAAAATATTCATATTATAGAATAAAATTCTAATCTTGTTAAATTAACATGATATTCATATGATAAAATAAAATTCTAACCTTGTTAAACCAACAAGATATTAATAAGATAAAATAAAATTCTAATCCTATTAAATTAACAAGATATTTATATGACAGAATAAAATTCTATCTTAGAAAAATATTTCTTAATCTTGTTAAACAAACGAGAAATCTTCTCTGTTAAACAGAGTCTTTGGATTAAAAATCCAATGATGAATAAAATTCACCGATTGATCTAAAAGATCATTTTGATTGATCATGAAATGAATCATGATCTCTCAATGAGAGATTTTTTCAACAAATTGATGTTTCTCTTCTCCTATAAATAGAAGCAAAGAGATTAATCAATGGGGAGGAAGTGAAAAAAAGGAGAAAGGAATTTTCCCCACAAGCTTCTGCAAAAAAGAGTACAGCGAGATCTTGAGAGAACAAGAGAATTTAATTCTCAAAGAATAAGACTTTCCTCATTAAAACCAAAGGTAAAAAAAATAGAGATCATATTGTCTCTCCTTTACCTATCTAAGTGTTTAACCCTTCATTTAAGAACTCAGTTCTTTCTCCGGTTGAGATTTGCAAAAGTAAATCCTCCTACAAGTTGAGAATTTAATTCTCATCGGGAAGATTTTGCTCTGCAAATTCAAAACTTAGGGGGAAAGAATTAACTTATAAAAAAAATGAGGAGAAAAGAAGAACAAGAACATATAGGAATTTAATTCCTATAAAAATTAGGGTTTAATCCTATATATAAAAAACTTAGTTCTTCCATAAAAAAATAGTGATGATGATCCAAGATCTTCAAAACCAGAATCGTTAGTGCTTAGCACTATTTTGAAGTCTGATGTGTTTCCCACGTGAGTGCTTCAAACGAACAAAGAGAGCAACTAAAACTTCTGTAAAAAAAAAGGGGGGAGATAAAACCTAATGAGTAGTGCCCATATTTGGATACCTTACGCGTGTCACGTGAACACCACAAAACTCTAGTGTTTAACACTAATCCAGTGCCCATGTGAAACGCACGTGAGCACTGTATTTCTCAGTGCTTAGCACTGTTGGGTATTTATGGAAACTCAATCTTAGCCCAAATTGGTTAAGTTTCCTGAGATTAAACCTTTTTAATTCTAAAACAACCGAGCCCATATTGCTCGTGTTTTCCTAAACTGGCCTTAGTCTCAAAAATGACTAGTGGTCTCCCATCGATGATATCCCAAATGATATTCATCTTATATCGCCTAAGATAATTTTAGTTTCAAAAATGACTAATATTTCTTAGGTCTACGACAGCTCCATTTTTCCTTCAAATATGGGATTTGGTTTAAGGGTACATCTCTCAACATCTCTAATATATGTCGTTGTAATTCTTCAACGTCTTTTGAGAGGTGGCGGGTCTCGACAACCAACAACTCTTTAGTGCACTTCCAAATTGACGTGCACACCTCAAATCTGATCGTACCCTAAATTGGGTGCATTCCATATCACCATTGTTCGCTTCGTCACGTAATAAATACACGTGTGCACAAGATGGATAAAAGACCTAAATGCCCCTAAATAAATATTCGCCGCCAAAATTGCAATAATGGACCGAAACGTCCTTAAACTAAAATAATAGAGCCCAAACGCTCTTTTGTTGGATCCAAAATAAAAATGATCCTGAAATCTCGTTAAGTGGATCTTAGTCTCAAATTGGACTAATGTATCCTTAACAAAAACAAATCGAGCCCCAAATACTCACATACATTTAAGTCGATCTTAATCTCAAAATAAATTAACGGTCCTTTAAAAAACACAAATTTAAAATATACAGATTTGGACTAATCTGCACCCTAGGGCGACAACATAAAATAGTCTCCGTATACAATCCACGGGCAACCAAAATAAAACGAACATATAGACGACACGAAGTGAACCTCTGTAGTAGGAGAAAGTGGTTATCGCGATGCGGTAATGTAATTAACTGCAGGGGCTTGCGCCTGCAGGGAAGTGCGTCCTCACAATCAAAAACCCCTTGTGAAAACGAGGGCGAATCTGACGAAGTCTGCAACAACGGCCGCATTCGTCCAAACCTCCGATATATCGTGTCATAAATCAACTTGGTATTTTCGGAAAGGTGGATAGATAAATCCAAATAGCATCTGCCCCTAGGATTCAGTCCCGACGTCCCGGTCCGTCTTCCGGCGGTGAACAGTCCCGACCAGTCCGGATGAGGGTGGTAGGGAAAGCTCAGCATTGGGCCGCGTCGGAGATATCCTAGAAGCTCATGCCCGTCATAAATGCGTCTAGATGGTCCTTCGGGTCGGATTTCCTGTTGAAATGGCCACTTTTGGCGGCTTGTTCCTGGATGAGACATGCTCGGCTAGCAGATCCTCTATGAAGGGCTTCGTTAGTGAGTCGGCGGAGTACCTGGTCCCTTCGCCGGACATGTGGCTATCCCTTCGTATGCCTTCGATTTTCTTCTCGAGGGCTTCAAGCCGGTGGTGGTACCCCGAGGATTCTGCACAGTCGGAGTGGTGGCTACCTCCGCTCCGTGTCTGTGCGATGGTGCGGCTTCGATTTCGCTCTATCAAGTGCCTCAAATCCTCAGGCGAGCTACTTCTTGAGTGGTTTCTGTGCTCGTCGTTCACGCTGTCCTAGCGAGAGTGCGGGCGTTGGTCGTGCCTAGAAACAGGCAAGCTGATCGACACCTTATCATGGGGGGAGAACGCGCGACGGTCATTGGAGCGACAACCCAGTCTTCCCTGGGACCGTGGCGTGGAGATGTCCGGCGCCTAGCCGGTCATGGAATCAATCGCCGTGTGCGGGTTAAAGTGGCCGGAGTCGGCCCGCCAGCGCTCGGTGACGCTGTGATGAGGGCGAGGGAGATTGGGGGCTCAAGTGTGCCCGTCCGTCCTTCGGCAAACGTCGTTATCCCGGGGAGGGTGAGCCGCGGTCAGGTGGGTAAGGCTCGCCACTTGAACGCGGACGAGGACATCCACCAGCGATGTGAGCATGTCTATCCGGACGGACAAAGCGTGGATGGCGTTGGGAGGAGGAGACGAGCCGCTCCCGCCTCCATTGTGGCGACTCGTATTTAGACTATCGAGGTTGTCGCTCGCTATCGAGTCGAGGGTGGAAGATCAAATTTTATGGTGGACCAAAAAAACAAGTCTTTCCTTCCTACAGACAGCGCCAACTGATGGAGTTTCGGATCTTCTTCAGATGCTGTCCTCTGTCGATCCTGTGATGGCGGTCTTTGACGGCTGTGATTTGTTTTTTAGAGTTGTTGAGTGTGGATCTCAATGGGTTGGAGTTGGATGCCAAGCTAGATGCAAAGAAGTCTCGGAGTGGGTGACCACCGTAGGACGCTCCGACGATCAAGTTAAAGCTGAGGTATAGGTGCAGAGTAGCGGTGTATTTAAATAAATTCGAGTTACCTGAGTCGTCTGAAAGAGGGGTTTATATAGGGGTCGCGTGGAGCGAGCAGGCGTGAGATCTTCGCCGTCAGTTACGCCCCAGCGTTATTCTCGCCTTGAATGACGGGATGCGCCCATTAATGGGGGGACGCGTTAGCGTGGGACGCGGATCGTGGGGAGGTTGATATCTCGCCTTGGCAATATACGCGGAGCCGTTACAGGGCGTATGGGATCCTAACTCTTGGTTGATCAGGGGAGGCCGAGAAAGCTCGGCACGTCAGGAGCTCGGAGACAAGCCGGGAAGCCGAGGAAACTCGGCATGTCAGAAAGCTCGGAGGCGAGCCGGGAGGTCCAGGAAGCTCGACACGTCAGACGGCTCGGAGACGAGTAAGGTGGCCGAGAAAGCTCGGCACATCAAACGGCTCGGAGACGAGTAAGGAGACTGAGAAAACTCGGAGACGAGCTGTTGGTAGTTTCCTAGGCGAAAGTGGAATGTATTCAGGGAGGTCTCCTGAAAGGTCGGATACATTCCTCGTTACGAAGTCCCGAAGAATCCTCCTAATGCAACTCATTTATTCCACCTTCGTAGCTTTCGGGACACGTCATCCGCCACGTGTCGTAATATGAGAAAATACCACTTGTAAGCATCATCGGTGAGTAAGATCGAGAGGGATTTAGAGAGAGGAATATGATAAGATGAGCTCGGTTGGGGAGGCGAGGATCTAGAGGAGGGGATCTCGAGGAGTCGTTGAAGGTGTGGGGGAGGCCGCGGCGGTTGACGAGGAGTGGTTCTCATGGGCGCTCGTTGCAAGAGGGGAGGAAGAATGTTGGGTAAAAAGAGGAGGGTAAAAAGAGGAGGGAAAATGGAAAAGGAAGAGAAGGAGAAGGAGCTCGGATGTGGGTTTGGGTATGGCTTGGGTCGCAGTATAGGTTAGGGTTTGGGTTTTAATCTAGGTTTAGGTTAAAAAAAAGGGAAATGAAAATAGAAAATGAACAGGAAAATTTTGGGAAAATATTTATTTAAAAAATACGAAAATGTTTATCAGGAACCAGGGATTTACACAATGCATATGAACATATAACCATTAAAAAGTATTTGGCGGTAGTCTGATAGCATTGCATCCCATAATTTTTCAGGACGAGACACATAATCAACATGTTGTAGACATTTTAGAGTGGAATGGTTGAACTTAGCTTACCATGGCTGAAGTGCTTCTTTTATGTGTTTTAATGAAAACGTCAGTTAAAAAATCAATAATTTTAAGTTCAAGATGACAACATGTGTTTTCTGTAATTACTTCTTTTGCTTAAGATAGAGAATACAAATAAAAAGAGTACATACGAATCTACAGAAAATGCCTAAATTATTATTTTTCCATACCCATTTATGCTTTTAGAAACAGTATTATTAAAAAACATAAATAATAATTATAATAAATTAACGAGGCAAGAGTAGACCGCACGAATTAAACATAACTCCGAGCCATGCACCCTCATATTTTCCTTTTATTTTCGCTTCAGTGATTGCAGGGAACAATTATCACAACAAGAGTGAAACTATTCAAGAAGTATTGATACAAGTACCAAGTATTTATTTTGATGATTTTTATTGCTAAAGTTATTTCTATTACTACATTCATGAGCCTTTTTTTTTGGTAACTATACACACAATACACCGACAAGCATGCAACACACACCAAAAGGATCCACGAATTTGTCCTGAAAGCGTTAATTTGTGGTCACTTCTCTTCTTGGGATATCTTGGGTTCGAACCTCACACTCTCTCTAAGAGAACTATTGCTTATTGGTGCTTCCATCATTTAGTGCTTAAAAACTATATTTTAGGGAAAACAGTTATCATTTTTCTTGGTTGTGTAATTAAACAACCCCATCATAAATATAATTATTGAATCAAATAGGGCTAGAGTGGGACGCAGCCCCATGGCTACGCTCACGTGATCCAGTCCTTGGGGTGTGACCCATCCCAAATTAAGACAATGACCCCACCTTTCGGCTGTATACTGTCGGCCGCAAAATTATCAGCATTGGAAATTAGAGAGAGAGAGAGAGAGGGTTCACATGTTGTCCCCAGATTATCAGCGAAATTCTTTGGTGCTTCCCGAAGAAGGAGAGATAGAAAGTGTGTGTGTGTGAGAGAGAAAATAGAGAAACACCAAAGAATTACCCAAATTATCAATCTTGAAATGGGAAAGTCCCAATAACTCAAATAAACTCATTAGCGAATTATGTGAAAAACAGCGAATAATTCAAAAAACAGCAAATAATTCATAAAATCAAAACGTAGCATCTCATGTATTAATTTCTTGCTCGAAATCCTTCTCGAACATTTTCCGAACACTTACCGAATCTTTCCTGAATACCTGCCGATATTTTCCGAATCCGAATTTTCGACCTCGACGAATTTGTGACTGTGTATACAACCCCATCATGTTTTATTTATTATATTTTCCAAGAAAAATCTTTTATATATTTATCTTACACTCTTTCCAAGAAAAATCTTTTATATATTTATCTTACGCTCCACCTAATAACTCGTGTATGCGCTTTCATGTGGGACCCACCATTTGTCCCCAGTGTTCAAGACACGTGTGCATTTATTTCTTTATTTCTCCAATTATATATATTATATATTGTATACCTAGTGCATGTTTGGTTGCAGGATTTGTTAGCATTTGGATTGTGAAATCGTAGAATTCCATAATTTTGTGTTTGGTTGGAGAATTTGGATTTCTAGGATTCTTTTGTTTTTTATGGAGAGTCCATCACAAAACATGAATTCCTGAATCCTAAAAAATTTCAAGGATTTTCAAGGATTTGACATTATTTATTGTACTTTTAGATGGGACCTGTGTACTTTATTTATTTAATAATCCTCTCTCTATCTCTCTCTAAAATCCTCAAATCCAAATCCCACTTTATTTTCACCAACCAATCAAAGATTACAAGAATCTGCAAATCCAATACTAGAAATCCAAAACCAATCAAACAACAAATTACCAAATCCAGAAATTTGCAACCGTGCTATTTTGGAATCCAAATTCATAATCTTGCAACCAAAGGGGCCCTTAACAGCGCAGCCCAATCAGTTATTTGGATAATAGCCTATAATTGTAGACACACTCGATTAATTGAATAGGCTAGATTTTTCACAGGCTGTCTAATTGGTAACTATCTAATAAAAAGTGCTTACGGGCCAGTGCAAAGAAGAAAAAACTACCTAACAAAAAGTGGTGGATACTAACCTCTTTTTCACCTGTTATGCCATGCCAAAATTTTTAGTATAAACTAAAATTTACTAACTATAAGCTTATATTTGATGCAAATTTTCTTAGAATTTTTTCCCCAAAACAAATAAACTATTTCATTTGTTATTTAAATTTTAAAGAAAATCAAATCAAATCTTGATATCAAAAATCAAATCAGATATTTTTTTTAATGCCTTATCTATGTATATAAACTATATAATAAACTTACCTTCTCCTAGACTTGAACATAATTCCATTCAAGAATATATCATATTTTCGTCTTTAAACTTTTTCCATAGCGAATGAGAATTTGAAAACATGTATACATTTTCTTTTCCCTGATATTCAGCACAAATCAACTCCAAATACAATAGTTGTTTATAAAGACTCAAGATAGCTGATGTATATAAAATGCTTACAATCTCAAAATTCATGCATGATCAATATTAATTACTGGAACAACATAATGAATTCCTAACATAAATTATACGGCCAACAAGTTCCTACAAACAATTCAAGAAAAACAGTATCCATGAGAACCTTATACATTGGAATCATGAAACTAAGCAAATAATGACCGGATCCCACGAAGACTTTCAACTTCAGATGAAGGTATTAAGCACAGCTTTTGTACTTCCTTGCAAGTCTCCTTCCATCTTCGTACCAAAATTTTGTTCGTTGTTGCATTACGAGACTCAAGTTTTGATTGAATCTTTATCTTGCAACTCAGTGCATATCCATAGATGAATCGCTGGGATGAGCACCTTTGTTTTGACTAGATGAGTTGGCTTCATGATACTTTTGAAGAGATTGGCGAACAGGGCTCAAAAGAGCATTTGAGAAGAAAGTGTTCTTCGTTTGGTCCAAATGAGCAGCCCGAGACGAACCAGAAGAGTTACTGATGGTGGAGTTTGTAGAGTTCGTCAAGGATTGGGGATGAAGATTGTGTGCATCATCTCCTCCATAATCCAATTCATGCTGCAAGACCCCCAAAAACAAACAAATAAATATTTTTCCAACACAAAAACTGGAACAAGAATGACCGGAAAAAGCATAAGATTACTAAATCTAGCATATAGAATATTCAAATGTAAGTAATAACATAGCTGACATGAATATCCACACTAAATTTATATTAAATTGCTGGAAAGTTGCTTCCTTCTTGCTCGTAAGGTATCTGGCTTCCCTTTCAGCAGTTGTTTGTTGTTTACGTTTAGACAACTTTTTTATTTCCAAAGCACATATTATTTTTCGTTCTTTCTGCCAACTTTTCACTGACCATTTCATATTAGAACTCTCACCAAGGTTTTTTTAGGGATATAAGAATTGCAGCAACGAAATAATAAATGTCCACCTAAGTATGGGGCAAGCTGTAGTTTGGAAGAGAAAGGACTACAGGCTACATTACTTCCATATGGGAAAGGGATGAAGGTGTCCTGCCTTGATTTAAATCGCAAGGTCCATGAACTTAGTTGTCAAAATGCACACACGAAACATGCAAATGGGGAAACTCGATCCATTTGTCACAAAAACAATAAATCCGAAAAAAATTTGGTAAGAGAGGTGAAATGAGTGACTTGGCTTGTATATAAATAGACTTTATTATACAAAGCACGCTAACTGAAAGATCGACACAATAACAGTGAACAGTATGCCACAGAACTTCAAAAGTTTTTCCCATAATTGCTTTAGTTGCATGTCAAATAAGTGTGTCTAAATCTGTACAAATGGCATCATTGTCCAAGTATTCTCCCATCAAAATGGGATGCTACAACGCAAGGTTCCATAAAGGTTTCGGAATCTTTTTTCACCGGCTTCTAACTATGTTGTAATTAGTGAAAACCCTATGCTGTGAAAATCCCGTAGAGGGGTTGGCCATTATCCTAAATGCATAACGATAAAATCTAGGACAAAGATAAAGCCAAGAGCGAAATTACGAATCTACATAACGGCATGTCAATTACACACACAGAAAATAAAAGAGCCACAGCATAACCTCTACAACTCAAAGGTAATGCAAAATTCACGGTAGTGTAGATTGTGCCAAACCAATAAATCCTTGGCCATTATCGAAGGAAAATCTCAGTAAATAAGGTAATAAAAAGACTATGCAACAGTAATAAGATATACCTCATACTTATAAGGGTATGTTCATATTCATATCGTCATGGCATAGTTATAAACACATGTCAAGAGATAAATTCTATTAAGAATAGGCAAAATATAATACGAATCTAAATAACACAAGCAGAATCCCCAAAAAAACCATCTTCCTAATAAACACATGATGTGACTCCCAAGATATGTAACTTGGTAAATGTTACTGAAATTCTAGGACAGAAACAATGAAAGAGATTATAATGAACTATAAAATATCAGAAATCGAAAGTATGAGCAATTAGAGAAACCCGCATGTAGGCAGCAATATCAGCTAGTGACACTCTTGATGTTTCTTCATCTCTTCTCGATATCCACTGGTAGAGTTTCTCCTGCATTCATTGAAACAATAGTAGATTTTAGCGCCCTATGAAGTACAAACCCTTTCTATAACAGTATTCCATGTCTCAAAAAATAAAAAGAAAAGGAAAAAAGATAGCAATATATCATCCGCATATTCTAAGAAAAAGAAGGGAAGAAAAAAATGTCAAAAAAGAAAATCATCTAGATATGAAGCTTCGTCACATAGATGAATCATGGTAATCTTCTAGTGCTATCCAAGTTTTGTCAATGGGATATTGACATATTCCTGGAAAATTGTGGTATCTTCTAGCCTACGGTTTATTACATCAGATAATTGACAGATCATGCAATCTATTTCAACTTTTAGATCAAATCGCCAAGGTTTTGAGACACTAATTATTAAAGAAAATTGTGCCTCACCACTTCTTCAAATACCAGTTAACACGAGAGCCACCTATTTGCTTCCCTACTTAGTCAAGTTACAAAACAAAAACAACAACAACAAGCCTTTACATAAAACCAAGTTACTTATCTTTAAAATGATAAAAACAACAATGAAACCATGGGTCTATGAGATCGGCCTATGTTACAAACAAAAACTTAACATTAAGCAGCCAAAAATTACAGATCAGTACAATTAACATAAAAGATGCTTCTCATATCCCATATCCATTTTGATACTACTAGTTCTTATCTCAGGGCCAACTTTTTCACACAAACCAGGGATCATATTGAAGATCGCTAATGAAAAGAAATCGCATATAACTTGAACAGAAGAGAAGTCTATGCAAGGTGATATGAAGATGGTCATCAAGATGAGAATACATAATCATGGAATTAGGGAATAACTAGCAATGTCAAGGAAATGAGACCAATATGGATCTTATTAGCTTCAGAAAACGCATGAGCTCAATCCATATGCTTGAAAGCTATCTAATGTGAATGCGGAGTTCTGTACAGACTACAAACAATAGAATGGTGGTAGGCATTCCTTAGCGGTCGAATGATGTTATACCGATTGGCTAGAGAGATGAATTTCATAAATGTGCAATTCATGACACTTGCATGGAAATGCCTTGACTATATTTGTGCCTTCGAATTGACATAATTCCATATAGCAAATAAATCATCGCTTTCCCTACTCAGAGACATAATTCCATGGTCTTATGAGAATTTGGAGGATGCCGGCTGGTCATCTAGGACTATGACAAGCCCCTCTCTGGTCATAGTTTTCTGAACCAGGAGTTTGGAACTTATTTAAAGAGGGTTGATGCCAGGTTGACAGCCAATCATAAAACATGGTGCTTTGCTTCATCGACGACCCTATTTGGATGGAAAAAGGCTTAGATGACGACATCATCTTGATGGCAGCATATACATTCCAACATAATCGTTTAGTTTATTTATTTTTTAATGACTAAGAAATAGCTCCTATTACCACGAACGGTGGACATGAAACACGAAAATCATCATGAAAAACCTACAGAAATACACATCCAAATATTGGGCACAAGCCAAGACCAAAGTCGTCTGAGCTTATTATGATCAAAGTAATCCTATGCCGATTCGCATAAACAGCTATAAAACAAAATAATAGACTCATCGCAATCGCAACTACCAAAGCAATCGATCATCACCAAATCAAACGATACAGAGAGAGATTGATTCAAGAGAGGAAGACGAACCAGAGCGTGGCGCTCGCCAGCGTGAAAGGAGAGCTTCTGCTGATTCATGGACTGCGTGTAGATCTGAGACAGCGAGTTCGCCGCGCTGCAGAAGCTCGAGTACATGTTCCGCTCCACCTCGTCCAATCCAATCGCGTCCGCTTTCCTCTTCTTCGCCATTCAACAAATCGATTCAAATCGAAACCCTAGAAATTTTAATTACAACAAAAAGAAGGAGGAGGAGGAAAAAGATCCTTCCTTTTTATTGTTGTTGTTGTTGTTTGCTTTCTCTCCTCTCTCTCTCTCTCTCTCTGAACGAGGGGGTCGCTTTGTCGTAAATAGACATCAGCAAGTTGGTGGGTTAACGGGTAGTAATACGATTCTATTTCGAGCCCGATTCAAAAAATAAATAAATAAAAACGTAATTTTGAATATTTTTTAACAGGTAAATTATGTCTACGAATTTAAATAAAGTTTAGCAAATTATGAAAATATAGATGTATAGTTTGCTTTCCTTGTTCTAATATAAGAAATGAATAAATTGATTTGACTAACTTATTTTCAAATCTTTTTTTTTGAGAAATTTATTTTCAAATCATTAGCACTATCAGGTAATATATGTTTCTCGTTATAGTATTTTAACTTGAATAATATTATATGTATCAATGCAGACATTTTTTTTTGTTGTCATTTTAGGAATAACAGATCATAACCAAACCTAATTTCCTTATTATATGCATCAATGCAAACAATATTATATGTATCAATGTACAAATTGAATTTCGTGTCTCTTCTTTACTTGCAAAGGGCTTTTACACCAATTATAAAAGCATCACATCTAACAAGTCGTCTTTTTTTCTTTTGCTTATATGATCTAACAAATCGTGTTAATCTAGAATTTTCAGGTTTTCGAGTTAACATACAAAACCTAATTTAAATATGGTATGGTGTCTATAACTATAACAAAGATTGCATGTGAAAAAGTGATGAAGGTATAATGATGTTTGACAGATGATTCCATTTCGAGCCTGATTAAAAGGTGAGACCGGAAGTCATTAAAAGACAGATCTCCCTAACCAAAATTACAAATTCAAGAATTTTGTATCGTTTTTGTTGCTACCGCATGCTAAACTTAGTTGCATGAATATAATGGTTGTCAAAGTCGATCCATGTCTAAATACTTATATTGAGATGTGCACCACGTGGTTTGGTTCATTCAATAAAATTGCATAGGATGAGCTTTTATAGGATCCAACCTTCTCCCAAAAAACAAAAAGAACTAAAAGAAAAGAGAAGAAAAAATACACGGGCTCATTAAAATTTTTGTGTTGTTCTTTGTAGCTATCACATGCTAAACATAATTGCATGAATATAATGGTTCTCAAAGTTGATCTATGTCTAAATACTTATTTTGAGATGTGCACTAGGTTGGTTCCCTTCATTCAATAAAATTGTTTGGGACCGGCTTTTACAGGGTCTAGCCTTTTCCTAAAAAAAAGGAAAAGAAAAAGAAAAGAAATGAAATGAAAAATATGCGGTTTTATTAATCATGATTTGATCTTAAATTATCCAACTAAATCGGGAAATCTCAGTATTGAAGATATTCGAACATATTCAACACTCGGTTGGACATAATGTCAAAGCTTTTAAAATTTTTGTTGGTATGATTAAAACTTAATCTGATTCATCCACTTAAAAAAAATACTCCAAATTAGAATCAAATTACCATGTCCACCAACATTAATTTGAATTATCCTATGAATACAAGTCAAGCAACCTTTGAAGCTTGATGATCCTTCTTTCTTCAAATGTTTTCATAAAAATTATGCGGCTTAATTTGTAATATTGATGCGGTGGCTCGATTTCTTTGACCCGGATCAAATCTTGAATAACTTATAATTTATTAAGAACATAGGCCTACAATGATGTTTCGTTCATTTTCTTTTTCCATTGAACTCCAATTATTGCTATCTTTCAATAAAGTAAATTACACACCTTGTTTTTTCTTCTTATTGCTTTGATCTTTCTATACATGATCTTTTCATTTCTTGATATTCCATGTACTTCTTTTCTTCTTTCTTTCTTTTTATTCCAATCTTTTGCATTTTGCAGTTTCTTTTAAGGTAAGCAAGGAAAATTCTTATCTCTTCTGTATCTTAAATCCGATCTTCGGCATAAATTAGCCATCCCTCATAAATGGAAGACTCATGCTTGATCCCGGGTCTCCCCCATTGGCTACTTCAAGCCCCTTATAGGATGGAGAAAGTTGGTATTATAAAAATAGCTAAAATTTTATTAAGAACAAATAAAATGCTTAATTTGTAAAAGAGAGACTCTCAAATTTTTATTGGACTTTCTAGGTTCTTTTTTTAATTCTTCATCTCAAATTACAATCTCTAATCATTTGACTCTTTATATAACAGATACACGATGATCTAAAACTTGTTAAAATAACTTTAACCTTATCTCTAAATGCTGATATAACTAATGTCTCATACTTAAATTTCTCAACAAGCTCAAATTGATCCAACCCACTTCAATTCAACCGAGTATTCAAATTTGAAACTTAAAGTTTACTCCCGGCTAAAATAAAAACACTCCAAACCGAAATTGAATTACTATTTCTCGCGTATATCTTTACGTTCCGATGCAACATATATGGATTCATCAATCTTATATTTGATTTTTTTCTCTACCTAAGAAATAAGCATATCATGTCTTCATAATTTTTTCAGAGATACTCATAAAGATCCAATCTTTTTAACATTGCAAAACATAAGATAAGGAATTAAACTCCAAGAATAGAAAAAAAAATCGATTTCTTTTTAAAATAATATATAGAAATCAAATTTTGTGCATGCAAATTGAAGGACACGCCATGAAAGAAACTCCTCCATTATCCAGTAGAAATATCTCCACCAAACTTGGCCGTATCCTATCCACTCCTTGATGATTAAACTCTCTCTCCCCTCCTCCTTTCCTCTTCCCCAAAAACAAAAAAGAAGGGGAAAAAAACACCAAAAAACCAAACAAGAGAAGGAAAAAAGAAAGAAAATGCCTATGGCTTCATCAATCCCTAGCATCAAAATCAAAATCTCTCATCCTTGTCTTCACCACTCAAACTTGAAACCAATCAATGGTCCTCCCTTTTTGGTAATAAGATGCTCTAAAGCAGAGGGCCCATTGAGGAGACCTTCAGCTCCTTCTCTCTCTCCCCCTCCTTCTCTCTCTCCTCCCTCAAAACCCATCACCCCTTCATCTCAAACACAAACACAAACACAAACACAAGCCCCTTCTTCAAAGGCTAAGGTTGAGGGCGGGGTGAGTTTGGAGTATCAGAGGAAGATGGCAAAAGAGCTGCAGGATTATTTCAAGCAGAAGAAGCTTGAGGAGGCTGATCAGGGCCCTTTCTTTGGATTCATTGCCAAGAATGAGATTTCTAATGGAAGGTATAAATTCTGCTTTAATTGGCCATTTTTGGGTTTAATTTTCTTAACTAATGAAGGCAGATGAATTCTTGGGAACTTGGGTGTTTAGGGTCTGTTTTGACATTTTATTAAAAAAAAACAATAATAAAAAATAAAAAATCAATTTTCTTATTTGGTTAGCAAAAAAGCTCAATTCAAAATATAACATATATTGAGAAAATAAGTATCGGAGAGTCCGATCCTCTCGCCATATAAAGCACATCAGGATATAGATAACACAATCGCACCAAAGAAAAAATATATAGGATTTACCATGATTCGACCAATCGGGCTACATCCAAGGGACAAAACACAGGCACAATAATTCTATTGATATGAGGAAATTATCGGATCTCGCATATCTTAAAACTCTATCACCTCCATCTTTCCTCTCTTGCTCTCACACCACAAGAGAGAGAGAGAGGCACAACCCTCATACTCACGAAAGAGACATATATATAGTGGTAAAACCCTAACATACCTCATCACGTATTTGTAGCCCACACCAATGAATGACTAGTCCAAATAGTCCATAAATACGCAGACGGATATGAGACACAACCCAAACAAAAAGCTAAAGCACATAATTGATTTTCTTATTGAAAAAATAATAATAATCTAAAATCCTTGTGCTGAGTTTTTCCTTATTTAATTAGTATAATATTTTTTCTATCCATTTTAACGCCATACGAATGTCTATCAAAAAGCAACGGCTAGGTCTCACACCATCCAAATATGAGCGAGTGCCCCATCTGAATTCTCGGATGAACTTAAGGGCGGAGGCGTGCAAATAAAAAAAAGATTATTATTTTATCCGATCAACGCTTTAAATTTTAAGGCTCATAGCTTTCGCATCAACAATTTTTCGTTCGGGCACACTCCTAAATTATAAAAAGTGGGAGAAAAATCATGTGGGAGCCTATATATGGATCATTAAAGAAAGAAATAGAAATTAACAGGAAGGGCAAAATTAAATAGAGAAGTTTGCAATTAATAATGAAATTTTACTTATTTTTGTTTGTTCTGGTTCAGATGGGCTATGTTTGGTTTTGCTGTTGGGTTGCTCACTGAGTATGCGACAGGGGCAGACTTTGTGCAGCAACTTAAGATCCTTCTCTCTAATTTTGGGATTGTGGATTTAGATTGATGCTTTCATTTTGCTTGTAATGGCTTGAAGCATTCATTTCCCCAACTCAGTTTTCCTGTGATTCTATATATATGTTGTGTCATTGAATATTTGTTCATATATATGAATTATATAAATGCATGCAAGAGAAACTCCTTTTTTGTTCATACTGAAAATGGGTTGCTTCAATGTAATTTTCGTTCGTGAGTTGTTGGTACTCATTCTTGAAGTTGTGGGGATTCATTTCCTAAGGTTGCTTGAACCCCAAACTATCCTAAATACAATGTTTATATATTTTTTTCCTTTCAAAATATCAAAAATATGCATAATTATTTTCCCCTGGATTGTATTGCAGAGCTTGGCTTTATATGTGATTTATTTATGGTAAATAATCAATAGGTCAATTACACTAACATACCCTCACCTATCACGGGTTACACTAAAATACCTTAAAGTTTTTTTATTGTAATAAAATACCTTAATCTATGGGTTTACAAGAGAATTTTGGTGCACTAGATACCCTCAAAAGCAGTATTTCATTGCAATAAAAGAACTTTAAGGTAGTTAAGTGAAAAACATGATATATGAGGCCATTTTAGTGTAATTTACCCATAGTTAATATAGGCAATCACTTTTTAAGATGGAAAACTTAATTTGAGAAATGGTTCAACAATTATTTTATACCCGATGGCCGGGATGTTTTCGAAGGAATATGTTTCAGTTCAGTACTGAATGACGTGACCTGTTGTACTAGGATCGATAGTTATTTCGTCAGTACGGGCATGTCTGGTTAGCAACAACAAACAAATTGCATCATGCTTTCGTGCAATAAATATTGCAAGTGGCATTTGTTGCTATAAAATGACCCAAATTCATTATTTGGTTATCTTCAAGTTTTGTAATTGGATTTCCAAATTTAAAACATTTTTTCATGTTTGGTTGAACAAAAAACTAAAGAAAATGTAACACCTATGGCATATACAAAGCTTATATGGCATACCATAATAATTACCATACCCGTCATCCCTAAAGTTGCAACTTTTGTACAACTAAAATGAGTGCAACAAATGTTGCAAGAAATCGATGCTTTTTGCAGCTCAATTTCCATTTCCAATTTCCAACTCAAGTTTGTTATTAACCAAAATGAGGGAGGGGTTGTTTGGATTTGGAGATGCATGCAATATTTACAAGCAGCCTCTCAACAAATGTTGCAAGAATTCGATACTTTTGCATATCTATTTCCAACTCAAGTTTGTTGCTATACAAACATAGGAAATTGAGATTTTCTGCAACAATTTTTTTGCAAAAAATGTTGCATGCATCTCCAAATCCTATTTACCAAACAGTCCCTCAGTGCAATAAATGTCGCAAGAATTGGATGTTTTTTGCATCTCCATTTCCAACTCAAATTTGTTGCCAACCAAACATAGTAAATATGGATTTTTTGCAACAAATATTACATGTATATTCAAATCCTATCTACCAAACAGCTCCCAAGTGTGGTTAGCTGTTGGCAAGACATGGTTTTAGATATTTTGTCTAAGTTTAGCATGCTAGATAAGTTTTTTTAAAAGATGCAAGATAAGTTGAGAAATGGGACTGAAAATAATTAAGGAGTTACCAAATGAAGGGTGTACACTGTCCTGAAGAGAGTATTTTCCGAGCTTCGGAAATAGTATCTTAGTATAAAGGTAACGCTAGTCTTCTCTCCAGAGTGCTTCGGTGTCATGCTGTAGATATATACTCTCTTACGCATGGCAAAATAAAAAATTAGCTCTTTGCGATATCAAGATCGATATAAAAATCTTCAAAGAAAGTAATGTGATGATGCTCGATATTGGTAATCCCCAAGATCGTGACACGTGGCAGGTGACGTATTCCAAGACCCAGAATAAAGGGCCCACAGAGGCCGACCAGGCCATCCTTGTACTTGACCTGCAAGCGCAAGCCGGCCCTCCTCGAGCCCCCTGCAAATTAGACTCCTCGGCCCTCTTGCTCATCTCCGAGCTCCCCAGCCGAGGCCGTATCCCTCGGCCCCTCTGACCGACCAAGGTCACCGCTCACAGGCGTAACCGCCGCTCCGCAAATCTCACCATGCGCAGATTCTACGCCAACACCATCCCATGTTCCACGCCATCATGATCCCCACTAACAGGCGATCCGCTCATTACGCGGGCGTGACATCGGGAGCGTAACTGCCGGTGAGATTCTCGCGCCTGCTGCTGCCTGCTGCCTCCACTATATAAGCCTCCATCACAGAGGGGTCAAGTAAGCCATTTTTTCTACACTTTTATGCCGTTACTCTGCTCAGATCTCATCACTAACTTGAGTGTCGGAGGGTCTTTGGTGGTACCAAACCACCCCGGGACTTCTTTGCAGGTACTCGGCAACAGCTTCCTCACTTCACCTCTTCCTCCAAAAACCCATTGAGACCCACACGCAACGAAGGATAATCAGCTAAGTTCACCGCGAGATCAACGGAAGACAATATCTGACGGAGGCCCGAAAAGGAGCCCCATCAGTTGGCGCCGTCTGTGGGAAAAGAAACTCCACAAAGAACAAAGTTGGCTTTTCGATCTCCATCCACATGGCAAGCGATCACCCTGAAAATCCAGATACCAGCCGCCGCCTCCCCCTCACCGGAGGCGTGGGTGAACCTCCTCCGGCGAACGCCATCAACGCCCTCGCCGGCCGAATAGACCGACACCCTCTCCCTAGACGGGGTCGCACAGAAGGGGCTCGCCACGGCGGCTCGAGAGCCACCTCGCCCAAGGATCTAAGCCCTCACTAAGAGGCGGTCTAGCAGCTACCCTGCTCGGCTATCCCCGGCGGGTAGCTTCCCTACCGCAACGCCAGGGATGAGAAAGTCCTTCCAGAGGCAGTCGAGCCCGAGGATCCCTCGCTCGGCTATCCCTGGCCGGTAGCTTTCCTACCGCAACGCTAGGGATCAGAAAGTCCTCCTAGAGGCAGTCGAGCCCGAGGATCCCTCGCTCTGCTATCCCTGGTGGGTAGCTTCCCTACCGCAACGCCAGGGATCAGAAAGCCCTCCCAGAGGCAGTCGAGCCCGAGGATCCCTCGCTCGGCTATCCTTGGCGGGTAGCTTCCCTACCGCAACGCCAGGGATCAGAAAGTCTTCCCAGAGGCAGTCGAGCCCGAGGATCCCTCGCTCGGCTATCCCTGGCAGGTAGCTTCCCTACCGCAATGCTAGGGATCAAAAAGCCCTCTCAGAGGCAGTCGAGCCCGAGGTTCCCTCGCTCGGCTATCCCCAGCGGGCAGCTTCCCTGCCACAACGCCGGGGATCAAAAAAGCCCTCTCAGAGGCAGTCGAGCCCGAGGTTCCCTCGCTCGGCTATCCCCAGCGGGCAGCTTCCCTGCCACAACGCCGAGGATAAAAAAAGCCCTCTCAGAGGCAGTCGAGCTCGAGGTTCCCTCGCTTGGCTATCCCCAGCGGGCAGCTTCCCTGCCACAACGCCAGGGATCAAAAAAGCCCTCCCAGAGGCAGTCGAGGCCCGAGGTTCCCTCACTCGGCTATCCTTCAGGACAGAAGCCCTCGCCAAGAGGCACCGGGCAGTAACCCTACCTGGCCAAGGGTCCTTGGTAGGCTTCTTACAGCCCTATAGCTTTTTCTCGCGTCAAGGACCAAAGTCCTCCCAGAGGCAGTCGGGTCCTTGCCCGGCTATCCCCGGCTGGTAGCTTCCTACCACAACCGACAGGGATCAAAGTCCTCGCCAAGAGGCACTGGGCAGTAGCCCTGCTCGGTCCCCGTCCTGAAGGATGAAAAGTCCTCCCAGAGGCAGTCGAGCCCGAGGATCCCTCGCTCGGCTATCCCTGGTGGGTAGCATCCCTACCGCAACGCCAGGGATCAGAAAGTCCTCCCAGAGGCAGTCGAGCCCGAGGATCCCTCGCTCGGCTATCCCCGACGGGTAGCTTCCCTACCGCAACGCCGGGGATCAGAAAGCCCTCGCCAAGAGGCACTGAGCAGCTACCCTGCTCGGCCATCCATCGCAGGCCTCTCAGGGACCCTCCAGCGTCAAGGATCAAAGCTCTCGCCAAGAGGTGCCGAGCAGCTACCCTGCTCGGCCGTCCTTCACAGGACTCTCACGGACCCTCCAGCGTCAAGGATCAAAGCCCTCGCCAAGAGGCACCGAGCAACTACCCTGCTCGGCCATCCTTCGCAGGCCTCTCACGGCCCCTCCAGCGTCAAGGACCAAAGCCCTCATCGCGAGGCCGCCGAGTTCCTTCCTGCTTGGCGCATCCCCAGCGGGCATCCTCCTGCCCATCAGACGCTGATGGTCTGAAGCCCTCATCGCAAGGCCGCCGAGTTCCTTCCTGCTCGGCGCATCCCCAGCGAGTGTCCTCCTGCCCATCAGACGCCGAGGACCTGAAGCCCTCTTCGCGAGGCCGCCGAGCCCCTTCCTACTTGGCGCATCCCGGCGGGTAGCTTCCTATCCAATAAAGACGAGGATCAAAGTCCTTCCAGACTCGACTATCCCTGGTCGGTAGCTTCCCTACTCGCAACGCCAGGGGTCAAGGCCTCGCCAAGATCAACCGAGCAGCTTCCCTACTCGGTCATCCCCAGCAGGCATCTTCCTGACCAATAGACGCCGCGGGTTTGTAGCTCTCATAACGAGGCCACCGAGCCCATTACATGCAGCGGATCCGAAGCCCTAACAAGAGACATCAGGTCTATCCAAGTCTGAATAATCCCCCCTCGGCTCCGGGGCCATGGAGATGCCATCTTCTCAGCAGCACTTGGCACACTCGGCAAGTGATCGAAATCAACTCGACGACCGATCGCTCCACGTGTCACGCCCATACTGGGCTGCGCCCCATCAGTCCACAGGTCTTCACATGTCGCGTCGGCCAACCGACGCTCAACACGTGGACCGTCACTTCAGTGGCAGGATGCACGAACCGGCGCACCTTCCCTAAATGCAGAGATCTCGCCCCGATAAGCTGAAAGAAAAGACAGCTGACAGCCTGGGGACGCGACCCGACGAAACCTTAGGACGGAGCTTACCCAAGATGGCCCGGCAGTCCACTCTTGACCCGACCCACTAGCTGGTCGGGACAAGAGTGGGGGGCTAATGATGATGCTCGATATTGGCAATCCCCAAGATCGTGACACGTGGCAGGTGACGTGTCCCAAGACCCAGAATAAAGGGCCCACAGAGGCCGACCAGGCCACCCTTGTACCCGACCTGCAAGCGCAAGCCGGCCCTCCTCGGGCCCCCTGCAAATTAGACTCCTCGGCCCTCTCAGCCCTCTTGCTCGTCTCCGAGCTCCCCAGCCGAGGCCGTATCCCTCGGCCCCTCCGACCGACCAAGGTCACCACTCACAGGCGTAACCGCCGCTCCGCGAATCTCGCCATGCACAGATTCTACGCCAACACCATCCCACTGTTGGATATAGCGCCCTCAGAGTCAATTATTGGATCACAGGCACATGATTGCAATGATTGAGGGAGGACCTATGCCGGTAGGACAATCTTACTCGAGATGATAGTATGCTATCTGGTTTATCTTTATCATCGTGTACTGCTTTAGGTGACCTTACAGGTCACTATTGCACGTTGATAGAGCCCCTACGATTCTTGCTTGACTACCAGCAGTATGAGGGCGATCATATACATGGGAGCTGGAGTCTATAAGCACATCCTTAAAAGGTCCCTAGTCGTGGGAGTTTCGAGACAGGGTATCGATTCTCCCGAGTAGACTAGTGTATACAGTCGAGACCCCGACGAGGGGCGGTGGCCGGTCTCACAAGCCACTGGTGTCAGTTGGTTCACCTAAGATGTATACAGGTGCTCATTGGGTTATGAGTACACCGAACAGGACTCGCCGGGAACCTGCTAGTTGGTCTTATACCAGACGTCAGATAGTAGTTCCCTGGTGACATGTGTACAAGTTAGTTTATCGACCTGAGATCGTCATTTGTCTCGTGTGAGTTCCCACTGTACTTAGATTACTACCCTACCACGCTCAAAGGAGACGTGCAAACAGGTTTTAGTTGGGTACAGTCCCGAGCCACATGGAGGCAGTGAGCGGATCTGCAGGGGTTCGTCTCTCCCGGTATTGGGGGTGAGGTCGCGCTGTGTCTAGGAGAGCCATTACACAAAACCCTCGGCCGAGGCAGGAGATTTACTGGTAGGTATTCCAGTAGTATCTCAGGGTGTTCTGGGCTACACTCCGACATGATTTGTACCGCTATTGGGGGTCTGACTTTTACCAACCCTCCAGGCCCGCCATTCGATGTTCATAGACGAACGGACCGGACTGTACGGATATTGTCACTGACAGGCTCAGTAGGGTGTCAGGATGAGTTCGCTCATCGACGTCCCTTTTGGTCAATAGCTGGTAGCCCGTTACGTATGGCTGATACCTTTGACGTGCTAGTGGTTAAATCCACAGCCATAGTATTGACGAGTCTTTAGAGTCCCCCACACACAGTTACTCAAGTTTCGGGTGAAACGCTGTAGAGGCCGTATGGAGATATGACAGGGTTCGATCGGATACGTGCGGTATTGCACGAATCGTGATTAGACGGATTTTACTAGCGGGCTTTGGTTTAAGCCGGATCCTAGTATTAGACAGTGTAGTTTTGTCACTTTGCATTTGTGTTCAGTGGGAATACAAATGCGGGTATGTATATACAGTCGCGGGGTTTTCCTGTAATTTATTACGGGATCGGTTTTCTGAAGTTGCCAGTTTGCATTCCGTTCCGGCCAGTTTTCCTTTGTTCCTTCACGGCTGGATTTTTCTGATGGAGGGGCTAATTTGCAAGTTCGCAAATTAGCATTTGTGGAGGGGTTATTTGTGAAATGGTTTATCATGATAATTCAAAGCATCTTTGCTTTTCTTGCATTAATGAGATTAGAAAGGATTTGAAATTGATATGATATTGTTATCATCTCTTTTGGGTGTGGTCACCCCTTTGTTTTTCCTACACTCACCTCCCTTCTTGGTTTTGATTATTTCCCTCCATCATTTGAGAAAGGGGGCCGGCCACTTTGATGAGAGAAGAGAGAGTTCATTTTGTGAGGGAAATCATTCATCTCATTTCATTCTATGCTTGCCACAAAAATCCCTCACCTCTCCAAAGTTCATTGTTCATTCCTCCATAATGGCAACTTCATAAACCCCAAAGAGACAAGCTACTACACTACACCTACAGCACTCTTGGACGCGTCGGCTTGCCAACTTCGCGCCCGAGTTGCCTCGGTCAAGAGGTGGGAGCCCGTAAAAGAACTCGGTTACGTGGTGTCCTTTCCGACGAGGAGGTGACGAACGGTGATTCCGCGGGAGATCGGGACGACGACGAGAAGACCGAAGGACACGGATCACTCGGTATATCTCTCTACCCATCTTTTAGTTTGCTAGTAGCTAGGTTAATGGCCCGATCCGGGTTGATAGTGCGCGGTGGTGCCGGTTTGCAAGTTTTAGCAAAGTTTTCCGTTTCCGCATTTCCGGCGTCGGATCGACGGTCGGGGCGCCACCGTGCACTTACATTGGTATCAGAGCCACGCCATTAACCTAATCTAGCTTTCTCTAGTATGTTTAGAACTCGATCGAACAAAAATCCCAAAAACCGTATTTTCCAGTGCATCTGTTCTCTGTCGAATTTTTTTAGCTCCAAAATTTTTTCAGGTTGTTGCAGAAACACATGCAGGCAATTATAAGTATACTGTGAAAATTTGGTAGTGTGACGTCATCTTTCCACCACGGAACCGCGGCCAAACCCATGCTTGGGCCGCGGTTCCGCCGCCACTTTGAGTGTTCACTGTGCCAAATTTTTACAGTGGGCTTTTGACTAGGAAATGGGGGTTTTGGGATATTCTTTTTGGGCCCAGATTTTCTGTGAGTGCTACAGTAGTGCTTGGGGCCCACTTCGGTAAATTTGTTCGATCGGAAATTTTAAACATGTTAGTTCACAGTATTTACATTATATCTGCGACCGTGAATGTCATTTGATCGGTAAATCCTGTCTAACTGCTATAGCCCTTTTAGACGGATTTGCGAACGTGGCATTCACGTTGATGTTCTGTGTTGTGCTGTGATGTTGCAGATTGGTCGTGGGGGATAGCCTGGATGCAATGGTAGTATAGTTTCGTTTTATATGTACATTTGATATTGCGGGGCGAGCGTCCGACATGTGGACTGCCGTCACTGCCTGTTTGTATTATTCTTTTGGGGCACAACCGGGTCGAGGTCGATGTACCCGTTGTATGTATATTTTATTTTCTGTACTAGGATTACCCCGCGGAGGGGTGCACGGGTAGCCGGATTCTAGAGGGCAACGGGCCCGCATCTCATGGCGTTGAGACGGAGGGGGTTTCACTCTAGAATTGGCGGGCTATTCGCCGCACTCGTATGGGGTATAGGTTGACCCAGAAGGGGTGCTCAAGTTACCGGATTCCGTGAAGTGCTGGGTGGTCCATTCACGTTGCTGAAGGGGGCTGCCTCGCTTCAGATTTTGGCGGGTAACTTGCCGCGCCCGTAGGGGTCTAGGATTTCATTGTACAGGCTATCCACACGACCAGGGGAACGTCGGGTTTCAGTAACGGCTCTGTGAAACCCGGGGATCCCAGATATCTGTATTGTTCTGTGATACTGTACATTTCTGTGATGTTGCATTTTTATCACGCCTTGAGCGAATATTATATATTGATATATATACTAGTAGATGTTGTATATGTTTTGCATCCGCGCTAGTCTAACCTAACGGGTGATGACGGGACCCAGTGGCGAATGCGGATGGCATATACGTACATCATTATTTTCGTTCTTTGTGGTGTGATCAATTGATGGGGCTGCGTTGATTCGGATCAATGCAAGATAAACAAATCTATTCTGATGTTGTTGGAACATTTTTCAAAAAGCTGTTAGTGCAAGGGCATTCTCTTTTGTTTTGCACAGTGGTATTCGGTTATGAATATCCAGCAGCTCAGTCGACGAGGCAAGGGCCGATATCCCTTCACCGGGAGTGACCCCTTGGACAGAAGTTTGCGTCAGGGCAATAACTTCACTATAGCCGATTACTTTTGCTTTGCATCGTGGTATTCAGTTGGAATATCCTGCACCTCATCCTACGGGGAAAGAGCCGAGATCCCTTCACCGGGAGTGACCTCTTTAGCAAAGGTTTTCGTTACTATATTTTTTAAAAAAGCTATCCGGTCCCTTCAACGATATCAATTTCATTACGTTAAAGGTTTTCGCCAGAAACCATTCGTAACCCTCCGTCATTTCATATGGATAGTCAATAATATTCAAGCTGTGTTTGTTGGCCATAGTCAAGGCACAGTGTTTGGTAGCTATTGGGTGTTCATATGTAGCATAGATAGATGCGTTGGTTTGGGACAGTCGTATAGCCTTGTTGGCCCTAGTTAAGGGCTTATACGGGTGGGTTCAAATTAATCTGGACAATGACGGGTAGAACTTGACATGTGACTTATGATTTGTTGGCCTTAGTCAAGGTCATAAGAGCATGGGGCAAAAATCACATCGGGAGTTTCTAAAGAAACTGAAACTTGCCAGATATGCGCATACTTTCTGGAGTGTGATAATGTGAGCGGATTCCGTCACGCTATCATGCGATGATAATTGGATCCCGATTCCCACTGATGAGTTGGTTTACTCCTCGGGTGATCCCGACTAATTCTTCTTTCAGGTTTGGGGAAGAATTTGACGTTACAGTGGGAGGTTTCCAGATTAGATAAAGTGATAACCATTCTGATCTAGGTTAGAGTGCACGCTGAGTGTTTCTTTTCTCTCTCTCTTTGGCAGCGACCATTGACCCGACCCTAGACTATGACTCAGTGACCAAGATTAACCGAACCTTCTTATAAGACTAGCTTTTGGATTGTCAGAGTTGTATACCTCATTGCCACTCCTACTTTTACCCTTTTCTCCAGGACACCCCGTATTACTACGAACGTCCACTTCCATTGGACAAAACCATCGTATGGTTATATACGAACTCGAAGGAATTTATTCGAGGATGGTTTCCGGTTCTGGAAAAAATGAATAGGACTATTCAGTTGTCTTTTCCTTTTACCTTCTCTCAGGTTGCGAGTGCCCCTTAGATTAGGGGATAGTACACCTATTACGCAAATTGGATAGTCTTCTTCCAAACCATAGGCAGGTGCCGACCGGTAGGGAATGAATAAAACCAATTAGCCTAAACGGTGTACAGAAGGTATTAAGTTAAGACAAAGAAAGGGATTAGAAGGAGGGCAAAGTAAATTGGGACTGCTATTCACGACCAAACCAAGTATTTCATTACCACTCCCACTTCACCTTTGTATTTCTCCAGGACGCTCCGTATCACTACGAAGATCCACAGTTTATTGGATACTCCATCGTATGGTTATATACGAACTCGAAAGGAACTCGTTCCAGTTCGGGGATGGATTCTGATTCAGGAGAAATAGGAATAAGGTTTATTCGGTTGTCTTTTATCTTCACATTCTCTCGCATTGCGAGTGCTCCTAGGATTAGGACAGTACACCCATTATGCTTATTGGATAGTCTTCTTCCAAACCATAAGCTGGTGCCGAACGGTAGGGAAGGAAGAAAACCATTTGGCCTAAAGGGGTGTACAGAAGGTAACGACTAAAGACATATAAAGGGATTTGGAGAGGTGACAAAGAAATATACGGTTACAGTTGTGAATCTGGATAATGGAAGAGGCATTACTAGGAATACCAGGATACCCCATCGAAACATTTTAATATTTCAGTTTCACTGTGTACTGTTAAAAGAAAACTGATTTCCCAATTAGACATTTGCTCCAGGGTATGTATTTACCAGGTTTGATTCTCACATCTGTATGGTTTTACAGATGATGAGTGGGAGTAAGTTATTAGGAATTAGGTGATCATCCTCATTATATCGGAATTCGTTGTAATTGGTGATATTTGAGGAAGTCACCTGGGTTGTTTGCCGGACGGCAAATGTTTGGTTTTGAATATCCGTTGTTATGAACCAATTTCAAATTGATATATCTGTACGTCTATTTTCATAGAGTGAGATATACCTTTTTGAAATTATGTCCGTGACATTTACCTATATCAGTTGATGGTTAGGTAAGGAGTATTGAACAGCGGTGTAATTCTTCTTAACTATAAGTACAGTTTTCAACCTACAATACACAGGGAATGAGTTATTAGACTCAGGGGACTTATACAGAGTATTGTATATTGTCCAGTGTCCATTAGGACAGAGGGGTTGGTACTCGTACTATATTCTGTTTATTTGTGACTTCTCTAGTTCTTAGACATGTGTTTCGTAGAAATGCATGTTCTGAGTTTTGAGAAGTTATACGTATAAGAGTAAAGTAGAGAACCAGATATTGCAAGTATCGAGATTCTTCAAGGTGATCGAAGATGTAGATACTTGTGTGTGGTATTCAGTTAATAGTAATGATTAAGAGAACTTGCTTCTCTTTCAGGTTACTCATAGTTGGAAGCATTACTAAGTTGAGTAAAGCTGATCGGTCTCCTTCCATTTAGTTGACATGTACTGGAGACAGCTGCATGATTTGAATCTGGTTCAATTAAATTAGTGCCTCTATTTCTATATTGGATATAGAACAGTTCATATCTTGACATTGTTAAGGTACGGGGAGTTGTCCGGCTTATACTTAAAACCAGACTCTGGATAACTCAAGGCACGTTTCTGTAATGGCTGTTTGTGGGTTGACCCAGGCTATGACGAGGGTTGACTTTCTACCATCTAGAAGATCAATAGTGATATTGTTCTTGACTCGCCACAATTTTAAAAGAAATGGATTTTTTTAGAAAACAGTAGTGGGAGTATGGTAGAACTGGAAGTGATTCCAGAACCGCAAACGATTACTGAAAATTTGATAAGAACCTAAAGATTCAATCTGTATTGACATTCCATTGGCCACTCCGCAGATATGGTGGGTAACCTCAGGCACCCGAGAGGTACTCCGGTAGCCTCAAGGACGGTGACAGGGAGGTTCTTGTTTACCCAGACTTGCCATTGCTATTGTTCCAGACTGTGAGACCCGGCAGGAGGATGAGTATAGCGTCGTTCTAAACTAGCTTTAGAAGTGTACGTCTATATGACTCTGCCAGAGGGTTGTCGTAGTCAGTGGGAGCAGTGGAAGCATTAGTGGACAGGTGGCTTATGTCTATTTATAGACTAAAGCAGATATAGCGGAGATATATCATCTATTTCTGATGTGACAGTCATAGATTTGACTTCATCAGAATAGGGGATGGATCTGTTAAGAAGGTAGTAGGGTGTGATGTCCTGGTATTTGGATGACATACACAGAGTAGGAAGTGAAATTCCTATACTACGATCGGTTATTCTTTGGTTGTCACACAGTGGTTTCTCCACATAGGACTTGGATATTATATCAGACATTCTGGTTACTAGATTTATGGTTTTAGATCTAGATTTGGGTGGTTTCCCAATTAGGGTACTTAGACAGCATTCTAAAGGTATTTTAGAATGGACAACTCCTGGCACGGTAGTGTACCTGCAGGTAATGGAGTCACCCTCTCTAAAGGTGTCTTATAGACTAAAGTAGAGAGGGATGTGCATGATTGGCAGATCACTTGCTTAGGCAACTGAGTCAATCATGAGATGTCAAGTACCACACCAGATGTTGTTCTTGCAGTAGATGCAATAAGTTGATATTGATCCAATCCTGGAGAAACGTTACGAAGCAGCTTTAGAACATAAGTGCATGTTCTAAGGATATGATAACGGCAGCCTCATTCAGGAGACAGTTATCATTCCAGGCTTCCAAGATGACCTGGATGACAGAGCGACTGTCAGAGTTATAGTTTTCCCTCTGACGAAGGGCAGTATTTTGGACAGGTGGTCCAGGTAGATACCGAGGGGAGGCATGGCGCAGGATACTGATTAAGTTCAGTTGACGATACAGTCTGAAAAGTTTGGATTTGGAGTTCATTTATGAACTAGGTCCCATCAGACATCCAGACATTCTAAGACATGTATTGCTCATTTCGGGAGATGGCTTTCTCCGCGAACATGGGATATATAGAGACATAGAAAGAAACATCAAAGGGGATCCACTCACTGAGGCTATTCCTCGAACGCAATAGTTTCGCAAACGAGCTTTGTGAGACTGACTAGTAGAGGAGTTGGGTGTTCGGTATCACACGGGCTATGGGTATGCGACATCGAAATAATTAGCCTTGAGTGCAAGTGGGAGATTGTTGGATATAGTGCCCTCAGAGTCAATTATTGGATCACAGGCACGTGATTGCAATGATTGAGGGAGGATCTATGCCGGTAGGACAGTCTTACTCGAGATGATAGTATGCTATCTGGTTTATCTTTATCATCGTGTACTGTTTTAGGTGACCTTACAGGTCACTATTGCACGTTGATAGAGCTCCTAAGATTCTTGCTTGACTACCAGCAGTATGAGGGCGATAATATACGTGGGAGCTGGAGTCTATAAGCACATCCTTAAAAGGTCCCTAGTCGTGGGAGTTTCGAGACAGGGCATCGATTCTCCAGAGTAGACTAGTGTATACAGTCGAGACCCCGACGAGGGGCGGTGGCCGGTCTCACAAGCCACTGGTGTCAGTTGGTTAACCTAAGATGTATACAGGTGCTCATTGGGTTATGAGTACACCGGACAGGACTTGCCGGGAACCTGCTAGTTGGTCTTATACCAGACGTCAGATAGCAGTTCCCTTGTGACATGTGTACAGGTTAGTTTATTGACCTGAGATCGTCATTTGTCTCGTGTGAGTTCCCACTGTACTTAGATTACTACCCTACCACGCTCAAAGGAGACGTGCAAACAGGTTTTAGTTGGGTACAGTCCCGAGCCATATGGAGGCAATGAGCGGATCTGCAGGGGTTCGTCTCTCCCGGTATTGGGGGTGAGGTCGCGCTGTGTCTAGGAGAGCCATTACACAAAGCCCTCGGCCGAGGCAGGAGATTTACTGGTAGGTATTCCAGTAGTATCTCAGGGTGTTCTGGGCTACACTCCGACACGACTTGTACCGCTATTGGGGGTCTGACTTTTACCAACCCCCTAGGCCCCCCATGCGATGCTCATAGACGAACGGACCGGACTGTACGGATATTGTCACTGGCAGGCTCAGTAGGGTGTCAGGATGAGTTCGCTCATCGACGTCCCTTTTGGTCAATAGCTGGTAGCCCGTTACGTATGGCTGATACCTCTGACGTGCTAGTGGTTAAATCCACAGCCATAGTATTGACGAGTCTTTAGAGTCCCCCACACACAGTTACTCAAGTTTCGGGCGAAACACTGTAGAGGCCGTATAGAGATATGGCAGGGTTCGATCGGATACGTGCGGTATTGCACGAATCGTGATCGGATGGATTTTACTAGCGGGCTTTGGTTTAAACCGGATCCTAGTATTAGACAGTGTAGTTTTGTCACTTTGCATTTGTGTTCAGTGGGAATACAAATGCGGGTATGTATATACAGTCGCGGGGTTTTTCTGTAATTTATTACGGGATCGGTTTTCTGAAGTTGCCAGTTTGCATTCCGTTCCGGCCAGTTTTCCTTTGTTCCTTCACGGCCGGATTTTTCTGATGGAGGGGCTAATTTGCAAGCTCGCAAATTAGCATTTGTGGAGGGGTTATTTGTGAAATGGTTTATCATGATGATTCAAAGCATCTTTGCTTTTCTTGCATTAATGAGATTAGAAAGGATTTGAAATTAATATGATATTGTTATCATCTCTTTTGGGTGTAGTCACCCCTTTGTTTTTCCTACACTCACCTTCCTTCTTGGTTTTGATTATTTCCCTCCACCATTTGAGAAAGGGGGCCGGCCACTTTGATGAGAGAAGAGAGAGTTCATTTTGTGAGGGAAATCATTCATCTCATTTCATTCTATGCTTGCCAGAAAAATCCCTCACCTCTCCAAAGTTCATTGTTCATTCCTCCATAATGGCAACTTCATAAATCCCAAAGAGACAAGCTACTACACTACACCTACAGCACTCTTGGACGCGTCGGCTTGCCAACTTCGCGCCCGAGTTGCCTCAGTCAAGAGGTGGGAGCCCGTAAAAGAATTCGGCTACGTGGTGCCCTTTCCGACGAGGAGGTGACGAACGGTGATTCCGCAGGAGATCGGGACGACGACGAGAAGACCGAAGGACACGGATCGCTCGGTATATCTCTTTACCCATCTTTTAGTTTGCTAGTAGCTAGGTTAATGGCCCGATCCGGGTTGATAGTGCGCAGTGGTGCCGGTTTGCAAGTTTTAGCAAAGTTTTCCGTTTCCACATTTCCGGCGTCGGATCGACGGCCGGGGCGCCGCCGTGCACTTACACCCACGTTCCACGCCATCACGATTCCCACTAACAGGCGATCCGCTCATTACGCGGGTGTAACGTCGGGAGCGTAACTGCCGGCGAGATTCTCGCGCCTGCTACTGCGTACTGCCACCACTATATAAGCCTCCATCACAGAGGGGTCAACTAAGCCATTTTTTCTACACTTTTATGCCGTTACTCTGCTCGGATCTCATCACTAACTTGAGCGTCGGAGAGTCCTTGGTGGTACCAAACCACCCCGGGACTTTTTTGCAGGTACTCGGCAACAGCTTCCTCACCTCACCTCTTCCTCCAAAAACCCATTGAGACCCACACGCAACGAAGGGTAATCAGCTAAGTTCATCGCGAGATCAACGGAAGACAATATCTGACGGAGGCCCGAAAAGGAGCCCCATCATAATGCTTTTCCACTTTCTTAATTTTATTTTTGGAAAAAATGTATTTAGATCCTTGAAATCGATAAGGTTTAGTCTTGGACCAAAAATACTTATAAAAGACTCTTTAGACTAAAAAATTCTTTTGTTTTAATTCTTATTATACATCAACTAATCTATTGTTGTGCCAATACTATCCTTTTAAATAAACTACCGTATTTTCTTTTTAAAGGAATATATTTATCTTATAAATAGATGCAACAGTTTTACCAATAAATGTAGCTGCTTAGGTTAAATTGTAATTTAACATAAGGGTTTTTTAAATTTATTTTGGACACCATTTTTTTGATATTTTCCAAAAACACACATTAAAAACTTGTTATTTCAAAAAATAACACCAACTTTATTAAAATTATCTAAAATAGACATCTTAATTAAGTGTCGTTAACTTTCCATCCATATTAGGTTAAGTTTATGTTAATTGTATATTTCAGGGCTTAGAAAGACGAAAATACCCCTTCAATGATTACATAGATATGTTAAAAAGGGTTGGGTCTTCTCCATTTTTCTTCAACTAGCAAGGGTCTCTTGAAATGCATGGGTCAATGAAAATTGTTACGAAAATTCCGTTTTGATATTTTTTTCATGATCTACGATGAATGTAGATAAATCATTTAAACAATGTTGCAGGATATTAAAAAAATTTGGCAATTAAATACAGAATAATCTATGACAATTTAAGAAAGATATTATGTCACAATCTATATTGATATTATGCTTTATATATTTAGCGTAGCAAATAGCCTGCTTGTGTAACGACCCTAATATTACTATACTTTCGAGTTTTCTTTCTTTAGTAAAATATTGTATTTATTTATTCTTAGTATTTTTCTGTATATTTTGTTTTCTATTAAATATATTATTTTATTATTCCATCTATTTTTTCCAAACTCATTTCTTTAAATTAAATCTTAACCTATTTCAAATTAAACGCAAGACCTGACCTAGCCCATAAACCAAATCCAATCTCATTTTCATTTTCTTTTATAAAACTATGAGCCCAAAAGCCCATTTTCTTTTAAGCAACAACATATATTTAATTCTAATTAAATATATGCATGAATAACCTTATAGCTCATTGTTTAAGTTTTTACTTTGTTATTCCATAAGTCACATGTTCAAATCTCCATTCTTGCAATTATTTTTTTTATCAATTTTTATTCTTCTCATAACCTACAAATGAGACCTTTCATTTCATTTTCTTTTTAACTCCCAAAATAATTAGAATGGTTATGAGCCATGATTTATTAGAATTATGGTGGTCATAAACTTTTTTTGTAAAGTTTTTTTTCATTACTCTCAATCCATATGTTAAGATATCATAGTAACCAATTAGTATTGCATCGTTTGTTGTTATATTTTAAATTACTTTATTTAAAGTTTGTAAAAAAAAATGAAGTTACGAATAAATATCATGCTTTTCTCATTTCTCACATATGACATATCAATATAATTTTTAGAAATTAATTTTTACTTCTGTAAATTTCAGAAAATTTACATATAATAGAATATATTCTTCTATACACGCTGTAAAATTTTTATATCAAACCGAAAAACGGTTTAAGAGTTACATGATTTTTTATTCACTGTTTTTAAAACTAGAAAACTGCCAATAGGGGTCTTTTTCGAGAGACCATAACTCTGTATTATTTAATCCAAATTAAGTGTTTTCAGATGTTTTGAATATCTACATTGAAATATCTAGATTTTATTTGTTTTATGTTTTTACTGAAAACCGACGTAAAATATAGAAAACTGTGTTACAATATTAAGTGACGGATCTGGACAGAATCTGTCCTGATTCGCACACTATTTTTAAATAGGACATAACTCGAACACCCGATGTCCGTTTGTGACAACATTTAGATGTGTAGATGCATAATTGATAAAGTTATAATTTTATGTATATTAGATTACTTAGAAATGCATTAAACAACTCGATATAGGTTTTGTAATATAACATATAGTTGCTGTCCAGAAATCTGAATTTCTGTTTTAAACGTTGATATTAAAATGATCATAACTAGAATTTCAGAAATCCAAATCGTGCAAATTTTAGTGTTTTGGATAAGTATATCGAAAGACCTACAATTTTCTAATAATCATCGTAACCTGAAATATGATGGAAAATATCCGACGGTGCTGGACAGATTCTGATCTGTTATGCGCGACAAAACGAAAATGGGTATATCTCCCAAACCGGTAGTTGTATTTAGGTGTGACTGGAGCTCACACGTGCACACACTTAGATCTATATTTTTGTTTATATTCCGAAATTGATTAACTTGATTGATTAGTCATACACAACACTTATTAACGATATTGTTTATAGTTGTTACTTGAATAATATACTTGACTCATTTCATGCTATTCGAACATGTATACTTATTTATATTGATTTTTAAATTGTTGTAAGTACATCAAGACGATAATTAAATACTTGAGATGTATTTTGAAAATACATCAAAATTATTTTTACATAAAACCCTCTCAAGTTATACTAAATTAAAATAAGGACCATAGTAAATATAGGTTAAAGCAGGACCAGTTTTCTTGAGCCTCAGGGAGCCGGAGAATATGGGTGCTTACCTATCTAAAGAAGACAATTTAATAACGGTGTTATCATACGGTAATTATTTTGGTAAAAGACACAAATCCTGCCGTCCATGTGCAGCAGTTACCGAAAACATCAAAACCTAATTTAGGACTTCAATTTTTTTTAATTGTCTGCCTCAGACCGAGTCTCATTATAAATAATCTGACTTGAATATGATTCAAGTACAATCTACAATACTACAATTCAATATGAATCCATGAATAATATATTCAATCTATTCAATTTATATTGACCGAACCGAACCATAGATATACTTCCATCTACATGATTCTCCAGTTACATTCATGATTCTCCAGTTACACCCATTTACTGATATCATGGTTTCGGCAAGTCATCCAATTATACAATCTATATTACAAGACATTACAAGTTGCAATACAATACAACCAAGATATCGCGGGGTTTAAGGGGTAGATTAGTACGGAAGGTGTTAGAAGTGGCACGAGACTGCAACCATAAGACACTTAACATGTTGTTCCCGCTAAAATTTTCGGCCAAGAGCTACTTGTTCCCTTACAAAAAAGGGGAGAATCCTCAAAAAACAAGCATCACGTGTAAAACATGTGGGCGTACGTATGCAAAGCATATGAGCGTTGAACATAAATAACCAAGGGCCAAACATGCATCACGTGTAAAACATGGGCGCTCATATGCAAAGCATATGAGCGCCGAACATAAATCACCAATGGCCAAACAGGCTTCACGTGTAAAACACGTGAGCGCTCATATGCAAAGCATATAAGCGCTGAACATAAACAGGCTAAAACCCAAAGCAGGGGTCACGTGTTAAACACATGAGTTCTCTTGCCTCTCACATGCAAAGCATGTGAGCATCCCAATTTAAAATGCTCCTATCAAATTCTAGAATTAAATTCTATTTTGGAAAATATTTTCTTAATCTTCCTTAAACTAGAAAGATCTTTTCTGTTAAACAGAGGACCCTTAGATCAAAGATCCATTGGTGATCATTTGATAGAATAAAAATCTATCATAGGAAAATATTTTCCTAATCTTATAACAAGAATAAAATTCTATGTTAACAAGATATCCATATTAAGAAAATATATTTTTGATCTTGTTAAACTAAAAAGATATGATAGAATAAAATTCTAATCTTGTTAAAACTAACAAGATATTCATAATCTTGTTAAACAAACAAGAAATCTTCTCTGATTAAACAGAGGACCTTTGGATTAAAAATCCAACGGTGAATAAAATTCACCGGGTGATCTAAAAGATCATGTTGGTTATAAAATCAATCAAAATCTCTCAATGAGAGATTTGATGAACAAACTGATTCTTTTCTTTCTCCTATAAATAGGAGCCAAGAAGGAGAAAAAAGACACGGAGGGAGAGGGGAAGAAAAAATAGAAAAAGAATTTAATTCTCTAAAGAAGAAGAACCCCTCCCGAAAGCTCCCAAAGAGAATTTAATTCTCAAACCAAGAGTTTAACTCTTCTCAAAGAACTTAGTTCTTCCTCTGGTTAAGGTCTGCAGAAGCAGATCTCCCCACAAGTTGAGAATTTAATTCTCATCGGGAAGATTCTGTCATACAGATTCAAAAGCTAGGGGAAAGAACTGAATCCAAAAGAGTTTAACTCTTACAAAACATATAGGAATTTAATTCCTCTGGAACTAGGGTTTAACCCTTTAAAAAGAATTTAATTCCTGCAAAGAACAAAAGGAGAACTTGATCCCTCAGAACCATAAAAGAACAGCCTGATGATTCGTTAGCATTCAAACGCTACATAAAAGCTCACGTGATCCCACGTGAGCACCTTTGAGGAACAAAGAGGGAAAGAATGAGATCTAGTCACGTGACCCCACGTGCCCCTTGAGAAGTGCTCAGCACTTATAAAAGAGAAAAGGGAATAAACCCTATTTTTGGAGCGCCTCACGTGATCCCACGTGAGCGCCTCACGTGATCCCACGTGAGCGCCTCAAATTCTTAGTGTTTAACACTATTTCAAGCGCCTCACGTGGGAGCACATGAGCGCTGATCATACACTAGTGCTTAACACTACTTTAAGGCCTCACGTGGGAGCACGTGAGCGCCGATCATATATTAGTGTTTAACATTATGAGAGGCCAATATTAGCCAAACTTAGATCAAATCTCCCGAGAGCAATCAATCGAGCCCCTCATGCTCAGGGTCCCCCAAACCGATCTCAGTCCCAGAGATAGCTAATAAGCTCCTAACATATGGTATCTAAAATGATGTTCATCCCACCATGATCTCTCCCCTCGATCTGAAATTTGGTTCAAGAGTACATTTCTCCATACCTCTGATACATGTCGTTGTAATCCTTCAACGTTTTCAAAGAGATGGAGGGTCCCAATAACCAATAACTTTTAGCGTATCCCCAAACTATGAGCCAAAATACCACAGACTACGATGTCTCTAAACTAGACTATGATGTCCTTAAACCCAACGGACTGTAATGTCCCTAAAACTTAAACAATAGAGCCCAAATGTTCTTTTGTTGGATCAAAATGATCCTGTTGAGTAGATCTTAGTCTAAAATTAGACTAACGTATTCTCAACAAATGTTTGAGTTGATCTTAGTCTAAAACAAGACTAATGATCCTTAAACCCAACCAAACCCAAATCTAAGAAAATACGGATTTGGACTAATCCACGCCCTACGGGCGACAACATAAATTAGTCTCCGTATACAATCCACGGGCAACCAAAAATAAAACAAACACATACGACACGAAGTGACCATCTGAAGAAGGAGAAAGTTGTTACCGCGATGCGGTAGCGTAATTAACTGCAGCTTGCGCCTGCAGGGAAGAGCGTCCCCACAATCAAAAACCCCTCAAATGAGGGGGAATTTGACGAAGTCTGCTACAACGGCCGCATCCATCTAAACCTCCGATATACGGTGCCATAAATCAACTTGGTATCTCCGGAGAGGTGGACGGATAAAACCAAATAGCATCTGCCCCCAAAATTCAGGCCTGACGTTCCAACATCCTGGTCGCGTCTTTCGGCGGAGAACAGATTCTGGCACGCCCGGTGGGACCTTTTCCTCTTTCCACTCCACACTTCGTGTGTCGTGTTTTTCCCATGATCAGATAATCGCGGTGTGTATCTTTATGGTTGCCCTTAGGGGAGGGGATACTGAAATCGGCGCTTAGTCTCTATGAAGAATGGCGTTTGTTCCCACCTTAGCAACTCAGACTCTGTCATATCTGGTGGAGTCAAGTACGGGTCACTTGCAGGCTCAAATCTCTGCAATCCGGCTCTTCAAGAAATCAACGGGATTCTCTTTGGGTCAATACTCCTACCTCCCACCCTCGGTGCCTCAACGCCGATGGAGGAAGCCCAGAGGAAATCTGTCTTCCACAGGCGGGCTCCCCAAGCAGCAACTTTGCCGACGGAATCAGTCCTCAAACAACTGGCACATGCCAAGGACCAAGGTCGACGCAGGGGGCAGAATATTCAAGCTCCTAAAGGAAATAGGGGGCAGGCTCGGCAAAATCCTGAGGCTAATCAAATCCCGGCTGTAAGAAATGGTCGACGTGAATATCGGCATCATACAAAATAAGCTGGGGGCAGTTCTCTGTATGGTTCTGTTTCAACCCCAGTGGTGAATGTTGTTCCAACTGGGAACAACTTCAAATTGTTGCGAAGGGTCAGAAAAAATTCTCCTACCGCAATATTAAAGAAATCTCCACAGCCTATGGAGATCCCATGAGAGCAGAAACCAGTTCTCTCTCTAAAGCGACTTTCCTCATCTATATATAAAGTGCGGAAGCAATTGAAGGTCTCTGTCGTCAACCGCGGTTCTTCCTCTAGACGTCAGCCAAATTCTGACAAATCCTCTTTCAAATATAAAGGGACTCATCCTAAGACGGATCCTGATACAGCGGTTCCTCCCAAAACCAAAATGGCTTTTCACAAAAAAGGAGGCCCAATAAAGCTCAAGTGCCTGAAGCAAACTCCAAAGGACAAAAACTCCAAACACCCCAAGCATGGGGGTATGGTAGTTCACATAGTCTATGTGGTGAATTCCAAAGACGAAGTTCGAGCTTCTACTAGTCACCGACCTCAAACTCAGTCCTTAACAAAAGTTCAACTGCAACGTGAAAAGCTGCAGGAGATGCTTGCTCAGGCGGGACCACCCGCTAATCCATCGTCTAAGGCAAATCCCGAAGACGCACCTGGAGAAAGAATAGAGAAGGAGTCGGATATTGATTTCCTAAAGCGCGCTCTGAAAAAGGGAGATGCAGAAGTGGCAGAAATGTCCACTAAAATGAACCAGATGGCTCTTCTGATTCAGAATATGGCTGGAATAATGGTTCAATCGGAACCACTGGCAGATGAACTGCCGGTAGTCGGTCCTAAAGATAAGGATGACATTTCAAATCCGCTGCAAAGCTCATCAATGGCCGAGGAGGAAATGATTCCTAAAAGCAAAACTGAACGAATATATCGCTCAGCAAATCGAAACTCACTACGCCAGTGAAGTCGCAAATAGATCAATCAAGATTGGTCGACCGTATCCAACATGGCACAATCAAATACAGTACCCACCAGAGTACACACTTCCAACATGCCACATATACAAAGAAACTGAGAATTCTCGCCGGCACATTGTGTGATTTGAACCCATATGCGGCAATACTGATATACTTCTCCTTTGACAGTTCATCGGGCTGTCTGGCGGGCATTGCCTTCGAATGGTATGCAGAACTCCCGAATGACTCCATGAATACCCTCGACGAAATGGAGATGCCCTCCTGTCAGAGATTCGCTAGTGTGAATAAATGCACTACTGTGACGGCACTGGTCAACGAAAGGGTTAGACCGAATGAGACTTGGGTTCAATGTGTTACCCGATGGCGAAATCTCTGGTCAAATACAAGCAACACATCGATGAAGTTGCAGCCATGGAAATGCTCACAGCCATCCTTGACTCAAATTCAAAGGCGTCCTCGTATATGGCCCTCTTCAAGCCGACAGCCTTCCAAGAGCTCATGGATAAAATGACTCGATTGGATCAGCTGAGTCAAGACCCTTCATTATCTGATGAAGATGAATGAAAAGCGGAGGTAAGGTGGTATTTGTCGCCGACGCTCAACAAAAAAAATGAGCCTTTGAAACAACCTGTCACCAAGATAGCGACAGTGTGGGTACTCGCTCCCCCGAGGTATACACAGGGGGCATATTTCTCACTGGAGGAAGAATCTCTACGTAAGATGGTCCTTTCTTCTCAAAAGAATAGAAAGGATATCAAGGGGATTACAAATGAGTCCTACAGTCAAGTGGAATATCCCACTTGAACCCAAAAAAAAAGAAAAAAAAAGGTATGTCCACAAGCAAAATGGGCACGGACGAAAACCCGAAAGGGCGCCGTGAGTAAAAACAACAGGACTACCGGCGATATTTGTGAAAACCCGAAAGGGCGCAGACTCGTAAAAAAAAACGGTATGTCCGCAAGAAAAATGAGCACGGATGAAAACTCGAAAGGGCTACGTGAGTAAAAACAGCAGGGCTACCGGCGATGTTTGTGAAAACCCGAAAGGGTGCATGCTCGTAAAAAAATTCATGCACACTGGCAAGGTCCTCTCGACCTTGTAAGGAGAAAATACCTGCGTGAGATCCTTACGACTCACAAGGGAGCAACACACTTAGGGATCCCCACGATTCCTGAGGAGAAACGCACTTACGAGATCCTCATGATTCGTAAGGAGAAATATCTTTATGAGACCCTTACGGCTCATGAAGTCAAAAGCCTTAGTCGACAGGATCCTAACTCTGTTTGCTAAGCCATCTTTGTTCGAATCGACAGAGGCAAATGATGATTCGCTCCTGGCAACGTTCCAGTAGTAGCGATGCTAATGCCTAAATTGGTATCAAATTCCAAGTCCTTTCACGGCAAATAATGATTCGCTCCTGGCAACCTTTCAGTCGCAGCGAAACTGATGCTAAGATTAGTATCAGATCTTGAGTCTCATACTCACAGAAAAAAGGTACGTCCATAAGCAAAATGGGCACGGATGAAAACCCGAAAGGGCTCCGTGAGTAAAAAAAGCAGGGCTACCAGCGAGCTTGTGAAAACCCGAAAGGGCGCAATCTCGTTAAAAGACACTTACAAGGTCCTCATGACCTTGCAAGGAGAAAATACCTGCGTGAGATCCTTACGACTCACAAGGGAGCAACACACTTAGGGATCCCTATGATTCCTAAGAAGAAATTATACTTACGAGATCCTCACGACTCGTAAGGAGAATTCCCCTATGAGACCCTTATGGCTCATAGGATTCAAAAGCCTTAAGCTACAGGGATCTGAACCTGTTCTTAAGCCATCACAATCCCCAGATTGCCCTACAGGTGGTCTAATATTGATCCTTGTATACAGTCCACGGGCACAAATAAACGTTGCCCCAATATAGTCCCACCACCGACAAGGGATATCTTCATATGGCGAACGACACTTGTAAGTCCTCTTGACTTATAAGGAGAAAGCACTCTTGTGAGATCCTTACGATTTATAAGAGACCATACATTTAAGAATCCTCACGATTCTTAAGGAGAAAACGCACCTACGAGATCCTCACGACTCGTAGGGAGAAAATTATTTATGAGACCCTTACGGCTCAAAAGCCTTAGTTGGCAAGATCTTAACCCTGTTTGCTAAGCCACCTTTGTTCGACATCGGCAAAGGCAAATGATGATTCGCTCTTGGTAATATCCCAGTTGTAGCGATGCTGATGCCTAAATTGGTATCAGATCCTAAGTCCCATACTCACGATAAAAAATCAGCGAGCCAAAAATGCATATGAAATAGCCGAAATGATGGGGCAACTTGCAACGAAATCAGTAAGTAAAATATATGCATACAAAATAGCCGAAATGATTGGGCAACTCGCAATAAAAAACAGCAAGTAAAAAGAAAAAATAGCCGAAATGATTGGGCACAGCGAAAAATAGCCGAAATGATTGGGCAATCGCGACTTTCGCGATACAAAAGCTGAAATGATAGAGCATCGCGGAAAGAAAACAAAATATGTATAAAATGAAACTTTTGCCCTACAGGTGAGTCCATACTAACCCCTGTATACAATCCATGGGCATAAACAAAAAGGAGACCACATTTCCCCACCAGACCTTGTCGGATCTCGACGGCAACATTTGCATCCTAGAAGAACAACAACGGCGTTCCTCCTCATTCCAGCAGGATTCGGACGCGACATCAACAAAGCGGAGCCACGGCAAAGTCCCTAGTTCCAAGACTCTACGGTTCACAGACAACCTAGAGTTAACCAATGACTTTCCCGCCAGATCAATGCTTCGTCTCGGAAACAAGTCAACCAATGACCTCCCCGCCGGATCAACGCTCCGTCTCGGAAACAAGTCAACCGACCTCCATAGAAATCAGTGTTCTTGGCAAAAAAGCTCGATTCAGGGAAATCAGCATCCTTGGCAAGAGCATCTCGATTCGCGTCGACCCGCAAGGAAATCAGTGTCTTTGCAAGAATATCTCGATTCGTCTCAACTCCGAGGAAATCAGTGTCCTTGGCAAAATACCTCGATTCAGGAAAATCAACGTTCTTGACGAGAGCATCTCGATTCGCGTCGACCCGCAGAGAAATTAGTGTCTTTATAGGAATCTCTCGATTCGTCTCAACCCCAGGGAAATCAGTGTCCTTGGCAAAAAGCCTCGATTCAGGGAAATCAGCGTCCTTAACGAGAGCATCTCGATTCGCATCGACCCGCAGAGAAATCAGTGTCTTTGCGGGAATATCTCGATTCGTCTCTACTCCAAGGAAATCAGTGTCCTTGGCAAATACCTCGATTCAGGGAAATCAGCGTCCTTGACGAGAGCATCTCGATTCGCGTCGACCCGTAAGGAAATCAGTGTCTTTGCAGCAATACTTCGATTCATCTCAACTCCGAGGAAATCAGTGTCCTTGGCAAATACCTCTGTTCTCCGCCGAAAACAGAGACGAGACCGCGTAGGTCCATTTTGCCTGAAATTCGAGGGCAGATGCTATTTGGTTTTATCCGTCCACCTCTCCGAAGATGCCAAGTTGATTTATGGCACCATGTATCGAAGGTTTAGGCGGATGCGGCCGATATAGCAGGTTTCGTCAGATTCCCCCTCGTTGAGGTTTTTTTTTATTGTGGGGACGCTCTTCCCTGCAGGCGCAAGCCCCTGCAGTTAATTACGCTACTGCATCACGGTAATCACTTTCTCCTTCTCCAGATGGTCACTTCGTGTCGTATGTGTTTGTTTTGTTTTTGGTTGCCCGTGGATTGTATACAGAGACTAATTTATGTTGTCGCCCATAGGGCATGGATTAGTCCAAATCCGTATTTTTCTTAGATTTGGTTTTTAGTTTGGGTTTAAGGATACGTTAGTCTCATTTGAGACTAGGATCAACTTAAACGTTTGTTAAGGATACGTTAGACTAATTTTAGACTAAGATCGACTTAACGATTTGTTAAGAATACGTTAGTCTAATTTTAGACTAAGATCAACTTAACAGGATCATTTAGATCCAACAAAAAAGCATTTGGACTCTATTGTTTAGTTTATGGACATTGTGGACTATAGTTAGTTTAAGGACATTACGGTCCAAGGTTAAGGACATCATAGTTTATGGGCTTAAGGACCCCACGGTCCGAAATTAAGGACATCATAGTCCATGGGTTTAAAGACCCCACAGTCCATGGTAGTTTAGAGACATCATAGTCTGTAAAGTTTAAGGACATCATAGTTCATGAGTTTAAGGACCCCACGGTCCATAAAGTTTAAGGACGTCATAGTCCATGATTTTAAGGACCCCACAGTCCATGGAATGTCTGGTTGTCGGGACTCGTCACCTCTCTTAAGACGTTGAAGGATTACAATGACAAATATCAAAGGAGTGAAGAGATGTACCCTTGAACTAATATTGGTTGGGGGATCTGTAATTGGATTGATTTAAATATCGTTAATCTCGTTTGAGATTAAGATCAACTTAAATGTTTGTTAAGGATACGTTAGTCTAGTTTTAGACTAAGATCTACTTAACAGGATCATTTAGATCCAACAAAGAGCATTTGGACTCTGTTGTTTAGTTTAGGGACATTGCGGTCCAAGTTCAGATACAAACATGGATTTGGAAATGCACCAGATAGTTATTGGCCATTGGGACCCGCCACCTCTTTGAAGACGTTGAAAAATTGCAACGACAAATATCAGAGGTGTGGAGAGATGTACCCTTGAACCAAAGTTGTCTGAAAGGCTCTGGGTTCTACTTTGAATGTCATATGAGATGACCAATTTTAGAAGACTAAAGTGTGTTTGAGGTTCAGTCAAAAGGGGGTACTGCCTCTGGAAAAACTTGGCTAGTTCAAGCTAAGATTGGCTTAGATATAGTGTTAAAACACTAGAGTACACTCGGCTATCACGTGCTCCCACGTGATGCACTTAAAATAATGTTAAACACTAAGAATGCAGCGCACAAAACAGTGTTGGGCCCAAACTTCCTTTATTTTATTATCAAAATATGCAAATAAGTGTTAAACACTTTAGTCTTCACGGCCATCACGTATGGGCACGTGATGGGTACCTATGTACTGGATATTAAAAGGATTTGCTAGGGATCACGTGGAGACACGTGAGAGCACCCATGCATTGGATTTTAATCCTTTAATTCTTTCCATCTTCTCTTTTCTAAAGAGGTGTTTGTCAGGGGTCACGTGGGAGCACGTGACCCAATTTTCGTTTGTTCTCTTTTGATCACTGAGGAGGGGAGTCACGTGGACACACGTGATCAGGTTGGATACTGATTTCTTTTACGTGCATGAAAAGTTTAAGTCCCTTATTTAAGAATTAATTTTTTTTGTAGGGTTAAACCTTAATTTTATTTAGAGGAATTAAATTCCTATGTATTTGGAAGAATTAAATTCTTTAAACTCGATTCTCCTTCTAAGTTTTGGATCTGCACGGCAGAATCTCCCCGATGAGAATTAAATTCTGAACTTATGGGGAGATCTGTTTCTGCAGATCTTTAACCATGAAGAAGAACTAAGTTCTTATTTTAAAGGTTAAACCCTATTTTTGTTGGAGGAATTAAATTCCTAAGTAATTGGAAGAATTAAATTCTTTAAACTCAATTCTCCCTCTAAGTTTTGGATCTGCATGGCAGAATCTCTCCGATGAGAATTAAATTCTCAACTTATGGGGAGATCTGTTTCTGCAGATTTTCAAACAAAGGAAGAGCTAAGTTCTTATTCAGAAGAGTTAAACTCTTAATTTGAGAATTAAATTCTCTTTTTGTTTTCTGGGAGCTTATAGAATGATACCTTTCCCTTTCTTACCTAGGGTTTCTTCCTTTTTCTGAAGAAATCTTCTTTTTCTCTAGAGAATTAAATTCTTTTCTTTTTTCCTCTCTGTTGTTGTATCTCTTCTTTCTTTTTTTTCATGGCTCCTATTTATAGGAGAAAGAAAAGAATCAGTTTGTTTAGTCAATCTTTCATTGAAAATTTTTGATTGATTTTATAACCAACATGATCTTTTAGATCACTCAGTGAATTTTATTCACCATTGGATTTTTAATCCAAAAGATATTCTGTCTGTTATTCTTGGAAAATTTCAGGGAAATATCTCCTTGTATAGAATCTTTCTATAAATTGGTAATTTTTAATCACCATTGGATTTTTAATCCAATGGTGCTCCACTTTACAAAGCGCAATCTTTTTGTTTGGAAAAATCTAAGGAAATATTAGGGTTTTTGATTTCCCTTAATTAGAATTTAATTCTATTAGTTCAGAAGGTTTAAGAGCCTATCACGTGTTAGCACGTGACCCCACTGATTGACCATTTAATTAGAATTTAATTCTATTAATTCAGAGATCTTTAGGAACCATCACGTGTTGGCACGTGACCCCCTGATTAAGCATTTAACCAGAATTTAATTATATTGTTTTAAAGAACTCAGAAATTATCACGTGCCAGCACGTGACCCTTGGTCACGTGTAGGCACGTGATGCCCCATTGGGGTTTTCCCTGTTATTTTATTATACCTTTAATTCTTTTCAGTGGGTTTAAAGGCCCATCACGTGTGGGTATGTGACCCCATTTGATTAGGATTCAATTCTTATCATTTCAGAGCCCTCAGGAAGCCATCACGTGTCAGCACATGACCCCCGATCACGTATGTGCACGTGATGCCCCATTGGGGTTTTTCCTTGTATTTTATGAGGGAACAATCTCGATTCAGGGAAATCAGCGTTCTTGGCGAGAGCATCTCGATTCGCGTCAACCAGCAAAGAAATCAGTGTCTTTGCAGGAATACCTCGATTCGTCTCAACTCCGAGAAAATCAGTGTCCTTGGCAAATACCTCGATTCAGGGAAATCAGCGTCCTTGGCGAGAGCATCTCGATTCGCGTCGACCCGTTAGGAAATCAGTGTCTTTGCAGGAATACCTCGATTCGTCTCAACTCCGAGGAAATTAGTGTCCTTGGAAAATACCTCGATTTAGGAAAATCAGCATTCTTGGCGAGAGCATCTCGATTCGTGTCGACCCGCAAGGAAATCAGTATTTTTGCAGGAATACCTCGATTCGTCTCAACTCCGAGGAAATCAGTGTCCTTGGCAAATACCTCGATTCAGGGAAATCAGCGTCCTTGGCGAGAGCATCTCGATTCGCGTTGATCCGCAAGGAAATCGGTGTCTTTGCAGGAATATCTCGATTCGTCTTAACTCCGAGGAAATCAGTGTCCTTGGTAAATACCTCGATTCAGGGAAATCAGCGTCCTTAGCGAGAGCATCTCGATTCGCGTCGACCCGCAAGGAAATCAGTGTGTTTGCAAGAATATCTCGATTCGTCTCAACCCCCAGGGAAATCAGCGTCCTTGGCAAATACCTCGATTTAGGGAAATCAGCGTTCTTGACGAGAACATCTATTTTCGCGGCGACCCGTAGAGAAATCAGTGTCTCTGCAGGAATATACGACGTCAGCAAAACAGAGCCATGGAAGAGTCCCTAGTTCCAAGTCTCGACGGCCACATCTACAGCCGGGAGACCCACAACAGCATTCCTCCTCATTCCAGCAGGATTCGGACGCGACAATCAATCTCGGAGCCACGGCAGAGTCCCTAGTTCCAAGTCTCGAGGGCCACATCTATAGCCTGGAGACCCATGTTCCCCTCCGAAACGCGGAGACGCGATAAACGTCTTGCCTGAATTTCGGGACAGATGCTAATTGGTGCTATCTGTCCACCTCTCCGAAAATGCCAAGTTGATTTATGGTACCATGTATCGAAGGTTTAAACGGATGCGGCCGATGTAGCAGACTTCGTCAGATTCCCCCTCGTTTGAGGGTTTTTTGATTGTGGGGACGCTCTTCCCTGCAGGCGCAAGCCCCTGCAGTTAATTACACTACCGCATCGCGGTAACAACTTTCTCCTTCTCCATATGGTCACTTCGTGTCGTGGGTGTTTGTTTTGTGTTTGGTTGCCCGTGGATTGTATACGGAGACTAATTTATGTTGTCGCCCGTAGGGCGTGGATTAGTCCAAATCCGTATCTTCTGAGATTTGGGTTTGGGGGTTGGGTTTAAGGATACGTTAGTCTCATTTGAGACTAAGATCAACTTAAACGTTTGTTAATGATACGTTAGTCCAATTTTTAAACTAAGATCAACTTAACAGGATCGTTTAGATCTAAGAGAGCAATTGGGCTCTATTGTTTAGTTTAGGGACATTGCGGTTGATTAGTTTAAGGACATTACGGTCCATTGTTAGTTTAAGGACATCTCGGTCCATTGTTAGTTTAAAGACATCACGGTCGAGGTTAAGGACATCATAGTCCATGAGTTTAAGGACCCCACAGTCCAATGTTAGTTTAAAGATATCATGGTCGAGATTAAGGATATCATAGTCCATGAGTTTAAAAACCTCACAGTCAAGGTTAAGGACATCATAGTCCATGGATTTAAGGACCCCACAGCCCAATGTTAGTTTAAAGACATCACGGTCGAGGTTAAGGACATCATAGTCCATGAGTTTAAGGACCCCACAGTCCGATATTAGTTTAAAGACATCACGGTCGAGGTTAAGGACATCATAGTCCATGGGTTTAAGGACCCCACAGTCCATAGTTTAGAGATGTCATAGTCTGTGAAATGTGTGGTTGTCGGGACCCGTCACCTCTTTGAAGACGTTGAGGGATTACAACGACAAATATCAAAGGAGTGAAGAGATGTACCCTTGAACCAAGGTTGATTGGGGATCTGTAGTCCAATTTGGAACTAAGATCAATTAATTAGATTATGAGCTCATTGGCTCAGTTAATTCTGAATTGAGCACTTATAGCCAATTTGGGCTAAGTCCAATTAGATTAGAAATATTGGCCCTTTGTTGGACTATTAAACACTTGTCTGGGTTCAAGCCCGCATTATTAAGCAATGCTAAACAAGAATTTGAGGTGACTGAGCCTTAAACATTGCAACTCTGAGTTTTACTCAACTTTGAGATTTAGTCAAGGGGGGAGTTTTTGCCTCTGGAAACTTAGCCAATTTGGCTAAAAATAGTGTTAAACATTAGAGGACAACAGTGTTAAACACTGGAAATAAAACCTTTAAATTAGTGTTAAACACTAGAGAGGAAGGGATCACGTGGGGACACGTGAGGGCACCCAAAGGTGGGGCTAGATCTCCTCTACTTAGTTCTGTGAATAAGTGTTAAACACTTTTGATTTTCTGGCCATCACGTGTTGGCACGTGATGGAGATTTGTGCGCTGATTATTAAAGCATTTATCAAGGGGTCACGTGGTAACACGTGAGAGCGCCCAAATTAGAATCTGCCTTCGCTTTTATTCCTTTTGTTTAGGAGGTCACGTAGGAACACGTGAGGTGCTGCCTCAGAGCTAATTCCTTCTCATTTTTGGGGATCTTTTCCGGGGTCACGTGGGAACACGTGACCTTGGTCTTTTGCATGCATGGAGATCTTTCAAGTCCCTTTATTTCTTTAAGAATTAAATTCTTTATAGGGTTAAACCCTAATTATGATTTTGGAGGAATTAAATTCCTATTGTGAAAGAATTAAATTCTTATGTAGGGTTAAACCCTAATTTCTTTTTAGAGGAATTAAATTCCCATATATGTAAAAGAATTAAATTTTTATATAGAGTGAAACCCTAATTTCATTTAGGAGGAATTAAATTCCTGTAAATTTGAGAGAATTAAATTCTCAATTAGGGTTAAACCCTAGTTTTGTCCATCTTGAAGGAATTAAATTCCTATAATTTTAGGAGAATTAAATTCTCATATAGGGTTAAACCCTAATTTCATATCTTGGAGGAATTAAATTCCTGTGAATTTGGGAGAATTAAATTCTCTAAACTCAATTCTCCCCCTTATTTACCCCAATCAGAGCAAAGTTTTGTTCAAATTCCAAGGCGGGAAACGAAGCAACGCTTCTGTTTCCCCCAATCAGAGCAAAACTCTGTTTTGAAAATTAAAGTGAAAATTAAAATTAAAATAAATGAAGCAACGCTTCAGATCCCCTGCGCTGCGCGCAGAGCGCCACGTGTCAAAATCAGACACGCCAGCGCAGGGAGCGCAGCGCCCAAGGCAGCGCACTCAATCAAGAGCACGGCTCTATTAAAGAAGCAACGCTTCAGCTGACTTGCGCTCTGCGCTGTGCGCCATGTGGTAGCGCAGTTGCGCTGCGCTCTGCTCTGCGCGCCACGTGTCAGCGCAGTTGCGCTGCCGACACGTGTCAGCGCAGTTGCGCTGCGCTGTGCGCTGCGCGACACGTGTCAGCGCAGTTGCACTGCGCTGTGCGCTGAGCGACACGTGTCAAGCGCTGGGGCGTTTGCGCCAAACAGAATTAAAATTCCAGTAAGATCTTTCTGTTCTTATTAAAACAAGAAGATTGTCTTCTGTAAAACAGAAGCGCTTGGATCAAAGATCCAACGGTGGGGAAAATTCCCCAAATCACTCAGAGAATGATCTTTTTAACAAATTTAACAAATTAATGGGCACTATATAAAGGCCCCTAGACCCCAATTCAAAAATCATCAATATCGAGAACATCAAGAACTTCAAAAACAACAAAACAGAGGGAACTCTGAAGAATTTTGAGAAGAAACTCAAGAAGAAGAAGAAAAAAAAGAAGGTAAAAACCTTTATAAAAGAAGAACTTCTTCTGAATAGATTATTGATCTAAGAACAAGATCAATGATCTTCAATAAATAAAAAATAATAACAGTGCCTTGCACTTTTTTTTTATGAACCATTGGTTCTGGAATCTTAAAGATTCCTCTCTTAAATCCAAAATTGGATCAAGTTATTGAACAGTGCCCTGCACTTGCAAAATCTGCACTGTTGCACTCCTGGGTTGGCGCAAGCCACCAGAGAGCGCCACGTGTCAGCTCCAAGACCACTTGCGCCGTGCGCTTTTAAGATAGAGTATTGTTCTCTGAAGTTGGCACAACTCACCAGAGCGCGCCACGTGTCAGCAGCGCAACAGCGCAGCGCACTGTGCTGTTGCGCTTGCGCTCACCAGAGTGTGATACGTGTCACCACGACAAGCGCTTGCGCTCAGTAATTGGCGCAAAGCGCCTGACAAGCCACTGTCAAGTAATTAATGCACTGCATTATTTACAGAAGGGCCAAGCCCAATAAAAAAAGGCCTAACAAGCCTAATAAAATGCAATGCATTATTTTAAAAAGGGCAGAGCCCAAACCAAAACAGATGCTCTGCATCATTTACAAAGGGACAGATCCCAAAGGCCTAGCAGGCCAGAATAAAATGCAGTGCATTATTAAACAGGGGCAAAGCCCTAGCACAGGCCTAATAGGCGAAAGATAAAAAACGTTGAATATTCTCAACTGGACTTAGCCCAATCATGGCCGTAGGTCCTCAAATTAAATTGACTGAGCAAGACTGCTCTCTTAGATCAATTTACATCCGGTTCAAGGGTACATCTCTGAACTCCTCTGACACCTATCGTTGTAATCCTTCAACGACGTCAGAGAGGTGATGTGTCCCGACAACCACACATCGATATGGACTGCGGGGTCCTTAAACTCGTGGACCGAAACGTTCTTAAACTAATATTCGTCCCAAAATGGGAACGTTGGACCGAAACGTCCTTAAACTAATATGCGTCCCAAAATGGGAACGTTGGACCGAAATGTCCTTAAACTAATGTTCGTCCCCAAATGGGAATGATGGACCACCATGTCCCTATACTGGAACATGGACCACTATGTCCCTAAACTGGAACAATAGAGCTAATTGCTCTCCTATCGGATCCAAACGATCCCGTTAAGTCGATCTTAGTCTGGAGATTAGACTAACGTATCCTTAACAAAAGTTTAAGTTGATCTTAGCCTTAAATAGGGATAACGTATCCTTAAACAAAAACCCCAAACCCAAATCTAAGTAAATACGGATTTGGATTAATCCACGTCCTACGGGCGACGGCATAACTTAGTCTCCGTATACAATCCACGGGCAACCACAAACAAAACAAACACCCACGACACGAAGTGAACATCTGGAGAAGGAGAAAGTGGTTATCGCGATGCGGTAGCGTAATTAACTGCAGGGGCTTACGCCTGCAGGGAAGAGCGTCCCCGCAATCAAAACCCCCTCAAGCGAGGGGGAATCTGACGAAGTCTGCTACATCGGCCGCATCCGTCTAAACCTCCGATACACGGTGCCATAAATCAACTTGGCATCTTCGGAGAGGTGGACGGATAAAACCAAATAGTATCTGCCCCGAATCTCAGGCAAGACGTCCCTATGTCGTCTTGGCCGTCATTCGGAGGGGAACACCCCTAAGTCTTGGATCTGCATGGCAAAATCTCAACCCGATGAGAATTAAATTCTCAACCTATGGGGAGATTTGCTTCTGCAGATCTTTAACCAGAGGAAGAACTAAGTTCTTTTTGCAGAAGAGTTAAACTCTTAGATTTGAGAATTAAATTCTCTTTTTGAAGTTTGATCTTTTTCCCTTTTCTCACCTAGGATTTCTTTCTTGAGAATTAAATTCTCCTTTATTTTCTCTTTGCTATTTCCCATTAGGAAATTTCAAGATCCCAAAATTCTATATCTCCAAAATTCCCCCTTTTTTCTCCTCTTGGCTCCTATTTATAGGAGAAGGAAAATAATCAATTTGTTTAGTAAATTTTTCATTGAAAGATTTTGTTTGTTTTTCATAACTAATATGATCTTTTAGATCACTCAGTGAATTTTATTCACCATTGGATTTTTAATCCAAAAGATATTCTGTTTGTTATTTTTGGTGAAATTTAGGGAAATCTTTTCTTGTCTAAAATCTTTCATAAATTGGAGATTTTTAATCACCCTTAGATTTTTAATCCAACGGTCCTCCATAATCCTTTTTTGTTTGGAAAGATTTGGAGAAATACTTTCCCAGTTAGGATCTCTGATTTCCCTTAATTAGAATTTAATTCTATTATTTCAGAAGGCTTTTAAAAGTCTATCACGTGTTGGCACGCGGTCCCTTTATCTGATTATTAAATAGAATTTAATTCTATCAATTAAAGAGTTTAGGAACTTGTCACGTGTTGGCACGCGACCCTCTTGACTAAACATTTTATTCAGAATTTAATTCTGCCTTTTAACAGAGCTAAGGAATCATCACGTGTCAGCACGTGACCCTTGGTCACGTGTGAGCACGTGATGCCCCATTGGGGTTTTTCCTTAGTGTTTTATTATACCTTTAATTTTTTTCAGTGGGTTTAAAGGCCCATCACGTGTTGGCACGTGACCCCACTGATTAATTATTTTCAATTATTTATTTTATTCAGTGCTTATAGGCTTTGCCTGTAAATGGTCACGTGTCTGCACGTGATGCCCGGTCACGTGTGGGCACGTGATGCCTCATAACTTTTGATCCCGGATGAATTATGAGGCCCATAATATTTCAAATCGAAGACTTTTTCGAGAAGCTTTCGATATCATCAGAATTTAGCTGTTTCTCATTCGGGAGTTTATCAAAATGCAGCTCGGAAAATACCGGTTCGTATTTTCTTCCTTAGATTACACGTGCATAGCATATTTGCTCATAACTTTTGATCCCGGATGAATTATGAAGCCCATAATATATCAAATCGAAGGATTTTTCGATACGTTTTCGATATTATCAGAATTTAGCTATTTCTCATTCGAGAGTTTGTCAAAATACAGCCCGGAAAATACTGGTTCACATTTTCTTAAACGTATCGCTGCCATTTGATACCTTGGGCTCTTTTGCGCAAAATTTTTTTTGGCGGGAACAAATGCCCCCCACTACTTTACCCACGTAAGTATATACATGGGTGAAGTAGTGCAGAGTAATTTATAGCGTATGACCAATTTTGGGTTGGTATATAATCTTCAGAATCTTGATATGTGAAGATAACGAGCGGACACAAGCGTCGTCATTTATCATTGACTCAAATCTCGACTCTTAAGGGATATAGTTCCAAACTCTCAGCTCCATAAGCCGCACCCTTCTGTTTCTTTATGTCTTACTCTGGCATGAAGTAGTTTATATGCTTCATGAGTAACTTCTCCATTTCAGTGGCATGTAGCTTTGGCAAGTGTGACCCATAGATGGTAAATAACAGTTCATCTTGAACTCTTTATAAGGTAGCGATGGCTTAGGAAATAGGGTTAGGATCTGTTGCCTAAGACTTTGCAACTTTATGAGCCGTGAGGGTCTCACAAAGGCTTTTCTCCCTATGAGTCGTGAGGATCTCGTAAGTGTCTTTTCTCCTTAGGAGTCGTGAGGACTCCTAAGTGCGTTTTCTCTTGAGAATCGTAAGGATCCCATAAGAGAATTTTCTTTATGCTTAGAGACACTAATTTCCCCACAAGTTGAGATAAATCGAGAGATTCTCGCAAAGACACCGATTTCCTTGCGGGTCGAAACGAGTCGAGAGGTTCTCGCCAAGGATGCTGATTTCTCTGAATCGAGATAAGAAGCGATGGCTTAGGAAACAGGTTCAGATCTTCCGCCTAAGACTTTTCAACTTTATGAGCCGTGAGGGTCTCATAAAGATTTTTTCTCCCTACGAGTCGAGAGGATCTCATAGGTGTATTTTCTCCTTAGGAATCGTGAGGATTCCTAAGTGTGTTTTCTCTTGAGAGTCGTAAGGATCTCACAAGAGAATTTTCTTCCTTACAAGTCGAGAGGACTCGTAAGTTATTGATGAGTTGACCTACTCCCGAGTTAAAGCATTGCTTCAACGGGAAGGTCGAGGGTTGACCTTGGGTTGTCTATGCACCGCCGAGTCATGAAACTGGGAACTTTGCCGCGGCTCCGCTTTGCTGACGTTGTATATTCCTGCAGAGACACTGATTTCTCTGCGGTTCAGCGCGAATCGAGATGTTCTCATCAAGGACGCTGATTTCCCTGAATCGAGGTATTTGCCATAGACACTGATTTCCTCGGAGTTGAGACGAATCGAGGTATTCCTGCAAAGACACTGATTTCCTTGCGGGTCGACGCGAATCGAGATGCTCTCGCTAAGGACGCTGATTTCCCTGAATCGAGGTTTTTCCAAGGACACTGATTTCCCTGGAGTTGAAGCGAATCGAGGTATTCCTGCAAAGACACCGATTTCTCTGCGGGTCGACGAGAATCGAGGTGCTCTCGTCAAGGACGTTGATTTCCCTGAATCGAGGTTTTTGCCAAGGACACTGATTTCCTCGGAGTTGAAACGAATCTAGGTATTCCTATAAAGACGCTGATTTCTCTGCGGATCGATGCGAATCAAGATGCTCTCGTCAAGGACGCTGATTTCCCTGAATCGAGGTTTTTGCCAAGGACGCTGATTTCCTCGGAGTTGAAACGAATCGAGGTATTCCTGCAAAGACGCTGATTTCTCTATGGGTCGACGCGAATCGAGATGCTCTCGTCAAGGACGCTGATTTCCCTGAATCGAGGTTTTGCCAAGGACGCTAATTTCCCTGGAGTTGAGCCGAATCGAGATATTCCTGCAAAGACGCTGATTTCTCTGCGGGTTGACGCGAATCGAGATGCTCTCGTCAAGAACGCTGATTTCCCTGAATCGAGGTTTTTCCAAGGACACTGATTTCTCTGGAGTCGAAACGAATCGAGGTATTCCTGCAAAGACGCTGATTTCTCTGCGGGTCGATACGAATCGAGATGCCCTCGTCAAGGACGCTGATTTCACTGAATCGAGGTTTTTGCCAAGGACGCTGATTTCCTCGGAGTTGAAACGAATCGAGGTATTCCTGCAAAGACGCTGATTTCTCTGCGGGTCGACGCGAATCAAGATGCTCTCGTCAAGGACGCTGATTTCCCTGAATCGAGGTTTTTGCCAAGGACGCTGATTTCTTCGGAGTTGAAACGAATCGAGGTATTCCTGCAAAGACACCGATTTCTCTGCGGGTCGACGTGAATCGATATGCTCTCGTCAAGGACGCTGATTTCCCTGAATCGAGGAGGTTGCCAAGGACACTGATTTCCCTGGGGTTGAGACGAATCGAGATATTCCTGCAAAGACCCTGATTTCTCTATAGGTCGATGCGAATCGAAATGCTCTCGTCAAGGACGCTGATTTCCCTGAATCGAGGGTTTTGCCAAGGACGCTGATTTCCTCGGAGTTGAAACGAATCGAGGTATTCCTGCAAAGACGCTGATTTCTCCGCGGGTCGACACGAATCGAGGTGCTCTCGTTAAGGACGCTGATTTCCCTGAATCGAGGTTTTTGCCAAGGACACTGATTTCCTCGGAGTTGGTTGACTTATTTCCGAGACGGAGCGTTGATCCGGCAGGGAGGTCATTGGTTGACTCCAGGTTGTCTGTGAACCGTAGAGTCTTGGAACTGGAGACTTTGCCGTGGCTCCAATTGATGGTGTAGCATCTGTGTCCTGCTGGAATGAGGAGGCACACCATTGTTGGTCTTCGGGCCGTAGATATGGCCATTGAGATTTGGAACTAGGGACTTTGCCATGGCTCCGCTTTGTTGCGACTCTGAGGTCGGTTGTTGACATCACGTCTGCATCTGGTTGAAGTGAGGAGAAACGCCGTTGGTGATCTCTAGGCTGTCTATGATCCGTCGAGATTTGGAACTAAGGGGCTTTGCCATGATTCCATTGTTTTGACCCTGGGGTCGTTTGTTGACGTCGCATCTGCATCCTGCTGGAGTAAGGAGAAACGCCGTTGGTGATCTCTAGGCTGTCTGTGAACTGTCGAGATTTGGAACTAGGGGACTTTGCCATGGTTCCGTTTGTTGGTGTAACATCTGCATCCGATTAAAGGGAGGAAGAATGCCGGTGTTGATCTCTAAGTTGTCAATGTTGACGTTGAGACCTGAAGCTAGGGATCTTCCTTCGCTTCGTTTGTTGATATTGTGTCTGCAATATTGCGACGAATGTCGAGATTGTCTTTAGGTTGTCTATGAACCGTCGAGATTTGGCTTCGCTTCGACGAAGCCTGGTGGGACGATATGGTTCCCTTCTTGTTTGTGCCCATGGATTGTATACAGGAGTCAATGCGACCTTACATGCAGGGCAAAAAGTTTTATTCTTTTATTTTTTTTAATTCTTCCCGCGATGCTCTATCATTTCAGCTTTTTATATCGCGAAAATCGCGATTGCCCAATCATTTCGGCTATTTTTCGCGATGCTCAACCATTTCGGCTATTTTTCTTTTTACTCGCTGCTTTTTATTGCGAGTTGTGTTCACACCATAATATTGTATTATTATATTCCCCATTCTTATTCTTTTTATAAATAAACAGGTGCTTTTGACGCATGTCTGCTACATGTTACAGGTTACGGGTTCTTGGACAGAAAACAGAGAAAATGATGAAAAGACGAAACAAAAGTGGACTTTGACCAACAAACAGAAGACTCTTGATCAAGCCTATATCAAAGATAAAGTTCACAATGAACAAGGCAACGCAAGGTCCAAAATAACAAGGCGAACCGTTAAAAATCCATTGCAAATTGTTCACTGAAGATCTGTAACCAATGTAGAAGCCCAATTGACAAAAGAACCAAAGAACCAGAAGCCCAAAAATACCCAGAACATAACCCAAAAGTTTCAGCCTCCAATACTTCTAAAGGGCCGCGGAACCGCGGCCCAAGCCCGCCGTTGCCGCGGTTCCGCGGCCGTATAATGCCCGTACTTCGAGAATTTTTTCCAAAGTCTGAAGCGACGCTGAATAGGTCTTTTCTTAGGGGTATTTTCGTAAAAGCAGATATGCGAATCATTGTAACCCTAGGGTTTCCTATCCTCTATAAATAAGAACTCTAAAGATTGTAATTTCTTATGCCTCCCTATGCTTCTTTCTATGAATAAAATTTAGAATTCTTTTGGAGAGCATCGATGCCTCTTTTCAGATCTGACAACCCTGTGTAAATGTTTGGAGAGAGCCATCTATAAAGTAAGTAGGTAATTTCAATTCTTGCCCTAGGTAATTTTTCATTCTCTGCCCTAGATAAATGTTTTTAAATTCCCTAATGAGTGAGTAGTCTCCTCGCTTGTTAGTGTTAGCTTTGGGGAAGGCTTTTGAGAGATGAGATCTCTCATCCCTTTCTTGCCCGTTATATATTTTCATAGGACTCCATGCGTACATGCACATACCGCTCCCTACAGCACCCTATTCATCGAGGTAACGGTGATACCGTAGTATAAAGGCCCGGTTGTGATGGTTTTCCATGGAGGTTAGGGTAAGGATTGATAAAGGAAGGACAAGAATCTAGAGGAAGAAATATCTTTCCAAATGATTCTAATCCCTTTTATTAATAATTACCATAACTCCTAATAGATCTTAATTTGGGTATAGAGAGCGTTGAGATTTATTTACATTTCCAAACCTACCTTAGACCTAACCCTAGCAAGACTTAGATGTAGATAATCTTAGTATAGATAGATTTAGTTTTTAGATTTAATAATCAATCCGGCTCCCATCGGAATTAACTCGTAAGAGCGATTAGAAAATTCACAACATCCCTGTGGACCGACCCGTACTCACCGGCTAGCTACCAAGCGACGCCGTTCTTGATTGCGGTTATAGATATTTTTGAGACCAATCAAATGGCGCCGTTGCCGGGGATGGCGTAGAACTTTCCTTTTTGCAATTTCGGGTTAATCTTATAAAAAATTAAAAAAATCATAAAAATCCAAAAATTATAAAAATATATCAATTGTTATTATTTGGAAAGGGTACTTTGTTGTGTGAATCTTGCAGGAACAATCGAGACGGATCTGGAAATTTCCAGAAAGCGAAACAGAAATCAAAAGATCAGAACAGAGGGGGATCTTCAAAACAGAGAGGCAGAAAAATTTTGGAGCACTAAATCCCCAACCACGCCGCGTTTCCGTGGCCAAAACCTGCCTTAGGCCGCGGAAACGCGGCCGTCTTGTCGAGTCGTCGCACGGAAAAAATTCTGGGGACCCGCGCCCGCTTCTTCACCGCGGAACCGCGGCGGTAGAGCCCTTTTGGCCGCGGTTCAGCTGCTCTCGGGTGACATCATCAGGTGAAAATTCCTCTGTAAGCTTCTCTGGTCTTTCTCTAGAGATCTAGATATATCTTTTTCTGAAATATTCTTGCAGGATTCCGTGAGCTATAAAATATATTCCCTTCCATATAACAAATCTTATGCAGAATTTTTGCGCCTAGTTTAAATTAGAAATAGATTGCAAGTAATATTTTTCTGTTGCATATCTTTTATCAAAATCTTTTTGCAACAAAACTTTCCAAATAAAGATAAAAAGAAAAAGAAAAATCTTTTATAGAAACTTGCAAAATTTTTGCCGCAAATAAATCCTTGCACAACCACCACACATCTTTTTTTCTTTCACCCTTTCTTTTAACATGGGTACCCCACATAATAAATCACTTGCCGAACTTTGGTATCCCGAACCTAATTTTGCATCGTACGGTAATTTGTTCGGTCAATTTAAAGACGATTCTTCCTTGCCTAAAATATCTTTGAAAGATCAAATAGAGGCGTTTAGGAGAAGCAGTTTGACTTTTCAACCCACTTTGTGTCAACCAAGTCAACCTTTACCACCTCCATATGTTGACACCACTTTTTCAAGTCCTTCTGTCACTCCTAAGCCGATGTCGATTGTTGAGCATATTGCTCAATCTCGCAGCCGATCTTTCACCCCTCTCTACTGATCTAGTTCTAGGGATCCACACGACTATTCACCTTTTTATTCATATGTTGATCCTATCCCTGTCCAATCACCCACTTCCTACCAGTCCTACCCGACCTTCCCACCTTCACTAGACACTGCTTCTACACAGCCTGTTGGGAGTTTTGCATATCCACACGATTTCGGATCTTTTACCGAAACCCCCTCACCACCCAAGTCTAGTTTGGAAGAGTCGTTGGAGGCTTATATTGCAGCAACAAACAAAATGGTTAAGAATGTGGAAGCGTCCGTGGCCGCCCTTATGCAACCTGCTGAACCGGTAGCTAGTTTCCCGCTAGCCCCAAAATTTTCAATGTATGAGGAGGCGGTTGGACAGAGTGAGAATGAGAGAGGACTTCCAAATCAAATCTACCCTTACCCAATTGAAGCCCACAACTCCGGTTTTCTATCGATTGTCCCAAATGATTCACCAGTTGAAAATAAAAATCAGTTGTGTGATTTTGTAGTGCTTGATTTGCCAAATTGTGAGGAAACCCTTTCGAGTGAAACCGCACCTAATCCTTTCGATCTTTACACCTCCCATCTAGAACCTAAATCGATAGATATCCATGCTTTTGATGAGGTGTCTAAGAAAATTGATTTTCACTTGATTGAGGATATAGACGCCGGGAATATTTCGAATGATGAACCTGTCGATTTAATTATGATTTTATGTTCAAATCATCATCCCAAGTTATTAAATGTTTCTCCCGAATCTCATATGCGTCTTGACTTTGATGATACTGGCATGGATGAGTTGAATTTTGAGGAGAATTATAAGGAAAGTATTGAGGAGAGTTTTGAGGATAATATTGAGGTTGAATCATTTTTGTTTGATGTGTCTGATTTTCCAATTCATCCTCCTGAACCTTTAACTGTTATATCACCCTCCCTCCTTTCCATCGTTCCGACCACGCTTAAAGACTGTGAGCTTGAAAATTTTTCCTTTGAATCTGATACTGTTCTCACAGATGATAACACTTACGAGTGTTTCACTTTTTCGGACGATATTGATGACTCCCCGCCCGAGTTTGAATCCTTTACATTTTCAGATGAGTTAGTTGAACCATCAGACTCGGTTGCTTATAGTAGTTTCGAACCATTAATGGAATCTTTCAAGTTCGAGACAGTTTACTACGGTGAGAATGATACTATCCCTCAATCACTCCCTTTCGTCCTCCCTATTGTTCCGACCGTGCAAGTGACCGTTACGCTTTCATCTTAAATACCAAGTTCGGCGTACCCATGTTTTCTTGCGAATCTTGAGGGATTTGATCCCATTTCTCGACGAGTTGATAGGTTAGCGCAATCGCTTTTAATACATCGGTCATCACAAATTGCGCTAATTTATTCACTCGATTTACACCCTCAAGATCGCGCGACCCTTCTTTCTCCTTTCCGCCATTCTTCTCCCCCACCGAGACCATATTCTACCATTCTTCTTTCCACACGGTCTCGCGTGTTTCTCATTTCTTTCTTCTACACCCCATTATTTCACCAACTTAGCCATTACCATGATAAGATTTTTGAATGGTTGGTGTTAACCATTGGCTTGTGTAAGGCCAAGCTTAAGTTTGGGGGAAGCCTTGTTGTATATATGTATATATATTTTTTGTTTTCTTTTTCTATAAAAAAAAAGAAAATTTCAAAACATTAAAAAAAATAAATAAATAAAAAATTCCTAAATAAATAAACAAGGGAGTGCCGGAATTTTTGACCCTCTTGGTTTAGCATGACAGTGAGGACACTGTCAAGTTCAAGTTTGGGGGTATGCTCGGTACGTCTTCTTCCTTTGCATTCATTTGTACATATTTTTGCATTTGCATATTTATTTGAAAACCCATAAAAATTGAAAAATTTCAAAAATATAAAAATTATTGTATTCAATTTTGGCTTATTTGACTTGAGTTTGACAAATAGGTTAATTGGCTTGGAACAACTAGATCTTAGACTTAGTAAATTAAAAACTCTAAAAATAACATTCCTTAAAGTTTAAACGGTAGAAAGTATATGCCTTGTAGTTTATTTAGAAATAGGCAAATTTTGGGTTTACTTCTTGGGCTAAGTCGAAACGAAGGAAAAGTATTGATGTTCTTATTAGAGTATAAGTTTGAAAAATAGTTCCTACCTTAAGTCTAGATTTTGAAAATGTATACTCTACAATTTGCACAATCACTCACCTTGAAACTTGGAATAGTAGAAGAGATCTTGAAATGCTCTTGTCTAAAGTCCTTAGTACAATGAAAAAAATATATATAAGTGTGAATAAAGAATAAAAAAAAATTGAACACTGGTTTTTGTGATTACTTAAGGCTGCAAAAATAGAAAAATATTTAGCGAGGGTGCTTCATCACCTAGTGCCTTAGACCAACTGGTTTGGGAATCACTGCTAAAAGCCTTGGGTGTTGCAAGACTAGGAATTACGTTTTAAAAGTGCAAACGCATCTTGTAATCGGTTATTGGTACCTCAAGAAGTATTAACGGTCGCATGAAAGATGTGTAAGCAAGATTCATTTAAATTCACCAACTAATAAGTACTTTGGACAACGGACAAGAGTATGATTGCTTGATTTGAATTTCCAAGTATAGGGGTGATCTATACACACACGTAGGGGTATGTGATTGGAGTTTAGATGAGAGAAAGGAGTGAAAAATAGAACTTGTATCTTTAGTAGAGTTGATAGAAATTCCTAAGTGGAGATGGAACCCTAGAAGGAAAACTTAAGAAATGCCGAAAGCTAAGTAAGTCTATAGAACATATATAATCTTAAGTTAAATAATGAGGAAGTGTGAAGAATGTGGGTGGATAATTTGCAAGTCGACGATAATAAAATTCCTTGTTAGAAGACCTAATTGGAGAGTTAAAGTTAATGGGCCGAATTGATAGGATTTTGTGGGTAGAATCCGCTGAAAACCCTCAGGAGACAACACTCCTCCTACTAGGGACACCTAAAGGTTTAACGGCTTGTTGCACGTGCTCAGTGCAATCGCGTTTCCCTGCGAAAGTGCGGTTAGGATTTTAGTGAATAATAATAAGTTTGCTCGAGGACGAGCAAAAGATAAGTTTGGGGGTATTTGTTCACACCATAATATTGTATTATTATATTCCCCATTCTTATTCTTTTTATAAATAAACAGGTGCTTTTGACGCATGTCTGCTACATGTTACAGGTTACAGGTTCTTGGACAGAAAACGGTGAAAATGATGAAAAGACGATGCAAAGGTGGACTTTGACCAACAAACAGAAGACTCTTGATCAAGCCTACATCAAAGATAAAGTTCACAATGAACAAGGCAACGCAAGGTCCAAAATAACAAGGCGAACGGTTAAAAATCCATTGCAAATTGTTCACTGAAGATCTGAAACCAATGTAGAAGCCCAATTGATAAAAGAACCAAAGAACCAGAAGCCTAAAAATACCCAGAACATAACCCAAAAGTTTCAGCCTCCAATACTTCTAAAGGGCCGCGGAACCGTGGCCCAAGCCCGCCGTTGCCGCGGTTCCACGGCCGTATAATGCCCGTACTTCGAGAATTTTTTCCAAAGTCTGAAGCGACGCTGAATAGGTCTTTTCTTAGGGGTATTTTCGTAAAAGCAGATATGCGAATCATTGTAACCCTAGAGTTTCCCATCCTCTATAAATAGGAACTCTAAAGATTGTAATTTCTTATGCCTCCCTATGCTTCTTTCTATGAATAAAATTTAGAATTCTTTTGGAGAGCATCGATACCTCTTTTCATATCATCTATTTAGATCTGACAACCCTGTGTAAATGTTTGGAGAGAGCCATCTGTAAAGTAAGTAGGTAATTTCAATTCTTGCCCTAGGTAATTTTTCATTCTCTGCCCTAGATAAATGTTTTTAAATTCCCTAATGAGCGAGTAGTCTCCTCGCTTGTTAGGGTTAGCTTTGGTGAAGGCTTTTGAGAGATGAGATCTCAAATCCCTTTCTTGCCCGTTATATATTTTCATAGGACTCTATGCGTACATGCACATACAGCTCCCTACGGCACCCTATTCATCGAGGTAACGGTGATACCGTAGTATAAAGGCCCGGTTGTGATGGTTTTCCATGGAGGTTAGGGTAAGGATTGATAAAGGAAGGACAAGAATCTAGAGGAAGAAACATCTTTCCAAATGATTCTAATCCTTTTTATTAATAATTACCATAACTCCTAATAGATCTTAATTTGGGTATAGAGAGCGTAGAGATTTATTTACATTTCCAAACCTACCTTAGACCTAACCCTAGCAAGACTTAGATGTAGATAATCTTAGTATAGATAGATTTAGTTTTTAGATTTAATAATCAATCCGGCTCCCATCGGAATTAACTCGTAAGAGCGATTAGAAAATTCACAACATCCCTGTGGACCGACCCGTACTCATCGGCTAGCTACCAAGCGACGCCGTTCTTGATTGCGGTTATAGATATTTTTGAGACCAATCAAGTTGCCCAATCATTTCGGCTGTTTTTGTATGCATATATTTTTACTTGCTGATTTCGTTGCAAGTTGCCCCATCATTTCGGCTATTTCATATGCATTTTTGGCTCGCCGATTTTTTTATCGCGAGTGTGGAACTTGGAATCTGGTGCCAATCTCAGCATCGCTGCGACTGGAATATTGCCAGGAGCGAATCATCATTTGCCGTGAAAGGGCTTGGAATTTGATACCGATTTAGGCATCAGCATCGCTACAACTGGGATATTGCCAGGAGCGAATCATCATTTGCCTCTGTCGATGTCGAACAAAGGTGGCTTAGCAAACAGGGTTAGGATCCCGTCGACTAAGGTTTTTGACTTCATGAGCCGTAAGGGCCTCATAAAGATGTTTCTCCCTACGAGTCGTGAGGATCTCGTAGTTGCATTTTTCTCCTAGGAATCGTGAGGATTCCTAAGTGTGTGTTCTCTTATAAGTCGTAAGGATCTTACAAGAGTGTTTTCTCCTTGCAAGTCGAGAGGACCTACAAGTGTTTGTTCACTGTGTGAGCATATCCCTAGTCGCTGGTGGGACTCTGTTAGGGAAATGTTTATTCGCGCCCATGGATTGTATACAAGGGTCAGCATTGAGCCGCTTGTAGGGCAAAATCGGTAGGTATGACTGCTTAAGAACAGGTTCAGATCCCTGTAGCTTAAGGCTTTTGAATCCTATGAGTCGTGAGGGTCTCAAAGGGGAATTCTCCTTACGAGTCGTGAGGATTTCATAAGTGTAATTTCTCCTTAGGAATCGTGGGGATCCCTAAGTGTGTTGTTCCCTTGTGAGTCGTAAGGATCTCACGCAGGTATTTTCTCCTCACAAGGTCGAGAGGACCTTGCAAGTGTCTTTTAACGAGATTGCGCCCTTTCAGGTTTTCACAAAACTCGCTGGTAGCCCTGCTGTTTTTACTCACGGAGCCATTTCAGGTTTTCATCCGTGCCCATCTCGCTTATGGACATACCGTTTTTTTACGAGTCTGCGCCCTTTCGGATTTTCACAAACATCGCCGGTAGTCCTGCTGTTTTTGCTCATGGCGCCCTTTCGGGTTTTCATCCGTGCCCATTTTGCTTGTGGATATACCGTTTTTTTTAACGAGTCTGCGCCCTTTCGGATTTTCACAAACATCGCCGGTAGTCCTGCTGTTTCTACTCACAGCGCCCTTTCAGGTTTTCATCCGTGCCCATTTTGCTTGTGGACATACCGTTTTTTTTATTATTTTTTTAACCACGTCAGCCTGGGAACGCCACGGGTTTGTATTAGTTTAACGACGTTTCGGTCAGTTGCAAGTTTTAGGACATTGCGGTCCATCGTTAGTTTAGGGACGTTTCGGTCCGTAGTAGTTTATAAACGTCTCGGTCAGTTGCAAGTTTTAGGACATTGCGGTCCATCGTTAGTTTAGGGACGTTTCGGTCCGCTGTAGCTTTGAGGCGAAGTTTCGCCGGATGCTTTATGAACAAATAGGTTTCTCCTTGATAGACCCTGTCACACAATCCAAGGGTTTTGGCACTGCTCCTGCCCCCAGCTCCTCTACGTTATCTCCTAACGCCGAGTGAGCTGCTTTGTTACTTAACGACTAATGAGCGATCATGTGGCAACTTGCCACATAATCTTCGGATTCTTCTGACAAGTCGTCTCCCTCATCATTTTCGTTATCTTCATTCTCAAGGATGTGACTGAGGAACTCTTGAAGCATGACTGGGGTTCGCGCCCTCTGGTTGTATTCTTTCAGCGCGTCAATATGCTTTTGCAGATCCGTGCGCTTGTCGTTAGACAGCGCGGGCTTTTTGGTCTTCTTCTTTTTCTTCAAAGACTGTGACGGTTGTTCCTAAGTGCTTTGCCCATTGCTATTAATTCCCGATGTTGGGCATGGTTTCAGCATCTCGTTGATGATCTCCGGCTATTGCGGGCTTTTCCACCTGATCGCCGGACATGTTTGAAGGTCTTTCAGCATTTTTTTAGTTTTTTTCGAAAGAACAACTTCCCATGGAGCTTTCTCTATGAATAAGCATGATGCCCCCAGCATGTCCATTTTTTTCGGAGCATGTGGTTGTGGTGGGTTTACCTTCCAATTTTCAGACAACGCGAATTTGCCTTGCCGGTATTGGTCTTCAACCTAATTTTTGAAGACGTAGCAATTTTCGAGTGGATGGTCCAGTACTCGGTGGTAGGGGCAATAATTAGGATCGTTGACGTCATTCGGTTGCGTTGGGTGTCTCGACTCCGATAGAGTAATAAGCCCACTGCGCACTGCCAGTTCAAACAGTTTTCTTGTTTTATCCTGGGGAAATGAGTAAAGACGTCTCAACTTCTCATCGAGGGATTGCCGCTTGTTGCTTTGGCGAACAACCGGTCTCGGGCCACTCGGTTTTTGTTGAGCGTTGGCGAAGAAGATTGCTTTCCCTTTGCCCTTTTCATTCCGAGGTTCCGACTTTGAAGGGGGAGGCCTATGACCCATCTGATCCATTTGGGCTAACTTGTCAATCAAGGCCTGGAAAGTAGTCGGCTTGAAATACATCATGAATTGGGATATGGTCGCCTGCGGATCGAGGGTTCCCACAAACAAGCCCACTGCAGGAGTCTCTTCGATACGCTGTTCGCACTTCGACCATAGATTCCGCCACCGTATTGCGTACTGGACCCAAGTCTCTCCTGGTTTCATCCTGGCATTGATCAGCGCCGTGATTGGGGTACGTTCGCTAGCGCTCGCAAAACGTTGGGTGAATAGCAGCTCCATCTCTGCGAATGTCTTGACAGAGTCATTTAGGAGTTCCGAATACCACTCGAATGCCGTCTTCGACAAACTGCCAACAAACTGGCGGAGCAGTAGCTTATCATCCCCTCCGGTGTTGCCGCACAAGGCTCTGAACTGAGCGACATGTTGATGGGGATTTTCTGTCCCCTTGTATACATGGAATTTGGGAATCGTATATCCTGGCGGGTACTTTATTTGATCATACCAACCCGGATAGGGTCTTCCAGTTTTAATAATTTGCCCAGCCGTTTCATTTGCCTGATGAACTCGTATCTGCCGAGCGATGTAATCATCCAGGGAGGCTTTTGGGATGGTCTCCTCCTTGGCTGCTGATAGAGCCGGCAGAGGATTTGATGTCTCTCCTCTATCATCTTCAATTATTACTGGAGGGTCTTCGGCCGGAGGGTCCGGCTGGATCATCATGACCACCATATCTTGAAACAGAAGGGCCATTTGTTTTATATTGGCCGCTTGTTTCCCGGCCTTTTTGTCCTTCTTCTCAAGCATTCTCCGAATGAATTCAGCATCAGTTTCCTGCTCACGGCGTTGCTCCGAGGATGTCTCTGGGCTTGCTTTCGGTCCTGTAAGTGCGGCCATAGCTGTTAGCATTTCTTGGAGCTTTTGTTGTTGTTGCTCCTGAGCCTTGGTCACTGATCATGTAAGCGGTCGATGACCGGTGGAGATACGGCTATCCTCTTTCCCGGATGCCATATAGATAGTATGTACCACCATGCCCCCAGACTTGGGGCGTTTGGGTTTAGTGGTGTTGTGATTCGTTGCAGACTCAGGGATTTTCTCCGGCCTTCTCCTCTTGTGGGCGGTCGAAGTCGAGGGGGCCGTTGCAGTGGGTACCCAAGTAGCTGTCGCCTTTTGTGGCTTGACAGGATGGTCCTCTTCTCGCTGAAATTTCACCTTTTTCTGTCGGCGGGGATAGTCTTGATCTACCACGGAGTCCTGGACTTGTTGCCAAACTTTATAAATTTTAGAGAACAGCCGCTGAGGGGGCTGCTCCGGCTTCGCCTTGGTAACGTTCTCCATTGGTGGAGGAGATCTTTTCAGCACAGCAATCGGAGAATTCTTGTGCACCCTCCTTAGTGGTTCAAAGCTGTTCCCAGTTGGAACAGCAGCATCAACTTCCACCATCGGAGCTGGCGGAGTCAGTCCAGAAGGGGAATTGCCCCCAGCTTTCCTTACTCGGTGCCAGTGGCGACGTCGAGCATGTCGTGCAATTGGGATTATCTCAGCTGTAGGAGTGACTTCCTCATGCCCTCTGTGTTGGTCAGAAGTTGTCGTTGTCAGCCTATTGAAGACTGATGTCCGCTGAGTGGAGATGGCCAACCTATCGAAAGCAGACTTCCGAGCAGGTGAAGCAACCTTGACGATTTCGCCTGAAACGGGAGCTGAAACAGTCAGTCTTGTGAAGACCGACCCTTTGGCGGGAGAAGACGCTTTGACGACTTCGAGAGCAGGAATGGCTATCCTTTTTTAGATAACCCTTTCTGGTATCATGGGCTTCTTCATGGGCCCAAATGAGTTTTGGCCCAGTCTGTCAAAGACTGAGGCACTGGATTTGGGCGACCCGTTGAGAGGGGCCGCTGTAGTTGCAAGCCGATTAAAGACCGACTTCTTGGGAGCTTCTTGTTATGGTACAGGGGGCGTTGAAGCTCATCGGTGGGAGCATGGTTCCGAAGAACAATCCAGTGGTCGCCTAAGTCACCTGTTCCACCGGCATAGCGAAGATGGAGGTCGCTTGGGGCCCGTAAGTCACTCCTCCGGACGGGACGGAGCGAGAGTTGCAGTTGCAGTTAGTGCAGTTTGAAGCCATTGATCTTCTGTTTTCTGCACGGAGCAAGACACCAAATCTTAGTACCTCGAATCCATAGGCAACCATAGCAAACCGCGATTCGTTCGCGAACACGACACACGAAGTGTGGAGTGGAAAGAGGAAAAGGTCCCACCGGGCGTGCCAGAATCTGTTCCCCTCCGAAACGCGGAGACGCGATAAACGTCTTGCCTGAATTTCGGGGCAGATGCTAATTGGTGCTATCCGTCCACCTCTCCGAAGATGCCAAGTTGATTTATGGCACCATGTATCGAATGTTTAAATGGATGCGGCCGATGTAGCTGACTTCATCAGATTCCCCCTCGTTTGAGGGGTTTTTGATTGTGGGGACACTCTTCCCTGCAGGCACAAGCCCCTGCAGTTAATTACACTACCGCATCGCGGTAACAACTTTCTCCTTCTCCATATGGTCACTTCGTGTCGTGGGTGTTTTTTTGTGTTTGGTTGCCCGTGGATTGTATACGGAGACTAATTTATGTTGTCGCCCGTAGGGCGTGGATTAGTCCAAATCCGTATCTTCTTAGATTTGGGTTTGGGGGTTGGGTTTAAGGATACGTTAGTCTCATTTGAGACTAAGATCAACTTAAACGTTTGTTAAGGATACGTTAGTCCAATTTTTAGACTAAGATCAACTTAACAGGATCGTTTAGATCCAAGAGAGCAATTGGGCTCTATTGTTTAGTTTAGGGACATTGCGGTCGATTAGTTTAAGGATATTACGGTCCATTGTTAGTTTAAGGACATCTCGGTCCATTGTTAGTTTAAAGACATCACGATCGAGGTTAAGGACATCATAGTTCATGAGTTTAAGGACCCCACAGTCCAATGTTAGTTTAAAGACATCACGGTCGAGGTTAAGGACATCATAGTCCATAAGTTTAAAGACCTCACAGTCCAGGTTAAGGACATCATAGTCCATGGGTTTAAGGACCCCACAGTCCAATGTTAGTTTAAAGACATCACGGTCGAGGTTAAGGACATCATAGTCCATGAGTTTAAGGACCCCACAGTCCGATATTAGTTTAAAGACAATACGGTCGAGGTTAAGGACATCATAATCTATGGGTTTAAGGACCCCATAGTCCATAGTTTAGAGACGTCATAGTCTGTGAAATGTGTGGTTGTCGGGACCCGTCACCTCTTTGAAGACGTTGAGGAATTACAACGACAAATATCAAAGGAGTGAAGAGATGTACCCTTGAACCAAGGTTGATTGCGAATCTGTAGTCCAATTTGGAACTAAGATCAATTAATTAGATTATGAGCTCAATGGCTCAGTTAAATCTGAATTGAGGACTTATGGCCAATTTGGGCTATATTGGCCCATTGTTGGACCATTAAACACTTGTCTGGGTTCAAGCCCACATTATTTAGCAATGCTAAACAAGAGTTTGAGGTGACTGGGTCTTAAACATTGCAGTTCTGAGTTTTACTCAACTTTGAAATTTAGTCAAGGGGGGAGTTTTTGCCTCTGGAAACTTAGCCAATTTGGCTAAAAATAGTGTTAAACACTAGAGGACAACAGTGTTAAACACTGGAAATAAAACTTTTAAATTAGTGTTAAACACTAGAGAGGAAGGGATCACGTGGGGACACGTGAGGGCACCCAAAGGTGGGGCCAGATCTCCTCTACTTAGTTTTGCGAATAAATGTTAAACACTTTTGATTTTCTGGCCATCACGTGTTGGCACGTGATGGAGATTTGTGCGCTGATTATTAAAGAATTTATCAAGGGGTCACGTGGTAACACGTGAGAGCGCCCAAATTAGAATCTGCCTTCGCTTTTATTCCTTTTGTTTAGGAGGTCACGTGGGAACACGTGAGGCGTTGCCTCAGAGCTAATTCCTTCTCATTTTTGGGGATCTTTTTAGGGGTCACGTGGGAACACGTGACCTTGGTCTTTTGCATGCATGGAGATCTTTCAAGTCCCTTTATTTCTTTAAGAATTAAATTCTTTATAGGGTTAAACCCTAATTATGATTTTGGAGGAATTAAATTTCTATCGTGAAAGAATTAAATTCTTATGTAGGGTTAAACCCTAATTTCTTTTTAGAGGAATTAAATTCCCATATATGTAAAAGAATTAAATTTTTATATAGTGTGAAACCCTAATTTCATTTAGGAGGAATTAAATTCCTGTAAATTTGAGAGAATTAAATTCTCAATTAGGGTTAAACCCTAGTTTTGTCTATCTTGAAGGAATTAAATTCCTATAATTTAAGGAGAATTAAATTCTCATATAGGGTTAAACCCTAATTTCATATCTTGGAGGAATTAAATTCCTGTGAATTTGGGAGAATTAAATTCTCTAAACTCAATTCTCCTCCTAAGTCTTGGATCTGCATGGAAAAATCTCAACCCGATGAGAATTAAATTCTCAACCTATGGGGAGATTTGCTTCTACAGATCTTCAACCAGAGGAAGAAGTAAGTTCTTTTTGCAGAAGAGTTAAACTCTTAGATTTGAGAATTAAATTCTCTTTTTGATGTTTGATCTTTTTCCCTTTTCTCACCTAGGTTTTCTTTCTTGAGAATTAAATTCTCCTTTCTTTTCTCTCTGCTATTTGCCTTTAGGAAATTTCAAGATCCCAAAATTCTATATCTCCAAAATTCCCCCTTTTTTCTCCTCTTGGCTCCTATTTATAGGAGAAGGAAAAGAATCAATTTGTTTAGTAAATCTTTCATTGAAAGATTTTGTTTGTTTTTCATAACTAATATGATCTTTTAGATCACTCAGTGAATTTTATTCACCATTGGATTTTTAATCCAAAAGATATTCTGTTTGTTATTTTTGGTGAAATTTAGGGAAATCTTTCTTTGTCTAAAATCTTTCAATAAATTGGTGATTTTTAATCACTCTTGGATTTTTAATCCAACGGTCCCCCATAATCTTTTTTTGTTTGGAAAGATTTGGAGAAATACTTTTCCAGTTAGGGTCTTTGATTTCCCTTAATTAGAATTTAATTCTATTATTTCAGAAGGCTTTTAAAAGTCTATCACGTGTTGGCACGTGGTCCCTTTATCTGATTATTAAATAGAATTTAATTCTATTAATTAAAGAGTTTAGGAACTTGTCACGTGTTGGCACGTGATCCTCTTGATTAAACATTTTATTCAGAATTTAATTCTGCCTTTTAACAGAGCTAAGAAATCATCACGTGTCAGCACGTGCCCCTTGGTCACGTGTGAGTACGTGATGCCCCATTGGGGTTTTTCTTTAGTGTTTTATTATACCTTTAATTCTTTTCAGTGGGTTTAGAGGCCCATCACGTGTTGGCACGTGACTGATTAATTATTTTCAATTATTTATTTTATTCAGTACTTACAGGCTTTGCCTGTAAATGGTCACATGTCTGCACGTGATGCCCGGTCACGTGTGGGCACGTGATGCCCGGTCACGTGTGGGCACATGATGCCTCATAACTTTTGATCCCGGATAAATTATGAGGCCCATAATATATCAAATCGAAGACTTTTTCGAGACACTTTCGATATCATCATAATTTAGCTGTTTCTCATTCTGGAGTTTGTCAAAATGCAGCTCGGAAAATACTGGTTCACATTTTCTTCCTTAGATTACACGTGTATAGCATATTTGCTCATAACTTTTGATCCCGGATGAATTATGAAGACCATAATATATCAAATCGAAGGATTTTTCAAGACGCTTTCGATACCATCAGAATTTAGCTTTTTCTCATTTGAGAGTTTTTCAAAATACAGCCCGGAAAATACCGGTTCACATTTTCTTAAACGTATCACTGCCATTTGATACCTTGGGCTCTTTTGCGCAAATTTTTTTTGGTGGGAACAACCCACAACAGCGTTCCTCCTCATTCCAGCAGGATTCGGACTCGACAATCAACCTCGGAGCCATAGCAAAGTCCCTAGTTCCAAATCTCGACGGTTCACAGACAACCTAGAGACCATCTAAACATTCGTCTCATTACAGCAGACGCAATGTCAGCAAAGCGGAGCTATGACAAAGTCCCTAGTTCCAAATCTCGACGGTTCACAGACAACCTAGAGACCACCTCGACATTCGTCTCGTTACAGCAGACACAATGTCAGCAAAGCAGAGCCGCGGCTAAGTTCCCAGTTTCAGGACTCGGCGGTGCACAGACAACCGAGAGTCAACCCCTGACCTCGTAAAACACGGCTAAAGTCAATCCTGACCTCGTGAAACATGACTAAAGTCAATATTGACCCTGTGGAAAACGGCCAAAGTCAATCCTGACCCTGTGGAAAATTGCCAAAGTCAATCCTGACCCCGTGAAACACGGCCAAAATCAACCCTCGACCTCCCCGTTGAAGCAATGCTTTGACTCGAGAGTGGGTCAACTCATCAACCACTTATGAGTTCTCTCGAGTTGTAAGGAAGAAAATTCTCATGTGAGATTCTTATGACTCTCAAGAGAAAACGCACTTAGGAATCCTCACGATTCCTAAGGAGAAAATACACCTACGAGATCCTCACGACTCGTAGGGAGAAAAGTCTTTATGAGACCCTCACGGCTCATAAAGTTGGAAAGTCTTAGGCGGCAGATCCTAACATGTTTCCTAAGCCATTGCTGCTCTACAAGGAGGTCAAGATGGACCATCTGCAGACCACATTTTCCAAAGCCACATTTGCCAATGAAATAAAGAAGCTACTTATGGGTCCTCACGATTCGTAAGGAAAAATACCCGAGTGAGATCCTTACGACTCACGGAGGCGATGAACACTTAGAGATCCTCACGATTTCTAGGGAGAATTTACACCTACGAGATTCTCTCGACTTGTAGGGAGAAAAAACCTTCTTGAGACCCTTACGGCTCATGAAGATGAAAAAAGTCTTAGGCTACAAAGACTCTAAACTTATCCCCTAAGCCGTCAATTCTATTGCCATGCATAACTCTGCACTACTTTACCCACGTACATGCTTACGTGGGCAAAGTAGTGGGGGGCATTTGTTTCCGCCAAAATTTTCGGCCAAGAGCTACTTGTTCCCTTACAAAAAAGGGGGGGAATCATCAAAAAACAGGCATCACGTGTAAAACACATGGGCGCACGTATGCAAAGCATATGAGCGCTGAACATAAATAACCAAGGGCCAAACAGACATCACGTGTAAAAGACGTGGGCGCACATATGCAAAGCATATGAGCGCTGAACATAAATCACCAATGGTCAAACATGCCTCACCTGTAAAACACGTGAGCACTCATATGCAAAGCATATAAGCGCTGAACATAAACAGACTAAAACCCACAACAGGGGTCACGTGTTAAACACATGAGTTCTCTGGCCTCTCACATGCAAAGCATGTGAGCATCCCAACTTAAAATGCTCCTATCAAATTCTAGAATTAAATTCTATTTTGGGAAATATTTTCTTAATCTTTCTTAAACTAGAAAGATCTTCTCTGTTAAATAGAGGACCCTTGGATCAAAAATCCAGCGGTGATCATTTGATAGAATAAAAACCTATCATAGGAAAATATTTTCTTAATCTTATAACAAGAATAAAATTCTGTGTTAACAAGATATCCATATTAAGAAAATATATTTCTGATCTTGTTAAACTAAAAAGATATGATAGAATAAAATTCTAATCTTGTTAAAACTAACAAGATATTTATAATCTTGTTAAACAAACAAGAAATCTTTTCTGATTAAACAGAGGGCCTTTGGATTAAAAATCCAACGGTGAATAAAATTCACCGAGTGATCTAAAAGATCATGTTGGTTATAAAATCAATCAAAATCTCTCAATGAGAGATTTGATGAAAAAACTGATTATTTTCTTTCTCCTATAAATAGGAGCCAAGAAGGAGAAAAAAGACACGGAGGGAGAGGGGAAGAAAAAATAGAAAAAGAATTTAATTCTTTAAAGATGAGGAACCCCTCCCGAAAGCTTCTACATAAAGAGAATTTAATTCTCAAACCAAGAGTTTAACTCTTCTCAAAGAACTTAGTTTTTCCTCTGGTTAAGGTCTGCAGAAGCAGATCTTCCCACAAGTTGAGAATTTAATTCTCATCGGGGAGATTCTGTCATACAGATTCAAAAACTAGAGGAAAGAACCGATGTAAATTCCCAGTTCCGTAAATAAAATTTTCCATATTTTTCCAAGCCCCCTTGAATGTTTTTCTATTTTTCTCCATATTTATTTTGTTTGTAGTAATTTAGATACATATATTTTAATTCTAAATTTCTTTCCAAAACAAAAACAAAAATTCCCAGCCCAAACCTAAAGCCCAGCCCTTACCCACACCGACCCGGCCCCGTGCCCATACCCGACCCGCCTTCTTTCTTCCCCACCCCCTCACATTTTTTCCCGCTTCTTTTCCTACGTTTCCATGTCCCCGCTCGCCCCACACCCCGCTCCTCGTTCGCGACCACGTTCCCGCTCCTCGACCCCCGATCTCGCGCGTGCCCGCTCACTCCTCTCGACCTCGTCTCCCCCTCTCCCCCATACAAAGTCGAGCCCCTCATCCCCACTACCTCTTTTTTCACTGCACCACTGCCTCCTAACCTGAAACCTTCCCCAGCCACCGAGCTCAGACCACTCTCCCCAACAGCTCCTCTTCCTCCTCTATCGCCAGCGACCCCCTCAGCCACCTCCTTTGTCTTCAACCTCCGCCTTCGGCCACCTTCACCAACTCGCCTTGCAACCCGAGCACCCATCATCGCCGGCGATCCCTGACAGCCTGCAACCGAGCCCTCCATCTCTCGTCGCAACCACCGCCCGAGTACAGCCGCCGTCGAGGCCATCGCTATCACCACCTGCCACCTCTTGGCAGTGGGCCCTTGCCATCGAGCCCATCTCCTCCATCTCTCAGCCAAGCTCTCGCCTCCGTCGTTTACCTCAGCCCCCAGCTGCCTCGCCATCGAGCACTGACAACAGCCACCACCACCACTCTCGTCGTCAAGACCCCAACAACTAAGCCGTCGCTGCCGAGAACTCGAGCTCGAGCCAAGTCGAGTTGCCGTGCCGCTCTTGTGTCGCGATCGCGCCGTTGCCGCTGCCGTACCGTCGTCGATATGTCATTAGGCAAGTACACTACTTGCTTCATGCTAATTTTTACCTATTACAATTCGAAATACCAATAAATTTCGTATATACACTTCGTGTGAATTAATATAATGCCAGTGTTCGATGCAAAACCCGAATGGAAAATCCCTATTAAATTGACGGAAACTGATCACATAGGATGTCCCGATTAATAACGAATGTCGTATTACGATTTGGCTGGAAAATATGGTCTTTAATGACGTGATAGGCTTTTCCCATTTAGACCCGTAAAACCGAAACTTTCCCGTTCCTGAAACTCGTAAAAATCACAGTTAATTGATTACAAATATGAACGTTGCGTTTGAGGGCTCATATCGAAGACGACTCGACGACCTAGAACCCCATAAGAGTTTTAATTTGCTTCTATGCTAAAAAGGTGACGGAAATTGGTTCAGAGTGCGGCTCTGGACTGCAGTCCAGAGCAGCTTTGGCTGTCGATTCTCATTTTGTAATGCATTCACTCTGCTATATGAACATGTTATAATGCGGAACCCTATACCATAGCTAAGATAAATCTATTAGCTAACCAATGAAAGTGATTTCATCCATTTCTACTGCCGTTTACTATTTAAACTGTATTTTAAATTAACAGAACATATAGCAGTCCCAAACAGGGACAAAACTTATACCCCATTGTTGTACAGTGCATAACTTCCAGTACACCATGTATATCATCGATCCATCTGGTGCGTTGGAAATATAACTGATAAAACTAAATTTTGTTCAACTATAGTATTGCCTAATTTTGATCCCAACAGGGTGAGAACTGTGTTGCGAAATGGACATTCAGTTCAGAAACTGAATTTCCAGCAGTGAACACTTAAAATGAAACTACTGTAACTTGTGAACCCGAAACCCGATTAGCTTGAAATCAATTTTGCTGAACTTCCGACTGAGTTTACTTATTACCACTTTTGTATATTTTTGCTTAATACTGAACGCATGATTTAATACGAATTTTCTATGTTCATTAGATGCATAACGACTTGTACTGCATATAAACTGTTTAGCGGCATGATTCATAGTTCTACTTGACTACAAGACCTCTAGTGTTAGCGAACATTCGTGTTAATTCTCAGTGGATATTGCATTGTCGAACGTGTACAGTATCGGTGTGGTTGTGTCAAGTACGCCAGTGAATAGTGAGTGATTCGTGACAATGAACTATACAGTGAATAGTGAATAAAATCGTGTTACTGATGCGTACTTGTACACCACTAGCCCATATTCATGAATAGTGAAACCTGGGGAAAAAAGGGAAATCGAAGTGGAAAGGGAGTTGTATTTAGCGAGATCAGTGATTTAGAGGATAATCATTCGAACAGCGACTCTTATATATATTAGGTTGGGCCAGCGGTCCGGCCGACAGGGTTATGTCCCAGGCAACAGAGGGACGTAGTCTCGGATATGTACGAGACCCTCGTTAAACATGATTCTCCTTTCCACAACTCGATTTCAAAAGTGACTTAGAGACCGATAGGGACACAGATCATACATTGCATCAGTTAGTGACATAACGACTACCTGCATTTTATCTTCACTGTTATTACTTTCATTTTCTTGTCTTTTGTTATTATTATAATATTGCTATTATGTCGCTCTGACGACCTGAGTATGCATGCTCAGACCCTGAGGAAGAACCAGTTCAGGAGTCAGATCTATCCTTCGAGCTTGCTGAGATTTAGACGGTCGTACCTCCAGTACCTTTACTACTTTCCCTAAAGAAACCTTATATTCGCACTTGGTTAGTAGTTCTTTTCTTTGTTTTGTTGCAAATTGTGAACAATGAAAGTTGATGTAATAACTAGTGATGTATTTCCTTTACTTCCGCGCTGTGTTTACTGATTACCATGTAATGCTAGAAGCCGAAGAATGACTACGGCAGGATTATTTCTTGACCGTAGGAGTATGGCTGGCCTAGTCATCTCTTGTATTCCGTATTTTGGGAATCGGGGCTTGACAACTGAATCCAAAAGATTTTAACTCTTACAAAACATATAGGATTTTAATTCCTCTGAAACTAGGGTTTAACCCTTTAAAAAGAATTTAATCCCTGCAAAGAACAAAAGGAGAACTTGATCTCTCAGAACCATAGAAGAACAGCCTGATGATTCGTTAGCATTCAAACGCTACATAAAAGCTCACATGATCCTACGTGAGCACCTTTGAGGAACAAAGAGGGAAAGAATGAGATCTAGTCACGTGACCCCACGTGCCCCTTGAGAAGTGCTCAACACTTATAAAAGAATAAAGGGAATAAACCCTATTTTTGGAGCGCCTCACGTGATCCCATATGAGCGCCTCAAATTTTTAGTGTTTAACACTATTTCAAGCGCCTCACGTGGGAGCACATGAGCGCTGATCATTTACTAGTGTTTAACACTACTTTAAGGCCTCACGTGGGAGCACGTGAGTGCCGATCATAGATTAGTGTTTAACACTATGAGAGGCCAATATTAGCCAAACTTAGATCAAATCTCCCGAGGGCAATCAATCGAGCCCCTCATGCTCAGGGTCCCCAAACCGATCTCAGTCCTAGAGATAGATAATGAGCTCCCAACAGATGGTATATAAAATGATGTTCATCCCACCATGATCTCTCCCCTCGATCTAGAATTTGGTTCATGGGTACATCTCTCCATACCTCTGATACATGTCGTTGTAATCCTTCAACGTCTTCAGAGAGATAGAGGGTCCCAATAACCAATAACTTTTAGCGCATACCCAAACTGTGGAGCCAAAATACCACAGACTACGATGTCTCTAAACTAGACTATGATGTCTCTAAACAGGACTATGATATTCTTAAACTTTACGGACTGTGGGGTCCTTAAACTCATGGACTATGATGTCCTTAAACTTTACGGACTGTGAGGTCCTTAAACTCATAGACTATGATGACTTTAAACTTTACAGACTATGACGTCTTTAAACTGTCACGGACTATGATGTCCTTAAACCCAATGGACCACAATGTCCCTAAAACTAAAACAATAGAGCCAAAATGCTCTTTTGTTGGATCTAAATGATCCTGTTGAGTAGATCTTAGTCTAAAATTAGACTAACGTATCCTCAACAAACGTTTGAGTTGATCTTAGTCTAAAACAAGACTAACGATCCTTAAACCCAACCCAAACCCAAATCTAAGAAAATACGGATTTGGACTAATCCACGCCCTACGGGTGACAACATAAATTAGTTTCCGTATACAATCCACGGGCAACTAAAAATAAAACAAACACACATGACACGAAGTGACCATCTGGAGAAGGAGAAAGTTGTTACTGCAATGCGGTAGCGTAATTAACTGCAGGGGCTTGCGCCTGCAGGGAAGAGCGTCCCCACAATCAAAAACCCCTCAAACGAGGGAGAATCTGAAGAAGTCTGCTACAATGGCCGCATCCGTCTAAACCTCCGATATACGGCGCCATAAATCAACTTGGTATCTTCGGAGAGGTGGACGGATAAAACCAAATAGCATCTGCCCCTAAAATTCAGGCCTGACGTCCCAACATCCCAGTCGCGTCTTTCGGCGGAGAACGCCTGTATTCCTTTGTTGTTGTACCGTGGCATGAACGGTTCCTTGAGTTCCTGATAGCTTAGTCTCCAGGGCAAGTGAGACTCCTCTCGTATACACTACCAAGCTACAAACAACAGCGTTAATACTAAATACAACACTATAACAATATATAACTTTAAAAGCTACACACACTCTCTCTCTCTATCTATTCTATTTCTCCCTTATCTTTGGGACTTACCGAGCGATTGTTCGCTGACGACATTCCTTCACTTCTTCTTTGGAATGTTGTCAGGTGATCTGGACACTCAGGAGATCGAGCCCACCAGCGAGGACTTTGATCAGCTAGCCTACGACCCAGAGCTTTAGATTCATTATACACATTTCATATCAGTACTTTTCATTTCTGTTATGCCACTGTTTAGGTATTGCTTTATCCCATGTATTTACTTTTCCATGTATTATAAAAAGAGAATGTTAATAAATAAAGTTGCTGTTCAGTTATATCTTTTGTCTCTTGTGCATTTTTTTATATAGCTTAGATACACTTATCAAGCATGGGGTGTTAATACAACAGTTACATGAAATAATGTGACATGGCATGCAGCTAGATATATAATTAATGATATGGATGCGTATGGGTATCGAAAAACTGTAAAACAGTAACATGGATCTTCAATGCAGTCAACATGTGATATTTTTATTCATACGGATGTAAAATATATATTATAGCAAGTAGCAAGATAAACTTGCATGCGACTACATATGTAATAAATTGTACGGATACGAACGGATATTGTAAAACTGTAACATTGGATGCATAACTAAACAATATGTAATATTATTATTGGCATGAATGCAAAATATAGTAGTATAGCATGTAGCAAGATAAACTTGCCTGATCGGATCTTACGATGGGGTGTATACGTAGCGTCCGACGTCGGGTAAACATCACAATGTACACACGCGCACACGGGATAGGTCTAGGCAAAGTAAGAAGGTGACCACGCTAGCAGGGATGTCTACTGGGTTTCCCAGATCGTCGGTGATGGCATAGCTCCGGCGGTGACCGGAAAAATGAGGAATCAAGAATTAAAGAAGAAAAAGAAGAAGAAGAAAGAGAAGAGATGAAGGTTGCTGCTCTGGGGTTTGGTGTTTGGGACAGAGGCAAGGCGAGGGAGTCATTGACGACGAGTTGTGGGTTTTCCGGCGAGGTTCACGGCAATGGCAGCGGGTTTCGGTTCTTAATGTCGGGTGAGGATTTTTGTGCAGGGAAAAGGGTCGGGGAAGGTGGCGATGGTGTCAAGAGATAGGAGAGAGATGGTGTTGATGGGGTACGGTTGTCGACGAGGCGATGACGAGGTGCAGGGATGAGAAGAGGTCGGGGTTGCTCGATGTAGGGTTAGGCCTCGGGATCTGTCGGAGGTGAAGGGGAGAGGGAGACGAGGTCGAGGAAGAGAGGTGTCAACGGAAGTGAGGGGTGGTCGAGGTCGACGGCATGAGGTCAGGAAACGGAGGCGAAGCAATGGGTTCGTGGGCACGGGCGTCGGTGATGGCGGTGGTGATCGTGGTGATGGGAGGAGGTGTTGTCGGTGATGAGGGGATGTCGACGACAACAGGGTGAAGCAGCTATGCGCGGCGGCGAGGGCGAAGGTTTTCGCGAGGAGGACGACGTAGGCAGGAAAAAGGAAAAAGAAGATGAGAAGAACGAGGAGAGAGAGGCAGGGGCTGTAAAGATTTTAATTATATATATTTAGTTTTCAAAATATTTATAAAAGTGTATAGATTTGATAGGATTTCAAAATATATATATAGTAAGTAGAGAGAGAGAGCTGTGAGACTTGATTGTTAGGATAGGATACTAAATATATTTAGTTAGAAAAAAAATATATAAAAAACATATATATAACAGTTGTATAGTAAAGAATATAATATTAGGAAATTTTGAGTTTTTGGCTAATACAAAAATAGTCCAAAATACGCCCGGATTAGGTCTAAAATTATGGTTTGAAAATACGGATAATATACGTATCAACCAAAACCAAAATAGGATATCCGGGTAACGAAAATGTATACTCCCAAGAACGAATACACGTAGCGTGCACGTAGCTATCCAAACGAGTCCGTTTCACTGAACAGGACAAGAACACGATGCACGGATGCCACAACAGGGTTAGGGGTATCACGCGGGCCATACTAAATATTTTTAAAGTATTTTATTTGACTTTACTTGTTATATTGAAAAAATACAGATGTCAGATATAATGCAGTCATACAACATGAAAGTGCACGGATTCTTATAACTAGCCGGAATAAATCATAAACAGGAATCAAGACGGATTTCCAGCAAGCGGGTCGAGTCGAATGCAAACACAGATATCAACTATATTATTCGCACCCAAAACAGTAAATCAAGAAATAGCCATAAATAAAGAAATAACCAAAAGAACTAGTATAAATGAACTAGGGTGTTACATTATACCCAATTACAAAAGAATTTCGTCCTCGAAATTCCCGGAACAAGAAAAGATAAACAAATATGAATCTACAAGAAGAGATCTGGAAACTTCTGTCGAATCTCATCTTCTCGTTTCCAAGTCGATTCTCCGTGCGAGCGATTTCCCTATGAAACAAGTACGAGCGGGACAACCTTGTTCTTGAGGACCTTTTCCTTTCGATCAACAATCAACGTCGGTCATTCTTCATAAGTCAAGTCCTCCCTTACTGTCAGCTCCGAATGATCTAGCACGTGTGTTTCATCTCGAACATGCTTACAAAGTTGAGATACATGAAACACGTCATGAACACTTGCCAAAGGTGGTGGTAAAGCCAATCGATAAGCTACTTCTCCAACACGCTCAATAATCTCGAAAGGCACCATGAATCGAGGACTAAGCTTGCCTCGACTCCCAAAACAAATCACCCCTCTAGTCGGTGATATCTTCAAAAATACAAGATCACCAACAGCAAACTCTAGAGATCTTCTCGATATATCTGCCCAACTCTTCTGCCGATCTTGTGCTGCTTTCATGTGATTCTGGATGGTATTAATCTTCTCTACTGTTTTCATGACAAGATCTGGTCCTAACAATCTTCGTTCTCCAATATCGTCCCAACAAACGGGTGAGCGACACTTGCGACCATACAATGTTTCGAATGGAGCCATTTGAATAGTCGCCTGAAAGCTGTTATTGTAAGAAAACTCCACCAAGTGTAGATGATCTTCCCACGAACCCTTGAAGTCTAACATGCAAGCTCTCAACATGTCTTTAAGATTTTGGATCGTTTTCTCCGACTGGCCATCTGTCTGGGGATGATAAGCAGTGCTAAACTTCAATCGTGTTCCCAAACTTTCCTGTAAACTCCTCCAGAAGTGCGATAAGAATCGAGTATCACGATTGGAATTGATGCTTACAGGTACTCCATGCAATCTCACAATCTCCTGCATGTACTGTTCTGCTAACGCTTTCGTCGACTGACTAACTCGAAACGGTATGAAATGAGCTGCCTTGGTCAATCGATCAACAATCACCCAAACTGCATTGTTGCCCTTTGGACTCCGTGGTAAAGCTGTCACGAAATCCATGATTATATATTTCCACTTCCATTGAGGAATCAGAAGTGATTGCAATAAACCAGCTACTCTTTGATATTCAGCCTTAGCTTGCTGACACACTAAGCACTTCGCTACAAAGCGAGCAATCTCCCTTTTCATGCCTTCCCACCAGAAATGCTGTCGTAGATTACGGTACATCTTCGTGCCTCCTGGATGTACAAAATATGCGGAACTATGTGCCTCCTTCATAACTTCTTCACGAATGTCTCCTTTTGGCACACACAAACGGCTAC